>OU342673.1:28750000-30000000 GCA_910589285.2 Mythimna ferrago | reverse complement strand
TTCAAACCAGTTGACCTAGCCGTTACGGAGGAGTAAGCCTCAGAAAATCAAGATGGTAGGAATCAGAGTAGTTCATTTTACAAATTAAGAAATAGTACATTGTTACACTAGGGGTGAAAGTAACTCATTTTATCCCGAGGAGTTGGCGGCCGAGCGCAGCCAGGTCGCTAATTCGAGGGGTTAAATGGGTTACTTTCACCCCGAGGAAAACATTGTGCTTTTCATTACGAATACGAGAAAACTAAAAATAAAATAAAAAGTTTGTAAAACCTGAGTCGTCGTACCTATGATTTTAAGTAGGTATCTTTCTTCTGATTTAGGCGGTAAAAGGTATTCCACTACTGCTTTAGCCTCTTCTCTTATGAAATTAGGCGTTAAATCACTATTTTAATCTGGTAAACGTGTTGCGCCGACCCCAAGTAATATGGGATAAGGGCAGGAAGAAGTAAGAAGAATCTGATAAACATAACGTGTTAATACAAATCTCTGTTGTACGGAAATGTGAACAAAACTCGAAAAAACCAACAACTGATTGCCACTTTCCCGCCATTTTGTTTTTTTTTTCTGCGGCCGGCCAGCTATTCAGCCTCATTAATGAAAAATTAGAAATTAATTGTAATCTTTTAAAAATAAAGTATTTTAAAGAAATAGTTGAACAAATAAATCACTTAAAATAATTATAACATTATTTAATTAATACTTGTCTTTAAGTTATTTCAATTTTATATCGCGCTGTGATTGACTGGCTGTATGGAAAATTGGAACATGGTTCTATAGAAATGTGAATAGAACTAGTTTTTTTTTTAATAATTTGACAGCTGTCAGTTGTAAAGTAAAACTCCCTGGGGATGAAAAGTATCACTCAGCCCGCTCCTCATGCAACTTCAGACCTACTTTCAGAGGCTGAGTAATGAAAAAAATTTTTACTGATCCTACTGGATTTTATTAGATCCAATTAGATCGGTGTCAACTTCGCAAAGTCCAAGCGCTTAATAAAATATTGCGTGGTCCAATTTTAATAAAACAATGTTTTAAGCACCGAATTAAAATTATGGGATATAGGGATAACATTTTAAACAACTAAGTTACAAAATGTGTTTATTGTTTTAGCAGTCTTTTATTACATACATTCAGAATCACATCTACAATGTAAGTAGGTAATACAATATTTTACCGATGGATATAAATAGCGTCAGACCCACTGGAATGTCCAATACATTTATTATAGGTAGGTACGGTAGTACCTATGTAAACAAAGAAAAACATAATTATAATGAAAACATGACCCGAATGATGCTTTTCAAAAGAATTCAAATATATTACACCGCGTAGTCGAATAAAATCTCGTGACAAAATTCGCCAGTTTCGAGCATCAGCGAAACCACAATGTATAATGAACTAATGAAATATAGCAAAAAAGCCTCGACTTGTTTTGAGGTGGGGAACGAGAGAAGAGTGTCAAACTTTTACTGACTAAAACTCAACTGAGTTGCTTCAATTGCCTTCGTTCCAGGAGCAAGGTAACCCTTTCGAACAATCCCGTAGCCCAAGAAAGGCATTTTTATTTTTCGGGCTGGAAATCCTCATGGATGTCCTCCGTCCTGGGGTGGTCGAAGGGGTCTCCCAGACTCTTACTGACTAAAACCACTCTGATGTTCTTTTTTTATTTGATATAAACCAGTGCTTGACTGCAATCCCATCTGATGGTGTGATCGTTGATGGTGAGGCGCACTAGTTTATTAAGAGCCTATTCATTCTAGCCTTGAACACACCCTAAATTATAATTGGACGGGAAGACCGCAGCAGGCAAATTGTTCCAGTCCTTCGATGTACGGGGTATAAACGACGAAGCGACGAAACGCTTAGTCCGTGTTCCCACGTAAACTTGTGTCGGGAGCTGCGGGTGCAGTTTGATTTCCGCTTCCCCGAACTAATGGTGTCCCGATCCACGTGGGTGCCACCCCGTATTGAAGAGTGGCTCTCCTATACATTTAGAGAGGAGCGCGTGGAACACTATGCGCCACCATCTAGGGGCCCAGATTGATGGGCCGACGGATGTACCGTAATAACCTTTTTTTAGGAGGGTTTGAAGAGGGCGTTGTCTTGACGCAGCCCAAGAAAATCTGACTAAACCTCAGTAAAGGTGGCCTTCCTGAACCAACACACAATTAGTTTATCCGAGCTCCACGTATTTGGCACAAGTCTGTCAAAGCGATAGTACAGGATACGGTTAAGAACGACCTTCACCGGTTTGTTTAATGGATGAAACCTATTTTATGATAAATTTAGTATATTAAATAATATAACGCGGGTGGGTTGCCTGAGAAATTCCTGGCCAAACAATTTTTTTTTTTTTTGTAAAATGCACCGGTGTATTTAACGAATAAATTTAATACTAACCGAAAGAGTGAAGCCTTTAGAACATAAAAATGTTGGGTTGCCTATTTGTTTCCTGGCATAGCTATGGGTTGCCAGGTATAAACAGATATGCATAAACAGGTGTTTTTTTTTTTATATACAACAAATTCTATATCAAAATAAACGCTGTTTCATTACGAATACGATGTTATAGTGTTGTCTGCAAAAAAATCTGGTATGGATAACGGTTGTGCATTTTTCTAAAAATAAAATAAATTTTCAATTTTTAATTAATAATAGTCTGGCCAGGAATTTCTTAGGCAACCCACCCGGTTATATTATTTAATACACTAAATTTATAATAAAATACGTTTCATCCATTAAACAGACCGGTGAAGGTCGTTCTTAATCGGATCTTAGACTACGAGAAACTCCATTGAATAGATAACAATAGTGAATGGTATCTATCCATACAATAATCCAAAAATGAAGCGCGCTGCAATTTTATTGCAGCTTTAGATTACTGGCCTAAAAGCCAGGAAAACTGCATCACGAACTATGTATGTTATATATATATTCCTGGCATTTATCCTAAAATCCGCAGCTGAAGTGACTTATGTGCTGTTACTGTTCGTGTAACAGCGTATGTTTCTGCCGTTGAAGTGGGGAAGACACGCGGTGGAACTCTACTACTTTGGACACACTGCAACACTGCAGAGTCCTTGTGGATGCGATTGGCAGTGGCATCTTCTCGCTTACCCGGCTCTGGAGCGAAAGCGAATTGGAAGCGGTCACCTTTTTCGAAGCAATAATGCGCGCGAAGATTACCGCAACCGTGTGGTAACAGACATCCTCCTGCCCCAGCCGCCACCACAAGAAACGCCCCGGACGTTGGGAGTAGTAGGGCTACTTCTGGCCACTGTAGACGTGGGCTTACGGACGACGAGCAAGGGGTGACTCGCCGTCCGTCTGATAAGGTCCGAGCCCGAGTGTTCCACGCAAAACTTCAAGAGACGTCCCAGAGCCCAGTGGCGCCAATACTCGTTATGGCAGATGGGAGGTTTTGAAAGAGTCACCATGGGCCTAGAAGAACGCAAAGGGCAACTGAAGGACTCAAGTTGGTTTTAGTCAGAAAAAACTGTAACCCACCATCTATCACATTTTACCCTAG
The DNA here is from genome assembly GCA_910589285.2 of Mythimna ferrago. Taxonomy (NCBI): domain Eukaryota; kingdom Metazoa; phylum Arthropoda; class Insecta; order Lepidoptera; family Noctuidae; genus Mythimna; species Mythimna ferrago. The sequence continues at coordinate 29,996,471 of OU342673.1, read as the reverse complement.
ACCGCTTTGCTGATTTCCCACCTCAAAAAAGGGCTTCCATAACATAGAAATTGTTTTTTTTTTTTTAAATAAATCATGAGAAAGTAAACAGCTAACAAAACATACATTTTATACAAGATAGCATTATGTCGCTCAACTAGTAAAATACTGGCACATCTATAATAAATGCAAAATTGAGCATTAACAGTCCCAAGTGTTTAAAAGTGGATAATTTAAGTAAATAAAATATACTAATAGCCAAAATCACAATTTCTGATATAAAATTTACTCAAAACTTCGTTGTATACAATACATAATATATTATTTTGTAAATTTTTGAACCTGTAAAATATGAAAAATGTACATATGTCAATACATTGCTAGGTGAGCGATGTAGGTTTTACTAATTAAAAATGTTTCAAATCAGTGCACAGCTTTGTTTAGATTCGAGAGAAGAATTAACTACACAATGAAACACATTAAGCAATATTTTGCAGGTGGACTATTTGTCATAGCAAGGTGTAACTTCACAGGTGTTAGATATATAATACTACTTGTTATACATTATGGTCCAGTTTTCTGGACCAATTTTATCAGTTAACATACATAAGTATGTTCTTACAATTACATTAAATACAAGTATAGTTAGAAGTACCATAATGCCATGATTATATAGGCATGGTTAATGTGAAAATGTTCAGTGCTTAAAATGTCTAATTTGGTAGCTACTTTTATGAGGCATTAACCCACATATTAAAATGGTACATGGAATACTTATTTACAAAAAGAATGAATACAAAGGGTCTTTCGAGGTTTTGATTTATTTCAATTACCTTACACCCTGTACCATACTTACTTAATACTAATACTGAATTTTTATAGTAGGTACTTATAGTGCTTCCTCAAACCAATTGATCAATCAAAGCCGTTGATTATTGGTGGAATGGATCAGTCAACTCCAATACACCATTATACATTACTACTATGACAAAAGCTACTCTACTACACTAAAATCAACCAATGATAACCAAAGTCATCAATCAATTGATGTGGTAACACATATATCAATATACCACTACAGGAGGGTTGTACCATTGTCAAATTTCAAATTCTTTAGGTACTTCTTAAAGCCAGGATACATTATATTTTTTGGAGTAATGGCACTATGCAGACTAGGTACTCCATAACAAACTACATTTAATTGCTTAATAACTAAAGTCCAAATAGCAAAAGTCTGTCATCAATGTTTAGTTGATATGAATATCAAACTAAAATCTTTGATGGACTGGCTATTCCGTGGAATATAATTAAATATACATATTTGGTTTATTTCCATCTTCCCCCTTCGAACTTGCCACCAGGGTGGTGGCTGGCACTAACCAGTGGTGCTTACCACCCTGGTATCCAATGTCACTTATTTAGTGTCATCTGCCCCTTCATGATTATTACAGGAGTCATACCACATAATGCATTGTTATACCGGTGTTCTCGTCTTGTCAGCTGCTGTTTCATCATTGTATATGCGAAAAATATCGACGGGTATGTGTGAATTGACCAGTTTTTAGTTAGTTTCAATTTGATACATGTATACAAGCTTGTAAAAAATATATCAAATTAAGAGCCTCTATTGAAAAGTTATCAATTTGCACATTGGCCCTTATATAGGACCCATCAATATACATGCATCAATCACTAATAAGGTACACTGCATGGCACAAAGTAGGTACTTATGTTGTTGGTTGTTGGGAATATGAGTTCTAGTATGGAAACAAAGCATCTAAAACAGTATGCAATATTGATGATGTATAGTGATTTAGGGCTGCTAGAGAGAAATGGACCACTTATTGTCCTGATAATTATTCAGGAATGTAGGTACTAAAACTACAGAGGTGCTAACTAGTAGCATTTACCACCAGGGCGCTAGACGCTAACTAGTAGTGCCACCCAGCCAGTCCAAGTATGAAGGGGGCAGATGGAATAAACGTGTATAATTAGCAATATCACATTTTAAATTAACACCGAGATTCAATTTTTTAAATTGACATAATGATTGATTATACAGAGACAGTAAGCAGACTATAAAAAAAATACACCTTTAGGTGGCAAAATTTGTTGTAGTGTCACTATAATATCTCAATTTTGTTTTTTTTTTATTGGTCAGAAACTTATTATGTATTATTTACATTAAATCTTATGCTAAATAAACTTGTTGAAGTTTGTATGTATAGGTACATAACTTCGAAAAATGTTTGTATAAACTAGGTCAAAAAGGTAAGTCAACAAATCAGAGTAAATTAAATTTTGACTTTTTTACAATTTGATTGTTCTTTTTTGTTTATATCAGAGGCCGCATAATATACATCAACATTTTTATTATATTTAAACTTCAAAGGAGTTTAAAATACAATAAATTATAATAATAATCCAGTTGATTTCATAATTAATATGATTCGAGAAAGAGTTGAAATCAATAATAGAAGGTACTTACAGCACCTAAAATGTTATTAGAAAAAAAATATTTTTTGAATTTTTTAATGTAAATAGGTACCCTTTTAGTTTGAATTTATCTCAATACTTACATTTTATGCAGGTTAATCAGAAAAGTCAAATTATAAAAGCTCTTGTTACATTTATCCACATTATCACGCACACACATCACAAAATCACAATAAACACTATCTCTTAGATACTAACAAAATAGTTAATATCAGTCTTCAAAATTCATCAGTTATCCATTAGTTTGATAATCACTGCAGATATAGGTACTACACAAGTTTTTCAGTGGCCCACAACCCTGAGTTAAAAAAAAACCAGAGTAGAGTTGCAACCCAAGGTTGTTACCCTAGAGTTAACCTAACTCTAACTCTGAGCAGGGTAGGTTGGAGCAAGCGGCCATATGCTTGACATTGAAAATTTAACTCCGTTCACATTCAATACTGCCAGGGTTATAGTATTTGTCCTATGACGTCATTGGAGTTACCTCTATAACTCAAATTTAAATGCAGGGCAGTATGCGGTCAGTGGGTAGCCTTAGGGGCGGATTTTTAGGAGTTGGAGTATATCCTTAGGGGCGCTATGAGAAGCAAAGAAAACGAAAAAAAAATTTTTTGGTTAAAAAAATTTTTGGGACTTAGAAAATTTTTGGAAAATTTTTCGAAAAAAAAGCAGATTTACCTTAAGAGATGAAAATAAAACTATAGCATTTGGAAAAGTCCTAAAAGTGATCATGTAAGCCCGCTCTAGACCGGTCTAGAGCAGGCTTACATGATCACTTTTAGGACTTTTCCAAATGCTATAGTTTTATTTTCATCTCTTAAGGTAAATCTGCTTAATGGTTCAAATGTTTTAAATGGTGCCACACAGATTGTACCTGAGCATTCAATTCTCATTATGGCCACTTGCCCATCTTTGACAAAGCGTGGCCGGGTTCGTGACTTTTCACCAGTCTTTTTGTCAACTAGGCAAATAAGTGCCTTTACCAAGACTTCCTCTACCACACAATGAATGTGCATAACTGCAGAGAAGCCAGCAGTAATGATTGATTTGGTTTCCATGATTACAACTTGTGCATCAAATATTTTTCCTGTAGATACAAGTTCATGTATTTCGCAAAGAACAAAGCCAATAGACACTTCTTCCTCTTCTATGCCTTTGAGTTTTACTTTTACATTTTCGCCAGAAGCAACTGAAGACACTTCTAAATTGTCAGACCATAGCTGGTCTACAATAACATGTATTTTGTTTGGCATAACTATCAGATTACTACCTTTGTATGTTTCTCCTGATTCCACTTTTCCCAGTAGTATAGTGCCCATGTCTTTGTATTTGTCACCAACGGGCATAACAAACGGGCCATCTGTACAACGTTTGATGGGGGGCAGCTGTTCAAGCAGTTGTATGAAGGAAGGCCCAGAATACCACGGGCAGACATCGTCGGATACTTTTTCAAGTAAACCTTGTCCAGTTTGACCAGACACAGGTAAGAATGATAAATCTTTTTCTGGGTTAAAGCCTAGTAATTTCAAATAGGGCAAAATCTTTTCTACACAATAATTATACCGGTCTTCTTCCCAATTAACTGTTGGGTCATCCATTTTGGTGATCAAAATCACCAAATGTTTTACTCCTGCAGTTTTTACCAGCATAGCATGCTCGCGAGTCTGTCCTCCCTTTTCAAAGCCAGTTTCAAATTCCCCTTTACGGGCGGACACAACAAGTGCAGCAATATCAGCTTGTGCCGCACCACCAATCATGTTAGGCACAAAGCACTTATGCCCAGGAGCGTCAAGAATGGTAAAATGCTTTTTTTCAGTCTCAAAGTATGCTCTACCAACTTCAACAGTTTTGCCCTTGTCTCGCTCTTCTTGGTTTGTATCTAATGCCCAAGACAAATACCAGGACTCTCTAGATCTCTCTCGTGCCTCAGCCAAATATTTTTCAAATGTTCTATCATCGACCATGCCTGTTAATGACATAATTTGCCCCCCAATAGTAGATTTTCCAGCATCTACATGACCTACTAGGACCATGTTTACATGTTCTTTTAAACTTTTCTTCCCAGTACACTTTTTTTTAAGGATTGATTTTTCTTTCCATTGCATATTTTCCTCAAGTTTCCTTCTTCTTTTTTGTGATTCTTTTGTTTTCATTGATGGTCCAGGTACGGGGATGGGTCTTTCGGGGGGCCGCACCACGCTTTTGTCGAGCACTGGAAGCTGCAACCCGGCGTATGAAGTCGATGGTCCAGCGGCATAGTAGTCAGGGCAGCACAGGCCCGACGGTCCTGCTTCACTGTCTGAATACACTGTTGCACTAGGCACAAATTCCTGGGCATGGACGTTTAACTTGGACATTTGAACCGACAGGCTTTTCGCTTCGTCATTTTCTGAGGACATTGTTGCACCAATGAGAAATAACCAGTGCTACTGTTGTATGTTCAGTCGACTAAGCGAGCTTGATTTTGACTAAGCTCGCGCGCGCTTAAATGTCGTCCTGTGTCCTTCATCAAACGGCGCCGAAATGCAGTGTTGCCCATTAAGCATTTATTTTTCTGCTAAAAGAGAGAAGTTGTTAGAAAATCATGTAAAAGTTTTAGTAATTCCCAGATTTTTGCAACAGTCGTCTGTAGTTTGCAAGTTTTCTCCATTTATTTATATGGGAAATGTCGTATTTTATTTAAATAATGTTTTTAATTTGTATTCCAAGTCTTTTAAGCTATATCTTCATATATTATGTAACTTTATTTTCCATTAGTTTAAGGATGTAACACATTCTAATGCTTTTGCAGAAACTTTAAACTTTTTATATTTGGCAGTAAATGTCTCGAGTCGGCTTTTCTGGCAAACTTCGCTTAAGAAGTTAACACTACAATAACATTTTCAGCTCAATTTTACCGAGATCGCGTCTGTTTTATTAATGATAATAGGTATTGTTTCGCTATGTAGACACTTGAAATATAAAACTACACCAATTTTATATCACAATATCCCATAACCACTAAATATTGTCTATAATGCTACGTCCACATAAACGAATTTAATCGTCAGCAACTTGATGGCGATTTCATGGCTGTGGAATCGAAATTATGCTACAAGTAATGGTGGCTAGCCACCAAAAGCAGGGGCGTAGTTAGGTCTCATGGTAAATGTTTTATTTTGAATGTTTATTTTATTTATTTGATTAAATTCACAAGAATTTCTTCAAGCGAAGTTTAGAATAGCTATGTTTATGGTAAGTATAACTTCACAGCTATAGATGACTGGGAGTTGGACTACTTATTACTTTTCTTTATAATACATACCCATCATGTTTAGGGTATCTAATAGTTTTAGGGGTATATTATGAGTCTAAATATAGAGAGCAGTAATATTGAAAGCTGTCTAAACAATAGTGGCTCAAACATATAGAAAAGTCGAATTGGATCACTAATAAAATGGTCCCATTTTTTTGTTTGAAAGAGGAAACAATAATAAGATTAAAGCCTGATAAAATTAAGTACCTACATTATTTTTCTTTGCGATTATGAAAACCTTGTGAACAAGAGAATCTCCACTAATGTCCCACCGTGGCTTTCTCCATCTCATGCTTTTGATTGTATTTATTCTCCAGGCCTTAATTCTGTGGAATTTGCTTCCCTTCAATGTCAGGACGGCTACCAGTCAGTACTTATTGATTTAAGCTGAAGTTGCGGAATTATTTTATACATAAACTAGCTTTTGCCCGCGCGGCTTCGCTCCCGCTCTTCCCTACTTCAGCCTACTATACCCTACTCTACCCTACTATACCCTACTCTACCCTACCCTACTCTACTCTACTCTACTCTACTCTACTCTACCCTACTCTACTCTACTCTACCCTACCCTACTCTACTCTACCCTCCTCTACCTTACTCTACCCTACTCTACCCTACTCTACCCTACTCTACCCTACTCTACCCTACTGTACCCTACTCTACCCTACTGTACCCTACTCTACCCTACCCTACTCTACTCTACCCTACTCTACCCTCCTCTACCTTACTCTACCCTACACTACCCTACTCTACCCTACTAATTTTCATTTTTTTTTCCATAAGAACCTTCTCCTCATAATAACGAACACAACAAAAAAAAAATTAGCGAAATCGGTCCAGGCGTTGTTGAGTTATGCGCTTACCAACACATTTTGCGATTCATTTTTATATTATAAGATAGTAGTGGTCTCAAAACACCTTTCCTTTATATATATATATATAATGTATGTATAGTAATATAATGTATTTTATACCTTTTTTGTCCTATGATGAGTTCCCTGACAGTTCTTGTCTGACAATTATAGTGATGTGACTTAACGAAATTTAATCGATTTTTTACAATAACGAATCAGTTGGCAAAGAAAATGGAATCGGATTACCGATTTTAGATTTATAGACGATAAAATTAAATGTGAAAGTTTGTATGTGTGTGTGGATGTTTGTTACTCTTTCACACAAGAACTAGTCTACTAGTCCAAGATCCTAAGGCCGCCAGACGTCATGTATTTTCTGACGAACGAAATGTGGACAATTGAGTACTATTAGTATGTACTAAGAACGTATACCTACCTGCTAGCTTGCTTAGACGGCCAATTATCAGGTAATCAAGGTACATAAAATTATTACTTACCTCACGTAAATTCTCAAAGCTGATTTTTACGTATTTTGTAGGCAATATCTTTAAAATCAAGTTGCCAATACTCCCAGACACATTCCGTCGGCCGTATTGTATAACAGACGCTTTAAAGCTCCCAAAAAAATAATGTAACTTTACGTATTTTCTCAAGGCTGATTTTTAGGTCTGTTGTAGGCAATATCTTTAAAATCAAGTCACCAATACTCCCAGACACATTCCGTCGGCCGTATTGCTTAACAGACGCTTTAAAGCTCCCAAAAAAATGACATAACTTCACGTAAATTCTCATGCTTGATCATTCGCGGCGGTCGGTCCTGGGATCTTACTCTATACGGATTTTAAAGAAATTTTACAGTAAACCAAAAAACCTGAGAAAAACTAAAAACCTGAAATAACGCGGGCGGAACCGCGGGGGACGGCTAGTGGTAAATAAAATGCAGTCTGTATAAAATAATAATTTATTTATTATTCACTGTTAGAACTTGACTCTTGATTTGAACTCGTATCCATATCGGAATCGGAATCTTTTCCAACTAACCGCGATGATTAATTATTGGCCCTAATTCGGTCGATCCGGATATATTTATTCCAGTCCTCTGTTATAGTTTTTTGAGTTTTTTCTATTACTTTTTTCCAATTTTCTGCCGTTACATGCGATTACAAGATGGCCGCTCCGATTTTGTCGATTAGTGTGTCGTCAAGTAGTGTCAATCTCTATTGGCAGAAGTTCCGTTTAACGCATTACACATTTTTAAGTTCTATACTTTTTTATTTTATTTACTTAATTTATTAACAGTTAATTAAAACCACAATAATTTACTTATTAATTTACGAAAGACAATATTTTTTTTATCATTTCATTTTTATTTTTTTTGCCAGTTTATTTTTTAGTAATCTAAAGTAGTATGCGTGCCACGGAAAAAAATGAACTGTCAGGGAACTGATCATAGGACAAAAAAGGTATAATTATATAAGTACTTTTCTACCTTTACGTTTTTAAATATTTTCTGTCTCTTTTATGCACATTGGTTGACTGGTAGAAAATGCTAAATGGCTAAGGCTGCAGGCATTGGCCGTTTTTATATCAAGCAATAACGTTAACGACATGATATCGTTGGACTGGTAGTTTCATACGTCGAATTCGTCAGACACCTATAAGATTTCCAGCCCCTCGATTAAGTCCACCTTTGTGTCTTTGTGATGTATGAAGTTTTAATAAATAAACAAATGTCTCCTAAATAACATAATTATAGGAGTTATGAAACCGGATTTCATTATTATTATTCGCGTTTGCAATGCAAAAACCGCTGAGCAATAACTTGGTAGGTAGGTACATAATTATTATCTATACTTAATAAAATCACATTTCATAAGCGTTCCGTGGATTTTAATAAATCTCTAGGCATCCTATCTGTTATAAAGTAATGTCTGTCATAATTAAAATAAAATCGCATTATGCACAAGTTTTATCTGTTTAGTTAGGTTATGTTCAGTGCGCTATGCGCTATCACCTGTTCACCTTTGTTAGCCGCGAAGCTTTATTTTACTTACCCAATTTACCAGGTATGACATCAAATACTTCGTTTCTATCGTGTATAAATGACGGATTCGGGTATATTTCCTGTGAACAAAAAAATCCTGTATTAACATTAACGATTAATGAATTAAGTATTTTGTTGACCACCATTCGGTAACGTCAAGTAACGTGACATCTTTGAAAGCTAGTTTCTGGTTTGGCTTTCTGTTATGCTGATCTGCTAGCTACCCCTCTGTAATTTTATTGTGTCGCCAGTTTCATTTGTAAAATTTCCCCGTTTACTTTTAAATATATTTCAATGCATTCGTCGAAAACTGGTTTGGTGATCATACTACGATTGGGTTCAACATGCACACCACCTTCGTGATTTTTTTTTTCATTTATCAATCACACACGTTTTGATTTCGACACAGACAAACGAACGTTTAATTATCTGTATGCAGTGGTGATTTTTTTTCATTACAAAGAGGTGCATGTTTTTAAGGTAACGGCAAGGCCATAGAAAAAAGTATTTCATGAAAATTTAAATAGTGCTTAGGAACAGAATATCATAAATGCACATGTTTCTATCTTAATATAAAATAATTTAGTTTTAGAATGGCTTTGCTTCTCCTTCAACCTGTGAAACTTAAGCGCAGGAAAATAACATATTAAGTGAAATTGAAAATAACAAATTAACATATTAATTTGTGTTATTTGTGAAAAAAAATCGAATTTAAGTTTTGAAGAGAATTCTTTGCTTGATATACAAGGTGTCGTTTTGAAGCTGCAAAATATTTCAGGAGGTAATTATGTTAGTGATTCTCGACCCGAATCAATAATAAAATAAGTAGGTAATTTTTTTTTTTTATAACCGCGCTTTTTTTCACACACACAAACACGGAACAATAAAGGGCGTTTTCACACACACTAACTCGCAACGATAGTTTCATAAATAATGTATCATCCAATCATCATCCCGCACGCCACACCCTAGCCACGCCCCCGCGGCCATCGATCAATCGATTTAGTTTAGTGTAATTAAACAATTAAATAACAAGTATTACTGATTATTGACCAGGTATCGTTTTTTTATATGATTATTTATGAGTTTTATTACAACCTCCTGAAATATTGTGCAGTTTTAAAACTGCACCTTGTATAGATAGCAGATTTAGGCACAATATATTTGCGATAGCCTGTTATCATTTCAATCAAAACTAAAATAAAAGGTAAATTAGGAAAAAAAAATTAGAAAATGAACAAAAAGGTGTCGTTTTCTACTTAAAAATAATTTAAATGAATTAAAAAAAATAATTCTACAGTATATTTAAGTATCTTTCCTAAACTGGCAACCCTGTAGTAATGTGTTTGAATACACTGCCATCTCATAGAATGTTCTTGAACTATCTCGTCACTGGATGTTAAGTTTAAACAAAATAGAGTTTTTAACAGTTATGGCACTTACCTCTTTAAAACTATACCTTTTTTATTATTGATAGGCTCGCGTTTGACTATATAAAATCGTTGCGTTTGACCTAAATAATACTGGACAGGCTGTTCCTTGGCTGTTCCCAAAGATTTTATATATCTTAGTACCAGAATGACTACGACAACCTCAAAAGCGTCCCAGAAAAGGAAAGTTACATAGAGTCCTGTCATCTCGTTCTAGTACTAGATTGACTACGACAACCTCAAAAGCGTCCCCGAAAAGGAAAGTTACATAGAGTCCTGTCATCTCGTTCTACTAGTGTGTCCATGCACTAGCTACATACCACGGGATAATTTTGCTCTAAAGTAGTAAAAGATATTTTTGGTACATTAAATAGATATGCAAGTTCAAAAACAATTAATTAATATGTATCAACTGATCTCAATATGCTTACCAAAAGGGAACTTTGAGTTTTCTCTGTAATGATTAGGAAATAGCTGATGTCTGTATAGACTTTATATTGGTGTCATATAGGTAGTTGCATCGATTAATGTAAAATGCTTGAATTACCACCTACTAATTGATGTTGTCACGAAATTCATCCATCTCAGACGACAGACTAATCAGGAGAATAATATTTTTATTAAGAATTCGAAGATATAATTATTACATCGCACAAATCCGCAGAATCCACGAGTAGTGGTTTATGGCCCATGTCTTTTCCCAGAGAGGAGGTTTGAGTCCCAGCAGTGGGAACATTAATAGTCTAATTATGCTTAAGCCTATTTTCAAGCCAGCCCGCCCTGTATTTTGGTACCAATAACGATAGCGATATCCTCTTATGCGGCATGTAAGTATGAAATATATTATACTGATAAAAAATACCTAATGTGTGTGTACGTAAGAAGATCGGCACCTATTTAGTTCATTCTTTTTGTGTTCGTAATTGTCAGAATAAGGTTTTTCTGAAAGAAAACTAATTAATTTATAATAAAACAGATGTTATTCTTTTATTTTTACTTTATTGAAAATAGACTGATGCGTGACATTAAATGGTACATTTTTTTGTAACGTTAAATTGCACTTATTAACTAACAAATAAACAACAAAAAATACATTAAAAAAACAAACAAAACTGTTGCTTGAATATTTATTTTGTTGCCGAAGGTTCTAATTTCTTGGAAAACTATGACAAAACATAAAAAATACTATTTTACTAGTAGTTAACGGTTAAGCCACATATGTACGTGTAGCATTGTATGCGGCATTTATTATGGACCTACCTAAGGACTAAAAAAGACACTAGACTATAATTTAAAATGAATATAATTCTCAAATGTGCAATAATATCGATGTTGGGAAGCGTTTGGAGTGCACGCGCGTCGTTTTCAGAGATCGGTAACGAAGTGGTCACAGATAACTACAGACTGAAGTGGTCCGAAGACACGTGTCCCGCATACCACACCTCTTGCCGCCGCGCCGCTCACCGCTTTCGAACGGCCGAAGGTGCCCGATCTACGGGGAAGATAAGATAAATTGGTACTTGATCAATTAAAAAAAAATATTATGGCTTCTCAGATATTTCTTAATTCATTAAACCCCAAGCGAACGCTGTGGTTCGCGCACCTATTGTCTTACTATTGTGTCTCAAATTACCACATAAAAGCTTTACTTTTAATAATATACAACTTGAACAGTAGACAACAAAATTTTATAAAATTGTATCAACCAGTCCGTCTTCTTAGTCGTTTATGATGCCCCATTTCTATGTGTTTTTACAGGTAATTAATATATTTGAATTCCCACATGAAATTCAAATGATGTTTGTTGTCACCCTACATAAATAATTTGTAAACAAAACAGAAAACTGACCTAAAAAATAAAATCCCACAACCAGGATACCCATCACTATTACAAAACTTTACACAAGAACGTTTAACCATGTTGCACACTATAAACTTTACTAAATATTGTGTTAAAAACTTGTAACAAATAGAAATACAACTTTAAGCCTATGTAAACATCGGCCATATTGTTTTTTGATGTCAAATTGAAGCCTCTTGAGTGTTGCCCTTCATAATTTTTTAATTAAAATGACTACGAATAGCTACTATATCTAAATGAAATCATCATTAAATACAAGAAAAATGTGTATAAAATTTCAAGAAGCATTATTTTGAAATATTTTTTTTTGTTGCAGTTTATTTTATGTTGCACACATCAATATGCATGAACATGGACTATTTAACAATTACTTGAACAAGTTAAAAACTACCATCTGTTTTTAATTTTTTTCTGATAGGAGGTGAGAAAGGGACACAGGGGATTTATCTCACTATCTTGCTCGGAACCCTTTTTTCCCTTTTGTGTGTCAATAACACACGTGAACTTTAAAAAGATGAGAATAAAGAACACTTTAGAGAGTCTAATATTCCTTCGTAGTCAATCTAGTCTAGTAGGATATATAAAATCTTTGGCTGTTCCATACATACGTTTGACAGCTACTATTTTGTACCTACTTGAAGCGCCACCTACGAAGCGGACTATAACTAATTTGGCTTCAAATGCAAGAGCAGCTGCTAAGAACTCTGATTTTTTTTTTGTATTTTAAATTAATTTCGGTCGAAAGTTCTGCTTCAGGTATTATAAAACCAATAAAAAATGAAGTCAGTCATGTATGAGTAATATTGCAGTTATTAAATAATCAAAAAGTTTCAAGTTTTTATAATAGAAATTAAAAAACTAACCTAGATATTATATTATTTAATCCAACCGTCGCATTTTCTCTGCACGCGTCTAATTTAATTCACTTTTTGCGTCTTTAAATTTGTCCATCAAATTAAATAGTAGCCTCTCCATCGAACTACTGATTGTTTTCGGCATTATTTTAAGCAAAATGAGTATAATAAGATGCACGTATGTAAACATAAAATTAGTTATGTACGAAACGTACACAACGATAAATAATTCGTTGTCATCTTTCGATGGCCAAACTTAGTGTAAGAGGTGTTACAAAATAACAGTGAAATATCTTTGCACAGGTATGTTATTTAAATCATAATGTTTTTTATCCAAAATTGGCATTTTACGTAGTATGTAAAACTAGCTTTTGCCCGCGCAGCTTAGCTCCCGCTCATCTCTACTTCACCCTACTCTACCCTACCCTACCCTACTCTACACTACTCTACCCTACTCTACACTACTCTACCCTACCCTACTCTACCCTACTGCCCTACTCTACCCTACCCTACCCTACCCTACTCTACCCTACTCTACCCTACTCTACCCTACTCTACCCTACTCTACCCTACTCTACCCTAATAACAAACATAACAAAAAAACAGGCCAAGTGCGAGTCGGACTCGCCCATGAAGGGTTCCGTAGCAGCAAGTAACATAATATGTATAAAAGTTCTTGTAGTTCGTTGTAACTTTGATCGATGTTTTAAAAATAGTGTTTTTTTTTTTAATTTATGACTTATTAAAAAAAAACTACTTACTAGATCTCGTTCAAACCAATTTTCGTTGGTGGTTTGCATGGTAATGTACATCATATATTTTTTTTAGTTTTATCATTCTCTTATTTTAGAAGTTAGAGGGGGGGACACACATTTTACCGCTTTGGAAGTGTCTCTCGCGCAAACTATTCAATTTAGAAAAAAATGATATTAGAAACCTCAATATTATTTTTGAAGACCTATCCATAGATACCACACACGTATGGGTTTAATGAAAAAAAATTTATGAGGTTCAGTTCTAAGTATGGGGACCCCCAAAATTTGTTGCTTTTTTTTCTATTTTTGTGTGAAAATCTTAATGCGGTTCACAGAATACATCTACTTACTAAGTTTCAACAGTATAGCTCTTATAGTTTCGGAAAAAAGAGGCTGTGACATACGGACGGACAGAAAGACAGACATGACGAATCTATAAGGGTTCCGTTTTTTGCCATTTGGCTACGGAACCCTAAAAAGAATTAGCGAAATTGGTCCAGCCGTTCACGCGTGTTGGCGTGACCAAGGAAATAGGGATTCATTTTTATATATATATAAATTTCCAACTAGTGATTGCATCATATCGATAGTTTCATTATCGATAGTATAATATAATAACACGGTTTTCCGTCATATTGACTTATTTTAGCTGGTGCATTCAATTTTTTTTCTCTAATTTATATGAATTGTCCAACCTTAATTGGATATGCAAAATCGGAACTACAAGCCTTCCTAACGTAATTTTTTATTTTATTTCCAAAAGACTTTGGGGAAAGGAAAGTTTGGCTTCAGAATATGATTACTACCAACTGGACTCCGAAAAACAACCATTACCCTAGTGATCTACGCTTTGAAACGTGCAATGTAGCTTCACTTTTTTGACTGGCCAACATTTTTATAATAGCAAAGTGCCTATTATTGATAACGATTCCTGAATAAAAAATAAAATATGAATACAATAGGGTAGTTTCCAGGGTCAAAATAATTACAAATGTAATTATTTTGACCCTGGAGGTCAAAATAATTACATTTTATTTAGTCCGTATTTTAGATTATAAATAAATATTGGAAACATATTTTTTCTTTTTTCGATTAAACAAAAAATAACAAAGATATAGCCCATTAAAGTTACGTGTGACGTCACCCCGTGCGAAAAAATGTAGCACGGCGTGACATTACACGTAACTTACCGTGTACTTAAGGCTTATAGTCCCTTGAACCATCTGGCCAAAATTATGTGGTCGCACCTCTTGCACCCGCCTAGGCGGCAGTACGCAAATCTTTGCATTTATTTGCGGCCAACAGCGCCTGGAAAGCGCGCGGCTTACCTTTAAATCCATTTTCTTTGCGAAATATTAATTGATTTACATATGCAATGTTTACTTTAAAGAATATTTAACCACCCATTTTTATGTGTAAAAATGTTTCTAAAGATCCAAGCCGTTTCGAAGGAGTAGGGAAAAGTTGCGAAATTGCTAAATATTTTTTTTAGATAAAAGTATTAATAGCATGAAAAAATCATATGTTGAAAATGTTGTTCATGAATCTATAATAAACATATATTTTTTTCAAACCTATTAACCTGGCCGTTACCGTGTCTTCAGAAAGTCACTGTTTTATGGCACTTTTCGGGCGCTTGGGCTATAACGTGTTTTGGTTTAATTTACAAATAAAAAAATACGTGTCCTTTATTTTTGAATAATCTAAAAGACGGACTAATAAAATTTTTACGGCAACTAGCCTATTTATAGTGTATTTTATTTAACCTTTTTGATTTTGTTACTGTATTCATTATTCCACGACTTCGAAGCTAACTGACAAATAATTATTTCAGTATGTAGGTATGTTAATCCAGGTCATTATTTAACATTGTGCCAAAAATTTTATGTTGTCAGACACTACTTAATAGTTAAGACTGGAAAAGCAAGAAACATCCATCAAAACTTTCTCATTTTTTATCAGTCTGATTAAGACAAAGGCAGTACAGTAAGTTTACATGCAGAAAGATTAAAATATATTTTCAAATTTGCTAATATAACGTAATAAAGTACACATCTATAATTTTTTGTTTTTCTTAAATTTTTTTTCACCAACATTTATCGATGTTTTTTTCGCTGAGGTCGTCATCACTAGTTTTAGTACCGTTCCGCTTCGTTACGGACGACAGCGCCAAAATGGCGAATAAGAAGCACACTGAAGTGTACTATAGGATATATATAAAAAATCTTTGACTGAAGTATACTTTGACAACCTCTCCAGTCCAGTGCACTGGACTTGTTGTCAAAGTACGCTTCAGTGTAGTACACTGCAGTGTGATAAATTAGAGGGCAGTGAGTTAGGGCCATCATGAATATTGTATTCCGTTCCGTCGCACTAGAAATATTGGAACTCGAACTTACTCTTACTTATGTATTTTTGTTTTTTTTTCGTTAGCGGTGCACAGAATAGGTAGGTACCTATCTTCTAGAGATAGGTACACCTCCTTATGCCGATGTTGTGCCAATAACATTTTAATAAAATGGCAGTTACAGACGTACAGACGGACAAGGTGAAATTAAAGCCTTGTTAGGTACTTTAAGGGACAAAATGTCCAACAACAACAACAACAAATGTCCAACATGATGCGGAACCCTTTTACTCCGAAACGCCCGACACTGAAAATTGCATGTCCGGCATGTCCCACGTGAATGCGTTGTAAAATATGAAAAAAAAAAACAACTGGGTAAGTGCGAGTCGGACTTGCGCGCTAAGGGTTCACTATAAACATATCTGACTAACTTCCGCCCGCGACTTCGTCCGCGTAGAATAGTTACTTTGGGCTAACGCTAACTTTAACCTGCGAATTCGTTTATATAGGTGAGTAAGTAGAGTCTGTCTAATAAGTTAAACAACTTGGGTAATTATTAGGATTTAATGAAATCTGATGTAAGTAGTCAACCCGGGTTCAATAATCAAGGTCGATTAAGAGATAGAGATCATTGTTTACTAACAGAAGAACCTAATATAAAGTATCGAATATAAGTATTTTTTAAATGATTAAATATTATATAAAATTCCCAAGTCGGTTGACTTATTAGACAGACTCTACTGGGTCTTATAATCTTATATTATGCAGATTGTTGGTTATTCTCAAAAAAACAAACTAATTTTATTTTAAAGTACTTCTGCGTATTCCCCCTCTCATGAAGTCATGACTAGGGCTTTTAAATACCGGACTTTTTCAATACCGGTATCAATACCGGTATTAGAATATTCAATACCGTGATCACGTGATCACGGTAATTTTTTTTTTTTACTAGTGCAGTCACTAGTGCTAGTGACTGTAACCCCGTCTCATAGGAACTGTAATTAGGAAATTAATAAAACCATTTAAATACGTATTTTTTGTTTTTGAATCAGTGTTTATTCTCTCTTAACCGTTCTAATAAGGTTTTAGTAAGCATGGCGCTGCCGTACTGATTGTTTACCGGCGATTAGCAAATAAGGTTTATTAAAACCATAGATCTGCGTAAGATTTAGGTTTATTTGACGCTGTAACTTTTTTACGACATTTCTAATAAGGTTAAAACGCAGTTCTCAGGTTCAAGTAAGCATGGCGCTGCCGTACCTATAGTTTACTGCCTGATACATTCGATGCGTACCTATACTGCCCTTAGAGGTCAGCAAGCGTCACGACTCGTGTCTTACTTATTAGAGTCTGTGCGGAAAGTAAACCATCGTGGGATTTGAGGGCGCTGCTGTAGATAAATATCGTTTTTATTATGTAAGCAACATTGTGACGTCATTATAGTGCGACTCTTAAATCTTGATATTTTGAAACTATGTTAGACTAGCTTCTTCCAGCGGCTTCACCCTATAATAAAAATTATCCTATTGGCTGAATTTGCTCACCTAGTGAAACTGCAAAGTTATAGCTTATGTGCTATATTATTGCAATGTTTATGATTAGGTTCATCTGTCTAGTAATTTTTCCGCGACACATCCATACATACGAGTACCTCCATCCATCTTCACAAACTTTCGCATTTATAATATTAGTAGCCTATTGAACTTAGCAAAAATATAGGTTATAAGCTAAATTATTGCAACGTTTATTATTAAATTCATACGTTTATAAGTTTTTGCGTAATTCCGTTAATTGTGGCGACACCTGGGGGAGGCCTATGTCGAACAGTGGACGTCTTTCGATTGTAATGATGATGAACATTTAAATGCAAACACGAATCGGTATAGGAAAATAGCGTGAAGAAACTGCTGTACTGCCTATCTAGGTAGGTTCCACCAACGACCACTTACCCAGTTCCAACGAAAATGGTTGTATCACTTTGACTGGGATCGGTCTATTGTCACTGACTGGAATATTGTAGCTAGCAGCAAGTTTATGTTTACCCTATTTAAACATAAAGGTAAAATTGGGACACACAACCACTTTCTCGTTGTCTTCCTCAGTACATTTTTCCCTTTTGCTAATCTATGAAAAATATGAACATAATGACTATGAAAATAAAGTACATTTCAGAATTTGTAATGTTGCTTTGTAAAAAATCTATTTAGCCTATAAGGGACCATCTCACATATAAGCTCCTTAGGATCACTTGGTTGTCCGTCTGTTTATCTGTTAAGACCCTTTAACTCGAGAACGCTTGGAGGTATCGAGTTAAAATTAAAACCATACACTCAAGTCTGCGGTCTTTTGAAGTTGTGAAAAACTTCTGAGTTAACGAAAAAAAAAAGATACGGCTGTTTATGTCGCAAAAAAACATATATTTCGATACTCAAGGGAATCAAAGTTCATAGGGTGAATCGCGTTGACCTAGAATCCTGAAATTTGGCATAAACCAAGGTCTCGTAGAACAAGTACAGGGAAAAATCTGAAAATTATAAATTGATAGATCCGCCACAAAAAAAAAAAAAATTGTTTGCAATTTGGAAAAATCTTCGTAACTCAATTCGGGAATTGATTTCATAGGTAAATTTGTACAGAATCTTCAGTGCGCGAGTCCGACTCGCACTTGCCCTTTTTTATTTTAGTTACTGTATCCTTACTCAAGCCTGAAAAGAAATATTCTAAGTTAGTCGAAATGCATTATAAATTTAAAGTATCAATACTCTTTATACTAGCCATCGAAAATATTGACCAAAACAAAATAAACAAATATCGTCATGTTTAAATGAATTTCCGTTTAATTTATATCTATTTGGAGATAACAGGGACAGGAGTTCACCTAGGAAGTCTAAAAACATTAAAATAAAAGGGTTACGTACCAAAAACACAGCATACCAATGTTTCCCAAGTTTGTGACTTTGTTTTGATCAATAATGGTGTGATTTGCCATTTGTTATCTTTGGCAAAACTGTAATATATTAAAAATTATTTTCCTTGCAGCTCAGTGAAATTTTTTATCACATTTCTGAAGATTTCAATTAAAAATCACAATAAAATAACATAGTAAACAAACTTTCTGTCAACATACTATGACGTTTGGCATTTGACGGATGGCTGGGTTGGGTTGCTACTTAAAATCTTTAATGTTGTTTTCACTTTACGCCACGACGGTTCTTTTATCGCACAGACAATATTATATGAATACTAGCTGACCCGGCAAACGTTGTTTTGCCATATAAATAATTTTTAAGTCAATGTTAAGGGTGGACAACCCTTACCACTAAGGGGTATGAAAAATAGATGTTGGCTGATTCTCAGACCTACTCAATATGCTCACAAAATTTCATGAGAATCGGTCAAGCCGTTTCGGAGGAGTACGGGAACGAACATTGTGACACGAGAATTTTATATATAAGATTTCACATGTACTTGTTGTACCAAACTACGAATTAAATGTATAATTTTGAATAGTTTCTTCGAACACGAAAGTAGTTAATAAGTACTAATTAGGCAAAATTACTAATATTTGAAGTTAAAAAAGAAAGCCACATCCAAAGCGCTCAAATATTCAATTTGTACTTTTTAATTGTAGATCTAACGGATAACGTTTTTCGTTAAAGTAAAAATGATATTAAACAAAGTGGAAAATGACACAATTCTAGATGCTTCAATTTGTTGTTAATTCGTAATTCGTCATTAGTTTTTACAAAAACAAAATACGATCGCGTGATTCGTTGAGAATTGAGACAAACCCCATAAAATACAAGTATTAATATTATGTACCATGTTGCTCGTCAAGATTACAAACTTATCAAAAATACACAATGACCAAGTTCACATGCACATGTTACCCGGGCGCCTTTGCGATACTGACTAACAAAACAATAACGTCGTATAGGGCCTATTACACTACGCGTTTTCAGACCATTTTAGTCTATGGTTCGACGTATCGCGAAGAGTTGGCACTTAATATAAGTGTGAGAATAATATTACATCGTAATTTATATTATATAAAACAACTTCTTGCTACTTATTACAACAAAACGCAATAATATATATTAAAGATTATAATACCGTAATCACGGTATTGGCTCGTCAATACCGTGATTGAAAAAAGACCAAAATATATCCGTGATCACGGTATTACGGGATCCCGTAATACCGGTATTGAAAGCCCTAGTCATGACTGACCGCCGCGCCTGGCCTCGCCGGCTTTGCACATTGTGCGCGCAGTAGTCGATTATTATTTTGCTGTGATGTTATTTTAAAATTGCGATATCTCCTAAGATATTCATTTAAATCTAATGATGTAATGGGCAATTTTGTTTTAAATTAAATACTTGTGATGAATAACGTATTTATTTGGATAATTATTAATATCATGTCTAAAAAAACACCTTCGCAAATAATGCATTATTTTAGAACAAATTTGGTTAGCATAAGAAAGGTTATAGTGAGCTAACCTTAAAAGATACACATATGTTGTCACGGACTTTTTTTTAGAACTTTTAAAGGGGAACAATTCTGTCATACATGATTTTTGCGAAACTTTAACCGTTTACGCAGCGCATGCAGCGGAAGCTCGCAATAGGAAAAAAAAAACCCCCGATTTGGAAACATTCTACATTGGTGCTTCGCTCCTATTGGTCTTAGCGTGATGATATATAGCCTATAGCCTTCCTCGATAAATAGACTATCTAAGACTAAAAGAATTTTTCAAATCGGACCAGTAGTTCCTGAGATTAGCGAGTTCAAGCAAACAAACAAACTTCAGCTTTATAATATTTAAGGTAGTATAGATTAAATAGTTTAATCCCGAATGGAGTCTCGTAGATTTTATCAAATCGCTTTTTTTTGACGCAGCAATATGTTTGTATTTCTATATACAAATGACCTTGCTTTAAGCTAAATTTCAGGATTATCGGCCACCGGGAAACCCTATGAATTTTGATTCCCTTGAGAGCGTCGAAATATATTTTTTGCGACATAAACATCCGAATATTGTTTTTTCGTTACAATAAAAGTTTGATTATTTCACAGCTTCATCGGACCGCAGACTTGAGTTGTGTTTTAATTTCTACTCGATACCTTCACACGTTCCAGAGATAAAGGGTCTTGATAGACAGACGGAAACAAAGTGATATATCCTATATGGGTTCCGATTTTTCCTTTTGAGGTTCAGTCCATCCAAAGGTTGTCTGTAAGAAATTGCCCAGTGCGATAAAACCGCCCATTGTACATTTATTTTTAAAATAAAGTGTGTATTTTTTGTTTATGTGGTGTATAATCTATATCTACACTAATATGTATACCTAATAAAGAGGTAAAGTTTGTTTTTTTTTTGCTTGTAGGAGGTAATCTCTGGCAGTACAGCCCCCCTAACCAAGTTACAACCGTTTCGCTTGCGTCGAACGCTTCGAGTTGGCCGCGTCGCCGAATCTTTTGTTCTGACCACGTGACTGAGCATTGAGATGACGTCATTCCCGTACATTTGAAGCTTTCCACTAGCGTTAACTATTGCAAATTAGCAACTTGGCTAGGGGTACTGGTCCGATTGCAAAATTTTTTTCGCCGCTAGAAATCTGTTTTATTCCTGAGTGATATAGGCTATATTTTATGTACGCGAGGAAAAGCTAGTAAAGATATAATAAATAAATACAGAACCCTAAGAACGGTTTCTTTTTTGCCGTTTGCCTACGTAACACATCGAACACATGTGTCTCAAAAGGAATGTATGAAAAGTAAGAGGTTGAAATGTGGGTGGTAGGCGACCTTGCCACCCACCTGCTGACAAGCTGCTCATCTTGGCAGTTCATTGATACCTCCACGTTGGGCGGATTGTGAAATTAACACTGTTCCTTATGAGGTCGCGTATTGCAAAATTAGACATCATTTGTTTAAATACCTTAAAACGGGGTGTAAAACTTTGGTTTTGTTTTTCACTTAGATACCTTATGACTTCTAACAAAACATCGACTTTTTAAAATATCATTTCATTAATAAATTGAAATAGTTGAATGCTGCAAAAAATATTCAAATATCGTGAAAATAGCCTTTTGAAATTTAGTTTCTATTCACCCCATTTTACCGATACGATAAATGATATTTATTTTGCAAATAGGTTTTAAACCATTCTATGTTCATAGGTTTATATAGGAAATAACGGAAAGGTTTCTTTATTTTAGAGCTTATTTTTGATATTTACAGATTACTATAAGGAGAATTTATTTATGTTCTTGGATAAATAGGTAGGTACCCTTTAAATAAAACGCTCAATATTTTATAGTCTATGCGGACCTCGTTCGCTTAGGTTTAACCGAAATGGCGCGAAATCACACGCGAACGCGTTCGCTTGGGGTTTTAGACGTCCATTTTTTCGTCAACTTAAACTAGATGACGTCGGTGTTTCCTATTCCATAGCTTGTTGCCTGAGAAGAAACACTGAAGCAAACTCAGGGGTCAAAGTTTCTTTTAAAGTACAGCAAACATGTTATGGTCAAAACATATGAGAACCATACGTTTTTATTTTTGTAGAAGTTAATGGTTAAAAGTCCAGCAGTTATGTGATTTGTCCCTTCTACAACCCAAACCAAAGATAAGAAGTTTTTAATGAAAATAATTTTTTCATAGCAAGCTTTTATAGCGCGGTTTATTTATAATTAATAATCATAAATACTTTTTCAAAAAGCTTAAACACTTTAAGGTTATTTGAGTACTGAAGTCTACCTTCCAGTTCCATCATCGGACCAGCTCCAAATCATAATAATTTTGCATTCTCATCTGATTTACACATGCATGCAAATTTTTAGCTCAATCGGTAACCGGGAAGTGTATTTAATTTAATTTGCAAGATTTGACTACAGACAAGCAAAGAGTGGGACAGGTAAAATTAAATAAAAGCTTGTAAAATTACTATTCAAGTGTTTATGGTACTGCTAAAACCGACAATGCAATGACTGTACTTAGGTATTGCCCGTTTGATTAGCTTAGGTCGGAATATCCTCAAATAAAAATATAAAATATATTTCCCTCTCCTATAGACCTGAGGAGGCCTGAGTTCCAGCAGTGGGAACATTAAAAGGCTGATTGTGTTATGCTATGCTATGCTAAATTACACCGCTAAATTTTGATCGTTTTAATTCCGCGGAGGGTCGATCCGGTACATGAAAAACTATCGATTTGTAAAGATAAAATTAAAAAATAAATTAGGTAGTTAGTACGCAACGCCGACTACTACATACAAGTCATTGGACTCGCTCAGCTGACGTTTTCTTATAGAAATTAATTTCGTACATCCGTAAATTAATACGAGTTTTTAAAAAAGGTACTATAGCAACCACCTAGCGTCGAGAGTAACTTGAGCATTTTCTCAAGTAAGTAATGTGTGTTACTCGGCTATAGAATAAGATTTTGTTATTAAAAATTTTAACCTTAAGTGATAACTTCTTTATAAACACGGGTGTTACACTTTTGGTTGAATGTAACAAAGCTTACAGAAAAGAAATATAATCATCATACAAAAGTCGGTGTCAGTACACATCAACTATTTTGTGACATCAATCTCTATAATGCCAGGTCGCTTGCTCAGATTTTGACGAATATATAATTAATAAACTATTAATTGTTAAGAATATAAGGATTGAAGTCTAGCAATAAAACCTTTTGTAGAAAGGCAAGTTTCCTAAAGTGATCGTCGTTAACTTGATGACTAAGATTAAAAAGATGGCAGCACCATATTTTTATGTATGTAATTGTTAATCATGAACTTGATTTTACCTACGAATTATTTTAATCAGCCGTGCTGTTATAAGTTGTAGGTTCCCTGAGACCCTCACCCTAAAAATCTCATGTTAGATACCTAGTACACTGTACTATCTAACATGAGATTTTTAGGGTTCCGTAACGGCAGGATAAAACGGGATCCTATTATTAAGACTCCGCAATCCATCCGTCTGTCGGTCTGTCACTAGACTTTATCTCATGAACCGTGATGGTTTGACAGTTGAAATTTTCACTGATGTGTTATTTCTGTTGCCGATATAACAACAAATTTTAAAAACCGGCCAAGTGCGAGTCGGACTCGCCCATGAAGGGTTCCGTAGCAGCAAGTAACATAATATAAAAGTTCTTGTAGTTCGAAAAACTACTTACTAGATCTCGTTCAAACCAATTTTCGTTAGCAGTTTTTATAGTAATGTACATCATATATTTTTTTTAGTTTTATCATTCTCTTATTTTAGAAGTTAGAGGGGGGGGACACACATTTTCCCACTTTGGAAGTGTCTCTCGCGCAAACTATTCAGTTTAGAAAAAAATAATATTAGAAACCTCAATCGATCAAAGTTTCAACACATTATGTTGTAACTTTGATCGATGTTTTAATAATAGTGTATTTTTTTAGATTTATGACGCATTAAAAAAAAACTACTTACTAGATTTCGTTCAAACCAATTTTCGTTGGCAGTTTTTATAGTAATGTACATCATATATTTTTTTTAGTTTTATCATTCTCTTATTTTAGAAGTTAGAGGGGGGGGGACACACATTTTCCCACTTTGGAAGTGTCTCTCGCGCAAACTATTCAGTTTAGAAAAAAATAATATTAGAAACCTCAGTATCATTTTTGAAGACCTATCCATAGATACCCCACACGCATGGGTTTGATGAAAAAAAAATTTTTGAGTTTCAGTTCTAAGTATGGGGACCCCCAAAATTTATTGCATTTTTTCAATTTTTGTGTGAAAATCTTAATGCAGTTCACAGAATACATCTACTTACAAAGTTTCAACAGTATAGCTCTTATAGTTTCGGAAAAAAGTGGCTGTGACATACGGACGGACAGACGGACAGACAGACAGACAGACAGACAGACAGACAGACAGACAGACATGACGAATCTATAAGGGTTCCGTTTTTTGCCATTTGGCTACGGAACCCTAAAAACAGTGAGTATAAAATAAATATTTAAAGGTAAAAATAATAAAAAATACAACAAATGTGTTTTTTTTTTGCCGTTTTTATAGAAATGGTATGGAAATCTTAGTGTGCGAGTCCGATTCGCACTTGGTTAGTTTTTTTTTTTAATTCAGATGAATTTAACTTGGCAGCCGTCCTACGGCTGTCAAGCTACTAGGTGGATTAAATATTTTTATAAATAATACGATAAAGTGTATCTGTTCGTAGGAATGAACCTAATGACGAGATGAACAATCGTCTTTAGTTACTTTCCGCCCCTAACAATCCATAGCCCTTTTATTCCATCTTATCCCGCCCGCTCCGCTTATGAGCGTGCCTGCAGCTTCACGACGAAAACCCTACCAAACCAAAAGGTACATTGCGCTACGGACCACTCTTAGTTTCTACGCACCACGTCATTTAGCAGTTTGTATTACAAATCCTAACGGGTTCTGCCGATACAATCGCGTGTTTTCAATACGAGGTTTTTGTCATGATGACGTCACATTACATTATTTAACTCTTTATAATATTTAGGTAATAGACGTATGGTATTATGTTTGCGATAGGTTTCGTGTGTATTACAACCTTGTGTCGTTATAAAATGTAGTCAAGAAAAATGGTGAAAGGCGAAAAGGGAAGACATAGGCCGGCCATATACGGACAACTCGAGCAGTTAACCAGTGATCAACATACACAGACCGTTCTTGCAGTCAGAGTCAATAACTTGAAGCTGCCAGTTATAACTGCTGAAGTAGATGGTATGAACTGCTAAACAAATCATTAGCAACATGGATTTTGAGGAAAAACTACCACTACTGCTAGAAATAGAAAATTGTGGGTTCATCGAACATCGCAATAGAGCAGTCGACAGCTCGAACAGTCAGTCTATGCCTGGCGACTGCTTGACCGCAAGATGAACATCATAAACTGCTCGAGCAGTTCCATGTATGTGTGTACGTAGAAGACTGTAGTTCACTATGGCAGTTTCAACTTGAAATAGTCCATCCTGACTGCTTCAAGCTATCCGTGTATGATCGACTTTAATTTGTATTTACTTATTTTACAGTAGGTACCTATCAGTAGATTCAAAGTGGTAATATCGGCTTACTGACGATTCGAACAGTGTCCCAATTGACACTTTTTAAATTGTAATATATTTTTGGTGACGATTCGGATACCGGTAAAAAAAAACTATTTACAGTCAGATAAAAAAGTTTTGTATGACAAATATTAATTTATATTACCTAATCTAATTAAGTCAATCAAATAAGAAATATCTTGTCAACAATCACATTGATTGATTTAACTAAATTACCTAGCAAAAAAATGGATGGATGAAATGGCGACAGGTCACGGGAACCACTTGTAACGCACGGATGCCCTTCAAGTTGAAGGGTAAAATCTACAAGTCCGTGATAAGGCCTGTCATACTGTATGGATCAGAATTTTGGGCTGTGAAAAAGACGGATAAAAAAAGATT
Source organism: Mythimna ferrago (assembly GCA_910589285.2). NCBI lineage: Eukaryota > Metazoa > Arthropoda > Insecta > Lepidoptera > Noctuidae > Mythimna > Mythimna ferrago. The sequence goes on along the minus strand of OU342673.1, from coordinate 29,970,079 downwards.
GCACGTAGCGGAGATGAGAATGTTAAGATGGATGTGTGGTGTGACGAGAATGGATAAAGTGAGAAATGAGTATATTAGGGGAAGTTTAAAAGTAGCGCCAGTGACTGAAAAGTTGAAAGGGAATCGTTTGTCTTGGTATGGTCATGTGAAAAGGAGGGACGAGACACATGTTGCTAAAAAAGTTATGAGTTTGCGTGTGGATGGATGGAGGGGGAGAGGGAGGCCAAGGAAAAGATGGATGGATTGTGTGGGAAGCGATATGAAAAAAAAGGAGTGAGTGATAGCGTAACGAGTGACAGGACAGAATGGAAGAAAAAAACGTGTTGCGCCGACCCCAAATAAAACGGGACAAGGGCAGGAAGATGATTATTTATCAAAAAAATAAATGCGGTTTATCAATTAATCATTTTTTTTTCAAAGATTAACATATACACCACTAATTTTTAATTAGTACAAATACTTAAAGGGCTTATTAGAAAAGCCCTTGTTATTATTTAAGTAAAGTCTCAATAAATAATATTCATAAACAGCAAAGTTATTAGCGTTTGTGTTTATGCCAAAATGTCTCTCAATTTATGGAAATATTGTGCAGGCTATTGATTATGAATGAAATTAATGACGATTAAAATGGAAAAACACTGCCCGCAGTATTTTCTACTAGCAATTGTTATGTATGATTGAATCTATGATGAATTTACCTTTTCGTGGTCAATTTTAGGATTTCGGTTTTTTCTACTTTTGAATACAAAAATATGATCAGTAACGGGTATACAGCCCCATTTTTTTGTGTACTAATTAAAAAGTAGGGGTGTATGTATATAATTGCTTGACGAACAAAGTTTTAATAATAGAGTAACAAATAAGACAGCCCAGCGCATACGCTGCACAGTTTTATGTAGGTAGTAGAAAATAACTAATTTTAATTACTATCTTATCTTATTTATCTTATCGTATTGCAAAATATCGCTACCTTGCTGTGGCTTTAAGACGGCTTAAAGCCACCTTAAAATAGTTCAGCTAGGTAATGCTTCATTTTATATTTTAAAACTTTTGTATCTGACTGTACTGAACAGCTTCATTAAATTTGATAGTGTCCGAATCGTCACCAAAAATATATAAAAAGTGTCGATTGGGACACTGTGTCCGAACATGACGTGTTCGAAACGTCAGTAAGCCTCAATGTTATTGGTAGTTTCTCTTTCAAAAAACTACATAAACAAAGAATAAAAATAACAGTGGAAGTGCTTTGCCTAAGCATGGGAACCAGCGTGGATCCACCAGTGTCTTTACGTTTCATTTTTTCCTGATTTGACATGGTTAGGTAATTTTTTTTTTTATTATATTGCACAACTATCACAAAACGCTATCTAGACCCAAGCTAAGCAGAACTTGTATTATGAGTACTAGATAACTGATAAACATACTTATATATTTCCAAATACTTACATAAGATAGATAAATCATACTAGACACAGAATAAATGATAATGCTCATCACACAAACATTTATCCTGGGTGGGGATCGAACCCACAACCTCCGGTGAAAAACTATTGCAATATATGGAAAACAAAGACAATAGGGCTATAGTCTTTGGAGTCTTAATTATTTATTGTTATCGATTTTAATGGTGACTACTCTGTTTTTATTTAAGTGTTTAAGATATTTGAAAATAAATTATTATTATTTATTATCGGTCAAGAGTAAATATAAACACATACCTTCGAACGCTTCCACTCGAAATGAAAAGGGGGAGTCTGGTAGTAAAATACTGAGGACTGATTAGCGGGAAAATCAGGGTCCTCCCAGAGCTCCGCCTTTTCCAGGCACGTCTGTTTGATGCGCTCGTAATCCGTCATCCTGGGGACAAAGCAAATTCCATTCATAACTTCATATATTAGGGTGCAATACCTCAAAAGGAAAAACGTAAACCTTATAGGATCATCATCTGTCTGTCTGTTAAGACAGCAAACTGGTTTCAGATTTATTTCTTTACTTGTGTTATTTTAATGGCCTTGCTTTATGCCAAATTTCAGAATTCTGGGTTGACGTACCTTGTTTTTTTAACTTTTTTATTCATTAACTTAACTTAGAAGTTTGATTTTTTCACAGCTTCAAGGGACCGCAAACCAGTGTTAGTTTAGTTTTAATTTCAACTCGACACCTTTTCGATAACAGGTCTTGCCAGACAGGCAGACAGGCGGACAGACGTAAAACAAACTAATCCCCGGAGTTCCGTTTTTCCTTTTTGAGGTACGGAACCCTAAAAAGAACTTGATCATTAGAGTTTAAACTTATCACTTTTTTTATAAGTGCTACGAGTACCATGAATAATTGATCTGATAATTACAAAGATCGTTGGTAATGCTATTTTGACATCACCAATCGGATTACCCAAAACCGTGTCTTCACCATCCATAAAAAACATTTAACGTGAGCATTACCCGTAACAGCAGGTTTCTCTCATTCCATTGGAAATCGCAGCTTATTGTTTGAGTCTACAATAGAAAATGAATTTAAAATAACTTCAGAACTCAATGGGATTCCACTTTTTATAATGCACTTTCGCAATGCGAATGTGTTAGATCGCGGTTGGGGGCCAAGTAATTAGTGTAAGTGAACAACAGTTGACGTGAGTATAATAATGTAGGTCGGGCTATGAATACATAAGTGTGTTGCTCATTTTCATACTAGCCAACTTTAGGCGACACTAAATATTATGTCTGCACTCGGTTTTTGTTCTACTTATGGCCCTAACTCCCGAGCAATGATATAAAACAGTGACTTTCTTAAGTCTCGGTAACTTATGTGTGAGAGCAGTGGTGGGCGTGTTGGCTGAGTGGTAATGAGAGCAGTGGTAGCCGAGTGGTAATGGCTCCGACTTACGAGTTGTAGGTCGCGGGTTCAAATTCTGCCAGGCGCATTACTTTGTGTAATTTATCTCATTACCACTGCTCTCAAAACGGTGAAGGACAACATCTTGAGGAAATCAGCATGTCCTAGAATTAAAAATTCGAAGACATGTGATATGCACCAACCCGCACTGGCCCCGCGTGGTGGATTACGGCCCATTCCCTCTCCTAGAGAGGAGGCCTGAGTCCCCAGCAGTGGGAGCATAAAAATGGCTGATGATGACACCATTATCAACCCATGATTTTTTTTTAAATAATTTGAAAAACAAGATATTTTTTCGCTTGTTTCCCCTACTCCTTTCAAACGGCTTTGATCTTTAAAAATGTTTACACAAAAAAAGTGCTTCAAAATGTATGTATATAGCATACGAGTATGTAAATTGATCAATATTACGCAAAGAAAATGAATTTAAGTCAGCGGGGCTCTAGCTGGGCGCAGTTGGCCGGAACTAAATGCACAGATATTCGAGTACGATTATGAGTGCATTTAATTCTGGCCAGATGTTCAAGGGACTATACTTCTTAATACGAAAAATAAACCCACACCTCCCGTAAGGCAGAAAATATATTTTTTCAGGAGAAGCGTTTTTAAAATTGTTTGTTATGTAAGTAATTTGTGAAAATCCTTTTTACTGATGTGTAATGCAAATTATGTTACCAATATAATCAGTTTAAGATCATCTACCACCAGTACCAGACGTTGGATGTAATAAGAAACAATAACAATTATTTTATTTTTTTAATAATAAAGTCGAAACATAATTATTTTTTGAGTAAACTTTACTGAAAAAACTATGTTTCGAGTTTGTGCGTTAAAGGTATCGAAACTGTGGTACAGTTTGATTGGTTGGTTTTGTTCGTTTGAATGCGTTGATGTCTTTTTCAGGTCACTAAATGCATGATTTTCACTATTAATAATAATAATATTTTCACATCTACCACACAACGCCGTCTCAAGCTAAGCAGAACTTGTGTTATGGGCACTAGACAACTGATAAACTTACTTACATAATTCTAAATACATACATATTATTGATAAATTACACCCATACACAAAACATAATGATCTTGCACATCACACAAACATTTGTCCTGGGTGGGAATTGAAGTCACGACCTCCGGCATAGCAGTCAGGGTCACTAACCACTAGACCAACAGGCCAGTCAAACTATTGACCTTTTTCATACCAGACAAAGTTATTTTGGCCTGAACTATGGTGAAGTATGGGAACGAGAGATTACCCCCACCAAGAGGCACGACGAAAGACAGTGCTGCTAAGCCCTGCGCCGACGGTTCAGTAAACGACATATGTGACAAGCGACTATCAGCCAATGCAACGCAGGTACTTATTGTCATATCCATCATGCTCTCACGTGCGTTAAGCAAGCTGTTCCTTCTATATTGTCTATTCGATCTGGTGATGCTCTTTGCTCGTGCCTCCAAATCTTTAAGAACCGATCATGGACCTCGCACCTCACCAAGTTTTTCCGATTTCCATATCCCAGACTTTGATCCGATTAGGAGGCTTGCTGTCTCATAGAAGATTGTCCAGTACCCTCTCTGTAGCCATCGCTCTATGGTCTTTGCAATATTGGCAATATTATAGTTTTTTGACCACACAGGCGCCCTATTCACCTTCTTTAGCAGGACCAGCCAGCAGGAAACTGGTCAAATGAATGAAGCGGATAACACAAAAAGTGTAAATTAACTTTAAATTTTGGAAGTCTCTAATGAAGAAACCAAACTAGATACACTGACTTCCGAAATTAAAGTTGTTTAGCAATTTTTTGTGTTTTTTATACACAGATTTTTTTTTAAATTATTACTGTCCCACTGTTGGGCAAAGGCGTCCCCAAGTTCTTCTAATCTTTTTTCTCCTGCGCCGTCTTTAACCAGTCCGTCATAAACTGATCATACACAGACTACCGAAATTAAAATAGTTTTTCAATTTTTAGACTTTTTTATAATTATACGAGTCGGTTTTTTGTTTATTTCATCGATCTAAATAAAATGGTTGCAAACCATACCCCATAAAACGGATCAAGTATCAACATTTCCAGTACCGTTGAAAAATTTAATTGAGCGAAAAGTTTTCATGCTCATCTCTTGATAGACATTTCGACCTGAATAGCATCGTAGCGGAGCGGCTGACTGCTCGGGCTCGTTCCCACTACGGCTTTACACAATACGTAGTTTGTTTGTCTACCTCATTTTTGATCTAAGCTTGATAATATGATAGTCAAAACACAATAGCTATAAAGGAAACTTTGGCCAGACAAGTGAAATGTTAATAAAGAACGCTATCACGTATAGGTAGAAGGGGCTATGATATCATTTATGTATATCACCTATAGGGGCCCAGCGTCAACCAGGGGCCCAGCGTCAGCCAGGGGCCCAGCGCACACACAATAGGAATGGAAAATGATTTATACAGCAAAAATTATATTGGAAAATTGCTATCTATATCCTCAGTGACAATAGATATGGGATATCAGGTTCCGGGTAAAGCGAATTGTATGGATAAAAGGATAAAAATGGATTTCCTAATTAACTAACCTAGAATTTAAAAATTTAAAAATTATTATTTTTGCCTAATAACTAAACAGCCTAATCTATTCTGTCTATGAGTCTACTGGTGGCATGGCGACAAAACATGTATGGAATTGAGAAGCGCTGTCGAAACACGCCGCCTAGAAGACTATCCACGACCGTCCACGAAGTCTCCATGGTTGATAGCATTGATTTAAGATTTGGTGAACTGGTTTAGTTTAATAGTAAAACATATTTATTTTGTGACTTAAAAGGACACAGCATAACAATATTCTAATACTTTATTAGATGCTAATATATTTCAAATGATTTTAATTTTAGACGGACTGTAATTTTTTAATTGACTAGACGCATGCTGAAATACAATAAAATATTGAATTTTTTGGAAACTTCAATTTGAGGTAGGTCGGGAAGTGCTACTTTACTATGCCCATTTTTCGCCATCTCCTTTGTGTCAAATCCACACGAAAAGATGAAGACGACTACGATAATTTCGACTAAATTTTTTATAACGTAACGTTACGTTTTTTAACTTTTGCCGAATCTCACAAATACCAATTTTTTTTTTCAAAATATTTTCGTAGTATCACCAGTGTGTTTTATATTGGATTTGGCAGTGTCAATTACGTACATGTAACAGGGCCTTAGGAATTTCACTTCATCTCTCCTATTGGCAGTGTGTCAGCAAATCCCTTAATAAGCAGGTGTGAGACGTTAAATACTTTCCATCAGGTGAGCTGATTGCTGTCTTGTTTTGTAAACATCGGAATAACGAGGACACATGTCATCTTCACGTGATGTATTATGAATGTTCCTTGTAGCGTATCTAAGATGTTTCAACCGTTAATAATGCGCTAAGAGTATCATCAAGCACCTCAATCCATACGTACCACTTTAACTGTCCCCGCACACGGGCCACAAAAAAACGCCGCTTCAAGCTTCTTTTTGAGGCGGCCTTTTTTTGTGGCTTGTGTGCGGCGGTGCCGCCACAAAAAAACGCTTGAAGCGGCCCCAGGCTTCTCCGTACACAAGGAATCGCGCGCTTTAGCTGTTTTTTGCGGCCTCTTATAACTTTTTTTTTGTGGCGGCGTTTTTCTAGAAAACATTAAATTATTAGTATTAATCGATCTTGACAAAAAAGCGTGCAAGGACAATCTAAATTGACTTTCAGTTTGTCAGTGGGTTGACATTTTACAAGAAATTCGTCACACTCACAATCTACAAACTCATTGACAGACAATGCTCAGCTCACTCAGCTACTCAGCTATGCTTTAATTTATAATTCGAGATATTTTTAATCTATCGCCATCAATTTAAAGTCGAATTGAGCGTTGTGTATTTTAAGTGATTATTTGTTTTAAAGACGAATGGGGTTGCAATAAAATTTAAACTTTCTTTTGTATGTCTTAGAGTTTGATGTTCCGCTTTTTTAAAATAATTTAGGATTCTGAATTTAAATATAAGAGATTTTTTTTTTGGTTATTATTATAAAGCGAGCACTGTAGCTGAAGTCCAATAAATTAAAAATTAATCTTATGTTCGGCTTGTAAAAACGTATTTCGCTATTGAGTATCCCCGTCAGGCACACGACTTATACAATTACCGTCACGGATCTTGAGCGCTCGGCGTGAGAGTGGGGATCGTTTTGCGCATTCCATACATTGGCGAGCCAATCGTCGTCGTTGTTAGATACATGCAGCAAAGAAGGGAACGAATCATGAGTGACGTCTATGACGCGATGGCGCGGCGAGCCAATCTCTGACGCTCCCTGCCCCCGCGTCTCACTTCGCACCACTAAAGAGACCGAATATTTGACTTCTGCGCAACTTGAAGCCAGCGCTCAAGATCCGTCCCGGCAATTGTAGTTTATAAAATTCTGTGTGACGTAACGGAATGTATTTTGTGTGTAAAAATTCTACCTTCATTGCTATGACATACTTTTGATTCATGCTTGAAGTGAACTTAACTGCGTTTTATTTTTACTCTTCGCATTTAATATAGCAGAAATTAATCATTTCAGTCTTATTGGTTAGCAAGGAAAAGACTGCGGTCCTACTTCCCCATATTTTATCTAGATCTCAGTTAAAATATAGATTGAATTTAAAAAAAAATAGATACATTCTAAAGGAATATACTCGCAGAAAATATATTTTTTAAAACGTTCTTCTATATTAAGTTATACATATACTAAGTCCCTAATAAGTCCTGTATTGTGGGTGGTATAAATCGTCCAGCCGTTTAAGTGTGAAGGACTAATAAAATTCTCACAAACTTTCGCCTTCATATTATAAAGCCTTGATCACACGTACCGAGTAAAAGGGCGAGACAGTAAAATATTACTCGGCCGAGACAGTGATGTAAGCGAGTTGTAAAGATAAGCGTTAGGCCGAGTACTCGGCGCTGTGTTTACACGTACCGAGTACTTGGCCGAGAGCACTGTCTATTCTGTCTATTATTCGTCGTACATATTCATATATTTCTAACGTACTAGCTTCTGCCAGCAGCTTCACCCGCGAGAACTTAGGTTTTTCCATATAAACTTTCGACCCCCGTTTCGTCCCTCTAGGGCATGAATTTTGGCTATTCTACTTTTAGTGCTCATAACCAAGTGCAAAATTGCACTCTCCTAGTCACGGAGTTCCGGCTGTGCGTTCATATGTCACTTAGTCAGTTTCTCCTTTTATATAAATTGATAAAAGTAATTAATTTAGAAAGGAATACTGACATACGATTAACTGCATTATGTTAAAGCGCATAACGAATGTAACAGCATAGGTAATAGTCATAAATAATTCAAGAATTAAATTAATTGGAGTCACACTGTCGCAAGTAGTGGTAGGGTAACATTGATAACGTTCCGGCAGCCATTTCTCGGAGATAGCAACATTGGGGCCTATAACCACGGGCAGTTGCGCTGTCGCTTGCGTTCTTGCGTAATACATGAGTCAATAATGCAATATAAATTATCACTTTTAGTGAAAGTGAGTTAACTTATTTGTAACACTTAAGGTATGGATCAATGGGTTAATTATGAAATTAATCTTTATTAAAATAATAACTTGCTTCTGACCGCGGCTTCACCTGCGTCCCCATGTCGCTCAGTGATATACAAAAAGTGAATACTATTCTATTTTTTATTAATGGCAAATAGAGCCGATGTCGAAAGTAAATAGAATAAGCAAGTACGTATATCATTAACACAAGCAATTAGTATAATTATGTACTTAGAAACGTATAGATGTTTAAATCTTCGATTGATATAATTGGACTTCATGTGTTAGTACTGGATTGAAACAATAAAGTGAATACTATTGTGAGTGATAAACATAACCTTTAACATAAGTCCTTGCATTTTTTCTTAGTTTTGCATTTTTAAGGTGGGTGGGTGGGCAAGAGCGTGTCGGGCCACGCTCAGTATAGGGTTTCGTAGTGTCCCGTCCGTCACAATAAGTGTCCCCATTTAAGTTACTTAAACACAATTACAATTTCCCACTATAAATATTCAAATCAAATCCAAATATTCTTATTACTCGTAATAACAATGAACGACAGACAACGAGCAAGAAATTTGTTCTCCCACCAATGCCAAATTACAAACTCAGTTCAGAAATTATTTTGTAAAACTTTTCAAAAACTGTTCAACCTACAGAACACAGGAATCGTTCAACCCATCAAGTTCAAAATAATTTCATATTTACTAAACTTATGGTGCAAAAGTTAGAGGGACACACACATTTTTTTTTTTTACTTTTGTACCTATAAATAAATAATCGCTTTATTTCCGAAAATATTAACATTGTCAAAAAGTGATTTTAGTAAACCCCTATTCATTTTTAAATACCTACAATATATCACACGTTAGGGTTGAAATAATAAAATATCACTGTCCACTTTACGTGTACGGGTACCCTAATAAAACATTGTTTTCATGACATGACGAAACTATTAGGGTTCCTAGTTGACTACGGAACCCTAAAAAAGGCTGATGATGATATTGTGGCGACGCTTGGGGGAGGCCTATGTCCAACAGTGGACGTCTTTCGGCTGATATGATGATGATGATGATTATGATGATTTTCAGGTCAGGTGTAAAGTTCTTTCATTAAAATCACCTATACTACAATCATAACTTTTTCTAGAAATAGCCATTCAATAGAATTAGACGAACTGACACGGTTGTATTGAAGATTTTGATGATTATAACTTTTTAAAGTCATATTTGTTACGGTCACAAATTACATTTTAATGAACATAGAATCTGACACTGACCTACAAAATGCAAAAAACTTAAGATAATTTGGATTTCGCTTAACATTCATCTTAATCAAATCTACCTTTAAGTCTACCATAACAAGGCGCCAGATAAAATAAAGTACATTGACCTTTTCCTAATATCTCCAACATATCGAAGGTACCCGAAAATCCATCAATGAACTGTTTTTCAGAAATGATAAAGGATCACGATCGATGTCGATTCAAGACAGCTTTATGTATTTAATTCTGTTTTTTAAATTAACCTTTAGAACCGTAATTAGAGACACAATAGAAAGACAATGAGAGAGCGAAGAAAATTAAGAATGTCAATAAATGGAGGAGGGTCAATGACAGTTATTCCACGTTTATCTAGCGCCTACTATAGTTGTAAAAACGAAGGAACATTTCATCAAATAAAAGTCACCTGAGGGTAACGGATTGCTCACAGCACTTGACGTTTTGACGACAGGGCACTGACCTTCAGTCACTACTTTACTACTGAGTTCTTCAAACCCAATATTTTATTCTGAGCGTGCCGCCTAAGTACCGCGCCGTGATTTGTTAATACCGCTCGAAGTTCTACTTACCTTATAACCATTCCAATTTCATTTCGAAAACAATGATATTTTATTGTACGTGATTTTTATGTTAAGTAGATAAAGGTACTACTTCTGTGCTGAATATTTTTATATTTATTTATAATACTCACAATTTTTTTTTTCGTTAAGTGACAGGAAAAGAACAAATACAGATAGAAGAGTACAAAGGTGCTATAAGAGTATAAGGTATTATTATTATTTTTTTCCCCCTTAATTAATTTGTCCCTTGATATATTGCTTGAAGTACACCGCAGACTACCCCCTTTTTTAGTTTCAGTTCTTATATTCCATCCCAAGGTTGTCTGGAAGACATCGCTTTCAGCGATAAGACCGCCACTGTGCACATAGGTTTAAGTTTCTGTAAAATTGTTACTATTTTGGTGTACAATAAAGTTTATTCTATTCTATTCTATTCTATTCTTATTCTAAACGAAATTTCTTCGTACGTAACGTGAACTTGAAAGAGAGATGTAGAAATAGTGTGTATAAATAAGTTAGAAAATTTAGTCTAGAATAAATTATCTAAATTAAATCATATTATACAATTTAATTCATGTATTGTATCTTTGTTATTGATAATATTATTTATCAATAACAAAGATACAATACATGAATTAAATTATAACAAAACATATCTAAAATATATTAACTACGAGATGGTAGAGAGATAATGTTCTTTGAATATTTTTAAGCCAAAGATTATAAGACTTGTCATCTTGTAGAACTACAATGAATTAATATTAGACAGAGTTTTGTGATTGATCACGTTTAAAAGTTAAAGACGTACGTCGCATATATGAAAAACTGGCACGAGTTGACTCTTTTCGAAGCGCTAGTTCTTTGCAAAATTTGACTATCACAATTTATTTATAACACTTAATCTCGCATTCATCAATGCTAGGGTCAGTCGTTGCGTATTCTGTATGACTCATAAAAGCCTAGTGGTCTTTAGAGAGAGATCATCTCTTCGTTTTGTCCCAGTGCGCTTTTGAGTAAATAGCGCACTAGGGTCATGTGGGCAACAGGCATTTCCTTTGCAATATAGCTAGCCCATTGCCATATAAGCTTGGTTATACAATGGCCATCACCTCGGCAATACGGATAGCCCATTGCTACTTCAGTGAGCTATACAACGATCATCTCCTTGACTAAATGACTAGCCCATAGCCACTTCAGTTTGGCTATCTATTGACTGTTTATAATTTCCTTGTTTTCGAATAAATATTATTATAACACTAGAAGCGCGGACTATTTTCAACTTGTGCCATTTTTAGTACTTACAATAATATTGAGAGATGGTAAACAAAAGAAACTGGTAACTGATAATATAATGTTTTTATTATGTTGTACTTATTGTATTGTTATTGTGTTGTACACATATTTTGTTGTACTTTATTACTCTACGCATAACAAAACTAGCGCAGAACAAAACATAGGAATTTGTTAAAAATGGAACGCCCGCGCATATAGTGTTAAACCAGTCAATTTTGATAGTAATCATCAAATTATCATATTAAATATAGACGGAAGTGCAGATTTTCTTGGGTGTTTTGCTAAACATAATGAAAGTAAAGAAAACCGCGCGTTAGTGCGTCCGCCGGTGCTACCGACCCAGTTGTTCAACTCTCCACCGCATTGAAGTGTGCAACATTCGTGCGAAGTACGTACAAGCGGTAGCGGGCAGAGCCGAAGACTCGTGTTTATGAACTAGATTTATAAATAATTTGGATTTTGAAGAATTATTGAAAAAAAAAGGCCGCCCCTTTCTCCGTCCAACCTTCTTTTTCTTGGGCCAAGTTTGTCTCGCAAACATGATCAGATCGTCACACCACCTTCGCCGCGGTTAACCTCGACGGCGTCGACCTCCTTCATGCGTCCAGTGAGTGACAATCCTCGCCCACCTGTCCGGGTGCATTCGTGCGACGTGGCCAGCCTACTCCCACTTCAGCCTAGCGGTTTTTCTATTGAGTTATTAGTATTCCCCGACATTTGCTATTTGAGTTATGGAATCTCATACATTATAGAATAACACTACTTTCTGTTATGTTCAAATCAAACCTGTTATAATCATGTTCCTTTCAGCTTTAAAATAATTCCATTTGCAACTAAGAATCACTTCTAAAAATAAGTAATACTTCTTTTATCTCCAATTTTTAAAACGTATTCTAAATTTATGCAAAATCCTTTAAAGTACTTGATATCCAAATATGTAAAAAAAAACCTTTATGTCATATGACCATACCTTTGTAGATAAAGTTTTAAGAATACATTTGCAGAAACCCGCTGTCGTCGATCCTATGCACCACACGCTCAAGCCGACTACCGGATGTTAGCTACCACGTGAAACGTCACCATTCATATACGATGTGAACTGTTACACTATTGTTTTTGCGTCTTTTCATTGTCAAGGGGCGTTTATATATCGCTAACTTTTTGTCCGATCACGAAAGCAAACTTGTCTAGTATATTTCTGTTTTTGACGAACCTATTATGGCTGGACAAGTATTTTGTCTTTGACCTTTCTAGTTTTAGGTCGTTTATTGCTAGTTTATTTGCACTAATATAATAAAAAGGTAAAGTTTGTTTCTTGTTTATAGGTGTAATCTCTGAAAGTACTGGACCGATTGCTAAAATTTTTTCACCAATAGGAAGCTGCCTTATTTCTGAGTGACATAGACTATTTATTTCATGTACACGGACGAAGTCGCGGGCAAAAGCTAGTTAGTTATATTTCTCATCGAAAATAATATATCAAAGTAATGATTCATTAGTAGATATGGCTTGTTAGCAATAACGGTGTATATATCTTCCTTCATGGTTTGCTATTCTAATAGCTTTGAGGTGTTTCTAACTTCTTTTGTTGATGTTTCTACGAGTATATGCTTACTAGTGCGGTAAATTAAGTAGCGTATCAGACTTATGTCTGACTTAGCATACATTTGTTTCTTCTTTTGTGAATCTGTATCCGTAGTCTAAAAGGATAACAAAAAACGGTTCTTGGTCCCTATTATGCTTTGGCTTTACATTAATTCAATTGGGGATCATTAATGTCTATGAGAATATAGTTATAAGCTATATTCTCATAGACATGGACTATATAAGATATGGAGAGTAAAAGAGTAACCATTGAGTATCTAGCCGATGTTTCTCCATAGGAAACGACCAATTGGAACCGTGCACTAGCTTCTGACGTTGTGTAAGTGCCCATTGATTGTTGTGTTTTCTGCCATAGATCTCTTTATGTCACAAATATTATAAAGGGGAAAGTTTGTGACTGTGTATGTGTGAGTACATTTGTTATTTCTTCACGATGTTTAACACACCATTTCCTGGAATAACACATAGGAAACTTTTTATTCTGGGAATATGTTCCCTCGGAAAAACTTCTACTTTCATCTGAGCGAAATCGCTTGCAATAGCTAGTAGTATATAGGTATATTTATCCCATTTTCTCCTCCAATATCTTGAACAAATCTAACCAAGTTTATAGCCTGTTGAAGATTTGATTGGCCTTAAAGTTTGAATGTAAATCCACTCGTAAAAGTGACCAAATGATTTCTTGCTACTTTGATCTGAATCATTTGAAAGTGTTGCGATTCGATCTTAGTGTCGGCAATAGTCAAGGACTGAGCTAAAAATATTTATAAGTTAATCTTTCAATATAATTAACTATGATTCATTTATTGGTCGTGATTTTAGCTCTGAACGTGTATTTATAAATCTTTTCAATATTTTGAATGTTGACAAGATTGACTTTAACCACTATTTCACCACTTGGTAAGTGATGATGTGGTTCGCTGTCGAACATGATCGCCTTGAAGTAACCTAGGTACTCCTCCTCGTTGTACCGTACTCCTCAATGCTGAGCGTCGTGACCGAAGAAGGTGATGAAGCAGGGATGCCTCATCACGATATTCTTACATTTGTTTCTGTCTCTGGCAGTGTGAAGGGCACTGTACACTGTAGAGTCAAGAGTGGTGCGGATCTGGTCGGACGAACGTATTGGGCTGCTCAGAGAAGTAACCTACTACTCTTTGTTTAAAACAAAGCCATAAGTTGTAGTTATCTGGAAACAGACTTCCGCAGGGAATTCCACTACTTAGCTGTTCCCTTAATAAATGCGTTCCCAAAACGTTTTATGGACAATGGTGTGATGTCAACCATGTTCCGTACTCAGTAGATTTGGGGATATTATTTATTTGTATGGTTCATGTTCGAAATACGATTTAAGTAAGTCTAAAAATCAACACTGTTACTTACTATACACTTAATTGAAGGTAATATAGTAACAGTGTCGATTTGTCAATTAAAACTGACAAAAACTTTCCAACAGAGGACGTGTTTTGGCTGGAATGATGATGATCAAATATTTCAAAGCTAAAGAGTTATTCATCATCAAAACAATGACTTAACACCAAGTCATATTAAACAATAAACGAATTCTTTTTTTTCAATCCAAAATATATATATTTTTTTTTAATCATTTTATAATTTTAAATATTAGTGAGATACAGCAAATGTGTGATTATATCTGTTGGTGTATTTATTAGCTACTGTAATAATTATATACATTCCTTAACAATCGTAACATTTGGAATATGCTGACATCATAGGCCTTTTGTTTGAAATCGATATTTTCAAGTCATCATGACATTAGCTTGTGAAATACAATACATCGATTGATATAATTGGTAAAGTTAACAATCGAATCTGATGATTGAGAAAAAATAATAAGCGACTTCACAAAAAAAAAAATACTATAAGAATCAAAATAACTTTAATTTTGGAAGTCGGTGTTTCTCGGCATTGTTTGTTTATTTGAGGAGTTCCCTCGATTCCTCATGGAATCAATCATCAGAACTGGTTTTAAAAAAAATGAGCTAATCTGGAATAGTCACATAGCGAAAAATAAATTTCAAATCGGCCGATAAACGACAGAGTTTTGAGGTAACCAACACGCATAAAAAAATATTACAAATGAAAAGATAACCTCCTTCTTTTTTTTTTTTAAATCGGTTAAAAAGTCCTACTACCATCACATCCCTCGATGCAACGCTTCTAAAAACATCCAACTTTTTAAAGTTTTCTCCAGACCTACAACTTAGGGGTCAGATTTGTTCAGGCAAAGTAAAAGATACTCTATAGTAGTTCTACATTCTAGTTTGACTTTTTTTTATGGCTCCGACTTACGAGTTGTAAGTCGCGGGTTCAAACCCGCATTCCATTGTGTAATTTATTTCATCACTACAGCTCACAAAACGGTAGATTACGGCCCATTCCCTCTCCTTGAGAGGAGGCCTGAGTCCCAGCAGTGGGAACATTAAAAAAGGCTGGTGATGAGATGATGATGATGATCTTATTCCATATGACTTGGGATCGGTGCATGACGATTTCGTTTTCTTTACTATCCTGTCAATCACATAATATCATTCACTTTTTTTTTCACTTATGTATCTGTTCTAATTTGATCAGTGCTAAAATTTTCCTTACCCTTTTATAACTTTTAAGGGATTGATCAAAAGAGCTACCGCGGCTCTGGAAAGCAAGTGGCAACTGAAGGAACACAGGTGGGTCCGTATATCGTTTCACCCAAATCTGGAGGACTCATTTGATGATTTCCCCAACTCAAAAAAAGACCATTATAACTTTGTGGCACTCTATTACAAGCCTGAAATGTTGAAGTTCTTCAGTGGTTCCTTTCTGCTAGGTTTTCCAGTTTCGTCGGTCGCCCAGGTATTTATCGCGACTTTGGCGATATCGTCAACCTAATGTCGCTATAGTTTAGAGATGATTTCACCACCGACCTCGCGCTGCTCCTCATTGAAATGGTGTATGCCCCACATTGTGTACAGTTCTAAATTGTTTTATACATAGATATTATTTTTATAATTAGGTATTTCTTATTTGATAAATTTTAGATCTGTCTTTATCATGAATAATTGTGTAGAAAATTATTTACTCAATGAAATGAAGTCACCACATAATTGTCTTCTGTTGTTCTCATCCAGATTCTATACCTATTTTTTTTTTCTATTTTATTTAGTCATCCAGTTACTGTACTGTTTCTAGAACACTAATATATTCAAAACATACATAGGTCCAATTCCTCTTGAAGTGTTGCCAAGCGTTGGCCTTAGCATTTGTAACCAATACATATTAAATACCTTATAAGTGAAAATAATGCTTATCCGCCCACTGTAACGCCATAGTCAGGCATTTATTTCAATTTAATTGTAAATTGAATTTTCTTTTCGTTTTTATGGAAACAGTTCCAAGAACGTTCAACCTTTAATGAACATGATCCTTCCAACTCCTGAACTATTATGATTAAAAGAAAAATTCCTACAAAAATATCATGTTCATTTCTTCTCTCAGATTGTACACCATCATCATTTTAGCCAAAAGATGTCCACTGTTGGACATAGGCCTCCCCCAAACGTCGCCACAACGACCGGTCCTGTGCGCCTCGCATCCATCGGACTCCCGAAACCCTGACCAGGTCACCGGCCCACCTTGTGGGAGGCCTTCTAACGCTGCATCTTCCGGTACGCGGTCGCCACTCCAGAACCTTTCGTCCCCGTCGACTATCTTTTCTGGGCGCACACCAAGAATTTTTTATCCATAGGGTGCATAAGATCCTTGGTAGTTTGTACACACATCTTGTAGAATAGTTTCCCGAAACAAAAAGTATTGTTACACAAAAAGTTTGTATGGGAAGTTAAAATGTTTATTGATAGATACAACTGGCAGCCATTGACGATACGTCCATCAATCCAAATGGAGTGGATGTCTTCCAAAATCGTCTCGTGAATGTGATAAACGTATGCCAATCAAATGGACGTCTTCCAGCGTTGGATTTCCAAACGGATTGAAATCCATGTATCCAATCTAAATGGACGTCATCCGCGGCCGACTGTCAATGTCAAAAACGTACGCCACGCAATCTGGAAGCCGCTCGTTTGTGAATGGGCAAAACCCCGTCCATTTTTTTGTAATTTTTGTCTCAGTTTATGTTCTATGTTGACGGAAGGTACATGCGCTGGAATGCTAGAAAGGTCTGAGCCTATGAAACCAGGATTGGTTTTATTTATAATTATGTCTACGTCTGCGCGTGACTTTGTATTAGAAATAATTGAAAAATATAAATCGCACCCATGTATATGGCAACACCCTGATTATCACGACGGGGAAAAGACCAATGCAGCTTTTCATACATTTTCTCCTACCTACGTCTTTTGTCTCTTTTTACCAAAATACTTATTGCTGTCGCCACAATTAAAAAATCCATTCTCATAATTCTAATCTTCGAAGTAAGTCAATGTGCCTTCAAACTGAAGTACCTCCATATGGAAGTATTCCATTTAGAAGCATTCCAAACAGACGCATCGTGAATGGCTACCTGGGTCTTTAAGTCAAGAGTGAATAGATAGCTTCTAGGTAAGCGTGCTCCATCGTCGACCACATCATCGCTTACCATCAGGTGAGATGGTGGTCAAACGCGAGCCTATCAAGATTTTTTTTTATGTTTTAGCCCATAGTAAAAAGACTTTAAATCTAAGTAATGTTACAAGCAACAGTTAGAAAACAGGTTTATTTTCAGAGAGGCGTATTTGTTTCATAACTCTGTCTAAAAAGCTATAAGTACTTACTACCTACTTGTTTATTAGGACTAATAAATCAGAAAGCGTGTTTAAATGTTTATTACTCAATCGTTTCGAAACGCCTCAACAGATTCCGGTGAAACTTGCAACGAAGATGAATCACGATCTGGACTTCACACTCTATTTTAGGATACTAACTAACACATTCGACTCTCACGCACACTAAGCGTTTTTATCCTGACGTCGAATCTGGTTCCCGATAACATCGGTTTCGCTAAGAAAGCTTGTTTCTTTTTAGTAATTTATTTATTTTTATCGCAGTCAGCACTTAGCAGTTTACGCCTACTGTACATAAATTTGTAATATACCATACCTTATTATATAAACTTAACAAACAAATCATCCAGGTCCATTAAACTAGTTTCATTCACTAAAAATACTGCACTATGACGTCACTTAAAACTAGAACCTCACTACGTTTGCACTTAAGCACCCATTTAAAAGCATTAAAAAAAAAAAAACTATTTTTCGCATACAAAACGGTACCCGATTAAGAAATTGCTCTTACAATGTACATAAGTAAATATAGCGAACTTTAAAATCCAGTAGTTGACTAACTCGGTCGGACCGTAAAAGTGGTTTATTACTTAACCGGTTTAAGTTATAACGCAACTTTAAACAGTTGTACTTAAACTGAGAATTATTATTTAATCCTTGGTTTCTATTAAAAAGGAGTGAAGTAAAGAGAGTTTGTTACCAACCTGGATGGAACATGAATAAGATCACAAAACTAAGAATCACTCGCGCGCACTCAAGATGGTGTCAGCCGCGGCACTGCCGGTACTCCCCTCTCGCGCAGCCTTCCCCGTACGGCGGCCGGCGTACCTGCGCTAAGACTGCGCGTGAGTGGAAAAGATAGCGGGTGTCACAACTTCACGAGCGGATGACTTAACACACCGGAGTCACCAATGCCCTTTATTTTTGTAATATCGACGTTTTGTTCTTTGCTAATCTCTTGATTGTACGTTGTTTCTACTTTTCATAGCCCTGAATTTTTACCAAACAATAACAATCGCCAGTTTACCCTTATACCAGTGGAATGATGTTTATATTTAGCTCTATCGTTTTAATTTTGTTGAAAAACATCATCCCATTGAATATCATGTTTAGAATAAAAGTATAATAATGCGTTTTGAAATGTATAATAATCCATAATGTTTGCCCTTTTTGGGGATGATGTCGATCTTCTCATGTCCTCATACATATCTTTAAGTTCTGTCAGCCGCATTTCCCTTTCCATACTTAATGCTAAAGTGGCTCTGTTTGACTATTAAGCTTCCATACTTAATTAAACTGCTGGTATTGATGAAATTTGGAAAGTAGTAAGCTTGAAACCAACGGAAGGATAGACTACTTTTATCTGAATTTGACTTTGTGTCCACCATCACTGACATCCATCCGGAGGAAGTCGCGAGCTAGGATGTAAATAAAATATTGTTATTAAACCGCTGTCATTATCAATGTAACTTAAACCTTATTGCATTATAATAGATGAATAGATACACAGAAGCTGCGGAATTGTTCTATTTATTTATTGTCACTAGCGGTGTAAGTACTTTTAGAAGTAGGTTCATCTATATATAATACACGATGTCTTTGACATCGATGCACAAACGAATACCACGGATTCAGTACATAAATAATCCAGTACAATAACACAAACAATCACTTTGTTGTCCGTCTGTCTGTTTGTCTGTCTGTCAGACAGGACCCTTTATCTCGGGATCGCGTAGAGGTATCGAAATTAAATTAAAATCATATACTTAAGTCTGCGGTCCCTTGAAGCTGTGAAAACATCAAAATAAAAGTAAACAAAAAAAAAAGATACGGCCGTTTATGTCACAATAAACGTACATTTCTATAGTCTCGAGGAAATCTAAATTCCCGTTGACCCAGAATTCTGAAATTTGGCATAAAGCATGGTCTTATGGCATGGGTAATAGGAATAGTCTGAAAACAGTATTTGGTTGTTACATCACCAAAAAAAAACTTTTTTTGGTTTCGGAAAAATCTTCGAGAGATTCGGGAATTGAATTTGCTATTTACATATAGGCGCGAGTCCGAATCGCACTTGCCCAGTTTTTAAAACACAACACAACCAAATCGCAAAGTTATATCCTTCTTCACTCGTCAATTTAATAGTATCTAATAATAAACATCCATTTATCCATGACATTCTTATCTTCAATTTATCAGTTAAGTGCTTGCAGATGTCAACGTCCGACACCACATGTTGTATGCCACAAATGTGACACTTAAATACCTATATCTCCAGCTTTTTAACTTTTAATTTATTAAGTACAAAAATCCTCCTTGCATATTTTGATATAAAATACAAACTATTATAAGTCGATGGAGACGGCGGCGGCGGGACGACCTGGATGACTTCTGTGATGACTTCCTTAAGGCTTATAGTCCCTTGAACCATCTGGCCGAAATTAAATGGACACAACTCTCGTACCCGCCTAGGCGGCAATACACGTATCTGTGCATTTAATTGTGGCTAGCTGCGCCCTGATAGTGCTCGGCTGACCTTCAAATCCATTTTCTTTGCGAAATATTGATTGATTTACATATGCTATGTTCATTTTGAAGAATATTTAACCACCAATTTTTATGTGTAAAAATGTTTCTAAAGATCCAAGCCGTTTCGAAGGAGTAGGGAAAAGTAGCGAAAAGTTGTAAATTAATAAATATTTCGCAAAGAAAATGGATTTAAAGGTCAGCTGCGCGCTTTCCGGGCGCTGTTGGCCGCAAATAAATGCACAGATTAGCGTACTGCCGCCTAGGCGGGTGCAAGAGCTGCGTCCACATAATTTTGGCCAGATGGTTCAAGGGACTACAAGCCTTAAAGGTCTAAACAGACGGACTGTGCATTTCAACTGAAATTGTCGCTATAATTATGGGACCTATAAGGTCTATAGGGTATATTATTATAGGTCTCTCCGACATCATATAGGTACATAATCAATTCTCCAGAATTTACCTTCATTTAAGTATCACCGAAAGCATCAGTGTTAATACTCAAGTACTAGTGAGCATCCACTCCTGCATTGCGTGTTTTTCACTAGCTTCTTTCATCATTCATTCATTTCAGCCGAAAGACGTCCACTGTTGGACATAGCTCTCCCCCAAGTGTCACCATAATAACCGGATCTGTACGTCTCACTTCCATCGGATTCCCGCTACTCTTTCAATAGCTTACCTATTTTTGAGAATACATTCAGATTCCATTATTGTATTTTTTAAATTAATATCGCCTATTTACCTAAACTTTCCAAGTTAAAATGCCACCATGATTGAAATCAATCATGTTGAAAATCTTATTTATGTGTGGTGTCTTTTAAAATCGTCTCTTTCGAATTGCTAATAAATTATAGATATAATTTCAATTAACAACCTTGTGCAACAAAGCATTATACACTTATTTTTTTTATCTTTAAATTTTAATATCCAAGTAGATTGCGAAATCACTAAAGCTATGTAAAAACCGTACATAATTGCGAAGATGAAGAAATATCGATTCACCATATTATGCAGACGATTTTAAACTCTAATTGAAAGTGACAAGGTTTCTTATAGATATTGAATAATGCAGTTTATTTGCTTTCATTGTGTCACCTTTGAACTATACTGGTATTGAAAAATATTGACAAAACCGGACATGCCTAATGAACGCATCAATATCTTTAGAAACAGTCCAAGTCAGATCTGGCCAATTTGTTAAGAAATTTGTTATCTAATGTAAGCCTAGTAGGTACTATAAGTATAAGGTTTTTATATCTAGTCTGTCATGACTTTTAAGTAACACCAGCATTTATAAAGAAGTAATTACTTAAGTTTTTAATTCTTAATTACAAAATCTCATTCTCTAGTGGAGTATCACACGTTACTTACTTGAGAAAATATTCAAGTAACACTCGACGCTAGGTGATTGTTGTTGTTATTTGTTGACAGTTCTAACTTTAAGCAATTGTTGATACTTAAGTAGTTACTTTAATTTATACTTGTGTATAAATACGGGTGTTAGTCTTACATCTTTAGCATTTGTGGTATATGCAGTTACACTGATGAGTCACATTTTTTTTAACGCTAATGGACGATAGAATCCAGGGTTAGTGCTACCAAATATTTCATCATCATCTTTTCAGCCGAAGGACGTGTTGGATATAAGCCTCCCCCAAGTGTCACCACAACGAACGGTCCAGTGCGTCTCGCATCAGTCGCATTCTCGCGACCCTCACCAGATCAATGGTCTACTTTGTGGGAGGCTTTCCTACGCTGCGTCTTGGTCGCCTGTCTCGAACTTTACCTCCCCAAATACTTATGATGTTATATTGTCTTTCTTGGAATACAAGAAGGACAATAGAATAGAATTGTAGTTCCTTCTTTTTGCAATCCTGGGCCTCAAGACTGCTCTTACAATAGTGACAGAATGGTCTATTATTGATGTCATAATTGTGGATTTTGACAAGTTTTGGTAATCTGCTAATACAATGGTGTCATTATGATTTTCCAATGGTCAAAAACTGACACTCCATTGAAAGAAGTGGCATAGAATGGTAATCTCGTACTTAATGACAAATGAATATCTAACGTTTGCGGTAATCTGCTAAAATTTAGACAGTTCCATTGATCAGTGACCTACAATTAAAACGTGATTGTGCAATCATTGCTTTTGATAAGCTCAATATTGTTATTTTATCACAACTCTATTACGAGACTATTGACCGATCAATGATCGATCATTATGAATTAGCAGATTACGGACTTCTAGCAAAATGACAATGGGATGGTGTTGGAATGACGAATTTATAAAAATAACAGACTTGGGCCCCAGGAAGATATCGGGCCTGACTGGACCCGTTAATATTGATGACATTTCTTTGAGGCGAATGACAGAACGCGCCATCAATTCGGGCTTGATCCTTATCGAACGGCGAGCTACAAATTCCTCGCCTTCCTCAAGTCGCAGAAGATTCTGCCTGTCTTTAGTATCGCGTGTAGAAACTAGATGAAGTTGATTTAGGAGCATGGGGAATGGTTTAAGAAGAAGAATCCTACGCTAAATAGTAGGAAGTCATGCCGTTTATGATGATGACACTGTCTTGTGAAAACGCTGTAACTATTTTAAGGCCATCCCATTTAGTGCCATTAAACGGTGACTTTCTGAAGCTTACTTCTCGGTAACGGCTGGGTCAATACATTATATATTGACTATAGATTCATATATTTATAACATTATCGACTTATGATTTTTTCGTATGACTAATACTTTTGCCAAAAAAATTTTTTAACTACATAATATTTTTTCACTTCTTTTCCCTACTCCTTTGAAACGGCTTTGATCTTTAGAAATATGTTTACTAATAAAAGTACTGGTTAAGTGTTCTTCAGAATGAACGTAAACAATCAATATTACAAAGAAAATGGTATTATAGGTCGGCGGGGCTATATGCTGGCGCAGGTGAGTAGGTACGTGTGCATTTAACTCCGACCAGATTTTCAAGGGACTACACGCTTTAACAAACAGCAACATTAATTGGTTACCCCTCTGATATTGAAATACCTAAGAAAATGGAGTAACCAGTTGATGACGCTGTCCGTAACAAGTGATTAGGCAGATTCTAGCAAACTAGACTGAGCACTTCCTGTTTGTAACAATTATATCCTTAATCAGTCTTTGTCTTAAGATGGCCCATTTCCACTCGCCTGTCGTCAACATCGAGCATGGTTTAAAAGCTAGCTTCATCTAACGCAATCCAACGAGATGATTGATAATAAAGCAATGAATAAAAGAAAGAATGCCCCCCTCTCGAATCCCTTCTCTGGATGTCTTTAAGAGGAAAATTAAAGAGCACTTCCTTTCTCAATTGACATAATATTAGTATATATATAATATATGTTTATGTATATATATATATTTTAGTCGTATTTATGTAGGTTTATGTTGTACACTGGATCCTACCCTCGAATGTGATCTCTCTCTCTGTCACTCAAAGGTTTGCTGGGAGAAAACTCATTGTTGAGTTAAGCTCGCCTTTGTACATGAATTGTCAATTATGAATGTATTAAGGTTAAGTTTTTTTTTGTGTGTACAATAAAGAATTAAGGAATTAAGGAAAGAATGCCTGAAAATAATGTTGGCATTCGAGAATTCTGTGACTTACTTGAATATTTCACAAAACTTGTTCCAGAAAATACGTTTATTTTTTTTCTCATTAAAGTTTTTCAGAAAAATTGTTGTCATTCAGAATCTAGATTAAATCTAGATTAAATGACTTATAGTGATGTACTTTTTATATTTTTAATAAATTAATACATTATGAGGGCCAAAGTCCACGTAAAATAGCCGATTTTCAGAGGTAGAGGTAGTACTAGATTAGTTCTACACAAATTTATGTTTTGATTTCTATAGAAGCCTAGACCACAAGATAGCGCTCTGTGTATCCAAAATGTCTTTTTTTTATAATTGATAGGCTCGCGTTTGACCACAGTCTCACCTGATGGTAAGCGATGATGTGGCCGACGATGGAGCACGCTTGCCTATAAGCAATCTATTCATTCTTGACTTAAAGACCCCTAGGTTATAGCTATCAGGAAACACAGACTCCGGCAGAGAATTCTATTCCTTAGCTGTACGCATAATGAATGTACTCCCAAAACGCTTTGTACGTATAGTCGTATGTCCACCATGTACCGGTGGCGCAACGCCGTACGTCTTGTGGTCCGATGATGGAACGGGCTTGGCGGAGAGAGAAAGATGTGGAATAACATAATAATCACGTAGGAGTGGTTGTATGAAAACATACCTCGACAAGAACGCTCTTAACCGCTCTTTGACTTAATAAAGCAAAGTGCCGTATACGGGGCAAGAATAATAAATTCGTCGACTTGTTGATTGCAATCCATTTGCTTTTAATCTACATAAGTATATACATGTTATTTGACAAAGGCGAGTTAGTCTTAGTTGAGTGTGTGTGTAGATTCATGTGTGTGTCGTATCCAGATCTTAGAAATTGATCACTAAATATAGCCAACTAAAACTGGCCAGTACCCCTAGCCAAGTTATTAACCTGCAATAGTTAACGCTAGTAGAAAGCTTCAAATGAACGGGAATGACGTCATCTCAACGCTCAGTCACGTGGTCAGAACAAAAGAATTGGCGGCGCGGCCAACTCGAGGCGTTCGACGCAAGCGAAACGGTTGCAACTTGGCTAGGGGGGCAGATCGTTTCAACGTTAACATTTGAAGATATATACCTACCTATATACACCCTTAAATTTTGATCGTTTTAATCCCGTGGAGGGTCGATCCGGTACATGAAACACAATCGATTTGTAAAGATAAAATTAAAAAATAAAGTACCTTTTTTTAAAACGCTGTACGTAATTCGCTTTCGCTTTCAATCGTGGAAATTACAGACACAATTGAAAGACAATAGGTGCGCGAACGCCGGCGTTCGCTTGGGGTTTAATGAATTAATGTAAATCCTAAGATTTACCAAGTGAATGGTGGTAAAAGTTCGAATCGCAAACTTTTATGAACATTTACCATTAATAATTGATAAATCTTAGGTTTTACTGGAAAATCATAAGATTTACCGTAGTCCGTGCTTTTACAGTAGGTAACATATATAACAAATCTGGTGAAGGCCGCAGGAATCTGTTGATGATTAGATCTTTAGATGTCCATTAACCAATCATATCCCGACTGGAAGCTGGATTTGGATGCAATTCAACGCGGGCCACGCGGCTGGAAAAAGCTAGTAAAATATAAATAAAAAACATAAATACTTTGTGAATATTTTATTACATCTATAACTATAATGAATCAGAAATTAACTAGTTTATAACGAGTACAGTACAATACAATAATTACAGTAAAATAAACATAGTCACGCTTCAAATAGTTCAGATTAAAATGCTGTCTAATTTATCAATTATTTATTATTTTCAAACACGTACTTATTACATTCAGATAATTAATATTAAAAAAAAAGGAACACGGTGATATAAAAAGCGCACGATATATGCGTGACCATTGCTCTAAAACCTGGCTCGCAGACTACCGGCCAACTTTTTCCAATAATAAAAGTGAGTTACAAACTTTGAAAAAGAATTAGGTGCTGTTCGAGACATTGTGTTACTATTAAGATCCATAAACTCGCAAAACACCACAAAAGATAGTTATATAGTTAGAGGCTATTTACATCAGATATTTACATACATATACAGAAATAGGGACATATAGAAGTCGTAACAATTCACATAAGATCGCTTCACACACCGATACTATTGACTAAATCTTTTTTGTGACCGTTGCATTCAAATTAGACCGCACCATGTATGCTATAAATTTGCATACTCAGGTGGTACATACATATACATAGCACATACGGCCTCTGTGTCTGTTGCGATAAAGTCTTATTTATCTTAAACTAAAAGATAGATAGTCAAAGAGAAAGTTACATTGAATTATTGAAAACAAATATTGTTACATTTTGAATTAATTAAATTTTTTAATTTATTTCATGAAATTCACATAAATAATTACAGTGCAACATCAGAAAAGATACTTATTATTATTAAAGATACATGGGAGATCATCCAATATTTAAATTCTTAGAGTATTTGATATAACTTAGTCAATATTGGCTATACCACAGTGAGACGCGATAGATAAAAGTAGGCTTTTTAAAATACATATTTCAATACGTGTGTTCATTATACATTGATGTAATGGGATGCTGAGCTGATGGTAATCTCAAGGTTTTAAGGTCAACTCTGACTAAAAACATCTATGAAATAGCCTTATTCTCATTTTATACTCAAAAAGTGCTTTCTACTCCTATCATAATTATTTTATTGAATTCAATATTTAATAGTCTACGAGTAATTTAATATTACACAGAAAATTGCACCATAGCCAGCTAGGAAATGCAGAAATAGAAATGCAGCGTTTTTCTACTATTAGCATAGAAAAAACATTTCTAAGAAATAAATTAGATTTCAATTCGGTAGAATTAAATGTTTTTTTTTTCTAATATAAATTTACACGATGCTATCTAGGCATTACACGGATTAAGAATGATACTTTAATTTATTGCTGGAATAAAGCAAAAATCATCATCAAAATACAGAACTACAGATCAAGACTTCCTGAAAATTCGTTTTACTATCACACTAGTATTTTAAAGGAGAAAGTTTGTCAGAGTGTATGTTTCTAATTCCTTTACGCTAAAACTGCTGAAAGGATTAGGATGAAATTTTGCACATGGACAGACCATGTCCTGAAATAGCACATAGGATACTTTTTACAAATTTCTACTTTCACGCCAGCGAACCTACTGCCAGCAGCTAGTAACTAGTAATATATAAATGTGATAAGTGAGTGATATATTTGGGTAAGCCCAGCATGTAGAACTAAACCACCAATTATCCATAAGTAACTTATCAAAGTCGGACCTTGATACGGACTACGAAATGACAATCGTTCTGCATAACGCTGTCTCAGTAGGCTTGATTTGTAAAGGTTTATAACATCAACACATAAATGACCCCCCACCCCCCTGAAATATGATATGATGACCGTTGACATATGTATCTCAGTGGCTTTGGTTTACAATAGTACCCAGTACTAAACTCGTTAAACTACCGTACCGCACTATCGTTAACTCGTCCATTTTGAGAAAGACCCCTGAATGTAACTTGGAACGGGGTCCGGTGTAGTTGTAGCTATTTTAGTAGTAGCTACACTACACCGGACAAGTCGCTTGGTAGTCAAAATACAAATGTCAAAATACAAATGTCAAAACGGGCATTTTTTTTACGACTTTATTGATTCTAATGAAAGTCTACATGCAATTATTACCTATATACCTAGGTATATCGCAAGACGAAGAATTTTTGAAAGTCTACATGCAATTATTACCTATATCGCAAGACGAAGATTTTTTGCAAGTCTACATGCAATTATTACCTATATCGCAAGACGAAGAATTTTTGTCACAATCCTAGCATTAAGTTTGTTTATAAACACTGGGATTCTGTAAATATATGAGATTCAATTTTATGTCAGGTATATAGTAGTGCCTTGTATTCTCCGCTAAGCTGGTTCTTCTTTAATCTGAAACAAAAGGTTATATGAATGTTTAAATAAACGTTTCTAGGAAAAACTCTTATATCGTGGGTGTGTTCACTAACATGTAAGCTCGCGTAAATAAGACACCCACACCCGGAATAATTATCTGTAGGTCATGCAAATATTTGTTCTCACAGAACGGAACCTGTGACACGCAGCGCAGTTTCAAGCGTTCAACCATTTCACCAACAGTATCGTCAAAGAGCTAAGAATAAGTAGGTAGCTCAGTTCATTTTTGCGCATTATCTCAGTGATAACATTCCACCGGGTCATTTGGTAGAAGCTATCGAGAAGAACCGAAGGTTGGCTTTGAAGACAAAATTTAAAATGTGAAAGTTACATGTGTTTTGAACCCCACTGTAGCCTTTCACTTCAAAATATCATTCATTGGAATGAAAATCAAATCGACCATTGAAAGGCAAAAAATACGAATCGACGTTCAGTAAACTACATTAATTTTTTTTTTTAAATATGTTAGACTAAATCCGACTTTTTTTAAAATAATAATTCATTTTTCATAAAACTTTCAGCTTTAAATCACTCTGCTGTGAAGTTTACTCAATGTCGCCTAGAAATTTAATTTTTACCTTTCAAGCGTCGAAATGGACAATATATTAATGTCCATTTCGAAAAGTTTGCAAAAATACGTAAGCAGATTTTTTTTTGTTTGAGATGGGAAATTATACAATGACTTCTCCTGTTCTAGGGTGCAGCGAGAGGGCATGTCAGACTATTGCAGACTAAAACCCACCTGTACCCTTCTGTTGCCCTTGTTATGTTGCTTTCCAGGGCCCCGGTAACTCTTTCAAATGTTCTTCATGCGGTAGTTACGGTATAGCAAAACTTTAGGCGCTTCCGGGTATTTCTTAAAGAAAACTCGTGATCCTAGAACGCAAAGGGCAACTGAAGGACACAGTTGTGGTTTTAAGCTTAGCGCCCACCACGGAATCGGAGCGTACGCAGTGTGCAAGCCGTCGGTACTTGCAAAATGCCGATAAGGTGTGTCTACTGCACTCGGATCCAGCATCGGCAATTTTCGATCCAGTGCACGCTGTACCATACAAATCAACGAATCCGTCCGTTCCGCTCCGATCCCGACGTAGTAGACGCTTAGCTTTAGTCAGAGTCAGTAAAAATCTGACACGCCCTCCCTCTCCACCCTAGAGTAAGAGAAATTATCGAATGATTCCACCTCAAAAAAAAAAAGAGTGTCAGTTTAGCTATTCTTATTATTAACCCAATAATTAGAGACTACGTACCGCGGATAGTCATTCTGGTCATGACTGGTTTCCATCTAGAGTTCTGTTCACTGTAAAAAAAAAACAAATTAATATATTCAGGTTATATTTTTTTTTGCCCAGAAAAGAAGCACAGCAATTGAAGATTTCGTTACCTATTGTTTCTGAATAAAACGAGCGCTTCATGCCATTTTTTTCTAACAGAAAATTTGTCATATTCAATTGGGCAGAAGTGGGCCACGTACGCCTATCTGGGCGCGTCGGTCTCTATAAATTTAATAGGGCAACTAGACTTGTAGAGCTACATTGGATCCACGCCACGCGATGCGAATCTACGTATAAAGACGTGGCCCACGTGTGCATCCATCGGTCTAATGTAGAACCCGAGTTGAGTTCAACCATTACTTTGGGTTATGCATATGAACTTATTTATAGCAAATAATGTTTTGTATGGCGCTTTTTATTTAGGTCTGTACAAGTAGTTACACTAACTTATCAATAGACTCAGGAAATCTTAGTACGAGTTTAAAAAAAGCAGTCTACGTTTCAAAAAAAACTAGGGACCTGTCTCAGATACGGAAGAGCGTTATATATATTTTTTGAAATTTTCGGCTTCTCTTTAATATAACATGCAGTAACTGGTAATTAGTGTACGATACTTAAACACGTTCTTTTGCTCATGATAACGAACAACTTTTACTATAGGAACAAACCTGAAACCGTGAAAAAAAATCAGCTGTTTAGTACATTTATGTTTGCCTAATGTACTAAACAGCTGATATTTTTTTCGCGATTTCGGCTTTGCTTCCATAATAAAAAAAATGTTTGTTATCATGAGCACAATCACGTGTTTAAGTATCGTACACTAATTGCCAGTCACCATATATACCTTATTTTGTATATATTGTGGAAATCGGATGAAAATCTAGTTAGTATTCGAGTTTAATGAGAATGTACAGACTAACAGTCGCGGTGGAAGACTTTGTTTTATAATAGGTAAGGATGTGAAAGTAACTCTGTCTGACTGTTACGCTTTCATGATTAAACTACATACACAACCGATTTGCCTGAAATTGGATTCGGAGTTAGCTAGAACCCAAAATCAAATCAAAAATCAAATCAAATCACTTTTATTAACCCTAGGAAGGATAAAGGCTATACATAGGAAAAAAATTTGAAGGATATTCGGCTTCGAATTCGATCGCGTCCTCTATACAACATTGACGCAGACGAAGTTGTGGACAATAGCTATACACTATTCGCGTTAAGAATAGACATTTAAAGAAACCATTTTTATTGTCTCTTCAACCGATTTTAACTTCTATTTCGTAGGCATAATGATGGCATTAAAATCAAAAAGTGGTTACAATACCAACTATTTATTGCAACCACATTTGTCATGCCACCAACGTAATAAAAGTCAAAATCGGTTGAACAGATAGTAATAAAAAGTTTCCATTAATATCTAATGTTATTTTGAACTGAGTCTAGTCTAGTCTAGATGTACAACGTTGAAAACTACGATTGATTTTAACAGTAACGTTTTATCATTTCAGGAGGATTATATAAGATACATTATCGCACAGCAATGACAATAGACGATTACTTTTTAATTCGCTTAATAATAATGTTGTTGGGATACATATTGATCCTCATACAGATAATGCAGTAGTATGCCAGAATGCGGCAGATAGTCCAACGTAGCGTGAAGTCCGATCAGATATGTTAATACATTGGTCGCACAGCTTAGCTTCCTATTTCATAAACTTAGAAAATATCTTATATTTTTGCTAGTAGTGAATAACACTGACATTGTAAAGGCGAAAAGTTCTGAGTGTATGTCTGGGTGTACGTTTGTTTGTTACTCTATGCTTCACGCACGGCCAAACGGGTTTGAATGAGAGGGACCATGACCAGGAATCATCATCATATTCCTGCCCTTATCCCGTCTTATGGGGTCGGCGCAACACATGTTTTACTTCCATTCTGCTCTGTCACTCGTCATGCTATCACTAACTTCCTTTTCTTTCATATCACTCTGTGATGTATCAATGTGTTAGACCATGTCCTGGAATAACACTTAGAATGTTTTTTCCCAGTAGTAGGTCCTTAGGACTAGGAACTTGGACCCTTGGACTTGGAAGGGAGCTCGAGCCCCGGTGTGAAGGCTAGAAAGAACGTGGTGGGTCTTTTAGTCAGTAAGAGTCTGACACTATCTTCCGCTCTGCCCAAGAGCAGGGGTTGTCATTGAATGATTTTTTCCCACCATGAAAAAAGGCCCTTGGGACAATTTTCTGCGTTTTTGTAGGCAAAGCAGCGGCTTTGCCTACACAAAAGCAGAGCTCAGTGCTCCCAGCGGGGAGCAGATACTAATACATATATAATAAACAATAGAAAATCGCGTTTGAAACTTGAGACATTCGTTTGTTTCATGTCTTCATAAATCATTTCACTTTCATGACTCAAAAACAAATGAATGATGAAACAAATAAAACTCAAGTTACTAGATTGTTA
This sequence comes from Mythimna ferrago, assembly GCA_910589285.2. Lineage (NCBI taxonomy): Eukaryota > Metazoa > Arthropoda > Insecta > Lepidoptera > Noctuidae > Mythimna > Mythimna ferrago. The sequence continues at coordinate 29,938,211 of OU342673.1, read as the reverse complement.
TCATCGATAGTAAAACTGTTTAATTTCCTACCCCATAAGTGTGGCATTAGGCCTACTGTTTACGGACGCGAAGCATCAAAGACGCGTATTCGTCATCAGTCTGCCTACGTCACGAAGTAGCCGTGTAATGACGAATACGCGTCTATGAAGCTACGCGTCCGTAGACGTTATGCCTTACTCTTTCAAATACATATAAAGGCGAAGGTTTGTGAGTGTGTGTCTATGTTTGTAACTCCTTGACGCTTGGAGGGGTAGACCGCATCCTTGAATAGCACATAGGTAAGATATAATCATATTTTTATCCCTGGATTATGTACCTTTACGACAATTTTCTTCTTCCACGTGGACGAAGACGTAGGTTTTTGAAAGCTAGTCAGTTTATATGTCACAATTGCAGAGCATTATTTTATAATATTGTAGCTGAGCATGATATTCGTAAACTATTTAAGTTACTTACAGTTTTTCCTGTCAGAGATTCGGTTCCTCCTGCGCTCTCTAGCGACCGGTTTGCGTTTAGACGTAGCTGATCTCACTAGGCTCTCTAATATTTCATCATCCGCTGATAAGTCTCCACTAAAAATTTAATATATACTTTATTGTTACTGGTTAATTTTTATTTTTTATTTTCCGTAAGAGCCCAATGAACACTGATTTGATACAGGCAGATAGATTACAGCTAGTTACAAGCCAAACTCAAATATACAAAAATAGTCAAGCAATTAGTTTTAGGCCCAATAGTTTGCAGTGTATTACGAGGGTCTTAAGAGGTTTCGTGACCTTTAAACGTGCTATAAGTATCTAGATTGCTGTATGTTGTTCTTTTATTTTCAACATCATCAAAAGCTAAAGCAGTTTCCTCACTTGACTAGAATTCTCCTGTTGTTCTTCTGACTCTTCCTCCTGCCATCTGTGAGGCTATCGGTGTCAGGATCGGTCTTCAACAGTTCCTTCAGAGCACTGTCTGCGGTATGGTCTCCATTTTTGTTTGAATAGTTGCCCACCTAAAACAATAGTGCACCTTGTAAATTTTCAACCTAGTTTATAAGATATAAAAACAAAAATCATCAATATTTTTGTACCATGATATTGTAATCTGGTGGTTGACTTACGTCAATTATCATTTTGCCTCTAGTCTTGTTTCTCTCTCTGTGATTGGCTTTCTTCTCTAGTTGTTGCAGTACCCTTTCCCTCGTGGTTCTATATTCTAGAGAAAACTCTGCTATGACCTTCAAGAACTCTGCAGGCTTAGTCTTGTGTATGTCGCAGGGAGGTACTCCCAAGAACAGCAAGAACTTGTTGAATCTGTAACAAGCCAAAGCCTCTATGTTCTCTATCACATATTTATCGCAAGTCACCAATAATAAATTCGCGAGGAGCTAATTCGCATTGCTCTGTAAACACATTATCACAACTGCATAGGCGTTTATTGCTACTTATGTATCCAAAGTTATCAAGCAAATCAAATTATCTGTTTTCTCTAAGTATGTGTAATTCTAACATTTAAGACCTTGTTGATTTATACAAGTTTCTAAGACCACAATGATTTGCTTCACTGTTCAAGCTTATTACCTGCTCATCACCCTCTTTTTGATGACTGAGAGTAAGATGATCCTCTCGGCTGCGTCCGTGAGGAACTCGTTGATCTTAGTCTTAAATATTTGTGAGCTGTCGTGCTTGGCAACGCGTTTCATGTGATCCCAGGACGCTTTGCAATCAGACTCTAACTTTTGGAGATTGGCTGAGAGGACGTCGAAGTCTACCTTGGAGGCTCGGATGACGGGACCGACCTGGAAGATCAGAATGATATTGTTGTAATACTTCATTGGGTTTTGTTGTTTTTTGTTTGTTTATTTTCACGTAGGCTTCTTCGTTGTTTAGTTTTGTAGTATAGATACATTATTGAAGTTGCTAATCACCTCTTTGTTCTTCTTCTTTTCGAATCGATAGTTTTCTTTTCCTTCAAAGTTTTTGGGCTTTATATTTAAGCGCTTACATCAGATATATCCGACAAACAGTCTCTCGTTTATTTTGTCAGGATCGCACATCTAAGATCAAATACTCGATCTCGTCAGCTCTTTTGTCACCTATGGGAATTGAAAAGCTCAACGAGATGAAGTATCCAGTCGCAAACACATGACGCTGGCGAATAGGACATGAAAACACTCGTTGGACCAATCCAATGCAAGCACTTAAAAGGTTTGCAACAATTAAGGGATTATTTAAACCATCACCGACAAGTAAAATATACATTTTCAACATACAAACTGTGTACTAACTTCACTGAAAAAGTCGGAGCTATCCGGGAACTTCTCAATAATCATTTCGCAGATATGGTACAATAATGGATGCTTATGCACGGTGTCTTTAACTTCCACGACCTTGGACAAGTACTCCAGCCGGAATCCTTTCGCGTAGTACCCATTCAGGTTGTTTCCAACCGTCCTCAATGTAGACAGGATCACTTTGAAGGTTTTGTTCACCTTCAATAATTCTATACCTTGCTTCAGATCCATCAGTGGTTCGGCGATTTCTTTCTGCAATTTTTTAAGAAATTTTTAGATGCTCATGTTCTTTATGTTTATGACTCTTGAAGAGAAAAGGATTAGGCTTACCTCTAAATTGTCAAAATCCAATTTGAATACCCATAGTTTGAATCGGGATGAGAGTTCGTTGATAGAAGCCAGGGTGAGTAGAAACTGTTCGGCACTACCTAGAGGCAAGTCCGGATTGGCGTACTGAAAATGCAGAGACAGAATTACAATGCTACATTGTGGCTTCCAAAAGACTTAAAGCTTCGTTTAACTTTTTGGGTAGACATATATATATACCTGTGCTTCTTGAATTTTAAGTTTTTCTTCTTCGGTCGGTAACATGGTTAGTAGTTTTTCGATCCCCTCTCTGCCAATCACAGTAGCATCCATTTTCATAATAGCTGCCTTGATAGTCTGAGGTGTGGGTAACTTTTTCATTGCTATATTGATAGCGTTAGATCTTTTAGCATCTAAAATAAGGTTTCTCTTTGGTTCCATTAGTTTCTGTAAATGTAAAGCGGAAAGTTGTAGAAAGAACAAACTCTTAACTGGAAAATTATTAATCGTAGTTTTAAATTATATCTTCTTATTTTTTTAATTAGAATATGAAATAAATAGTACGAAACGAGAAACAGATGTTGTTATTGGTCCCAAATACCGTGATACTTACTTCCTATGAAGATGTCCGCAGGAGTGCATGAAAAAGAAAACAGAAAATAAACGTAATTAGTAAAGAAATACAATATACAATACACTTTAAAATAATTCACAAGTTTCTAAAACCTACATCATTATTTAAGTAAAAAAACTGATTTTACCGGAACTAATATTAAAAACCCAGAACATAAATTCTAACTGCTGTTGTATAGGCCTAACCAGGTCTAAAATTATTTTCAATATCTCAGGCTACAGTTGTATAGAAAACCAAAACTCACTTTGATAATCAAGTCATTTGTCCTGGACTCAAACAGGTGCTCCAACATGGCAGTGTCCACGCTAACATCAGGCAGGTCGTCCCATATAAACCCTCCAACCTTCGGTCTTATTGCCACTGGCGTTGGATTCTCTTGTATCTCCCGCCAGAACAGCTTCACAGTCTTTTTATTCTTTTTTATAGTGGAGCTGTCAGAATCATTAGACATTTCCAAAGATAGAGATGGTTTGGGTGGAAGAGGTACGTTGTTTTTATTCATCATCGGTAAACAGCCAGGCAGGGGAGGAGGTATTCCCATTGTAGGGAACATTGTTGGTGGTGGCGGTGGTGGTGGACAGCTTGCCGCGTTCACTGCAGGTGATGTCATGTCATCATCGGAGTCGTCGCGTAGATCAGAAAAGTCCAGGTCACATAAATGGAACTCTCTGTGAAGACACCCCTTCTTCAGTTCTTCCCAATGTAAGTCGTTCTCTGACACTTTTATTTCGTGTACTTTTGGTGATTTCTCTATCGTTGGACTTTTAATAATTTCTGAAAAAAAAAAACCAACGAAGAAAACTTTACAATGACGTCTGTAAAACTCTCATGTTATTAATAAATAATAGTACATTATGATACAAGTGTATAATTTTGGTGATTACCGCTGAGGCGGTATTTAGATCCGAGCCGAAGGCGAGGATCATAAGAGAGCCGAGGACGGTAATCGCCAATATTCACGTGTATTATGCGACGTTTTTCGACACACTTGAGAAGAAAAATTTTACAAATTGATTAATTATTGCTTTATCAGCAAAACCGTTTTTTGTTTTTGTAGTATGGCGGCAAAAAATTGTTCTTTCTTATTATGCGCGCGCATTAAAAATGGTGGCCATAGACTAGCTACTCTAGCTAGGCTGTTTGATTAAAAATAAGAATGAGGTTGCTTATGTTTATAAACAGAAAAAATATTTTATGAAAGGTTTTATTTATTAAACATGTAAAAGTTAAAATAGTTTAAAACACAAATTAGCATAAAATAAGCAAGCAAGACACTAATTTGTACTATTGAACGCAATACCTAATGTGTTTTTTTTCGAATTGAATGTTTGATTTGAGAACAAAGGTTTAACAAAAAAGGTACATTATCACACTTGTGCATAATGGTAATCAAAAAGTCACAGTTTGGTTACAAGCTACATTATATACCTAAGTATAGTGCAATTATAGTCACTTTCTGAGCAAGTGTGTCGAAAATATATATATAATATTAGATTAATTAAAAAGAAAACAAATTCGTTACCTTTTGACTGAGATTTAGCTAATTCTTCTTTGGCCTTTGACACTATTCCCGCCATATCAGAAACCCTTAGAGGTTTTTCCTCAGTGGTAGGACTGACTGGGCTGGTCAGCCTTTGTGCCAGATCTTTGATGCTGTGTTCTCTATTCAGCAGGACATCCCGGTCATCTTTCACCTCAGGGATGGGATCAGTCTGTTTTTGCCGCATCACGGTTATCGCATCAACAGCATTTACACTATGGCCTAGAGTTCCATTTTGGATTCTCTGTTTCAGACCTGATGTGTATCTTTGGTTTCCTGCGAATAGTTAATTAAAACATTTAATATTAAATCAATCGTAAATAAATTTAAAATAATAAGAATCTCAAAAATTAGAAGCAAAACAGAAGCAGAACAAAGCGGGTGACAAAAGAATTAGTAGTGGGTTAGTTTAAAGCACAAACCATTCTTTAAAACGTCTGGTAGGTTAAAATTCTTCGTCCTATTAACTAATTTTTCATCTTCCTCCTGATGTCCGTTGACTTCATTCGGTAAACTTGAACCATTGACAGCGCCATTGACACCAGAGTAGCTCTTATTATTAGTGTATGTACCATTGGTATGGTTCCCAATCGTAGTAGTGAAACTCCCATTAGTATTTTTGTAGTTCCCAATAATCTTCGGTAAACTCACATTAGTACTTGTAAAACTTCCATTGGCGCTTGTAAAACTTCCGTTCAAACTTGAGAAGCTGCCATTTGGGCTTGTAAAACTACCATTAATACTCGTAAAACTGCCATTGGGTGTTGAATAATTTCCATTTGGACTTGTGATGCTCGTGTAACTGCCGTTGGTGCTCGTGAAGCTTCCATTAGTGTTGGGAAACAGACCGTTGTAGATGTCACTGGAATGGTTTAACATTTCCTGTTGCTGGATGATATGGTGTGCTTGTCTTTCATATCTGTCTCGTCGTCTTCGTAAAGCTGAGCTTAATTCCTTATTCTCCTTGTAGTGGTCAGTAATTGATGGTAAGAATTGTGCGCGATGGTTATTCGTTATTTTCGTTATGCTGTCTGTTTCAGTATGAGTGATGACTGGTTTTGCTGTTGTTAGTGAAAAATGGCACAAAATAAAGACACCTGGATTACATGGATGTTGTATAAAAAGCACTTTGTATATCTTTTAGAAAATGGTCGAAATTTTTTAATTTAAGTTACTTTAAAATAACATGATCAAAAAAAATGCTATCAAATTGTGCTTTTTAAACAACACAGCAGATAAAAACTTGGCAAACACTAAACATCAAGCCCAAAAAGAAAACTGTATTAATAATGTACTAATTGGAATATATGATAGAATAGGTAGTATATTTAAGGTATGAACTGACATACCATGCAGATAACGATGTAATAACATGGGTAAAAATAATTAAAGCACACTGAGAAGTTTGAAAACTCGAAAAACTTTCAGTGACATACCTTTTTCTTTGCTTTGCTGTTTCTTTGATTTTCTTCTGTCAGTACTAAGGTTAATACTTCTTCGGCGAATTGCAGTGATCACTGAGTCGTCTAATTGCCTGAAATTATTTATTTTATGATTTTTAAATCGGGATTGCATTAAAGGTTCAGTAGTTATTGAATTGATTTCGGTTTATAGATCCTAAATGCGGGGCTGTACTGACAATTTCATGAATATAAAAATTCTTGTTTTAAAACCTGATTGCATTTAAATGTAGTGAAATAGGTAGGTACATGTTTCAATTTCATCCCTACATCTTCTTGCTTTATTGCGATATCACCAGGAGGAGGTCATTGCCGAACAGTGGGACTTTACGGGATTATTAGGTTACTTTGAATAAGTTCATGAGTAAAATTATATCATAATCAAAAACTCACTTTAATGCTGTTCCAGTCTCATCACCATCCTCATACAGCAAAACTGCTTCGAAGATTTGTAGTTGTCTTAGCAAATCCAAGTCCGTCCCTTGCTTTGACATATACAGTTGAATTATGTCATCTATTCCCTGATCCTGCAGGGCATCTACTTGATCATAATAAGTGTCTATATCAGGGACATTGTTCAGACACCTATTTATCAAAGTCGTAGCATAGATTAACAGTTCAGTGTCCGATGCATCAAAGTCTTGTAAGATTTTCATGATATTGTACCAGGGTTGTCGGCCATTGGTGCCGTCAACAGAGACAATGGCGTCGATGAGGAGTAAACAATTCTTGTCAGTATATTCAACGAAGACTAGAAGTAGTTTGAGAGCGGTTTTAACCACGTGGCGGAATTTGCTGGCGATTAGAGAGTATAGCCACTGGACGCAGCGTTTGTGCGCCATCACTCCGTGCATGCCGTCGACGTATAGGAGGATCTGAAAGTGAGAGAAGTTTTTTTTATTTCACAATGTTTGTAAGGGAATACAGAAAAGTTCCAATACTTAAAAACTATTATATATACAGGTAGCTAACTACCTCAGCGAAGTTTGCCGAGAACGTTGACTCGATACATTTGTTGCCAAACACTACAGAAATATTAGAATTTGTGTACATCCAGATTCTAATGGTAAACAAATGAACTATTCATACAAAGACATGGCTAAAAAACTTGTACTCCATCTGTTTGGTACTTAACTAAACGTAAATAATCTTGATGCGTCTTTTTAACTACCTAAACAGACGGAGTATAGTTATCTAAACTAAAAAAAATAACCGAAAGAAAAAAGAAACTCTTAACTACAAACTTACTACATTATTTGACTATTCTCCTTCAATTATTGATTCTATAACAAACGAGTAACTTTATTCTGATTCATTATACTTTTCAATATCATCAAAGTCTTAGGAAAACATGACCTAAATCATTTTATTATACTAGGGTAACATGAAACTATTTCTGGCTATTTGTTATTTTGTGCCTAAACGCATATTTGCTATGGAAAAGTTCGTAGATGATTCAGCTTGTACTACTTCCAGAGTACAAAAGAGTAGGACTTTAGCATTTAAAAAAAAATATTATTCAACATGGTGAACGAAATAAAGATAAGAGTAAGATGGGTGTTTGAAAATGGCACGAAATGTGGTTGTCCAAGTCAGTATTTGACGTGATATCATCGTGGCTGGTTACTGCCAACTTATATAGGTTGACTGGCGATTAGTATACGATACTTAAACACGTGATTGTGCTCATGATAACAAACAATTTTTATTATGGGAGCAAAACTGAAATCGCGAAAAAAATATCAGCTGTTCAGTACATTAATTATTAAATATCAGCTGTTCAGTACATTAATTATTAATAAGTTTTATTGTACATGTATTACTTTATTATTTTATAAGATTTATGTATTTTTTTCTATGGAAAATAAATGGTTATTATTATTATTAGGCAAACATAAATGTACTGAACAGCTGATTTTTTTTCGCGGTTTCAGGTTTGTTCCCATAGTAAAAGTTGTTGGTTGTCATGAGCACAATCACGTGTTTAAGTATCGTACACTAATTACCAGTCACCCTCTATTTGCCAACGATACGCTTTTATACAACATCCATTTTAGTAGGTACATGCGAAACCCGAAATACGTGTCTATTATTTTATGTAAAGTATCTATGTACAAAATTTCATAAAGGTATCATGAAAAATCACAGAGTGAGCTTGTTATGTCAAAAAAAATACATAGTCACCGGGCCATCTAGGTGACTGAGGGGTTGTTTTGCACTTGCAGCTAACTTTTTGCTTGCGCCTAATACCCGCCATGATCAGCCGTGACCTGTATTGTACTTAGTGTCGGTTTTGTCCATCCAACTTGTAAACTATTAATATAACATGGTGTAAAAACTATTGGAATCCATTCAGTTACTGATTCTGAACAAAACTATCGTGCTCTGGTGGTCACTGGCCCTAACCGCTATGCGTCGTGGGTTCGATTCCCACCCACAAATGATCATGCTCATCACACAAACATTTGTCATGTTTGTGTGATGAGCATGATCATTTGTTCTGTGTCTGGGTGTAATTTATCTATAATATGTATGTATTTAGAAATAATATGTATGTTTATCAGTTGTCTAGTATTCAAAGAACAAGCTCTGCTTAGTTTGGGACTAGATGGCGTTATGTGAAAGTTGTGAAATATTATTACCATAAACAAACTATTCGTAGATTAGACAAGATACTTGTGTCTCGTCTATCATCGTCAATCGTAGTTAGAAAAAGTTTACCTGTCCCAGAGCTCGAAGTATGTAATCCAAATAGTTGTGGTCAGCCATGTTCCCGACTTGCATGAGGCAGTCCAAACCTTTGTTGGCGACAAACTCATGTACGAGGTCCTTGTCGGATTGTAGGATCTGCTTGAGGGTGAACAGGGCCCTGCGGAGCTCACGGCCTTGAGAGTGGAGTAATCTTTCTGTAAGAATAAAAAAAAATATATTTTAACCATTTTCTGAGAATTATATCATTAAACTGGGTCCGCGTTGTGTATTATGTACGTAGTCTCTCTTATGGGCTATAATTCACCGAGGCAGTCGTCGCTACCAACAAAATGTACACCGCTCTATAAAGAGTTACTCATCTGGCATCCGTTTGGTTGCGCAACCAATTTGGTGGCGCGACCAGCTCGGACATTTGTGGCGACTCTGGTGTCTGTATGGTGTCTAGTTTGGTAGCTTAGGGCTATTTGACTGGGACACCATGGCGGCGCAAATGGTCGCGCTGCCGTGGTGTTCCGGTGAAATATAGCCCTAACTGGATTCAAACCCAGCCAGGCGCATTACTTTGTGTAATTTATTTCATCACCACTCCTTTCAAAACGGTGTAGGAAAACATCGTGAGGAAACCGGCATGTCCAAGAACTAAAAATTTGAAGATATGTACGTGATATCCACCAACACGCACTGAGCCCGCGTGGTCGATGACGGCCCGTAACGGGAGGCCCTAATCTCAGCAATGGAAAAATTAAAAAGCTGATTATGCTTATGCTTATATCACTGATACATTACCAGCTCTTTAATGACTTGGTTATAAACACGGGGCAGTATTTGTATTTATGTCAATAACAACATGCTCCAGTAACTAATCCGGATGTAAAGCGGTGACTATGGTAACACCCCTAGCCTCGGTATTGCCCTTTGTAAATACGCTTATTTTTTAGGGAGGTATGCAATTAGACAGCTTAAAAAGGTAATTGTATTGTTTTGTAACTCAAAAATGTCTATATAAGCCGTGGTTATCAAAGGAAAGGCCGTTAAACACGGTGAAGATACCTTAATGTTTCATAATAAATAAAATATCGGATTCCTTCTAAAATCATGTTAAAAGATGGGATATTTATCTTCTCACTATGTATATCGTATAGCCAAAACAAATTAAATAATATTCGAAGCAGAAAAAGTGTAATTAACTATACAACAATCTATACAAATAGTTGAGGCAGTTAACCTGGTGTTTACAGAAAAAATAACTGTTAGATGCCATATATATTAAATTACTTTTTAAATTTATATAATATTTTATTATTCATTTAATTTGAAAAATGACAATTCACGGCATCTACATTCCGGAGCAGTTGATTCGTTCAAAGTAATTTTCGACGATTATTAAGTAGATTTTTCAGAAAAAAAGAAACAGAAATTAGAAAATTTGTTTCAAATAGACTATTAACAGGCATTTTTCAATTTTGGCAATCACTTGAATTCATCGTTACAAGTTTACAAATATAAATCTACATATCGTTTAAGAAAAACCCACAACATCAAAAAAGGCATGCGTTTTAGACCGACATGATTGAGTTGACCAAAATTTTCTTGAAGGAATCGCAGTGAAATTTTTAATTCTGTAAAGAAAATCCTACGCATTGATTTAATTACAAGTAATTACTAACCGACAGAGAAAATCTACACAGATTATTATTGACTAGCTTTTGCCCGCGGTTTCGCCCACGTACATAAAATGTAGCCTATGTCACTCAGGAATAAAGCAACTTTCTATCGGTGGAAAATTATCGCAATCTGACCAGTACTTATAGACATACTACAAACAAAAAAATTTAAAACAAGAAAAACAAACTTTATTTCTTTATAATACCGGTGTAAATAAGTAAACTTACCAATGATGGCGTGGACGCGTACAGACAGTTGAGTGCGTAGGACCAAGGCATTTTTGCGACTAGAACAAAGAAATGGAAATGGTAAGGTTGCGTTAGTTTCGTTTAAGTGGGTAAAACGGAAAAGATTTGAAAACAAATTTATATTATTTATACATATGATAAATTTGTAGAAGTTTTTAGTTGTGCTCGTATCACGTAAAATGTACCAAATCGATGTTAATATCTTTTATGTATTAAAATTGTATGTAACTTGTTATATTGTTTAGACTTTGTTTCAATGCAATCGGTTGACTAGATCAAAAGATATAATACATTTATTGAATGATAGCCGGTACGATGTTCGCCGGGTCAGCTAGTAGGTATATTATAGGTACTATAAACCATAAAATTAAATTCTTACAAAAGATAAACCAACAAATATTGTGTAAAGATTTATAAAAAACCGGCCAAGTGCGAGTCGGACTCGCCCATGAAGGGTTCCGTAGCAGCAAGTAACATAACATAAAACTTCTTGTAGTTCGTTGTACCTTTGATCGATGTTTTAATAATAGTGTATTTTTTTAGATTTATGACGTATTAAAAAAAAACTACTTACTAGATTTCGTTCAAACCAATTATCGTTAGCAGTTTGTATCGGAATCTACATCATATATTTTTTTTAGTTTTATAATTCTCTTATTTTAGAAGTTACAGGGCGGACACACACATTTTACCACTTTGGAAGTGTCTCTCGCGCAAACTATTCAGTTTAGAAAAAAATGATATTAGAAAACTGAATATCATTTTTGAAGACTTATCTATCTATAGATACCCCACACGTAAGGGTTCGATAAAAAAAAAATTGAGTTTCAGTTCTATGTATGCGGACCCCCAAAATTTATTGCTTTTTTTCTATTTTTGTATAAAAATCTTAATGCGTATTACAGAATACATCTCTCATTAAGTTTCATCAATATAGCTCTTATAGTTTCGGAAAAAAGTGGCTGTGACATACGGACGGACAGACTGACCGACAGACAGACCGACAGACAGACAAGACAGACATGACGAATCTATAAGGGTTCCGTTTTTTGCCATTTGGCTACGGAACCCTAAAAAGCCGTAGTTTACTGTAACAGTTTCCAGGTACTACGTACTAATGATTTTAGAAAAAAAACTTTTTTGCGTTAAAAATAAAATAAACTCTAACAATAACGGTATCAAATAACAAAGAAACAAAACTAAAAATACAAATTGTCGAGATTTAAGTTATGTTGTTTTTTTTTTTATATAGAAGTCGGTTGTATTTTCTTCGTTAATTTTTTATGTTTATTTTACACTTCTTATTTACGGTATCCCTTAACTAAACCTAACTATTGTGCAAGTTATATAGTAAGGTACCTATAGAATATAACCATTTAAAGCACTACAAGTGCTTCAGTGCCAGAGTATCTACATCTCAAGATGATTCCAATAAGCCAAATGAAACATTGTTTTATTACAAAGTTACCGTGACTGCCTTCTAGCTTCATCAGATCAGTTCAATGCTATTTTATGGCCAGAGCATATCTCAGGAAAATTCTAATAAGCCCAAACACGGTGGACTTCATCATGACATCAGTTCGATGTAACTGTTATGGACCGGGTGATTAATGCGGGCATTATAAATAATGTTCGAGCATTATGAATAATGTCTAGCTCTATTGGACCAAGTGATTAATTACTATCTTAACTTCAATATTTATTACATTGCACGGTCATTATTATATTGCTATATGACAATTGGGCAATTTGATAATAAAGCTAAAGACGCGGTGCGAGGGCGGGGAGGGAAGCACGCAGGGTGTGACGGTTGCATATTAGAAAATCAAAACTTTCCTGAGCAAATGTCAAAAGAGCAACGTACAAATCAACAAAGTTTAAAATAACGATGGTCATTTGATCAAAAAAGTTCAGCTGACCAAAGTCTGGAATGTCAATGTTTAAATTAATTATTACACTATTGACCAAATCGTTCAAAGGTCAAAATGGATTACTGGATAAATTATTAATTATCAAATGGATTAACTGAAAAAGGTAAAAATCTCGAATGGACGAAACAACTTGGACGTAGGTAGGACGCGGTTGGTCACAGTTCTAACCTAACCTATTTCACCCAGTTCAAAGTGCGATCAAAATACAATCACATTTTTACGAGAGATTGTAGGTATTATTCGTTATTTTGAAGTAGCAGAGTTTTAAGGTAGATAATAGACTCCTTGATATAATTAATCCAAATAAGAGAGTCTGATTATTTTAATAGTTTAATATTTAGTTTATTTTAAGTTAAATGACAATACCAATAAAAAAATGGTAATTAAATATGTTTGTATTACTCTGCCCAAAAGGTGATGGGCCGTATGTATAATGCCCGGTCAATTTGATTATTTGAATAATTATTATCAAATCGCGCTGTCATATTGGGCATTTTTCATAATGACCGGGCATTATGTATAATGCCCAATTTATCATTTGGTCCATAACATAACCACTTTTTGTCTTCCTTCCGTCATATCGGCTACACGTATAAACAAAACAATTTTATTTGCTGCGAAAGTTATTAAAAATTATTACGATCCCACGAAAAGTTCTGTTCATTGTTTCTGAAGTTCATCAGCAGATTTTGACCTCATGACTATGGAGCGAACCTTAGAAGTATACCCTTTCACACAACTTTTTTTTATATTATTCCAGACGTCTTTGAGTAATCGGAAAACATAAAAAAATTAAAGTGTAACGAATTGAAAATCTCCTCCTTTTTTGAACTCCGTTAAAAAAATACCATAAAGCATAGAAATGAAATAGCACGACGGATAAACCGAAAGTGATACAGTAATTTTATAAAAATACTGTAATACTTTTAAACCGAATGATTTTCGAAAACTGAACTGCTTCAATCTACAAGTAATATCTGATTAAAGTTCTAAATATACTTTAATATTGCAATAAAAATGCACCCTGATTCCTTGCAACGATCTACAATTATTCAATTAGAAATCTCATAATCATAAATAGGCTTATTCAAAAAAAAGTTTATAGAAAAAAATATTGAATATAGTAAAGTCAAAGTCAAAATATTTTATTTCACATAGGCCTACATGGGCACTTATAAAACGTAGTAACTTAGTAACTTAGTAGTTAAACAAATCAAAGATATAAATGAGATATGATATATATACAGATAAATATACATATAGATAAATGTTCTCACATTTCAGTCAAAAAATATTTCATTTCTACTCCTTTTGTACACATTTTTACTGAACAATATATATATTTTTTTTAGGAAAACGTAAGAAAGTGAGACCCTATGCTAATGCTAATGATTGCCGGCATGAACTGGATGCAAATAGTCCAGTCTGGAGAAAACTGGACATCTTTGGAGGAGGCCTTCACAGGAAGAGGGGTTCTTACAGACACATATAATATTTTTTAGAGTTAAGATAAATCTAGCAGAAGTACTTAATATAAGGCTTTTTATTATATTTATCTAAATTTTAGTTGTCAAAACATATTTAATTTCTAATCCTACACATTTCTACTGAACAAAATATAATTTTTTCGACTTACAATTCTTCATCAAGAAGATCTTCATCTTCATCTTCGTCATCCGACATGTAAAAGTCCAAATCCAGGCTAAACTCCAAATTCACTTTCACATGACCGTCGTCCTCATCAGCTATACCAGAATCTAATGATGCTTGTCTGAATTTTCTGTTCGGTACTGATCGCTCGGGAAGTGCATTTCCCTCAGCCAAGTCGGATCGTGTGAAGTTTCGCATGTCATCTTCCATTTTTCTCCCACTAATTGTATACAGGCTGTTGTTTAAAACCATTGAGTTTGTCAACATTTCTTTCGTTTAAGATTAAGTGCTTTAGAGACAATTCCTAATGGTTCGCTAGCACTTGCACTGTTTTGATAGTCGTCACATTTTCAGAATCTTGTAAAAATACTAACAGGAACGAATTCAATTTATTTAACCACGTTTTTTAAAACAAATGGTCCACCAAACTTGTTTGAAATCGAACGCGACATTATTTTCATCGGAATATTTATTTTTAAGCACGGTTACGATTTTTTTTAGGTCAGTATGTTGTGAGAGATGCGTCTCCCATCGCTCCCTGCCGCGGACTGAGGAGTGAGGATACTCCCCAGTCCGCTTCGTTGATGATAAAACACTGGTCAACAAAATTTTATAACAAGTAATTTGCTAATTTACTTTGTAATACTAACCTACCCTCATTACAAATCCGTATTTATTTTGTTACGATCAGGTCTATATCCGCGAATTTAACAACTTTAATTTAATTCTGGGAGTCTTGTTTTCAGTATAGTAGTTGTGTTTTAAGTTTACTGTGGCGATTGTTTCATAAATAATATAAAATGATCTTGACACGTTTTGTTACTATAATGGAGAAATTATAATACTACTTGCTTCTGCCAATGGCTTCGCCTTCTTGAAAGTGGATTTCTCCACACAAACTTTGGACTCCTTCTTACTCCTTACTCCACTTTTCACAATAAAACTTTTCGCAACTCAATAATTCTAATTTCAATTCCATATAATATTTAATAAAAAAAAAAAATTGCAGTCGAAAAGTATTTTTTGTTGACCTGTGTAATTTTCCCGACAAGCGTAAGTACACACAGGATAAACTACGGGACCCACAGACGTAGAGTCCGGCAATTTTCAATTACAGCATGACTCCACTTCAATACCCTGTTCCTGACTCCCAGATGTAGGAATATCGTGCTGTCTGATTTGTGATCTCGATTCAGATTGTGTAGCGTTAGGCAAGTTTTTCATGTGTTTTCGTATCGTTTCTGAACATGATCTTTATTTACCTCATTGTAGAACAATGACCTACTTTTGTAATGTTCGAAAATACTTGAGTACTGAACAAAAAGCTAACATGTATGCTTTCTACATCCCTTAAATAATATAATAAACTAGAGCAACACTAGAAGTTAAGTCCACCCTAAGGTCGACTGGCAGATAATGCCTAAGGCATTAAGTCCACCTTTGTACAGTTCTTTTGTGCATAAAGCTTTAAATAAATAAATAAATAAGTTCTTTTTTACATAGCATGGGTAGGATAACAGCTGGACGTATAAGTAAGTATCTTTAAGATGAGAGAAAAGGAAAGGTAGCCACATTGAATGAATCCGACAGCTGTCACTTGCACCATCTTATAGCAATTGTCGTATAGTTAGATTTTCTCTGTCTAAAGTTACCTCACCCTGTGTTTAAGTTTTCGCAGTGTAAGTTCATTGTTTGAGCGGAGACTAGGTTTTTGCTAACGTTCGACTTCATCACGATTGAGACAGTATCAAAAAAACTTTAACTGAACAAAACATGGTCGGTTTCGCTCGCTGCTAATACCCATACTTTCTACCATGACGATATAAAGTGACATGTTGCGATGACGAGAAATTAATTAACCTCTACGATGATGATATGAGTATTTGACTAATGTGACTTTGTGGAAGAAACAAACATGTTGCGGCGACCCCAAGTAATATGGGATAAGAGCAGAAAGAAGAAGAAGTGACTTTACTGAACATCATTGAGAAAACGCTTAGATATGAAGATGGTGCAGAGAAACAAAATATGTGAACTGTATGCTTTATTTTTATCTATACTTAGTTAGACTGTAAGTATAGTTACATATATCCGGGCTATGTTTACTACGACGTGTTAATATGTCAGGCGTGTGAGTGAGAAAGAGGGATGGATCTATACACCCTCATCATCATCATCATTATTTAAGCCGATAGACGCCCACTATTGGACATAGGCCTCCCCCAAGTGTCACCATAATGCACGATCCTGCGTCTCGCATCCATCGGATTCCCGCAACCTTCACCAGGTCATCGGTCCCCCTTGTAGGAGGCCTTTCGACGCTGCGTCTTCCGGTGCAAAGTCGCCACTCCAGAACCTTTCGGCTCCAACGGCCATCCGTTTTGCGAGCAATGTGCCCTGCCCGGCGATTCTTCGTGCTATGTCGGCAACCCTGGTTCTCCTGCGGATATCTTCATTTCTGATTCGATCACGCAATACACCCTAATACGCTATACACCCTACATGGCTCCATCTCTATAACAGTCCAGTTTAGGTCATCAAATGGATAGCTTTAAGAGCTGCCTCTGTATTTAATTTCCGCGAAAACTTAGCGTGAATTAAGACAATTTAAAAATAAATACCGTCTTCTAATTATATTAAATTAAGAAGTAATTGGAGTAATGTAATGAACAAATGATCTGTATCGCAATCTCGTACATACATATTAAACCGCGAATCCACGCGTTTACCCGGTTAGTAGTGTAACAGTAACCCAAATAAATCTACATGTGTCGAATCCGGTACTGATCTATTTTGATCCCATGAAAAACGGTGCGACGACCTTTAAAGATCGTTAGATGAGTCCTACATTATTTAAAAAACAATTAAACAAGAAGATATATTAAAACTAACTTCTGCCAGCGGCTTAGTCCTCGTTAAAGTAAATTTATCCATACAAACTTTGGACCTCCGTTTCTATCGAAGCTGGCCTACATCATAAAAACATACCTTGAGACACGACAGTCAGTTTATTCTTTTATATATATAGACTAGCTTCTCTCAGCGGCTTTCCCCGTTTAGCCCCTAATGGCTGAATTTTTTAAAATCCTGTTTTACTGCTCTTGTACATCATAAAAGGAAGCCTTGTGCATTTCATGACCCAACAGTTTCGGCTGCGATTATAGCAAAGTCCCCAATGATAAGCAATCAAAAAAGACCCTCAGTGCACGGCAGTCTGTCTGTCTAAGAAGAGAACAATTGGAAACAATGGATGGGGCACAAGATGCTATAAGCATCTTCTGCGGTCTGTCAAAAGTTCTAAAAATCATGAAATATTGGTATAATATTATTACAGACAAAAATGATTAGGCTTAGTAAAATGTTAAAAATATCGGCCAGTTTACGGATGTTGATACTACGAAACTAGTCTATTTTAGTTACTTTCATAGTATCATGTCTTACGGTGTCATACTATGAGGGTAAGCTACAGACATCGAGTCTATTTTTATTCTGCAGGAAATAACCGCTTTTGCATAAGGTTTCCTCTTTTGACGCAGGCGACACAAAATAGATAGGTACAGAAGACAATCTCATGTATGTACTTCACTTTTTATACCTACGCTCGGTGGACGCACACTAATGAGCGAATGAGCCGGAAT
This sequence comes from Mythimna ferrago, assembly GCA_910589285.2. Taxonomy (NCBI): domain Eukaryota; kingdom Metazoa; phylum Arthropoda; class Insecta; order Lepidoptera; family Noctuidae; genus Mythimna; species Mythimna ferrago. The sequence continues at coordinate 29,920,145 of OU342673.1, read as the reverse complement.
TGTTCGACGAGTGATCCGAAACGCGACCGAGACATCGTGTCCGTCAGCGGTGTCTATGAGTGCGTTGCTCGAGCGCGCTTTGTATGTAGATTGACTTCTGTACTTATTTATTTTGTGCAGGCGAGCACTATGAGATGATTTTCCTAAGAATTACCTAAAGTTTGTATCGAGAGACCTACTGTCACGCGGCCAATGCCACTGGCAGAAGCTATTGTTTTATATTGAAGACAAAAATGTTTAGTTACATCGTAGTCCACTGTTCTACAACCACTGAGGTGCACAAACTAATTTGGAAACGTTGTCGACCCGATAAAGATTGTAATACAATATCATTGTATAAAATAAAGCTCTCTCTTTTCTGTAGCATTATAAAAGTTATTAAGGGTGTTTTTAATATGGAGCGATTTTGATCACACATAAAATAGCTCCGCGCGCGTAACCTCAGCAAATGTACATTTCATACAAGTATTTATTGTAATGCGTGAAATACGCACGCGAGACGCGTTTGTTTGCATTTCGAAATTTTCCGCATGCGAGAAGAAATTCACATGATATTAAAAACACCCTAAAAGTAAAACAATGTTCTTTAAACTATTTTACTGGCTATATCTTTGACTTGAATGTGCCCTTTGTTGGAAGTGTCGTGCTCACTCAAAAGTTCGGTTGATGGTGATACATGTGCTGGATAATGATGACGGTTCCCTTCAAAATGGTCAACCAGCCAATCAGTCAGATTCAGCTCAAGCTGAATAGTGATAGCGCATGAGTCATATTCTTGACCGGGCATCGTCAGTTGGGACTGGTCATCTCTCAACTGTCATAGTTTATTTTAGTTTTTTTAGTCTAAAATACTTATTTTAAATGTGGACTCATGGTGTGTATGAAGCCAGCACTCCTTTAGTAAAGTTGGTATTTGATTCAGACACGTAAAAGTTGAAAAATTCGTCACCATAGTAGATAACCTATTATTTTTCTGAGAACTGTTTTTAGATGTAGTATTCATTCCATTCATCATCATCATCATTATCATTTTAGTCGATAGTCCTCCACTGTTGGACATAGGCCTCCCTCAAGTGTCGCCACAAAAAACGATCCTGTGCGTTTCGCATCCTTCGGATTCCTGCAACCTTTACAAGGTCATCGGCCCACCTTGTTGGAGGCCTTCTAACCTTCTTGATTTTTAGAATACTCCTAAACACGAGGAAAGCAATTTTTGCCCTGATCACATCTGCCATACTTAAAAATCTTCTCAGAAAATACATTATGTTCTTATCAAACTTGTTTCGACCTGTCGATCTTTATGAGGCTTTCAATAGGATCTACCAAATCGATTTGGCCTAATCAACCAATCTGTGCGCAAAAAACCATCTAGCCATTAGGATATGGCTGCAAATCATTTGTCATCATCCGCTTAGGTAGACTTACAGACCCCTGCATTTGTATGTCAATCATCATGCAGGATATAGTACCCAATCCACTCGAAGAGAATAAAGGTTTATCCAATTTTAATTGTATACCGTTTTATACTTTTAATGCTTCCGTTCAACTTTCGATCCAAGTATCATTATTATATGAACGTGTGATAAAAGTTTATTGGTCAGTCTGGTTTAGGAATACCTTTACGTTGACGTCACTTTTGCAAAGAGGTGTAAACAATTTAATGTGCATATATTTGGAGGTTCTTTATTTATTTTTTTCACGTACAATGGTCCGGAAACCAAAATCCGGGTAGATTTACGGAAGGATACGAAAGAACTAGCTTCAGCCAGCGGCTTCGCCCTCGTGGTAGTAAGTAGGTTTCTCCATATAAACTTTAAACCTCCTTTTCAACCTCTTAGGGAAAATCCAGCCTTAGCTTTTTCTTTTTTATTGTTGATAGGTATGCGCTTGACCGCTATTTCTCCTGATGGAATTCGACGATGCAGCGATTGACGATGGAGTGCACTTACCTAGAAGTAACCTATTCACTCTTGATTCAAAGATTCCCGGGTTGTAGTTATTGGGAAACAGTGCTCGTCTACGTCAATAAAGGAAACCTTGTGTAAAAATTCACGCTCTTATTCCTACTGGGACTTTTCGGCCGTGCATTGAAATGTCAGTCAGTCATTTATTTAGTTTGACGTTTTTAGAAAGATTGTGTATTTTTTATTTTGATCTAGTTATATATATGTACCTATATATGTCGGTCATTATTTTCATTAGCATTTAAAATTGATAGACGACCTTGAGGCTGTGCGCAGACCAAGACAAAATAGTTTTGTCTACAGTCATCAAAACAAGTTTCTTAGTGTTATTTTGATAACACCTTCCACCGTTTTGTTACGTACTATCGTTGGCTTCAGTTTAACAGGTTAGTTTTGTTTTAGGTACATGCTAATAATCTTGGGCTTGTGGATGGCGAGCAATGGGTAGTTCGTCGTCCGGATCGAATCCGAGTCGGCGACAGCGCGTAGTGTTCTACGTCAGCCTCAAAGAGATGTCAGCAAAGCCGTTGGGGTTCAGCAGAGCCGAAGCCTGCTGGGGCCAAGGGTTGGTTTATAAAAGGGAAACCCTGGTCCTAGAACGAACGAATGGGTTTTAGCCCTGCTGATTTCCGATCTTAAAAAAGGCTAATATTGGGCATTCGACAACGGGCCGAAGTTTTGCAATGTGGGCGAAATGTAGAACAACCAAAAGTCGAATTCAATCTCAATATACGATTTTCTAGTGGATGGTAGGTTGGCCATGTATTAAGACATAATTATGGGAACTGAAGGGGAGCAGTGCCGGAACGAAGCAATAAGCTGCAGTGAGGGACCAATGACGCATATTCGTTGGGACCCTAAGTAATTCATATCGCATATTAATATGCTGCTGAGCTGAGCATAAGCAAGTTAAACCTGCAGACACGCACTTGTCTTGGTTCAATTAGTGTCATACGTCTGTATTACTCTAAACAAATTAGCGACCTAGCTGCTACCAGTGGCTTCGCCCGCGTGTAAATAGGTCTCTTCATACAAACTTTGGACCCCTATTTCATCGCTTTAGGGGGGAATTTAAAAAAATCCTCTCTTAGCACTCTCCTACATCGTAGTGACATTTGTTACAGTACGGGGTGCTGTCTTTAGTGCTTAGTTTATTAATGCTATGACTCTTAAAGAAAGTATTTTTTTCAAATTGTGAGTCAGAGAACTGCAGCATTTGTATGCTGCATTTATCAATTTGTGCAAATTGCTGCAATTCAAAATTTGTGCAAAATCGCCTTAACGATAACGTTTTTGAACCTCTCGAAATCCAGAAATATAAAACAGAACAGTATGAAATATTTTATTAAAACTGATCATATGACCATGTGTTAGGTAAAAATTAAAACTGATATAAATTAGTTTGCTCGATAAAAAAAATCACGAATCTGACCCTAACTTACGATTTTAAACATGTATATTTACGAGATTACGTCACGAAAATATTTGAAAGTTAATTAAAATAATAAGGCTTGTTTTTAGGGTTCCGTACCTCAAAAAAGGAACCCTTATAGGATTACTTTGTTGTCCGTCTATCTGTCTGTCTTTTAAGACACTTTATCTCGAGAACGCGTGGACGTGAAGGTATCGAGTTGAAATTAAAACCATATTCTCGTGTCTGCGGTTCCTTCAAGCTGTAAAAAAATCTAACTTTTTATAATGTCGCAAAAATTTTGATACTCTCAAAGATCGAAATTCATAGGGTACTTACTATTGACCCAGAATCCTGAAATTGGCACAAAGCAAGGTCTTATAGCACAAGTATAGGAATAAATCTGAAAACAGTAAATTTGTTGTTACCAACGTCACAAAAAAAAAATTGCAATTCTGAAAAATCTTGGAGACTCCATTCGGGAATTGTAATTTGCACGGAACCCTCAGTGCGCGAGTTCGACTCGCACTTGCCCAGTTTTTTACGGGTCTGGCAAAAACAAAAGTCTTGAATAATGACTATGTTTTTTTTTTATAAAAATTAAATCTCTGCCATGGGGCCGGGAAGTAGACATAGACACGGGAGAGTACCCATAAAATACTCTGACTGCAACCGGCTTTTAAGGGCCCCATATACGGAACGAATGGACGATCCTTCGATACGATCGATCTGAAAGGATATCATGATGATATATTGCTCAAAGCTTACCAGTACATGAAATGATTGGTCGTTAAGATCGATCATTTACTTGTTTAAAAAATAGAACTAATATTAGTGCTCAAATAATTAAATACTTGAACTCCTATGAAATGGAAAATTAACTTATTTTCCATAGCTATGTACTCGTTTATTAGCGTTTCCGATAGACGTTGTTCTGTCTGTAAGCTAGTTTTTTTTTAAGACTGACATCAGATCAGGGAAATCTCGGCACTGCCGCGCTAATGCCGAGATTGCCCTGATCTGATGTCAGTCTTATCAAGATCATGACTAATTTACAGTCTATCTTATTCTAAAATATTGATAGAGGAGTAAGTACCTGTCTTGAAGACCATCCAGCTCTTCATCTTGCTCCCCGAGGGTGGAGTCCAGGTCCAGGTATGGTCCATAGTCACCATCTTTAAACACTTGTAGAGTCGCGTCATCCAACTGAAACAAACAGAAAATTCGGATTATTAGATTAGGATTAATTAAGCAGTAATGTCCATTTGGACCACTAATGCTGAACGTGTATAAAGCATAATATTATCCAGGTAGTTTGGATCGTTTTAGTAGGTAACAAAAGTCACTTATTTTTTCTCGAATATTCTCAATGTATAGTTTTTCTATCGTTACTGTTTTATTATATGTATAGATAATGTGTTTTGGATTATTTTCATAAATATGATTTACTCAATAAAGATCTAAGTGGCATGGAGAGATGTTAATAAAAAAAATACGAACTATTAAAAAATTATGTGGGCTTGTAACTCTGGTCTAACATTCCACAACTATCAACACAACGCCGTCTAGTCTCAAGCTAAGCAGAGCTTGTGTTACGAGTACTAGACAACTGATAAACATCCTTATATATTTCTAAATACACACGTATATAGATAAATTACACCCAGACACAGAACAAATGATCATGCTCATCACACAAACATTTGTCCTGGGTGGGAATCGAATCCACGACCTGCGGTATAGCAGTCAGGCCCACTAACCACTAGACCAACAGGCCAGTCAAACTCTATAACTTCATGTAGCGGAATTTTACTTGGATTGTTTTCGTGATATAAAAGTTTTAACTACAAAGAGTGTATTGGTATACAATTATATATAACTCATTTTCGCAAATAGTGTGGGTTGGATCAATTTGTCGCCTTCAAACAATGGAAAGAAATATAATAATGACTCGGGTAGTGCTAATTGTATTGGGAAATAATAATGGTTCCGAAAAACAATTTAATCTCCAGCGATCTGTGGCCGACTATTATTCTAATTAACTAGCGTTATAATGAATTACCGACAAGAAACCCAAAACCTAAATGAAAAAAAATATCCAATTTAACAACAAATAAGAGCATGTTCAAATTACATTTTCTCCTAAAAAAAAAAAATGGATCTTCGAATAACAAAACTAAACTTCCGAATAGAATACTGAACCTCCGACAAAATTACTAAGTTACCGACAACAGAGGTTTTGTCAAAATAATCATATTTTTACAACTTGCATGAACTGTTTTAATTTCTATTATTGATTATCAAATTTATTTTTTAGCTCTCAATAATGATGAAAATACCTCAAATGTTCGGCCCGCGCAATGGGGTTCGGATCTACTACGTAACTACATTTTCATAATAAACTGAGTTTTGTTTTATTTTTATCTTTGTTCTCGCTGACATTATAAAAGTTAGGAAATTTGTCGAATAATAATACAGTATAATATTCTAGGAAACCAAAGTCTACTTGGTTTTCTTGGTTTTTGGTTGGCATGAATAGGGGTATGTATCAAAATCCCGAAAGTTCATTATACCTATGGCTGAAATACCGACGTGCAAAACACCGAAATTCAAAATACCGAAAGGTTTAAATGCCGATAGTCGTGATATCGAAACACAAAATACCGATGTTCAAATGCCCGAAAGGACGAAATCCCGAATAGACGAAACAACTTGAACGTAGCGTTTAGATTGTTCACAGTTCTAACGTTACCTAACCTATTTCACCCAGTTCAAAGTGCAATCAAAATACAATCTACCTGTGACTAGACTATTAGACAATGGTAAACACATTTTTACGAGAGATTGTGGCTGAACTAGGTTAGGTTAGGTTAGAATTGTGACCAAAAGCGCACGAGCCGAGCGAGCGAAGCGAGCGGCGCCACGGTAGCGGCCGGCGAGTGCTACTTCTCAAAATAAAACAAATCGGGACCTTAGGGCACCCCGACACGGACGAGTCAGGATTTTGAACTTCGGGATTTTAAACATTCGAACAAATGAACTTTCGGGATTTTAAACTTTCGACCATACGACCATTTGGCGTTTCAATTTTCGGGATTTCATCCATCGGTAATTTAAAATTCGGGATTTTTATACGTACCCATGAATACGACTGTTTTAACTTTTTAACGCCTGAAATAGGTACCGATATCGAAGCATACCAGTGGTAAGTAAAATTCATGATATATGATGCAATTAAAAGTAATTGTTACAAGTACATTTTTATATTTTTATAAGTTTCTGTATAGCCACTCAGAATAATATTTTCAGTACAATGTGACAGTTAAAATAGCACCACAATCTATGAAATATGAAAGGTAATTTATGGATTAATAGTAGGCAAGTAAAGATAAAAATTACAAAGCAAAGTTTTCAGTAGAACGTAATTTATGCTGGTAGAAAAGTATTATAGCAATAGACAGTCATGTTTATTTTTCGAAGATTTCAGTATCTCATTCGGTCGTTTCGTCATTTTTATTCGGACAAAAGTAGTCGGAAAGTTAGTATTTTAGGCAGTAGATTTAATATTTTGAGTAAGGACAATTCTTCTTTTTTTGTCGGAGCTTTTATTACTACCCAATTGTATTTAGTGGTTTGTAGTACCTACATGTGGACCATCATATTAGGTATCTAAATCCTTTTGTTCCTTAGCTTAGTTATTGACGGATCTAGGATATGAAATAGAGGTACTATTTGAACGTGTACGTATACTGTGCCGATAGATCGACCTGCGAGGTTAAGCGACGTTAAATCAGATTATCCGTCTATGTATCGGTCCGTCCGTGTATCGTACAACCGTTTCGAGCAGGGTTGGCCGAGGTCAGATGGCTAGTTCGTTAAAATACTGCTAGGCATTTTTTTTACTTGGTACAGTTTAGGCTGTATTAATCATACTTAAGTACTCTTGTTAAAGCTGGAACATTTGACTGCATATAGCCATATGCAGTCAAATATTTTTTGGTTTTATTGACTTAGTAAAATTACCTCGGTAACAAGTTTTAATACGAGAAGGCTCATTTTCATACAATAAGACTTAAATCAGGTGAAAATAGTCTTTTTTGTTCATTGTGCTTACCCCTTGGCGAAATAGAGGCGTAAATTGTTTGTTTCATATTTTTATTTCAACGCCCTCTATGTAATGTTATGAACACTACTCAGGTTGGCTGTTACTTTTAGTTCATCTAGTTTATTGCATAGTCTACAGATGGTGCTAAACACAGAAATGTAGATATATTAAGGCACCAATTACAATCAAACCTTGTTACTGTTTGTGATAAAAATTGCATGGTTATTTGCAAAGCCCACATCTTTCGGTATCAATTTTTAAGTGCTTTTTATTTGCAAGATATCAGAAATATTTATTTTCGGTTAAATTTAGGTAAGCAAATACCTAAATGAAAAACACATTAAATATCGTTGAATTTATCAACATTTATTGGGCACATTCCACGTTTTATTAGGATTAACAAATTATTTTTTAACGAGGTAGCAACTACCTAGTTTAATTTAATTTTGATAAGAACTGAGTTCCCATTCCATGAGTGGGTAGGTAGGTACCTATCTAGGTACATATACATAGGTAAAACGATTTGTAAATTCACGGTGTTTGTATTATGATTATTAAATCTGCTGAAATATGAAAAGCATATTTTACACGTAGGTACTTGAACTTTTGAGATATACATATAATTATAAAACCTGGTTTATGAGAATCTTTTGCTACAATGTTGTGCACAGGTAGGTACACAATCAGAAATCAGAAACCTTTATTTCAAATAGACCAATTACAGGCACTTTTGAATTGTCAAAATGTCGGTCAGTCCAATAAAAGTGAAGCTAACTTGGACGTTCCAAAGCGTGGACAGCCTTCTCTATGGAGAAGAACGTAGGTTGTGAACGTATGTTGGCAGATAGGTAGGTAGGTATTATCTAAAAGGTGTTGCTAGCAACGACGGAGAATAATTAATACCTAAGTTATATCTATTAAGAAACGTGCTTTTACATAACTTAAGTACCGTAAAATACGATTATAATATCTACCGTAACATACTATTCAAACAAGTCTTGAAGACTGAGTTAAACTCTAGCAATTTATGAATTTATAATGTCGGATAGCACTATATTAAATCAAGCATTTATTTCAAATAAATTATTTACCTATTATTTACAAGTTTAGTAATGAGCCATTTATTGTTGGTGTACAAATGATACTTTTGTTGAGTTGATTATTCCTAAATGGATTTTTTCTTTGAAGACATATTATTAACTTTTTAAATATTTTTTTATAGAAAGAACATAGTATTAAAAATACAAATTATAAATAGTAGCCCACTAGCATCGGAAACAGGGTCCAAGCTACCGGTGGTCAGGGCTCTTGAGAGAAGAACCTCCAAAATTACGCGCTGTGTCCACACAAAAAATAAATAAAGACGTGTGGCACTCGGGGACTGCCGCGGTAAAGCTATTGCATAGCATTTTTAACAACTTATGCAATTATAATTATTTATTTATTTTATTTATGCAGTATTTTTTTTCCTTTGTTTTTTTTTTCTTTGATATTAATTGAAGTTGCACTTTCACACATTGAATTGAATTTTGATTGATTGTTTACTCATTTGTTTTCTTATCGGTCACCAAACTCAAAAAACAAATGAGTGGGGGGTGTTAGGTTATTTTCGTTACTTACGGAATTTCTGGATTCGGTCTCCACGCTCAAGGCCCGCGATAGAAGCTATGCAATAGCTTAAAATATATGATATTAAAATAAAGAGGGCAAACAAACTGTTTCTTATTCTTCTATGTTAAATGTTAAATATCATTCATAACAGCCAGTTATTTGTTCTATAAACGTAATACAAACAATATTTTAAGTTCGCTATTCACTATTTACACTAATGTGTATTCTATTTCTCTTATTCGGAAGTATTTGACCCATTTACTTCGAGGCCAGTTTAGTTAATTCCCATTTGTATGGTTTCTTTTTCTTTATTTCATGTTGTGAGTCGCTAAATGTAAGCGTTACGCGCATTTCATTCGCTCGCTTTACGCGTGATTTAACAAAAAAAATACGTGAAACTATGTCTAAATCTACCGAACGTTCTAATTCTGAGGAAAATTGGAAATACTAATCGACTCATGTCAGATCAGCATGAATGATTCGAAAATAGACAGATTCGGTTTACAAACGTCAAATAATCATATACTTACAAGCTAAAGATCATTGAAGCCAAGAGATCATAACCAAAGATTTTATAATTATATCTTACGGATAAACGCCATAACGCGATCCATTTTACGACCTAAATTGAACTGTTCAATCAGAAATCTGAAATTTTGTTTCAAATAGATTGGCTGACTGACATTTTGACAATTCAAAAGTACCTACCTGTTACTTTTGAATTGTCAAAATGTCAGTCAGTCAAAAAAAGTGGAGCTTAGTTGCACGTTCCAAAGCGTAGATCAAAGGGATGGAGCTATATTGGAACAGGGTGTATACTTCCATCCCTCTTTCTCGCTCGAACGACTGATATTTTTACTCATCTTGGTAAGGCCCCTTTTTTTTTTTTTTTTTTTTCGATGGGAAAAATCATCTTATGACAACCCCCGCTCTTGGGCGGAGCGGGAGATAGTGTCAGACACTTACTGACTAAAAAACCCATCCCGTTCCTTCAAGCCTTCATACCGGGGCTCGAGCGCCCTTTCGGATTACCCTGGCCCCAGTAGGCTTCGACCCGGCTGGGCCCCTGCTGTTGCTGACAACTCTTTGAGGCGCGCGGGAACAGCGCGCGCCGTCAACGACTTGGGCTTGGTCCGGACGGTTACCGGACGGCCGGACAGCGAGCTACCCATTGCTCACTGTCCGCAAGCCCGCGCCTACGGTGGCTGGAAATCGGGATTGGAATCCCGGCGGCGGCGGCGAGAGCGCCGTTGCCTGATGCTTGGTAAGGCCCCTAGACCTAATAATTATCTATGTTCCACAATATTGAAAATACGCGTTTGTAGAGTCACACTTGATCTGCAGTGTATTTTCCTTAATTAATACATCGTTATTTAATTAGTTTGTTATTGAAAATACCTATATGTATGTGACATGAATCAATTAATAGTTAATCAGTTTATCTTATTAATCATTTTAAATACTAAAGTGTCTAAATCTTTTGGCATAAATCTATATATAACTATAAAACGGGCCAGTCATCTAAAGTAAAAGACATTTCCTGAACAAGAAATAAAACTCTAACTAGGTACCTATGTAATTTGCCTGCGACTTCGTTTTCGAATTGTATTTTGAGGGTAGTTTTAAAAACTAATAATGATTTAATTTTGTTATTGACCTTTCAATTTTATGTAATTTTATAATACCTGTATACGTATGATTTTGTAACTGAAATGAGTCTTTGGTACTTGAAATAAATAAATAAATAAAGAGCAGATTTTTTTTTAATTTGAGTGTATTATTTAGATTTTTTCCTTTTCACGTTCTTAGGTCCAGTAGGTATCTAGTTTCGGTTTTGCGTTAATATGTCAGTCAGTCAGTGTCTCAGTGTTCCCTTTTACATGTAAAAAATTGTCTTTTCTAAGATCACTGAGAGACGTTTTCAGCTATTTAAATTAAATATTCCTTCATTTTCGGGGAAACTTGCAAAAATCATGGGATGTTTTTTTTGTGGTGGATACCTAATTTTTAAAATATTGAACTATCCACGTAAAAAAATTACTTCAAGATTTCAGATAGGTTGAATTAAAATTAGCTTTAATTACTTTAATAACTTTTAATTAGGCTTTAATTAATGAACATTTGAATGTATATTCAATCTTTATTACAAATGCTAGAAATTAGTGTGAGCAGTGAACAGCAAACCTGAAATTAATATTGCTTTTATTACGTTTATAAAGAAAAAAATATACAGGAAAGAACTGTATGGTTTCTCTACGATAGCAGTTACAATTTTATTGTTTTTTTAACTGATATAAACTAGTGCTTGACTGCGACCACCGCTGATGGTAAGCAGTGATGAAATCGTTGATGGCGAGGCGAACTAGTTTTTTAAAAGCCTATTCAGTCTAGCCTTGAAGACACGTACATTAAAATCAGATGGGAAGATCGCAGCAGGCAAATTCTTAAGCTAGAACTGCATTATACCACCGCACACGTGTAACTTACCAGCGGTGCTAATCTCTAAGAAAACAGCCTTGAGCACAGCGCTGGTCGCAGCGACGAGTCGAGAGCGCAGTACATTGAATTAACAATCCAATGTATAGGGGGATTGGATTGTTAATTTATTTGCTCAAGGCTGTTTTCTTAGAGAATAGCACCGCTGATTTGTGCGTAGAAAGACGTCGCGTGGCGTGTATCAAATGTAGCTTTACAAGTCTAGTTTCTATTAGTGGTGGCTAGTATAACGTATAACGCCAAAATATAACACGCTTATTGTTCATGGCGTATAGCGTTCGTTATATTGGCTCTGCCTTTGCGCTATAATATAACGATCTGCTCAACAAAACGCCAACAGCGGGGCAAAACGGGATAGCAACATAGCGTTTATTGTGTCCGTTTAGCGCGTTGCCGAATAAAATGATAATGTCGCCGCGTTCAGTTGATTGTCGAGTTTTATTATAACGTGTTATAATGATAGCGTATAAAATAGCGCGCTGTAAAAATATATTCAATAGTCTATAGCGCGTCTAGAGTTTATAGCGGAATTGAACATCACTAGTTTCTATAGAAAATGTTTGGAAACCGACGCGCCCATATCGACGTACGTGGCACATGTTTGCGCAGTGTAGTTCTAACTTTATAGTTACACACCCTTTACATACTTATATGTAAATATATTTGCAAACGCAATTTTCAATGTCAATAATGAAATCTATATTTAACAAAACTAAACTTAGCCAGAAATAAACAAAAATTGACATATTAATATCGATTCCTAGATATCGTGTTTACTTACATCTGCATATCCACACTGTGTAGTTTGGCAGCCGTCCAAAACGTACCTACCTGTTGGTAGGTGTTAGAACCCGAATGGGCTGTAGAAATAATCCGAACGAGATAAAAGTGTACTAAACTGTTGCTTGATATGAACAGAATAGCGACGAGGTAAAGCTACAGATGTAAAAAAATATTGTTCTCCTACTACGATATCGAAAAATTTACTACTACTGATTTTAACTCTCTATCCGCGAGTGTTCTGGTCTTATTCGCTAGGGTCATGTGTTTTGCGACTGGTTACCCCATCGTTTAGCTCTTCAATCCACATAGATGACAGAAGAGTTGACGAGATGGAGTATTTTGCCGTGGATGTGCTGTGTGTGATATATCCGACGTAGGTGGTTAGAAGGTTAAGGTTTTTTTTTTCTCGAATAACGTGTACGAAGAGCTGTTTTCTATTCCTGAAGTTTAGAATTTTAGTAATATGGATGATAATTTCATATAACTTTATTATTTTTTATCGATTTTATTTAAAATAGTTACGATTATATAATTAGGTCCAGGGTTGTTCGATAGATTTATCGGGGCCCAGGAGCACTAAGGGTAATTAAAGAAACAAAGGTGGACTTTAAGTAAAAGTCTCTTTTCCACCATGAGCGAGAGAAGTAACTTGACGATTTCACCTCAATAAAAATGGTCACTACCATCATCACCGTCCTTCCGATGTTTGGATCCGGAAAAAGCATTCCGCGGTGACTGTAAACTAAACCTATTCTTAAATCACCCAAGTGTGTAGAAATCGGTTGTCACGGTAAGGGCATGTAATGCGGAGGAATGAGGAACATAACATATCGTTAGGGTAATTTTGTGAGTAGAAGTAGAGGACGGTCAAAGAAACGATGAAGGAATTGAAGATGATAAGTATGACCAGAAAGAAGAGGAAATACTACACTACGCTAAACAAATTGCAATAATAATGATGGTTTAAGTCATCGAAGTGTCATATTATTTTAAAAGAAAAACTAGCTTAATAAGTCTTGGACAGATAATGAAAAACTAGCTGAGTTCCGGAAAGATAATGTTGTTGTTAAGTCTGATAATAGTAATGCTGTCATTTGTAGACTTTAAACACACGATACAGATAGTCAGAAACCAATAAATCAATACTCAAACCAATAATCAATCTTGCCAAGCAATATCGTACTACCCAATGACTGAATTGTAGAGGTCAGTTAAGCAGTAGCCTTCATGTAAAATATTGATATCCAGCTGCATCCACATTCACTGAAAGGCGACTCCAATATGGTTGGATCGGCAGATTAAGAGTCGGTTGTAGTTACAAAGTATTTTGTAATGGTTTTGCCCAGGTCTATGTAGTTTTCGCGACACCGTAACAGTGATCTTATTTTTAAAAGAAAAAAACGTAATAAGTAATCAAGAATTTTGTTTTTGCCAGACCCTTTTAAAAAATATGCTATTATTTTATGTAACTTTCAAATATTTCCGTGACTTAATCTTGTCGATATAAACGTTTGAAATCGTAAGTTAGGGTCTGATTCGTAATTTTTTTTATTGAGCCAACTATATAACTATATATTTATATATGTAAATTTATATAGATCTTTTGATTTTTACCCAGCAGCGGTTGGTCATATGGTCAATTTTAATAAAATTATTTTTCATGGAGATTTCTATTATATTTGTGGATTTCCAAAGGTTCAAGAAGTAGAAAATTAGTAGATCCTGCCTTAAGATTGAAAAAACCAGCAATCAACACAAACATGTCTTTTTGAGATATCTAAACAGTAACAAAGAATAAAACAATTGGAATACCTCCACCGCTTTGCAGCTTTGGCGAAATCAGAATATATAAAACTAATTTGCATTTAAATATCATAAACGAACCTGTTTGACGAAAACAAAAATGATAAGAGCTGTTATGTTATCTAATAGTCTATAGCCAAAATAATACGTAGTATCATGAAATTAAGATTTTTGAGTGCAAGTTATTATATTATGTAGGTACCTATAATGGATTACCGAAGTCATTTTGACGTCAATCTTTAAAGTACCTACAAGAGAATTGTTGAAACTGATAAGTGTTCAAGTAGTTATAGAGGATAATGAAAACGAAAACTGATTTCACGAAATTGTTACTGTACCTGCCAAAGTGCTAACCTACATGGTGTTATTTTGAGATGAGGCTGGAATGATTTTTCATATGTGGTCTAAGAAGATTAGGTGAAGAATAACTCTGAGCTGCCCTATTGTATCTCTTTAATCGGAGGTGGTCCATTTTTAAAGAAACAAAGAGAAATACTTTTTCAGAGAAACAAGGTCACTGACATAGCCCGAAGAATCGTTATACTTAAGTGGCAGTGGGCAGGACCGATTGCTTGTAGAATAGATGGTCAATGGGGCCGAAAGGTTCTAGAGTTACGACCGCGTTCCGGAAGACGTAGCGTTGGAAGGTCTCCCATAAGGTGGACCGATGACTGGTGAGAGTCACGGGAACGCGATCGATGCGATTGCATAGAACCGTTCCTTGTGGTGACATTTCGAGAGGTCTACGTCCAACAGTGGACTTCTTTCGGCTGAAATGCTGAATGACTCTTATTACCCACAGAACTTGTTTTTAATGTTGAGCATCTCTATGCTTCCGCAACCCTTGTTGAGTATCCCTTTGCCTTTACGGGCTTTGCGTGTTGGACGAAGACGAAAATTCAATTTCTAAATCATACACTATGATAAATCACTGGTTTGCCCCTGATGTCTCAACTTCAATTGTGGTGTGACTCAGTTCGGTGTAACATTATTTTAATTTATCTTATGAATAAGTAAATTCTTTTGCATATTCAAAGCGGTATTCCCCAGTTATTCGGTAGCGGAAAACAGTAGTTTGGTCTGAGGAAAACGGATGCGCATTGGGTTGGACTCATACATTCTAAGTTTCTAACTGGTAATCTTTATCATTGAGACAGTTTTCTTTAAGTCCACTAGGTGAAAGGAACTCAGTCATAGGAACAAAGACACTCTTTAAATCACTATCATCATCATCTTCATGAAGACGCAACAGGTTTTTTTTCCCATTCTGTCCTGTCACCCGTCACGCTATCACTAACTTGCTTATCTTTCACATCACTTCTCATACAATCCAAATCTTTTCAAATCCAAAATCTTTTCTTTGTCCTCCTTCTCCTTCTTTATTCATTTACATGTATCATATCATATTTGCGACCTATTACAAATAAAGAAGATTTGCAACAATAGTATGTCTATACATCAAGTATAGCTGCTAATTATCTGATTAGAGTATGTTCTCTATATCTCCCACAGTCATTTCAGGGAGCGAGTTTAAGAGGTTATTTTATCGTTTCATCGCATCCCGAATTCACATGACATGTCAAACGCAACCAGAAGTATTTTCTGCCAACTTGTATGTAACAAAGAATATGAAAAGCTTCCCCTGTGGTAACATAGTATTTGCTAATGTTCAATGGCAGTAAATAAACAAGAAAAAAAATACTACTGATACGAAAAAAATGAGCGGCTTATACAATATCAGTTCAGATTTTGTTTGAAAAAAAAGGACGAAGAGTCCATTGTCCGGAATGTATTGTCGGAGATAGCTTATCAGTAGCGTCAAGGTCATAAAACAGTAGCAAAATCAGTAGCAGTATTGTTAATTTATAATGTCGTGACCACCCACGAATTTGTACTACTTGTCATTGCCATCAACGATTGTTCGCGTGTTATATTCGACAAATCATATGACCTTGTCGTCCTGGTCTTGTATCTTGGGATGACTCAGTCTGTGACTGATATTTGGGGCTTAAGTAGCATTTTAAACTGTTTCTATTGTTTTCCTTATAATTCTGTCAAATAAACTTTGTTAACTTGTTTCGGGTACACATAATTACCAATGACTTTTGAGTTATTAAAATAATTACCATCTTTCACCTCACCTCACCTTTTATTCAGTGGCTTACTAATGTAAAGGTCTCGTACTTATTATTAATAAACAGCTTGTATGCAACACTAACCTTTCACCCCAGTCAATACGATCATTACCATGATAGCTCAGCATGATAATGAAACTAATATAGCCATTTCTCTTCGACCAGGTCATCGTGAAAGAACCGACTTTGATTTATATCAGTTTATTAATACCTACGTTATAAGGTGATAACGTTGCACTTATCTCAAATTGCTATCTATTATGGATATAATAAAATTAGCTAGCTATATCATAATTGCGAACTGGCAAGCTGTTTGCTCATGTATTATAGGAATGAAGACAGAATTTTTAACAGGATTTCTTCAAGTGAATACGTGGCTGTTTTAACGGGATTTCTTCAAGTGAATACGTGGCTGTTTGAACAGGATTTCTTCAAATGAATACGTGGCTGTTTTAACAGGATTTTTTCAAGTGAATACGTGGCTGTTTGAACAGGATTTCTTCAAGTGAATACGTGGCTGTTTTAACAGGATTTCTTCAAGTGAATACGTGGCTGTTTTAATTATTCACAAATGGATTACTAGTGGATATTGTGATGTAAAATTAATTGTTTTAGTTTTGTATCTCAATTGTCTGTGCAACTGGAATATATGGAATCATTGAAATCTTGGTAAAATAAAGCTGAAAATTTAATTGAACTTAGTTTTGGCTACCACAGCGAAATTTGTCGAGGTTGACTATTTAAATTTTCTGTCAAATACTACAAAAGCACTAGAACGTGTCCATCTATATTCTAATGATAAAATGCTAATGAAGTATTCATTCGAAGACATGGCTTAAAGAAATATCGCAGCCAAAAACACAAACAAAAAAAGAATGAAGACAAGAAAGAACGGTGATAATAATTTAAGAGTCTTCCCATTTCACAAGCTTTCAGCAAAATGCCAAAATAGAAAAGCAAAGATGTAGAAATAAGCTGGAAATGATCCGAGCCCTCTCGACCTACATTTGACGCATCGTATGTTCGCAGTGCACCATCTCACGCACGTTCACAGATCGTTTCCTGGAACACACAGTCCACATTATTTTTGGCAGATCTAGTAATGCGATGACACACATGTTATATCACAGTAGAGGAAGTAAGGTCAGAGGGATCTGAGAGAAGACTGAAAGACTCTTTGGCTTGGACTACTGCTCTATTATGTTCAATATTGTGGAAAATACTAAATTCTTAACCTTTCAAATACCGAAAGTTATGTCAAAAAAACAATCCAAAATATTTGAAATGGCTGCTCTGTAAAATTCAACATTTGTTAGGTCCGTCATTGTTCTACGATCATGACGAAATGTTCCTTTTGCATTGGTGTTTTATAGAATAATCTCTAGATTATTTCTTTCATAAGATATTGTTTAAGTATGGTGTTTATAAACTCAACATTTTATTATTAAAAGGTTCAGTGGGAAACGATTATATCGCTATCTCCTGAGTGTATATTATTACCTCTGTTTAACCTTTTCCTTTCATAACCCAGCACTTCTCCAAAGCAATTTACATATTTACACCTTTTTAAATGCAATATGAAAGTTTTTTTTTTTTCAAGGATACTGTGGAATGTATACAATAGTCTCGCTCAGAATTTTCTTGGGTATTGTCTGTGTTCGTATATACAAAGATAAAATGCATGTACCTACGCCTGGTAATGATTAATAAACTTCCGACGAACGCCTTGAGGAAAGAAAGATTAAACTAGTGACTAACATATAATAAAGAGTGATTTAGATAACTTTTTTTAACTTGGGGAATCATCAAATGTTGCCCTTTGCCAGTTGGCCCTAACTCGGCCCTTCTTCAATTTTGCTGACATCTCTTTGAGGAGCTTGTGAAAGACAACACGCCGTCGTCCCGGGGTTGGTTGTTATCGGACGGCGAGCCGCTCGCCTTCCGCTACGAGGGCCAGGACACGTTTTACGGCTCAAGAAGCCCAAATCATCTCCACTTCGTGGTTATCGTCTCCTCCTTTTCTCGTTAAATATTGACAATTACATTAAAACTGCAAAAATAATGAAATGACCAGTAAAAACACCCTCCTCTGCATTTCTAAAAAGGTTAACTTAGACTGACGTGATCGACATGTAATTAAGGGCCGGCAATAGTACTAAAATATTTAAAAAACCGCTTCCACTTAGCCTGAACTAGAGCATGTGATAACATGCACCGCTTTATAATCACGATAGTTTACCGCACAGAAAGTAATTATAGTAATTTTAATTGATCAATTTACTGCGCTCCCGTTCTTTCGACTACACATCCTGTGACTTACGTCAGTAAGCAGGTATACTTAGACTATAATTTTGCTAATCTGTGTAATTGAGAATGCGCTCTGAACGAGTTCGGACAGATGTTATGACAATGGAAACTGGTTCTATACCGGGACTGGGTCTAAAGGTAATGAATGTTTCACTTCAGATTTAAGTGCTGGGTATTATGATCTAGTTGCGGATAAGTGGATGTGTCTACTCTCACACTACTCGGGCACTTCTTTCTGACGTTTTGCTGCGAAGCAAGTATTGAACGCAGGTTGTACCCAGTTGTACCTATCTTAGGATTAGGTAAGTCATAAGTTCTTTCTGAATAATTTAATATTTTTTAGGAATTGTGATTTATTGTGGGGTGGAGAAAATTTACTAGTAAACCCTGGCTACTTTGGGGTTAAAACGCTTGTGTCGTGAGGTACGAGTGCACGTCATCTATTGACTGATCGAAACTTTGTGTTACCAGAGGACTGGCTCGTTCTTTGGTCACAGTATCAGCATTCAACGTGGCAATGTTGTCAGTCACAACCACAACTTTGTTGGTAATAGGTTATGAAAGTTATGATGCAACAGACTGCTACACTTAGCCCATTTTTATGCACGCTTGCATGCTTCAATGTTTCTCCTTAGAAAATCAATGCTGGTGTTATTGTCGTGAATTGCTTGACTAAGGCATGACATCACACATGGATGGACGGCATTGTAGCGTCGTTCTGTCTGCTACAAGCGCAAACGAGCAGGCTTGATTATGGCCATTTCCTATTCGACCAACCATTTACTGTAGCGTGCGAAGTTGCTAATAGACTTTAACTGCCTAGATGAGGATGAAAGCACTTTTCAGCTTCAGATAATAACAAGTAGTGTCAGACATATAACCGTGGGTGGAATCTAAGTCACCTCTGACGTTTCTGACTCAATTCGCAGGAAAACAACTAGGGGTGGTCTATTATGATCCACGACCTATAGAATGCCATAGGAACAAGCAACGACCTTTAGTAATAACTGTAATAAGTGACATTATGTCATAGCAACACCTGAGCGAGGTAGCGAGAGAATTTAGAACGTATAATTTTAGCCAAATACCGCGATGAGTAACACTGGTATTAGTAATAGGTGCTGTTTACTTCCATCACATTTATAACGTACTGGACTATTATTAGGTTCGCTCTTTAATGTATTGTGTGGCATGGAAAGTGCTTCCCTATCGATTAGCTTCTGGCCGCAAGCTTGAAACTTATGAATTTTAAAGGATCTTTCGTGTGTTGAACCAATT
Organism: Mythimna ferrago; assembly: GCA_910589285.2. NCBI lineage: Eukaryota > Metazoa > Arthropoda > Insecta > Lepidoptera > Noctuidae > Mythimna > Mythimna ferrago. Next base: position 29,900,252 of record OU342673.1, on the reverse strand, counting down.
TCGATCGCTTTAAATATTCTTTCGGTTCTTGGGGTAACGATGCACTATCGTGTTTCTGTAACTTGCTTAACGTTCTTCATTAATACATTAGTGGTTAGCATCGGCGATGCCTTCGTTACGAATGCAGTAGTTGACGTTGATATGTGTTGTGCTATTAGGAGTACAAAAGGTTCCAGCATTTACCTTATATATTCTTCATGATACAAAGTTTATAATCGCACCTTTTTTGCATATTACAATATTTTTAATTTATCGCGTTTCAATGTATGAATGCAAAGATACACAAAAGTGAATAGTTTTTATTTGTCTATCAAAACAAAGACTCAACATCTCTCTATTAAAAAAAATAGCATTATATTTTTATATGACAAATTAGTATCATCGTCCTCAGTAATTATCACCTATTTTATTTTAAATCAGTCATTTGGAGATAACAGACGACTATCGGTGACTGATTTTATTGTCAATATTTACGTGTTAGCGCGGTGCGTGAGCGCTAGCAAGCGAAATAATCGGCGATTGTTTTTTTAATTAAAGACGGAGGTCGTACACGCGTGTTATTGCAATAAAAACTGTTTACGGTTTTTAAAAAGTAGTTAAACTGTTATATAACAGGTAACACTCACCCGGTGTGGGGCCTGCAGCAAGCGATGTACGGCAGCTATTTGGTAGGACAATGGTATGGTGGTGTTGAACGTGTGGTAGAGCGGCCGCGGAGGTTCTCGCACATTGTACTCCATAAAGGGATCCAGGTCGTCCAGGTACTGAACCCGGCACACAAACGAATCCGTTCCGATATCTCTCATTGTTCCGTTTACCCTGTTGTCATTCACTTTTAACAGTTCAATCATGTTGTCATGCACTAATTTATAAGATCACAGTTTTAATCACATTTTACACTTAAACGAACCTGTTGTGGGAAAGAGTAATTTAGAATAAAACTTGAATTTAAACGAGAATTTGATTTTGGAGCCGGTGTTTGATTTTAAATATTTCCGCGCAGGTTTATCTTTCCGGTGTGTAAGATATGGCGGGCGCGCGCCGACTGCACTCGCGGTGTGTTTGGCGCTGCGGAGCTCACGCTCGTCTGATGCTAGTGCCACGATAAGCGCGCCAGATGTTTTGATTAAGTTTTTTCAACATCTCGAGTAAGGATGTGGTTTGGTTCGTTTGGTGCAAACGCTAACGAAGTTCATTCTCTTTCTAAAAGACACCGTTATTGCGAAATGACAGGTAAAAAAACTAAAGTATGTTCCCCCGATGCTAGCGAGTGAATAAACATTTTCGCGTCAAGATTTCTCAAGATTATAAACAATGTAATGTAAATATAAATATGAAACACATTCTATATTTTAACTCTACTGTTTGAAGTAGTAATGGAAAACAAAGAAGCTGTGTAATTTCATACTTCATTACACTACATGAAAATGCAAATAGATTTTGTTTCCTTTCTACCAATAATCGCTACATGGTAACTTATGAATTTCTTTTGACTTATCCATTGATTCCAAATTAGTTTATTAAAACCACGTCTGGTTTTAATGTAAATGTCTGGTATTATAAATGCCAACTCCTGCCTAACCACAGCCCAGCTTTGACATATAGAGTATATCGCATAGGGAATAAAAAATTATTGTATTTCTCTGGTCTGATCCTTATTTTTTGGACACAAAGTTAATTTTTATTGGTCTTTGTGTTATAACACAGAGACCTATAAAAAGTAACGTTGAAGCCAAGACACAGAAAAGATTAACCACTTGCTTAACTACTGAGACGAAACTATAGAAATAATGACGAAAAAACAAAATCATACACCACAATAAAAACATAGTAGTGAAACTAAGAGGAATATAAGCATATCTGTACTAATATAAAAAAAGAACTGATAGTATCTTTGAATTAAGTAGGTATTTAAGAAAATCTCTGAAGCTACTCAATTCATCCAATAATAAAAAAAAATCACTTAGGGGGCAGAACAGATGGCCGTTGGGGCCGAAAGGTTCTGGGGTGTTGACTGCGTACCAGAAGTCGCAGCGTTGGAAGACCTCCCACAAGGTGGACCGATGACCTGGTCAGGGTCACTGAGATCCGATGGATGCGAGACGCACAGGACCGGTCGTTGTGGCGACGCTTTGGGGAGGCCTATGTCCAACAGTGGACTTCTTCCGGTTGAAATGATGATGATGATGATTTAGGAGACACGGATAGTCATCGAAGATACGAAAAAAGTTAGATTTTCGGAACAAAAACTGACCAAATTCAGCCAAGGTAAGGACAAATTTTCCAATGACTCTTGATTATTACATTTTCAATGTAAAGTCCTCTTAATGACACTTATATTGACACGAGGTCGTATGCTCGACTATGACCAGTGTCGTATGAAGTTTTATACAAATTGTAATCAATTCAATTCACATTCGACTGATTGTATTGACTATCTGAATAAAACGTCCATCTTTATTTAGGAAAGTGGGCCAATACTCATTGGTATTGAATTGACAATTTTCAATATTTGCAGCCGTGTCAATTATTGAAGAAAGAAAGAAAGTTAGTGATAGCGTGACAGGTGATAGGACAGAATGGATTAAAAAAACGTATTGCGCCGACCCCAAGTAATATGGGATAAAGGCAGGAAGAAGAAGAAACAGCCGTGTCAATTATAATCCATTTAAAAAAAATGGCCTAATTTGTGGATCTATATTACAGGAGGAACTGACTGACTAATATATCAATGCATAGCCGACACCACTGGGACTAGAAATATGAAATGAAAATGGTTTTAAAGAATATTAAAAATTTTGATGAAAAAATTCTCGCAAACGAAGCCGCTGGAAAATTGCTAGTCTTCTATATTTCTTTAAATCAACTTAAACTTGGGGATCATTAGAATTTGTAACAAGTTAAGAACGATAAATGTGTAGTTATACACCACTATTTTTAATTAGTATAAAAAATGGGGCTCTATCCGTACCAGTTACTGATCATACTCGTATTAGTGTAGTCAAAAGTAAAAAAAATGAAATTCCAAAACTGTCTACGAGTAATAATTAGTAAATTCATAATTGAATCAATCATTCATTACAATTGCTACTAGAATGTACTCGTACTATGCGCAGTTGTTTTTCCATTTTGATCGGCATTTTTTCATTCATAGTCTGTAAAATATTTCCATAAATTGAGTTATATTTTTATAAACAAACGCTAATAACTTTTTTGTATATGAATATTATTTATTGAGACCTTACATAAATAACAATAGTTTTCCTGGGGATAACGCTTGACTCAAGGCTACAATGGGGTCCTCATTTAACATTTTTGCAGGAAAAGTTAGCTCGGCTGCATATGCTGTTAGAAAAATCCGCCTATTTGCGGATGTTGATGCTATGGGTACAGGCTGCAGACATCGACTCAATCTTTACACTACAGAAAAGAGCCATCAGAGCTATTCACAATCTCCGCCGGTGCGATTCTCTACGGGAACTGTTTAAGGATGTTACATAATGACGGTGTCTTATCAATAGATTTTTTCTAACGTTTCTTCAAGTAACATAAATTTTCATCTTTTTAGCAAAAGAGGCGATAGTCATACATAATTATGTTACAAGAAATAGGGATCAATTAGTTCAACCAGGTTTTAGACTGGCTAAAGTGGCCTCTTCTGTCATGGGGTTCTGTTTGAAATGTTATAACAAAATACCTCCCCGAATATTAGAACTCAATGAAACGAAATTTAGGAATTTAAATCTTGTATTAAACGCACACTATGCAGGTAAGTATATTATAAGTTTGAAGATTATATTCAAGATTGTTTGGAACAATGCTGGTCCAGCTCCACTAACACTAATTCATTAGTTTGTAAACTATTATTATTTTTTATATTTTTGTAATTTGAAAACATTATAGTTGCAGTTTGTGATCATTTATTACTTTTGTGCTCTTATTTGGAAACAATAGCATTGTACAATTTAGAAGCACTTTTTTTTTCAAATTTGTGAATATGTGGTACCATGGAGCATTTTTATTAGGTTACAACTTTTTTGACATTACAAGCATGGCAGTTGAGAGTTTGTCATACTCACTCAAATGTATCGTTGTTGGTAGCACGTGTTATTGGGTAATTCAGTTCCCCTCAAAATGGTTGAGCTGAGTGGGGCTGATGCACGCGTCATGCTCGTGAACGGGTGACGTTAGTTGAGACTGGTCATCTCTTAGCTGCCAGTGGCTTAATTCAATTTCTATCTTTTATTATTTTTATTTTATTTTTTATTATCTACATTGTGCTTATAGTATAATGGTAGCAAAAAGAAATATGTAACCAAGATTATATGTAACTCATAATATGATTTATTTCTCATAGTATTTAAGTTTCTTTTTATGTACATATGCATTAAAGTGTATAAGTTTCTTAAAAAATAATATGATTTAAAAGAGTGTCCGTGGAACGCTTTGGAACGTGAAATTTCGCTTTACTTTTTTGGACTGACCGACATTTGGTTATTCAAAAGTGCCTGCAAATGGTCTATTTGAAATAAATGTTTTGATTTTGATTATAATAACAAGAACTTTTCTAATAGGCCTTTTAAATATTTGTACTAACTCAAAATTAGTGGTGTACATGCAGGCTCTTAGAAGCTTGCCCTTACTAAAAGAAAACTCAGAAGTAAAGATGAAATAAAAGGCATACGAAAGAAGAGTTTCTTCTACAGGATGAATCTAAAACTACAACCTATAAAATTTTGTTACAGAACTTATTTATAAGTGTCTATTTTGGTTAGAAATTGGGTGCGTTTTCAGATGAAGGGATATAGGTATAAGTTATTGTAAAAACATCAAATTCTACTAGCTTAGCTTTCCGTAAAGATATTTGAAATTTTTAAAAGGTTCTTATGAGCCTCGATTGATGGTGGCCGTTTTGCGCGGATGGGAGGTATATCTTACTACATATAGAGTTGATGTTATTGTTTTAAAAATAAACTCTTTTTTTCTTTTCTTTTCTATACAGGTTTTAACTTTACTATGTGAAATTGGGCATACGTCTATTACACTCCTGAGTTTTTCATTTTTAAGGCGTTGCATCAGCAGTACTATCACAGCTCTTAACTCGATCCATTTTACGACCTAAACTGAACTGTTAAAGGGATGGAGATATGTGTGTAATGCTTCATCCCATTTTCTCGTTCAAACGACTGAGATTTTACCACGTCGCGGTAAAGTCCCCTGATCTTGAAAGTAAGGTTCTATTGACTGGCACTATTGAAAGGATAATGCTTCAACTTAATGACCACTTGAATGACGTCACTTCTCAAGAAAGATGAAAGTGAAGAATACCAATAGAAAGTGTCGTCATAGATGATGGCTTCTTCATTATGCTGATGGTGCTAACACTTACAAAGGAGAAAAGCGGAATCCTATTAGCATAGGATTTTCCTATGCGTAACGTTTTAGTACAAGCCCGGAGACAGTTTGACAGACATAACGGTTGAGTTCATTAGATCTTAATTGTGTTGTAATCACTAATTTGAAACATAGATTTTCCATTAAAACCTGTTATACAATTTTATGGATACTAATAAAGTGTATAGGTACTCGTATATACTTATCGGTAGTAATAAAGTAACGTTATTGATCGCTAGGACACTCCATTCGTTCACTAAAGCATCATAAACATATATTTTTATTTGTATAGCACAATTTGCTGAAATATTACAGTTATTTTTGTGATTTTAGATAATTTATTCACAAATGATGACTAATCTTGTTAATGCTGCGTTTATTTCTCGAAAATTCACTTTTTTCCTTGTCGAATTGGGATGTCCTTACCTACTATAAGTCACTGGTTTCGTAGTGACCTATTCTAAGTATACTAACTTATTCCTCTATAATATAAATTCCTATTCTAGATAAATTCTTTCGTGAACAAACAACAGATAATGTCTTTCTGATTTGTCTTTTTGATGAATTATTAATTATTTTTCGTAAAAATATAAACGTAATCTTTATTTAAGATAATTTGCCGCGCTAAAATCTATTGTATTTCTACATTCTTTCTGTGTGTACTGTAATCTTCTTATTCTACCACTCCTTCTACTCTTATATTCTTGTATGCTCACAGTATTCTGTGAACAATAAGCTGTACTCTTGTGCACTTCGGACTTTCTTTCAAATTCTTTTACACTACACCTACTCTAATTCCTATAGTTTCAATTGCACCATTGAACAAAACCATCGCCTTTTCGTGATTTGTACTTTAAACATTAGGGTCTCAACGTAAGCTATGATCAGGTGGTCGTTGCCTAAGATCGGGGCGTGATCATGACCGTGAACGGTCATTGTTCGTGCCTACTACCAGTCTTGTTACGTCACTCGATCGTCAGAGTCCAACTTTGTAAAGTTTGACAGCTTTATTGAGTACAATTTAAGTTAAAAGAAAACCGTAGTTTGTACCCACAAATAATAGCATGCCCACCCTGTATTATGTTGAAAGACCCGATGGGATTTCCCAGTAAAAAATATGGGTTGTCTAGGTCCCTCCTAATAAATGCCAATCGCCCACAATGGCGGGAATACAATGAACGGAATACCCTGTTTGGTAAGTTGTTGTATCCTGCCTTTCATGTAGTTATTACTCATAATATTTATTATTAGTCCTTTACTGTTCTATCATTAGTCTGGATCCTTTTTGATTATTAAGACCAAACGAGTTCAAGTTAACTTACTTAGTTTCACTATATTGTTTTATATTATTCCTTAAGAAAAATTCTCTAAGTGTCTGTTCCCAAACTTTTTGTTCGGGAAATTGTTTTACGTGAGGTCAATGATCCCGGCGCACGCGCCGCTCGCTCTGTTTCTACGATTCATCACGCCTGTGATTGGGGACTCAAATAAAAAAAAAAATATTTATATACTACTGACTCCGGATAGAATCGTTTCGTAATAGTGCGCTGGAAGGCCAAATCTGTTTAGATTTTTTCAACGGAATTCTTATCATTTTATATATTTTTGTTTAGATTTTGTAATTTGTTCTTGTGCACTGCTAAAGTACTGGTCATCATAGGTTTGATAGTATTCCTTACGGACATGAATTACTACAAATAAATTTTTCATTTTTATTTGAACGTTGGGGAAGGCTTAATCCCAACAGTGGGAAAGTACAGGCAAAATAAGAAAATTTAAACATTATAGGCGCACTGATTTACAGAGCTATTCCTGAATTGACTTGTCAGTTGAAATTTAACTGCTATCATAGCAATATATGTGACAGTTAGAAATATTTATAAGTCTAAGTTAATATTTTTTTAAACACGTTTTGATCTGCAATACCTCATCTTTATAATGGGGTACATATTACGGGAGAGACGACAAAAGGAAGCCTTTGATGAGGCCACTGGATATTTAAGTGATGCAGGAAGTCGGAAAAATTCCTTGAATTTAATGTTCCGATGACGTAATCTAGACATAGGTGTCATAGTTACGGTGTTTAACGTTTCTTTGCATTTTAAATATTTATGCTGAAAAATTGTAGAAACTCATTACAAAACACTCATTTAGTCCAGCATGACTGCGCTATTTGTCGTCTCAATAGATGTACTGAACTTGACTGTTTATATATTTTCTTGCTGGAACAATTAAAAACTAAATAATAATAACAATAAGTAGTACATAGTAGTAGTAGTAGTAGTAGTTGTTGTATTAATGTTTCTTATGTATTATCTTTTTTGTTCTTTTTGTGTGTACATAAACAGTTAAATAAATAAATAAATAATTGTTTTTTAGGAACACAAACAAAAACACAGGATGCCATGGTGCCAAAGTTAAAACTGTGACGCAGCTATCAACGCCCGACTCCCAGTGAGAGGGATGGTTGTTCCAGACTAATAGAAAAACAATTACTTTAAATAATAATGTTGACTGTTGATAACCTGGCAAAAGGTAAGGAGGTAAAGGAGAGAGTAGAAACTTTACCCAGTATAGGACATAATATAATTAATAACCAACATTTATTATTTCATCCACAAAACTTGGTCCTTTAAAAGGAGAAATAATGTTATTATGTTTCGTTTTTAACTGTACTAATTGTACCTAGTTGTTACTTGTTTTCTTACCTATACATTTAGTATGTGCGTATTTATGTATCTAATTTCAGTGTTAAGTATGTTTTTGGTTTTTCCACCGATTGTTTGACTTGTTTTGAAATGCACCAAGTACGACCCCATTTTGTGTCTAGACAATCTCTGTCCATTCCAGGTTGCCTAGAACATTTATTATCTTAGTGAACAATAAAGTACATAGGTATAAATAAAACACTCCCATCTTACCATTCACACACTCCCATTGTCTTTTATCCATTTTTTACAAGCTTTTATTTAGTTTCACCTGTCCCGATGTTTGTCTGTAATCAAATCTTGCAAATTAAATTTGATTCATTTCCCGTTTACCTATTGAGCTGAAATTTTACATGCATGTGTAAATCAGGCGACAATGCAAAATTATTATGACATGGAGCTAATTATGGTACTGAATGATGACCATAGGAATATAATTATAATAATAGGTCTTGATGAGTATTAATTATATAGGTATGTAATACCGCGCCATAAAAGCTTGTTATGAAAAAAATATTTTCATTGAAAACTTGTTCTACCTACGCGTGCAATTTTAAGACATACAATAAATTAAAAAAACAAATGAACTCAACCGTCCAAGGCTCATCGTATCCCTTTCTCTTTTATTATCCATTTCGTGTTCAAAGATATTAATTATAATATTTGTGTGATGTTCAGTGGCCATCGGTACTGTCGTGATGGACTGTGACCTGGACGTGAACTTACTGGCCAAAGTCGTGATTGGGTTAGCATTGTTACCAAGTATGATTTGCTTTAGACTGTGACTATATTATCTTCTTTCGTGGTTTTATGTTCACTTTTGTGAGACACGATTTTGAATACTTATTATTTAATTTTATTAACTAACTTTGCTCTTTTCTTCTCATGATTTTGTATTGGCATTTTTGATGGTTCTGAATTACCTAAACTGTTGAGAAGAAAGAAAATAGTAAATAAATAAGTATTATTAGTAAAGTATTGAACTAAGCCGGTGTGATTATCATTTTTTTTAAGATTTCTTTTTTCTCATTAAAGAATACGTCCAAATTTTTTTTTTGCAAGTTACGAATCTGAAAATGATAATGTTTGGTTACCCTAGACCCGTTGGACTTGTGATCACGACTGTAGTTCAGTCAGTAGGTAGCCTGACTCTCTATACTTTTGTTTCTAGTAATGTTGACTTTATTACAGCTTTTATTTTGCGGCCCATTTATTGAGTCGTGGGACTGGGAAATATGACCATCAATACGAAAAAAATAATTTGATGGCAATGTTTTTAGTGAAAAAGAAATTGTTGCTATAGAAGACCTATGCTTATGTTTTCAAAAATACTTTGCCTTAACAATTTACTGTAATTTTCACAGAAGATAAATATCGTGAAAAACGAAAACTGAATTTCTGTCAAATTTGCATTATAAATGGTCAGGTTTCTGATATTTGCATTGATAAATATCTCTTGGTGGATAACCGGTTTCTCTTAAATATAAAAAAAAACAAGGCTCTGTTGATAAACTTTGACGTCAAGTTTACAAACAAACATTGGCCAAACACAATCATAAACGATAACAAATCAATATAAATCATGTTTAGCACCTATTCTTGCATTTAAAAGCTAGATTTGACAGGTGGCATTACTTTGACAAGCGCTACAAGCCGTCATTAGGCGGTATTCTATTCTAATTTCGAAGCGGTTACGTAACGTGCGCGTGGGCAGGAACGAATGTAGGTAGGCAACAGTTGAGCAATACGCGAAAATGTGGACACTGGGCCGTCGCGACTGTTATTGTTCTAATGGCTTTATATCATCGGAATCATCTATCTCTTTTGTTCTTAGTTTAAAAGTAGGCTAAGCTATATTGCCGTCTCGTTTTGTAGAAAAGCGAGGAACAAGGAAGAGCTTTTGTGCTTTTATGAAGTACAATTTTGTTAGACTGTCCATGTCTCGACTACTAAGATATTCAGAGAAGTCTAACTCTAAATCTAATTATTTACCAGTATTATCGTCGAAAGTCTTATTGGGATTGAAACCTCATTGTTCTACAAAGATTAACTATCTCTTAATTATAATATTGGCTAATTTCACAACCTTTATACTAAAGAATGCAAGTTGGGATTCTATTTAAGAAAGTGAAAGGTCAGCTTTGAGTAAGCGTCTGTAATTATAAAATGAGACCACATTTAATAACGAGGTGTGAACTATTAGGAAGTGCTCGAATTGTTTGGAGCAGCTTGTGAGTTTAATGATGAAGAATATTACAGTTTTGTTAGTAGGAGATAGTATTTTTCCGAAAGTTACGAGGCACGAGTCGCGTTATTGAATTTGGTAATAATAATCATTTTTTAAGTGATGATGATGATGATGCCATCTAGCCGATTTCGGCCACAGCGACCAAATTTCTTGGCTCCTCATGATGATTTTGAGCTTAAATGTGCTGCTCTGTTATCTGCTCTCATGTGCCTTGCCAACTTTGGCCGAAAAACTCCGAGCACAGGACGGACATGTCAGAACACCATTAACGATATGGTAAATTATAGCTGTTGGTGGTGATGTTCTTTAAGTAGGTATTATGGTGAAGATGACCATTTTATAGGTCTTCTTAAATTCGTGTAAAATCGACCCATTATATAAAAGTTTTGTGGGACGCGGACGTCGAAATCGCTTGTACCCTAGAAAAATAATGTAGGTAGTTAACGATTATTTACGCCTGAAATATTTTATTTCTTAATTTTATTTTGTTCTAAGTTTATTAGCAAAAAAATATATATTATTTTGCTTTAAATTGGGTAATATTAGGGACAAGAGGGGGTTTTTTGGGGGGGGGGGGTTTGGGTTATATTGGGTGGTGTATATTTAAATTGCGTACCAGAGTGGACAATTTTTTTAGATGGAGAATCATCTAATGATGGGCGTGTCAAACTTTTACTGGCTAATTCCGACTCCTAGTTTCTTCGATGCCTTACATTCCAGGACAAGGTTTTCCTTTTAGAATCAAACCCATGACCCCAGTAGGCTTCGACCCTGGTGGTAACCTACGGTTTGCTGATATCTCCTTGAGGCGCGCGTGGAACACTACGCGCCGTCAACAACTTGGGCTCGGTCCGGACGATTTCCGGACGGTCGGACCTACCCATTGCTCGCCATCCGCAAGCCCGCGGAGAATGATGGGATGAATATATAGCATATACAGCTCCATCCCTTTAACAGTTCAGTTCAGGCAAAAAATATATAGGTACAGAAGTCAATCTACATACAAAGCGCGCTCGAGCAACGCACACAAAGACACTGCTCACAGACACGATGTCTCGGTCGCATCTCGGATCACTCGTCGAACAATTCCGGCTCAAACGCTCATTAGTGTACGTTCACCGAGCGTAGGTATAAAAAGTGAAGTACAAACATGAGATTGTCTTCTGTACCTATCTATTTTAACGCGATGCATGTGGTGACCTAAAGTCACCATATGCATCGCGTTAAGAGGTCTGATCGATTGTTAGCAAAAAACAATAACGTCCCATGTATGAAGGTAAATAAACAATCTCTATTCGACATCATTAGCGGAAATCGTGACATTCTTTCTTACGAAATGAACTCAAGACATTAATCACTTGGAACTGAACTCGCATAAAATTTATATTTAAAAATCGAAATAACAAAGAAGAGAAACTGGACAGAACTGGATAACCTATAATTAACGAATTTAACACACGAAGAAGCGTGCTGGACCGACCAATCTATACTGAATAACTTATTGGATCTATTTTGCATATATAGAAGCTAGTTCATGTCGTAACCGATATCGAGTGAACTCATTCCATCGATTTATAGGCACGGTATCGTGATTTTAAATTAATTATCGTGAAATTTTGTGCGCAGCAACTACTTTGACAATAATTGTTCTTTGTCTTTGATATTGGATTCATAATTTCTTGAGCTTATCAATTTCTTGGGCCTTCTCGGGTCGCCAAGTATTTTACATTATATGTATTGTTTTGCAAATCTGTTCTGCTCAAGTATTATAAGATGGATGTCATAAAAAATATTATGTTACAAAATAGGTTTTTCTCTCCCATAAAAGTATCGTATATTTAAATACGAAAACATGTTAAAACTGTACAGAACTGTTCTGTACTGTACTGAGTGTTCTGTTTTTATTTTAAAATAGTTTTAATTTTCATAGGAACAAAGAACTAAATTAATTAAGTATCTTCTCTAGAAACAAAATCTAACAAGCGTTTATAAACCAAACAACACCATAATCTTCTTTTACAAATTTTTCGACTCAAAAAATATGATTTCTCGAGTTCTCTACTTTTCTTCAGCTTCATCTCCCAGTAACAAAGCCAAAAGATTTCCAGGAAATTCACTGTTCAAGAAGTCCTGGGCATCCCGATGATCCCTAATTGATATAGGAGAACTTTAAAAAAATAATATATAATTGGGTGGAAAGTAATATTTGCTACTTCAGACATCCTATTCAAAGGCATTAAGATGAACAGGTATGATAGAAACCATGAACATGCCTAGTTTGCCTAACCCTTTGGGGCTTTGTCATATTTGAGCCATATTGGGATTAGCTTCAAGTCTTACCGAATGTTTTTTATATGAAGCTATTGCCTGTCTTCTAGACCTCCAGAAGTCTAACTTTCAGAATCTAGTCACTGGGTAAAACACATAGTACTTTATAATGATGTGCTCTTTTAACAATGTGTCGTTGGTTATCATCAGAATTCTGGTCAGGGCCTAAATTCTTTGTACTCTCTATGTATTTGCAAATTGTTAACACTTTCATATTTGACCGGTCATCACACATAAATAAATTCTGCATATGTCCATTTTCGACTATTTGTATGCAATTCGCACTATCGACATTCCTATGCAATCCATCCAAAATGAGTTGATAACTGAATAAAATGAGTATGAATGAAGTTGTTCAATCTGTAGTAAAGAAAATGTGTTGGAATTGTCATGAAATTCATTGTTTGAAAGGATAGTATCTATAAAAAAAAACCGGACAATTGATCAATCAGAACGAAATGTTTCTACATGTCTCAATAATGATAAGTCATTTTTGACTTATGGCTTTCAACCTTTGACTGCGAAATCCATGTTACAAATATGTATTCTTGTATATTTAGATGTTCTCAATCACGCATTATCAGCTAATCGAATTTAGATTAATCCTGGCACTCGGTAGAGCGTTCATGAATTAGGATATAAACGTTACATTAGGATACATTTTATCAAGCTGTATATTCCCGTAATATACGACTTTCACGAAATCGAAGCCGCTTGAAAAGCTAGTGTCAAATATTGCATAACTCATGCAGTGTAAACATTTCTATTGTCAAATCACGTTCACGATCAGCGTTTTTTGTACGCACGTTATTTTAAAACAGATAGACGATTTCGAACATTGTTATTCAACATGGGACTGTTAACAATTAATATGAAATACCTGCACGTTTTGTTTTACCAGCTATGTTACATTTTGATAGAAAGATACAGGAAGGTAAAGTAAAACAAGTAGTTGATACAGTAACGGACAATGAACTGTGAGTATAAAAACATAATAGGATTGTTAGAACTAGCATGTCTATAGGAAGTATGAAATCATCGTTGCAGGTTGCACTTGATGAGATATAATATCGTGCAATAATTGTGAATGACAAACGTAGCAAACTAAATAGACTGAAGACCTGAAAATCTAGGCAAGTGCGAGTCGGACTCGCTCACTGAGAGTTCCGTGCAAACTACAATTCCCAAATGAAGTTTCGAAGATTTTTCCGAATTGCAATTTTTTTTTGGGACGTGGGTAACAACAAAACCGTTTTCAAATTTTTTCCTACACCCGTGCTATAAAACCTTGCTTTGTGCCAAATTTCAGGATTCTGGGTCAACGGGAAGTACCCTATGAATTTCGATCTTTGAGAGTATCAAAATATACGTTTTTTTACGACATAACGGCCGGATCTTTTTTATTCGTTGATTTAGAAATTTGATTTTTTTACAGCTTGAAGGGACTGCAAAACTTGGGTATTTGGTTTTAGTTTTAACTCGATACCTCCACGCGTTCTTGAGATAAAAGGTCTTGACAGACAGACAGACGGGCGGACAACAAAGTGATCCTATAAGGGTTCCGTTTTTTCCTTTTGAGGTACGGAACCCTAAAAAGCGGCTGAGACAGGTTGGGTGGAGAAGGCTGGAGAATCGGGTATTGAGGCACAACACGAGAAAGTCTAATGGTAAGACCGCGACTGTCAGAATTTACAAGTGTCACCTGACAAATACGTATATGTCGTGGCCAGATCTTAGATAATTTCATGATGTGTCTGACCATTCATGGAATGGATGCTTTCATAATATAACCGGCTAATACTTACCAAATCATTTAAACGTCTACATTTGCGGATATGGCAATAAATATTCTAATTATAATATTAAAATATCAAATATTACCATATTAAATATTATCACATTAAAAGAATATCTTATAACAATAATTAAACAAACTTTTACATTACATTCAAATTCAATACTAAATACCTAACTTTCGTTTTTATAAATGCTGTAACCTAAAAATAATATTGAACTTATAAAATTACTGGTTCATTTTTTTTTTATCAAAAGACCACGACATTTTATATTACAAATAATAAGCTTTGTATGCAGCTTAGCATCGTAACAATGTTCCACTGTGCTTTTAACATTAATATGAACAATATTATTAGCTTTTCGTGCGAAATAGTTATCTGTTACACCAGAAAAGTAAAGCGAATTTAGCACCTCTACTGGTGGACTACATAACATGAAATACCTAGTCGTAATTTTAGGTGTTCATATCGTTACATGCAGAATGTTTATTGATTTGCTTATTTCAAATCACAATATGGCTAGTGGGCACTGTTCTATCATGAAATATGACCATTTCATGAACTGGTTAACAATATCATAAAACATTCAATTTAAGATCTGGCCACGACATACCTGTTGAGTTTTTCTATTATTAGGTATATTATCTATTTAAGAGGGCTTCCAACTGACTTTCAACGAAAATTATATCAATCATTAGACTTTATATCAAGATTAAATAAAATATAGTTACAAAAAACCTTATCCAATACTGTCGTATGTTAATGAGATCCAATAAACTCCTTAACTTGACATTGGCATTGGGACGTACGAGTTGTTTACTTTTCTCAATAAGGCCGCGAACATGCTAGCGTAAGGCGTATTTGACTCTATAGGCACCTGCACGCTTAGCCAAGTTGTTATTCTGCAATCGTTAACGCTATCGATAAGTGATGAAACGTATGGGAATGACGTCATCTCAACGTAAAGTCACGTAGTCAGAACAAACGAATAGACAATTCGTAGCCAAGTTCACATCGTTCAAAATCGTTTCTACAATATTTAACGCTACATCCTTTGTTATACAAACGCTACATTGTAGAACGAGCGGCCGACTCAGGCGCGTCAACATGGCTACCAACTTATCGTTTTCTACAATTGCTGTCACCGAGGCGTTACCGATTAGAGAACGGAATTCGATTGTAACTTGGCTAGGGGGGCTGATCACTAAATGACTGAATTCATTATTATCCTTCTTATCAGCATATACATAAAAAACTAGCTGTGACAACCTGAGGCTTGATTTAATTTAAATCAGTTGCTTACAAAATGATCAAAATCTAGAAATTAAAATTTAAATGACATTTCTTACAGATGGTTATACTAGGTAGGTAGGTAGACTAGACGTTCATGATATATGTGTTACTATTTCGAATATTAACAGTAGATGATCGTGTGTTCGAACCCTCATGGTAATTAACACAAAACATCTGAGTCGTCTCGTGAGAACATACCACTTGACAGACAGGTGTAAATTGTATGGCAAACCGGCGTTCTTAGCCGGTATGTACCTTGTTAATAAACTCTATGAACGCGAAAATATTTCACGGCATAATAATTACCATGAGTAAACTCTTGTTTTCTTTTTGCTTAATTTGTTTACAGGTCCCAAGATAGTTCCCTGGAGAACTCCAAGTTTCGTCGCTCGATATTTTTTGTACATGACTCTTTTTATTCTGGAATGCGATTCCATAATAGGCCGTACTAATTATACTATTTGTATACTATACTCCGAGTCTAGTTTACCGATCGTGTTTATTTATATTTTCTATCGATGATATGAACATGTTTGGGAACTACTGAAATCCAAAGATAGACAACGTACTTTCTACTTTGCCAGGTAATACATCAGCTCCTACAATTGGCATCACCAAACGTCGATAGCGCAATGTTCGCGTGATCAGAATATCTACACGACTTTCTGCTTACAACAGACGACCATACTTCCGGTATACCGGCTATGACGTCACTGGCTATTTTAGGCAGTGATGCAGTTAACTTAGAGCTATGGTTACATCAGAAACTTTAAGGAGATGTCATCATTGCTATTAAGTGTTAAAATATTACTTAATCCATGCAAAAAACTTCCAAATGTTTTTTTGCATAACAGTTGCGGTCTTGGCTTGTAGACAAACATTCGTTCGTTCGTATGTCACGTGTTGTACCTCGTCTAGGAAACCATCTGTGTTCTAATATCTTCTGCAGCGGTTTGCAAAGGCCCGCTAAAAGTCGTGCGGCCATTAACGACTGCATGATCAGTTCCTTCATTTTGTATGGACAGTTTTACTTCTATCGCCAATATTATTCAACCACTTCCTACCACCACATTAGATATAATGAACTATGTAGGTACCCAGAGTGTTCTAGTTTTTTACACCGAGCGATGTAGGTAATGCAATTTACTACACCGCAGGTCAGCTGAAAATACTGAAGCTCGGTAAAAAATCACAAACAAATCTGGTACACATAACTGACACTTTTATTGAACCACCAAATTATAAGACAAATTAATATTGTAACAAAAAATATACCGTTTGATTTCGTACCGTTGAAAAGTAAAGTCTAAAAGATCATTAAAATTATCGACTGTCATTTATGTTGGTTGAATGGCTTTTAATATAAGAATCAGAGTCAGCCTGTGATGAGTTTTAACTAATAAAATTAAATCACTGGCTATTCCAGTTGAATAATGTAAGTAGGTATTGTTTTGTATTATGAAAGTTTAGGTTCTATTTCATCAAAACATCAAGCGAACAAGCTCATATAGCCACATGTGTCACATAAAAAAAATGTGAACCTGATCATTCTGTCATGTTTCAGAAGACAGACTGAAATCATTTTCACTTACTTTTTCAAAAAGCCGAGTGCAGACAGATGATGTATATGTGAGGAATTTCGAAAAATTAGTCTAATAAGTCAATTACTTAAAATGTTTCACATTATCAGACACGAGCACACATAAGAGCAATATTGCTCAACATGTTTTGCTCTTATGTTCTCTTGTCTGGTTATGAGAACTCATGGTCAGTTTCTTTTCCAAGCTTCAAAAAGAAGAACACAAGAAATATTGCTGTGTTAATTTCTAGATTCCAGAAGCTTTTATACGCACAACGATGTTCAAGGTCTAAGATAATCCTAACATAGTCGAGGTCATCGCTTCCACTCAATATCAGTTATTCTTTGCAGTTTATCGATTGCTAATTGGATGAACGTAAAATCGATTCATTATGCGATTTATGCAGGCGATCCTGGTTGAATCTAACTGATCGCATCAATTCAAGGACTAGTATTATTCGAATAGAGTTATAGCTAATTGAACAATATAAGAAAGAAATAATCCATATAATATTAAGGAAATAGATGGTTAAAATATAAGCGTAGCCCTAAATAGAAAATACAATTTTAAATAAAAACCGCATCTAAATGAGTTCAATATAATAAACAAATGATTTTATACTACAGGATAAAAATAAAACTTATAATAGTAAGTTTTATTTTTACTTCATAAAAAATATTTATATTAATATATTATACCTGTCTGAGATCGAAATTAATGTTAAAGGCTCAGAAATTTCCTTAACTTTATGGTACGTAGGATAATATAGTATTCCTATGTTATGGGAGAGATGGTTCACATGTTATACGGTATAAGTAAACACAACAAAGAGGATTCCGTTAACGTCACTATTCCACGTGTGCTGAGTTCCTTACTAACGAGATTGGCCGTGACTTCGCGCAGGGACCCAAGCACAAGCGACAGGCGACAGCGATTGCTGGCTTTAACAGTTTACTTTTAACTAAATTATCAATTATAAACTGTTATACGATCTCCATTAAGTCTATTCTTTCTCTCAGTGATTTGACAATGAATACCAGCAACTGATGAAGTTCAAATAACTTTTTCATTATTCATTATTTTTTAATTATTATTCAATACGTTCAAAAGTGAATTAATAATACTAATCATAATATTTAGCGGGTATGTTAGAGTTTTTGGATTGACTGTTGGTTGCCGTTTAAGTTAAATTAAATGTGATGTACACGATTTTACATAATTATTCTTACCTACATGTATTTTTTTAAGAAATTAAAACGTGTTAAGAACATACCTTGCGGAACTCCTATTATACAGTGGCCTATACTAACGTCTCGTCTGCGATAATATCTACTGTTAGTATCCTTTACTTCAAATAAGAAAAATATAGGATAGGATAAATAGGTATTTCAAGACCCTACAGTAATGCAATTTTCTTTTTGACTTATGAGAGACATAATGGAAAGCTTTGGATAAAGCACAAAAATATTTGGAATTTTAAAGTAAAAACAATTTAATAAAGGGCTAGTCTGACCGCTCAAGCTAAATTACTTGCCCCACAAATTTTATACAACCAAGGCCGTAGGTCAATGTGTAAGCTGTGCTTAACGCAAGGTATACGAAATGCAAAGCCAGACAAACGGGAATGTTTTGTTGAGAATCAAATGCGCGCAGTGATTGCTATCGATTTTTATATCGATTCTATCTTGATTTGAAGTTTTTTGACGATTCAAGTTTTGATTTTTTTTCTGATAGAATTTAGTAGGTATTTTGAATAGTTTTAAGTCATTGTGTTTTTAGTGCCGTCTGTCTTTGCTGTTAAATATAAAGTGTCTGAATAAATTGTTTGGACAAGAGCTATGTGATTTCCAATCTAGACGCTCTAAGTACAGCTAGGTCACAAGTCGTAACTTGGCGTTTTCCCGTACATTTATATTCGTTTCTAGACATCACAGTCTAAGTCCCGTACAATGACACGTTTTACACGCCGCGACCCCCGGGTTATTCTTCATTTCGCAGAATATGCTAAAAACAACGCCATACCGGTTTACCTTAGAACAGCGGATCATGGGAAATATGAACAATAGTGCAACACTACTGTAATTACAATTATGTATGATATCATCATTAGGTTTCATTGATTTCATAAAAAGCCACCGACATTCGCTTCTGTTTAATCACATTGATGAATGTATAATTGACTTTGTATACACATATTTTCTTAATCGATGTTGATGATTTTTTTGGGTTTAACTTTAAAAAAGTCTTAGATAGACATTATTAATTAAAGAAAAGATCATTTAAGGACATTTTAGAGTCTAAAAAAAATGAAATAATGGTTATCTTAGTGATGATTAACAGAAAGCGTGTGGAAACAGTCACGGAACATAATCGTGATGTTAAAATTCTCCGATTATGAGAAAAAAACCTTGATATGTCAGTGCCTAACGATTATCTCATTACAAGTCGTAATCTATGGATAATGAATGTACTCAAATTCAAAGCAAAGTGACAGATGTAGTCGTCAGGTGTCACTTCCTACAGTTTTTTGTAGCTCTGTTTAGGAGTCCCGTTAAACTCGAGTTTGTTTTCTTTTTTATCTAAGCTATTTGTCTTTTGTTCCTATTCTTGTTACTTTTAATACACTTCAGCCACAGCGATCTAGATGGATCCAGCAACGCTCGTTTTGTTGTTTTATTTATTTTTAATTACAGTATCGCCTGAGTACTAGTGATAATTTAAGTACCTATTTATTGGTATTTTTATTTGAACTTATAGCATCTTTGTTGTTCTTTTCTTTTTTAATTAATGCTCTTGATAAAACAGTATGTACTGTTTTGTAATTGCTAATCCCTGGGAATCTTTGAATCAAGAGGAAATAGGCTACTTCTAGGGAATCGTGTTCCATCATCGACCACATCGTCGATTTCCATCAGGCATAGAGAAACGTATGTATTAAATGAAACCGTCAGATTAGATAGTGGTCAAGTGTGAGCCTAACAATAATTTAAAAATAATTTGTATGATTCCTAATACCTACATGCATATTATTCCAAAATATACTTTGCAATTTGTATCATAGTTGTTTATTGGTAGTTATCAGATTAACACGTGAAAAGGACAGGAAGATGTAAATAAAATATTTATATAATAAATAAAAATATTAATTACATTATTACACAAAAAATATTACTTTATTTATACTATACTTTATTGTACACTATTACAAACGTACAAAAAGGGAAACTAAAACACATGCATACAATGGGAGGCCATATTGCATCTTTTCCAGGCAACCAGTGTGTATGTTTGCTATAACTCCTTCACACTCAAACGGCTGAATGTATTTGGATGTGTATGAACCTAGACATACAGGGAAATGTCGTAATATTGCAAATACAGTAAGTAATCTATGATTCATTTCTATATAGAAGGATCTCAGACAAATCACTATAAAATATTAATAGGGTCATCAAAATTCAGCTCGTGTGACCATTAATCGGCTACATGTGACATTGCCCGCGAATTTATAGTAACGGTAAAACTAATAATAGGCAGAGTGACGTTAATGTCTTACCTGCCGTGACTGAAGTGATCAGAGGCTCCACTATGACGTCTTATAACAATTATAATTCCGGTCTTACTGTGTGAGAAAGAGACGTAGCTATAAAAATCGAATCTCTTTTTTTAAGATAGAATTTTGGTGGCATTGGCACTTGGTAATACAGCTCTAGATATTTCTTAGTCTACGTGATATATCGGACAGAATTATAGGTTACCTACGTGAAAGTTAACCCCCCGGGGTTAACTTTCACCTTTAACCCTGGAACGAAGGTAAAAAAGGAACATAGGAGTAGGTTTTAATCCGTACAAGTCTGATATGCTTTCGCGCTCCACCCAAGAGCAGGAGAAGTCATTGGATGATTTCCTACTTAAAAAATTTCCATATATAAATAAATATTTATTTTTCCGTTACTGTCCCACTGCTGGGCAAAGGCCTCCCCCAAATCCTTCCAGACATTCTTCTCCTGCGCCGTCTCGAATCAGTCCTCGTAAAAATATAATTTTAAATAAAAAGTAACTAACTATACTTACAACGAAACCAAAAAAATAATAATAAAAACCCTAAACTAATTTACTGTCCCGTATTCGTTCAATTTATAAATTAAGTCCCAGATACTCCCTCAGAGATAAATTTAAAGAAATTATTGTAATGACTATGCCTTCACAGTATATTTACGAGAATATTTTGTATGCCCATAAAAGTATAGACAGGTTTAAAAAATACAGTGATATTCATAATTTTAATACAAGAAACAAACATAAATTTGTAGTTCCTGCAACCAGGCCCAAAAAAATAGGGGGCTCATTTAGATGCCAATGTATACACTTCTATAATAAGCTACTCAACAACTAAACCTTAATAAGTTCAAATCATTTGTAAAACGAAAACTTTGTCAAAAGGCTTTTTACACTGTAAAGGACTATATTCAGGACGAAAAGGCTTGGGATTGACCAGCTCCAGTACCTACTACAACTGTTGTCATTTTTATTTTTCTTCTTTTTGTATTTTTTTCATTATTTTTATTTTCAAATGTGCTTTTTCTTTTTATTTTAATTAATTTTATTTTTTAACAATTTGACATTAGAGATTATTTTTATTTTACAAATTGACATGTATACATTTTAAGTACTTAAAGTATTTTTTTTTTTTGACATAAATATTTACTTGCTAAATATTTTGTAAACTATCAATTTCCTTATATTATTGTAAATGTGAGGACTATGTTGATTGCTTTTTCTTTTGTTTTCAGTAATTTTAACGTATGTCTGGCAATTTGAGTATTTTCTGCGGCCTACCCAAATGTCCTTTCTTTGGTATTGTTCGTCAAGTCGTAGAACTCTTTAGTAGTCCTGAGTTGAGTTTTTCGAATACTGACACATGCTTACACTGATTGGACAGGTCCACTCAAATCTGTATGGTTCTTTCTTCAAAAGACCATCTCAGACAAATCTGCATGGTTCTCATGTGATTTGACCATTACATATTTACTGTATGGACTTTAAAAGAGACTTTGACCCCTGAATTTGTTTCGGTGTTTCTTCTTAGGGTAGTCAGATAGAAAACACCGGCCTCATCTAGCATAAACTGACGAGAAAAAAAAATTGACGTGTAAAAATGTTTTTTAAACCTATTTACAAAATAAATATCATTTATCATTCATTTATCATTTAGGTTCCGGCTGGACGATTTCATGTATGAGCTTATTTAGTGTGCACACGTCTCGAAAATTGCTGAACCGATTTGGGTAAATTGAATTGTCCTTGAATTCGATTAGTGTTCCGCATTTTTCTCATCACTTATACTCCTAGAGCAGGCGTTTAAATAAAAATATTTAAAAAAATGTTACATATTGAGGTTTGTTTAGGTTTTATCAAAACAAAGTGAGAATGATAATATTATTTACTAAGAATTCCTAGATTGCCTGATATATTACAATACATTTATTATTTCAGCTTGTTAGCTCTTCTCTTCATCTTAATGAATAATAAATTCTTTAAACATAAGTCTGGGCTTGTATTTTTTTTTTATATTCAAAATAACCGTAAAAATAAAACCTATTTTAGTAATGTGTTTAACATTACTAAAATAGGTTTATTTTTGGAAGTCAGTGCCGCGTCGTCGTATAGGTACCTATATTTTTTATGTTAACAATTTTGTAACTTTGAAATTTATATTATTTTTGCAGTTAGAAGTCGGTTATATTTAACGTAAATCGTTAATTTTTAGGGTTCCGTTCCTCAAAAAGAAAAAACGGAACCCTTATATGATCACTTTGTAGTCCGTCGGTCTGTCTGTCTGTCTATCAAGACGCTTTATCTCGTGAACGCGTGGAGGTGTCGAGTTGAAATTAAAAACCATATATGTACATAAGTCTGTGGTCCCTTCAAGCTGTGAAAAAATCAAACTTCTAAGTCAACGAATAAAAAAGATACGGCCGTTTATGTCGCAAAAAGACGTATATTTTGGTACTCTCAAAGATCGAAATTCATAGAGTACTTCCCGTTGACCCAGAATCCTGAAATTTGGCATAAAGCAAGGCCTTATAGCACACGTATAGGAAAAAATCTGAAAACAGTAAACTTTTTGTTACATAATGTCACAAAAAAAAATTGTAATTCGGAAAAATCTGTGCAAGTATTTTAAAATTCATCGATTCGACTTTATGATTACAATAACGATTACTCAGACTGCTATTAGACGGACTGCATCGCAGCGACCGTGCGCAGTCGATATATTCAACTGCATGCAGTGGTGTGTTCGATTTCGTTAAGTCAACAGTCAACTTCACGCGGTCGGCTACAGTCGTGTGAAGTTAATGTTAACTGCAAACAGTCGTGACTTCAACTTTATGCGGTCGGCTACAGTCGTGTAGTCTTGACGCACGCTGGCCATCGCTAACTGCATACAGTTAATATGCAGTTATTAGTCAAGGAGCATTATCGCGTCGGTTGCGTCGAATGCACAATTGGTATTTTGCGATCAATGTCATCTTTATTTTGAGGCTCTTAAAGATCAAATCTTACATTGAGCTCTTTGTTTAGATGCGTCTCAGACGCGGCAGTTCCGTCTGCAGATGCACGCAGTTGTATGTCGACTGCGCACGGTTGCTGCGATGCAGTCCGTCTGATGGCAGCCTTGCAGTATATGCATACCGACCTCATTGTTGTTACTTTTACTCGGCAGTCTATTGCAAATGTAAAATTTTGTAAAAGTTACTGAACCAAAGAGATAGCTATCTGAAGGTAATGTAAATTCTTTAACGCTACGATTGCAGATGTGCATATTAATTAGAATAAAACATTATGTGATGCAACCTGTACCGTTTTTGTTATTGCTAAATGTAATTACGGACTTGTGCTGTAAATTAGTCTGATTACATTTTGATTTATTGCAGCTTACTTAATAAATGTACTTATAATACCGGTTTATTATTTAACAACTATATAATTATTTAATTTCAACGTTTGAAAATTTATAAGTCTGACGGGTAGGGTCTTTATTTAGTGAAAAAAGTCTTTAAATAATTACTTTTTAAATATTGAACAAATTAACCAATTCTTGTAAAAAATATAAATTGTCGCATACGATTTTTTCCTTAAAAGGCTTGATATAGTATGGAATTGACCACTTAGCATTTCGATAGCGTATGTCAATAATCGCTTGTCCCATTCGAAATAAAAATATTCATCGTATTTAATTTCGTCAAAATTTTCCTCTTGTCATTCAAGACCTTTTTAAGCTTATGCGTCGGAGTGGATAAAATATGCGTCCGTCATCGTTTATCGATAGAAAAAAGTGCCCAGACTTACATTTTGGATTTATCGACAACTGATTATGATGATAGAATGTCACAAACTTTTATCCTAACAACATGTAGGTATTAATTGTCACTGTTTTTACTTAGATATTATTATTTTCGTGTTCATTTCTCAACTCAATTATTTTAATAAATTCACTGAACATTTGGAATTCGGTTCGACCACACAAGGGAAAGCGGTTAGTAACAAATAAGTATAATAATCGACCCAATGCGTTTTGTCGTTCAATTTAATGTTTTGTTTTACGGCTCATGCGTTTCTTGCTGCACTGCGCTCGCGCCGTTATCGTGGGCATTTCCCGTGACCATTCCTTCTTAAAAAAACTTTAGAATGTTGAGACAGGGCCTTGTCTGTAAACCGATTATTACGCATCACAATACCAACCCTCTTTCTTTGAACTTGGAATTTGCTCCGTCTACTTTAACGTAAGGAGATAAGGTTGATATTTGATTGAATCAAGCTTCAAGAAATTAACAGGAAAAATGTTCCATTCAGGAGCCCATTGACAGGTTGTAATCAGAGGATGGCGTAACGCTACTGTACTCTCTGAGTGTTCATAGAAATATTGGTATTTATGGTAACTACTTTAAGTTGAAATTGGTGTGACAAACATGTTTATTCATTGTTATGTCCTTATTTTGAAAGCTTTTGTTTCGAAGGTAAGAATCTCTTCTAGTTGAGTGATCCTGTTAATGAGATGTTTAGTATTTACGATTTGGAACATTTAACTACAAATTACTATAGTTTTCTCGGTGATATTTTTAAGATATAATCTGTCTAAAAAATCAAACGACTTGAGAATTTTGTATAATATTTAATTATTAAAAAAAATCTTATATTCGATACTTTTTATAAGGTTCTTCTATTAGTAAACAATGATCAAGATCTCTTAATCAACTTGATTATTGAACCAGTGTTGATTACATCAGATTTCATTTTACTCTAATAATTCGTCGTTTGGCTTTTTAGACAGACTATAATTCATAGTACACACCCGACTTGCCAATTAACCATGCCAAATATATTTAAGGAAAAAACAACAAAGTCACTACTAAATTCATTCAGTAAATTGGGCCACGATGTCCCTACAAATTGGTTGATTGTCAACCAATCCATGAAATCCCTGCGATCCGTCAGTTAGTCGTTCAAAACCAATCTAACCCACAAGTCACTGGGTTAATATGTAGGAACTAAAAAAACTTGTGTAATTAACACGAGGACGAACACGTAATGATGATTGACAACCCTGACTGTTTTAATTAATACAGCAGCCGCAAAAAAATCTGTTACAATGACTATGTTATTATGTATGATGACCATTGTTAAAGGGCTTGGTACATTTTTACTGTTGAGTGTCAGCTCGAATGAAAGCGGGTAGAACTATGTGCCTTGTAGATCATGAATTATTTAGTCTACATACGAGTAATTAGGTATTTTTTTAATCGTCGAATTCTACTTGTCTGGCAATTTCCCTGAACTGGACCTTTTTGGCGCAAACGTGAAACATGCAATGTCAGTTCTTTTTTTGTTTTTGTTATTTTTAGTTTCAACAAGTTTTTTTTTTCTACAATGTTTGTTGCGCCAAAATACATATTTTTCTTTCTTTCTTTTCTTTTTCTAAATTTTTACGTAAACGCTCATTAAATTAAAACGAAAATGGTATCAATTAACTATGTACATATGGGATTAAATTTATACCACTTTAATTTAAATTGAAAAACTGCATACCTGTTTGAAAAAGTCGAGTAGAGTAGCTTAAAGATACTCCATTCAAATAAAAAACGAATAGGTAATTTTCTTGTCACTAGAAAGAAGAAGCATCTTGGTATTTAGAAATAGATCCAAGCGATAGATACTAAAGTCAATGTCGGATCAGAAAAAACAAACAAAGAAAAACTTGTCAGGAACGTGCTTCCAAATTTGACAAGAACCGAACGATTTCATCCAAAAAATGGTTTTAGTTGATTTTATCTTAGCACGGCTGGTTGTTATGAAACTGCTTTAGTAAATAAATAATGCTAGACACGCAGAGTTCCCTAGTTTACTTCTGTCGTGCTCGTGAGTGACATTACAAACGCAAATGACACGCACAGAGTATATCCAGACTGGGAACAAATATGGCCACAGTCTAAGGGTCACGAGAAAAAGAGAATATAAAATTCAAATATACCTTATTCGTGCCTCTAAGTTTTCTCATAAATCTTTTTCAAGAGAATCGTGACCAGAACAAGTCAAAATATATTTCACACTTGATTTTGGATGAAACGAATTTAGTAACTCATAAAACTAAGTCGTATACGGAAGTCTTCGCGTTTTTAGATGTGCTATAATGCAGTAATGAAAAAAAGTTGTAAATTGCAATTAGTCGTAAATTTGTGATGCGTTTACGTCATTGCTATATAATCCGATGAAGAGGATAAACCCGATCAAATATCAAAGTGCCCTTGACTCATTTATAAGCATTCTTAGTGGTGTGGTTTAGTTCCATAATCATTATATATTCATTGTGTGTATTATTTTTATTGTGTTCTGTTGTGTGTTTTTTTATTGTGTTCTGTTGTGTGTTTTTTATTGTATTTCACTTGATTATTATTTGGAATAGAGTATTTTCTCTTTTAGGGATTTGCATCATCCTTTTCATCTGTTCCTTTGATTCCTTTGATAGTAGCTTCTGTTGTTCTTAAATTTTCCACAGTTTTATCCAATTTTGCCACATTTTCTCACATGGTATGCGTATGGAACGTCGAGATTTGCAAATTTTCCGAAGTCTGTTATTCCTCCTGACCTATAAAACCATGACCACAAAAATATAATTGCACCCAGTTACGATGCAACTTAGCATTGAATCGTTTATGAATAGAGTATGTCTGTCTGTTACAGTCCATTTAACCTAGACCCGGTTGTCCGTGTTTTGTGACAACGTCCCACATTCGATCATTGTGCGAAGATTGTATGTAATAGACGTAATACATTGGTGACTCCACGTTATTGTATACATAACATTTAGTTGTATGTCTGTGTTCATGAACCTCTATAATGGAGTATTGCAAAAGGTAATGAGTACTTGTTAAAACCATTTGATAATAGCTTGTGTTTAAAGCCCTTTGTTATTATTTATTTTTTGTTATATTTAATAAAATAGTAATTCTGTGGCTCTGTTCCTTTGTTGGCATTTCTACTTAAAGCAAATTGTATAAAATATAATATTTATGTTATGAATAAAATTATATTTTTAACGTAACTTTTTCATTTATTTTATTAGCAGCACACCGCAGGCGGCCTCCTATTTATTCTAAGATCTCTCAGTCTGTTCAAAGGTGTTCTGGTAGATATACCTAAGACTGCTTTAAGTTCGTATACAATAAAGTATGATTTTATTCTGTTCAACGTATTTATTGTATTTATTTATATTTAATGTGGTTCTCTTGCAGTTATCTCGGTTTATTCTACCTTATTTCTCTATTTTATTTATTGTTATTTTTTTTCATGCTTGTATTGTAATTTGTAACTTTAGTCTGACTTTAAAATACATTTGTAGCAAGATTTTTTTTCATACAAAAAGTCTGTTTCCCTTTCTGTCTGTGTGAATTCTTGTCCCAATATAGTTAGCAAGACGCCCACAGAACTTCGAGTGTTATTTTCCCACGTTTGCCTATTTATGCATAGGAATCCAAGAATGTTTTTCTGTCTCCTTCTTTTGTATTTAGTGTGAGAGGAACAGAAAACTCTGTGTATTATTTGGGACGTGGCCCGCTTTTGTATGCGTGGTCACTCCCCTAGGACTCACTGCGCATTTTATGACCTGACGATACCAGTATAATGTAGTCAACATTTTAATATGGCAGTTATGTCAAAACATTTCGATTCATTCATAAACGACTATTGGCCGTTGGCCTTTTTTAAGATAACTTAAGATTATACCACGGAACAGATGAAAGAGTACATAAAGCATATTAAGATAAAATTCTAAGAACATCATTCGATATTTTGAAGCACTATGAATATTAGAAAAAAATATTATAAACGTGCAATTGTGGGAAAGACGGAGAATTTTTAAAATTTTCGCATTAAACCAACTTGAAAATAAAATCTTCATCTCTCAGCCTAGACCATGCAGTTCAATTGTCTACAGTAACAAGAATATCTTAAAACAAAGCAGTTAAACTGACAATCGATACTCTATTCAGGCAGCACAAAATCAATAACATTGCAACTACACATTAGTTTACAGAGATCTAAAAACACGACGGGACTACATGAATAAGAATATGACACACTTTGCGCTCATGAATAATACCATCGGATACTAAGAACCATTGAAATGCAGCAGGGTAATGCCGTTTATCGGCTGCTTATCATATACCGATCCCTACTTACTTGGCAACATTGATCGTGTGAAATTGAACAGGTGCAATTCAATTTTACTCGCAGCAACATTATCCACTACCTCTTCGCATTCAATATTGAAATAATTCCCATCACCAAGAGTATTCAAAGCCAATTAGAATGAATTATCTAGAATAATTTGATTCGCAGTAATTTATATAATGGAAGGGTGGTTCGGTAAATCGATGAAAAAAAAAAAGATTTTGTGTGCGAATGTGACAACTAGTGCCAAATCATTATCTTAAGAATTGATCAAATTAAAAATATTTTAAGACAAGACAATCATATTTACAATAGCGTTTTTAGTTTTCAAGAACTACTAAGTAATGATATTACTTGACTGTCTTTGAAGACTTCAATGTTAGAATGTGCTCACACATCCAGCAATATGTCAGTAGGTAATGCATAAGTAACAAGTCTACATACGCGTTCAATATTATTAAAGAGAATCTAAGTGAAACCTTTTAATGTGGTCTTGGACTTTGCATAAAAGAATAAGTATTATCTCTATCCACAATTTGTAATTTATAAACTTGATCACCAACATTTTGCAAATAAATATAGCCTATTGAATAACAGTGGGTAGATATTTCTAGATATAACCGAATAAGGAAAATTAACAGTTTTCAGGTTTAAGAAACGAGTAAGTAAATAAGATAAGTATTTAGACAAATATGACAGTGACATCATTGACAAAACGCAACAAAAACATTCATCTGCTGTTCCATTGTGCTAAATGGATTGAGGTTAACTAATCCACTGTTCTGCGTAACATCTCTATTTCATAAATCACCGTCTTTATTATAAAATTTTTTATCCTCATTATTATCTTCCTGCTCTTGTCCCGTTTTATTTCGGGCCGGCTTAACGTTTTTTCTTCTTCTATTCTATCCTGTCATCATATTTTCCAATATGCGTAAATGATCTCCTTTTAATTTTGTACAAATATCATCACAATGCTAAGAATCTAGGTATCAGCTTAGTATAGGTACTTAATATTTTTTCTTTATTTATTAATTTACATAACGTAACGCATTTTATAATTAGTTATTTGAACCGGTGCCTAAAAAGATAAATTATTATTGCACAAACATCTTATTGTCGGTCCACTGTTTTAGTTTTAGCCATTATAATCAACAGTTACTTTTCCAATTTGCATAAAATCTAGAACGAATTTTAGATAGACTGAACTGGATTATTATAGACTACATTAATTTGATTAATTACATGAGACAAGGTGAATCAACTTATAGTTAGATGCGTTATTATATTGTCACGGATATTTTTAATAATTTTAGCAGTGTTAAAAGTCTTGTAATAGACAAGAACCTTATTATGATGAAGATATTATATAGTGTAAACGATGATACGTCTAAAGATAAAAGTCATCCCTTTCTTACTAATGACTTATGTTGGGATACCAGCCATTAGACAATTGTGGACGTAGAAGATATGTTATATTTACCCCAAATAAATTAATTAATTTATTATATTCTTTATTGACAATCATAGAACAACACAAGATAGATAAGAAAATTATTTTCATATTAAATTTGGGTTTAGTAGTGCTGCAGTTTATCTCCGTTGTCCTTCCTGATAGATATAATGCTTCTATCTAATTAATCATGCCAATATTGAATATCTTTGAACCGTCTTTATAGTCGATCTTGTGATCGATATTGTAATACTAAACTTGTAGTAACCATGGCTAACATAAGCAGATTTTGTTTCTATCTCTGAAACTGTAAGATATCGATATTTTTTACCAACTTTCTCATTTCACAATTTATTATTTTACTTTTGCAATTAGTAAATATTTATATGTCTCTCTGGATATTCATTTCGTGTCTTTTGAATCTCTTTAAACATCATGTTTGTCTATAGAATAGCTAAATATGTATAATTGCTAAATATCATAAATTTAGCAATTACACATATTGCTTTAAGATCATCCAATCCGGTCCGACACCAGATTGGATGATCAGCACTGTGTTTAAACAACAACTTACAAATCTTATCATTTTTTATAGAAATTTCGTTAACGCTAGACTGCAGCACTTTAAATACATCATTACAAATTGTCTATGAAATAGGTAGCTGCATGAAAATTCAATAATTAATCACCAACAAGATTAACATTATTGTCCTAAATATTTGCAGACGACAGTCAAGTGCCTCGCTTTATAACCCATAAATCGATTTATAATAGCAGCCATCTCGTAAGTTCATTACTTAGCAGAACAAGTTTCCTCAAGCTAGCTCACATTTGCTTTAATATAGTCTTCTTGGTTAATAATCGTTATGGATTTGGTTTTAAATGGTGTTATATCATAGATATAATCTTTCGAGTTGATTACAATGTTTATACCTACTTATTTAATTTACAGATTATTAAAATCGGCAGATTCAGAAGAAGTGTCAGCTGTTGATATAATTTCTAACATCGGTTGCAGTTTTAGTGATGATGTCAGAGTTTACCTAACCATCTTTTATTGTTGATGACAACTTGTACTTTAAGGTATTTCAAT
The DNA here is from genome assembly GCA_910589285.2 of Mythimna ferrago. Lineage (NCBI taxonomy): Eukaryota > Metazoa > Arthropoda > Insecta > Lepidoptera > Noctuidae > Mythimna > Mythimna ferrago. The sequence goes on along the minus strand of OU342673.1, from coordinate 29,868,629 downwards.
CTCTTGTCTTTATCTGAGTGTTCCGTGCCTTGAGAGCTAATAAACGCTTGGAGATACTCAAAGTATTTGAAAGTAGAAATAAATCTTTACGGCTTTTCGTTTGCATATCTAGCAATAGAATTAAGTGTTAGAGAAAGCATTCTAGAATAATCAAGAGTTACTTAGTTGCAATCCACTTAACGTATTACCCGTGGGATAAAATTCAATCAGTAGAAGATAAAATAAATTAATGTATTGAAAAAGCGATCAAATTCACTGTTAGTATTTCGGGACTTGCACTAAAAAATGCGAGGATTTAACAGGCTAACAATGTTCACTCAATTACACTACTGGCGGCACGTCAGGAATCGATATTATTCGATATCAAATTTTAAGTCGCAATACAAAGGGGTCAATGCCTTTCTGTCGTCTTGACCGTTCACATCTGAAACTCTATTATATTATACCTAAGTAATAAAATGACAAGCTCGGAATCAAAGCTAAAGAAAAACTTAGAATGTATCAGTTGCTGATCTCAGTATTAAAAAACGATTATTATTTCGATGTCGTTGGCGACGAGTTGGGCATTACCCAGTATCGTACATTCATTGTTATAAAATATCTCAGTTTTATGCGTTCAAATTTTAGTACTGTTTTTTCGTCAAGTTAAGCTTCAGAGTGATGTTTCTTTCACTTTTTTTTCATCGAAACTAGCATGGGCCCTGAATTAAGGCCTGTAGGACTCGCATTGTATTTACAAATCTCTAACCTGCTGAAAGCTGAGGACTAATACTAACAATATCTCAGTCTTGTTTCCAGACAATTTCCAAAAAAAAAAATCTTTTGTTGAAACAACATCAAATAAAACGTAACTGTTCGGCATGTAATAAAAATAATAATTTATATTTATTAAGAAATCTTAGCAATTGTCATGAAATATTTTTTTTAAACATTAGATAAATAATTTTTTACTTTTTACTTTTACTTTATCTATTTAGGTCTAGAAAATAAACACTAATAAAAAAAAAGTGGATCTTGACGGTACATGTATCAAACCGTACTGAGATCCAGATACATATTTTAAGGTTAAGTCATAAATCACAATGATTCAAGATCGAATCAGGAATCATGGTTCACGAAAGCTATATGTTCATTACAATAGTAGAAGTCGTGGGTAAAAGTGTGTTATAAAATAAGATAATGTTCAGAATTATAGCCTTTAGCCACATAAATCTAACAATCGTTCACTTTCTTTTAATACGAAAAAATATATTTATAGAAACGTAATATTCATACTAACTACTGATAGAATCGTAAATTATATTGGACTCTCATGTCGATACAAAATATTCTTACTATCTGTGAATTTATGGTTCTACAGCAAGCCAATTTTGACTATTCATCGTAGTTTAGTTCGAGGATTATAAGCATAAAAGTATAATCCACCTTTTTAATGTTCCCACTCAGCAGTATCAGCAGTCCCAACGGGCTTAGGCCTCCTCTCTGGGAGATCGAATGGACCGTAGTCCACCACGCTGGCGCAGTGTGGGTTGGTGGATGTTACCATTTTGAGAGTAGAGGTGATGAAATAAAATGGCACAGAATAATGCGTCTGACTGGGTGGATTATACCCACGACCTACAAGTCGTAAGTCGGAGCCGTTACCTCTGGGCTACCACTGCTCACGTGCTCACTGCTCAGTTCTAAGATTGATATTTGTTATATATATATATCGGTATAGTCAGTTATTTGAACCAAAACAACTTTTAGAATAAACTCTGTAATCAACCAAGATAGTTTCGGCCTTGTTCCTAAAAACTCGATACAACTGCTACTTATTAATTACTCGACTATTTAACGAGTCGACTAAAACTGATTGACAGTACGTCACTAGTAAGACCGGTTGGACCAATATTTAAATCAAAGAATAAATTTAAAAAAAGAATTTGTCTGGCTTCCGTCTATCTGATCGTTCGTCCTTTGTACTTTCCACGGTGGCGAGTGAAACCGTCTTATCCAAGGCTTTCTAATCTTTTGTTAATTCATTAGGAAAGCTCGTGTCATATTTTAATTGCTAAGAGGATTGCTCCAATCGTCTTGTATGAGGGCACCATACTAACGTCTTGAAGAGAACAGTTCTTACTTATTTATAATGTAGGTTTATTTTATTGTCAACCATATAGGCCAATATCTTAGAAACAACCTTTGACTTTGAATTATAGGAGATATATTTGAGGATGTCAGTGTACAACAACATAAATAATACAATACTAAATAATATATACAGATAAATATTTATACAAATTTTACTGATCTCAGGAACTCCTAATTCGAATTAAAAAAAAAATGATAAGCTTAGTTCAGAAAATATTTTGTACAACTTTTCAAAAACTGTTCAACCCATCAAGTTCAAAATCATTTTCTTAGAAAGTCTAAATAAAGTTCTACTTTTGTGATTTTTTTCATATTTTGTAAACTTATGGTTCACAGGTTAGAGGGGGGGTGGACACATTGTTTTTTACTTTTGGAGCGATTATTTCCGAAAATATTAACATTATCAAAAATGATTTAAGTAAACCCTTTTTAATTTTTAAATACCTATCCAACAATATATCACATGTTAGGGTTGAAATAAAATCACTCCCTACTTTACGTGTTGGAGGGGTACCGTAATAAAAAAAAAACACTTTTTATTTTACCACTTTGTCGGCGTGATTTACATACATATTGGTACCAAATTTCAGCTTTCTTGTGCAAACGTTCACTGAGTTTATCCGCGGACGGACGGACATACAAACATGGAAACTATAAGGGTTAGTTGACTACGGAACCCTAAAAAGTACACTCGGACGGTCCGGACTCCGCCTAATTTGGACGGACACGCAGCTAAAAAGCCTGACCGCGTCCGGCTTTGTCCGGCCGCCTGACAACGCTAGCCCCATCGATAGCGTTTACTTATAAAACATCGTAAATGTCGGTGTAATGTCCTCTGAACATTGTTCCTAGCAACCGGTTGATGCGAAACCTGTCCGTTTTGGGTCCACTCTGGTTTCGGTACAGCGATAAAGTAAACCAATATTAATTTCCAACAAAAAATGCACTGAGATGTTATTGGAAAACTGTGCTGTGATTTCGGGTGTTAGATTTTCTTATAATTTTTAAATATGGAAAAAGGTGCAGTTTAATCTGTTTATTAAACTAGCTGCTACGAGCGGCTTCGCCCGCGTTATTGTAGAAAATTGTTACAAGGGGACTTACTTGGATAAAAACTATTCTGAGTGCTCAGGACATGTTACTAAGTTTTATTGAAATTCGTAACAAACATACACACACACACACACTCATAAACTTTCGCCTTGATTAGTTCGGTTCACCCGCGCAATAGCAGAAAACTATCCCAAGGGAACATACTCCCAGGATGAAAAAGTATCATATGTGCTATGCCAGGACATGGTCTACCCGTGTACTAAGTTTCACTAAAATCTGCTCAGTCGTTCCAGCGTGAAGAAGTACAACACACACTCATAAACTTTCGTCAATATTAGTTAGATATCGTGATTATTTCAGAGTAGTACTTGTTGCTCTTGTAAGTGACTGAAAAGTTGAAAGGTAATCGCTTATCTTGGTATGGTCATGTGAAGAGGAGGGATGAAGCGCATATTACTAAAAGAGTTCTGAGTATACATGTAGATGGATGGAGAGGGAGAGGAAGGCCGAAGAAAAGATGGATGGATTGTGTGAGAAGTGATATGAAAGAAAAGGGAGTTAGTGATAGTTTGACGGGTGACAGGACAGAATGAAACAATCATGGCGGTAAGTCCCCTCTTTGAGGCGTGGCTGGAAAGACCTCACGGCGTCCTTACCTTCCGCATGACGCAGGTCCTCACCGGACATGGTTCGTTCGGGAGTTTCCTGCACCGGATTCATGCGGAAGTGACCCCCGGGTGTCGCCACTGTGCGGAACGCCCGGAGGACACGGTGGAGCACACAGTCGAGGTGTGCCCTGCTTGGGCGGAGCATCGCCGTGCCCTCGTGGGGGCGACCTCTCGCGCCGGGCCTTGGTTGAGGCCATGGTCCGGAGCGAGGAGGAGTGGCAGGCGGTCGCCGACTTCTGCGAAGCAGTAATGCTCGCAAAGGAGGAGGCCGAACGCATCAGGCAACGGCGTTATCGCCGCCGCCGCCGGCGCCGGGATATTGATCTCGATTTCCGGCCACCGTAGGCGCGGGCTTGCGGACAGTGAGCAATGGGTAGCTCGCTGTCCGGCCGTCCGGTAACTGTCCGGACCAAGCCCAAGTCGTCGACGGCGCGCACTGTTCCCGCGCGCCTCAAGGAGTTGTCAGCAACAGCAGGGACCCAGCCGGGTCGAAGCCTACTAGGGCAGGGTTATCCGAAAGGGCGCTCGAGCCCCGGTATGAAGGCTAGAAGGAACGGGGTGGGTCTTTTAGTCAGTAAGAGTCTGACACTATCTCCCGCTCCGCCCAAGGGCGGGGGATGTCAATGCATAATTTTTTCCCACCATAAAAAAAAAAGGACAGAATGGAAGAAGAAAACGTGTTGCGCCGAAGTAATATGGGATTAGAAGGCAGAAGGCAGGAAGAAGAAGACTTGTTGCTCTTGTAAGAACTTAAAACATTGTAAGTAGGTACTTAGTTGTCTGCACAAGTTATCTGTTCTTTTCTATTTTTGGGCTTGTAAACTGAAACTGGTACTTTTGGATTATATATCCGAAGATAAAAACTAGATATCTAGAACATTCAGAGCAGAAACTAGTCCACTATATGGCCTCCCACATAGACATCTATCGGGCATACAAACATAAGATTTTTTTCAACTTGCAATACGGTCATACTATGTTGACCACTTTGAAGTTAGGCGTTCCGAACAATGCATTTTAGATACTTGAAAAAATGCGCAAACCTACGCATTCGCCATATAATTCTTAAAAGGAATTACCACGCATTCTATTGTATGAAGTTTGGAGCAGTCTAGATATTTCACTTTAATCTATACATTTAAACATATAAATAAAATTGAAGTGTCTGTTTGTAATATTGAAATAATTGCTTTTTACTACATGCATATGAATATAAATACGGTACATACACCAAAATAACATTTTTTTACAATTTTTGTCTGTCGGTCTGTATGTCTTGTTGTCCGGGCTAATCTCTGAAATGGCTGGACCGATTTTGACGGGACTTTTTTTGGCAGGTAGCTGATGTAATAAGGAGTAACATAGGCTACTTTTATTTTAGAAAAAATAAATTTAAAATCCTGTAGTCCACGCGAACGAAGTCGCGGGCACAGCTAGTTAATATAATAATAAAATAGCACAACTATCACACAACGCCATCTAGGCCCAAGGATAGCTTGTACTGACATTTGTATTTTGAATTTTTGACTACCTACCTAACGGTTTGTCGAGTGTATTGAAGCTACTACTAACATAGCTAAAATAGCTGCTACTACACGGCACCCCTAATTATTACTGTATTGTTTCATTCAGTTTCGTTCCAAGATACATTCTAGGGTTTTTCCTAGATGTCAAAACGAGCCTTTTATAATTTAAGGAGTTGTGTTGTTGGAGATGTAGCTTCGATACATCCTCCGGCATAGGATTCAGAGCCACTATCCGCAAGACCGACAGATCAGTCAAACATTATTATCGTTCTCTTTTCTACAAATCTGTGACAGAAACGTCTTGTTATTTGTTATCAACAACTAACACCTACTTTAAAACAAAAAAAAAAACAGTCTAATGGAATTTCCTCTCACTTCCAAATATAATATGTTATCCTTTGTTCGAAGGTGCTAAAGCAATAAACCTCTTATCGCGTTCCAAGGTCCGGACGGAATTTACCGGACGTCTTAAAAACCCCATTGACTGAACAATGCCCTTCCTATGTAAAAATAAGGGATATCTGTTTACCTGAGATATTTTGATAATTAGTGTATTTTACAATTTTGGGGTGTTCTGAGGGTGTTTTTAATATCGTGCGGATTTCATCACGCATGCGGGATTGATCCACACGCGTAGCCTCCGCAAATGTCCTTTTCATACAATATTTATTGTAATGCGTGAAATACGTACGCGGTACAGGATCGATCATTGTGGCGACACTTGGGGGAGGCCTATGTCCAACAGTGGACGTCTATCGGCTGAAATGATGATGGTGATGATTACGTACGCGGGATTCGAGGCTTGATTTCGGGCAGCGCCCAATTCCGCATGCGTGATGAAATCCCCATGATATTATAAACACCCTAAAATAGATTATGAGACCGTGGCAATTAGGACATAATCGATTGTCTTTTAAAATTGACAGACGTCGAAGGATATCTGCGGTTTTTTGTTTAAGTGGTCTCATGCATGTCTCCCTTTAAGGTTGTCATCAACTTAACTGGGCTTGGCCATATCGGTTTAAACGTTAAAATTAATGGTATTTCAATCCTCGTTTGGCCTACTTTCTTCAGAGCTTTTATTATCATAGAAATTCTATATCAATGATATGGCTAAACGATTGCGTTATCATCAAATGTTAACGTTGTAACGCTCCAGTTGCGTCCATCCATCCTTGATCTTTTTTCAGCAATGTTGATTTCCGAACTCTTATGGTTAAAATGGAAATAAAAATAATTTTCCTCTTATGCAGGATAACCATATCTTGTGCTGCCATCTAGACAGCACGATAAAAACTAATTATTTTCTCATGTTTACATGTACTTTAAAATAAACTAACTTAACGTTAGTTAAAAAATTCACCAAAAGATTTTTTTTTATATTTGTAGAATGTAGCATACATACCTTTAGGAAAAAGAAAAAGCTTTCGTGGATCATAAAGAAATCATAGCGATTTTTTCCTGAACTTCTATCAGGGGAACAATATTTTCTTTACTTCAGTTTGCAGAAATTAATTTTATGATTTCAGTAAAATAAATATCCACTAGTTAACTTGGTACTCCAAATTAGAAATTTAGTTTAATTTATTATGTTCCTATTCCTTTCTCAGTCCATTTACATTTTGCCTGTTCCGTAAAACAACTAATTTGTCTTAATGATTTCAATGTATCCGAAATTAGAAGACCATGAGACCCAATAGCACTGATTTCACTTAATATGTGCTCCTGTCTCCCATCTTCAAACTTGTATTTTCTTTAACTTTACTTAAATGTGTAGTAGTAGTAGTAGTAGTACTTATGAGAGAAAATTAATAATTGCTATAATTCAATTGTTTACTAACTAGGTAATTATTTATTTATTTACAATTTAAAGTAACAAAATATAAATTAGGTTAGTTTAACTCGTGATTTATTTTTAGAATTTTCCTAACAATGACGACAGCTGGTTACATCTTTTTAGGGTTCCGTAGTCAACTAGAAACCCTTACAGTTTCGCCATGTCTGTCTGTCCGTCCTCGCTTAATCTCTGTGACCGTTAGCACTAGAAAGCTGAAATTTGGTGCCAATATGTATATCCATCACGCCAACAAAATGGTAAAATAAAAATTGGAAAAAAATGTTTTTTTAGGGTAGCCCCCCTATATGTAAAGTGGGAAGTGATTTTTTTTTTAAATTTCAACCCTAACTTGTGATATATTGTTGGATAGGTATTTAAAAATGAATAGGGGTTTACTAAAATCATTTTTTGATAATGTCAATAATTTCGGAAATAATCGCTCCAAAAGTAAAAAACAATGTGTCCCCCCCCTCTAACTTTTGAACCATTAGTTTAGAAAATATGAAAAAAATCTGAAAAGTAGAACTTTATAAGGACTTTCTAGGAAAATCATTTTGAACTTGATGAAAAGAACAGTTTTTGTACAAAAAAGACAAAAGGGTTCTACAAAATAATTTCTGGACTGTTTGTAGTATAATCGTATATGCAAGCATTTTTTTAAACTCATGAGTGTGTACACTTATTGTGACGGACGGGAAACTACGGAACCCTACACTGAGCGTGGCCCGACACGCTCTTGGCCGGTTTTTTTGTTTTTGTTGATGTTTATTTTTTTGTTTAGTTTTTTCCTGAAGTTTTCGCTAGTCTAGATGTTAAGGCAGTCAGAATTAAAGTTTTTGTAGTAAAAAGAACCAAGTTTTGTATGTTCCTATATATAACATTTGCCGTGAAACATTCACTTTTAAAATAATTCCATCTTTGTCAAAAGCTTTCCTAAAGCTACTACTAAGTTCGTCCTATTCATTGCAGACAATATTATGCAATATAAATAAAATAACGAAAATACAGTAGGTGTTATCTGTACTATAATACTATATATACATAGCTAAATCAAGATAACGATAATTTAATTAATCTAAAAAAATATAAACGAGTTCCACACTGGAATATAATCCTACGTTCAGAAAAAAAGTACAAGGATCGTAAAACAACTTAAAATAACATACATAAAAAATAGCAAAATATTTTACTACGATGTACAGTAAGAAAGCTCGTGCATAGAAAGAAAAAAAGTTTCAAAAACCGGCTTCAAGATCAAAAAGTTAGCGCGTATTTTTTATGAGAAAAATAAATGAGCTCTAAACACTACCTTCGGAGATCAAAAAACGGGATCTGTATCACAATATTCCTTGCATTGTTTGTTTCCAAGTTTTAGGGTGCGAAGACACTGTGCGCACACCCGAGTAGATACCGGCACCGACTCATAAGTATTACTGAAGAGCTTGTGAGACAACTCGCCTCAGCTCAGGTACAATTTTCACGTCTCTATTAACCGGTTATTCTGAACAGGTCGGTATTGTAGTAGCGCTGTGCGGACGTACCCACCTACTAAACATGGTCAGGTTACATCGAAAAGAACATTGTATCACATCGTCCGGCGAGGAAGAAAGAGATGAAAAGTGAATGACTGAACCTTCGCATAGACTAACTCTATTTACGCGTAGAGGGGCTAATCAATTATAATTATGGTTGTAAAATGAGACACTGGTGTAAATGAGGCTATAAGCTAGTTTATGCTGGGTGGATTTTCAATAATTATTAAGTAAAAGTGTCGACACCCTTGCGCCATCCCATCTTCTGAGTACGGCGAGCTGTGCTCGGGCGGCTGCTGCAGGTGCAGAAAACCTCAAACGGCGTAAATATAATAACCTCATTGGAAGTTATGTGTTTGACCCGTTTGGGGTTGAAACACTAGGGCCATGGGGTCCGAGTTCGAGTTGTCCGGGATATCAGCAAACAGTCGGTCGACTCTTCGCGTGACCAGAGGGCTGGACTCTTCTTCAGTCAACGAATCAGCATTGCCATCCAGCGTGGCAATGCTGCCAGCGTTCTGAGCACTTTTCCCATTGACATCGATGTGGACGAATTTTTTGATGCCCTCTGAGTTTTCGCCGTTTTTCAGCCTTTTTTACTCGTTTGTCATATTATTATTTTAAGTTTGTATATAATAATACCTAGTGATTATTTATTAGAGTAAAATTATAATTTTGGTAAGTTTGAGTCGACTTAAAAACCGGTACTCGTATTTTTGTTTTTCTTCGTTTTCTCTAATCATACGTAATTATTTAGAAGTAATAATAATATACGTCGTTCTTGTTTCAGGTTTTTTTGACAGCAGCTTGACACCTCCTACAGATCACCTCTTTTTTATCTAATATTCATACAATAGAATACAGGAATATCTATATTAAATAGCAAATGAAAGCATCTAAGGTTTAAACTTGTTCTAACTAAGGTTTAAATTGTGCTTTTTGTATAGCTCTCCCTTCCTGTGAATATTATGGGGCATTTTATACGAGTCATTATTTTTTAACATAGTAGCACCTAATACCCAAAGTTTTTAGCTTTTCATTTGTTTATAACTAAAAAGTTTAAGCTTCTGTGTTTTCGTTATAATTAGAGTAAAATTTTCAGTCGTGTGTTATAGGTCTATAGTCTTATGGTATGGAATGACACACTCCACTACATAAATATGTTTCATAATAAAAACAAAATCATTATTTTAGAAATTATTGCAATATTTAAGTTTCTAATTTAGGTTCGTACCTAATGTTTAAATCGATAATATTTCTTTTTTTTTTGCTTTATTAAGTAGAATGTAATTTTCAGTTTTAATATTATAACAAAATTATTTAATTTTCATAGAGGGCTTAGGTGAGGTTATGATTTCTGATAGAGTGTAATAAATACATACATACAAACATTTGTAAAACTAGCCCCTGATACAAATGCCTGTAATTTGCATGCTACAGTTTATATAGGTATATTCACTCCTGAGAACCTGTTACAGCACTATGTCATGAAAGATACTTATACTTTTGGCGAGATACAGCCTTATGTGTTTGGAGTTTAATTCTCGCCCCCCGTCTGCACAATTTCAACTCTTTGACCTTGACGTCATCATTGTAAAATGTCAGCAACGCGCATCATATTGCCGTCTCACTCTTTCGCCGAGCTCCCATACGGGACCGTTTCAAGGATACAGTGCACTCCTCAGTTCACTGCTCCCGCTTTAGCGTCGAAGCCTTACTGTGCGCAAGAGTCTTCGATCGTTTTTTTTTACTTCCCGAACTCATACAAATACTTTAGTGTGCAAGTTTTTTTTTCGATCAGCATTTTTTTTTTGACTTAGATTAATGTTGATTAGAAAATTAGAATTTGAGATCACTTAAGATAAAAAAAATATATTTTTGTCACTATAATGTTATGTATGCTTATTCATCTTAATAAATTATTATGAAATAAAAAATCGTAATACTTTATTGAAATTGGGGTGTAAAAATTAATTACGGTAAGACCTCTAGTCTGAGAAGCAAGTCCGTCTCCATTACACCGGTAACCGACTTTGCTCGGCTCGCAGTTCTTTTTTTTATTAACATGGACAAGTTTTTGTACAGCCAGCTGACGTTATTAGCGGCGACCGCAATTTATTTTAATGGCCTGTGTAAATATTTGTTCATTTAAAATAGGAGCGCCCTCTATGAATGAAAATTTTGAACTTGTTTAGTACCAAAAGTATGTTTAAAATGAAATAAGTAGGTATATTGATTTATTTGTAAAAAGTAATGAACTCTGTACTGCATTTTAATACAGGTGCAGTAAAGAGTTAAAAATTATTGATGATGATGATAATACAAAAATTATTTAATAAAAAGCTAGCTACAGAAATCTTAATCTCATCATACTATATTTGTTACAAACATAAAACACATACACTCCATAAAACACATTTTTAGTGTGTGTTTTTATGTTTCTGAGTAGATTTGTAAAAAAATTAGGTTCAATTTTTTAAAATCGAATTTATTGCAAATAATTGCAGGCATTGTGTTGTCTCCTTTTTTTAAGACTTTAAACCCTGTTTGATCACCAACATACGAACATACAGTCTCACAATATTTGGCATTAGTAGGGAAATTACCATATTATATTTTGGAAAAATCTTATTTGTAAATCATTTTCTGTACAGCAGGCTTAGAGAAATGACTTTTCCGTTAGTTATCATTATCATTATCATTTCGGCCGAAGGACGTCCACTGCAGGAAATAGGCCTCCTGCAAGTGTCGCCACAACGAATGGTCCTGCCTGTGTGTCTCACATCAATCGCATTCCTGCGACTGCAAACCCGCATGTGTGATGAAATCCTCTATATTAAAAACACTCTTACGCATGCGGAGCAATCCCGCATGCGTTATAGAACCTGCACGATCATATTAATATTAAAACATCATTGGCATACATTTTGTACTTAGCGTTTGTCGGGAATGCTAATTGAAAAGTCATTTGTCTAAGAATGCTGTAGTCATAAAAAATCAAAGGGCTTGGTACCATTTTAAAAACTGGCTAGGCAACTCGCGCACTGAAGGTTTCCGACCATTTTGCTTTTGTATATTTCTTATATAGTTCAATTCCCGAATTGCAAAAAAAAGTTTTTTTTTGACGTTACAACAAATTTACGGTTTTCTGATTGATTCCTATACTGTGATAGAAGACTTTGCTTTATGCTACATTTTAGGATTCTGGGTCAACCCTATGAATGTTCATTCCCTTGAGAGTGTCTAAATATACGGATTTTGCAATATAAACGGACGTTTCTTTTTTTCGTTCACTTAGAAGTTTTTTTTTTCACAACTTCAAGGAACCGCAGACCTGATTTTTAATTTTAACTCGATACCTCCACGCGTTCCCGAGATAAAGGGTCTTGATAGACAGACAAACAACAAAGTGGTCCCACAAGGGTTCCATTTTTTCCTTCTGAGGTAGGAAACCCTAAAAACCCACAGTTTCTTTTATTACAAAGTACAGTCGTTCTTGTTTTGTATGTCGCCGCTTATGACTTTATCTACAACTACTGATTCAATTTACTTTATCCGATTAGATCAGGTTATGTCGGTCGGGTTTCACTGCATATTTCACATTATCGTTTTGCTGCACATTTTATAAGTCGGCTACTATTACAATTACTGAGTTCTATAAAAAAATATAATGCTAAGGTAATCCTTAGCATTTATATCTGCTAACATCCTGCTGATTAACTGATATTTTTTTACCAGGACTAGAGTGAAGAATGAAACCAACATTTTCGGATTGGTCCAAAGAGTGTTTTCGTGTCCTATTAGCCAGGGTCGTGTGGTCGCGACTGGGTACTCATTATAAGACATAAGAGCTGACGAGATGGATTATTTGGTCGTGGATGTGCGACCCTGGCGGAATAAACGCGAGAGTGTTTGTCGGATCTATACGATGTAGGCGGTTAAAAGGTTCTAACGAGATGGAATATTTGGTGTGTGACCCCGAAACGCGAGAGTGTTTGTCGGATGTATACGATATAGGCGGTTAAAAGGTTCTAACGAGATGGAGTATTTGGTGTGTGACCGCGAAACGCGAGATTGTTTGTCGGATCTATACGATATAGGCGGTTAAAAGGTTCTAACGAGATGGAGTATTTGGTTTGTGACCACGAAACGCGAGTGTTTGTCGGATCTATACGATGTAGGCGGTTAAAAGGTTCTAACGAGATGGAGTATTTGGTGTGTGACCGCGAAACGCGAGAGTGTTTGTCGGATATATACGATGTAGGCGGTTGAAAGGTTCTAACGAGATGGAGTATTTGGTGTGTGACCGCGAAACGCGAGAGTGTTTGTCGGATATATACGATGTAGGCGGTTGAAAGGTTCTAACGAGATGGAGTATTTGGTGTGTGACCGCGAAACGCGAGAGTGTTTGTCGGATATATACGATGTAGGCGGTGGTTGCGCCAATATCAGTTTGTAATTGCCGCGTAAATTAGTTCCGAATTTATCCGCATATAAAGAAATAGTTCTGTGTTTTTGTCAAAATGACACCTTGCAACCTTCCTATCAAACTCCAACAAACTCTAGCCGCTTTTTTGCCTGGACCGCTACCGCATTGTGCTTGTGAACCGTGCAGAGTTATTTCTATCAATTCTACTCGACGCTGAACTCAGGAGTTACGGAAGACCCAGAATCGCCGGCTGAACCACGTGGAAGTCTCAAAGTTCGAAAGGTCAGTGCATTCCTTCTTTGAGCTGTTTCTTCTGTTCTTTCCCTAATCCTGAAACGGCTCCATCTGTAACCCTCATGAATTGCAAGGTGTCAAGTACATAATAGATTTAGTTTAGACCGCAAAATTACAGTCCATTAAAAATCTTACGCACTTGGTGACAAATTGGCGTCACCAGGCGGTTAAAAGGTTCTAACGAGATGGAGTATTTGGTGTGTGACCGCGAAACGCGAGAGTGTTTGTCGGATCTATACGATATAGGCGGTTAAAAGGTTCTAACGAGATGGAGTATTTGGTGTGTGACCGCGAAACGCGAGTGTTTGTCGGATGTATACGATATAGGCGGTTAAAAGGTTCTAACGAGATGGAGTATTTGGTGTGTGACCGCGAAACGCGAGAGTGTTTGTCGGATGTATACGATATAGGCGGTTAAAAGGTTCTCACGAGATGGAGTATTTGGTTTGTGACCACGAAACGCGAGAGTGTTTGTCGGATATATACGATGTAGGCGGTTAAAAGGTTCTAACGAGATGAAGTATTTGGCGTGTGACCGCGAAACGCGAGAGTGTTTGTCGGATATATACGACGTAAATAATAATAATAATAAAGGTTAAATGTCAATCATTTGGCTTTTTGCTCAACAGGCTGGATTCGGTTTCCAGTTCACTGGATTTAGCTGAATGCCTGAATTTTATATTCACTCTATGTGACTATCTGAACTCCACAATTGGTCAGGTACTGAAAAGTACCTACGTTTTTTTTTTATTATTAATTAGTTTTGTCACAATATTGACTATGTCGCTCCATCAAAGCCAAATTTTGAATTTTAAGTTATTTTATATGATTGTAATATATTTTATGCTTGAAAGCTATTCTTTATGAAAAATTTATCACCCTGTATTTTGTGCCCAGCGACTGTCAACCTTGAGGGGTCATGGCGATCCCAACAAAAGAAGTAGAAAGTTACCATAACAACCTAAATCGAGGATCAGGACAATCCATGATTCATTCAGCCCACAGCTTCAAGTCAAGTCAAGTCAAAAGTTTTTTATTTCACATAGGCCTACATGGGCACTTATAAAACGTCAGAAGCTAGTGCACGGTTCGAAATTGGTCGTTTCCTATGGAGAAGAACCGGCAAGAAACTCCATGGTTACTCTTTTAAAAAAAATGGTTGTAGTTACAATATTTCCATATTACAGTATTAAAAGTATAGGTATTATTTAAGAACAGTGAAAACCGGTCTATATTGTACTCAAAAGCACAATAAAATCATCAAAATAATCATTTAAAAAAAGTGAGTCAAAATATGAAGTAATCTAAGAATTCGTGGAGTCTACAGTGTTCTTCCATTTACATTATAAAAAGAGGCTATATAAAAAAAAGCTGTCAATAAATGAGACGTTAACAACCAAAAAAGAAAAACTAACGAATTTAATGTGGTTGGAGTCAGATAATATAAAATAAAATAAAAATATTGCAAAAGCAATGTGTTAGAAAAAAAAAAAAATGTTACAACAAAGATGGAGCAGTTAATAGATACATTCACACATTATTATGAGTTACCAGGGGGCCACAAGTGCAGAGGTAGTCATTGCCAAACAAGCGTATCTTCGACATAGTCTTTAACCTTGTAATATGCTTTTTTGGTTAAGACACGCTTAATATGGGTTTTGAACTTTCCTTCGCTAAGTTCAGTCACCGCTTTTGGTAGCTTGTTATAAAAGCGTATGCTATTTACTAAAAATGACTTACTGGTCTTGGCTAATCTCCATTTGGGTAATATAATTTCGTGTTTACTACGAGTATTTATATTATGGAAATCGCTTCTAATCTTGAAAAGTCCTAGGTTTTTACGAACATACAAAATACTTTCTAAGATATAAAGAGAAGGCAGTGTCAATATATCGATTTCTTTGAATTTATTTCTGAGGGACTCGCGAGGACCCATTTTATAAATAGCCCTGATTGCTCTCTTTTGCAATACGAAAATCGAGTCTACATCAGCTGCAGATCCCCACAGTAAAATGCCATAAGACATAATACTGTGGAAATAGGCATAGTAAACTAACCTAGCTGTGGCGACATCTGTCAACTGCCTTATTTTTCTTACTGCATATGCCGCTGAGCTTAATCTACCTGAGAGAGTTCTAATATGAGCACCCCACTGCAGTTTGGAATCGACAGTTATACCTAAGAACACAGTTTCTGTAATTACATCAAGTTTTTTGCTATCAAGAATTAGATTGACGCCAACTTGAGGAACATTCGGTAATGAAAACTTTATACATTTAGTTTTATTTGCATTTAGTAAAAGATTATTGGCTGCGAACCATTTCGAAAGAACAGCCAGACTTTCGTTAACACGCAAGACATCCGCATCTTTTCTATCCACTTTAAAAATAAGAGAAGTGTCGTCAGCAAATAGAATTATATCTAAAAAATTAGCCATCATGTAAGGAAGGTCATTAATATAAACCAGAAAAAGGAAAGGGCCAAGAATTGAACCCTGGGGCACGCCCATCCTTACTAAAGACCCCGAGGACGTCACCCCATTTATGGATACTTTTTGCTGCCTGCAAGATAAATAGGAAAAAACAAGATCAGCAGCTCTTCCACGAATTCCGTAATGATGTAATTTACAGATCAGAGTATTATGGTCAACACAGTCAAATGCTTTTGAGAGGTCACAGAATATGCCAATAGCATCCTGGGAATTCTCCCAGGACTCTAAAATGTGACTGATGAGATTCACTCCTGCATCCGTCGTTGACCTTCCTTTCGTGAAGCCAAACTGATGACTATGCAAAATCCTATTTGAATTAAAGTGAGACAACATCTGGTCGAGCATGATTTTTTCATATATTTTACTCAATGCTGGAAGCACAGATATTGGTCTATAATTAGAGGGATCACTCTTACTACCTGATTTGAAAATTGGTACTACTTTACTATGTTTCATTAAATCAGGGAATGTACCGCTGTCTAGACATTGATTAAATATGCCTGTTAGGACAGGAGCAATAGTATCAATAATATCTCCAAGAACCTTAACGGATATACCCCATAAGTCCTCAGTGTTTTTTATATTAAGACTTTTGTATGTATTTTTAATCATATCAACAGAAATACGCTTAAATTCAAAGGTTGGTACATCCTTTGTGAAATTTTCTTTTAAAAAAGATTCAGCTAACAAAGATGAAGAAGGGAGAGATTTCGTAACTTCTATTGGGATGTTGGTGAAGAAGTTTTCTAGCTTCTCAGCCACTTCGGTCCTGTCTGAAATGATTTCATTATCAATTTTTAGGGACAATTCATTTCGATCACGCTGGTTTGTTCTTCCAGTTTCCTTGTTTATCACCTTCCAGACAGCTTTTATTTTATTGTTAGAATTTTTAATTATCTTACTTATTGACTTAGATTTAGCTTGGGCGCAGACTCTTTTGAACATCTTTGAATACATTCTAACATGGTTATGAAAGTTAAGATCAGACGATAATGATTTTTCCTGGTATAGCTGATATAAAGTATCTCTGCTTTTTCTAATTCCAGTAGTAGCCCATTCATTAAATTTGGATTTATTATTGACTTGAACCTTTTTAACTGGACAAGCCTTATTAAATTCCTGACACACTGTAGAGAATAATGTACCATAATTTACATTGGGGTCTTGTGAATCAAAATTGGCTGTTGAGAGACTAGTAAGGACATTGTTATTAAAATAATTTAATTTATTTTTAGTAAGCGGTCTAAACTCTGCAGTTGAATCTAATTGCAACTTTTTGACTAACTCAAAAGATACAAGTTGACCCGTATGGTCAGACCTCACTCCACTAATCAGTGATGACTCTTTTATATCACAATTAGTAAAAATATTATCTATGCATGAAGCTGAAGTGGGAGTTATTCTTGTAGCTTCATTAAAAATACATTTTAAATTAAAAGAATTAAACAATGAGAGAAGTTTACATTTTTCTGATGAATTTATGAGTAAATCAATATTTAAGTCCCCACAAACGAAAACTAATTTGTTATCTCTAATAAGTTTATTTAGTATTTCTTCTATTACAACCAAAAAAGATGTCAAGTTTGATGCGGGTGGTCTGTAAACACATAAGAAAGTCTGGCCTTCAACCTCTGCACATGCTACCTCGCATAAGCGATCAACAGAGCAAGCAGTGATATCTTTCCTTTCCTTATATCTTAAAGAATTATTACATAATATCAAGGTGCCACCCCCAATTGATGATCTGTTGTACGCACTGGCAACTGAAAAATTATTTACATTAAACTGCATTCTATCTGGTTTTAACCAGGTTTCACAAAAACATAAGATATCCATATTGTATCTATCTATTAACATTTCCACATCTAGTATTTTGCCAGAGAAGCGATTTATATTCTGATGGTATAGTAAAATGTTATTAATAGGCTTCCCTTTTGTCGTTACTAAAAGTTTAAAGAGTCTATATCAGTATTATTAGGTATACTAGATAATACTGATTTGTCACCTAACCTAATCTCAGTTAAATCATCAATAACTGCGTGTATATTGTATGCTAACAAAGTAGCCAACAAATGTCGACTTTTTTTGGGAAGAAACATACTTGTATGTTCCCGAATCAAAATAAAATCTCTAACAAAATTGTTTGTGTCAAAATATAATATACGGTCACTATGACGACATGACAAAATGTGCATCAAGTTATTTAGGCTATAAATGTAATTGTTATCAAGTTCACATAAACTGTTGGAATAGGGCAATGCACACAAAATTAATTTTCCTAATTTCAATTTAAGCAGGGTTTCAATACCACTAACCAAGTCCCTTTTAGTTAAACTAAGACTGTTTCCAATCAAAAGTACCACTGTGGTCTGCTCATTAATTTGTGTATTTTTTATTTTATCAACAAGCTCGTTAAAATGCAGGTTATGGTAACAATGACTCATAATGGTATGTTTGCAACGGTTATTTAACAAAGACCCAAAACCTGTCCCTAATCTATCTGAATATACCAAAATGTTACTTTGACAAGGGTTTATTGATTCTGAATTATTATTATGTACAACATTGGAAGGCATAGGAATTTCATACTGAGACATGGGAGGTGGCGAAGCAAGAGCACAACTACAGGTGATATTGTTAGTCAATGACTCATACCTCTCTGCGTTGAACTTCACCAAGTCCACCAACTCACAAGCCTCCTGCATGCGCTCACTCAACATTTGTTGGCAAGACTCATATTTACAAAATATTTCCTTTATTGTATTTTCCCTACTCAATAATTCCCTTTGGAGGTTCTGTATATCAATATCATACAAGATTTTGCTTTTTTCTAAATTATAATTACATTCATTTAATTGCTTATGTAAGTTATTACGCTGCTTTCTAAGATTAATATTACATTTATAAACATTCTGTGTCTTTAAGCTTAAAGGCGTGTGTCAGATGGGTCACGTTGAGAAGGTCGTTTGATAAATGAAGCAGCAATTTTCGAAAGAACAATAGCCTTAGGAGTTTATGAGCAAATGAACCCGCCTGAGTCATTTGTGTCTAGGTTAAATTCTTAAAATTATCTAATAGATAATATCTTATGACCGCACTTTAATAATTTTAAAGAGAGAACTCGATTTAAAAAATAGTTTAGAAATTTATTAAATTATATAATTTCACAAAATCCAACTCTACACCTTCCATCTTGGCTGCTCAGTGTCCATTTGTTTCCAAACGTACATAATAATATATTTATATATCGGCTATAAATAAACTTGATAAATTAAAATAAAAACTACACTCACTTGGTCCTCATCCCGGTATTCGATGATATTGCTTCTGAAAAAGAAAAATAGTTTTTGTTAGTATGTTTATATTTTTCTTTAGTATTTTGCAATGCCAAGGCTGCATAGCAATGGGTCAGCAGATATCAGGTAACACGATTTATGTATATTTAATTATTTATTATGTTGAAAGCATTTATAGTTGATAGTGTCCGAATGAACAGACGGGTATGAGCTGACTTCCCAAGAGCGTCAAAAAAAAAATAACTTGATGGTCAATTCACGTATTAAAATGCCCCAAGGGAACGAAGGAACGGACGGGGAGGAACTTTTCAAGAGCGTCAAAAAATAAATGAACTTGATTCACGAACCTAAAAAAAACCACAATCAATTCGCAATCTTTTCTTAGTGACTATTCAATTATAAAATAAATTAGAGATTTTTTCTAAATATTGCATCCGAGATTAGATTATAGAACTTCTTAATATAAGAATTGGTCCTCAGAATAAGTACTGCAAAGTCAACAACTTGAGAAAATTACCATATCTTTTTCGCTGCTACCGAGGCCTTAGCATAAACAAACCGTTTTATCATCAAAGTGCAGAAATAGCATCATTTAAATTTATTAAAATTCCTTACCTGGAACGAATCTTCTTAATAACAGGTCGCTGCGCCGTACTGTCATGGATTTTGACTTGCGTTGGATCTATTTCTTCACAGGCGTCATCGTCAAATGGTAACTGACCAGTTCTCCTAGCCAGTATTGAGTCCATAAATGGACTGTATATTTGGCCAGATGTACCAAGAATATCGTCTATATCAGTATAGCGAGAGATGTATTTGTTTACGCCTTTTTGATAAGAATTTGTTGAAGTTCTTCTAAATTGACGATTGTTTTCATAAGGTGATGAACGGCCTCTATAGTCGTCATTTACTTTTGGCGTCTCTAAGCCGTCTGGACTTCTTCGAGCTCCTAAAGGTTCATCGTCAGGTAAGTGTAATGGGAACGGCGGGATATGTGTAGGAGGAACATAAACTTGGACTTCTGAATCGGATGAGTCACTTTCTTCCTGCGGTGGAGGCGTAGGCAACTTTTCAATGCCTTCTGGAATATTCTTGTCACTTGCCAGCCACCAAGGCCGTTCACCAGATTCTATGTGACGTATTCGCTTCAATGGAAAGCTGCGTTCTGAACCAGACTTACTGAGCATTTGGTTTTGTTCCAGCTTGTTGCTATTAGTTGAGTTTTCATTACTCGTGACCCACCAGTCTTTTTGGTCTCCTGATTCAATATGGCGCACTTTGAAAAAGTTGAATTTATCACTTTTTTCACTGTCACTTGACGACTTCTTGGGTGGACTAAGTCGTTCTATTCCTTCTGGTATATTTGCGCAACTGTCTAGCCACCACGGCTTTTCGTCATCAGCGAATTTACATTTCTTAATAAGTTTATTTGAGTCCGAATTTTCTGAAGAATTTCCACGTGGCATTTGATTTTCGTGTTTACTTTCACTATTAGATTCCAGCCACCACGCCTTTTCTCCTGATTCAACATGTTTTATCTTAGGAGGAATATTCTTTTCAGACGGAGACCTTTGATTCTCATTACTTTGTAAGCTACTTTTTTTCTCGGATTCAGAATCTAACCACCACGCTCTTTCTCCCGATTCTAGGGGTCTTATTGCTTTGAGTTTTACTAAATTGTCATCGTTAGATGCTATAATATTTGTAGTATCATTTTTACTTTTACTTGATTTATCTGTTTCTGTGGTAATATTTGATACGTCTTTTCCTGTTGATTCTGAAGTAGAATTTTCTAACCAACGACTATTTTCACTGCTTTCTTGATGTCTTTTAAATAGATTAGTAACAGGTGCCAGTGCTCGTATCAAGAATGATTTAGCTTCTTCAGTACCCGTTTCATTCCTTTGTGGTGATGGTTGTTTGCCGGACCGGTCAGTTGGAATTGATAATTCATCAGCAGAAGTCCTAGAAACCTCATTTGTTTTAGACTTAGAAACAGTTTCATCTTCGCTGATAGACGACTGTGTTGATAAAGTGATACTCGATTCTGGGCTGGCACTCTCTCGCGACTTGGAATGTTTCAATTTCGAAAGTCCATTTTGTAAATTACTACTTGATGAATTCTTTTGTATACTCTTTGTTGGAGGTCCTTTTTCACTTACTTCACTTCCTTGATCTGAATCAGTAGAGCTCACTGATTTACTTCTCCTCTTGATAACTTTTTTTTTGGAACCTGTATCTGAAGATGAGTCTGTACTTGTTTTTTTCACTTTCGTTTTTTTTATTTTTGTAGTCCCCTCTGTTTTCGGTGCCTGTGGTGGCAACTGACTATTCGTTATCGTGATTTCAGGTGAAACAAGTTCAGTAGATGCTACTGGGCTTTTAGCTCTTTTTAATTTCAGATTTACATTTATAATAATTTCCGATGTATCATCGCCTTGGTTCTGTTCAGTAGCATATACTGCCATAGTTCCTTGCTCTGCTTCGGCTACAGGATTGGATACATTGTTATCTATACTATTATATTCAGAAAAAGAGTTACAACTAGAGGTTTCTCGTCTATCTGGTTCTGTACTGTGACTTCTATCTGACCTTTCGACGGGGGAATAAGAATTACTACCTGAATTTTCTCTTAAATTTGAATATTGCGTTGAATATCTACCAGCGTATCCTGTATAGCTGCTAGAGTTTGGTGTAAAATAAGACCAGTTGGTCACGCTTGTTCTGGCCGTACTAGCAAATCTACTTGATCGTATTGGATCATCTAATCTATCAGACTGTATTTCCTTATCTATCATTTCAGGCCTTTTTTTAGATCTGGTTATCGATTTTTCTATAGTTTTTGCCATATCCGCTCTTCTACTTCGAACGTATGCAGAAGAACCAGGTGGGGTAGGTGAAGTATGACGCGTTACGATAGTAATTGTTTCAATTTCATTATCTTCTGATTGTATTTCATTTGAATTTAAAATTTCTCTACTGTCGTTGATTGTTTCATTTTGTGGTTTTGTTTCTTCTATTATTGCAGGTTGAGGCTGTGGTGCACATTTGTCTGGTTCACTTTTAATAGAGTCGCTATGGTTTACTGGAGATACGGATGCCCTTTTAACAGTGGGAGGACTTCTTAAATAATTGGAAGACAGCCTATTTGCTATAGCGTATCTGTTTACTGTAATTTCTGGCTTGGCTTCTGCTCTAGAAGCAGGTCGTGTGTAATTTGAAGTTCGAGGATATAACTTGTAACTCGACAGGCTATTATAGCCTGCAGACTTGTCAGTCTTACTTGGAATGTCTTTGTCGTGATCCCCTGGGCTAGGATCTCGGCTTTTATCTTTGAACGTTTTCGTTGTTCTCCTCTCTGGGCTCAAGTGCCGAGAAGGTCGGCTCAGACTGTATTTCGATGTAGAAACGGGACTTACGTCTCTACTTTTATTCGTGGTAATTGATGGTACGGTAAGTTTTGAATAATCTTTCTTTTCATATTTAGATGTGGGTTTATCTGTTTTACTTGTACTATACGTATCATATTTTGAGACAGGTTTATCAGCTTTAGCCGTGCTATATGCATCATATTTGGAAATAGGCTTGTCAGTTTTACTAATACTATAGGTATCATATTTCGTTGCAGGTTTGTCTGTTTTACTAGTATTGTAAGCATCATATTTAGTGACAGGTTTCTCTGCCTTACTGGTGCTATAGGGATCATATTTTGTAACTGATTTTTCTGTCTTAGTCGTGTTATAGGCGTCATATTTGGTGGGCGTTTTCTCTGTTTTATTATAGTTCGCATATCGATTAGCAATGGCTGAGATTGGAGTTTCTTCTTTAGCCGAGCGTTCAGGGCATAAGACAGGGATGCTCGACGACTTGTAAGACGGTGTTGTATTCAGGTACTTCGCTGTAACTGTAGTCGGCCGTTCTGAGGCGGCACTTGAGGAACCCCGGCCGGTGTCTCGACTACGACCGTATGACGGCGTATCATACTGAAATTGAAAACGTTTGTGTTACTATCTTCCATAATTTTTGGTGATCAATTATGAAAACAAAGCGTGTTACATTGTATTCGCACTTTGCACACAGAGAGCTGTAAATTGAAGTTATTCATTTCATTTTCTTCATACAATATTAGATTTAGCTAGCGCTTTATGCAGCTTCACTCGCATGATGAAGGGTTCTCAATACAAACTTTAAACCCCCGTTTTATCCCCTTTAAAAAAATTCTTTCTTAATGCTTGCCTACGCCATAAAAAGAAATCTTGTGTAAAAGTGCACTTTTAGGCCCTGTAGTTTCAGTTATGCGTTGAAAGTCAATCAGTTTCTCCTTTTATATAAATAGATACCCTGAATAATAATACAAATTTTTATTCCCAACTTTACAATTTTAAAATAAGTAAGGTGGCTCCGTAGTTGTTTAATATATAAAACTGTTCCTTTCACCGTTTTATAAATAGCAAAGGGAGTGCGTTTACTCATATGTGCGTATACTTGTGAAGATAATATGCATGTGGTAAGGGATTTTATTGAGCTCTTCGTTATTCAGTATTTTAAGAGCTTGAAACTGATTAATCGCTGGCTAAAGTGCGGAATCTACCGACAGTTTATTAGTAGGGATTTCAAGAATATTTCTAAAATAGGTAGGACATTAACCTGTCTAGCTTAGAAATATGCAATCCGGTTTTAAAATACTAGCTTTTGCCCGCAGCTTGGCCTGCATATATAAAATATAGCCCATGTCACTCAGGAATAAAGCAGCTTTCTATCGGTGAAAAAATTATAGCCATCGGACCAGTACTTTCAGAGTTTGCTTCCTACAAACAAAAAAAACAAACTTTACCTCTTTATTATACTAGCGGTACGGGCAATAAATGTTGCTTATTTTAGTCAGGTTGAATATAGCTTTCCAATGGTGAAAGAATTTTTTAAATCGGCACAGTAGTTTTTGAGTTTATTCATTACAAACATACACACAAAAATACAAATTTTCCCTCTTTATAATATTAGTATAGACTAGCTTTTGCCCGCGCGGCTTCCCTCCCGCTCTTCCCTACTCCACCCTACTATACCCTACTCTACCCTACTCTATTTTTTGCACCTAATGTAATTTACAATATCGTATAGTTTCTTATCAATATTGTCTCTATTGTAGACAATTATGTGTATTTATGTGAATAATTCAGATGCCTAGCATATTGTAAGGTAAATTGACGTTCTCAATATTAATTTCTGCGAAGTGTTTGACTCGTAATTGTTTTTATTTCAATTACAATTCACAAAATTTTGAATAAATGATTTTGGTTTTTGATTTTTGTTTAATAGGACTTATTGTCATAGCACTTGTTTATTTCGGTAATGATATATTTGTATAGATTTCATATCAAAATTGGCTCAAAGACCCGAAAGTGGTTAGATTGGCACATCTCAACATTTTTATTTATTTTGTTTGTAGTGTATGGGAGCATATTATTAAATTAACGAAATTGTATTTGCTAAAATCGGATATTCTATCATAGTTATTTTATTAATCATGGTCGAATGATTGCTTCAAAATCCTGATGGTTCATGTCTTTAACCATCTAATTGAGTTCATCGCCATCTAGTGAGTACATGGCTACACTTGCGTTTGTAGCTGTAACCTAAGATTAAAACCATAGTTTGAAAAATGAAAAGTTTAACCGCGAGATGGCTGCACTGTTGTTAGTCCTGCAACTCACTGTTCCTTCTGTTTATTAAATTCTTTTCCTGCATTTCATATGAGATAATAGTGTTAGAGATTTTATTCAAAAAGTTACGGGCATAATTTTAAGATCGATTTTCTGTAGTTAAAATGGAAAATCCACCTTGTATATGATTATTAAATGGTATAAAGTAGAATATCTAAATGTTTGTATAAAAAAATAAAATATAAAAGTTTTAAACAATAAAACGATTTACTCTGAGCATCTTCTTTCGCGCCCTTCACTACAATTATCGTTAACGTCTTGCCCGCCAACTCGCTTGCGCCGGTTCATGTCCTGCCCTTTGCAAATAAACGATTAATATGTTGCGTATCATATTATTAGGCCGCTCGCTTGGAAGGGACGGCGTAAAGTTTTAATTAAGTAGACCGATACAGTCAGGCGGTGAAAAAAGCAACTGACACTGTTGCTACCATGGAAAGAATTAGATGAAAATAGACGTTTTTATTATTATCCTATAGGGAATATTTTTTTTATTAAATAAATTAAATAATTTTTAGTTTTAAAAATTGAAATATATTCGTTAACAACAAAGCTAATAAAGCTTAATAAAAAAAAGTCCGACGTGGTTTTTGACGTCAAAGTTCGCCACGATAGAAAATGGCGTTTTGGCGTTTGCGTTTATGCTTGCTTGCATTCATGGAGTCAAAGCTTCAAAGTCTTGAGCATCAACCCCAAGTTTTCTACCGGTTGCATTTTGGGGAGTGTGCGTTGAAATAATACAACTTTAATTCTACCAAGTCCGTTCCATCATCGGAGCACCAGGAGTATGGCGATGCACCAACGGAACATAGTGGATATCCCATCCAAATACACCAAAGGTTTTGGATACACATTCATTGTGCTTACAGTGAGAAGAGAAGTCTGTTTCCTGATATCTACAACCTAAGTATAAATTCAGTCATAGCTTAAAATATATTAAGCTATTATTAGTTATTTATTATTATATTTTAAGCAGTGATGTGGCGGAAGTCAGTGCATGTCAACCTTCGACATCACTGAATGTTTTGGAGAGGTGCCCTCTGTGCACCCAGGCACGGTTTTTTAAAGGTAAGCGGGGTCTGAAGGTGCATATTGGGAAGGCACACAAACCCCAAAATGCACTCACTTCAGACCCTGTTATTGATTCTACATCTCATACGCCGACTACATTAACATTTGACGCGCTTTGGAAAACTCTCACAAAATTCAAAAACTCTGTTTCTGTTTTAAAGCGAGTTCCTCGCGGAGCTAGACCTGTAGTAGCGCAACACTTAGCAGGATGCATTCGTCTTGTTGCCCGAGAGAACTCGCTTAGTGCCTGGGAACAACTGCTCACCTTCCCTTACAGAATATTGCATGTTGAAAAGAATTTGGCCACCAAAAAGACCTTAACCACACAAATTAAAGAAAACTGTAATATTTCGGCTTATAATTTGGATTCAAAATTATCGACACAGACTCAAAGTTATACCTCTAGAAGAGGTATACCGTATCTGGTCGAATCTAAATTAGGGGAAGGTGACATTAGCGGAGCAGCCAGAATTCTTTTCAGTAGTGATGTGCTGGCGCCGTGTTCTCCAGATACTCTGGTAGCTCTGGAGAGCAAACACCCAGCCCCAGCGGATGGCCTCTCTTTTCCTGACCCTCCTGATTCGGACATTCATACCCTCACCGTTACAGGTCGAGAGGTAATCTCAGCCGTTTGCTCCTTTCGGAGCGGCTCTGCCGGCGGCCTCGACGGCCTGAGTCCTCAACATCTGAAGGACCTCATCTGCTCAGGCGCCGGGGAAGCTGGTGAGTTGCTCTTGAAGGAGCTTACGGCTCTGGTTAACCTAATGCTCTCAGGCAAGGTGAACGAGGCCGTCATCGACACTCTGTACGGGGCCAATTTATGTGCCCTTCGCAAGAGAGATGGCGGCATCCGACCCATTGCCGTGGGCACTACATACCGTCGTATGGCAGCCAAGATTTGCTGTAAATTTTATGGTGAGGCTGTTTCGAAAAAATTTCAGCCCCTACAGCTAGGCTTCGGCTCCAAAGGGGGCTGCGAGGCTGCCGTACACGCCTTGTCGACCTACCTAAATTCTAACCTAGGAGAGGTCATCCTAAAGGTTGACATAAAAAATGCCTTCAATTCGATTAATAGGGATACCTTGCTGGCAGAATCTAAAAAAGAATTACCCAAAATTTTTAGTTTCCTTTGGCAATGTTACAGACAACCATCTAAATTACTATATCGGGACAATCTTTTGGAATCCGCTGTTGGCTGTCAACAAGGTGATCCCCTCGGGCCAGTGATCTTCAGTTTAGCCATTCACCCCATTATTCGACAGTTAAATTCCAAATTCAACGTTTGGTATCTCGACGACGGTACCCTAGGAGGCGATGCAGATACAGTTTTAAATGACTTACACTTTCTAAAAAATGAACTCCACTCAATAGGACTTGATCTAAACCTTTCAAAATGTGAACTATTCTTATCTGACAGCACCGACAGACAACACACCCTTTCCAAATTTAATACAATAGCCCCAGATATTAAAATCATAGAAAAAAGCTCTCTTCGCCTCCTGGGGTCTCCTATTTTCGAAGATTCCTTTCCCAACTTTGTCGAGGAAAAAATTCAAAATTTTAATGATGTTTCGAAAAGATTACTCCAATTGAACATGCATTCGGCCATCACTATAATTCGTTTCTGCTGTTTCGGCCCTAAATTAACTTATTTCCTTCGCGCTTCTCATTTATGGAAACACCCCCAGCTTTTGGAAAAAATGGACCAAATTATTCGGCATACTCTGACATCAATTTTAAACGTAGCCATGGATGACCGAGCTTGGGCTCAGGCTACTCTTCCTATCCGTATGGGTGGCCTCGGCGTCCGCAAAATTTCGAGTATTAGCTTACCAGCCTTTATATCCTCGGTTCACGGCACTGAGAAATTAATCAGGAATATTCTATCTCCATTACTGAATGATTTCAATGTGCCGTGCTTCATCGAGGCTATAGATGCCTGGAGACTCGCTTGCCCGAATTCTAATCCGCCCGACGAACCATCATCCCAAAGACGGTGGGATGAGCCGCTCTGCAAAGTAGTTCAGGAAAACCTGATTGCAACATTTACTGCTCCTGCAGAGCGAGCGCGCCTGCTGGCTGTGGGAGAGTGGGAGTCGGGTCTCTGGCTTCACGCACTACCGTCGTCGAACATTGGCACCTTGCTCGATGATAACACTTTCCGCCTCGCTGTTGCCTTACGTCTAGGTGCTCCATGCTGTTCTCCTCATCGCTGCCACTGTGGCGAAGTCGTCAACAGCCTCGGACACCACGGTCTGTCATGCAGCCGTAGTGCGGGTCGCATAGCGCGACACGCGAATATCAACGATATAATCAGACGCGCTCTTGTCACCGTCGGCGTTCCAGCCGTATTGGAACCCCATGGCCTGGCACGCGACGATGGCAAGAGACCGGACGGCATGTCGTTATTCCCTTGGAAGATGGGAAGGCCTTTAGTATGGGACGCTACTTGTGTCGATACTCTTGCGCCTTCACATCTTCCTAGCTCGTCGTGTCGTGCTGGTGCTGCCGCTGCGGCTGCGGAGAACCTCAAGCGGCGGAAATATAACAACCTTGTTGGAAGTTATATTTTCGAACCGTTTGGGGTTGAAACTCTTGGATCGTGGGGTCCGAGTGCTCACAAGTTGTTTAAAGATCTATCGAAACGTCTAGTTGACACTTCGCGTGACCCAAGGGCTGGCTTTTACCTCGGACAGAGGATAAGCATTGCCATACAGCGTGGCAATGCCGCCAGCCTTTTGGGCACATTACCAGTCGACAGCGATGTGGAAGAGTTTTTTGACGCCATATTTTAGTTTGATTTTAGTTAGTTGTAATTAGCGTAGGGTTTTATTATTATAATTTTTTTAATTTACTGTAATTATAGTTTTTAGTTGTGAATGTAAATTGTACAAGAATAATAGTAAAATAAAGCTATGACTATATATATTTATATATATATTTTAAGCTATGACTGAATATCAAGGAAGGTGAATTTGAAGGTTACTTCAAGGCAAGCATGCTCTATCGTCGACTACAATCGCTTACCATCAAATGAGAGAGTGGACAAGCATAAGCCCATCAAATACAAAATGTTCTTAACGCCTTTTAACTTATAATTTGAATGCTGATGGGTTTAAAGAGTTGGCTATTGTGTTAGAAGTTAAAATGTTTTCGTTTTGTTAACAGTTCATTGACCCAATGCAGGATTGTTTGAAAGAGAGTGGCCTTGGAACTCTATGAACAACTTAAAGAACACAGGCGAGTTTTAGCCAATAAAAGCCTGTCTCTCGCTCTTGCTCCACCAAGAGATTGGGGAGGGAAGAACCTAAAGTATATCTATACTAATATTATAAAGAGGTAAAGTATTTTTTTGTTTATAGGAGGTAGTCTCCTAAAGTACTGGTCTGATTGCTAAAAAATTTTTTCACCTATAGAAAGCTGCTTTATTCCTGAATGACATAGACTATATTTTATGTACGCTTGCAAAGCCACGGGCAAAAGCTACTTCTATGTTTAAGATGAAATCCTTTCACCAATTCTGTCAGTAAGAGTCTGACACTATCTCCCGCTCCACCCAAGAGCGGGGGTTGTCATTGGATGATTTTTCCCATCGAAAAAAAAAGTCAATGACTTATTTTTCTGTAATTTGGAGACGATTCTACATGTTTCTCCTCCCCGCTGTTTATAATCCTACATTTAAAATACTTACATAGTTTCTAAAAGACATGTTGCTAAGTCATCAGCTCTCTTCCATTAGGCGGGGCGTAGCATGTATCCAACTCGAGTGAATTCTGAAATGAAATTAATTATTGTTTTAATTTTTCAACATAATGTATCGTGCTAGCATTACGCCATTTGATGTCATATGGTTCGGATCCATGGGCCGTGGCTAAAATTAGATTATCTCATTTCTTATTGTGTAGGTCGGTGATGTCTACGAAGGGATTTATAGTAGGTAGGTGTTTGGAGGTAGGCGGAACAGAGAGTAAGGAACATAGATGTCGCTACAGGTGACCAACATGAGTTAATCCTGTCATCGTCATCATTTCAGCCGATAGACGTCCACTGTTGGACATAGGCCTCCCCAAGCGTCGCCACAACGACCGGTCCTGTGCGTCTCGCATCTATCGGATTCCTGCGATCCTCACCAGGTCATTGGTCCAACTTGTGGGACGCCTTACAACGCTGAGTCTTCCGGTACGTGATCACCACTCCAGAACCTTTCGTTTCCATCGACCATCTGTTCCGCGTGCAATGTTACCTGGCTATTACCAGTTAAGTTTGGCGATTCTTCGAGCAATGTCGGTAACCTTGGTTCTCCTGCGGATATCTTCATTTCTGATGTGATCATGCAAGGAAACTCCGAGGCTAGCCCTTTCCATTGCCTCTGGCATTCCAATGGCTGTTTGGTCTTTTTGTAAAGAATTGCGACAAGTATCCATCATCTTGCTTAAAAGAATCAGCAAGTTTGTATAGGATTTTCAGATCTTTATAGTCAAATAAATAGGCAGTATACTGATATTGTCGTTATTATTTCTTTTATTTCAATAATATGCTTTCGTGGTTTGTAGAAGAAGTTATGAGATTTCACGTAACTCCAATAGAAAAAAGACAAGTGCCGTGTTAAGTGACATGATCTTCTTCTTAATTAAGTGACACGATCTCCATTACAGTGAGTCAAGGCATAGAAGATTTAATGTTAAAACTGAATCGCTCGTTATTGCATCGTCAGTTTGAAAGCTTTAGCTTAATCAAGATAACCCCACGGCCACTACACTATCAATATACGAACATACACTATTGAAAAACCCTACAGTTAACATTAATATATCCTAGAATTTATTAATAATATTTCCGTCAATATTGCACAGCATTGTGCTCTGCTGGTTCTTTTTCGGCGAATTATTTTCAGTAAGTCAGAAAGCTTCGTAAGAGCTTTTGGCATTAAGTGTGCTTATATTAAAATTTATGAAGTTAGAAGAAGAAAGATTTTAAAGTTAAAATATACACACAATTTTCTTTATTTCATTAGGAACTATTTTTTAGCAATGTAATTTGTTACTATTTTAGGTCAAACCTAGCAAAAAGGACAACTTCCTATTGGCATATTAAGGCTAATAATATATGGTGTAGATACTAGTAACTGCGGATTATTTGAAAAAAAAAAAAAATTTCTTGGCATTGTAACAGCGAGTGAAGGAACACAGGTGGGTTTTTATTCGGTAAAAATCTGATTTTCCCTATTGCTCCATCCAGAATAAGAGGCGTCATTTGATGATTTATAACTGAATAAAAGGCACTTAAAGAATAAACGTTTTATTGATTAAAAAAACACATTTAGATACAGTATCAAACGAGGCCTAAAATACTTCCGTAATTTACTGGTGTGTAGTAACGGTTTCAGTGAATGGAATGTACATAGATGGTGATTCTCGATTCCCCAGTAAAGCCATAAGTTTTATTTTACGATTAGTGTTCGGTCGAGTACCTCGCATGTTCGAGCGTGTACGTATGCTAACGAAACCTAGTCTACAAGCTGAGTATCTTAACTGGAACAAGCTTTATTCCCTTAAGAAGTATTCCTTAACGAGAATAGTGCCAGTAAGATATTTATATATAGTAGAAAACCTGCTTGACTGACACAAAGACGCACAGCCGAAACTACTGGGACTAGAAGTGTGAAATTTTGCACAAAGCTTCCTTTTATAATGTAGCCGAGCACTAAGGGGATGAAACGGAGGTCCAAAGTTTGTATGGAGAAACCAATTAACACGCGAGTGAAGCCGCTGGATGAAGCTAGTCTATAAATCTGACATATCAATACACAGCCGAAAGTAATGAGAGAGAGAAGAGCGTAAAATTTTACACAAGGTTTTTTATTATAAAGTAGAATAGTTATTACACCCTAAGAAGGGAGGATTTCAAATCACCCCCCCCCCCAAATTGATGAAACAAGGGTCTTAAAGTTTGCGAAAACCCAATTTTACGCGGTTTAAGCCTGAAGCGTTTATAAAACTGATAGAATGAAATATACATATATACGAGTATATTTATTGGAGTTATAACTCCAGAGAAATTTGACAAAATTTGAAATACTTTTTGTTCACAAACAACGGTATATCCACGCCCAACCGATATAGATATATTCAAAAACGGTTTATGTACAAGGCCCCAACTGATTGAAACGAAGACATATTTTTAGTTTCAAGTTTCCTATAAATAGTAAACGTCTTCTCTTTGGTGAAGACAGAACAAAACGTCATCGAAGTGCCCACGCGTCCACGTGTACACGTCAGAGCAATAAAACAACACCAAGATCCTTTGCGCAAACGCATCGAACAACAGAACCATTCTATACACGACTACGTAAGAAATACCAGTTTCTTTTTAGTTTCAAAATAGAAACGTTTTTAGTTTCCGGACTGACCTATATCGATTGAGTCAATGAACAAAAGATGGATGGTCAAGTTCCTACCATTTGGCTCCACGATGATTCTCAACTTTATCATTTTGGTGGCAAAGTTTAAATTCGTTTGTGAATGTTTCCTAATTATTCCGATCCATGTTTCGCCTCTGGTGTACTAAGATATAGATCACACTGACAGATGCAACGATTAGACTTGTTTTTATTTACGTACCTAATTGTAGTGTGCTGCTATGTATAGCTGTTCATTTACATGTAGTGAAAAATACTCGAGTATTTTTGTACGAATGTGATTACTGCTTATAGATATTTTGAGTTTTTGGTTTATATTATATTAAATATACACCGCTAAATGTTGTAGATAGTTTGTACGCAACGCCGACAGGTCATTGGACTTGCTCAGTTGACGATTCCCTATAGAAATTAATTTCGTACATGCGTAAATTAATGTGAGTTTTGAAAAAAAGGTACTTTAATTTTATCTTTACCAATCGATAGGGTTTCATGTACCGGATCGACCCTCCACGGGATTAAAACGATCAAAATTGAACGGTGTATATGTATGTTTATTTAACATATATTTATTTGTTCCCTTGTTTTCTTATTACTCTGTTCTTTTTTTTATGCACCTGCCATGTTTTCTCTTCTCTACTCTTGGTTGACTGGTGCAAAATGCCTAGTATTAAAGTACTCCTTCGTACCTTTGTGTTGCATAAAGTTTTAATAAATAAATAGCGTTTTACTTTGTTTATCTCTATAGTATTCTTATTATTTGACGACTGTATACCATTGAGTTTTTGTGTCGGGATGCTCCTTATTAATTTAAACTTGACCATAGCGGTCATTGCTCCAAACTTTTCATTGCATTTTTAATATTAAAAACTAAATTAAAACATAACAGGTGAGATAGTGGTCAAACGCAAGCCTATCATTAATAAAAAAAAAAAAAAAAAAAAAAAAAAATAACAGTCTTGAATCATAGCGTCAGTGAAGTTTGAACATTGTGTATGTCATTTTTTGGCAGGGTGAGGATATTATATGATATATCTACTGTTTGAATGTTATTTGGTTAAGAAAACCTTTGTGCAGTGTTTCAATTAATCAGAAAGCTTGATTTATATAATCTACACTAATATAATATAGAGGTAAAGTTTGTTTTTTTGTTTGTAGGAGGTTATCCCGGAAAGTACTGCTCCGATTGCTAAATTTTTTTCACCGACAGAAAGCTGCTTTATTTCTGAGTGACATAGGCATTTTATGTATGCGGGCGAAGCCGCGGGCAAAAGCTAGTACTTAGGTGAAATAAAATTGATGAAAAAGACCATTAAAGGACACTCGAATTGCTTATTATATTTCACGGCAGATTTAGCTTAGCGACTATAGCGAAATAAATTTAGACAAATACTTCTTATGAAATTGGTATATAATTTCGAATCGATTTGATGATGACTTAAAACTCTAGAATTTACTCTCAGAATTATTTTGAGATGATATCTGACTATAAATGATTCCTCCTCCTAATCCGTTGGGCGTAACTCCTGTCAAAAATTTTATTATAATTAAAATTATGGAAATTCTGACGCATATTGTTCAGTTTTGAGTATGTAGGTCGCATTACAGATCTGTCGCATTGGGTAGAGGCCTGTAAAGGCAGTTAAATGAGGATAAATAAATTTTAAAAGCAAAATACATTAATATGGAAGTGTCAACGGCCTCTTCCAGTTTTTGAAATTTACGAATACTAATAATTCGAATACCGGCGACTAAAACTCATAATTTTGAAGAAAACTCATCTATACTAACATTTATACATAAGATGTGAAAGTCAGTATGTTTGTCTATCTATCATGAAATGACTGAACAGATTCATATAAATTATGACACCATAAAATTCATTTGAATCTGTTCCATAGACCCGCAGATTAGGTGATAGATACTTAAGGCGTATAGTCCCTTGAAAATCTGGCCGGATAGAGCCCCGTTGACCTTTAAATCCATTTTCTTTGCGAAATATTGATGTACATAAGTACTTTAAACATTCAGAAGAATGCTAAAACAGGATTTTTTTTGTGTAAATATATTTCAAAAGCTCAAAGCCGTTTGAAAGGAATAGGGAAAACAAGCTAAAAATTTCATGCTGTTAAAAAAAATTGTTTTGGCAAAAGTATTAATCTTACGAAAAAATCGAATGTTGATAAATATTTATTTATGTACATACTAGCTTTGCCCGCGCGGCTTCGCTCCCGCTCTTCCTTACTCCACCCTACTATACCCTACTCTACCCTACTATACCCTACTCTACTATATTTTTTTTTTTTCATAACTTGTCCTAGCCGTTACCGAGGAGTAAGCTTCAGAAAGTCATTGTTTTATATCACTGATCGGGAGTTAGGGCCTTAACATATTCCACGAAAAATATGCGATATTTGCGCGAACGAAGTCACTGGCAGAAGCTAGTAAATGAATATGACTGAATTGACTGAAAAATAAATTGCTCGGCAATTTCCTATGTGTATTGAAGTCTGAAGATAATACAAATAAAATAGCGTTTGGACAATCGCCATCAGACTTGAAACGCGTAAATTCTTATTTCCGCGTGTTTTGAAACGATTTGCATGTTTGTACGTCTGAATACGATGTACCTAATGGTGGAATATATATACCAAGAATATCTTTAGTAATAAATAAGCTATTGGTGCACAGTATTATGCCTAAATAGATTTATTTTATGCATAGTGCCAGGTACTTTAGCAACAAAATTAAATTGTATCTAATATGTTACGTCGAAACACTACGAGATCATCAGAATACCAATATGTATAAGTAGGTATTATTTAAAGTTTATTGCAGCAGTAAACAAGGTGGCTAAATCGAATGTGTATAATTTTAATTTGAGATAGATTTTTATAGTTACAAAAATGTAGGATATTTTTCTACGATTATTATATTAAATTAGCTCTGTAATTTTTATGGTAACTGTCCTGTTCAAAATTTTTATACTAAAATGCTTAAAAATTACCTAACAATGACCTAAACTTACGATGACAGCTTATTGTCGTTTTAATTTTTGTACCGTCAAACACAAATATTGTTTTTATGTTCGAAATCGGTCATGAATTAATGTCCTTTTAGACAACACTATTATTTTCTTAATAAAATTTAGTAATTTATCAATATGTTTACGAACTTTAGAACACAATAACTAAAACTATTGAATTGTTATGGGTTTAAAAACTTTTAAAAACAAAGCTGTATACATCCGATTTGGCTCCACTATAGTAATAACTAGTTTTTGCCTGTAGCTTCGCCCGCATACATAAACTATAAGCCTATGTTAGGTACTCAAGAGAGTTTTCTGTCGGAGAAAAAAATTTCGCAATCGGACCAGTACTTTCCTCCTACAAACCAAAAAAAAAACAACTTTACCTTTTTATAATATTAATAATAACTGTAGATGTTATTATTAATATTATTATTATATTAGTAGATGTTGTGATTAATAAATACATTTTTTTTTCAATCTAATTGTGAACGGACATATTTCCTATACTATCAAAGTTAGCATAACAACGTGTGATATACACACACTAAAAGACACCAATCTCAGCGTAAAATAACCAGTCTGTGTCAGGTTAACAACAGGAAAAGCGGCTACTTTGAAGTTAGAACTTTAAAACTGATATCTTATTTGTCACTCGACTTCTGTAAAGTGTTGTTTTTGTGGGCTAAAGTTGTTACTTTTTCCCACAGAACGCTTGATGCTAAAAAATGGTGAAGTCGAACTCGAGCTCAACATTATGATTTTTTTTATATAGAAACATTTAATATTATTTACATAGATTAATAATAAATAATCACTAGGTATATAATATATATACAAACTTAAAATAATAATATGTACAAACGAGTAAAAAAGGCTGAAAAATGGGGAAAACTCACAGGGCATCAAAAAATTCGTCCACATCGATGTCAGTGGGAAAAGTGCCCAGAACGCTGGCAGCATTGCCACGCTGGATGGCAATGCTGATTCGTTGACTGAAGAAGAGTCCAGCCCTCTGGTCACGCGAAGAGTCGACCAACTGTTTGCTGATATCCCGGACAACTCGATGAGCGCTCGGACCCCATGGCCCTAGAGTTTCAACCCCAAACGGCTCAAACACATAACTTCCAATAAGGTTATTATATTTACGCCGTTTGAGGTTTTCTGCACCTGCAGCAGCCGCCCCAGCACAGCCCGCCGTACTCAGAAGATGGGATGGCGCAAGGGTGTCGACACATGTTGCATCCCACACCAAAGGCCTACCCAATTTCCAAGGCATTATAGTCATCCCATCTGGCCTCTTCCCATCGTCACGTGCCAAGCCATTGGGCTCTAAAACAGCTGGCACCCCGACGGTGACAAGAGCTCGACGGATGATGTCATTAATACTGGCATGCCGTGCTATCCGACCAGCGCTTCTGCTGCAAGATAGGCCATGGTGTCCGAGGCGGTCGACTGCTTCGCCACACTGACATCGATGTGGAGCTCCACTAGGAGCACCTAGACGCAGGCATGTAGCGATCCGGAAGGTGGTGTCACTTAGCAAAGTACCTATGTTAGGTGACGGTAAAGCCTGTAGCCAAAGGCCCGACTCCCATTCACCCACAGCCAGTAGGCGAGCGCGCTCAGCAGTATTGGTGGACGTATTAATGAGATTATTCCGTACCAACCTGCAGAGCGGCTCATCCCACTGTCTCTGGGAAGATGGATTTTCGGGCAACGCCTTGTCCGGGCAAGTGATTTTCCAGGCGCTTACTGCATCGGCCAAGCACGGCACCTCACAGCTAACCAGTGATGGAGTCAAAATTCTTTTGGTCAACTGTTGAGTGCTGTGGACCGAAGACAGGAACGCCGGTAGGCTTACACTAGAAATTTTGCGGATCTCTCTCGAGATTAATTTTTCTTCTTGCTTAACTTAATGGTTTGTTAATCTTCCTGTTGTTACTTTTGACGGAAACTGTAACGTAGCTCTTGGTGCAACAAAGTCTTAGGTGTATTGTTACTTATACTTTTTTGTTTAGGTGGGAAGTCATTTAGAGACTTTTCGCGTTCTAGGGTAGAACGACAGGACGTGTTAGACTTCTACTATCTAAAACCACACCTGTGTCCCTTTATGTGTTGCCCTTTGTGTTCACAGCGGGTTTTTGACTCTCCACGGCCCTAGCGGACCAGTGTCCGCTAGGGCCGTGGAGAGTCAAAAACTGCCAAAAACTGTCAAAAACGGCCCAAAAAGGGCCAGTGCCCTGCTGGTTCCTTATGATTTGCTGACATCTCTTTGAGCCGCATGTGTATCACTACGCGCCATGGACGACTCGGACTCCGTCTTTACCTGAAGGGTGAACGGTAAGCTAGCCATTGCTCATCGTCCGCAAGCAGGGGCGAGAGGCAGTTCGTTCTCTCACTTTTGCGGCCATCTCCTTCGCTTGCATTACCTACTGTTTCGCACAAGGTAATAACGAAGGCTAGTCCTTTAGAACTGTTAAATTCATCGTTTAAATTTTCAAACGATGAATAAAAATAGTGCGAGAGATTATGCATTACGTAATATAAATGGTGCAGTTATGAAAAGCGCAGGTTTGGCCTGATGAAGGAACGATGTAATAATATTGTATATTACTATATTAATCACACTCGAGTGTGATTAATCTACTTATATATATAAAAGCGAAACACCACTCACTGATTTATCACAAAATCTCAGAAACTATAACACCTACAAACTTAAAATTTGGCACGTAGGTTCCTTATACGGTTTTACGAAACTCTATCTATGTGGGTCCAAAGTTTGTATGGAGAAACCTAATTTCTCGCGGGCGAAGCCGCTAGCCAAAGCTAGTAATATTATATTTAGAACAAGCTTTCTCGAAAGACGCTTTCCTGCCCGAAAGCTACCATTTAGTCGGAAAAAAACATATTCCCCCAACTGTAGCGCCACCTACCGAGTTCAATTTTATTTTCAAACGATCCAGGGACCAGGGGCAAACACAAATATGCAAATGAAATTTTATCCAAATCGGTCAAGACGTTTAGAAGGATTTACGTTACAAACACACGAAGGTACAGAAGAATAATGTTTATATCATAATATAGTAATGTAGTAAATTTTGTATGTTGTGTGGACGGTTTATTATAAGACTTTATAGTGAGAAGTACGTTGTATTTTCGACTTCCATTATGAAGCAATAAACTCAGGCGGATGTCTTAATAACTTTGTGTTATTAAATATAGTACATTTCTAATATGTTTGTACGTAGCTGTGTGATTATGATATACCTAATTCTTTTTGTCTTTTTGTAACAGGTAACATAATGAATATAGTAAGTTCACTACTACTACTGAGTCGTTTTTAGTTATTTTAAAATAGGTATTTTTTTATTTAAAAAAATATACTTGATGATGCTAAACCATAAGAAATAATAAATTCTCGAAATATCTTGATTATGTGACCGGTGTTTGTGTTGTGCAATACCAGTGTAGTGAAATGCGCCGATTAAGATAAATAGTTTAAAAAAAACTTTACTCAACTACATTTAAGTATTATTTCAGAGCTTGAATTAAGATTGTAAAATAATAAATTTTGGTCACAAATCAAAACATGCCTGAATAAAGAATCGGAAAAACGATTTTAAATCTAAAACACACACAAGTGCCGAAAAGTAAATAGCTGCAGAAGAGAAAAACTAAACGCTTATAGGACGCATAATATTCGCACACCATTTCAGTACATAAAAAGAGCATGCAGATGAAGTAACGCAGAATATGTCTGGCCGGTAATAAAGCCCTAAGTCGAGACAATGGCCATAGATCTTGAATAAATACTAGCCAGCGTAGCGCGACTGTAATTACATAATATTTTAACAGCAATGTGAAATGTGCTATTTGTGTCCTTAGTACATTACGGCGACCTGTTGTCTGCTTGATCTATGTCCGTGAGATCTCAATTGCTGCGACGCATAATAGGTGCTTAGATGGTGTTTGGACCTAGTCGCTTGGTTAGGTTAGGTACTATATATACATAGATATAAGGTTTTTATATTTCTATGGGTATATAAATATGTATGTGTGTCTTTCAGTGAGTTTGGTCGAGATATTTACGGTCTATCATGAATCTTGGTGATATTTTCGGCTTACCAATATTTATTTCCCCACTCCTAGAGAGACCTGAGAACCAGCAGTAGGAACATTATAAGGCTAGTGCTATATTTATATGGTCAATGGCTAAGGTGGAGGTGGGCTGGCCATGTCGCACCTGGACAGATCGTCACTCATTGGACGCCTGAGAAAGGACGACGTCGTCGCCGAATTCGACCACGATGAAGGTGATATGACGATTTGATTATATTCGCGGGACAAACTTGGCCAGAGATAGCCCAAGACAGAGGATAGCACAAGACCAAAGATAGCCCAGAACAGAGAGGTTTCGGAAAAGAAGCGAGAGGTCTTTGCTCAGCAGTGGTGAAAAATGGTGTCTTCAAGGCTAGAGTGAATATGCTCTTAATAATCTAGTGCGCCTCACCATCAACAATTGCATTACTGCTTACCATCAGGTGGGATCGTAGTCAAAAATTAGTTTGTATCATTAAAAAAAAACTGAAGTAGGTAACTAATCGTATATATATTTTTTATTTTTTTATTTTCCACAACTATCACACAACGGCGTCTAGTCCCAAGCAAAGCAGAGCTTGTGTTATGGGTACTAGACAACTGATAAACATACATATATATTTCTAAATACATACATATTATAGATAAATTACACCTAGACACAGAACAAATGATCATGCTCATCACACAAGCATTTGTCCTGGGTGGGAATCGAACCCACGACCTCCGGCATAGCAGTCAGGGTCACTAACCACTAGACCAACAGGCCAGTCAACCTGCCCCAATATATAGTTTACGGTGTGTATTATTGTTGGTTGCACAAAAGTGTCTGACCTACGTCTCCTATCAAATAAATAAAAAAAACTGGGCAAGTGCGAGTCGGACTCGCGCACTGAGGGTTCCGCGCGAACTACAATTCCCGAATGGAGTCTCGAAGATTTTTCCGAATTGCAATATTTTTTTTGTGACGTAGGTAACAATTTACTGTTTTCAGATTTATTCCTATATCTGTGCTACAAGACCTTGCTTTGTGCCAAATTTCAGGATTCTGGATCAACGAGAAGTACCTTATGAATTTCGATCTTAGAGAGTTTCAAAATATAGTTTTTTTGCGACATAAACGGCCGTATCTGTTTTATTCGTTAACTTAGAAGTTTGTTTTTTTCACGGCTTGAAGGGACCATAGATATGAGATAATGGTTTTAATTTCAAATCGATACCTTTACGTGTTCTCGAGATAAAGGGTCTTGACAGACAGACGGACGGACAACAAAGTGATCCCATAAGGGTTCCGTTTTTTCCTTTTGAGGTACGGAACCCTAAAAAGTAGACAGTAAATTGATTGATTCAGTAGTCAGAAGCAAAAATAAAAAGAGAAAATCATACACCGATATAATTAATAGTTTTTCAATTAATTGACTCTCACGGTAAGATTTCGCTCTGGGAACCACTATAGAACCACATTGTGTTCATAAAAAGTGGTTGTACGTGGTCACTGCTGCAGTCAATTTCATCTGTCACATTACACACAAAAAACTTGTTGGCAACTTGTTCAGCACGTCTGTAGAACAACGACTAACTTAAATCTTGTCTTATAAAAGAGAAATAAAGAAACATCATGGGAAAATATATCGCATATATGATAGTAGACTTTACCTAAGAGGGGTTCTTGTATCACGTTAATTAATAATAACTATGTAAATAATAACAATGGATAATAATAAATATAAATAATAACAATGAATAAAAATAAACACAAATTATAATAACGAATAATAATTAATAAATACAATTTAACTAGCGGCCCGTCCCGGCTTCGCACGGGCAACAAATATAGCCTATGTTACTCAGGGTGAATGTAGCTTTTCAATGATGAAATGAGTTTATTCGTTACAAACATACACACACACATAAAAATACTCCCTGTTTAATATTAGTGTAGATAAGGACATAAATGCATGCAATTAATCTATGAATTTAC
Organism: Mythimna ferrago; assembly: GCA_910589285.2. Lineage (NCBI taxonomy): Eukaryota > Metazoa > Arthropoda > Insecta > Lepidoptera > Noctuidae > Mythimna > Mythimna ferrago. The sequence goes on along the minus strand of OU342673.1, from coordinate 29,827,051 downwards.
CAATAATCATTTTATTTCGAAATCTTTTAATTATGCTATTTATTATTGTAATCGTCAATGTCATGTTAAATTTAATTGGCAAGAAATAAAAGGCTTTTTATTTTATTATTTATATGATAGTATCGTGTATCGTCTCATTTTTCAATGAAGGCTAAAATAAAAATATTCGTTAATTTATTTGCGTACTCTTTCGTGAAGTTTTGACACTTTTATGATGACTTCCTGTTTTGGAAAGAGTCATCATAAAAGTGGTATAATCATAAAGTCTTTTAATCATTACAACAAAACCACACAAGGGCTTGCTTTTTTTACCTTGGGCAGAGGATAAGCATTGCCATACAGCACAGCGTGGCAATGCTGCCAGTCTTTTAGGATACATTACCAGTCGACAGCGAGGAGTTTATCGACGCCATACCTAAGATTATTTTATTATTAAGTGTATTTATACGAGTATGATAGTTAAGTTTAGTGTGATAGCTTGAAAATAAAGTCCATATAGAAAAGTGGAACAAAAGAATAAATCTAAATTAGGAACTATTGCCATTTTTATAGACTAATTAAAAGCTTTACTTTGTTGAACAGATGCGATGTGAAAACAAAATCGTTGAGTTGAAGCATCGCTCACATTCTTTACGTCAGTCAAGACAAAAAACACTTTGCTGTACAAAATGGAATATTTATACAATAAATTGAATGTAAAAGGCGTAATTTATTTTAAAATAGTGGTTAACAAACCAAGTAACTCTGTTCAAAGTGAACAGAACAAATATGAAATCCAATCATCTTCTATACATATAAGATACTTAGAAGTGTTTAGTTGTGCGCTCATCACGTAAAATGTATGAAAATGGCGTAGATAACTTTTATACATTAAATTGTGTGCAGCTTGATATATTACTTAGGCTTTGATTCATGGCAATCGGTTGAATATAGTCAACCGATTGTCATGAAAGATAAAGAGAATGTAGTATAGTCATTGAATGTTAGGTAGTACGAAGTTCGCCAAGTCAGCTAGTGGAAAATAAAATTAGACAAGTGGAAACAGTGTTGTTTTCCCAGAGTTTATAGAGAGTTTACAGAGAATTTTTGAATCAAAGTCTCAGTCAACATTTATTTCAAATAGACCATTTGCAGGCACTTTTGAATAGTCAAATGTCGGTCAGTCCAAGAAAAGTGAAGCTAAATTGCATAGTGAGAACTATTCAAAAATTCAAATATTTTTATTTCACATTAGCCTACATGGGCACTAATAAAACGTCAGAAGCTAGTGCACGTTTCCAAATTGGTCGTTTCCTATGGAGAAGAACCGGCAAGAAACTCCATGGTTACTCTTTCTATCTTACTTTTCGCTATTTGTTGCCGCAAATCTACGCACATATACGTGCCTACTATTTGAATTCGGTTTACAGAACACCAAACGGGAGCTCGAACCAAACAATCGCTATAGGAACTGTTAGATTTATTTCTGTCGAAAGTACATTACTAAAATAAATGGCCTACTCTCAGTAGAAGTGTCAAAGACTTGGGTTCGGAGCGGGTTGTTGCCTCGGCCGAAATGGGGTCGGATCGGCTTCCCGTAGGTATCCGCCAACACCTTGCTGCCAACCGACTTTCTAAGATCAGTTGTCACAGGTGCAGCCTGGTCCCTGGTACTTAAACCTGAGGGCTGAAGAATGAAGATGTGCTAAGAATACACAGGTAGTCTGAAAAGTTTACGACCTAACAATGATACCAGACATTTTTTCTTATAATTTACTTTTCTTTTTTTAACTCTATACCGTTCTTCCAGCGATGCCACCATCTCTCTAACCCGTTCAAATATTAGATGGCATTTTTTTTCTGTAAAATAATTATTCACGAAATTTTCCTTCGCATTTGACGGAAATCTCTATCCTCTGAGCACAATTATTAGATGAGGGAACAAAAATAGCTAGATCTGGTGAGCAAGTTGGATAAAATCAAGCAGTTCAAATCGTAATTCGTAGATTTTCGCTGTGGTAATCGCTGAGGTTGGAGAGGGCGCGTTTTCTTTTTTAAGGATTTTCTTTTTCGGTATCTCACAACGACTCACTCAAGTGACTGTCAAATAACAACACGCTTCCAAAATTGCTGAAACTTTGGTGAGTAACAGTCAAAAGATGCACAAATAAATTCATCATCATCATCAGCCTTTTTAATGTTCCCACTGCTGGAACTCAGGCCTCCTCTCTAGGAGAGTGAATGGGCCATAATCAACCACGCGGGCTCAGTGTGGATTGGTGAATGTCACATGTCTTCGAAATTTTAGTTCTAGGACATCCCGGTTTCAACAACATTCACTAGCTTTAATTGAAGAGTACTGTGAAGATTCACATTGAGATCAGAAACCGTAAGACTCTCAGTCAGTATCTCTTGTGAAATTTACTGATCTGATGCTCCAATCGAGTCTTCCTTGTAAACGATACTGTTCCACGAAACGCCCTGCGCCATCTGGATTGGGCTTTCATGAGTTTCCCGAAACTTTGCGTACTTTGCTGATTGCTCAAGACTGACTGAAATTAATAGGTACCTAAATGTAACAGTTACATATGACACTTAGTTTATATGTATTATTATAGCTAGAAATGATGACCATATTTTAAATTTTTAACAGATTTATAAAACTATAGCAGACTATTTCGGTCTTAGTCTCAATCATTTTGATAAAGCTACCAAACGAAATAATGTAATAAACAAAATCAAAACTATTGTTAAACAATTTATTGAATAACTTGCTACTGTTCGTGGCCTCGCCCGTTTAAAATGAGTCCTTCACATTAAAAAAATATATAAAGAGTAAAGATTTCTGTTTTACAGGACCTATCGGCCCCTTTGACCATCTTTTCTACGAGTAACACCACTATCGGTGACCTTGGTTATCCTGCGGATATCTTCATTCCTTATGCGATCGCGCAAGGAAACTTCGAGCATAGCCCTTTCCACTGCCCTAACAACTGATATTACTTATCCTGCTACCAAATTTTATTTAAATCTTTGGACGTACTCGTAGGAGAGATTTGTCGTTTATCTCTTTCAATAATCAGTATCTTTTGTAGGTGGTCTTTGTTTAATTGGTTTTCGATTTGTTAAATAAGATGTTTTATAAAAATAGATGTCTATGTATACAATTGTTTAGCCTTCTGGGTTTAGCAATTTCTGGTTTGGTGATCTTTGATAAAGATTGATATTGTAGGTATAATATCAATCAAAGATCAACAAACCAGAAAGAGGCGTCTGAAGAAATTTGAGATGTCTGAAATTATATTTGTGAATACATACTACTTAGTATTGATGTAACAAAATATGTAAATTTAGTTAATTATGAGTAACATGCACGATGACCTAATTTCAGGCCATTGACGGAAAATAAAATGAATCTTGCCAATAAAACTAGCATTGATTAATGATATTTTCTACTAGATTTATGATTTGCATATAACTTCTAAAAATTATCTTGTCTTTTAATATGATCCGACTTCCTTTCTGAATATGTTATTATAACATTTCTGCTAATTTTATTAATCTCATGAAATTTTATGAGTTATTTTGGTTTATGATTATGGTGACCTAGAGAAAGAGGAAAAAAGTCTTTCATAATTTTAGGGGGCAGTAAACAATGTTTATTGAATCTTTCTTTAAAGTTCTTCTACGTAAACGAACCAAGGTTACCGACATACCACGAAGACATTCCAAACTTAAGTAAGAGTAGGTAGGGCACATTGACCGCGTACCGGAAGACGCAGTGTGGAAAGACGCAGTGTTGGAAGGCTACAAAGCAGATAGGTGGAGGTAAATATGCCATGTAAGACTACTGGACGTTGCACAGGACCTATATCTACCAGTGAAGGTTTTCATCTCCTTCTTGGTATTGCTTGCCACAACAGGCAATTCTTGTCTTGTGAAAGGCATAAAGACCGATCTTGCAAACTTGCTTGATGACTATTACTAAAGTGGAGTTCATGGCCTCAACACACAACCACCGAATCCGTACAGCAGCAACACTACACATTGTACTGGTGATACAAACAACCAGCATTCTGAATAGACTTGTCAATACCACTACCACTGGTAGCAATAACCATGTCTGTGTTCTTCAATGGCAGACCTTGCCTGGTTCTTAACTCTGAGGGTAACTTAGTCCTGGCATAATTTGCAGCAACATTATGGCCAATGGCAGTGGCGAAGATTCAAAAGTCAGCCGATCTCGTTCACCCATAGGTTACATATATTATCTTCCTGGAAAAGCACTAATGTACTTGACAATGCGAACAATATAAGAGTCGTCAAGAGTAGTTAAGTTCTTGCCTCAGTAGACAAAATTCATTTTTTATCTATCAGTTTTAGTTATGTACCGTGGCCCTAATAACATGTATTGAAACCTATTGTTAAGACAAAGTTAAAGTCAGCTTAGGTACGAATACATTGGTACGGTACGTTATGACCATGCTGGTATTCAGGATAACCGTTTAAGTCATGGGTGGTAGTTAATGGTTCACTGCTCGAGAGCTTGAGGAAGTGATGATGACGTCACGATATAGTAACTGCCCGAAGTCTGCCCTATTATAGTCTAGGGGCACCAGTTTGGAGACATGCGAAACAGGATGTAAAGTATCACATACCTCTGTTAAAAGGAAGTCTGTGTTGTTTCTGGTGTGAGCAACTACTCGATATTTCGTTTCGGATTGTGGTCTATAAAATAATGCATCATTTTTGAATTACGTTCCTATGTGGGGTCATAGATGTCGCTACCCAACCATCCTTAAACTGGATAAAATTTTCACTTCAGCACCTGCTCTTCAATACAAGTCAATAAGATCTGTCATTGAATGTTACCTATAACACCAATTCAATCGTGGTCAGTTGATGGTATGGTAGCTATATATTTTAGCTTTGATTTGTTGCAGTAGATAATCTACTACAGTACAGTACTACTATCTAATCTACAGTTGGTAAACTGCAGATCGACGTTAATCATTTCGTATGGTTTAACATCGTTTCATAAATGAGAATTCTTTTTTTATAATATAAACTAACGCTTGACTGCAATCCCACCTGATGGTAAGCAGTGCTACAATCATTGATGGTCTGATTTACTGTAGTTTATTAAGATTCCACAAGCTTTATTTAAGAAGTTATAGTCTGTCTAATAAGTTAACCGACTTGGGAATTTTATATAATATTTCATCATATAAAAAATACAAATATTCGGTACTTTTTATAAGGTTCTTCTGTTAGTAAACAATGATCTCTATCTCTTAATCAACCTTAATTATTGAATCCGTGTTGACTACATCAGATTTCATTAAATCATCATTACCCAAGTCGTTTAACTTATTAAACAGACTCTACAGCACATAACGCGAATCAAATTTGACTTACTCCATATATCATGAAAATGTTTGCGAATAAACAAAATACAGAGTCACAGTCCAGTTCAGAATCATATTAAACACTGAAATGACGTATTATCCTTTAAACTCTTTAGAGGCGAGGCGACCACACACAGATTCTCAGAACGCCAAAGAAAATCAATAAATTGTGAAGCATAAACTCACAGAATATGTGATCCTTTACGGATCATGGAAGAGGTAGAAATGTATACTTCAGCCAGTATAAACAATAGAGGTTATTGGCGACATTTTATTCTAAAGACAGCCATACACGCTAGGATATACCTGACAGGTTTGTTTGTACAGTTATACCTGTCACGTAAGCTTATACGAAAACTGGCAAAGTTGTGTAATATACACGCTCCGGTTTACCTGTAAAACTCAGCTGTGTAGGCAAATCTGTCAGGTCAATCATACCCTATCGTGTCTGGCTACCTTAATCATATTTATCTTGTTAGTAATGTTTTTTTTTAGCTGCTGAAGCGTGATTGATTTATAATTACACAAAATTCTTAGGAAATAGAATGGCAGGGTTATATTGTCTCAAATTTAAAAATGGTGGTTAACCGTGACAATTCATTCCCCATTTTTCCTCTAATTTTTTAAACACGTCTTGAAACTGATTTGTTTTTGGAAGGTGAATAAGACAACATCAGTTTCTAAAAAACTGATAGGTATTGTATATGTATATCCTGTACCTTAACCTTTCGTATGCCGTAATTAGAGACACAATTAAAAAGTTATTGTGTCTCGCGTGGATCCACGTTCCGGACACACAAAGGGTTAAATGCACCTCTTTTTTTTGACGATGGCGCACGCTTACCCATAAGTAATCTATTCATTCTTGATATAAAGATCTATGGGGATGATAAAGTAACAATATTAAAATGAAACGATGAAATCGCTAATACTAATACAGATTTTTTTGTTAAAGTAGCTGTTAATGAACATGAAAATTTTGGATATCTAATGGTAAGTCTCGTGGTCTCAAGGACAAATAATATTAATTAACAAGCTAACCCGGCGAATTTCATACCGCCTAACGGTCAATGAATGTAGTATCTTTCGATATAGTCAACCGATTGCAATGAAATAAAGCCGCAGTAATACATAAATCAAGTTACGCACAATTTTAATAAATAAAAGTTATCTAAATCGATTATGTACATTTTACGTAATGCGCGCACATCTAAAAGCGTTATCAAAACTATTTTAGGCTGGATTTAAGGCGGCAACTTCGGGTAATTTATAAAATATTTTTTTTTTAAATCTGACTTTACTAAATAGCTTCAATAAATTTGGTGGCGTCCAAATGATCAGTGAAAAAATATTGAAAATAAAATGTGTCAATTCAGACACTATGTCCAAATATATTGTGTCCGAATCATCATTAACTCAAGCTTATTGCTTGCACAACATTACTTAATAGGGTGTGACAAATATTTTATCGTTTTCGTATCACAGTAACCTAATTCCTAAAGCATATTAACATTCATCAATGTACAGTCGATAATATTGAAAACTAACCCAATCTTATTTTGCCTACAGGCGTTGCGATACTATTTATTAAATTGAATTTTTCTTAGATGTATACTATAAATTATTATTTTTGCTTCAATATGAATAGTATCAAAAATAAAGGCTATTTTCATGTGTAATATTTCTCTAATCATAAATATATTTTTTCAAACAGCGATGACAAATAAACATTTGCCATCTCTGCTCCAAAGAATATGACACTGCTATTCTTTATTATTAAAAATCATCTAAATGATATCATCCACCCTTGGGCGGAGCGGGAGATAGTGTCAGACTCTTACTGACTAAAAAATCCACCTCGTTCCTTCTTGTCTTTCATACCGCAGCCGAGCCTCCCTTTCGGAAACAGACCCTAGGACCCATAATGATATTGGCAGTTGCTTTTAAATTTTAACTATACTGTCAGTGTAGCCCATCACCAAACTAGCTTGGCTGATCCTCCATCCTGAAATCCAACCTCCTGGTTTGCCAAAATATAGATACTGTTTTGCTAAAACGACAAACATTTTTTTTGAATATTTTTTAATAAATTTCTTTTGTACGAAATTATCAACAAAGTTTATAAAAAAACATAGTGTAACGTTTTTTTTTTGATAAAACTAAAATTTTTAAATTTTTAAAATTTTATTGCATAGATTACAAAAATCAGAATCGCACTGACTTCTGACCCGTATCGATGCGATAGCTATATATCTAATAATATATTATTAAAAAGTAGGATGATAGAAGGAAATTTTAACAATTTCAAACAAATTTTCAACTAAAAGGGTTACTTTTCAATTCTGTTGATAGTAGAAGTCTTAGAGCGATTGCTATAATATTTGAAGTAAGATTAGGTTTGCATGACAGGCAAGCGTCTAGACCAGTTGACATTTTACCAAAGATTATCAAGAAATTCGAAATATATAGATTGATGAGTGACAGATAGGACATGGTGGAGCACACAGTTGAGGTGTGCTTGCTTGGGCGGAGCATCGCCGTGCCTTCGTGGGGGCGATCGGCGGCGGAGACCTCTCGCGCCGGGCCTTGGTTCAGGCCATGGTCCGGTGCGAGGAGGAGTGGCAGGCGGTCGCCGACTTCTGCGAAGCAGTAATGCTCGCAAAGGAGGAGGCCGACCGCATCAGGCAACGGCGCTCTCGCCGCCGCCGGGATTCCGATCCCGATTTCCGGCCATTGTAGGCGCGCGCTTGCGGATGGCGAGCAATGGGTAGCTCGCTGTCCGACCGTCCGGTAACTGTCCGGACTAAGCCCAAGTCGTCGACGGCGCGCACTGTTCCCGCGCGCCTCAAGGAGTTGTCAGCAACAGCAGGGGCCAAGCTGGGTCGAAGCCTACCGGGGTCAGGGTTAGTTTCGAAAGACAACTCGAGCCCCGGTATGAAGGCTTGAAGGAACGGGGTGGGTTTTTAGTCAGTAAGAGTCTGACACTATCACCCGCTCCGCCCAAGAGCATTGGTGTCATTGATGATTTTCCCACCAAAAAAAAAAATTATTGGCAGATGATTTGACATTTACAATGAATGAAAATGACCTAAACTAAAATTCCTATAACTTCTGATTGTTCTACGAGTATTAGAATTGTTATATTCGAATAGTTTTATTAGAGTTGCACACTTAATGTTTAGGCATAATATACTCCACATGTTAACAATTAAACACATGATTAATTGGTTGGTCATGGAGAAGTACGAAGTACATGGTGTTAACTTAAATCATTCTTCGAACATCTCTATTCTTCTTCTTCTTCTTTTCGTGTCGATGTACTCTTACAAAATGTCTAAACTCAAACATGTCCTATGAAACGTGAAGAGTTTGGAGAGGAGAGATATTGTTTTATTTATATCAACTCCAAAAATTAAAAAAAAAAACAGGGCTACGGAAACGTTTGAAAGAGTTACTATGGTTCTGAAACGCAAAAGGTATCTGAAGGACACAGGTGGGTATTAGTCAGTAAGCAAAAGTCTGACATGCACTCTCGTTCCACCTTAGAGTCGGAGAACTCATTTGAAGCTTTCCTACTTCAAAGAAACAAAAAAGAGTTAGGTCATTACTATTTTAAGAGTATGATGTGCTACCAAAATGTAACCGCGCTCGCGTTTGACCACCATCTCACCTAATGGTAAGCGATGATGTGGTCGACGATGTAATTAATGTAAGTGGACATGTACCGCTTTAATAACCTATTAATAAATAAAGAATTATTTTTAAGACAAGCATAGAAAACAGCCACAGCGTAGGATTTTTTTGAATTTTTTAGTTTATGCATAAAGCATTTAAAATAGCTTATGCAGTTCGACCCAGACTAAAATAAATGAATGGCAGAGAAAAATGAGTTGGTACGTAAGAATGGGCGATGATTTGAAGTGATGAAACCACGCACAGTCACTCTTTGGAATCAAGCCACGTGGCTGTTTGTTTACAAGGTGACTACCAGCTGTTGAATCATATAACTACGTGAGATTTTAAAGGCAGAAAGTTGTTTTTTTTTTAATGCTAATAGAGCTATCTAATATAGAATTAATCTGTAGAAGTTTTTAGTTGTGCGCGCATCAAAATCATCAAAATTTATACATTAAAATTGTATGTAATTTTATATGTTATTTGGGCTGTGTTTTATTGCAATCGGTTGACTACCTATATCAAAAGATATACTACATTCATTTACTGTTGGGTGGTACGAAGTTCGCCGGGACAGTTAGTCTTTAATACTTTTCATGCAGGCGCTGTATTGTTAATTATATGTTTTATTTATATCTTGAATATATATTTCTTATTCTTATATTGTAAATTGAAGAAGTAGTGTTTACCTATCTTTTCAATATTTTACGGTGTTTCTTAGTTTTCCATCTTGAAAATACATTATAACATTCCCATAAATTGGCTATGTTATGACAAAATAAATATCTTTGTGCCATAAAGTTAAAGCTATAGTAAACATAGACTATATTAATAAAATTTTACCGACGAACGTCTACTGAGTCACATTAATTTATTGATTCTATGACAGTCATAATAATAGTCTGCTTCTTCGAAGAATACGTAGTAAAATTTTGTAGTGTCGGTGAAAGCCAGTAAAATAAGCCAAAAATATATTGTTCTAAAGATAGTGGGCCTATCGTAAGAGGTGAAATGTATTACAATGGACGACACATTGCCCGAGTGGCCTAAATGTATAAAGACAAACAATAATTAGGTACAGGAAAACACTTAATTAAGGCAATTCTTGGAAAACTTACTTTGTTGTCATGAATTGCAAAATAGTAATATGACAACGAACACGAATCTGATCATTAGAGCTAACTCTCACTGGAGCTATTCCAAGTATTCTGTGTAAAAAAAGAAACAAAAAGTAATGTTTATACAAGTAATCCTAATTTTACATTAGGATTAGTAATCAAAATCCAGTCTATTCTATTTAATAAAAAAATTGTATCATTAATTCGCTTGTATCGCTTTCAAGCGCAAAGAACTATGTTCCCACTTCTTAAGACTTCACATAAAATCACGCTTAAGCAGATACAAAAACAGGATATACTGTTACAATTAGTACGAAAGCTAAAGCACTAATTGGAAACACGTTTGGGCTAGATACGGTGGACAAAGATTGGATAAAATCTAATTAGTACTCAGTACTGGGTATCAACACAACACCTTTACTGGTATCGGTCCTCAGACAGACTACGATAATAGCTGATATATTTTGCCCAGTCTATTTGCTGATAGATTGACGGTGGATTAATGAGATTCAGTTATATGTAGTTTAAGAGTAGGATGCTTTTACAATCGTATTTTAATGACTAGATATAATAGGAAGTGTGGACGAGGTACGGTGATTGAAAAGCTGTATGCTAATGATTGATTTCGATATGTCGAATATGTTGTGACGAAAGTTTTAAATACCTGTGAATGTGGTTGGCTATATATAAAGGAAGATTAATAGTATAATAGGTGGACTGGACTATCTTTTAATAGAGTCGTGTTGAAAAATATTAGTATGGAAAGGTGCATTCAGATTAGCGTAAACGCCCTGCACCTACTTAAAGTACAGAGCAACAGTAATTGCGACTGACCTATTGACAAGTGTTATTTGTTTTACCCATATATTAAAAGATTTTATATCGTAAATTTTCTTCTCAATTTCAGATATGTTGGGATATACGAAGTCGGAAAATTTTACGGATCCAGAGGGAGATCATAAATTAGGTGATAATAATAATAATAATAAACTTTGAAACTTTCAGTAGTGCCATCAGGATGGAATTTGGTGTGGACAAACGTGCAGTCATGCATGTAAGGCGAGGGGAGATAGTGGAATCCGAGGGAATTCAACTCTCGGATTCCATACACCTTAGATCCCTCTCCTCGACCGAAACTTATAAGTATTTGGGTATGTCGGAAGCGTTAGGCATTAACGTCGCTGACATGAAGCAAACGTTGAAGGAGCGCTTCTTTGGCCGCCTGAAGAAAGTTTTAAACAGCCTTCTATCAGGCGGAAATAAGGTGCGCGCCTTCAACGGTTGGGTCATGCCGGTTTTAATGTACTCTTTCGGCATACTCAAATGGACTCAGACTGAGTTAGACGCTCTGGATAGGCGGGTCCGTACATTGCTGACCGCAAATCGGATGCATCACCCACGATCTTCGGTGATGAGACTGTACATCCCGCGGAAGTGTGGAGGTCGAGGCTTTTTGAATGCAAAGACTCTACACAACCGCGAGGTGTGCAGCCTCAGAGAATATTTTCTCAAAACCAACGTGGGTATGCACCGCGATGTGGTCGCAGTGGACAAGGGACTCACCCCGCTGTCCATGGCTAAAGAGAACTGGCGCAAACCTGTGGTACTTACCACTGATGACCGCAAGGAAGTATGGAAAGGCATGGAGCTTCACGGGCGCTTTTTTCGGGCTCTTCATGAGCCTGATGTAGATTTTTCGGCGTCCGTGGCCTGGTTACGATTCAGCAACCTCTTCGGAGAAACTGAAGGTTTTGTCTGTGCGATTATGGACGAGGTTATCTTGACGAACAACTACCGGAGACATATTATGAAGGACGGGACGGTTGACGTGTGTCGGGCATGTCATCGTCCGGGTGAGTCCATCAGACATATTATCTCTGGTTGTTCTCGTCTGGCTAACGGCGAGTATTTGCACAGGCATAACCAAGTAGCCAGGATTCTTCACCAGCAACTTGCTTTGAAGTACAACCTAGTGGACTCTGAGGTACCGTACTACAGGTATGTGCCCGACCCAGTTCTTGAAAATGACCATGTCACGTTGTACTGGGATCGGTCAATCATTACTGACCGGACTATTGTAGCCAATAAGCCGGACATAGTGGTGATAGACCGATTAGCGCGCCGTGCAATGATAGTCGATGTCACCATCCCGCATGACGAGAATCTCGTGAAAGCTGAGAAAGAAAAACAAATAAAATATCTTGACTTAGCACACGAGGTTGTCGACATGTGGAATGTGGACTCGGCTATCATTGTGCCGATTGTTGTGACCGCTAATGGCCTTATAGCCAAAAGCTTCGACGACCATCTGTCGAAGCTATCGTTGCACGGGTGGATCAAGGGCCTGATACAGAAGGCAGTACTCCTCGATACGGCTCGCATTGTGAGGAGGTTCCTGTCTCTGGAGCCCTAACCACCGGTAGCTTGGACCCTGCTCCCGACACCGGTGGATAACTATATTTTTATATTTTTAAATGTTTTTTTTTTTCTTTTGTATAATTTTGTTAAAAAAATATTTAAAAATGTAATTTTATATGTAAAAAAGAATTGAATAAAGAGAATAATAATAAAAAACATAAAAATAACTCTAGTTGTAAAGAAGAAGAGATCAACCCCAAACGGAAACAAAATACAATCAGCTTTCGTCTCCGACATTCTTATTTCAATAAAGCTTGTACACCAATGAATTTCACGCACACTATAGAACAATTCGCAACGCACATACATATATGCATACACGTACACACACGCAGAGCTTGTCAACATAATTTTATCACTACGTACGACCGTTGCGAGGGTACAGTTCTTGACTGCAGACCAAAATAACCCACAGCTAACATTTCGATGCGATGGGATATCCTGACAAATTATTTTTATATATCCCAGTTTGTCTCTATATCCGTTAGGGATGGTCCCTGCTTCTAATTGTTTGCCGTAGGGGACTATTTTAGTTTCATTACGGTATTTCTGTATGAAAGTGGTGTGAATTATGTGAAAGTTGAGTCCTTTGGCTCGGTACATTGTACTTAATGCAATGTACCGAGCCAAAGAACTCAACTTTCCTAGATGAAGATTCATCTAGCAAAGTCTGGTAATTTTTTAGTAGGGGTTTAGGTTTATAACTAAATAGTTTAAAAATAAGGCTCATAATAACAAGTATATTTACCTGTATAATTAATACTCATCAAGAAAATTCCAAAAAGCTCAAAAACGATTGAGTTATCTGAGTTCCTATGGCCACCTTCCGGTTCCATCATTAGATCAGCTCTATGTCGTAATAATGTTGCATAGTCATCGGATTTAGATAAGTAACCGAGAAGTGGATCAAATTTAATTTCAAGATTTGATTACAGACAAACATCGGGACAGGTGAAACTAAATAAAACTTTGTAAAAATTAATATAGACATCATATTAATTTTTACAAAGTTTTGACATGTTTTTAACTTGCAACTCGGCATTTAAAGCAAACACATATTAAAATTCACTCTAGGCCCAAGTAGCGGCATATCAAAAGAAGGCCATAATAGTATCTTATAATATATAAGTACATGTACGTTTAAAAATGTGCCTTTTCACAAAGGTAGCCGGGTCACACGGAGATAAACAAAATATGGCTACTTGTGATACACGCCTACAGACGGTACGTGTCTTGATTAAGACTTGAAGCAAAACAATAACTGGCTCTTCAGATTGTACAGATCTAAAAAGTGAGAAAAATAGACTTGGAAAACAGGATATTATCAGTAAATCAATATCCGCTGTTAGGAATTGTTAGAACTGAAACGTACGTAGGTCGTTGAAGTAGCAAAACATTTTGAACCTTAACAACACATGAAGGAAATCAATTTTCATCTGTAAGACTAAAACAGAGTGAAATTCTGTGACATTTTAATCGTTTCGAGAATAAATATATGCGATTCAATTGTTAAATGTTGTTACAGGATGATGATACTTTTGTTGGCACAAAAATAAACTAATCGTTGACACTATATTTTTCTTGTAACTAAGCGCATCAGATATTAGAAGTTCATAACTTTCGATATTTTAGAGCTCTATGGTGCGAGTGCGATGCTCTTGACCAGACAACTTATTAGGGTGCCCAAAGTATCCCTACACCTGCACTTTGGACGACCTTAAAAACGCTACTGACGCCGCTATAAACGTGACAACCTATTGAGCCCAAAAATTGTCAGGAAAAAAAGTCATCGTTTCGAGAAGAAGAAGAAGATGTTTCTATGATATCATTCAAAAACAGGAAGAAAAATAGAATAGTATATTATTAAGGATACACAGTTAGGGTTGTATTTGATGGAGGAAGTGCATGTGTGCAAAATGCAAGTTCGTGGAGACGTAAAAAATTAGAACTTTATGATTCACTGATACACTTTGTCTTTCGTGAGCAGAATTACAAAGTAGTCTTTTTTGTTGAATGTTGTGATGTAATTTTTGTTCCTTTTCTGAACGACGTGACGTCATTGCCAACTGGATCTATCAATCAATGAATAGAACGAGATAGTAGAGATGCTGTCCGCCTCTAATAAAATGTTATCTAGACAATGTCTTTACTATGTAGTGGTTCTCTTCTCGATAATAAGTTTTTTTTGTCCATACATTAGTTTCCAATTATAAAAAACAAATACCTGATTTACTAAGACAACTGTTATCTAAAGAATAAATATGGCGGTTTGACATATTTCTACCAAAGCTGACAAACCGCAATTTTTTTTTTTTAAATATAGGAAAATTTTGTTTTTTATCGTTTTTAGGAGGTAATCTCAGAAAGTATAGTCTGTCTAATAAGTCAACCGACTTGAGAATTTTGTATAATATTTAATCATTTAAAAAATACAAATATTCGGTACTTTTTATAAGTTTCTTCTGTTAGTAAACAATGACCTCTATCTCTTAATCAACCTTGATTATTGAACCCGTGTTGACTACATCAGATTTCATTAAATCCTAATAATTACCCAAGTCGTTTAACTTATTAGACAGACTATACTGGTTTGTTTGCTAAAGTTTTTTCACCAATAAAAAGCTGCTTTATTCCTGAGTGATATAGTCTATATTTAATGTACGCGGTCGAAACCGCGGGCACAAGCTAGTTTGGAATAAAACAGTGCTTGACTGCGGTGCCACCTCATGGTAAGCAGTGATGCAATTGTTGATGGTGAGGCGCACTAGTTTATTGAGAAGCTATTCACTCTAGCCTTGAAGACACCTAAATTATAACCGGACGGGAAAACCGCAGCAGGATTTTATTTCTAAATTAAGAAAAAATCACTGGTTATTGAAAAATACTACTCACAGATTAGATGTCTACTAGAAAAGTTGATTTAAACGAAACAAAAGAGTTTGTAAATAATTCCTAAATTTATAAAAAAAGCGGTACGGTAATCGAGCGTCACCTTGACCGAGTATTTTGGTGCCGCTGCTTCTGTTGTTCATTTAGATTTACGTGAACGTTCGCGAAATATTCCGCGAGAACTGAAAATAACGGAGAAAAAAGCTTATGGGATTTCCCCTTACAACTGAAAAAGTCCAATTACGAGTACCTTTGTTTATCACCAATAACAATGAGAACTATTGTAGCTTGAAATTTTGGCATTTTCACAAACTGATGATCACCAATAAATTAATTGTGATTGGTGATTAGTAGGTATAGGTAATGAGCTATACTCGTATATTCTATCATCTTCATCATCATCATCATTATCATTTCAGTTGAAAGACAAGTGTCCAACGGTGGACCGTTGGACACAGGCCTCCCCAAAGTATCTCAACGAACGATCCTTGCGTTTCGCTTCTATCGATTCCTGCAACCTTTACCAGGTCATCGTTCCACTTTAGGGAAGCCTTACAACGCTGCTTCTTCTATAATTATAACATCTATTTTTTTATCTTATTTTATTACTACCAGCCCACTTCACCACTAAGTTATCAAGGTGTGTTTTTGCAGAATAGATACTGCCAGGGGCCTATTCATTAAAATCGACAGGCTACAGATTGTTTTAAGAGATTCTTTGTTCTATTTTAAAAGTTTTATTTTGTCTTATTGTGATGTGTTATAATTTCTAGTTAAAGATTTAATTTTAATTAGTCATAGAACATACAACATGAGAATGTATCTAATGTTTTATGTACCATGTGAAACAATATTTGTATGCCCAGCAAGGCAACACATAGTGAAACGTTATTTTTTAACTAACACCATGATGTACTATCATATAAACCTATGTGTAACAAATAAATATTTGACTTTGACTTTGACTTTGACAGATGGCAATCTGACAAAATATGTTTCTTTCGTTTATCCTGACAATTATGACAACTTTTGGCAGAGGTATTGTATTGATATATAAAATAAGGCAAGTTATTGGCGGGGTGACGGATTTCATTATTCGTTATAAATTGATTCCTAGTGGATATATTGAGTCTTGTGTGGATATTGTGTTTGTGTTGTTGTGTTGTGTATTGTTGTGTTGGTGTAGTTTTGTGTCTATTAAAATAGCTGCAAACTCGGTAAAAACGAAACTGAGAATTTAATTTGTAATATTAACTACCTCAGTGAAACTTGCTAAGATGGCTGACTGGATGAGTTTTTTCCAAATGTAATCTAATGTAAAAATATTAGACAAACACATTCTAATAGAAACCCAGAGACTGATCTCACAAAACCTATTATAATTTTAAAATTTGAAACTGGCTAGATTGTCTACTATCTATAAAAAGCCAAAAGCAAAACAAATGTTAAAAGCTGCTGCATATCCTTATGCCTGATCTATTTCAACATCATCATCATCATCATCATTATATCAACCGAAAGACGCTTGGGGGAGGCCTATGTCCACTGCTGGACATAGGCCTCCCCCAAGCGTCGCCACAACGATCGGTCCTGTGCGTCACGCATCCATCGGATTGCCGCGACCTGACCAAGTCATTGGTCCACCTTCTTGGAGGCCTTCCAACGCTGCGTCTTCCGGTACGTGAACGCCACTCCAGAACCTTTCGTCCTCATCGAGCATCTGTTCTGCGTGCAATTTGCCCTGTCCATTGCCACTTAAATTTGGCGATTCTTCTGATCTATTTAGCCACCAATTATCTAAGCTTCAGTGTAAACGAAAATTTGGTAACGGTAGATAACCGTGAACTGCAAACATATATTATAGCTACTGATTCTCAATCACATGTTCAACCATGACGCAATGCAAAACGGATGCATGTTTCTGAGACGTGAATTTGTTTCGCAAAAAAAGTTTAAGTATTCATTCATTAAAAACAAAAGAGTAACAAGAAAAACAAAAAGAAATGTGCAACCGCACAATAGATCAACGAGAAAAGTTTACTACCACAGGAGAATGCACCGCATGCACATTTCACATTTCAAAATGTAAACATTATAACTCACTCTGTCTTCATACGTAGATAAGTTCTATGTTCTTACGCATGCATTATCCTAAATATATTATGTACCCACTTTCGTTTACTAGACTCAGCTAAAACTATTCCTGTTATTAGCCGCTTTACTCGGTGTAATTAAAAGCAAAGGTTTCTGTAATAAAACACTGTCAACGTGAACAATTTTGCTTATCCCATTTAGTAATTCTGAACCTTGTCCGTTTGGAATACAGTTCAAATTTGTAATTGGTTGACAATTTTATTCCTAGTTTAGCTGAGCCCGTGAATCCGTCCGCGTGGATGTCTGGACGACATTCAATCGGAAGTTATAAAGAAGTGCTTGTTTTTCGTTGCTCATTGGGTAAAGTATTCGTGAGACATGTTAGTGACATCCTATATTTTACTTTATACTCGAATAAAATTTTACTATTGTTATCAGTGATAGTGACCGTCGAAAAGCCAAAAGGGTATGGAACAATGGTCATTGGTATGGAATGCATTGTCCGCTGCCTGTATTGAAAAGGCTTGTGAACGTACAAAACTGGTCACTATGATCTGGTGTTTGTTTTACTACTTATTTTCTTGCCTATATTTTGTATGTACGTATGTATGTGTCGCAGGGATATGATAAAAATAGAGATTTGGTCAATTCCCTTAGTGATATGATCAAATCACGGAGGATGTTAAAATAACAGCACTATTTTATCATTTTCCTGAAGAAATCATTTGAACCAATACCAGAAAAGGTTCCGTGAAATTACAAAAAAACATGTTCGTTCTTATTTGTATCGCGTTCGTGCGTCCTATAGAGTAAGGTGACCTGACCGCGCCCTCCGCGCTACCGCATACCCACCCATGATGCCCTTAACAACGCCACATGATGACAACAATGCTACAGTTTCAAAGGAACTACTACCAATTGAATCAATTAAACCTAACACTTCGACTTCAGAGCGAGTTGTAGCTGGCGCCTCAGCCATACTGTCTGAATCTGGGATAAATGAAAATGCATGATGCAGGAGAACCAAGGTTACAGATTGCACACAGCAGGACACATTGTGCTCAGAACAAATGGTCGAAAGAGAGGAAAGCTTTCGGAGTGGAGACTAGAGTTGGAAGGCCTCCCACAGGGAAGACTCATGATCTGGTGAGGGTCGTGGGTATTCGATGGATGCGAGACGCAAAGGACCGGTCGTTATAATGACACTTGAGGGAGACCCATGTCTAACAGTGGACATCTTTTGACTGAAATGATGATGAAAACGATTCTATTCTATTCTATTCTAATCGAGACAAAGAACGGATCTAACTGTACATGACAAGTAGGTTTTCACCCATGTGAGTTTTCACTCACATGGGTGGTGTGTTCTTTCTGAGAATCTGTCTACTTACGTATGTGAACGTGCGGCAATTAATCCCAACCGCAATACTTCAAAGGCTTGGATGACACCGACGTAAATTGATACTTTTACTCCAGGTGCAATCAAAGCTTTACGCACGTGTTTTGTTTGTTAATAAAATTAAACCAGTCATTTACGGTTTTCTATTACACTGCTATAATGACCTGTTAGACGAACGAAATGATTTTTTCAATACACTTGCTCAGAAAGTGACTCTTATTGCACTACACTTAGTTAAATAAAGGCGCTTGTTACCAAACTGTGACATTTTGATTACCATTACGCACTCGTGCTATAATGTAGTTAAAACCTTTTTGTTCAACCTCTTTGTTCACAAAACCAATTTTGAGTACTTACGAAAAAATTTTGCATAAGTTATTGCGTTAAATGGTATAAGTTAGTGTCTTGCTTACTTATTTCATGCAATTTTGACCATTTTAACTTGTACAAACGAATTTATTTAATAAAAAAAAACATTTAGTAAATAAATCGTACATCCACATAAAACTTGTTTTTTTTTTTTGTGGTCTATAGCCGCCGTTTTAAGAAGCGCGCGGTTTTTGGCTTGATTTATTCGAGTGTAATTCAGTGGCTGTATTAATTAACTAAAATTAAATACTACAAAATCATTAGAAAATGTTACATGCGTATTCCATTGACACTACGAAAGACATTATAGTAAAAACTTTTCACGCAATAAACATAAACGTGATGATTAAAATACTTTAGCCTTCCCCTAGGGGTAAATAAAAAAATTATGCTCGCGCATATGAAAACAGATTTTTACCGCCATGTCACAAAAAAGTTATTTACTAGTTTTACTGTTATTTTCTTCACAAGTATTGAAAAACATCGTATGATACACGTGAGTAATTAATGATTACCGACCTCGGCTCTCTTAAGACCCTCGCCACGGCTCGGGTCCAAATACCGCCTCGACTGTAATCACTAACATTACATACTTACTCATAATGTACTATTCTATTTCTTACTAAATTATAAAAGAAAATAAAGTTGGACTTGTAGAAAACACGGATAAAATCCATAGCGCAGCCAAAAAAGTAATTAGATAGTCATCATAGAAAAATTGCTCATAATTACCTATGAAATAAAACTAAAATTTAATTTTTCAATGTAATTTTATTTTAATTTATAAATTAAACACATTACATTATTGCACTAGGTCTCCTATATACCATGATCAGTCTTAAAATGTTTCCACTGCTGGGATTCAGGCCTTTTCACTAGAAGAGGGAATGGGGCGTAATCCACCACGCGGGCCTTGTATGAGTTGGTAGATGTCACATGTTTGTTGTTACTGTTGATGCTGTTGACTCATCCAAATCAAAACTAAAATATTGGCAACTTTGAAAAATCCGTGAAAAATGAACGAAAATACGTCATTTTCCGAGAAAGTGTTTCTTCGTAAGTGTTTAAGAAATCGTCGTTTCATACACGTGAAAATTTGCTGCTATAGCACTCGACCCCATAAAACTCTCGCTTGTGGCTCGGGCGAATTTCACCTCGCTTGCAATGACAAGTTTCTCCACTTGTACGCCAATGTACTATTTTTAAACTTTGCCCTACAGTAGTAATTACTTTTGTATCGTGGACGTGCTCACAAACATTTGATCTGAAACATACAAGATACCCTGGACCATGCGTAAATCGGACTCGATATGATGTTTTATTTTCGCATCAGTTTTGAATATATTAAGATAAAAGTACTTATTTTGATCAATCTTGATGAATCTTGATTACATCACTAGAGCGTTTTTGTCATACTAATACCTATGCACTGCCAGTGTAGTGTGTCGATTCCCATATTTATTAGCCTACAATTAGCATAACTAACTTATTAAAAAAAAAACAGGATCCAAGTGCGTAAAATTTAATGCTTGAATTATTATTATAACTTAATGTTTTAGTTGGGGTGTGTATTATTTCCACTTACATGTTGTAAACTTACTTAAACCCGCAAAACTGTGATGAAGATGAATGATTGAAATTCTCGTGGGGAAGAGTGATGATGGGGAGGTTAACAAAGACTAAAGAAAAGATCGGATTAGGGCCGGAAGATAATGAAAAGATCAAAATTTAATTACTTTTTTACTTAGAACTGAAACTATGTTACTATCTTCACCAGCGTAGATTTGGATCATAATAGATGCCAAAACCAGTGGCCTATTTAGTAAACAAACATGTCTTGGCAACAGGGATCAGTCGGTCGGTCAATCGCTCCAACAATATTATATTATACTTATTATATTGTGAGAAAGACTCGTTGCTATACACCACTGGTTTTTAATTAGTACAAATACTTAAAGGGCTTATTATAAAAGATCTTGTAATTGTAGGTACAGGTAAATAATATTCACAAACAGCGTTTGTTTGTATCCCAAAATGTCG
This sequence comes from Mythimna ferrago, assembly GCA_910589285.2. Lineage (NCBI taxonomy): Eukaryota > Metazoa > Arthropoda > Insecta > Lepidoptera > Noctuidae > Mythimna > Mythimna ferrago. The sequence goes on along the minus strand of OU342673.1, from coordinate 29,805,662 downwards.
CTCAATTTATAGAAATATTGTACAGGCTATTGATTATGCAGCAATTGCAATGGTTATGAATGATTGATTCAATTACGAATTTACCAATTATTATTTTTCGTAGTCAATTTTAGGTTTTAGTTTTTTTTTTACTTTTGACTACACAAATATGATCAGTAACGGGTATAGATAGAGCCCCATTTTCTGGTATTAATTAAAAAATAATGGTGTATAACAACAAACTCAGGTTATTTTTTAAAGATATTTAACTAGTACTTGTCTGTGACCTCTTCTGATGGTTTGCAATCGTTGATGCCGAAGCGCACTATTTTATTAAGAGGCTATTCACTCTGGCCTTGAAAACACCTAAATTATAATCGGACGGGAAGACCGCAGCAGGCAAATTGTTCCAGTCCTTCGATATACGTACACGTTACATATAATTGCAATGTGAATATTCCTTTCACGTAAGGAACGTTCGCATGTACGATCTATCAAAAGCACTACATTTTGAGTTTGATTGAGGCTGAGATTATATTGCGATTTGAATTTAAACGTTTTTTTTAGTACAAGATCCTGAGGTCAGAACGAATGCCAGGGCTCCAGGGTTCTTTAAAACAGTTACTGTGGCCTTTGCAAAGAGAGTCTGAAGGAACAGTATGAGTTTTAGTGAGTAAAATCTAACATTCCCTCTCCCTACACCCCAGAGTGGCAGAAGACATTTTGATGATTCCCACGCAAAAAAAGAACGAGTACGAAAGGCCTACAGTTCTCAGTGCTTATCTATATCTTCACTTATAATATTATAAAGAGGTAAAGTTTTTTTTTTATAAGAGGTATTATATCAAGTACTGGTACGATTGCGAAAATTTTTGCACCGATAGAAAGCTACGCAGGCGGAGCCGCTTGCAGAAGCTAGTACTTTATATATACTCATCTCTGTCTTGTAAATTAATTTATTACTGAATCGACTCACTGAGTGTTATGATTACTGACTTTATTTTAACAAGATAGGTATTAATGTCGTTTGGCTACGTATATTCCACCTGTTTGAAAAACGTCTTTCACAACCACCTAATGAAAATAATATACCAAAACAATTGAGCAAGCTAGCCTGTACATTACATACTGTACATAGTTTCATATCGTTGGAATTGCGTAAGAGTATAATATGCTCAAGATTCAAACGATAAGCATCGTATATTCTACGGATCGTTGCAAAAAACAGGAACCCGTAGTATCCGTAATGCATACTTGAATTACTCCTTCTGAATTAATCTGTAATCTAATGCCTGGGGAGTTTCATCATCAAATCATCAAAACTTATGATTTTTATAACCGTGGATGAAATTAAAAAAAAAGTATATGTGTATAGTTAATAAGATGTTGAAAAAAGTTTACCGTGTCTTTAGTTAGATATTTTCTAGTTTTCTATTGAATTGGAATCATTAATTTTTGTAAAATTATTTTAGTAATGGCTTTTGAAAATTTACTATTTTGCACAAATTTTACGTGAACTTTGACCCTTCATAGTGTTCTCATAAACTTAAAAACATATTTGCATATTTAATCAAGATTCTGAATTATGAAAATTTATTCCAAAAACTTTTAAGATTTAAAAAAATACACGTATTTTCTGGAATAAATTTTATGAAATATTCGAGTAAGTGTCGGAAGTTTTCGAATGCCTGTCTCTCTTTTTTCGCGTTACCTCTTTAACAAACATTGCGTTAGATTGTGATGGATGGAAACCACAAGCATTTAAATCATATACACTTCGAAAGATGGAAGACCTTTTAAGGGTTCGATAGGATACTATTATCACTACACTATGTCAAGAAGTCACGAAATCGACACGAAAAATAGAAGATGAAGTACTCTGTATGTTGCCATAACATAATTCTTGACCTCAATGCGGCTGAAGCCACGGGCAAAAGTTAGTTAAATAATAAAATAATGTGCGCAAACTTGACACAGATATCTGGCAATTTTTAACGTAACAATGTACGGAGGAAATGGTGAGAGGAAACAGGCGATCGTATTTTGTTTATTAACCTTAAAATTGACGGTATTGGGTAATTAATTAATAAAAACAATGTTCGGTATGTTTTGTATTTATTTTGGGGCTATTGGATTAGCTTGTATAAATAAAAAATGTACACGGCCATGCATTTTTTCATTAACAAGCATTCCGACGCCTTTAACACCCTGCCTTGGAGTTGCATTATGGAAGGACTCCATATCACTGGTTGCCGACCTACTTCCATCGTGTAATCGAGGCCTATTATGCAGATAGGGTCGTCATTTTCCTCGATCACCAAGGAGAGTGGAAATGGCAAAAAATATCGTGTGGTGTCTCGCAGGGATCGCTACTGGGACCGCTCTTGTGGAACATCGGTTACGAGTACGACTACGTATTGTGCGACAACTTCAATCAAAATTAATTTTCCAACAAAATTTAATTACTTTTATCTATGTGGCAGTTTGACAGCCGTTGTATTTAGAATATGTCAACCAGCAATATTCATCAGTACAAAAATATATAAATATTGAAAAACTAGCTGAGTCGAGTCGGGGAAATGACTTAGAACATCTAATAGGTGTAACGCTAAAACTACATTAGACCGACACACGCGTGGGCCATGCCTGATTTGTAGGTAGAACGACGTCGCGTGAATTCGCACTTCTCTACAAGTCTAGTTGCCATATAAATTGTATGGAGACCAATGCGCTTAGAGCGGCGTACATGGCACACTTGTGCACAGTATTTTTCTCAATAAATGCACCATCACACAAGTGTCTGCACTGCCTGTACCAGACATTTTATTGAATTGAAAACTGTCAATTCGAGGAATATGAATCTTTCATAAGGCAACGTTCGAGTCTATTTCCGGGTCGCCACTGTTTTGATATCAAACAAAACGTTGAAAACGTGCTCGATAAACCGATTGTCAAAGTAGCAATAACAAAAAGGATTTGTTACTATTTGCAGCACACTTCTAAGAATATCTCTCAGAAGGAAAATTGTCTCAGCTACCTATCCCTTAGCAGCAAACCTTTTATTTTCCAATTCGATTCTTTATACGTCCCATTGTCTACATTAATCTTTTATAGAGGTAAAGTTTGTTTCATTCTCTTTGAAAAGTACCGGTCCGATTGCGAGATATCTTTCACCGATAGCCAGCTGCTTTATTCCTAAATGACATTGGCTATATTAATTTTATGTACGCAGGCGAATCTGCGGGCAAAAGCTAATGTATTACTGTTAATACCGGTTGTCAATTGTAGGTCTTTAATAAGCATAATTAGTTTATTATTTGACATTGTATTTGTGTATTGTATAGTTTTATATTTTACTAGCTTTTGCCCGCGGCTTCGACCGCGTGGCATTAGGTACTTAAGGAATCGGGATAAAAGGTAGCCTATGTTCTTTTCCATGTCAAAGGCTGTATGCATGCCAAATTTCATCCAAATCCGTTAAGCCGTTTTTGCGTGATTAAGTAACAAACATCCAAACATCCACACTTTCACATTTATATCTAATATTAGTTAGGATTTGCACATTATGTATGTTTTTGTGTATTGAAAGCCGCGTCTAAAGGTTGTCTGTAAGAAATTGACATGTGCGATAAGACCTTCAATTGTACATTTATGTTAATAAGTATTTGTCCTGTGTGTGTCAATAAAGTATTATAATAATAATAATTAGCTTTATAATGTCCCCACTCAGGTCTCTTCTCTAAGAGAAGGAAGGTGAGGAAATCGGAAAAAAATCGAAGATATACATACTGTGGCCCAATCTTCGAATATTTCCGATTTCCTCACGATGTTTCCCTTGTTGCTTTTTGGAATTTAAAAACTTTAACTTTAAAACATACAATGAGCTGTCTTATAGCCTTTTGCGGTATTAAGATGCTGACTATTGTTTGTATCAGGGTTTCGTTTTTGGATATTTGACGGTACAGTTGGCCCAGTGCTGCTGCGCTGCGTGTCATGGGTTCGATTCCCGTACGAAACAATTATTTTTGTGACCTAGAGATAGTTGTTCTGAGTCTGGGAGTTCACATGTTTGTGAACGCACCCACACGATACAGTAATTCCTAATGTTGGGAAACGTTTGTTTTGTTTTTTTAATAATTAATTATTCAGATAAGAAACCCCTATCAAAATCAAACACATACTGAGTTTATTTAGTAGTTGTAACGTCATTTCAGAACTTGCTTAAAAACAAAAAAAATTCAATGTAAATTCACTTTGCTCAAGCAAAAGATACCATTTCGACACAAATACCAACTTACTAGTACGAGTAGCACTAGTTACCAAATGTGGCAATAAGTAATCAAAGTTTTATATTTGTCAGTCAATTTATTAGTTCTTGCAGTAAGCCGACGAAATATACATATTATTTGTTGTTCTACAGATCTGATCACTTTATTTGAGTAGTGACGAAAAGTTTAGTCTATGTTAAATAGATTTGGAGAATGTAAATACAAGTTTGTTACACTAAAACCATAGATATCTAGAACTGTGCCGTAGTGTTGCAACTAGTCTGTTTATTTATATAAAAACCTGCTGGCGTTGTCATAGTTCATCTCACTGGCAAGAAAGTTGAGTTCACTATCCACACCAAAATAGAATCAATCAGACTACCTGGTTATAAATAATACACATATGTTTACATCTATCTTCTAGCTAGTATGTAATGTGTGTGAACACAACTAGGTATGTTCAACTATTTACATATGTTGACTAAATAAGATAAGGCCCTTACTCCTATTTAGTGTTATTAATACAGTGCCTTTCTGAAGCCTACTCCTCGGTAACGGCTAGGTTTGAAAAAAATATATGTTTATTATAGATTCATGTCATGTACAATATTATCTACATAATTATGATTTTGTCGTGTGAACATTGCAAAAAAATAACAAAATGTTATTTTTTCGCTTGTTTTCTCTACTCTTAGTACTTTCAAACGGTTTTGATCTTTACAAATACGAGTATGTTTACACAAAAAAAAATGTTAGCTAAATGATATTCAAAATGGACTGAATACTTTTACTTCTTTTTAAAATAAGTGTTTGAATCTTTGTTTTTTGTCAAAAAGGTCTAATACTTTTTATTATTTTATAGAAATAAGTTTAGTTGAAATGATCCATCATACCGAATATGTTATAGGTTCAAGTTAAACTAAAGTCATCAAAATTGATATATCGAATGGATTTGTTATCATGGAACAATGCCCTTACCAGTGACGATGTATGACAACTCTACATCATATCGCTTTTAATGTCAATTACTGAAGCAGGAAATAGATCAACACATTTTCCGTGCGTCTATTAATACAATCAGTTACAGTCAATTTGACTATTACAGGTGGAGTTGAGAGTAAGCACGTGGTTTGGAATCTAAGGGTAAATATTTGCCTCATGATAGTCATACTCATTAGCAAAACTTGGTTGAACTCATAATTATCGGGTTTAAGTAGTTATGTATAAATTAAAACCGGTGTTTAAAGCGACAATATAGTTACATATATGATTAATTCACTGTGCCATGGTTATTATTGAGAGTGTTTTTACTTTAACACGACTTTAGAAAAAATATTCAGATTACTAACGCGTTGATAAGTAAACGATTTAAAATACAAGTGATTGCAAGATGTCGTAAATAAATATAATTTAATAAAAATTAATTTAATAAAATTAGATTTAATTAGGTAATTTTGCAATCAAGTAATCAATAACAAAGCTACAAAAATTACCTACACCTACTAATATTCTTTTTAATTTCAAAAATGAAAGTTATTGTTTCTTTCTTTTGCAACACGCTCTTCAAACTTATCTTTCGATACACGAAAATATAATTCAAGACACGCATATTTGCATGGACATTATAATGAAGAAATTTTACAAGACGGAAATAAAAGATATACCGAACAACAAAATGCGAGTATCACAGAACTGTCATCCACGTGACACTTCTCATCTATCAAACAATGCCGATTCACTATCAGTACTAAATTGTACCGTCAACTTATTCTCGCACGACGCGTGTTTATCTAAAAAGTGGTGCAATGCTTGTACAAAATACCGTTTTGGTTAATTACACATTCAGACCGAACGACATGCATCGGATATACTCCGGTACAAAAATAAAATTTATGTCGAATGAACGCGGATAGAGCGACAAACGTTTTCTGCAGTTTGGGTGGCTAAAGTTTTTATAAATGGGTGTATTTTAGTTCATAATGCAGTGGCTCTGACCTGTATTGATGTGGCGTGGAGTTGCGCGTGCGCTGCTGGGCGGGCGGCCGACGACTGGGCGGGCGGCGTGTGGTGACTCGTTGCCCCGAGCGAGGCCGATTCACACCGAGCGAGACGTCGGCGGTACGACTACGACACTTTAGAACGCAGCGCATATCTAAGGCCGCGTTCCCACTTTGTCGTGACGACAGATAATCGTGTAGTTTTAAGTGTCGTAGCTTACATATTTAAATGGAGGTGTTCACATATAGGACAACACGATTAATTGTCGTTTACGACTTCTGTTTGCGGTGACAATTAATAGATTGTCATGATAGTGGGAACGGCTAGCACGACAGTGTAAAACGATAAAAAATGTTAAGACTAAACTGTTACAAATTATGTGTCGTTATTGCGACAATCTGTCGTGGCCACAACAAGCAATTGTTATAATGGGAACAGCTAGAGACGATAATCGTCGTAAATGTTTAAAATCTGCTGGAAAAGGAAACCGTCAAGGATGTACATACTGAAATGAAATGTGACGTCACAGCTATTAGGTTAGGTGAGTATAAAAGAGATATTCGATAGTGAGAGCGATCTCACTCCTTATTCCTCCTGAAATATTTAAAAGCAAATTGCTCTTCAACGAACCAATAATTTATAATTTTGATGTTGTTTATAGTAGTAGATTTCTATTTTCTGTTATTTTTTGATTAATAGAAAACATTGTTCAGAAATAAACAAAAACAAATAAATGCTTAATTATTATGAGAAGCACTCAGTGCACATGGTCCCATCAAACTGATCTGGTAATGAAGGTATGGGAACTCCAAAAAGCAATGTATTCTAATCGTGTTTGGGCTAATTAGAATAGGCATGAGAGAGAAACCAAACTAAAACATCAAGTTGTTAAAAAAAAAATCGCAGATTTGACAGACTTTTCTCACAAAGTACTCGTCAAGACGGATTAAACGAGCCCAAACTCGATGTGGTTGTGTCGTTTCACTGCCAAGTTCTTATGGCCACCTTCCGGTTCCATAATCCGATCAGCTCCGTATCATAATAATTTTGTATTGTCATTTGATTTACAAAAGCATGCAAAAATTTCAGCTCAATCGGTAACTGGGATTTTTTTTTAATGCTTTTTATATTGAAATCTATCCAGGCGATATTCAGCAATAGTTTAGTGTGTTTAAATTAGGCGTGCGCAGTACATGATCAATGTCAAGTCCGCTTTATCTCAGACACAGTTTACAATAGTAGGTCCTGTGGGGTTTTCCGTTTTACCCTTCGTGGCATTATTGGGTCGCTCATTAGCTGTTTTGCAAGTATATTGGGGTGGTGTGTGATCCTTGATCTATGTTTCCATTCTGGTTTTTATTTCTTGCAGAACTGTTTTCATGTTAAGGTCATGGTGTAATTTTTCATTGGGAAGTGGATCAAATTTAATTTGTAAGATTTGATTACAGACACATATCGGGACAGGTGAAATTAAATAAAAGCGTGTAAAAATACAAAAAGACAGATCGACATGTGTCTAGAACACTAAACCAATTTTAATCAAATTCTGTTCACTGTTACTTGAGACTTAGCACGTCGATGACTCCACTAGACTTTTGCCATCGAATGTGAAACAGCCAGAACGAAAAAGAAAACACAACCATCACCACCTATTCGGGCATCCACCTACGTGCTTGAAGAGTCGTAAGTGTTTCTTCAACGCTTCGGATCAGAGACGCGAATTGTGGAAAAGAAGAGGCCTCTCTCCCTCTCTCTCTTCACAAGCTCTTAACGTGATCCAGTTGAAGACCTAAACTGAATTGTGAAAGAGATAGAGCTGTCTGGGGCGCGTGGAAATCCGTTCCCACACGCGTGCGGCCGCCCTAGAAAGAATGAATAAAGAAAAAAAACAGTTCCGTCAGCGTCTATACAACTATACATATAAATAAAATTGGAGTGTCTGTTTGTAATATTGAAATAACTGCTTTTTACTACATGCATATGAATATATAAACGGTACATACATCAAAATAACATTTTTTGTCTGTCTGTCTGTTTGCCCGGGCTAATCTCTGAATGGCTGGACCGATTTTGACGGGACTTTTTTTGGCAGGTAGCTGATGTAATAAGGAGTAACATAGGCAACTTTTATTTTAGAAAAAATAAATTTAAAAAAGACATAATTATGGCACTCGGGGACTGCCGCGGTAAAGCTATTGCATAGCATTTTTTATCAACTTATGCAATAGACCTCGCCAACAGCTGCTTAACCCCACCCATCCAAAACCAGACCTCGCCAACAGCTGCTTAACCCCACCCATCCAAAACCAGACCTCGCCAACAGCTGCTTAACCCCACCCATCCAAAATGAGACCTTGCCAACAGCTGCTTATCCCCACCCATCCAATACCAGACCTCGCCAACAGCTGCTTAACCTCTTCCATCCAAAACCAGACCTCGCCAACAGCTGCTTAACCTCTTCCATCAAAAACCAGACCTCACTAACAGCTGCTTAACCCCACCCATCCAAAACGCCGACAGCTGCTTTCACTCATTTGTTTTCTTATCGGTCACCACGCTCAAAAAACAAATGAGTGGGGGGGGGGGTGTTAGGTTATTTTCGTTACGGAATTTCTGGATTCGGTCTCCGCGCTCAAGGCCCGCGATAGAAGCTATGCAATTGCTTAAAATCCTGTAGTCCACGCGAACGAAGTCGCGGGCACAGTTAGTCAATAATATTCGTAATCGACTAATTAATTTCAGTGGACTCTTACCTTGGCCGTATTACCATAAACAAAATAATATTCCTATAAAGTGTGAGAAATGCCCTATGAGAGTAATTATCGCGGTCAAACATTCCGTTAGCTCGATTCGCCTTAACCAGTAATTAGTGTCTACTTTCCAATCAGTGAAAATGTAAATTACGGATAAAGCATTCTACTTTGATAAGTTTGACCCGTTGGCGTCTGTGGCATCTTTAGTAAGTCTGTAGACCTAGGTTTATTTCCTAATATATACAAAAGTCATTAAACTAAGTAATAATAATAATACCTATAGTCAGGTCTGGTCAGGTTCTCAAGCTTCTATTATTTTATTTGACAGGCCGGTTGGCCTAGTGGTTAGTGGCCCTGACTGCTATACCGGAGGTCGTGGGTTCGATTCCCGCTTAGGACAAATGTTTGTATAACGAGCATGATCATTTGTTCTGTATCTGGGTGTAATTTATCTATAACAAGTATGTCTTTAGAAATATATAAGTATGTTTATTAGTTGTCTAGTACTCATAACACAAGCTCTGCTTAGCTTGATACTAGATGGCGCTGTGTGTCTGTGCTAAGTATTAGAGTATTATTATTGTTTATTTGTTTAGGTTAACTTGCAATTGCTTACACTAACATTTTTGCAACATTTAATTAAAAGTTAACACCACATGCACAAAGAACGGCTTTATAATATCATATTTACAATATCTTATTGAAATTAGAAGTTAGGACATACTTACAAAAAAAGAATTAAAATGAACTAAATTAAAACGGGAGACACAGGCAATTAAAATAACAAAATTTATAAAATTGGGTTACTTGTAAACTATTTTTTTTTTAATAATAATTAAGGAAATTACTAATTTTATCATTTAATTCTATGTCAATCATTATCATCTTCCTAGTCTTGTCCCATTTTACTTGGGGTCGGAGTAACACGTTTTTTTCTTCCATTCTGTCCTTTCAACCATCACTCTGTCACTAACTTCATATCACTCCTCACACAATCAAATAATTCTTCAATCTTTCCCCTCCCTCTCAATCTCCATCCATCCACATGTAGTACATTTATAACTCTTTTAGTAATGCGCGATTCATCTCCCCTCTTCACATTACCGTAACTAGGCAAACAATTCCCTTTCAACTTTTTAGTCACTGATGCTGTTAACCTTTCTATATCATATTTCTCACTTTATCCACTCTCGTCACTCCACACGTTTAACTCAACATTCTCATCTCTCCTACAAACATTCTTTTTTCATTCACCTTTTTTAAAGTCCAACATTCAGATCCATATAGCATTACTATTGATACATATTATTGATTTTTCTATGTTTAATATTATTTTATATTTTTTCTAAAATTTCGATAAACGTTACTTTGATGTGGTCTGGAAATTCTGATATGCAGGCATTTCGAGTTTTCTCAAGTTACATAGCAAAGTATGCGAAGGTTTTAACTGTATTTTACTTATCGATACTTCTATACTAAGTATTTATAATCCTCCTGATTGAATTTCGATCATAGTGACTAATCTAGATAAAGGTTAGCCAAGTATAAGTACGCAGTCTAGTGCTGGGTACACCACAATCGCAGTGTAAAGTTTCCTCTATAAGGAGGGGCTAGAAGGTATCACTGACGCAGGATTCGATACCCGCACGAAACAAATATTAGTATGACCTACAGAAAGTTATGCCGGGTCTGGGTGACTAATGTAAGTAAGTTTATATATTATTATAAATTTACTAGTAATTAGTGTGTAAAACAAACAGTATAAGATAAAGTTAATAAAAAAAAACCATTAATACGCCTGCATTTTGGAGGACTTATACATGCCGTCGATGCCTCGATTAACAAAGTCACCCACTGGGCTCAAACAAGCAGACAAGGTTTACAATCACTTACTATCTAAAATATACTATATACCAGAAATTTTTAATTAGTACACATACTTAAAGGGCTTATTAGAAAAGCCCTTGTTATTTTATAAGTAAAATTTCAATAAATAATATTCATAAACAGCAAAGTTATTAGCGTTGGTTTATGTCCCAAAATGTCACTCAATTTATGGAAATATTGTGCAGACTATTGATTAATGAATGAATAAGTGATAATTATTAAGGAAAAACACTGCCCGCAGTATTTTCTACAAGCAATTGTTACGTATGATTGATTCTATGATGAATGTACCTTTTCGTGGTGAATTTTAGGATTTCGGTTTTTTCTACTTTTGACTACAAAAATATGATCAGTAACGGGTACAGATAGAGCCCCATTTTTTTGTGTACTAATTAAAAAGTAGGGGTGTATAACGTGGTACCCAGTTACTCAGTTGTGAAGCTAGGCAGTCGCCATGCGTAAAATACTAGTATATATTCAGCTAACATCTAATTATGAAAAGGCTAGGTAGATAAATTGAGTAATGCGACATGAAACAAATAAAGTACTCGTACATCCTCAGTTTTAAGAAGGAACTTATTAGGTGTGGTTTAAGTCCGTAAAAGTCTGACACGCCCTCTCACTCTACCCTAGAGTAGGAGAAGTTATTGGGTGATTTTCCACCTTAATAAAAAAACAACAACTAAGATTTATACCCGGATTACAATTGTGATAAAAGTTGAAATAGTGAAATGTATTTTGCTTTTCTATTAGGCTCACGCTTGACCACTATCTCATAGTCTACAAGCTAAAACATCAAACACCGCATCAAACATCGCTTAAACATCCCTAAGTTGTAGCTATCAGAAAACAGAGGACTCTGGCAGGAAATTACACTCCTTAGTTGTACGCACAATGACTGTGTTCTTAAAACATTTTGTGTGTGTGTAGAATGTCCACCGTATACCGGTGGCTCATCGCCGTACATCTGGTGGTCCAATGATGATACGGGCTTAGCGGAATTGAGTTATGTAATTCCGATGCATACTTTCCGGAATGCAAGAAAATCGACAGGCTAGCAGGCTAGCAACTCGTCGCCAGTCGCTCAAGACTTTGAAACTTCGACTCGACGAGTGCATCATTAGTATTACCAATGATCCTCTTGGCTCGTTTCTCAATGACTCAAAAAAATGACCTTCCAACTGTTGTTCATTTTGCCAAAAGTCTATTATATGCAGATGATTTGAAATTGTTTCTTGAAATCAACTCTGAGACAGATTGCCTAGCACTGCAACGCGACATTAAAGCTATATACGAGTGGAGTGTAAATAACAAAATGGAGTTCAATTCGTCAAAATGCTACGTCGTGAGTTTTACCAGAGCCCGTTACCCAGTCTACAATCAATGACAGCACAATTACAAGAACCGTTGCTGTAAAGGATCTAGGTGTCACATTTAATCATACACTAAACTTCCATGATCATATTTTAGCAGTTGCAAAAGATGCATTTAGGCGTTTGGGTTTCATTTTGAGAAATGCTAAAGATTTCAAGAACACAAGCGCAATCAAGTCGATTTTTAACGTGCTTGTTCGAAGTAAGCTTGAGTCTAGTGCATGCGTCTGGAACCCACATGAGAAAAAATATGCTTTGATATTAGAGAAAGTGCAAAAAGCTTACCTCAGATTTATTTATAAGCGTATCTATGGATACTATCCCTTTATGTACCCTACTAAGTTTCTTTTAGGTTGTGTAGGGTATAATTCACTAGAGTTCAGAAGAAAACATAAGTAAATATTAACCATGTGTAAAATCCTTCATGGGAAAACAGATACTCCAGAGCTGCATGCCGAACTGTCTCAACTATGTGCCCCAGTCAAGTACAGCCGCATCAGGAGACACAGCTTGTTCGCTGTGCCTGCGAGTCACACTGTTGCGCGAGCCCAGTCTCCTGTCCCTCGCACTCTTTCTGCGCTCAACACTCTTTTGGACACGCACCCTGACTGTGCTGTGTTCGCGGACGAATGGAAGACGATCATGTCAGTGTGTCTGGAGTTTTGTGAGATGAGTGTGTGAATTTTTTTTGTATATTGTCTTTAACTAATGTAATTGGCGAATAGCCGTTTTTGTTAAAGTAAAACCATAAATAAATAAATAAAATAAATAAATAAATAAAAGCTTCATGCTGGTATCAGGCAAATCCGTCCCAAAGATGAGAGCAGTACTTCGTACACGATCGAACTTAGGCTTGATAAAGTTTGAGCAGCTGTTTCGGCGTGAAGTACTGTCTCACCATTGCCAGGTTCCTAACTTTTTGGTATGTAGACATCTGAGCCTTTGCCTCAATGAATGGCGATATAAGCGTAGAAACGCGAGTGTCAAGGTGGTTGGAGATGTATGTATATTATTAGGCAGGTACATTGCGTATATTATGTTCCTTGTGGTCTTGTATTTTTTAATACCCATTACACGTTACAGAACAGTAAAGTACTGCCACTGATTTTTGTAATTTGTAAATGATGTTTTCGTTTTATTAAACCTACTGACAGTGAAAATAACCAGCTGTAAAATTCTACAGCTGCCAAACTGAGTACATCTTCAAAACGTGTTTTGCATTGTTTAAATCAGAATTTTGTGATAGAACTGGCCGAAATGAAAATCCAGGTTACTTTTGAAGTTTTATTGCTTTTTTTTTTCTTTAACATAAATAGCATTTATTTTTAATTAATAAAAGTTACAGTTACAAACGTACAATATGCATTGCACCATTAATAAATAATAATATAAAATAATTCTTTTATTTTAAACTACTGCACCTAAATTACGGTACATAACGACATTGTATTCTATAGCGCCGGTGACCTTATATTAGAAAAATATTGAAAAAAAAAGCTTAAAGTTTTTGGTTCCTTTATTTGGTTGAATTAGCGTTACATTAAAAACGTCCGTTGGGACGAGCGGTCGGCGTTTGGCCGAAGTAGTGCGGAGACACGGCAACGTTAGGGCGAGCCGATGCGCCGAGCGCCCGTCCCGACTCGCTGCCAGCGGTAGGCGGCGCGGGCGAGCGGGCACGCCGCGCTTCCCGCGCCATCTACCGCTTGTACATCACTTAACGAACGACTAGGCTTATTATACCCGACCGGAATTGCGCCCCGATATCGACTGATGGAGAGAAATGCTGGTGTAGTGGGGCTGAGGGTGGGGCGCTCACATACGCTCTGAGCTGATGGCGCGGGACTCCTGCACCAGGTAGACCTGAGAGCCGGGCACGGTGGAGGTGGTGACGAAGGTGCGGTGCTTGGCGCGGATCAGGGACAGATTGCTCTCGGCGCAGTCGGCGCGGTCCTCGGCGGCTTCCAGCTCGCGTTGGAATCGTCGTACCCTGGTCACGCTCTGCTGGGACATACCCTCCTGTTGGCAGAAGATAGAATTGATTATCACCAAAACACAAGTTGATGACGATTCTAGTAAGTTTCAAAATAATCTTGCAATATTTCAGCATTGAAATTCACCCATAAGTACCCGTTTTGCAGGAGCAGATATTCTACTTGCTAGCTTGGAATGTCTTTTTTACTCAACATGTATATGGAATGGATCGTACCTGTTCTGTCAGTTGCCTCTTGTAGATGTTGACCTTCTGGGAGGTCTTTTCGAGCGAGTCCTGGAGCAGGACGATGTTCTTCTGGTCCTCCTCGCACTGAATCATGACCTCCTTCAGCTGGCGCTCCTTCTTGCGGAGGATCTTGATGGTCTCAGCGTGCCTCCTCTTCTCCTCGTCAATTTCCAGTTCCATGTCCTTGATGCGGGCTTCAAGTTTGCTGATGATGCGCTTGCCACCGACAATGGCATTGGTCTCGACCTCTTCAAGGCGGACAGAGATGTTCTAAAAAGAGAAATTATTTTTTTAGTTTCTCTTTATTCTAGCCTGCTTGGTTGCTGGGATTACAGCCTAGTCCCCCTTGCAGAAAGTAGGCTTGTTGGTGGCTCGGTGGCAACATTGAATTATAGGCAATCGCATAAACATATGCTAAGCTCTTGATATATTAAGAGACTCGACAAACAAACCAACAGATAAAATTGTAAACTATAGTATTTTTTGGTTTGTGTTTATGAAGACGAGTGGAACATAATGTATTATTTTGGTAACATTCGAGTGTATTTGCATTTTTGTTTATAGCATTTAAAAAGTCAGTCTATTAGGAGTTGGGTCTTTAACATTATTTTACTAGTAAATTACAAATAGAGGTGACGCACCTTTACTTCAATCTCGAGAGACTTCTTGACAGCTTCGATCTTCACGATCCTTTCCTGCTCTTCGTGCAAGTGCTCAACGGTGTGTTTCAGTTCAGTCTGAAAAAAATTGTTAAGATATTAATAGTAGGTCCTTAAATTTTTACCTAGTTCTTTACCAACATGGGATTTTGGTGTTAATGTTTTTACTATTCATGACTTTATTTAGAAGGAATAAATTCTAAATATTTGAAAATTATATAGCCAGCTGGTGAACAAAGTACGTTAATTATCTAATTCAGAAAAGAAAATTTATTCCATCCCCCGATAACAAAATTTAAAATTTGATTTTGAGTATTTGTTAATTCTACTTTAACTTGAAACCTGTCATTTGGCAATAAAGTAAAATTTGAAGTTCAGAAACCGTACTCCAGCACTAGGTAGCTGGTTGATGCTCCGAGATCTTAAACTTACTATTTCTCTTCGTAAACTGAAAATTGTAAATACAAAAATCAGAACTAACCTGGACGCGCTGGTATCTCTCGTCGGCGATACGCAGCTCCTTGGTGATCTCATCGTAGTCAGCAGCGACGGTGGCGAGCTCCTGCTCAATCTTAGCCTTGCTGCTGGACAGGTTGACGTTGATCACGGTCAGCTCATTGATGCGGGTCACCGCTTCCTCATACGACTGCTCGACGGTGCGCTTGGCGCGAAGGGCCTGGGTAAATCATACGTCTTTATAAGCAACTGTTGGCTGTTTTTAAACTTCAAAGAGTGCCAATATACTATTCAGTATTGGCATCTGTTCATGTCAATGATATAACGATATAAAGTAATGGATGTGTCTGCACAGATTACAATGTTGTAAAATTTAAATTCTCTACAAGACTTTACAGCAGCAGGTGTAACTACGTAATTTTTGTCGTCATCAAAAACTGAAACACATGCGTGATTCATTTGTTTTCTCATTCGGCTTACAATGTATTGGAATTAAACCGCTGTATAGGATTGAGTGGCTTATGCATGGAATTTTCACATTCAAATTCGAACAATAATAATAAGTATTTTATGTCTCTTAAGGTTTTTCACACTGACCTGCTCGTAGTTGCCACGGATCTCTTCGACCTCGCCGGTGAGGGACTGTATCCTGCGCTGGGCGACGCCATATTGGTCGAGGGTCACCTGGAGCTGCCTCTGGACCTCATCGTAGTGGTTCTGGATCTCGGTGAGCTACAAACATGAACATGACATGTAAAATGTTGAAGAAAATGTAGAAATTGTGTTAGGTTGCAAGTTATGATTTTTCAATTGGAACAAATATTATTCTGAGAATAAATAAACCCTAAGACATATTCTATAGCCATTCTTGTAAGTTCTTACAATAATATTGAGAAAGGTTTACCTGCAGGGACTGCTTCTTGACGACCTTCTGGAGATCGATGTTGGTCTTGTTGGCGACATCAAGAGAAAGCTCAAGCTCGGTGATCTGGATCTGCAGCTTCTTCTTGATGCGGGTGACCTCAGTCTTCAGCTTAGTCTCAGCCTCAACCACACGAGCGTTCAACTGCTCGATCTCGATGCTGGTCTGCTTGCTGTTAACAATACAAAACCAAATTCAAACACTAAAATCACTCTTAAATATTTATCACTAACAATTAAAACAAATACCACGTCACCTCGAGTCAATTATTAAGCATTCACTAAGATCATCAAATTGTTTAATCGTTTTTTTAAGTTCGTTCAGAGGTTGCAAGTATGAATCATCAACATGGACCTCGGCCGGCATTTCCCTCACTCTTACAATGCACGTAGATGGTGAAGTTTCTCGTATAGCTTTATGAATAGTTTCCGTCATCTTTTCTGATATATGATTAGCCGCAGCCCCCGATATACTTGATGCTGCCACTGCCTTTGATAATGCGTTCTGGGTTATTTGAGACAAATTTTTGTCTATCACGCTCCTTTTTCCACGATATTCAATCCTAATTGGCTTTTCTTCAGTAACAATTTTTCTACTATGATGCCCCGATCTGTCTTCTAGAATATTTCTTCTACTTTCTTCTAAAAGTGTTTGAGCGATTGCTTTAGCCGATTTACCTCTATACATTTTGGCTTTTCCTCTAAGTTCAGCACCCACATTCACTTCCTTTTCATATAAATCCAACTCCTTGTTTATTTCGTTCATCCTCTTTTTTTGTCTCTCGATCTTATATTTGTCCCTCTCTTCTTTCTTCTTTTTTGTTTTGGAAGTTAAGCTTTCAGATTCAATATGTTTTACTACGTTTGCCGCATCGGCAGTAGCGATAACTGAGAAAGGGGACCGTTTTGCAATACTAAAAGTGTTGAGATCCCGCTTGGCTTGATCTGCGGCCTGATGCGAAAGTCTTGCCACGTCCTCTTCAGAGTAGGTGTGTATCGGTTTATCAAACCTGTATTTGTCCAACCCTCGTTCATTGTTCCATGGCAGGTGTGGGGGCTTTGCGGCAACGCCTTGGTCTTTAGCACTGATATAATCAATCATGGGTTGATAAAAGTTAATACCGTAGCCATAATTATCTTCGTATATAGCGGTAGGTGGTTTGTTCCACTTATTATAGTTAGGCACTTTAACCGGCGGCATGATGAAAGATAAACGACTTGCGAAGATTTGCTACGATTGAGACGCGGTCACCCCGATGTGCGCCGTCCGGGGCCGAGGTTGCGAAATTGGGGGCGCGAGAAAATGGACATCGTCTTTTGTACATTTTCTGTAGTACTTATTGCCAAAGCTCGCATGCGATCACCGGTAATAAGCACCAATCAGACGCGCGGATATATTTAAACGAAATTCGTGCCAATTATTTGAAATATATTTACTAAATGCATAACCGCAATTAGTTCGAATGGACGGTGTTGGAAGTGCGTTGTATACTGTTAGATTCCATTACTTTTCGATGGTTTAAACGTAAACTGGAATCTATTTTGATAGGAGATAATTTCTGCGAATTGTTGAATTCAGAAGTACTCATCAGACTTCAATAAATTGGCGTCGATCCACTGTAAAATTGTGTCATGGTTGTGATTTGTTGATTGCTTGTTTGAATGACACCCATCAGTCAGCGCGGGGAAGTAGTGGGGCGTAATCGTTGAAAGATATAGTAAGCTAGTAGTTCCGAGATGGCGATCGTCGAGTGAGGTGTGTGATGATACTTCAGTCATACGTGGACTTCATCGGTGTAAACATTGCAACAAATATATAGGTTAGTGTTTTAAATAAGACAAGAAGAAAAATTTCCATTACAAGCTAAATTCAAATCAAAATTTTGGATCATCTTATTGGAATGTTGATTTCTGTTTTTTGTTATCTGTCGATGCTAAACGATATCTTTCCCTAAAATTTGGAAAAAAGAAAAGTTTATTCCTATTGTTTGCCTCAAGATTTTGAGGTAGTACTTACAGAAGAAAAAATTAACTTTTGGTCAACAAAAGCTTCATATTTCTAATGTGTTAAGAGATTTACTTTCAAGGTCGAAAACTCACCGGATGGATTCGATTTCCTCTTCCTTCTCCTGGAGGCGGCGCTCAGCCTCGTGGCGGAACTGGCCCAGCTCAGAGGCCAGTCTCATGGCACGCTGCTCCTCAGCTTTGCGGCCCTAGTAAATCAAACACAACATGGTCAAGTGCAAATCTACTAAATTAACTGTTGAATTAGGTTTGATTACATAAACAAGTCCAGTGACGCCATTAGTCATCCTAAGTGTTCGAGGAAGAAGGTGATTAGATTCAGGATAATTGATTGGTGTTGTTGCCAGGAGTTTTGGTATTAATAGTAACACCTACGCTTTAAATTGGTTAAAAATAGACATCACTGCTGTACATGGTATTTATTTATATATTTTGATCGATATCTTCGGATCACTTTTCATTTGCAATAATATGATTTTAATTCGTTTAAAAACAACGCGAATATTTTCTTGTGTGCAATTTATGTGACAGCGATTTTATTGATATTATTCAAACAATGATAGCATCGCGAATTGACAGACTCCGTTTTGTTGTATCCTTTCATTCTCAGTCGGTCATTAACACCTCATAAAAGTTGACGATTTCAGTGAATAACTTTAGATATGTAGTGTAAATAGACTATTGTCCTCGCTGCTAAATATAATCTTCTCTATTTTTAGCTGTTACGGAACCCTGGCAAGACTGTGGGTATCGTGTTTAGTAGCTGATTGCTTGCCAAAGCGTTGCTAACAATCTGTACAAGAATGACCTATTAATTACTGTTGTCAAATGAGCCGTTCAGTTGCTTGGTTATGTGGTTATTTTTATGTCATTGTGACTTGGGTTCGCGGAAATTTGATATATCTATTGAGATATTATTAAATGTTAAGTAAAGTCCACATGTCCATAGATTAGGACTTTATAATTCAATTTTATACAATTAACTAGCTTCTGCCAGTGGCTTCGCCCACGTGAAAGTCAGTTTCGCCATAAAAACTTTGGACCCCCGTTTCATCCCTTTAGGGAGTGAATTTCAGAAAATCCGTTCTTAGCGGATGTCTAAATCCTATCAGGCACCTATCTGCCAAATTTTAAGTTTTTAGGTATTATAGTTTCTGAGATTTCGTGATTAATCAGTGAGTGGTGTTTCGCTTTTACATATACAGATTTAGTTATTTAGTTTAAGTTTTAAGTTAGTTACTTAGTATTGCTAAGAAATTATATTTTATAACAAAATAGTGAAATCTAAAGAGAAATAGAAGCGTTTCATAGAACATTTTCTTTTCAGAATACCCGACGTTGCCCACTAACTAGCCAGTTACATTAAAAATTTGCTTAATTTTTCAACGCTCTTTCAAATTATAAATATTGTAATTTTAAATTTTATTATTCAGAGTTATTTTCTTGGTCTTAAAACTATGTTTTTAATATGTATGTGTATGTTAAAAAAGTAGTATACC
The DNA here is from genome assembly GCA_910589285.2 of Mythimna ferrago. Classification (NCBI taxonomy): domain Eukaryota; kingdom Metazoa; phylum Arthropoda; class Insecta; order Lepidoptera; family Noctuidae; genus Mythimna; species Mythimna ferrago. The sequence continues at coordinate 29,785,626 of OU342673.1, read as the reverse complement.
TAACTTGTCTTATCAAAGGCCAGTAATTTAGATCTCATCTTTGTAAATTCTTTGACTGTATCAGTGGTTTATCCGCGATAAGATAACAAATACACAAAATTACAACATAACTGGTTCCTGGAAATACGACTGAACAGAAAAGTGATAATACCTCTCAAAAAGACTCTACACAAATTGACATTGTATTAACGAGCGTCAAAGCTGCATAGTGTACCTACATTTGTCCTATCCCTCACAGACACGTCACCTGGTACTTCCAAGGAATATGAAAAACGTGAGTGTACGAAGGATGGAGCTGTAAAGTACCGGAGTGGCAACCGTGACCTCTGATCTGTCTATCGGAGTCTGATTTCTGTTTCCAAAATCAGATTAGGCGTCACCGGTTTTTTAGAGCGTCTGCAAGGGAATTCAGGGATACTCGGCTTCACATACGTGTATTGGAGACACCTGTACAGTTAAGGAGTACATGCGCGATTCTTTCTTACCTATAACCTGTCTAGGTAGTCCAATGGATACTAGACGCATAGGGCTTGTTGATGTGGACCTGAAGTGGATGGCTTCGGGCTGAATAATGATAATGAAAAAGGAACTTACGGCCTCAGCCTCCTTGTAGGCGGCAGTGAGTTCCTCTCGCTCGTTCTCAAGACGGCGCAGCTCGATCTCGAGCTCGTGAAGACGGCGGTTCAACTCCGTGAGATTGGCGCGTGCGTCGTGCAGGTCATCTGTTGACAACATAAAAGATGTTATTTGACATATCTAAGGCAGGTTAAGTCAAAATGACATTTCTTCACACAAAAGCTTCAAGGTATCTGTGATGTTCTTTGACATCTCTAAGTAAGGTTAAGTCAAACTGACATTCCTACACACAAAAGCTTCCAGGTATCTGTGATGTTATTTGACATATCTAATACAAGTTAAGTCAAAATGACATTCCTTCACCCACTTTAACAAAAGCTTCCAGGTATCTGTTTAAAGTAACAAGTCAATGTTAGGTTCTAAAATAAAGAAGAAAGTGATCATATAATTACATTAGGAGTAATTTACTGATGAGTAATGAATTATGCATATCTAGAAATATGAATACTCATAACGGTGAATAATTTAACTTGCTCAATAGCGGATATGGGTAAGTAAATAAAGAATATTCCTGATTATAAATAAAATTCAGTGGCTACTGCATCCAGTTTGAGTTTTTCAATCAAAAGTTTTACTTCTCTATTATAACTACAACGCGGTCAAAAGCTTCACCTAAGTAAAGTTATTTGGATTGGAATGGAAAATACTAATTAGATAACCCTAGACTTCTCACTTCTCCAACCTGCCCCTCCTCTTCCTTCTCTCTCTTCTGACTACTTAGTTTAACCCCACGTGGTTCCACTGCAGAGCAGACTTTTAAGAATGCACTTACCACCCAGTTTCTTGTTCTCGCGGCCGAGGGCATCCTTCTGCTCACGGGTCTTGTCGAGCTCGTGAGAGATGCGCTGGATTTCGGTGATCTTGACACGCAGGTCGCGCTGGGTCTGCTCGTACAGCTGTACGGTTTCCTCCAGACGTGACTTGATCTCAATGTTGACACGCTCCAGCTGTTCAGTCCTCTTCTGAAGCTCCCGAGCTGTTCCGTTAGCCTTCTCCAGGTCGATGATGAGAACCTCAACCTGTGAGATTTTGAGAATTAGTAAGTCTGTTACCAAGTTCTGCATACGATGCTATCGATATCCTGATTGTAGTGAACTTTCTAATGTGAAAAATTTTGCATTCATACCTCACTCTGCAGACGAGACTTCTGCTTCTCAATGCTGTTGATCTTAACGATGAGGGTCTCAATCTGTTCCTCCTGCTCCTGGATGCGGATGGAGTACTTGCGGCGGATCTCCTCAATTTCCTCAGCCCTGGCAGAAGCCTCGGCCTCGAATTTGGACCTCCAGTGGCTGACCTCACCGTTGGACTTAACGAGCTGGCGTTCCAGGTCCAAACGGGCCTCGGATTCCTCCTCAAGCTGGACGCGGACGGACTCCAGGTCGATTTCAACCTAGGTATAAGAAAAATTACGATATGTTTAGATATATTGATTAACAAAGAATGTAAAATTAGAAAAAGATTATTTTTTCTTTTATTTTTAATCGCAAATACACAAATGTAATATTTAACAAAAAAAAAATCGAAAACAAAGAAAGAATCTAAATGATCGAAAAAAGAAAAATATAACGATTCTCTTACCTGGTGAAGGCTAGCCTCAAGCAGAGAGCGCCTCCTCTCCTCATCCTCCAACCTGCGGCGCGAGTCCTCAAGCTGGCTGGCCAACTGGCTCCTAAGGTACACCACATTCTCAATGTTCACCTGGAAAGCGTAACCAATTCTTTTAAAATCTAGACATACATCAAAATTTATTAGAAGTACCTGCGGAATAATTTTCCGTTATTGTGAAATATTATTTTTAAAATAAATCCAAAAGAAGTTTCTTCTACGGAAAAGCCATGTTTTCTAAATTCTTCACTTTGTGAGAAAAGCATTTTGCAATGAGAAAAGTAAAATCTCACCTTAAGGTCCTGAACTTCTTTGATGAGCTCAACATTCTCCTGGGACAGGCGCTGCTTGTGGGAGGTAATGTCCACAATGGTGCGGTTCAACTCCTCGATCTTGATGTGCAGCTCGCTGATGTTGATCTCCAGCCTCTCGCATGTCTTGGAGATGGTGATCTTCTCCTTGGTCACGTTCTCCACTTGGGCCAACAACTCGTAGACTTCAGCCTGGAATTTGGACTTTTCCTTCTCGGACCTGGTGACAAAGAAATATATGTTGCAGTCACAGGAAATGACAATATTTTTAGTATGATGTAGGTGGACGTTTTGTAAGTGATGTATTAGTGTAAAGTGTAGACGCATAGCAATTTTCGCAATAGGTTTCGCATAGCTTATTCTTAATTCTAAACATTGAAAACACACTTAAGTTAGTACAACGATGACTAGATGTATTTAGAGGGTAGTCAGTGTGTCCTCACCTGGCTTTGCTTTTGGAAAGCTGGTCGATTTGTTCCTGGAAGTCAACCACGATCTCCTGGTGTTTCCTCTTGAGCAGGTGGGCGGTCTCCTCGGACTCAAGATGGACATCTTCCAGTAGCTTGCGGAGCTTGGTAAGTTCGGTGTCGCGTTTCCTGTTGATCTCGAACTGAAAAATGTATGACACCATTTCAAAATACGACCCCAAAACATGGAATCTTTGGGGTGGACATTTGAAATATTATTTTCGAACTATGATCAAACTGTTTTCTTTGATGCACTAATTGGAGCAAGTTACGGTTTTTTTACCTAACTTTATTACTGAATTCGTGAAACTAAATATTTTTACAATATTGTTCCAAATTATCAAGAATGATATGAATTCGAAAATAAAATCAACAGTATGACAATAACATTCCTTAAATATATAAAGAAAAATATTCTACTCGTATTTAATAATATTTGCTTGAAAAAAAACATGATAAAATATTTACTATCCACTTTCAGTAATATTCAGTATGTAAAATGATCAAATAATGCTTTATCTTTAAAATAATTTATGTAACATCTTACGTGAAAGTAAAATTATATATTTTTTATGTTTGATTCGTTTCACTTTTTCCTGAAATATACAAATAAGAGACATAATATAAAAAATCGCCAAGCAATAGATCGCAATAGTAACTTGTAAATAATTTCGCAAAGCTTTTATAATGATTGTTAAGTTTTCACGAATTAATTTGTTTCACTTTCTGCAGGCTTTTGTTTTGAGTTTTCTTTATTCAGTTTAAGCTTTCTTCCTAGAGATGTTCAACAGTTAGTTTCTTGCAAAATCTTTTGCGTTTTCCCTTTGTTTCCATTCCTCGCTTAAGCCTTGGTATTCTTTTTCTTTACATAAGTCGATGTTATTTATTTCATAGGTTTGACTTTTTTGATGACACATCTATTCTTTATCTTTTTAGATGATACATTCTATTACATCTTTGCATACTGTTTCAATTTTCTTGAGGTTTTCTTTATGGTTTTCTATTTTTTTTCCTCATTTCCTGCTTTTAAGTCCTTACCGATACTTTGATAGTTATTGTTGTTATGGCTACTTTTGACAAAATTAGTAAATAGATGTTTGGAATATCTACCTGACTCTCGGCCCCGCCTTCAGCTTCCTCCAGCCTCTCAGAGAGTTGGATAACTTGCACGCTCAAATCTGCCTTCTCCCTCTCGATCTGGAAGTTACCAATAATTATTCCAATATGGAAAATCAACTATGATAATATCATGTTATGATGTTAGTTGTATAGTGTTAGTCTTTGTTAGTTATGACTGTTTTTTTTTTTTTTTAGAAAATTGTAACTTTGTTAAGTAAGTTGTTGTTAAGTTGATATGTTTTGATTAACTTGATTTTGATGTTGTTATTAGAAGGAACTACAAGATATTGTGCGTCATCCCCAATAATAAGTGTTGTCTTTCCTAGAAATGTACCTTTTCATATAAAATATCTTTCTTTCAACCATTATGCAATAACAGGTTTCGGGGTAACTCGTCCTTCACATATTTCAGCATTGTACCCATCTAAAATAAGAAATAGTTTATGTCTCACGGCAGCTCTGACTAACTCGGATATTTTCGCTACTCATACCGCGGTCTATTATTATATTTCAATATTGTGGCATTCTCAACGGGAACGAGCATCATTTGGCCCAGTTTCAAAAGTGAGACCGGAGAGCGAGAAGTTGAGATTTCAGAGAATGCTTTCGCTAGAGAGCTAAATATATCGCAGAGTGAGGAGCGCCGGCAAGCGCGAGTCAAAGCCGCAACCGCCTGCAGCACGCATGCGCGGAGCGCTCGCCATTCTATGACCAGTTGACCACGCAACCGCGACACCAAAATAGAATGCGCGAAGCTTGATCAGATGTCCGTCCTGAACAATCTTCAGCATATTGTGTATGACGTCCACCGTTATCTATGATATTGAACTTTATCACACGGATATGAAAATATGAGGAGCCACAATATCTAAGGTCACTTCAATCCTGTTACACAATTTTATTCTCACGATTTTTTCACTGAACTTTACACAAATATTATAAAAATGATTAATATTTTATTTTAAATATGAGATAGTTAATAAGCTAAGAAACAAAATTATAATTTTGGTTGGTTAAGACTTAGGAATTGTATCATAATTAGGCATTAATGATGAATTTATTACTAAAATGGGGTAAAAGTATGCACTGATGGGGGTGTGAACGCAATCAAAGGCGTAGGGCGGGCGGTATTAATAGAGGTGTTGCGGAAGGCGCGCGCCGACACCTGCGCGCGCGCCCAGTATGGCGCGCTCTCGCCTCACGCGGATCACATTTCGCATGCTCGATCAGCTTACCCTCTGACGCAGCTCCCTTTCGGATTCCAGATCATCATGGAGGAGACGGATTTTGTCCTGAAAAATACAACATATTCTATCATGTGTCCGCAAACACTTCACTCGCACTGCACTGTGTCGTCGCGGCCGGTACCTCCAGCCTGGAGAGAGCACTCAGGTCGGCGCTGTACTCGATGTTGACGTCGGTGGTGCCACCGCCGCTGCTGCGGTAGGTGTACTTGGAAGTCTTCGCCATGGCGGACATTGTCGCTGGTTCGTCTCTCGATCGGCAGTCGGCGCTACGTTACCGGTCGGGCACCGTTCGACTAGTGAGAGCGGGAGCGGGCGGCGCGCGCGCACCAGGCGGCCCCGCGCCCCCGCGCCCCCCCGCGCCCCCGGCCCGCGCTCCAGGGCGGCCGGCCGGCTGGAGCTCGCGGATCGTGTTACCACCCCCGCGCACCCCCCTCTCAGCCTTTTATAGACACGCCCGTCTTGACGCCGTCGCGGTTCTCTTTTATTTGTTTTGCCCAAAAATTTGGCGAAACCCTTCACGTCCTAAATTGCGTTATCATGCAGCAGTGCAGGCGCAGCGCGGCTATATCGGCGGGTACGGAGTTGTTGTAAACAGCGGAGCCGTGGGCGGGGAACCGGGTCCAGGCGTTTCCTGGTGGATTCCTGTCGGTCCCTGGCAGGCGCCCGCGCCCCGCTAAATGCCACCAATCGACTGAACTTAACAATGAACTTCTTGTACTTTTAAATTAACCCCTAACAACCGACGACTCTGCTCTGTGTTTACAAACATTAATTAAGTCTAATTTTGTCGGTTGATCTTGAGAGTAAGACATGAATTTGAATATTAAAGTAATTCAGTGGAATCGCGTATTGATGGTTCGAGATATTTGGTCTTTTATTTTAATGTTAAAGTCCACAAGATTTCATAGCTTTCCGAACGTTGTTGTTACTTATAAAGGAAAGCATGCACAGAAGGCTACCATGTCACTGCATCGCGTAGCGGAGCGTCGTAGTACTTCGTAGCACTTGACGCTGGACCTTACATACGAATATTAATTTTCTTCAAAGATTTACAGTATAACATAGTAGATATATAAATGTAAGTTATTAGGTAGGTATGTAAAAGATTTAATGTAAAGATTCTGCTAGAAAATGAATAATTTACTATACTACTTACATTAATTAAAAAATCAAGCTAAGTCAAAATTTGCTTTCGAATACCTACTATACATTGATTATTTACTGGACAAACCTGGAAGGGCGCGTGAATATAAACCAACGAAGACTTTCACCTGGGGCCTAAGTCTGCTATTTTTATAAATTCGTCATTCCAACACGATCCCATTGTCATTTTGCTAAAAGTTTGTAATCTGCTAATTCATAATGATCGATCATTGATCGGTCAATGGTCTTGTAATAGAATTGTGGTAGAATGATAATTTCGAGCATATTAAAACCAATAACTGCACAATAACGTTCTAATGGTAAAACACTGATCAAATAAACTGTCAAAGTTTTAGCAGATTACCGCAAACGTCAAATATTTATTTGTCAATATGTACGAGATTACCATTCTATGCCACTTCTTTCAATGGAGTGTCAGTGGTTGACCATTGGAAAGTCATATGACGCCATTATATTAGTAGATTACCAAACTTGTCAAAATCGACAATTATGACATCAATGATAGACCATTCTGACACTATTGTAATAGCAGACTTGAGGCCCAAGTTATATGACAAGACCAAAAACGATTTCGTTCAAGAATTAAATTAAAGGGCACATTTCTCTAATAAGTACCTATCATAAACGAAGACTTGGCCACTAGTAAATAACTTTCGTCCAATGCTGACACATTAACCACGAAAAACTAACGTTTTAAAATAAAAGAAATGGTAAATATCAAACGCTGCCTACATACGATTACTGTTGGATCAGTAGTTGAGCGATTGGCTGCTATGCTGCATGTCATTGGGTTCAATTCCCGCTCCTAAAAAAAAAAAATAAGTAGTTCGCGAGTCTAGATGTTTGTGAACGCATCCGCGATACCGGATTAATTCTTATAAAAAGGCAACACTAGCCTAACCAAAGTATTTCTATACTAATACTATAAAGAAGTCAAGAGTGAATTGGTTACTTATAGACTACTCCTTCATCGATTACATCATCGCTCTCCACCAGGTAGTGGTCAAACGCGACACAGTAATTAAAAACCTACTATCAAATAAAAAAAACCGCATTAATAGTAGTTTATGTGACTAGGGGATAAAGCAGTGTCTTTAAGTCGCGGGCGGCATGTTGAATTCCGAACGAAACGAAGGTTGCTGATTTTAATCCCGAACGATAGTGAGGGATTTATAAAATTAACTCTTAAGCATTGCGAGGGAGTTAATAAAGAAACCTGAGTGAATTGAGGAATTCAAGCCGCCCAAGACAAAGACAGCTTTATCCCCGTGTTGCATACTCTAGTTTTTACACCATCTGTGAGATAATTAACAAAAAATTTGGTCGACCAAATCATATATTAGAGAAATATAAATTTTATATTTACAAGTTCATCAAACAAACAAAATTCACTACAAGATTCTATAGTTTCAATTTTTTATAATGCTCCGTCAGTAAGCACGATTTATTCTATTTTCTTTTTTTGTTAGTGGCCAGTTTGAATTTCAAGTTAACTTGTGCGATGCACGTACATTTTAATTCACAATTTTGACGATTTTTGGTGTTCCAAATTCAAATCTCATTATTCCCTAGGGATCGGCCATACAGCATTATCTCCCTAGGTATAGAATGACTTGCTTTAAGTGAGGTTTGCATGACTTATAAAACGACATTATCGAGCTGGTGGTGTAAAAAATTGTTTATGAGCTACGGGGCTACAGATAGACAGACACATAGGTAACGGTCAAACTTATAATCGGTACCCCAATTTTTGCTTCAGGGGTTATTATAAAAAGTTAGAATTTCTTCCATTAATCCATTATTTAAAAGAGGACTAAAGTTTGGTTGAATCATAGGCCTTGAAAAAGTGAACAGTGCTTGCGTAACTTGGTTTGGTTTTGTACTAACAAAACCAAATAGTTTTTCAAAGTGATTCAGCACAAAATGTAGACGACAAAATGTATCGTAATGTAGTGTAAAGAATAAATAATATTGTTTGGTGACTGCAAGGTGACTTTTAGGTCCCTAAAGGCGATAATGTCAAAATGTTGGAAAAGTTGAAGTTTGTTTAATGTCACTGAACCGATTAAACTACACGATAAATAAAAAAGACGCCTAAAGTATAAACAAGATGAGTAATTCTATAATAGACATCGTGGCTTAAAACGCAGATAAATATTCGCAATTTTTCTGAAAATAATTATTTTTAGTCTAACCCTCATAACCCAGTCATGTCCTCCAACTCGACTCCATCTCGAATAATTTCATCAAATTGACGGTTACTACCATTTAATTTATTAACATTCATCAACATTTTTTCCAGTTGTCATAGCAATTGAGTCGACCGGATACCATACAAACGGACTCGGAAAATGGGTCTAACACTCCGGTTTCAGGATAGTAGAGTATGATGGCTGACCAAACTCTTCTTTGGCATAAAAACTACTTACTGAGCTCGGAACAGTTTCAGAACAATCAGTCTTCGATCATCAATTCTTCACGATAAAACACAATAAAATTAAATTACATGTAGTGCCACCTGACAGGTTTACCTGCAGGGATATACCTGTCAAGTGTTGTATGGAAACCTGCACAGTTGTGCAACATGCACGCTCCGGTTTACCTGTACAACTCACCTGGAGAGGCAAATCTGTCAGGTATACCCTTGCGTGTATGGAGGGCATAAGATACCAATTTCTTTTTTAATGATATTAACCAGTGCTTCACTGCTTTCCTACCTGATGGTCAGCAGTGATACAATCGTTGATAGTGAGTGATGTACTTAGTTTATTAAGTGCCTATTCACTCTAACCTTGAAGACGCCTAAATTATAATCTGACGAGAAGACCGCAGCAGGCAAATCGTTCCAGTCCTTCGATGTACGCGATGTAAACATGTACCTAACAGCTACGTAAACTAAAATCATGGAAACATCTAGAGACTAAAACCGATTTTAAACATGCATTAAGATTAGACAGAAGTTTACATTTTATTACCGTGTAGTTTAAATAAACATTCTTTAAAAATTAACACATTCCGCTAAATTTTATGCTAAAATAGCTTCGGCCAGCGGCTTCGCCCGCAGATGTCTTCATACAAATTTTAGTCCCCATTTCATCCCCTTATGAGCTGGATTTTAAAGAATGTTTCTTAGGGCTATATTTCACCAAGACATCATGGCGGCGCGACTAGTCGCCGCTACCAACAAAATGTATACAGTACCCCTAGCCAAGTTGCTAATCTGCAATAGTTAACGCTTGTAGAAAGCTTCAAATGTACGGGAATGACGTCGTCTTAACGCTCAGTCACGTGATCAGAACAAAAGAATTAGCGGCAAGGTCAACTCGAAGCGTTCGGCGCAAGCGAAACGGTTGTAACTTGGCTAGGGGGGCTGCTCTATACAGAGTTTACTCACCTGGTGTCCGTTTGGTTGCGCAACCAATTTGGTGGCGCGACCAGCACGGACGTGTAGTGACTCTGGTGTCTGTGTGGTTCTAGTTTAATAGCTTAGGGTTATATTTCACCGGGGCTCAACGACATCTTAGTGGTCGCCGACGTCTTAAAAGGAAACCTAGTGCTAATTTTCACTCCTAGGTAGTTTCAGCTGTTCGTTGATGACATATCAATGATGACATGTCAGTCAGTTTCCCCTTTTTTATATATAATGTATATTTACAGACGGTTTCCAATATACACAGGTATATTTCAAAAGAGGAGCACCTGCAAATGTTGCGGCTGTACCGTCATAAGTGAAATGTCAACGATATTTTCTCATATGTCCTAATGTACTGATATTAATCACAGATTTATTTAGGTTAGTGCTCGTACTGTCGCTGAGAAATTTCTATCTCGCAAATATCAAAACAGATGCAATAAAATTAATTGAGAAGTTTATTTTGAGCTTCATCTTATTCACATAGGTATACTATTTCTAATCCAGTTTGAGAAAAATACTATAGGTACTTACTTTAATTTTTTTTCTTCTATAAACCTACAACTATACCTAAAAGTACAAATCGTACATGTAGTTCAGAAATGGTAGATATTTTTTTTTCGTGACAATTTATCCTCAAATACACTAGGAGATAAAACACAGCCATCTACTGGGCCCAAACAATTAAACGAGCCACCAAATTATATCATCCATATTTATTTTATTTACCATCGGATCGAGAAGAAGAAGAAGAAGAAAAAGAAGACGAAGACGAAGAGGAATAAGAATTCACTCTAAAGAGCCAACATCCTGCTCCAGCGGATATGGTTTCTCTTCCTGACATCACAATATGGAGAATCTCATGAGGTGATCACAGCCGTTGGCTCCTTCCGGAGCGACTCTGCTGGCGACTTCGATGGGCTAAGTCCTGAGCGTCTTATTTTTTTGAGGTACATATTATCAAGTGGCTCCTCCCGCTCCAGAGTGAAGAGAAAAGGCGTGTCAGACTTTTACTGACTAAAACTCACTTGTCTTTTTCAGTAGCCTAGCGCTATCCTAGGCCACGGTAAGTTTTTAAACGTTCCCGCATTCCTAAAGATTCCGGCATCAGCCGAATTCGAACGAGGACAATATTGGTGTACCACGCGCAAGAGGTGGTGGCATACATCTTAGAAACTACTTTTTGTCGTTCGTTATGGCAATCGAGATTTGGCAATGGTTTGCTAGATGAAAACTCAACTTTGAGTTAAGATCGCTTAAGTACCTACATGAACTCTGATATCCAAATATTTTGTTATTTATCATGGTGTACAATAAAGAATTAATAAGAGATTTGGTTAAAAAGAATATTAGGGTTTTGAATAAAAAACTGTATCAAGTTGTGGTTTGAGGCCTTTTTTAAGTTATAATAATAATAATAACTTCTTTTTTTTGGTTGATGCCAACAGTCAGAAATTCAATAGGTATGCGCCATCTCTTGGCCTTCCACCAGCAATGCATGAAGCCAAGGTCCATACCCACAGATATCCTTGCTGGCATACCTGGCATAATATCAATATATAACCGTGACAAGAAAGACCGACTACAAAGAGAGTCTTATCACAAATAAAAAAACTTTTTACTCTTTTAGTTATTGTACCACCACTAAAAAGTACCCATCAGTCAAGTAAGACGGTTAGATTACATTAATTTACCTTCTGGCTTCATTATCAGATCAGTTCGATACATTCTACCCCTTTTCTGTCAGTCAGCCATCGACTACACATACAAACAAAGCAATTTTACTTGTTACGACAGTTCTGCTGATCTTATAAGGAGTTCAGTTACATATCTTCGAAGTTCATGATTAGATAATGATAATGTTTCTGTGGAACCAACTTGGAAGCATAACTATTCAATAAAAAATAATTTTCAAAATGGGTCCACTATTGACCGAGATATCTGTGAACAAACATAAAAAAAGTACATTCAGCTGAACAAAAACCTCCTTCTCTTTCGAAGTCGGTTAAAAAAAAGCACTCACACTAATATTTTAAATTTATATGCTATTATATACGTACATGTCTCCACGTGTTACCAGTGGATGACAAATCCAGTCAGTGATGAGGTGTTAGATGATTGGATGCATACAAAAGAGACTGACCCCCCAGCTAGAAAACACCAGCCTCATCAAATTTAAACTGACAAAAAATTTGACGTCATCATCATCTCATCATTTTAGTCGAAGGACTTCCACTGTTGGACATAGGCCTCTCTCAAGTGTCGCCTCAACGAACGGTCTTGTGCGTCTCGATTCCAACGCATACCCGCGACTCTCACCAGACTTGTGCGCTTAATCCTATTCAATTCCTATTTTCAGATATCTGTGATTTTTTTAAGCGTTTTGTGAAAATATATCCAAATGTATCCGTAACTATTACCTATAAATATTTGAATCTGAATACGAGTAAGTGTACAAACGTCCTATGTTTATAATAATTTGTGTTTAATTCCAGCGCCAGATTTATGAAACTAATAAATGAGCGATGAAAATCTGTGCACAACTGTCTTGCGCCCCGATTTCCAGCTAGCAGCGCTCGCGCAGGTGGGAAAGTATTCGGTTATATTCGTACCTGCGCGAAGTGGGCCGAGCGCTTTCCGCGTGCCCCCCCTCCCTCCACGTCGCACCCCCTTTAGCGAATGACTCAGCCGACTCTGGACTCGATGGAAATTATTAACGCCAGCTTTTGCAACGTGTTTATGTGTAGCCACGACGCTTTTTAACTTTACGTTCCTTCGAATAAGAATAGTTATTAATATTAGTTATTTTGAAACTAATTTAATTTGAATGAGACGGCTGCAACGTTTACAGTGGTCTACTGCTTGGTTTAGGAGAATTGGAACTGTGAGTCGGTTTCAATTTACAGTGTTGTGCGATGTTTTTTTAAGGAAGTGAGAAATCATTCAATGACTTCTTCCGCTCTATGGCAGAGAGGAAAAGTGTGTCAGACTTTTACTGACTTCATGAAAACACCCACTTCTACATCCCTTTTTTGGCTTGTGTTTCAGAACACCGGGTTACCCTTTTGGAGGCCAACCCCTGGTCCCAGTAGGCTTACTCCTGCTGGGCAACTGGGCCTTTAAAGGAATCAATTAAACGCTTAGAAAAAGAAATAAATTTTATTAAAAAAGTTCGTTTGTGACTGTAAACATTGCTGAACAAATTAATTCATGATTCAATCTTTGTAGAAAACAAGAGTTTTTAAAGACTTTAGGCTCCTTCTGCGAAATATTAATGTGAGCTAAGGAGATGGCCGTAATTATAAGGGAGTGGACATCCTCACGCCGCAACCCGCGCCCCAGGACGTCCCGGGCATTAGGAATCGCAAGGTGTTCTTTGGCAGCCGCAGGCGAATGCTTGTGGACAACGAGCAATGGGTAGGTCACCGTTCGGCCGTGCGGAAAATACCAAACCTGAATCGCTGAAAGCACGTACCTAGAGTTCTGATAAAACAAGAGATGTCTGTAAACTCGTAGGGCCCCAGCAGGGCCGAAGACTACTAAGGCCATGGTCCATTTACTTTCGAACAGAGAACCCGGGGTCCTGGAACGCAAAGAGAAGAGCAAATGAAGGACACAGGTGGGTTTTAGTCAGTAAAAGTCTGATACACTCTTCCGCTCCACTCTAGAGTGGAAAAAGTCATTTTATGATATCCCACCTCTAAAAAAAGAACAAGAGGATCTATCTTTTAACATCTTGTATTGTATCTGAGAGCTACTTCTTTATAAAATTCTAGCTTTTTCCTGCAGCTTCGCCCGGGTACATTAAATATAACCTATGTCACTCAGGATTAACCTTTTGAATGTCTTAAGTTACACAGTTCGACATAAGCAATTGTCTTTCTATTGTGTCTCTAATTACGGCATTCGATGAGTTAAAGCAACTTTCGATCGGTGAAAAAAATTTAGCAATCGGACCAGGGGGCCAAGCCTGCTATTTTTATTATTTCGAAATTCGAACACGATCACATTGTCATTTTGCTAAAAATTCGTAATCTGCTAATTCATAATGATCGATCATTGACCGGTCAGTGGTATCGTAATAGAGTTGTAGTAGAATGATAATATCGAGCATATTAAAACCAATAACTGCACAATAACGTTCTAATGATAGAAAGTTTTAGCAGATTACCGCATACGTCAAATATTCATTTGTCAATATGTACGAGATTACTATTCTATGCCACTTCTTTCAATGGAGTGTCAGTGGTTGACCATTGGAAAGTCATAATGACGCCATTATATTAGTAGATTACCAAACTTGTCAAAATCGACAATTATGACATCAATGATAGACCATTCTGACACTATTGTAATAGCAGACTTGAGGCCCAGTACTTCCAGAGATTACCTACTACAAAAGTACAAACCAAAAAAAAAAAAACTTTGCCTCTTTATTATATTAGTGTAGTTTTACATTCTATTGTCATAAACAGCACAAATATAATATAATTTCATTTAAAAATAATCGTAAATAAGATGCAAAACACTGGCATAAACAGATCATTGAACGAAATCACAAAAATCTCGAATATCTCTACGTACATTCAGAACGAAAGGGCATTCACTTGCTGATAGAGTTTCTTGCCAAAACACCTTGCCTAGTAAATGAAGTCACTATGGACTGCTACCAATTATATTATTAGGTTAATCGGTACAGTGTGTTTCACCTTAAAACATTACAAAGTTATTTTGAGACACTGCCTGTATACAATACTAGCTTTTGCCCACGGCTTTGCTCGCGTAAATAAAATATAACCTATGTCACTCAGGAATAAAGCACTGCAATCTATAGGTAAAAAAAAAATTAGCGGTCAGACCAGTATTTAGAAAGATTCCTTCTACAAACAAAAAACAAACTTTACCTCTTTATAATGTTAGTGTAGATGTGCTATACATTTTTAGTAATGGTTGATAGGCTCGCTCTTGACCACTATATAACCTGCCCCCCTAGCCAAGTTGCAACCGTTTCGCTTGCGTCGAACGCTTCGAGTTGACCTTGCCGCCAATTCTTTTGTTCTGAGCACGTGACTGAGCGTTGAGGCGACGTCATTCCCGTACATTTGAAGCTTTCTACAAGCGTTAACTATTGCAGATTAGCAACTTGGCTAGGGGTACAGATCGGAAAATAACGATGTCATTGACAATGGGACATACTTGCCTAGAAGTAACCTATTTACTCTTGACTTAAAGATTCACAGGTTATAGCAATCAGGATAAAAATATTAATAAAAAATTGGGCAAGTGCGAGTCGGACTTGCGCACTGAGAGTTCCGTGCAAACTACAATTCCCGAATGGAGTCTCGAAGATTTTTCCGAATTGCATTTTTTTTTTTTTGTGACGTAGCTAACAACAAATTTACTTTTTTTGCAGATTTATTCCTAATTCTGGGTCAACGGGAATTGCCCTATGAATTTCGATCTTTGAGAGTATCAAAATCTACGTTTTTTTGCGACATAAACGGAAGTATCTTTTTTATTCGTTAACTTATAAGTTTGATTTTTGTATGGCTTGAAGGGACCATAAACCGGAGTATATGGTTTTAATTTCAACTCGATACCTCCACGCATTCTTGAGATAAAGGGTCTTGACAGACAGACAGACGGACGGACAACAAAGTGATCCTATAAGGGTTCCGTTTTTCCTTTTGAAGTACGGAACCCTAAAAACATGTAACGTTATCTGAATATGTAGATAGTATTAGAGCATTTGAAATGTGATGTTATTGGTGTAGTTTTAGGTACCTACTGACATACCTACTTATAAAGTGTAAATTGATAAAGAAAAAGATTTAAATATTTTCCTATTAAACATATCAACTCTAATATTTTTCTCATCACTGGTTTTCCTTAGAGTAATGTTGGTCCAGCAGTAACAGCTTCAATTTACTACTTCCAGGTCGAGGCCTCAAACCTAAGTAGATTCATTACTTTGTGTATTTTACTCCATAACCACTGCTCTCAAAACGATAAAGGAAAACTTCGTGGAACCACCAACACGCAGGAAGCCCTTATGGTGGATTACTGTGTATTCTTTCTTCTAGACAAGAGATCTGATTCCCAGCAGTAGGAACATTAAAAGGCTTATGATAATGCTTACTTATGCTATGTAGGTTTTTAACCGACTTCTAAAAAAGGAGGAGGTTCTCAATTCGGATGTTTGTATTTTTTTTTTTTTTTTTTTTTATGTATGTTCGGTCATAACTTCGTCGCTTGCCAACCGATTTGAAAAATTCTTTTTTTGTTGGAAAGGGTATACTTCCCAAATGGTCCCATAGTCACCAAGTCGGGATCTGATGATGGAATCTTGGCTAAATCGACTGTACTCCTCAAATATTATAGGCAACTATATAGTCATTTTGATATTTTCATCAAGGAGTTAAGCATTTACAGTCAAAAAGTGACATTTGATGAGGTGGAACTGGTTAAGAAGACCAGAAATTGTCAACGGAACTTCATACTCAAACAAATATCACAATGAACATAGTCAAGCGACTATGACAATACAAATAAATGAATAGTTCTGAATAGTTATGTTGAAAATGGTATCATCGAAGTAACCTGATGATAGTGATGGAGCTGGAAGATAGGCACCGTAATTAATCAATGTATCCTACCCGTGTTTGGGCTTATTAGAAATGTCATGAGATGCACTTTGGTTATAAGGTACTATCGAAGTGATCTGATGATGGAGCCGGAAGGTGGAAGGTAAACACGGGAACTTCATGTGAAAATGATGTATTCTAGCAGGGTTTGAGTTAGTTGGAATTGACATGAGAAAAAAGTACTCTGGCTGTAAGTGTGTTGCAACTAAAAACTATGAAATAAAAAAACTTTTTATAAAAAAATATAACCGACTTCACAAAAAAACACTAAAACGATCAAAATAATTTTAATTTCGGAAGTCGGTGTTAAATAAGGAACAAACAATAACGAAAAACACCGACTTCCGAAATTAAAATTATTTTGATCGTTTTAGTGTTTTTTTGTGAAGTCGGTTATATTTTTTTATAAAAAGTTTTTTTTTAATTAACGGATTGTTCTTTTATATCTTCTCTAAAGCTACAAACAAACCTAATCGATCCGTAAAGGGTCATAGGTCAACGAAATTGGAATCGTCAATACATACCGTAATGTCAGCCAAAAAGTGAAAGTATCAAAATAACAATCTAATCTTAGACCAAATGAATCATTTCGATAAATCGACCCGCTATGTCAGTGATGTGCATCACATACTCGTAGTCGAATCATCCGGAATGTTTTGACGTGGCGAGTCCTAAATACATTCAGAAATCGTAAGTCAGTGAGCCATGGAAGTCGTCTTCGCAGCCGATAAAGTTTATTTTAATCTTTACGTCCCTAACAGTCATAAAGGAGTAAGCGCTTGTGCCAACAATTTAGGTTATTTACGGGTCGTTTCGAATACCTCGACAATTCTACATTTCATGTCATTGTGAGAGTTGATTGCGGTTGGTACCAAAGTTGTTTAAGTAGGTATATAAAAGCGAAATACCACTCACTGTTTAATCACGAAATCTAAGAAAGTATTACTCGTATTACTAACTATTTTTTTTAAATTCACCCCCGGGATGAAACGGGGTCCAAAGTTTGTATGGAGAATCTAAGTTTCACGCGGGCGAAGCCGCTGGCAGAAGCTAGTAACATATAAGAATTACATATATTTGTTCATTGTTACAAAATATTACCTTGAAACTATTACCCAATCATTATCTGTTATATTATTAACTAACTTGCACCAGCGGCTTCGCCCCTCGTGAAAGTCGGTTTCTCCATACAAACTTTGGACCCCCGTTTCATCTCCTTGGGTGGAGAATTTTGGAAAAACCTCTCTTAGTGCTCGTTTACGTCATAACAGGAAGCCTTGTGCACAAATTTCACAATCCTAGTCTCAGTAGTTTCCGCTGTGCATTGATATGTCAGTCAGTTAATTGTTCCTTTTATATATATCTATATAAGTATACCTATTATAATAATATAATATGTATAAATATTCGGGTTATATTTTGTGGAGTCGTATGCACATGTTAAGCGTTGAGATCTTAGAAATCACAAAACCATGGCGGTCTTTTTTTCAGTAAATAATATAAGGCCTTTCTGCATTATTTTTTTTGTGTTAAACACAGCAAGTCTTCTTTCTATTTCGCAATCAATTAAACAATGTTATTAGTATAAATTTATCTCTCTTCTACATAGATACATCAGCAAAATATCTTACCTAACCATAACCTATATTTCTGACGTACCTATAAAAGCCAGAAACAGAAATTCAGCCAAAGGAGTGGCCTATTGTTATCTTATCCTAGATTGCCACGACGCAGAATACACATAAAACAATTAGAATGCAATTACGAAAATCAGTCGAATCGATACGTATAATAAATTTGTAGAAGTTTTTAGTTGTGCGCGCATCACGCAAAATATACGATATCGATGTAAATAACTTTTATAACTTGATATATTACTTAGGCTTTGTTTCATCGCAATCGGTTGACTATATCGAAAGATATATATATATATATACTAGTACGTTCATTGACTGTTAGGCAGTACGAAGTTCGCCAGGTCAGCTGGTTTAAAATAAACATTCCATGAACAAACTTGTATTGATTAAGGCTACTAATTTCAATCTTACAATTTCAATCGGAAATGCACTGAAATATTGACTACGCTTTTTGGGTGACCTATTCCCCAAGTGGTCCGCTATTTATCAGCATAGATCTGTTACACTAACAGCAGGTGGGGCTGTGATGACTAACACAAGTATTTACGAAGGTGCCGATCTAAAAATATTTTGTACAAATTTTAAGAACTACCAGAGTCGTCGTCGGCGCGTAGCGTAGCTACACGCGTCTCAAAGAGAGGTCAGCAAAACTGTTAGAGCCGATGACCACAAGGCCATGGGGATTTTTTTTAAAGGACACCCTTGGTCCTAGAACATAAAGGGCAACAGAAGGAGACATAATTATATTGTTTTAGTCAGTAAAAGTCTGATACGCCCTTGCGCTTCACCCTAAAGTCCTTGGATGAATTCCAAGCTCAAAAGAAGTTTTAAGTACTCGGAAATCAGTTACATGAATCTACTGAATACATAACACCGCCAAGTAGAAATAATATGTCGAGAACAGTGAACTGATTGCTAAAGGTCAAAAACATAGTCTAATATGGAATTAGGAATTCGTTTTAATCTAAAGGCAAATACTAGTTAATAATAATAATAATATATAATATTCCACAACTATCACACAGCGCCGTCTAGTCCCAAGCTAAGCAGAGCTTGTGTTATGAGTACTAGACAACTGATAAACATACTTATATATTTCTAAATGCATACATATTATAGATAAATTACACCCAGACACAGAACAAATGATTGTGCTCATCACACAAACATTTGTCCTGGGTGGGAAACGAACCCACGACCTCCGGCATAGCAGTCAGGGCTACTAACCACTAGACCAACAGGCCAGTCGAAAAGTTGCATTTACATTTCTAGGACAATATTTCAGTTAGATTGGTTTAACAAACGAAACTGCTACACCTTAAAAAAATTCAAAATGTTTTAATTTTACACTAGCTTTTGCCCTCGACTTCGCCCCCATACGTAAAATATAGCCTATTGTAACTCAGGAATAAAGCAGCTTTCTATCGGTGAAAAAAATTCTCAATTAGACCACAACTTTCGGAGATTACCTCCTATAAACAAAAAAACATTAGTATATTAGGCTTACATGGGCACTTATAAAACGTCAGAAGCTAGTGCATGGTTCCAATCGTCTTGCCGGTTCTTCTCTATAGGAAAATAGAGAAGAACCGGCAAGAAACTATGGTTATGCTTCTCTATCTAAAGTTAAAAAATATATTGAAAACAAACATAGATACGAATATATCTTAAACTGAAATGAGAAACTGGACATGTCTACCAAATGGACCACAAACTGTGTCATGCCGCATGGATGACAAAGTACCACAGAGTTGCCACCTTGAGACAGTGAGACGGGGTTTTAGCAGACTACGAAGGAGACGGTGGGACGAACTGGACAGATTTCGCCAGAACTGGAAGCAATAACCGCCGGCTCGCGAAATATGGAAGAAGTGAAGAGAGTTCTTTGCCCAGGCGTAGGATCAGCATAAGCTGGCAAAAAAGACATTGGAGTTGATTTTTTTTTAGGTTGTATATCATCTAATGACATGTCTCTCGCCGGAAGAGCGTATCAGACTAAAACCCACTCCTGTTCCTTCTTTGCCCTCGTTCCGAGGCCCCGAGGTTCTCTTTCGTATAACCCATGGCCTAAATAGGCTTCGACCCTGCTGGCCCCTACGGTTTGCTGACATCTCCTTGAGGCGCGTGAGTGTTCCACTACGCGCCGTCGACGACTTGGGCTCGGTCCGGACGGTTTCCGGACGGTCGGACGGCGAGCTACCCATTTGTCGCAGTCCGCAAGCCCGCGCCTGCAGAGGCTGGAAATCGGGTGGCGGATGGGACGTGAGGCATATGCACTCGCGCATGCGGCTGCCTCCTTTGCTAGTAAGAAGGAGGCAACCGCCTGCCACTCCTCCTTGCTCTGGACCATGGCCTGCATTAAGGCCCAGCGCGAGAAATCGCTGCCACCGGTCGCCTCCACGAGGACACAGCGTTGGAATTGAAATTGAATGAGAGGTAACTCTACAAAGCAGTCATACTCCCTCAAATCAAAGCGACAACCAGCTCACAGTCCAATCGTTACCGAACAAAATGAGTTTGTCATATTTCTATTTTTGCAAATATAGGTTTCTAGTGCTGCAACGAATAAGCAAAACCTACGCGTGGACGTTTGAATCACCGGTTCTAATATCGTCGTTATTTTGTTTATTCGTTTGTGGCTGCATGCTCATTAAACTTCAGGAGGTAAGCAGAATTCGGATGGTAAATAGTTAGTTGGTAGTGGTTAGTAGGTCTTTTGACTAGTAGGCAAATGCCAAAAGCCTTACCATGACGTGTTAAAATGTCAAGCATGAGAACAAGAAAGAGGGATGGCACTATACACGCTACATAGCTCCATCCTTCATCCCACGTTTTAATGATATTCGTCATCATCATCATTTCAGCCGATATACGTCTACTGTTGGACATAAGCCTACCCCAAGCGTTGCCACAACGAATGTTCCTGTGCGTCTCGCATACATCGGTTTCCCGCAACCTTCACCAGGTCATCGGTCCACCTTGTAGGAGGCCTTCCAACGCTGCGTCTACCGGTACGCGGCCGCCACTCCAGAACCTTCGACCCCAACGGCCATCCGTTAATGATATTATTTGTGTAAATGTCTTCTCCACATGGAACTATTTTAATGTGTGCAATACATATCTAAATGCAATCAAATGTAATTTTGAAGGTATGAGCCTGGAGTTCTGTCACACAGGTCTTGAAACTAGAATATACTCCAGCTCTCACAATGGATAGATGTTGTAATCAATAGTTACTTCTAACCTTTGTACCTTTTTGAGAGAAACAAATAAAATATTACTATTATTATCTCTTTAAAAGTTCAGTTTGAGTCGTAAAATGGCTCATGATAAGCGTTAGGGTCTCAGTAGGCTAGTTTAAGCCTCAATCTTTGAAACAGGACTGGTACACTGCAACGAAAGAATGGATGTTAATTAAGCTCAGATGAAGAACCGAAAAAACAGTAGATAGTGTCAAAAAGTCTGATCATAAAAAAACAACTAAAAACTTCTTTCAACTTTATGAATTTTAAGCTACAAGTTGCCAAATACTTATCAGAAAAAATATAATTTGAGAGCATCGACACGAGAAGAAGAAGAAATTTAAGAAGTCAGATACAGGTAGCGAAATTTACTTAAGTTCACTATAAGACTTGGTAGGTACCATTGTCTCGATCACACACACTAGTAAAACGGAACCTTTCTTTTGGCGTAATCGAGTAAAATCTAGTGTTGAACTAAGAACTACTGGAAGACTATCGATCTTTCGTTGACGATTTATAAGTCGTGAAGTATTCATTATAAATAAGGGTTCATGCACTCACTGCATGTTTACTTATTCCAATGTTAGTCTGAAATCGATCGAGCTAACCTAATGCCCTCAATTTTGCCTATGGGCACTTATAGTTCTTACTTCAAGCAAATACTACACTGGCTACAAAATATTTTTACAGAGATATATTCGCCGTGAGTCTTGACTTAATTTTTCAATTCTCTAAAGGACAGCACAATTTTTTCAGGTTAGAAGAAAAGACAGGAAAAAGTAAACTTGAAAAGTGGCATTCTGAGAAGACAATGTATGGAGAAGCGTCCTTTAAACGATATTCAAAATAGCACTATTTATTAAAGCTGTATTAACTGTCATCATTTAAAAGCATGGTTTAATTTTGAATATCACATAAGTGCAAAAGTTAGTGTGTGAGTATATTTATTTTTCTTACTTCTTAAGATGGCAAGAAATCGGGGTCGGGATCCCGGTCGCTGGGATGTAGGGGCCGTTCTTACTGCTTCGCAGAAGAAAGCGACGGACATGTAATAGGGCCGGTGCAAGGGGTCGTTGTTGTCAATCGCCTCCACGAGTACACGGCAGTGCTCCACCAAAGCGGGGTTCACCTCTACCGTATGCTTCACCTTCGCCGTGTCGCTGTATCCTCCGAGCGATCCACACAATGGTGATACCTGGGCTTTTCTCATCACACACACATTGGTCTTGGGTGGGAATTGGACCCACGGCAGTCAGGGCCACTAATCACTAGACCAACAGGCCAGTTATAAAAACTGTAATACTATTTTTGTACATTGTTTAGTGTAGTTTGCTATTAATCAGGGCATACATTGGATAGAACCGCTTGAAGAAGCTCTCTAGTGTTTGCTAAATTCTAATATTGACGTATTTATTTGTCACTATAATCTTCCTGACCGAATTTCGATAACGCGGGCCCGTCTCAACGGAGATTAGCCAAGTGTGCAAGAGATATTATAGTGCATAAGCGTGTGCGCAAACACAGGTGCACTCATCACTCTTCCTTTACTCAGAAATGGCTGGTGGTTGTTTTTTCAGGGGAGAGATCAGAGGCCGGCCCCATTTGACGACCTAAACTGAACTGATAAGGGATTGCGCGGTACAACTGCTGGCCCCTTTCTCGCTCACACGTCTAACATTTTAAAACGTCATGGTAAGGTGCAAGATCGACGCTTTACGTGGTGGCAGGCAGGTGACATAGCAGTCAAGCGCAAACCTATCAACAATGATACAAAAAAAAAAGTTCAAATCCATGGGAATTCTGTATGAGCTCGGTGGAAAGATCGTCTGTTCAGTCAGTTATTAAAAGAAATGATTATCAAATTCCACTGCTTACGAAACAAGAGTGTAAATTATGATCTTACTGATATGCGGGGACCATCAATACAGGAGCCCAGGCTGTGTTTAGTAAAAAACAGCTTTCTCTAAATGTTTGATAAAAACTGCCTGAGGCCTGAGGTTGTGGAAGTTTGTATTTAATTTAGAAGATTGTGTAGTCTTCATCTGTAGAAATAAAAATGTACAAAACGGTAATAAAATAAATTTAAAATAAAAAAAACCGGCCGAGTGCGATTCGGACTCGCACACGAAGAGTTCCTTAGGTACCGACCGTAGCAAAAAAGGGTAAAAAAATCAAAATTAATGCTCCCACTGCTGAGACTCACAACGCGAGCCAACTGCGGGTTGATGAATGTCACATGTGTTCTAGGACAAGGCGATTTCCTCACGATGAAGGAAGGGACAACGGTGAAGGAAAACCCTTCACCGTTGTTGTTGTTGTTATAGCACCAACACAAATACATCGTCTGTGAAAATTTCAACTGTCTATCACAGTTCATGAAATACAGCTTGGTGACAGACGAACGAACAGACAGACAGACAGACGGACGGACAGACGGACAGCGGAGTCTTAGAAAAAGTCAGATTTTGCCCTTTGGGTACGGAATCGTAAAAATGAATGGAAAATTTTTAAAGCAAAAAAAATATAAAAGTGTTCATTCGATGAATAATTTAACAAATCACCGAAAGATATTGTGTCATAATAATTTTTAAATCAACAACAAACCGTATTTTTGTGATTTGAAATGAAACATGCGTCCGTTCTATTCTCGTACCGCGTACTCACCTAATACATTTTGCAAGTTTTAACCGAGTGTTTATTTTCGACGGGCGTCATCATCCTCTCAAGTCTTCCCGTTTAATTTTAATCCGTACAGGTTTAAAGTAATCTGGGGCTCTTTTGAAGGATGATATCTGTTACGAAAATAAAAACATCATTATTTTCGTTCCTTCTTCTCCCGCTCATAGGCGGGGCGCGAGGGCATGTCAGATTTTTACTGACTAAAACAAACTCCTGTTTCATCTTTGACTTGCGTTCTAGGTTTTCCTTTCAGAAGTGAACCCATTTCCCCGGAAAGCTTCTACCTAGCTGGGCCTTTACGGTTTTGCAAACATCTTGAGACGCGCACCGAACCCTACGCGCCGTCGACGACTGGGGCATGGTCCGGACGGTTACCGGACGCCCAGACGGTGAGCTACCCATTGCTCGCCAGCCGTTGTAGGATTCCAAGTGCGCCTCAAGGAGATGTCGAAGCTTACTGTTGCCATGGGTTGTGCGAAAAAGAACCCCGGGGCCAAACAGGAGTGGGTTTAAGTCAGTAAAAGTCTAACACGCCCAAGAAAAAGTCCTGGTAGGGTTGACTCTCTTTCCCATCCATATCATTATGTCTCTCTGAACATGACTCCTTCGCCAGTCTCCTAAGAGTCAGAGTCTCTTCTTTTATTCACAGATCATGCTTCATAAAATCCGATCATCATTTCTTTCCCCTACTCTTCCACCAAGGAAGTTACATAAGTTTAGAATGTGGATAACATTCTAAAGCTATGTAACTTCTTATGTGTACAATTAAATATTCTATTTCTTTTATACCTATTTCTCCACAAAATCAACCTCACTCGAATTATTCACCGTTTTAAAAGCTGAGTATTTAAAACACTATAATAATAAAGTATCTCATCTAGTTTAAACTAACAAAAAAAAAAACGACGACCAAAGTTACCTACATTGCCCGAAGAATTGCCAAACTTTTAAGGCCCAAGCGCCCGAAAAGTGCCTTGAAACAATGACTTTCTGGAGCCTACTCCTCGGTAACGGCCAGGTTAAAAAAACATTATCAACATTTGATTTTTTCGTGCGATTAATACTTTTGTCTAAAAAAGATAATTACATACAACAATTCACATTCGCAACTTTTCCCTACTCCTTCGAAACGGCTTGGATCTTTAGGAACGTTTTTACACATAAAAATTGGTGGTTAATATTATTTATTTATTTATTTATGTACACACAAACATAAATAAACAAAGATAATATTCTTCAAAGTGAACATAGCATATGTAAATCAATCAATATTTCGCAAAGAAAGTGAATTTAAAAGTCAGGGGGGGTCTATCCGGGCGCAGCTGGCCGCAAATAAATGCACAGACAGTCGTACTGTCGCCTAGACGGGTACGAAAGTTTTGACCATTTTATTTCGGCCAGATGGTTCAAGGGACTATAAGCCTTAAGCAGCATCGGCAGTGGACATTCCTCGCAAAACAGATAGTCGACGGGAACGGAAGCGCTGGAAGACCTACTCGGTCTGTCTTGGGAGGCCTTCCAACGCTTCAGCGTCCTGGTAAGGGTCGTGGAAATCCGATGGCGAGATGCACAGGACTGGTTATTGTGGTGACACTTGAGGGGGGACCCTATCTCCAGCAATGGATGTCTTTCTGCTGAAATGATAATGATGATAATGATGAAACTTGTGAGTACGTAGTCAACCTACTTTACTAACCTATATTAACGAAAAGTTCAAAATGGATTTGCTTAAATACTTCTGCGTTTACCGAATGTTATTGAAACAATGTTCGGTATTGACGTCATACTTATAAATAGTACGTTCCTAACGAAGACAACAGCTTTAACGCGTTACATCACGGGCTCATTTTCACTTGGATTGTGTATTAATCGTAGACTTACTGAGGTTGTAGACAAATCATATCATACCATATTAATATAGTGGTGAAGGAGAATAGTGAAAAAATTATTTAAAAAAAAAACGGGATTAACAAGCGTAATCGGTACTGAAGTCGTGATCAATCCCTTTTTTGGCTTAGGATATCATCGAATAGCTTCTTTTGATCTGGGTGGGGCAAGGTCAGACTTTTACTGACTAATACCCACCTGTGTTCTACGGCCGTGGTAAGATCTTGCTGTTGTGAGCGGTAGCTAAGCGTGAGGCGGCGAGCGGTGCGAACAAAAGCATGAAAATGTTTGAAACATGCCACGAGACGCCGCTCATAGTGGGCGCGTCTGCCTACCGATACCGCCCCGCTCGCCGCGCCACTCGCTACTAACACCGGAGTCGTGACCAAACCGTGACTCTTTCGAACAATCCCGCCGCCCTACGTCATTTCGTTAATTACTATTCCTGGGAAAATGACACTTTCTATTTTGTCTACAGTTTTTTTTTAAGCTATTACTTAGCTTCTATCGCGGGCCTTGAGCGTGGAGACCGAATCCAGAAATTCCGTAACGAAAATAACCTAACACCCCCCCACTCATTTGTTTTTTGAGCGTGGTGACCGATAAGAAAACAAATGAGTGAACAATCAATCAAAATTCAATTCAATGTGTGAAAGTGTAACTTCAATTAATATCAAAGAAAAAAAAACAAAGGAAAAAAAATACTGCATAAATAAAATAAATAAATAATTATAATTGCATAAGTTGATAAAAATGCTATGCTATAGCTTTTCCGCGGCAGTCCCCGAGTGCCACACGTCTTTTTTTTATAATATTATACTAATACGCCTGCGTATAAGTAGGTTTTTTCATACAAACCTTGGGCTGCCGCTTCATCTTAGGAGGTGAATTTTGGAAAATCCTCTCTTAGTGCTCGATTACTTTATAAAAGGAAACCATGTGCAAAATTTCGCGCTCCTAATCCCTATACTTTCGGCTGCGCGTTGATATGTCAGTCAGTTTCTACTTTTATATATATCTATACTAGCTTTTACCCGCGACTTCGTCCACGTACATAAAATATAGCCTATGTCACTCAGGAATAAAGCGGCTTTCTATCGGTGAAAAAATTTTAGCAATCGGACAAGTACTTCTAGAGATTACCTCCTACAAACAAAAAAAAAACAAACTTTACCTCTTTGAATGTCGTAATTAGAGACACAATAGAAAGACAATTACCTTATGTCGGACTGTGTAACTTAAGACATTCGAAAGGTTAAGTGTAGATAGATGAAATCGCCATCCGCGGGGTTACCATGACGTTCAAAGTAAGATTGTTTTAATCTTGTTTAAGTGTGGGTATGAGATGGTGCTAGACAACCTGTATAGCTCTGTCTCTTACCCACATTGAAACAAGATTAAAACAATCTTACTTTAGACGTCATGGTCTAAGTCCCTGCCCCCCTAGCCAAGTTACAACCGTTTCGCTTGCGCCGAACGCTTCGAGTTGCCCTTGCCGCCAATTCTTTTGTTCTGACCACGTGACTGAGCGTTAAGACGACGTCATTCCCGTACATTTGAAGCTTTCTACAAGCGTTAACTATTGCAGATTAGCAACTTGACTAGGGGTACTGGTCTATTTCAGGTCTATAGTTACAACAGGTGAAATATGAGTGTACAAAGTACTTAGGCACTAATTGTTTTAGGTTAATTTTAAAAACAATTCATCTTATTCGGAACCACACAACAGATGAAAGAGGTTAGAATAGCCTTATGGGCGGGGCAGGCGTGCCACAAAGTAGGGCAATGCTCATAGTTCAACTACCAATAGCAAACTTGCGATCTAAGTGTGCGTGGTCTCATTTTAGTTACGTAATGCGTGTTCGTATTGGTTTATTGCCTGTGGAGTTAAAGGGTAGGGAAAAAGCGGTGACAATCGTTGTAGTACAAATTGGAGTGTATTTCCTTTATAATCTCATCTTTTCTGTGTTCGGAACCCATGTAATTGCAGTGTCAATAATATATCCTGAAATTTTCATAGAATATTATTCACGTGAGTGTAAGCAGCGTTGGCGTATAGATGATTCATTCTGAAGTAAACATTATATATGAGTCAACGCGGCTGCTTCACAGAAATTTGTAGGTAACGTAAGAAAGAAATATCCGGGATAATCTCGTGATTTCGAAGCTTTCAGACGACTTTGTCATTCTTTTGGTTAATGTAGATATTTTATTTAGTATTGTTGCAGGTAAATGTTTTAGGGTTCCGCAAATAAACTAAAGAATCCTTAAAATTTCATCATCATCTCTCATCTCATATTTTAATATTAGTTGTTTTCCCAAATGGCCATTTTGTGACTGGATTAAAATTTGTTGATTTTCAATTTGAATGAATATTTTATTAAGGATTGCTTCCAGACCTGATGAATTTACTAATAGATAAATTAGGTACTAGCAGATGGCGTGGGTTGCTCGCCGTCCGACCGTCCGGTAACGTCCGGACAGAGCCCAAGTTGTCGACGGGCTGTAGTGTTCCATGCGCGCCTCACAGAGATGTCGGCAAAGCGTAGGGGCCCAGCAGGATCGAAGTCTACAGGAGTACCGGAAACGCGACATCGATGACTGAGCTCGACTCATCGACTTCGCGTAGTATTCCATGCGCACCTCAAAGAAATGTCAGCAAACCGTAGGGGCACAGCAGGGTTGAAGCCTACTGGGGCCATGGTGGTAGGGCATGTGAGACTTTTACTGACTAAAACTCTCTCCTAGTTCCTTCGTTACCTTTCATTCCAGGGCCGGATTTTCCTTTCAGAAACCAACTCATGGCCCCAGTAGGGTTCGACCTTGCTGGGCCTCTACGGTTTGCTGATATCTCCTTGAAGAGCGCGTTCAACACTACGCATCGGACCATGGCCTGTACCAGAGCACAGCGCGAGAGGCCTTTGCCACCGAGGCAGACCTGTATCCACCAGGATACGGTGGAGCGTAGGGTATGGTGGTCCACACAATGGTGATACCCAGGCATTTCTTCCGCACGAATCCAGAACCTCCCGAACTTACCATGTCCGTTGAGGACCTGCGTCATGCAGAAGGTGAGGACGCCGAGACGTCTTTCCAGCCCCTCTTCAAAGAGGGGACTTACCGCCATAATTGTGACGTGCCCTATGTATTTCTATAAGTTGGTTACTTCTGGCCAAATGGCAACTAACAAGGCGGGAATCCGATGAATGGGAGATGCACAGGATCGTTTATTTTGGGTACACTTGGGGGCTACACCTATGTCTCCTCCAACAGTGTCTCGCCTACGTCCAACGTCTACCTATCAGCTTTCAATGATGATGATGATAATGATTTGGTAGAATCCCTTATATCATGCATCAAACGAAGAGTAAACTATTCTTAGTCGACCATCATATAGCATAAATAAAATGTACCTCAGTTGTGTTGTGTTGAAACAGTTATGTTTTGAGAGTATAAGAATTTCTTCGAAATCCTAACGAAAGAATTCAAGTTTTACGAAACTATCCTGCCTTATTTATAGATTCATAGTATAATCAGACTTTTATAAACAGGAACTTATTTTTAGAAGCGAAGTCTATGGTCGCAGATTAAAAACGTTTATCGGATTTCAAATTTCATTCTTATTCACGCTTCTTTTTTATTAGGTGTGAAATCATGCAATGATTTCTCACGCTCTAGGGCGAAGCGGGAGGGCGTGTCAGACTTTTACTGATTAAAACCCATTCCTAATTCCTATACTTATTCCCCATGATTCTGATTCTCGCTGCGATGTGGTTGAGAAAGAGAAAGATGAAAGGTCACCATTAAGGACAGTAAGAATATTGTGGTACCTAAAGTTGTTCTGATTCACGAAGGCAGGTTGGTCGTGGATGTGTGTGTAGGTTCACGTACACATTTTTATCTGTGTGCGTGAGCCCGGAGCGCTAGATGTCAAAGAAAGTAATATTCGCCCAAAGAAAAAAAAATGCACGTGAATTGGCTCACACAATAATGACCAACCTGCTTTCGTGAAATAGAATATTTATGGAAATATTCATAACAGATATATCTATGTATAACAAAAATGGTTTTGACACTGCGGTTTGTAAACAAATAGTCGTAAATTATGTCTCTTTTCCGCATACCTCCAAAGTCACAATAGCGCGTTCTATGACATCCTAACGCTCCAACCGCCACCACAGGAGACGCTCTTGGCATCAGGAATCGCCGAGTCATTCCCAGCCACTGTAGGCGCAGGCTTGCGGACGAACAGCTACGGGTAGCTCGCTGTCCGGCTGTCTAGTAAGGAACAACTCCGAGCCGAAGACAGATTGTTTCACGCGCACCTGAAAGAGATGCCTGCTAGGCCTGCAGGAATGTTCGAAAGAGTTAAGGTAGAACTAAACTGCACACACGCCGATCTTGGTGCGTCAGCCTAGTCTGCATATATTTTATATGGCAACTAGACTTTTAGAGCTGCACTCGATCCACGCCACGCGACACTACGCGACGTCGTTCTGCGAACAAGTCAGGCGTGTTACATTTGTGCATCGGTCACGCGACGCTACGCGACGTCGTTCTGCGAACAAGTCAGGCGTGTTAGATTTGTGCATCGGTCACGCGACGCTACGCGACGTCGTTCTGCGAACAAGTCAGGCGTGTTACATTTGTGCATCGGTCACGCGACGCTACGCGACGTCGTTCTGCGAACAAGACAGGCGTGTTACATTTGTGCGTCGGTCACGCGACGCTACGCGACGTCGTTCTGCGAACAAGTCAGGCGTGTTACATTTGTGCGTCAGTCACGCGACGCTACGCGACGTCGTTCTGCGAACAAGACAGGCGTGTTACATTTGTGCGTCGGTCTAATGTAGTTCTAGCTTTATCGTGGCCCTGGAACGCAAAAGGCAACTGAAGGAATACAGGTGGGTTTTAAACAGAGAAATGGAGTAACGGGAGAAGTTATATGATGATTTTACACTTCAAAAAAAGGTTGGCGAGCAATTTTTATTTGACAAAGTAATTAGATCCGACTAATTTGAACAATGGCCACCTACTGAAAGCTTTCCAAATAATTCTAGAACTAAAACAAATTTGAAGCTACACAAATTATATGATTACATTATCAACAGAATGATTATCTGAGAGTTTGGATTTGACATAGTAATCGGATCCAACCAATCTAAAGTCATTGTAGAAATAAAACAAATTGAAAGCTACACAATCGTACGATTATCAACAGAATGATTATTTGAGAGTTCGGATTTGACAAAGTAATCGGATCCGACCAATCTAAAGTCATTGTAGAAATAAAACAAATTGAAAGCTACACAATCGTACGATTATCAACAGAATGATTATTTGAGAGTTCGGATTTGACAAAGTAATCGGATCCGACCAATCTAAAGTCATTGTAGAAATAAAACAAATTGAAAGCTACACAATCGTACGATTATCAACAGAATGATTATTCGAGAGTTCGGATTAGATCGGCTCACCTCTCCGCCTGTAAGGTGCGAACATTCCGGAGTCAACAGAAATAGTCCCGCGTAGGTGTGCAATCACCTCCATCGTGGTATTCGAAAACTCAAAAGTGATGCAAACAATATTCAGATAATAAAAGCGAGTCAAGAAGATTTACATTTAACTAGCTTTTTTTTAGGTGGGAAAATAAAAACAGCAAAGGCATAAAAAAGCGATAAGTCCGCCTTTGTACCTTTGATGCATGATGAGTAAGTAAATAAATAAGATCATCTAATGACATCCCCGCTCTTGGGCTTAGCGGGAGATGGTCATCATCATCATCATCGTCATCATCATTTCAGCCGATAGACGTCCACTGTTGGACATAGGCCTCCCCCAAGTGTCGCTACAATGCACGATCCTGTGCGTCCCGCATCCATCGGATTCCCGCAACCTTCACCAGGTCATCGGTCCATCTTGTAGGAGGCCTTCCGACGCTGCGTCTTCCGGTACACACGCGCGTGAGATAGTGTCAGATCTTTATTGACTATAAACCCACTCCTGTTCCTTCTTTGCCATTGTTCCAGGGCCGCCGGGATCTCTTTCGCATCACCCATGGCCCTAGTAGGATTCGGCCCTGCTGGGCCCCTGCGGTTGCTGACAACTCCTTGAGGCGCGCGGGTACAGTGCTCGCCGTCGACGACTTGGGCTGGTAAATTCATAATTAAATCGAATCATCATAACAATTGCTACTAGGACCGGACGGTTGCCGGACGAACCGCAAGCCCGCGCCGACTGTAGTCGGAAGTCGGATACATCTAACTAGCTGCTACCGGCATCGTCCTCGTAATTTATTTATTATTTTAAGCTATTGCATAGCTTCTATCGCGGGCCTTGAGCGTGGAGACCGAATCCAGAAATTCCGTAACGAAAATAACCTAACACCCCCCACTCATTTGTTTTTTGAGCGTGGTGACCGATAAGAAAACAAATGAGTGAACAATCAATCAAAATTCAATTCAATGTGTGAAAGTATAACTTCAATTAATAACAAAGAAAAAAAATAAAGGAAAAAAAATACTGCATAAATAAAATAAATAAATAATTATAATTGCCTAAGTTGATAAAAATGCTATGCAATAGCTTTACCGCGGCAGTCCCCGAGTGCCACACGTCTTTTATTTTTTATTAGGGAAACAAATAATTGTACAGTAAACTGTTCAATTGTTTGTTAACATAAATGTTATACTCGTATCTAGAGATAGGTACAGAGTAGGTCAATGTATAATACAATCCACATTTCCACGGATTACCAACTAGAAGAGCAGTGGTGGCCGAGTGGTAACGACCCCGACTTACGAGTTGTAGGTCGCGGGTTCAAACCCAGCCAGGGGCATTACCACAAAATAGATAGGTACAGAAGTCAATCTACATACAAAGCGCACTTGAGCAACACACACATGGACACCGCTCACAGACACGATGTCTCGGTCGCGTCTCGGATCACTCGTCGAACAGTTCCGGCTCAGACGCTGATTAGTGTGCGTCCACCGAGCGTAAGTATAAAAAGTGAAGTATATACATGAGATTGTCTTCTGTACCTATCTATTTTTAGGCATTACTTTGTGTAATTTATTTATACACATTCAAATTTTCATAAGTTATTAGCATTTTGCAGGTTAATGTAAAGTTGTATGTTGAAAATATGATTAGCGACCGTAACACGTAGTTTTTTATAGGATTACTATCACTTCTGCCATCCTGCGAGAAAATATGCTTCTCCATACTCATTTTGGATCCCCGTTTCATCCCCTTAGGGGTTGAATTTTGGAAAATCCTCTCATAATGCTTGCTTACGTCATAAGAGGAAACCTTGTAAAAATTTCACGTTCCTACTCCCAGTAATTTTGGTTGTGCGTTGATAAATTTATTCGGTTTCTCCTTTTACATATATACATAGATAATCATAATCATTGAAATCATCAATACATCCCTCTTAGTTCGTCTAACCGTTTTTAATAGCGAGTTCATGAAAAACTCATTCAAATAAGCTAGAAGTAAATTTGTATTTTGCGGGTACTTGGCGCTTCGCTTGAAAGATTCTTTAGTATCGGTAGGAACAACGAGAACATTCGACACCATGTTGAAAATATTAACTAGTCAGTTTCACTATGGAAGTGGCTGTCCAGGGTATTGCGGACGTCGGTCTACATACGTTATAATCTGACATATGTGAGTATGTAGGTATCTCTACCCCTCACATGTGTTGATGGTCATCACTGAAGTAACGCAACTAAATCTCATACTCCCTGATCTTATCTCCAAATGCCCAGGCGCATTTTGAAGGTTCCAAAAAAAGAAGGTAGTGTATGTGTATTGTACTTAGGGCACCTGAACTTGAGCCTTCTAAACAGGCTAAGATCACGTCATACAAGGTACATATTCACTCTATTTCTAATAGTAAACAACACTAATATAAATTATAAAGAGGTAAAGTTTGTTTTTTTGTTTGTAGAAGAAATTGAAAAGTAACTACTGGTCGGATTGTTAAAATTTTACACTGATAGAAAGCTGCTTTATTTCTGAGTGACATATGCTACATTTTATGTACGCGGGCGAAGCTGCGTGCAAAAGCTAGTAATAAATAAATAAATAAAAATAATAAGCCTTTTATTTCTTCCAGAAAATGCCAGTTTACAAAATTAACTAGTTTTGTTAGTATAAAAAAGTAGTTTATGATTTTAATAGTGTTAGTAGTTACAGTTTTTTATAAAAGAATTTTAGAAACATTAATATTGTAGTCAAATTATTTTGTAGAAACCCCTCTGCAAGTAAAGTCTTCCTCCAAATTGAGCCAGTTTTCTCCGGATTGCGCTGTTTACATCCAGTGTGGACCAGCTGTGCGTTTAATTTCATCTTCCCATCTGTTGCAAGGTCTCCCTTTCTCTCTTTTGCCCACTGGCCTGGTTATAATACTAGTCTGTTAATTCAGATCTTAATTGTTACTAGATTTTTTATTGTAGAAAGATATTTATTGGATATCTGGTCGGTACAGCAATTTGTAGCCACATTATGCAATTTAAATATCTATTTTAAACAGCCAATAATTATGTCCGAACTAAACGCTTTTGCTATTAGTGGTTTGGCTTTCCGCACAGAACTCTGCTTACAAACGGTTAGGACAAGCATGATGTTATGTAAACTCGGCGCCAGATAATCTTGCCAAGAATGTAAACAAGATATAGGTGTAAGATAAATGGTAATGTCGTAAAAATATTGTTCTTTGAAAAACTAATCATACTTCAGGGTTACAAAACTTACAGACGAGAAAATATTTGTACATAGATATTTGACTCACAATTCGAATCCAAAATTCTTAATGCGTCGATGGCGTTTTTTAATTAAATTTCAATTTTGGCCCAGTATTGGAATTAGCCATTACACGCCCGGTCTGTAACTGCGCCCCTAGACAAAAGTAAAATACATCAAAAAGGCCTAGAAATAAAAAAATTGCGCCCCTCCAGGGACTGCGCCCTGGCACCGCCGTAGTTACGACACTGGTCTAGTATTCATCTATACGAGTACAGATAATAGGCCTTGTGATGCAATAGAGAAGTCAGGAAATGATCTACGGAGAGACGTCGCAAAAACACTGAAGATCGGAGCCGTCTGAAACCCCCACCTGTGTAGATAGTCTTTGCTGCAGCCGACAATTAAACCTGAAATGACCATTTTACATATTTGATGTAGCTAATTAGAGGCTAGTAGGGACTTATCATTCATCATGATCATCATTTCAGTCATAAGACGTCCACTGTTATATATAGGCCTCCCCAAAGCGTGGCCACTACGATTGGTCCTGTGCATCTCACTTCCATCGGATTCCCGCGACCCTCAACAAGTTATCGGTCAACCCTGTGGTAGCATGGAAACTTCCTAGACAGTGAAGACTATGTGTCCCTAATTAGGTACACATTATCACTCATCCTAATATTAAAATACATCTTAATTTACACAAATATCATAACACTTTTCGATCAAGTACTTTCTGATTTCCTTAGGCCTTAGCTGGTATATCAACATAGGATATTGGATTTACTCTCCTTCTAGGAAAACTTCTGAAACTGACATGTGGGACAATCTGATCCACATTCGATTTGAATTATACACACTGCATACAGTAGCGTAACTAAATGACCTACGATCCTGGGGCAAATACGGAAATACGGAAAAAGAAATACGGGCCCTGCTCTGGGTGACGGAGTGTCAGACTTTTGCTGGCTAAAACGAGTTGGCGTGATTAGGCTGCCTGTCCATGGGAGCAGAGGGAGGCTGCGGAGCGGAGAAATGGAGAAATAATAAACAACAATAGGATTGAACAAAATCAGAAGAGCGGAGATTTTGTGTCCTTTTTGTTTAAAGTTCAAAGGTGGTAAAATTTTTCATTACTTCAATAAGAGTTTTCTTAATCAGGTTTTGGGGCCACCCGATCTTGGGGACCCTGGGGCCCCTGCCGCACCTAGCCTAGCTCGCCCTTTGGTAGCTACGCCAGTGGCTGCATATACATATAAAATGATTTTGCAATCGTCAAAGTGCACATCCTGCATTCGAATGAACACAATAAACCAATAAATCTTAGAGCACTAAAGTATCGATAGTGAATGACCTATTTGTTACTCGACTTGAATTATGAGAAGACGTCATTGAATTACAGGAAAATAATGATGAGTACTAAGAGTAAAAAATATCTTCAGTCAGCGAGTACCTGAGTTACACTCACTCATACACTTACACACACTTTCTCCAACATATACGGGTTGAACTGTCTTTTCTTCTTCACTAGTCCTCCTCTGATAAACAAGTGGTATGTATATTAATTTTAAATTTATGGTAGACCGACACACTTCACAAGTTTGGTTAATATTATATAGATGATAACTAATAGCTGATCACTGTCTCTTAAGATACAGGACAACCCTAGTTTAAGAGGCAGGGCCCATCAATTTGCGTACAATTTTTTATATATTTATTTATTTTTATTATATTCTTTATTCTAC
This sequence comes from Mythimna ferrago, assembly GCA_910589285.2. Lineage (NCBI taxonomy): Eukaryota > Metazoa > Arthropoda > Insecta > Lepidoptera > Noctuidae > Mythimna > Mythimna ferrago. Next base: position 29,749,074 of record OU342673.1, on the reverse strand, counting down.
ACCACATCAACAAAAAAAGATACAGGACAAGCATGATTCAAAATAAGTGTACAATGGGCGGTCTTCAGACAATCTTTGGATGGACTGAAAGAGAGGAGAAAGATTTAGGGCTGTCAGTGTACAACATCAGAAATAATACTAATATGAAATAACAACACAAACACATATATATACATTACAAAAAATATACTAATAAATATCAAATATGTAATTAAGATATTGACATTATGACAAATTTTTTTTGCACGTCTTTAATATCCTTCTACTAACCACATGTAATTATTTAATGTGTAACTTAATTTTAAATCCATGACTCATTTTGTTATACATATACGAGACCCATAATATAATATAAATCCTCCCGACCAAATTTCGATCACGGTTGCCAGTCTCAACAGAGATTAGCCAAGTACGCAGGACATATATATACATATATTATTGCATTATAATATATTGCATTACAAATACAAGTGCAGTCCCCGTTTCTTTACTCTTAGGGCCTTTTCACATGCACACGGTTGCCGTCTAAACGGCTCGGCGCCGTGCCGTGCAAGCTCTTTCACATGTACACGGGTACGCTTGGTCGCCCGGCAGTGGCGGCGAGGGGTGTTTGCATTATTATTGAGGTGCCTACTAGAGAAGACGTCGTCGTTTGTAATTAATGAAACAAAAAAAGCAAATAGCCTTACTCCGTGCGCTCGCCGCCATACCGTTTTGCGCCCGTGCATGTAAACGAGTCCATACAAGTCAATACATGACTGCAAGACGGTTGCCGCGTCAAAACCGAGCTTATAGTGTATAGCACGGGTGACACACGGTCACGACACGGTCGCCGAGCCGTGACTGTGCCGTGTGAAAGCTGTGTCTGTAGCTCATACATTTTTCTACTTTACAGCCGTGTGCATGTGGAAAGGGCCTTATAGTCCGATAAGACGGCGATCCGACATGAGCGAAGAGAGATCAGGCTATTCTCTCTCCTAGAGAGAAGGCCTGAGTCCCAACAGTGGGAAAATTAAAAAGGCTGATGATGATGATAATAAAGTACATCATTAAAAAAAATACTAACAACATTCGAAATATACAATTAAGGGTTCTAGGATAAACGGCTTTATTATTATTTACAAACTTATTCTTCTCAAGATCCTGGGGTTCACAAACTTTTATTCGAGTTTAAAACTTACGTTTGCTGGGAGTCGAACATATTACGACTTTAGTTCAGGTCGCTCGAACCCCTATTACTGAAATTATTAAATAGGTACTCCAGAAACATCATAGATATCACATAAAGCAATTACAGGTGAATTTGATCAAGATACGAAGGTAGGAAACTGGCGGGCACACGACGCGCGCGCACGATACTCAAGTACTATATTTAGATCGCTCCACATCCGAACAAAGTTTCGCAACGCCGCCGCAAGCGCCGACACCGGCCTTGCATAGATCAACCGACACCTGGACGAAAAAAAATACTTTTTCATGTTAATTTTCATTTAATTAAAAAGATTTTATTTTCTGAAGAACAGACCGCATAAGAAACAGTATACTTCGTTCCAAAACACAAATCGCAGACGTAGGCTAATCAGCCGTCAAACTAAAATGGGACTGGCAGGCCACATCTGCCGCATGTCGCAACGAAATTGGGCTAAGACGACCACTGACTGGATCTCGAATAGCAAAAGCCGGCGGCGCGCTAGGTCCAAAAGGAGATGGCGTGACAATTTAGACTCTTTCCAAAAGGTTAGGCCAGAAGTGGCTAAAGGCAGAATAGAGTGGAAGAATGGAAGGGAGGGGCTGTCCGACCGTCCGGTAACTGTCCGGACCAAGCCCAAGTCGTCGACGGCGCGCACTGTTTCCGCGCGCCTCAAGGAGTTGTCAGCAACAGCAGGGGCCCAGCCGGGTCGAAGCCTACTGGGGCCAGGGTTATCCGAAAGGGAACTCGAGCCCCAGTATGAAGGCTTGAAGGAAGGGGGTGGGTTTTTAAGTCACTAAGAGTCTGACACTATCCGCAAGAGCGGGGGTTGTCATTGGACGATTTTCACCACCAAAAAAAAAAGGTCCTTGCCTTACTGTGGGACACAACAGGCTTATAATGATAATCGGAGCGCCGAACGTCATGTACGCGCTGACCGCAATAACGTGAAACAAACTCGCACAGGCACTCTGGTCTAACGAGAGAATATCTTTCGGGTTCTTTAAATGTTAAACTCCTCTCGCTATCTTCTTTTTATAAGAATCCAGCCCCCCTAGCCAAGTCACGACCGTTTCGTTTCGATTCCCTTGCATCGAACGCCTCGATTCGGCCACGCTTCCGATTCCTTTATTCTGACCACATGACGGAGCGTTGAGATGACGTTTAAACAAAGGAATTGAAGGCATGGCTAACTCGAGGCGTTCGACGCAAGAGAATCAAAACGTAACTTGGCTAGGCCTGCAGTAATTTAATATCCTTCAGAGTAATTCATCCATACGTGGCCGTTCTAGATTTATTTTGATTTTGGCAGCAGTGTTGTTTATCACTAAAAAAGTATTTAAAAACCATACTTTTATGCCTACTTCCTGTTGACCACACTTCTTGAATATAATCTTTGGCTTAGTTGAGTATCTGGCATTAACCAGGAGAATATTTCTTGACGGCTTTGTTATTTGTTTATTACTTTACTGAGATATTTCTACTGAAGGCCGTTCTTATGGAACACGAGTATTTTTGGCGCCTACATTTCCATACTTCTGTATCGAGTCCAACTTGGTTCGTTTTTAGAATCTTTTAGGCTTATAAATTAAAAAAAAAACACTAATACTATCTTTTTTCCACTGTCCGTTCCAGTACCTCTACCATGTGTTTTACAGCGCCTCTAGCGGTCACTTACGGAACCAAAATTTGCCATACAAAATATTTACGTAGTCGGTATCGAGTATCGACAAATACTATTGCTTTAAACTCATGGTAGAGGTACTGGTTGCCTGGAAGAGATCGTGGAATGCGATAAGGCCACCCATTGTATGTATTATGTGTTTTAGTTTTAGTGTCCTTTTGTATGTATAATAGTGTACAATAAAATATTTAATAAATAAATAACAAGAACAGCAGATTTACATGTAATGTGTGTGTTTGTAAGTGGTATGCATTTGTAGGTTCATCTCTGGGCAGCCGAGTATGAAACTTTCAACTAATACAATATAATATATTGTATATGTTATGGACCAAATGATAAATTGGGCATTACACATAATGCCCGGTCATTATGAAAAATGCCCAATATGAGAGTGCGATTTGATAATAGTTATTCAAATAATCAAATTGACCAGGCATTATACATACGGCCCATCACCTTTTGGGCAGAGTAATACAAACATATTTAATTACCATTTTTTTATTGGTATTGTCATTTAACTTAAAATAAACTAAATATTAAAAAATCAGCCTCTCTTATTTGGATTAATTATATCAAGGAGTCTATTATCTACCTTAAAACTCTACTAGTTTTTGCATTTAAAACTTACGGAAAGTCATATTAAAAATAATTACATAAAACATAATAAATTTAGAACAAATATTTCACAACACATCTTTATTTTATAGAAATGACTTATTATTATAAAACATTAAATAAACTATTAAGCAATTAGGCTCATTTTTTGGCATAATTAGCATCTTCTCTTAATAAAAGTCAAATGAAAATATAAGTAAAATAGAACATAAAATTGGAAACGATAATTATACAGTATGTAGGAAGTAACAGATTTACCATTACCATTATATAATTACCATTTTTTTATTGGTATTGTCATTTAACTTAAAATAAACTAAATATTAAACCATTAAAAAATCAGCCTCTCTTATTTGGATTAATTATATCAAGGAGTCTATTATCTACCTTAAAACTCTACTAGTTTTTGCATTTAAAACTTACGGAAAGTCATATTAAAAATAATTACATAAAACATAATAAATTTAGAACAAATATTTCACAACATATCTTTATTTTATAGAAATGACTTATTATTATAAAACATTAAATAAACTATTAAGCAATTAGACTCATTTTTTGGCATAATTAGCATCTTCTCTTAATAAAAGTCAAATGAAAATATAAGTAAAATAGAACATAAAATTGGAAACGATAATTATACAGTATGTAGGAAGTAACAGATTTATTTATTAGAACAACTGCCACTGTGATGGCGTTTTGAGGTACATAACTTTTTTGGATTTGCGACAACTGCATTTATTCACGCAGTCGAGGTGTGCCCTGCTTGGGTGGAGCATCGCCGGGCCCTCGTGGGAACGAACTGCGGCGGAGACCTCTCGGTCTTGGTTGAGGCCATGGTCCGGAGCGAGGAGGAGTGGCCGGCCGGTCGCCGACCGCATCAGGCAACTGCGTTCTCGCCGCCGCCGCCGGGATTCCGATCCCGATTTCCGACAACCGTAGGCGCGGGCTTGCGGACAGTGAGCAATGGGTAGCTCGCTGTCCGGCCGTCCGGTAACTGTCCGGACCAAGCCCAAGTCGTCGACGGCGCGCGCTGTTCCCGCGCGCCTCAATTTGTCAGCAACAGCAGGGACCCAGCCTGGTCGAAGCCTACTGGGGCCAGAGTAATCCGAAAGGGAACTCGAGCTCCGGTATGAAGGCTTGAAGGTACGGGGTGGGTTTTTTAGTCAGTAAGAGTCTGACACTATCTCCTGCTCCGCCCAAGAGCGGGGGTTGTTGTAGGATGATTTCCCCACCGAAAAAAAAAAGACTTACAACACCTTTTACAACCACATGTACTATAACCTTGCCCTCCGCATTTAGAAGACATTCTATTACACTCTCTCAGTGAAATCTCTGTCTTGGAAACATTTTTTTTTTTTTTATTAAAGTGCTTTGTTGCTTAGCGACCACATCGCCCAGTAGTCTTTGAAACATCTTCAGGCGAAATAATCTTTCCTTGCAGACAGTAAATTGGTTTCTTGAATATATTTGATTTAAAACACCTTGTTGTTTTCCTAGTTTATAAAGGTTAGTGGCTGTTAATTCAATACGCGTGGCATGCATATTTCTTTCATCGTTTTCGTTTGGCGGTCTCTGAATGGTTAATAAAGTGTGTCACACCATGCGTGCTTCCATGCCCGCCCTCGCACAGCGTCTTTAGCTTTATTATCAAATTGCCCAATTGTCATGTAGCAATATAATAATGACCGCGCAATGTGGTAAATATTGAAGTTAAGATAGTAATTAATCACTTGGTCCAATAGAGCTAGACATTATTCATAATGCTCGAACATTATTTATAATGCCCGCATTAATCACCCGGTCCATAACATATATATATTTCGTCAAAACCATTCGTTTATTCTTTAATGTAATTCTTTTAAACTGATAAATCAGATTTTAGCAAGGCATATTTCTCAATGGTGTAGAAATAATAATAAAGATTGCAGGCAGTAGCCAGAATCTCATGCTTACGTTTCACTAGGCGTCTTCAAGCTGCAGTCAAACTAGAAAGTTAAGATTAGGGAGAACTCCGTTTTTCCAGGATTATCACGAAGAGAAAATAGCATCAGATATCTCAGGTACCTGTTCTGGCTATTCTCAGAAGTTACTGATCCCAAACTTTTTATCTTGTAAGGACTTGCACTTACCACCACCACAAAAAATTCTAATAAAATATTTTATCTAATACTAGAAGCAGGCTACGACTTTGTCCAGGTTAAAACAATTATTATCCATAGGCAGGTACGTATAATAATCTAAAATATAAAAATGAATCGCTAAATGTGTTGCTAAGCGTAAATCTCGAGAACAGCTGAACCGATTTCGCTAATTCTTTTTTAGGGTTCCGTAGTCAACTAGGAACCCTTATAGTTTCGCCATATCTGTCTGTCCGTCTGTCTGTCTGTCTGTCCGTCCTCGCTTAATCTCTGTGACCGTTAGCACTAGAAAGCTGAAATTTGGTACCAATATGTATATCAATCTCGCAGACAAAGTGGTAAATAAAAATTGGAAAAAAATGTTTTATTAGGGTAGCCCCCCTATAGGTATGTAAAGTGGGAAGTGATTTTTTTTTAATTTCAACCCTTAACGTGTGATATATTGTTGGATAGGTATTTAAAAATGAATAGGGTTTTACTAAAATCATTTTTTGATAATATCAATAATTTCGGAAATAATCGCTCCAAAAGTAAAAAACAATGTGTCCCCCTCCTCTAACTTTTGAACCATAAGTTTAGAAAATATGAAAAAAAATCTGTGAAGTAGAACTTTATAAGGACTTTCTAGGAAAATCATTTTGAACTTGATGGAAAGAAAATTTTTGGTCAAAAAAGACAAAAAGGTTGCACAAAATAATTTCTGGACTAAGTTTGTAGTATAATCGTATATGCAAGCATTTTTTTACACTCATAAGTGGGTACACTTATTGTGACGGACGGGAAACTACGGAACCCTACACTGAGCGTGGCCCGACACGCTCTTGGCCGGTTTTTTGTTCTGTTTTTTATTATGAAGAGAAGGTGCTTATGGTAAAAACAAAATGAAAATTAGGGTAGTGTAACTGTACACTACCCTACACTACTCTACTCTACCCAGAGTAGGGTAGAGTAGGGTAGACAAGGGTAGAGTAGGGTAGAGTAGGGTAGAGTAGGGTAGAGTAGGGTAGAGTAGGGTAGAGTAGGGTAGAGTAGGGTAGAGTAGGGTAGAATAGGGTAAAGTAGGGTAGAGTAGGGTAGAGTAGAGTAGAGTAGGATAGAGTAGGGTAGAGTAGAGTAGGGTAGAGTAGTCAGTTAAGGTCTAGGGCTGAACAGCAAGTTAGAGGATTTTAATAGAATCCAGTCTTATTTACAGGAGAGGCGTGACGTTTAATTGTCAAACCTGTGGTTTGACACTTAAACGTCAAATATCTTCCTGCCACCTTCTTTTTTTACAAATATTAGGTTGTCATAAAAGTACTTATTGATTCAAACAACTTACTACATTAAAATAGCAATATAAATATACATTTCAAAGGTCATTAATAATTACACAATAATTTACAGAATTATCATCATTGCTGCTTTATATAAGTTTAGCGTTTTATAGTTGTATACACAACAATATAATCTTTGGCATGTATATTGTGAAAAATTTAAATTCGTGATTTAATTACGTCATACATAATGATGAATCTAAGTGTCCCCGCACACGGGCCACAAAAAAAAGCCGCTTCAAGGTTCTTTTTGAGGCGGCCTTTTTTTGTCACGCGCTTCAGCTTTTTTTGTGGCCGCTTCTAGCTTTTTTTGTGGCTCGTGTGCGGAGTGTTCCCTCCATTACGGACTCTTACGAAAAAGGTTAAGTTCCGCAAGTGGCGGCATTTTAGGTCGGTGTTTAGAGGCCGGTGCGGACCACAAGAAGTGAGCAGGGACGATTTGCAGCGTGTGGCGGCCACTGGCGTCAACCGTGCACAGCGAGTCCATACGCAATATCGAGGGACTGGAACAGTTTGCCTGCTGCTGTCTTCCCGTGTATAACTTAGGTGTCTTCAAGGCTAGAGTGAATAGGCTCTTAATAAACTAGTTCAGAACAACTGTAGTTAATTCGCTATCCAAACTACAGTTGGTGTGATTGACAGAGGTATACCTGTACTATGTACCCGCAATTACTGTCAGCTCGGACTTCAAACACCTGCCCAGGTGTGCAGTGACTGCCAAACATTCGCCAAAATGATAGACGACCGAGCAAAGCGTGTGGACGTATTGATAGTGCGATCAATGAAGACTCTTACAGGTGTTAATTTAATAATCATCTTATTGGTAACAGAGTCACGAGTCTTAATAAAAGCTAGTCAAGTGCCACTAGAACTCGTGCACCGAGGATTTCGTATAACCTTACTTATTGTACCTATAAATAATTCGATGCCTGGATCTCGAAGATTTTTAAGATTCACAGCCGAGTGATTATTTTAAAATGTAACTACTACCTATTCTACGTTTTACAGGCTTTTTCCTTTACTTGTGCTATGAGACGGCTTCTTGCCTTTCAGAATTCTATGTCAAAGGAAAGGAAGGAAGGCACTTATAGGTTTTGATTTTCTTGCGATTATTTAATTATGCCCCGTAACGGACGGCCTTTTCTTTAGATTGCGTTGAATGAGTTTGTTTTTTTGCCCTGTTTTAACAGACGTTCACTTTTTATACCTACGCTCGGTGGACGCACACTAATGAGCGTTTAAGCTGGAATTATTCGACGAGTGATCCGAGATGCGACCGAGACATCGTGTCTGTGAGCGGTGTCTTTGTGTGCGTTGCTCGAGCGCGCTTTGTCTCTACATAGATTGACTTCTGTACCTATATATGTATTTTGTGCCCGTATTTATATACAAGTAAAAGTAACGATTTGTATTCTATAGTTAAGAAATTGCTTGAAGTTAGAACAACAACACCCACCTAGCGTCGAGTGTTACTTGAGCATTTTCTCAAGTAAGTAACATGTGTTGTTCCAACATAGAAAGAAAGAGATTTTGTAATCAAGAATTCTAGCCTTAAGTAATTACTTCTTTACCTACGGGTGTAAAAGGCAGTCCTAAGTATTTTATATTAATTTCATCTTAATATCTCCTCGCATCCCAGAAATAAAGAGGTCTCTGACAAATGGACAGGAAAGTGATCCTATAAGGATTCCATTTTGCGACTGAAGTACGGAGCCAATAAATAATTAAGTACGCAGTTAGAGTCTGCACTGTGTCTTTTTGTGGAGCCGTTCATCACAACTACAACTAAATCTAACTTAGTGAGAGGAGTTTCATAAAACAATAATTATTTGTTTATTTCTCACCACAATATCACAGCAATTACAAAACTAAGACTATGACAATAATTGGATTCATACTGTGGGAGACTGGTGCCTAAGCTAGGCTTTTGACCTGTATTACAAGTCAACAGGTCTTTCCCTCTTTTAGTGGATGTGATTACAATATTGCATCTTTATTAATCTCTCTCAGCCAAAAATTTTACTGTCTACTAGAAGGCGCACATTTTTCTGTAACCTATACATCTTAACTTTAAAGTATTATAAATTAATAGATATACAAACAAACTTAAAATAATAATATGTACAAACGGGTAAAAAAGGGGAACTCATAGGGCATCAAAAAATTTGTCCACATCGATGTCAATGAGAAAGTGCCCAGAACGCTGGCAGCATTGCCATGCTGGATGGCAATGCTGCCCCCTAGCCAAGTTACAACCGTTTCGTTTGCGTCGAACGCTTCGAGTTTACTTTGCCGCCAATTCTTTTGTTCTGACCACGTGACTGAGTGTTGAGGCGACGTCATTCCCGTACATTTAAAGCTTTCTACAAGCGTTAACTATTGCAGATCAGCAACTTGGCTAGGGGTACTGATTCGTTGACCAAAGAAAAACCCAGTCCTCTGGTCACGCGAAGAGTCGACCAACTGTTTCCTGATATCCCGAACAACTCCATGAGCGCTAGTGTTTCAACCAAACGGCTCAAGCACATCTTTCGACGAAGTTATGATGTTTACGCCGTCTCAGACATGTATTGCATGCAATATCGACTTGCGGTTTAATACTTTGCCAGCCTTTCACGGTAAGTTGAAAGTATTTGGGGCATTTAGTAGAATTAATTTGGACTAAATATTTCGGTAGCTCATTAGATATTATAATGGTAGTACTAACTGTAACTGGAGCGGTGTGTTTAGTGTTCGAGGAAAATGTCAATGAATTACTCTAATAAGGCATCATAACTTCCCTAAGTGTGTTAGAATTCAAATTTTACTCAGTATATTGCATGTTTTTATTATTTATTGTTTCATAAATTGTGTTTTTATTTATTTAACAATTTATGTAAATACACAATAATAAAAAAAACAGAAGAAGAAAACAGAATAGTACAAAAGTGACGCTTATTTCTAAAGAAATCTCTTCCAGAATAGATATAGACACTGTGTAAAAGTAAAAGTAGTTATATAATATAGTTAACAAGAAAATAACATAAAAAAATAATAGCTAAATAATATAACATGCATCCTTTTAATGAAATAGCAGTAAACGAGCACCTATATTTGCAAAATAATGTTTTTATCAGACAATATTTCGACGGTAATGATTCCATTGCCATTAGGAATAGTAATACCTACCTCGAAACATCGAATCTGGTATTCTGAAGATATGTATGGCTGCAGAATGATCTTTTCATCATAAACACCGTATAATTGATTTTTCGTCTTAGAGTGATTAAGAAAATTTAGAGATTCATAAACCAAATAGGGCTTTATTTGATTTACGAAGATCTAAAATTTCTAACGGTGCAAGTTAGCCTGGTTTTTCCCTCTTTCCTTCCGTTGTGTTCCTCAATGCTGAGGGTTGTGAGCCGCGTGTTATGAAAGGAAAAAATATCGCTAGAGGGATCACTTCATTTTCCTAGTTAGGCAGAGTTCGGCTCTACAAAAAACGAGAGACGTCGCGTACTACAGAAGAGTATGCTACACATCCTTACATTACTCAGCTATACGCCTATAAATAGTCCCATTATAGCTTCGCTACACATTCTCGCACAGTTTTGATGGAAACTACTACATTTAATAACGTAATAAATTTTCACAAAGTCGCATCAAATTGAATTTGAATTAATTTTGGCACACGGGTAGATAATGTCTATGAAACTATTCCAGACACAAACACATACTGTCAGTATATGTTCAAATGAGATATTTTCGTATATTCGCACGGCCAACGCCGCAGGCAAAAGCTGGTATAGTAATATAATATTGTAACTGCTACTTTAGCCGTAAAAATAACGTATTTCATAAGTGAGAATCTAGTAGATACATATCGGGACTCCGTGGAACGGATAACCTATGCTGACGTGCCATCATTTGTCGATCTTTGGCAATCTGATACCAGTCTTGCCAATGGGTATAATGTTACTCAGTTACTGGGTTGCAGACTTGAGGAGAACAGATAAGCACTCCTTGTAAAATACTAGTATTAGTAATCAGTACAAACAGTTTCACTGGAAGCCGACCCCAAGCACAATTGAAAAAGGATATTATGAAGATTGATATCAACTACACACACACACACACATCATCATCATAATTATATAGACACACAGACCTCCCCAAGTGTCACCATAAACAAACAGTCCTGTGCGTCTCGCATCCATCACATTCTTGTAACTCTCACCAAATCATCGGTCCACCTTGTGAGAGGACTTTCCCCCTCCTTCCATCTTTTGACGCATCTTCCGGTGCGTGGTCGCCATGCCTGAACCTTACGGCCCCATCGGCAATTTATTCTGTGGGCAATGTGCCCTGTCTACTGCCACTTTAGTTAGGCGATTCTTCGAGATAAATATAAAACATTATTTTTAGTTTATGTGAAACTGGAATATAGTTTGCTCAGAATAATTTTCCAGTATTAGAATTGATTCCAATAATTTTTACACCATGATATATTTTTTGCCTAAAATATTTTAAAAAGGTCACAAGTTGGATGCTACCAACACTAAGTACAAAACAGGTCACAGCAGGTCGTAGTAGGCATTTGGCGCCAACGCACAGTTGTGTACGGGTGCAAAACCACCCCTCAGTCGCAAGGTGGCCCGGTGACCATGTATTTATGTCGCCAACCAGGTACCATAACGGAGTTATAACTTTGTGATTTTTCATAATACAGTTTTGAAATTTTGTATACAGATTTTTGATAAAGAAATACTAGACAAGTGTTTCAAGTTTTGCATAAATACTAAAAATTAGGTTGTATATATATATATACTAGATTATTTTTTGTTTTTAAGTTTTATATTATATTAAAGTTAATTTTAAGACCGCACTATCGCGTTAGGTATTTACCTGTAATGATAGTTGTAAGAAAGATAAATAAATATATATATATATATATATATGTACTGTATATGTATATATATTTATATATATACAGTACATATATATAACAGAAACAAAGAACTAAATTACAAAACACCTAGATTTTTAATGATCCATATATCGTCTGCGGTCCACGATGACTGTCCCCATGACGTTTACGATACAGAGATGCATGCCAACACATCTCCCTGATGAATCATATGAAATAAATATAAACTAAACCAAATTATATTAATGTTATTTATAGAACGTGTATGTCATGTATTGTTTTACATTGCAAGTCCGAGAATATAGTAGAGCTGGTTCGCATCACACACAGAGTGCATAACGGTTGTCTTCCGGACATAATAATCTCCAGTTGAAGAAAGAAGTGTGCATCGCCAATAAAATAAATAAGTCAACGATAGACTGGTGTATTCATAATATCATATTAACTACCCACCATACCATTATATGTAACGACCGATGTCACAAATTGTATCTCCCGTTCGAAGTTAATACTAGTCGAAGTTCATCGTAGTTCTCGTTCAGAGATTTCGACCCCGACTACCAAACACAGCAGACGCGTCGAGCAATGGATAGTCCGGTCGTCTGATAATCGACCGGCCCGAGCCTGAGTCTTCGAAAGAGATGTCAGCAAACCGTAGGATTCTAGCAGTGCCGATACCGCTAAGTCCGCGGAGATTTCCTGAAAAGGAAACTCGTAGTCCCAGAACGCTTAGGGCAACTGAAGGACACAGGCGTGGTATTAGTCAGTAAAGTCTAACACGCCCTCCTTCTCTCTCCAGAGCTGGAAAACTCGAAAAAGAAAACAATACTAAAGTCAATCCCCCAGCGGGTAATGTCGAGCGAGACAATATTCCACTGTGCTGCAAAATTATTGGAAATGAGAAAGATTCTGGAAAAACCAAAACAACGAAATAACAAGTTCCAGTTCCCGCGGCTACTAGAATTTTATAAGATATCGTTTACATCGATGATATTTCATTGGAAATTGGTGTGTTCAATTAATATTATGGTGTGGTTCGGCTTAACTGTCTTTATCAGGAACCAGAACCGAGGCTTCAGCTCACAGCGCGTGAATCTATTAGACGGGTCAATCGTGGCTTGGATATGCACAATTTTTTATAAAAAAAAAACCGGCCAAGTGCGAGTCGGACTCGCCCATGAAGGGTTCCGTAGCAGCAAGTAACATAATATAAAAGTTCTTGTAATGTGTTGTAACTTTGATCGATGTTTTAACAATAGTGTATTTTTTTCGATTTATGACGCATTAAAAAAAAACTACTTACTAGATTTCGTTCAAACCAATTTTCGTTGGCAGTTTTTATAGTAATGTACATCATATATTTTTTTTAGTTTTATCATTCTCTTATTTTAGAAGTTAGAGGGCCCCCCCTCTCTCGGACACACATTTTACCACTTTGGAAGTGTCTCTCGCGCAAACTATTCAGTTTAAAAAAAAAAAGATATTAGAAACCTCAGTATCATTTTTTAAGACCTATCCATAGATACCCCACACGTATCGGTTTGATGAAAAAAAAATTTTTGAGTTTCAGTTCTAAGTATGGGGACCCCCAAAATTTATTGCTTTTTTTCTATTTTTGTGCAAAAATCTTAATGCGGTTCACAGAATACATCTACTTACAAAGTTTCAACAGTATAGCTCTTATAGTTTCGGAAAAAAGTGGCTGTGACATACGGACGGACAGACGGACAGACAGACAGACAGACAGACAGACAGACAGACATGACGAATCTATAAGGGTTCCGTTTTTTGCCATTTGGCTACGGAACCCTAAAAACCGGCCAAGTGCGAGTCGGACTCGCCCATGGAGGGTTCCGTAGCAGCAAGTAACATAACATTTGTAACTTTGATCGATGTTTTAATAATAGTGTATTTTTTTAGATTTACGACGTATTAACAAAAAACTACGTACTAGATCTCGTTCAAACCAATTTTCGTTGGTAGTTTGCATGGTAATGTACATCATATATTTTTTTTAATTTTATCATTCTCTTATTTTAGAAGTTACAGGGGGGACACACACACATTTTACCACTTTGGAAGTGTCTCTCGCTTAAACTATTCAATTTAGAAAAAAATGATATTAGAAACCTCAATATCATTTTTAAAGACCTATCCATAGATCTATACCACACACGTATGTGTTCGACGAAAAAAAAAATTTGAGTTTCAGTTCTAAGTATGGGGCCCCCAAAATTTATTACTTTTTTTTCTATTTTTGTGTGAAAATCTTAATGCGGTTTACAGAATACATCTACTTACCAAGTTTCAACAGTACAGCTCTTATAGTTTCGGAAAAAAGTGGCTGTGACATACGGACGGACAGACACACAGACAGACAGACATGACGAATCTATAAGGGTTCCGTTTTTGCCATTTGGCTACGGAACCCTAAAAATATGTTAAAAGGAGATATATTGGTGATATAAGTAATTTGGTGATACCTTTTTAAACACGCTACCATATGGTTCCTATGCATGATGCGTGTCTAGTATCATATGAGGATGAGGATATTTATTCTGCTCGTAACAACTTGCTTGCGTGGTCTCAAGAATGTGCTTGGTTATAACTGAGTGGTCGGTTTGAAAAAAAAACACCAATTTACTTAAAATACAGAGCAAACAAGAATAATCCGATAAAAGGGTTATAAAATTTTTAACCAGTACCTATATTTTGAAAAATACATTTTAGTTTCGATTTACCTGGCAACAGGCTACCGTAAAAAAAATCTGCCTCAATCAAATATCTGGCGGCGTAGCATCTAAAGATTTTTTTTTTTCAAATCTTAAATTAGATTTTTTTGACAAATTACACAAATCCCGCGCTTATCCTTTGCAGGTTGAAGGAGAAGTAACGGTATGAAACCGCTATACACACTACTAATAAAAATATATTTTTTAAATTAGGTACACAGATAAATGTTAATTTGTTGGTAAAAGGAAATGATTGTATAAATATCGCCATACCCAGATTTAAGTTTCTATGAAATTATTACTATTTTGGTGTACAATAAAGTTTATTCCATTCTGTTCTAAAATCATGTTAGTTTGCGATATTCTGTTCATAAACACAATTTAATTAAATAGTAAGGGCCATTAAAATATGTGCCTCTTTACTTTGAAATAATAAAAATAGTCACCGTTGTTAATTGTTACCTGTGACGAAATCTTTAAAATGAAACCCTTGTTGTGACAAATGAAAATAAAATTCAAGAATGATAATTTTCGAGGAAGAGTATTGAATTTTTCTTTAAAAAAAAAATCACATGTCTATAACCAATGCTTGGATTACGGTTATATATTTCTGATAATAATATAAAAATGGTATTGGTTAGGTATACCTGTTAAAACAATTGTATGTGCTTATAAATAAATAAATAAATAAATATTAAACAGCAATTTATTAGTGAATGTGCCAAAAACCTGCGAACTCGTCGATCACCCGTAGTCTAAATGACGAAATGTCAAAATGTCTTTGGACTCTTCGCAATGTCTAATTGCTACGCGCAAAAGGTGACATAAATATCTAACGGTCGAAAGTTCTATGAGGGATGCGTAATGGTAAGTATCACTAACATCGGGTTCCGACAACATAATTAGAAAACTAAATTATGTACAACAAATGGAGACGAATTCCAAAGCGCCGAACACATGTAGTTCGTCTTGGACACGCCACACTAATGGCGGAAAGTCCGCTCTATGAGGAGTGGCTTGACAGTCATCACAGTGTCCTCAACTTCCGTATGACGCAGGTACTTACAGGACATAGTAAGTTCTGTATCTAAGACTGTTTCGAAAACGCCCAGGTTACTCCATTGCGTGAACCGCCCAGAAAACACGGTGGAGGTGTGCCCCGCTTGGGTGGAGTACCGCCATGTCCTCGTGGGCCTCCGCCTGCCTACAATCGTATAATCAACGGCAACGATCTCTCGCGCTCACGAGCGAGTAGGTATGGCAGGCGATCATCTTTTTTTACGAAATTGCTAATGTAGTAGGGGGCCACACATATGCGGGAAAGGACATCCTCACGCCTCAGCCTCGGGTCTCGGTCTCCGTTTTCCAGCCACAGTAGACGTGGGGTGGCGGACGACGAACAATGGGCAGGTCGCTGTCCGGCCGTCCGGTTACGGTCCGGGCCGAGCCCGAGTCGTAGACGGCCCGTAGTGTTCAACGCACGCCTCAAGGAGATGTCAGCAAAACGAAGCGTACTGGGACTATGAACTGACTTCCGAAAATAAACCCGTGATCCCGCAAGGAAAAAGAAGGAACATAGTCTGATACGAACCCTCCCGCTCTGTCTTAAAGCAAAAGAAATCATTGGAAGATATCCTAACTAATAAGAACAGGTCGTCTAGCTAACAGAATGAAATGCGAGATTGTCGTAGTTATACAAACGATAGCCAAGCGCTTATTTTATACTTATTTAATCAAAGTTTGTAGTCATCAATCTGAATTAATTTTACTGAAGAACCGATCCCTCTATGAATTTCGTGTTCTCTATGTATGTCATGGTTGCAAAATCTGTTTTTAACACGTTCGCTGCGGCAGTGATACTTTCCATTCCTGCGGTACAAGGTCTATACATCTGGTAATAAAACTTCCATTGTGGCGGCACAAGGCTTATGACCCTGTAACTTTTAAGAAACCTTTTTTGGCTTCATGTAAAAATATATCTCTTTCCTACACCGAACCAAATTGAAGTTATGCCTTCCGCACGACAAGGAAGTCTGTACTTTTCTTAGCCGCACTGTAAGCGAGACGTATACAAGATGTTTAAACCTGGTATCGCAACGACGTTAACTCAACGTGTTAACTGGCGAGTCTTTTTAACTTATAGTCCCTTGAACCATCTGGCTAAAATTATGTGGACGCACCTCTCGCACCCGCCTAAGCTGCAGTACGCAAATCTGTGCATTTATTTACGGCCAACAGCGCCCGGAAAGCGCGCGGCTGACCTTTAAATCCATTTTCTTTGCGAAATATTGATTGGTTTACGCAATGTTCACTTTGAAGAATATTTAACCACCAATTTCTATGTGTAAAAATGTTTCTAAAGATCCAAGCCGTTTCGAAGGAATAGGGAAAAGTTGCGAAAAGTTGCGAAATTGCTAAATATTTTTTTTAGACAAAAGTATTAATAGCACGAAAAAATCAAATGTTGATAATGTTGTTCATGAATCTATAATAAACATATATTTTTTCAAACCTATTAACCTGGCCGTTACCAAGGAGTAGGCTTCAGAAAGTCACTTTTTTATGGCACTTTTCGGGCGCTTGGGCCTTAATAAAGGTTACCAAATGTAATGTTTACGAAAATAAAATGATTTTTACTGGTTATGACTAGTTAAGGTAGAACTACACTACTCACACGTGTGCCACACACGCCGATCTGGGCGCGTCGGTCTCTATACATATTTTATGGAAACTAGACTTGTAAAGCTACACTAGATCCACGCCACGCGACGTTTTTTTTTTTTTTTTTTTTTTATTCGGCAGGAGTGGGAAATCCTCATGGACGGCCAGGCTGCCTCACAAACGAGCCAGTCTGGGCAGTGTCAGACTCCTACTGACTAAAACCACACTCCTGCCTTACATTTAAACCACAGACATGACGTCCGTGCTCTTGTTTAATAGTTGTACATTGTTTGCTGCTGGGCAACTCCACGTGCAAGTGGCGTCACTCCAGAGCACTTAAGCTATTACAGTAAATCCCGTCAAAATTTCATGGCTGAGAGGCCATCAGCCCGAAGCGATACCTAAGCAACAACGAGTCATAAACGCATCAAAGATCAGGGTTCTCCCAACCTTCAACACACATACAACCCCCCGCCGCCCAAAATGCCGCCCAAGCAAACAGCCCCCCAGCTCCAGATACATAACTATAATTAATTTATTATACAATATAAATAACAATAATATAAATACACACATCAATAACCATAAATATATAATATCATCAATAACTATAACTACTGCTGTAAATACAGTGTTTGTTTTGCCTTTCCCTTTTTTTTTTTTTTTTTTATTGCACTTTTTTTTTTTTTTTTTCTTTTTTTTTTTTTTTTTCTTTTTTTTTCACTGAATTTCATAATACAGGTAACGCTATATTTATGTCTTCAACCGCTGTTTATCCTCCCCAAGACCGGTCGCTGTTTTACGTTAAAAACCAACCGCCCCGAGCAATACCCGCGTCGTCCAAAGCTACTTCAGCCCGTTATTGCCTAAGTAGGCGAATCAGTGCCTCGACGACTGTTTTGTCCCGATGCTGCATAGCGATCTTCAAGTTAGCGTTGATAATGTCCCTGGTCGACGCCTCCTGTGCCCTCCTCACAAACCTTCCAATAGCGTCGTCAGCGTTGTCGGCGTAGTACACGCAGCGGGCAGTATGTCTGGAGACTGCCACAACTGCGTGGGGGACGCTGCTGTGAATCCGGATGTTAATGGATTTTGTCTTCAAGATGATGACCGTCTCGCTGGTAAGCCCCTGAGCTTCGTGTATAGTTAGGACGCATGATCCAACCCCAACCCCATAACCCTGGTCAATGAGGGTCTTCTTCTCCTCCTGCGTGTGGACCAGGAAAAGCGTATTGGGAAGAGTGTTAGGAATATTCGCGCCCGTGAACCTTCTTAGCTGTAAGGAGTGGACCTGGTTCTTTGACGAGTATATGCCAGGGTACACCTCCCCTAGGGCATATGCGACATCCATTGGATTCCGGTGCGTGCAGGGCAGTTCGTGGCTGATGGTCACCACTGAGTCCGGACGGGCGTAACTAATAGGGAAAAGATTTTCCCTGTCCAGATAGGGCAGTTGATTAATATCTCCGACAAGGACCGCGCCACTTGCGCCCGACAACCGGACTGCCATCACAATGGCCCCGAAATGGTTCATAAGAGCCTCGTCTACGAGAATGCGATTGCATTTTTGTGACTCTTTGCACCCGTTCGATAGAATTGAGGCCATCGTGCGCACTTTGGTTCTGTTGTCTTCACCAATTTTGTGCGCTAACTTTTGCCGCAGGTCTTTCGCCGCCTCGGTTGTCGTAGTGACTATGACGTCGTGGTCCCTATCGAAGTTATCAATCACCCAAGTGGTCTTGCCGCACCCTGGAACACCGTTGATCCAACTGATGCCCGGCAACGCCCAGCCTCCAGGCTGGTCTATAGTTCTTGAGATTGCTTCCGCCTGTTCGAGGATCTTTTCATCCAGCATTATTTTTGTACATCGAGCCACTACCACAATTGGGTCGCTTTCGGGTGTCATGAAGGTAATACGGCCAGACCGTGCGGTTGCCGACTCATCCAACGGTATAAACCCACACGTGGCACTGTATGCAGCCATATATTGACCAGTCATTTCTCCCTTGATGACTTGGGAGGTGGCATTATTATATATGGCTGCTGCAGCCTCCTCCAGTCTCTCCTGAAGCAACCCTGCAGTCTCTAGCTGGTATGACTGCATAATTTTCTGGCAAGTCATGAGACTGACAGATTTGGTTGCTTTTGTTATCGCTTGAAACTCGAGAAAGGCATTCGCCACGTGATCGCTTGGCTCGGTTACCAACCTGAGTTTCGGCGGGGTGACCTGCCCTCTGTCGGCTCGCGTTGGTGTTGGCCGCTTTTGTTTCGGTGGTTCTGGCATGACCCTGATAAACTCCTGTACCGCATCCATCTGTCTGACGTGACTAGGCTTCGTACCAAATCCCAGTCGCCTGCTTAGAAAGTTGGAGACCGATTTCCATCGATCCTTGGTATTGTTCTTCTTTTCTAAACTGCGACTGATTTTTTCTTCCGAGGCGGCCCTCTCGGCTGCTATCTTCTGCTGCAGTTTCTCTGATCCGCAAGGCGTTGTTGGAACTGACCTCGAGGATGTCGGTTGGACAGTCTCTGCTGTATCCAGTACGGCACACTTTTGGGGGGGTCTAAGAAAACTAAGGTCTTCCCCCCTGTCCTCATACACCACCAACTCGTGATCTTTAGAGGCTTTAATGCAACCGTATCGATCAGCGACCTCGCCCCTGTCGTAGACAATCACCACGCGACGTTGGTCCACGTACAAATCAGGCGTGTTACACGTGTGCGTCGGTCTAATGTAGTTCTAGCTTAATACTGTGACCAACACGTGGGTGCATTTTGTCCGAAAGGACGAGCTGATAAATAAATAAATAAAAACAGTAAATTTCACTGCCAATAGTGGTTTCGATATCCGCTTAGGTATATGAGCGTGTGATACCTATCCATAGTATCCATTTCCATTTATGTAAATAAAAATGTAAATATTCTTATTTTTAAACTAGGAATAACTCTTATATCCAGGGTGCGTTCACAAACATATAAACTCACAAGACACCCTGACCCGGAACACTTATATGTAGGCTATACAAATATTTGTCCCCTGCGGGAATCGAACTCGCGAAACGCAGCACAGCAGCCGATCGCTTAACGACTATAGCAACCGTGCCATCAAATGATAGCCGAATGTATGTATAGTACATAAGCGCGTCACTTCAGAACTGCTGCAGAGCGGCTATTTATTTTTGTGTTCTTTGTTAGAAAGAAAAAAAACTGCTAGATAACGAAAAAAAAAATTTGCTCCCGGGCAAAGTCAGGGCGGGCTGCTCTTCTACACTTATATTACAAAGAAGTAAAATTTGTTTTTTTGTTTAAAGGAGGTAGGTAATCTCTAAAAGTACTAGTCCGATTGCAAACATTTTTTTCACCGATAAAAAGGTGCTCTATTCCTGAGTGATTAGGCTATATTTTATGTACGCGGGCGAAGCCGCAGGTAAAGGCTTATTAAATATAGGGATGCAGATAATTAATTTCAGATAAAATAATTAGACTGTCAAATTGTAGTTTACCAACATCACATCATTTTGGGATCAATTAGGTATAATGTTTGATATCAAAATTCAACACACTTAGTCGGTTATCACACTGCCGCGAACCACGCAGCGTACCACGTGAAAACGCTCTACGCACGTACTTGCGGGAGTGCAGATATGCATCATCATGCAGGTTTTTTACGCACTCACGCGCGTAGGTGCGTCTTGTAAATTCACGCAGGCATGCACTCATTTCATACAAAATCACGCACGGTACTACGAGACTCAGTGTGGCATACCATGCGTGTCGCCCCGCACCCACGCGCGTGAGTGAGTGTTTCTCCGCGTGATCTGCATGAACGCGCGTGGATGCAGTTTCAGTGTGTTGGATCGGGCGTGTTTTCTATACAAACGGAGATAATTACAAGCAAAATTAAGACACGCATTCACGCACTACGCTGCGGGGTGCGGGGCAGTGTGATAACCGCCTAATCGTTCCCTAATTTTGCGAGCTGACATGTAATCTGACCATGTCATTAATTATAGTTTTGAATGGATTGGATGGGAAATTAATTGAATTTGCGGTTGCAATACTACTGTTTTTGATACGGTTGATTGTTTCCATGGTGCAGGATACTACTAATATTATAAATGCGAAAGTTTGTATGTATGGATGTTTGTTACTCTTTTACGCCAAAACTACTGAATGGATTTCGATGACATTTGGTACACGAGTATTTGGTACACCCTGTCCTGGAATAGTAATTAGGACATTTTTAGGGTTCCGTAGTCAACTAGGAACCCTTATAGTTTCGCCATGTCTGTCTGTCCGTCTGTCTGTCTGTCTGTCCGTCTGTCCGTCCTCGCTTAATCTCTGTGACCGTTAGCACTAGAAAGCTGAAATTTGGTACCAATATGTATATCAATCACGGCGACAAAGTGGTAAAATAAAAATTGTAAGAAAATGTTTTATTAGGGTAGCCCCCAATGTAAAGTGGGAAGTTTTTTTTTTAATTTCAACCCTAACGTGTGATATATTGTTGGATAGGTATTTAAAAATGAATAGGGGTTTACTAAAATCATTTTTTTATAATGTCAATAATTTCGGAAATAATCGCACCAAAAGTAATAAACAATGTGTGTGTGTGTCCCCCCCTAACTTTTGAACCATAAGTTTAGAAAATATGAAAAAAATCTGAAAAGTAGAACTTTATAAGGACTTTGTAGGAAAATCATTTTGAACTTGATGGAAAGAACAGTTTTTGTACAAAAAAGACAAAAAGGTTGTACAAAATAATTTCTGGACTAAGTTTGTAGTATAATCGTATAAGCAAGCATTTTTTTTAACTTTGTTTACATATTTTATTATCCCGAACGTATCTTCTTTCAAACAAAAAAAAGAATTATTAAAATCGGTTCTCGCAACCCAAAATTACCACCGAAAACTTCTTCTGGTACCTATGTATTAATTAGTAACCCGATTCCCTGAGAGATGGGACACGTATAGAAGAATTGTATATTAAGATACAAAAACATTGATACATAAAAATAACGCAGAAAATAACAATCGTTGTTTATCAAAAGTATGTCTGCAATAACAAAATAAAATAACAAACCAAACTGAAGGAACAAAAACGACTAATAAAAGTTCTGTTTGTTTGGCCGGGCGTGTATTTTTCTCTAATTGGCTTAGAAATTAAATATAAACTCTTCATTTTTATCTAGACACTTCCATAGCATGAGCTTACTGTCTGAAAACAAAGTTTCGACTAAACCAGATGTTTTTACTTTTTACTATTGCCGAAAGCATCTGAGAGCAGTGGTGGCCGAGTGGTTACGGCCCTGACTTACGAGTTGTATGTCGCGGGTTCGAACCCAGCCAGACGCATTACTTTGTGTAATTTATTTCATCACCACTGTTCTCAAAACGGTGAAGGAAAACATCGTGAGGAAACCGGCATGTCCCAGAACCAAAAATTCGAAGACATGTGACATTCACCAACCCGCACTGGGCCCGCGTGGTGGATTACGGCCCTCTCTCCTAGAGAGGAGGCTTGAGTCCCAACAGTGGAAACATTAAAAAGGCTGGTGATGATGATGATGATTGCCGAAACGGATCTTGAGCGCTCGGCGTCAGAGTGGGGATCGCTTTGCGCATTCCATACATTGGCGAGCCAATCGTCTTCGTTTTTAGATACATGCAGCAACGCAGGGAACGAATCAGGAGTGACGTCTATGACGCTACGGCGCGGCAAGCCAATCACTGACACTCCCCGCCCCCGCTTCTCACTTCGCACCACTAAAGAGACCGAATATTTGGCTTCTGCGCAACTTGAAGCCAGCGCTCAAGATCCAGATTCTGTTGCTTTCTCCATAAATACTTTGGACCCCCGTTTCACCCCGTTAAAGTAAAGTTAGGAAAATCCCTAAGTGCTCCTCTACGTCTTAAAAGGAAGCCTTGTCTAAAATATCACGTATCTAGTCCCAGTACTTTCGGCTGTGCTTTGATATGTCAGCCAGTCAGGTTCTCCTTTTATATATGTCGTGGCCATATCTTAGAAATTGATCACTTCATGATATGGCCAAGTAAAACTGGCCACGACTTATATACAGACTAGCTATATAAAAGGAAGCCTTGTGTAAAATATCACGTACCTATTCCTAAAGTAGGCTCCAGATAACAATAACATAACGGTCATTGACCTTTTCGTAATATCTCTGCGTAGGTCCCCTAAACAAAGAACTGTTTTCCATTACTAGAAAATGTAAAGGATCACGACAGATGTTGATTCAAAAAGCTTTATGTCTTTATTTCCGTTTTTGAAATTAATAGTATCAACAAACCGCACCTTTAAAACAAAAGTGGCATACTGAACTTGTGTTTTTAATTGCCATTTTTTGGTAAACCTTTAACTTTTCAATCTGATTATCACAACCCATTCCCTGATTGTCAGTCTTTGTTACCTACGCGCGTGAGTGCGTAAAAAACTCGCACGATGATGCAGATATATACTCCCGCAAGTGCGTAGTGCGTAGAAGCGTTTACAAGCACTACGCGGAGGGGTGCGTGGGTGGCAGTGTGATAACCGGCTTAGGTGGTAAATATTATGGCAAACCCTCCCTTAGTACTCGCCTATATCATAAAAGAAAGACGTATGCAAAATTACACGTCCCTAGTCCCGGCTGTGCGTTGATGTCAGTCAGTCAGTTCCTCCGTTTATATTTATATTCAGTCAAAAAAGTATCGGGAATGAATGATTTGTTTATGGTTCCAAATTCAAATTTTAGATTTTTTTGTGGTTGCTAGATTGTCACTACTGTTTTCCATTTTGGCGCGGGGTTTGAGTTGCATCTGTTATTTATATTAAATACAGTGCTGTTTTTAGTTATATCATATCTAGTGTGTATTGCGAATTTCATAATGGACAAAAACATCGAACAAAGAGTTTGTCTTAAATTTTGCATCGCCAATGGAATTTCGTGTTCGGAGTCACTGAAAATGTTACAGAAGGCTTACGGTGAATCGACTTTATCAAAAACACGTGCATAAGAGTGGTACAAAGCATTCAAAAGTGGTCGAGATGTGATGGAAGATTTGCCTCGCTCTGGTAGGCCATCAACCTCTGCAACTGAAGTTAACATCGCAAAAGTGAAGGAAATAGTGACTCAAAATCCTCATTCAAGTTTGAGAGAGATAGCCGCCGAACTTTCTGTATCTCACGATTCGATCCGTACCATTTTAACTAATCATTTGGGTATTAAACATGTTGCCGCTCGGCTAGTCCCAAAAGACCTGAATTTTCTCCAAAAACTCAATCGCATGAGTGTCGCTGCGGACATGCTAGAACGAGTCAATTCCGACCCAACATTCATGAAACACATTGTTACTGGCGACGAGACGTGGGTTTACGAGTTTGACATGCAAACAAGTCAACAAGCTTCGAAGTGGCGCCTTCCAACTGAACCAAAACCGAAAAAACCACGCCAAAGTCGATCAAAATTCAAAGTCATGTTGACTGTTTTCTTTGACTATCGCGGTGTTGTGCACTCGGAATTCTTACCGGTAGGTCAAACGGTAAATAAAGAATATTATTTGAGCGTTATGCGGCATTTAAGAGAGCAAATTCGACGAAAAAGGTCAGATTTGTGGAAAGAAAATTCTTGAATTTTGCACCACGATAATGCGCCTTCGCAAAAGGCCATCATTGTGAACGAATTTTTGATCAAACACTCAACAAATACCATCGAGCAGCCACCATATTTGCCAGATATGGCTCCAGCCGACTTCTATCTTTTTCCTAAAATCAAATTACCACTTCGTGGCACCCGTTTTTAATCTGTAGAAGACATAAAGGAGAATTCGCGGCGAGATCTGGACTCAATTTCGGAAACAGCGGTTAAAAAATATTTTGATGATTGGATTATTCGTTGGCGTAAGTGTATCGTTTCTGAAGGGGCATACTTTGAAGATGATAAAATAAATTTGGATGAATAACAAAAATGTTGTGTATTATTGACCTTTTCCCGGTACTTTTTTGACAGAGTAGTAAATACATATAGGCAAAAATTTTTGAAAACAAATTTTAATCATAATTATTATAGACGAAATTAATCACAATCTTAACACTCTTATAGATTATGCTTTGTAATACGAGCTCGTAACAAAAATATACTATCTAATGATCTTCAAGGTTAAGCAATGCTGGTCGAGGTCAATTTGTAGATTTGAGATGACTATTCACACATTAAATAAACTCGTTAAAAACAGTAAAAGGCCCATTTTGATTTTTGGTAAAGACCCTACATTGTAACATGGAACGAAACTGAAAGATACAATAAAATAATAATTAGGGTTCCGTTGTAGTAGTAGTTATTTTAGTAGTAACTACACTATACTGGACAAGCCGCTAGGTAGTCACAATACAAATGTCAAAACGGATCTTTAATTTTTTACTTTAACCACAATAAAGCGAGTGAATGTGTTTGTGCATCTTTTGACTGTTTCTCACTAAATTTTCAGCCATTTTGGATGCGTAGTCATTTTAGTGAGTCGATGTGAGATGCAGAAAAAATCCTTTTTCACCAAGACAACGCGCTCTACGCGGTCTAGCGGTTGCTACGGCGAAAATCTACAGATTGTTCCAGATGCGACCTCTACTGGCAAATGCCTGAACTACACTCTGATGAGAGCACGCTTCGCGCGGTAGTAGAACAATCAATGAACTCTTTATTAGTTTCTCTAAGTGGGCAACAGATGGCGCCCCTTGGAAAGGCATGATTATAATTATTACATTATTATCGGAAAGGATGAAGAGATATAGAGGTGAAAATTTTTGCAAAATTGTGATTAGTTGTCAGAGTAAAATTTTATGATATTAATATCAAATTTAACTTCCAATTATAAATTAAATAATCAGGAGTATTTACACGTTAGAAATTAAGCAGTAATCTTATAAATAAATTATAAATACATGTACACTATTTGTACAATCATTAAAGAGTGATTTTTATGCATACAAAGCGCCTGACAAGCTATCTAGAGCAAATTTTCTAATTCAAGTGACCATTTTATAAAAAAGCTACATCTATATTTTTATTTATATTAGGTACTAGCTTTTGCCCGCGCGGCTTTGCTCCCGCTCTTCCCTACTCCACCCTACTATACCCTACTCTACCCTACCCTATCCAACTCTACCCTACTGTACACTATTCTACACTACTCTACTCTACCCTACTATACCCTACTCTACCCTACCAAACTTCATATAAACCATCTACTAAATAGTCCGAACAAAGCCTAAACATTTGGTTTGGATAGGTGAGCCCGTTCTTGAGTTATAAAATTACAACGAAAAGTGGCATTGATTTTTATATATTTAGATTAAATGAAAGGAGAAACTGACTGACAGACATATTAATGCACAGCCGAAACTACTGGGACTAGGAACGTGAAATTTTGCACAAGGTTTCCTTTTAGGATGTAGGCGAGCATTAAGAGAGGATTTCCCAAAGTTCACTCACTTATGGGATGAAACGGGGTTCAAGGTTTGTATGCAAAACCTATTTTCACGTGGGTGGAGCCGCTGACAGATGCTAGTTCTTTTAAACTTTCGTTTTCTAAAATTTTGAATATTACCTGTTAGAGCACTAAGCAGCACTAGAGACGATTTCCCAAAATTCACTTCCTAAAAGAATGAAACGAGGAACAAAATTTGTATAGAAAAACCTACTTTCAAGTGAGTGGAGCCGCTGGCAGAAGCTAGTTCAAGATAATTGAGTTTAAATAAACCATCTATACGATTTGATTTACTTACTATGGTATTTCTCAGGAGATCTTTGACAGTCGTTACAGGTAGTCAGGCACCCAAAAGTCTAGCCTGTCAGTATCGTGTGTTGCCCAGTAACTGGGTTATAGAGGTTGGATAGGCAGTCGCTCTATGAAAAATACAGGTATTCAGCCGCATCACACACACACACGACACGCCGACGCCGCGGCGTCGCCGCCGTGATGCCTCGATGCTACACCAGTGTGAGTAGAGCTTTACGGAACAAAGCGCTCGACGTTATTTAAAAAGCAGCCAATGGTGCGGCGAATGGTGCGGATCGCCACTTCAGTACCTTTCGTCCCCATCGACCATTTGTTCTGCGAGCAATGTGCCCTGCCCACTGCCGCTTAAGTTCGGCTTCGCTTAAGTTTGGCAATTTTTAAGGCGATGTCAGTAACCTCGGTTCTCATGTGGACATCTTCATTTCTGATGTGATCACGCAAGGAAACTCCGAGAGCAGCCCTTTTCATTGCAAAGGGCAATTTGGGTGACTTTAAATCTTCTGATGAGACCCATTGTACGCGACCACATTTCGGAGCTATATTATGTGATATATGTCATCCCTGACAACACGCACTGCTTATAGACGTCGTCTCGACCTCGAATTTTAATCTTTTACGTACCTAATTTTTTATATACATTTTTTTTTCAATACTCTAAAGTAAAGCCTGGCAACAGTGTTGATATATATTTTATATAATAATAATATAATTTTGTCCCTCAAAGGCCTCATTTAATTTGTGTTATAAAAAGTAACATAAATCCTATTACCTGGCGTTTCCAATAAGATGATTATATCAATTAATTTTCATGGAATTTCTCGCAAGCTCTTCTCCGTATTTCTTTAAGGTCTTACGTATTTTTAGTATCAATTAGCTATTGGCTACCTGATACGTTGGCAATTTAGAAGTAAATAGGTAAGTACCTGTAAGTCGTACCACGCGTAAAGGTATAAAGGTATTACTGTGCAGTGGCGGTTCCGATGCGCATCGATACGTAATAGGATTTGAGTAGTTCCATTAAATTGGAAATGTATCTGTTGAATTCTAGTGCAAAGTCTTAATATCGCTGATTTGTTAAAATTGTATGAAGCTTGTAGACTTAGCAGAAGACCGTGACGATCCGAGGCAATTGGATAAGGATTATACCTAAGAAGAAACAATATTCAATATTTATGTTACAAATAGATTTAAAAAACATTTTTTACGTCCATTTTTCTGTCACTTTAAAAAATAAGGCCGGTCGTTCCCAGCATAATACTGTAAGAAGAAACACCAAAATAAACTCAGAGGTCAAAGTCTTTTTAACACGCTTTTATTTGAAGTCGACACAGCAAATAATTATGTAACGGTTAAATCATATGAGAACTACGCAGATTAATATTTGAGATGGTGTTTTGAGGAAAGTACCACACAGATTTGAGTGAACCTGTCCAGTCGGTACAAGTATCTATATAATTATATAAAAATGAATCCCTATTTCCTTGGTCACGCCATCACATGTCAAGACTAGAGAAGGGTAGAGTACGGTAGTGTAGGGTAGAGTACGGTAGTGTAGGGTAGAGTAGGGTAGAGTAGGGTAGAGCAGGGTATAGTAGGGAAGAGTAGGGTGGAGCAGGGAAGAGCGGGAGTGAAACCGCGCAGGCAAAAGCTAGTCTATAATATAAAAATGAATCGCTAAATGTATTGCTAAGCGCAAATCTCGAGAACAGCTGAACCGATTTTTTTTTTTGAAAAAAATGAAAATTAGGGTAGTGTAGGATAGTGTACGGTAGTATAGGGTAGTGTAGAGCAGTGTAGGGTAGTGTAAGGAGAGTAGAGCAGATTAAGGTAGAGTAGGGTAAAGTAGGGTAGAGTAGGGTAGAGTAGGGTAGAGTAGGGTAGAGTAGGGTAGAGTAGGATAGAGTAGGGTAGAGTAAGGTATAGTTGTGAAGAGTAGGGTAGAACAGGGTAGAGCATGGTAGAGTAGAATAGAGTAGGGTAGAATAGGTTATAGTAGGGTACAGTAGGGTAGAGTAGAGTAGAGTAGGGTTTTTTTTTTTTAAATTCTTCCCTGACTTAATCGGGGTCATTGGTATGCTCGAAATTTTGTACTCTTGCATTCCAGTTCTCGCTCGCATGCCTCTCGTACTCTCATTCTTCATACTATATCTTTCTACAGAGGGGGTAGTACCTACAGAGGGGGTAGAGTAGGGTAGAGTAGGGTTGAGTAGGGTAGAGTAGGGTAGAGTAAGGTATAGTAGGGTGGAGTAGGATAGAGCGGGAGCGAAGCAGCGGGCAAAAGCTAGTCTAAAATAAAATTTAAAAAATCAAAATCTTTATCTCAAATTATACCTAAGCCCTCTTAAACAATTGAAAATTATATAAAGTAATAAAACAGGACTTTATAAAAGCAACACAATAGAAAATATAACCACAATTGGTAGTACATGCAGGAGTAGGTCATCACAAGCTTTTTTGTTTTCAAAGTAGTTAAATGACCACTTTGAAAAGAAAAAGGTATAAAAAGCCTTATACAGTGTAAAAAGCCTTTTGACAAAGTTTTCTCTTTACAAATTATTTGAATTTACTATGGCTTAGCTTTGAATGGGACTGGGAAGATAAAATTAAACTGTAAACATTACTTCTAAAATAAAGCTGTATACTTAGCATAGCAAAATCAGCCTTTCAATGTTCCCACAGCTGGAACTCAGGCCTCTTTAGGAGAGGGAATAGTCCGTAATCCACCTCGTGGGCCCAGTGCGGTTTGGTGGATGACACATGTCTTCGATTTTTGGTTCTAGGATATGCCGGTTTCCTCACGATGTTTTCCTTCACAGTTTTGAGAGCAGTGGTGATGAAATAAATTACACAAAGTAATGCACCTGGCTAGGTTTGAACCCGCGACCTACAACCAGTGCTCTCAAAACTGTATGTATACGTTGGCATCTAAAAGAGCCTGCTATTTTTTTTAGCCTGGTTGCAGAAGCCAAAAATTTGCGTTTGCTCCTGATATTAAAAGTATGGATGTCACTGTATTTTTTTTTTTGTGAGCATAAAAAGTAATCTCCGCCATTTCCTCATGATAGAATACCAAATGACATGACACTGAAAATAGCTAAACGGGCTATCTCTAAATCAGTTAAATTTTGAATTTGTCTTACAGGGAATGCTACAGAGTTCAATTTATTTTGACATTTTGTCTGTATTATAAGTATGCGGATTCCTGAAAGCTTAGCATCTGGAGATGACTCCAGATGACATGAATGATTGGACATGAGCCCAAGAATACTCTGGTATCTTTAGGACTCTTAATTCAATGAACCCCAACCGAACGCCGGCGTTCGCCTTTTATTGTCTTTCTATTGTGTCTATTTACGTAACTAATCTAATTAATAATGTCAATTCGCTTAATACCATTAATACCGGCGTTCGCTTGGGGTTTAATGAATTAAACGCATAATTTTATTAGCACAAACAGGTGAAAACTAGTGCAAACGATCTTGATATATTTTTATTTATTTTTTTAATCGTGTAAAAACATTATAAAGATTATTTAAATTTAGTTAATTACCTAACATCGGTTTAGGTAAATTACAAATTGTAAACATTATTGGTGCAGAAAGAGGAATAGCTTTGGTGCCGAAAAAATTGGTGCCGAATCAGGAATACTTCAAAATTAGTCAATCTACACTAATATATTATAAAAAGGGAAAATTTGTATTTTTTTTGTGTATGTTTGTAATGAATAAACTCAAAAACTACTGTGCCGATATCAAAATTATTTCACCATTGGAAAGCTACATTCACTCTAAGTAACTTAGGCTATATAATATATTGCCCGTGCGACGTCGGGACAGGCCACTCGTATTTAGATAAAATACATGTCGGGATTGCTTACATTTAATTAAGTACTTACCTTAACAAATGGATTACCTAACATGAGGCATCGTAAACTTAAAATATTTCGTTCTTTTTTAACTACATTTATACTTTTTTCTTCTGTAATTAGAATTGGTTTGATAATACTAATTACAGAAGAAAAAAGATCGCACAAATTGTATCATTCATTTGTGTCAATGTTCTTAAAAAAGAGACTATGATTATATTGCATCACACTGCTGCAATCTAATCTCAAATGTTTTCTATTTTATCTTTTCTTGTGACCAGTATATTTTTTATACAACATTATTTTTAGTTTATGCGAACCTGAATACGGTTTGTTTAGAATCAGTAACTGAGAATAGATTCCAATATGTTTTACACCATGTTATATTTTTTCAAAGGTCACATTTTGGATACCACCGACACTAAGTACAATACAGGTCACGGCTGGTCATAGCGGATATGAGGGACCAGCAAACAGCTGGATGCAAGGGCAAAACATCCCCTAAGTAGCCTGGATGGTCCGGTGACTATGTATTTTTGCTGACATAACAAGCTTATAACTTTGTGATTTTTTATGATACAGTTATGAAATTTTGTACACACTTAGATTATTTACATAAAAATACTAGACACGTGTTTTGGGTTTTGCATGTACTAAAACTAGGGTTGTATATTAATAAAACAATTTTATAATATTCTTATATTTTTATTAGATTTTTTTTTTAATATTTATAATGTAATTGATCTCAATTTAATCTTTTTCTATAATTTATCCCACTGACATTTCGATGTAGGTAATTTTTAATTTAATTTATTTTAATTTATTCTTATGCAATTTTTAAATATTTTTGTTTTAATTATTTTATTGTATAAGTGCTGTGCACGCCTATAAGTGACAAATTCACCATAATATTTATTTGTAATGTTCTTTTATTTGTAGTGTTACTCGGTGAAAGAGTAGTTGGTGTGTCAATTTAAAAAAAAAAAAAAACTGGTGCATGGTGTAATTATTGCTGTTATTAAAAACGCATACGACTAAGAGTACCTAATCGCCTTGCACAAAAAAGACTGGGTACATACAAGAACTAATATGGTATAGGGCATAGAGAAAATAATAAAATCCTAAACTACAGAGCGAGGTCATTAAAAAGTTGAACGCGAAAAAAGGCTAGCCCATCAAAGTACAAAACGTTAAAAAAAAACTATGTTTTTATTTCACATAGGCCTACATAGGCAAAACGTCAGAAGCTAGTGCACGGTTCCTATTGCTGCTGCCATTGCTGATTGCAATGGCGTGGTCAGCATTTATGCAAAACTAGAACAAGAGAACAATCCATTTGAATATCTTACTACTACTTTTTCCTAATCTGTTATTGTGTGTCAGAATGTTACGAGAGAAGTTGTTTATTTGGATCTCTTCTTTTATGATATATAAATATATCACATAAATTGTGGGAATGTTCGGGCCTTTTTTCATTCGAATACCTAACAAAAAAGAAAAATTGATATTTTTCGGAAGTCGGTGTTTCTCGATATTGTTTGTTCCTTATTTAACACCGACTTCCGAAATTAAAATTATTTTGATGGTTTTAGTGTTTTTTTTTTAGTGAAGTCGGTTTTTTTTTTGTAAAAAGTTTTTTATTTCACACTTTTTAGTTGCAATACACTTACAGCCAGAGTACCTTTTTATCATGACAATTCCAATTAACTCAAACCCTGCTAGGATACATTGTTGTATTATGAAATTACCGTGTCTATCTTCCGACTCCATTATAATCATCAGATCAGTTCGATAGTACCTTATAGCCAAAGTACATCTCATGACAATTCTAATAAGCCCAAACACGGGTAGGATGCATTGAATAATTATGAAGTTCCCGTGCCTGTCTTCTAACTTCATCATCATCATCATCAGATCAGTTCGATAGTACCTTATAGCCAAAGTGCATCTCATGACAATTCTAATAAGCCCAAACACGGCTAGGATACATTGATTAATTACGGAGTTCCAGTGCCTATCTTCCGGCTCCATCATCATCATCAGGTCACTTCGATGATACCATTTTCAACATACCTATTCATAACCATTCATTTATTTGTATTATCGTAGTCGTATAATGTTCATTGTGATCTGTGTGAGTATGAACTTCCGTTGGCCATTTCTGGTCTTCTTCACCAGTTCCACTTCATCAAATGTCATTTTTTGACTGTAAATGCTTAAGTCTTTGATGAATACCTAAAACAGTACATGGCTGCCTATAATATTTGAGGAGTTTTCTCGATTTCGCCAAGATTCCACCATCAGATCCCAACTTGGTGACTATGGGACCATTTGGGAAGTATACTCTTTCCAACAAAAAAATTAAAAACCTCCTCCTTTTTTAGAAGTCGGTTAAAAAGAAAAATTGATATTTTTAACCAATTCCCAAACTAAACATCTAATATTTATTTTTCAACCCCCGATTTTTGAATAACCAACTCAAAATCGACTATAGCCTGATCACCTGTAAAATTTAGCTCATTCGTAACTCCCAATTCTCATTTAAAATTTATGATAACTCAAAAAAAAAGAAAACATTGGTAAATTAAAGTATGAAGGAATAGTAGAGCCCGTGGTCTTGGCGATCGTTTTGAATGGGATCTTTGAGAGTCCTTTGAACACGTGAGGCCTTTGAGCTCATCCCAGGCGGGACGCAAGTGCATTGAGCGCTACAGCCCTTCCCCCCGCACCACCCGCGCCCCGCGGCCCGTGAGCCCGCCGGGCGCATGTTGGGCCTGGGAGGGAGGCTTACCTGCGCAAACGCCACTCGCTTAGTGATATAGCCTCGGAGAACCGCTACTACGTTAGCATAGATCGCGCATGTGCAGACCGGACAAGTAATTTATCTATACATCTATACATATAAATAAAATTGGAGTGTCTGTTTGTTTATAATATTGAAATAACTGCTTTTTACTACATGCATATGCCATACACCAAAATAACATTTTTTTACAATTTTTGTCTGTCTGTCTGTATGTCTGTTTGTCCGAGCTAATCTCTGAAATGGCTGGACCGATTTTGACAGGACTTTTGGCAGGTAGCTGATGTAATAAGGAGTAACATAGGCTACTTTTATTTTAGAAAAAATAAATTCAAAATCCTGTAGTCCCCGCAAACGAAGTCGCGGGCACAGCTAGTTTATAGTAAGATTCGCACAATGAATACTTAATATGGTAGGTAAGATAGATAGATAGTTAATAGATTAGATATATTCTTTATTGTTAACCAAAAATAAAAATTACATTATGAACTTAAAATTTATAGGGTATCAAACAGACCACCTTCAAGACGTTAAACAAACTTCTGATTTTGAACAGATCATAAAGTCAAGCCCAACCATAAAACCATTGTTTTCAATTAGGACTGTTAATCGTAAAATCAAGAGCGGCTTTCAAATTTTCTCTATCAGACAAGCAAAATAAACTGAAATGTTTGTGTTTTTCTTTACCTATTAAAATATACAAATACATATAATGTTGCGTTGGCCTATCAGGGTTTATGTACGAAACTTATACTCGTAATATGTAACAAGACCTTTTAAACGACATGAACGCAATAAATAAATAAATTTAAAAAATTAAGGCATAAACTAAGGTAGACTTTAATGCTCTAAGTACCTATTCTCTACTAGATAACCAAGGGTGTAAATTGTGTAAGAAGTATCCTTAAAACGCAGCCTTTTATAATACAAAGCCATAATGTTTCCAGCACCCTATACAGGTGTTCATACGTCAATACAGTAGATATTATAATATGTATGTGGTAATAAATATTACATGCAAAAGTCTTATCAAAACAAAAACACAACTGTTGAAAATTATTAAAACGGCATAATGTACAGTTCTGAAGAATTTCAAGCTAAAAAAAATAAAAAAATCGAAAAAACATATTACATTCCAAATTCGCAATAGGACGATTTTTTTACCGTGTAAATTAACCAATACCATTATGATCATATCATCATATCCTTTAATGAAAGTTTCAAGTAATTTAATTTGCACACCATACAAACAGAGCGTTTGAGTAACTTCTTTGATATGTCAGTTCTGCGAGATAGTACAGTGTTTGTCCGTAGACCAACACTCGAACAGCCAAAGCAGCGTTTACTGGGTGTCGCGTAGCGCGGCATCGTCCGCCAGTTTGTGAGTCGCGCATTTAAGGCTGCGCTTCTGTGCGGAGCGGACGTGGCGGTACTCGGAGTATCCCACCAGCCTGATTCAAGTGACGGGTATTATGTTCGATGCCGTGTTTTTGTGAATGTGACTGTGTTATTGTGGTTCTGTGACCATGTGGAATCTCACATTCTTCACACTCTTCGCCCTCATCCTGGGATGCCATGCTGAGCTCCAAGAAAGAGGTAAGTTACAACTTTTTAAAAGTTACACGTTTTTATTCGACTTGCACTAATATTAAGATACCGAAGCATGCTGATTGCGGAGTCCAGTTGCTGTATTTAATGGTACAAGCTAATCGTCTTACGACTTACGGTAACTTTAATGCGAATAAGTTCAAACTGTTATGTGCAACGCTGTTATATTTCCGTGATACTCTTCCTATAAGTAGAAGTGAAACT
Source organism: Mythimna ferrago (assembly GCA_910589285.2). Lineage (NCBI taxonomy): Eukaryota > Metazoa > Arthropoda > Insecta > Lepidoptera > Noctuidae > Mythimna > Mythimna ferrago. Next base: position 29,713,558 of record OU342673.1, on the reverse strand, counting down.
AGTGATGTAGAGACACCGTTTGTGATTGTTTGACAAGTTTTTAGAGTAAACTTTTACACAAGATCGCACTAGTTACTAAAAGTAAGGTGAAAATATAGCTGAGCTCGCCTATAAAGACTTCTTGATTGGAGTTGTTAACCTTTGTTGTTAAGATAACAATGTTTAAAGTTTGTGTTGGTGACGTTTGAGAGTTTTATTATAGCTCTTAATGCCAACTACAGAGAAGGTACTATGGAATGCAAAACTTCTATTAGACATAATGTGGTTTATCCTAATGTGGATATAAGTAGTCTTTTTTCTGAGCTTTTTGATTAAGCACGGATGTGACAAGACAGAATGGTCTTAAATAATATAATTTGCAATAAGAATCACTCTAATATGATAAAGGTTTTGTATGTAGTAAGTATGTGTATGTATTTGTTTCTCCTTCTCGCTGAAATGGCAGTATGAATTTGGATGAAATTTGCACATAGGTAGACCATGTCTTAGAATATGACATTTGACTTTTTATATGAGCAGTGGCCCCGACTTACGAGTTGTAGGTCGCGGGTTCAAACCCAACCAAACGCATTGCTTTGTGTAATTTATTTCACCACCACGGTGAAGGAAACCATCGTGAGGAAACCGGCATGTCCTAGAACCAAAAATTCAAAGACATTCTCCAATCCGCACTGGGCCCGCGTTGTGGACCACGGCCCATACCCTCTCCCAGAGAGGGGGCTTGAGTCCCATCAGTGGGAACAATAGGCTGATGATGCTATTATTTATACTGGGAGTATGCTCTCTTGGGATAATCTTCTACTTTTACGTAAGCAAAGCCCCGGGCAGAAGCTAGTAATTAAATACAGAACCTTTTAATAGAAGTTACTACAAACTTTATGGTATCTATTTTGTGTTAGCGGCAAACCCTCTTGATTATGTAATAATAGAACTGGCATGAAGAAATGTTAAAAGTCCAACAAATAAAGAAAAAAAAACCTCTCTTGATGTTGATTTCTACAGACACAAATGACATTAATTCATTTGCTATACGTATAAGATAGCAACGCACTTCTAATGCTGAGAACCTTGCTATTCACCTATCATCTCTCTATATGGTTTATTGATGTCAAACCTAACGGATATTTACTACATGTTTTTTTGGCATTTTTTCTCGTTACTTTCACGTTTATATCTCTTTTTAAACGTAATTATAATTTAAATTTTGTCATTATAAGCATTGCAGCATAAGAATAGCTTTAAAACTATTCCAAGTAATGTTGACGTTCCTTATCAATAAATAGATACTTACGATATGCAGTCTTAAGACCCAAGACTGCATCTAGCAATTATCTAATACAAAGCTCTGAAACCGGTTGCTAAAACTTTGTGATCGGTTCCAGAGGATATCTGAAAGCATCCCATTATCAAGCCAACTTATGTACACAAAAAAAAGTAATTTGAAAATATTGAAGAAGATAATGCCGCAAAATCCGCTGAAGAACTGTTTAGCTTGATTATAAGATCTACAATGCTAAAAGTAAAATAATGTTGGAAGACCATATTCAACAGCTAGCAAACAGATTCTACGTTTGAATCTAGCTAACCATGGACAAGTGGGTATATGGGTAGTTGTGCTTTGCAAAAATCTGCCGTCATCTGAGTATCATAGGCAATATAATCAATCAAAGAAGGAAGATTTTGGAACATCTTTGGGATTATGTGGTCACCATTTTCATCAGTAAGAGAACAAAGGGAGCCTGAAAGCAATAAAGAGTAGATCCATCGCGCATGATTTTGCGTACTACTTGCAATCTGCAACACATACACAAGTATAGGGTTCCTGCCTGCTGTTCGCTCTTTTCTGAAAATTCTAAACACAATTCAAACCATCTTGATGATATGCATGCGTACTGTCCTCGAGAAATGAACGGTTTGAAAAAAAAACGAAAAGGAAAAGACACTATTGCACTTACATAGGACCTAAATTCTTCAAATCCATATGAGAATCACACTGATTTCCTGTCCAAAATCATACAGACAGTCATGTGATTGTGATCTTTGATGAATGGAGGGCAGGTACAAAAGGCCCCATGCGGTTGGGGTATATTATGACGTCACCCTCTAAGCCCGCCTCGGAACAAGTGTGCAACCTGTAGATTCAAGCTTACAAGTCTTGTATTTTGCAATATCTTTGTCAGGAACAGACAGGAGACAGAATTCCTTGATACTTTTCTGATCTATGAGAGCGAAAAAACTATCAAAGACCTGAAAGCTCGCAAAAATGGAATCTAATAGCATTTTTCGCTTAGCCGATAACTACATATATTTCTGTAAAAATCTATGTGACGCAAGCTTATAGATGTTACTCCATAGTCCATACCAAATGGTGGAATGCTGCAGCTTGTTTTAAGCTTACTTTACGATAAGATTTTACAAAATAGGACTACAGAACCTAGTGCTTAGAGGATAGGTAAAGATGTATGAGGTTACTAGCAGTTTGACATTTCGAGCAAGATATGATAGTGTCTTCAATTTGCAACAATTAATCACCCGAGGTGAAAACACATTGGTCTCAAAAAATTTGGGTTCTTCATTGTTGCAAATAGAATACCCTATTTTTTTTTGGTGGGTAAAAATCATCCAAAAGACATCTCTCGCTCTTGGGCGGAGCGGGAGTTTCTGTCAGACTCTTACTGCCTAAAAAACCCACTCCCTTCCATTTTGCCTTCATACCGGGGCTAAGCTATCTTTCGGAGCCCAGTAGGCTTCGACCCAGCTGGGCCCCTGCTGATAGAACACCCTATCATAATTTGCCGGAAAAAAAAATACATCAAGTTGCCAATAACCATAAAGTCAGAATACGAGTTCCCATGCCACTCTCTGCTTTGGAGTACCGCAAGGCAGTATTTTATAAGTTTCATTTAACCACGTAATCTTTACAAACTATAAAATAAAGTCCCTCACCGTTCTTGACTAAAGCAAAGGTAAAACAACAATGCACACGACAAATAAATTCCAAATGTCAAATAACAAAAAAATACGTTTTCATGCAAACTTGGATACAATTGTGTGCAAAACGCAGCATATCATTATAGTTCCTCCCACAATGAGTTTTAGTTCAAATACTGTAATGAAGCCGTTACTAACAGCAGTTCTTTACGCATGGTGGACAACACAAAATAAAAGGAGACACAATGTCATAATATAATACGAATGTATCAATATTTAAGTTTTTATCGTCATTAAGACAGATCTACCTAAATACAGTAGTTTTCAATTATAAATTAATGTATCTACACAAATAATACGAAAAGGAGAAAGTCTTGCAGGGTATCAAACAATAACAATTCGTCCATATCGCTATGAAAGAGGAAAGTGCCAGAAAGCTGACAGCATTGCCATATTGAATGGCAATCAAAAAATTAAAGTATTTATTTCAAATAAACCATTTAAAGAAATTTTTGATTTGGTAAGAAGTCAGTAAAATGATGCAAATTTCACATTCCAAAGCATAGATCTCTGTGGAGAAGAATGTGCAAGAAATAACGATGATTCTTTGGCGGAAAAAAGGTCGGTCTTCTGAAGACATGGGGTCCGAGAGCCAAGACACTCTCGGATCCCATGTCTCTAGTGTTTCAATACCAAACGGTTCGAATATGAAGTTCCTAATTATCTTATAAACTAATTTAATAAATCTAAAATCTAAATCTTAAGGCAAAACTTTGTTTTTATTGAGATTGTTTTCAATGAAAATACTATAAATAAACTAAGCTGTCAACGCCAACAAAGCTTTGTTACTTTGTTTTACAAACTTGCGTGGCTATCAAGTTTCCTTTCTTATAACACTGTCTTCTTACCCTTACTATTATTATTATTTATATATTTATTTATCTCAGGACCCTGAGGTCCTGGACCTTTGGAAGGCATACGAGGAGCCGAAACCAACTCGCAGAGGCCCTTTTAGACGCTTTTAACGTGGTACCAACCGGTGATTATCCTTGTATGCGCTATGCTAGTGCATCCAAGGACAACGCCCGGTTGAAGGGAAACTATTGCAACATGTGGAAAACTAATACAAGGCCATGGTTTTTGAAGTTTTAAGTGGACTGGTTACCAGGAACTATATTAAGACTATGGCCCCTGCCTGAACAATGTTTTTAATTTCCATCGATAAAAAGGCAGGGGGTGACTTGCACACTCAACAAATGAGCCCCCAAAACGGTCGCTAGCACGAAGTGACGTAGCAACAAGAGGGCAACATATCCTGATGTGCTTGAGGAGTGGAGAGCTTCGAGAGGTATACCACGGCTATCAGGACAATCCCGGAAGTACGATCAAGACCCCAACCAGCACCTAACTGGATTATACATCCTTCTCCCGAGCGCGTTTTCTCCTGCGAATCTCCACTCAAGCCAGCCAATAATGGCAAAAGAGAGGTGGGAGCTCTGTTCCTCGTCAGTGTTGACTACGACCGGCCAATAAAGGCAAGCCAGAGGTGAAGAACAAGATTCTCCCGGGAGGTCAGGTCCGTGGGGTCGCTAATGCCCAACAGTTCGCCACAAAACTGCCCTGCGGATTGTTTCTTTCTTGGTTTGGCTCCTCACCCTAGGCATGTTACGGCAAAGCAAGCGCTACCGACACAGACTTAGGGTTTATTGGAGCGCACAAGCCCCACCACGACGTCAACGTAGAGATACGGCGATGGGGTTATTAATATTATTTTTTATCCATTTACTATTATCTGATCCTTGTCTGATGTCTCTCTAGTCTGAAGTAATTTATATCCTCTGTATGATCTTTGTTTAATAATAAACTTAATTTTTCCTAAAAGATCGATGACTAATTTTGTTGATTCGCATTTGAGCAATATCCAAATATATTACTTACTTATTATACCTTGCATGTGTAGGCTAGAAATTAGAAGATAAAGATACTGATAATCATCATACTAATATTATAGAAGCGAAAGTTTGTATTTTTATTACTTCTTCAAGCTCAAACAACTAATCGAATTTGGATGGAATTTAGCACATAGGTAGATCACATGTACTTTTTATCCTGTGAGTAGGTTCCCTGGGGACAATTCTCTATTTCCACGGAGCAAAGCCCCTGGCTGCAGCTAATTAGGTATAAAATTGAGAGCTATTCTGTGGCTTGGTTTTCTTTTAGGGAAGAGTTTATCTCTGATAGGACTAAATAGCGTCTGCCGTGCCAGCTAGTACTCAATAAAAAATCTGAAATTTGGTTTTTATAATATTTAGATCACATTGAGCAAGTGAAGACTCGTGAGTAGAAAGTAAACAATATAATTCCGTCACGATCTTTTCCTTTCGAAACTTAGTCAAAATAAAAACCGCTCCTAACCTCTCCTTAGCCTTATCTTTAGATAGTTGAAGCGATACCACAATTCTGAATAAGATAAGTGCGTACCTATTAGAACTAAAATAAAAAAAACTGGGCAAGTGTGAGTCGGACTCGCTCACTGAGGGTTCTTTGCAAACTACAATTCCCGAATGGAGTCTACAAGATTTCCGTAATGCAATTTTTTTTTGTGACGTATGTAACACCAAAAATTACTGTTTTCAGATTTATTCCTATACTTGTGCTATACGATGGTACGACGGTTCAACGGGAAGTACGCTATGAATTTCGATCTTTGAGAGTATCAAAATATACGTTTTATTGCGACATAAACGTTCGTGTATTTTTTATTCGTTAACTTAGAAGTTTGATTTTTCACAGCTTGAAAGGACCGCAGACCTGAGTATATAGTTTTAATTTCAACTCGATACCTCTACGCGTTTTTGAGAAAAGGTCTTGACAGACAGACAGACAGACAGACGGACGGATAACAAAGTGATCCTATATGGGTTCCCTTTTTCTATTTAAATGAAACAATAAAATTAATAAACTCCGTCCGCTATACTATAAAACCAAAAAAAAGTATAACGTAAATGCTCCTATTACCGCCAGTTTTAGCTGTCTTAGGATTCACTTTAAAAAAATAGATATAAGCTGTAATGTTAGGAAAGGTGTTATAATTTATAATTAATCTCAGCGAAGTATTCTTTGCAATTCAGTACTTAAATTCAATATTAAATAACACAATAATTACTAAATAATTATTTAATCCAAAAGAGTAGTTGATTCTATTACCGACCCATAGAATGCGGCAAGATTCTATTACCGATTTTTCTGCTTCTTTTACCGACCGCTACGAAGTTGTCACTTCTTCTATACTATTAAATAAAATAAAAAATCGTTTTTAAGGTATTTATTATATAATAGCAATAGTTATGAGATCAACATTATTACAATATGAAAATAATTATTTATTGCAACGCTTAGAGCACTTATTTTTTGTTATTTTAATTAATAAAAAATATAATCAGTCCCAGAAAACAGTCTTCGAACAATTAAATGCTTACTTTTTAATTACCTATATACTAATAAGATATGAATCAGTAACAAAATTATTTTTATTCGTAATACAATCACAAAATAATTTCTCTTGTCACGCAGAGTTATCCTCGGTATGCCATAGGTTTTTGAAGCTTCATATAAGCTGGTCCCTTCATTTATAGCTGGAAGCGCAGCTTCTAGTTGAGCAGAGGCGTACTGCTTGCGCTTCTGCGGCTCCATGATTCTATAAAAGAACACAATCTTTAAAGAGATATAGAATTTAATTCTTCGAAAGAAGCTTTAAAAAGTTACATGGCCCCCATTCCGTCCCGCCATTTTTATTTGATTTGAAATCATATAAAATATAGCCAATGCCATAAAGCCATAAATGAAACTGGATAGCAAATATTATTTTACATTAATAATATGGCATGTGAGAAAATCTCTCAAAACGAAACGTAAGCAAGAAATGAGCCAATTTGTTCAAAAATATACCTACATTTTTTTTTTGTGTACTGTAATATTACCAAATATATCGTCACAGTTGTGAGTCGGTAATAGAATCAAGTAAGAAAGTTACAATATTCTATTAGCGACCAATAAAATTAATAATAAACAGATAAAATATCCGCTTTATGGTATACTGTTAAATTCGATCTCATTGCTATATTATTGCTTTTAATGTCAGTTAGTCTTTAATTCAGATAATACAGGTTATTTACAGTATAATATCATTATAATAATAGAGATATTGTCTAACGTTGAATCGAGTTTTACACAAAACTTTAAGAAATAGCTTTGTCGTTAATAGTTCTAACGAAGTAAAATAATTTTAAGAATTGAATAAGCAAAAATTAAAATCAAATGAGGTAGTTTATAATAGATATTATTTTAAAATACTAAATGTTCTCAAAATTTTAACAACGCCATGGGTCGTTATTAGAATCAAGTTTTGAAATTTGGATTCTATTACCGCCTTAAATTAAAACACGATTTTATAACATAAAAACCAATAAAAAGTATTATATTAAGAGTTGGTTTAGAAAAGGAATATATACGTTACAGTTGTAATGTGATTGCAAGAAGACAAATCCATTTTTAGGGTGTTATTTTCCTTAAGTAATATTTAGGTGTACTTACGTGGCTGGAGACGCGACACTATGAAAAGTGCGTCCGCTTCGGGCGCGTCCCACTCAAAGTCAAATAATGTCTTTCACTGGCTATTTAAACACACAAACTTAACTCTTATTGTTGTCCAACAAAAATACGTAACTAATTTTTAAGGTATGACTTTTCTGGAACCCTATATTATGTCTAATATGAGTGATTTAAAAATTAGATCGTTAATAGAGTACACATTTTAGGGGGTCGTTAATAGGAGCTTTTACGTTACAATGCATTTGGAAGTCAAAAAAAAGTAAGAAAAAACCGTTGATAGCGAAGAAGTTAGTGGAATAGTTACTATTACTTTGAAACATACAACTGCGTACTCCTTGGTACTAAGAACAAGCCTGTAATGGCAGCCCAGTAATGTAACCGAAGCTAATACGGCCCATCTCTTAGAAATCCTAGAAATAATCTTAAAACTAGTAGCTCCATAATGAGAGGGTAAAAGCTAGGCGCGGTAAACTTAATCGAACCTCAGCGGAAGAGAAATCTTGAAAACATGTGCTAACCGAACAAGTCTTGTCTTTCTAGAAACACTAGTGCACTCCCTATAACTAATTAAATAAACGTGTTCGTTGAATTAAGATGTAATGTAATCATATACTTAAGCGGTGGTGAAGGGTCTTAGAACGACCTTTTGGTTTCCGTTCATAAACCTGCAAATTATGCATTGATTCGACATCGACATAAGATAGAAGAAAATATCCAGTATTCCATTCTGGATCCAAATATCGACCAAATCTCTCTTCAAACTTTTTTTTCGTGGGAAAAAAAGCAAACCGCTTGAAAATTGTCTTTTTACATGCAGCGAACATCCACAGCTGGACTGAGTCCACTTTAAAATCAAAGTTATTTTTTTGCTTCTATTGAGTTCGACAACGACTGACCGCGGGCCTCGTGTTATCTTTTTCACCAACTCCTGCGTCAATCAGTTTTCAATTTGGCTCTAGTTTATTTAGAACCATAAAAATAGCTTCGGTAAAAGTTCAGTCAAAATTATGCTTTTCCAATTTACAGCTTCATTGCAATATTGACCGCGAGGCTCGTGCCATCTCTTTCACGAACTCCTACGTCAATCATTTTCAGTTTGGCTCTAGTTTATTTAGAACCTTAAAAATAGCTTAATAGATAAAATTCCAGTCAAAATTATGCTTTCTATTGTACAGCTCAACTGCAATATTGACCGCGAGCCTAGTGCCATCTCTTTCACCAACACCTTTGTCAATCAGTTTTCAATTTGGCTCTAGTTTATTTAGAACCTTAAAAATAGCTTCGATAAAAGTTCAGTCAAAATTATGCATTTCCAATTTACAGCTCGACTTCACTAATAGGTTTTGTGCAACTTTGAGCACCAGTATTTTTAGGCCAGACTAAGTTCTCATACGTCAGAATCCCGAAAATAGAGCCTGCATCAATTTGTGTCGGAATTATTCATCAGCGATATCTTTTGGCTGAACTCTAAACTTGGTCTGACATTTACAAAAAATACTATGGCTCTTCCGGTTTTTCAAAGAAGCGGAAGTGAACGGGAGTAAGTACGCATGTAATTTTATAAAAAAGCAACACCCTATGCATCCCGGTGCGTCGCAGCGTGCACAAGTGTCCCATTTTTGGTTCGATTTTCGAGTTCGACATTCAAGGGTGGTTGAAAGGCTTATAATGCCTATTTTATAATATCCTCATCCGGGTTCTCTTTGGTCTAGTTAATCAATGGGCGAACACAAAAGATTATGTTGTGGGTAATGATTTTTGATGCAAGAAAACTGTCTAACTTTCTACTATGTTTGTAGGTATTCTATTCTAATAAAAGTCCACAATGAGCCAAAGATATTAGTTCCTTCTCTTAAACTCCTTCAGCAGTCTGGAGACTACCAGTACCAGATTACGTAACTATAGCAGAAAATAAAGGATAGCGATAGGTTATCTATTATGTAAGTATTACCTTTCAGACATTTGAATGGCATGCGAATCAATAGACCAATTACATTATATTTATCTAGTTATCAACGTTTTTACTAAACAAAATCGGTTTCATATTTTTGTGTGAGCTGACAGTTAGTTAGCCCATTTATGTCCCACTTCTGAGCAAGGGCCTCCCTCTCCCTTTTCCACAAACTTCTCTCCTCGGCCATGACGGGTCTGCTCCTCCTGTAGTTGTCCAGCTCAGCTCTCCATTTTCACATTGGTCTGCCGCGATGTCGCCTTGCATTTAATGGGATCCAATAAGTGGCTCTTTCAGCTCACAGATCATCCGACATATGGTGGGCGCGTTCGGCCCAATCCCACTTTAGAGTAGCAGCTTTTCGGGTAACATCTTTCATCTTAGTTTTGGCGCGCAGCATTGTGTTCCTTACGCGGACGGAAATGCGAATACCCAGGATACTGCGCTCCATGGCTCGCTAACAAACCTCGAGCCTGACATCGTTGACAATATGGTATTAAATTTAAAATTCGTGAGAAAATGTTTCAGATTTCCATTTTATTTACACAATCATACGGTCCTATCGTTACAATAAAAACAAAACCATTATTTTATTATTTTATTCAAAAGAACACATGTAATATTATTCTTTGTTCTACATTAAAGAAATACCTACGTTCAAGATTGTTTTAGCAGTTGGCGTCGTCGCATCAGCACTCTAGAACAATTAATCGATCAAAACGTCCTAAATGCACATAATGTGTTAACGAAAATGGACTTTGTTTTACACCCATAGGTTCCATATTAGTGTGGAACGTGATGTAGTTCACGCTTTCTGTTTTGATAGAGTGTCGGACTGATGACTTCACTAATCAGTAGTAGATGTATATTACACGTCATTCTTATCAGGATACTGTGCCTTATGTCAGTTGGCTACAGGAAAGTATTAGCTTGTAACTTATAGTAGTCCGTACGCTTATTGTTATTGTAATTTTCAAAATCGGTCCACAATTGACTGAGATATCGGTGAACATATATAAAGAAAAAAAAGACACATTCAGCCGAACATAGAACCTCCTCCTTTTCGAAGTCGGTTTAAAAATAGAAACAATTTCACAGAAACAACGTAATACTTTGTTATATTCTAGTAAAAAATGCTTCACAGGTTTTCACAAAATTTTGTACCTACAATCGTTTTGTAGTCCTTGGGAAACGTATTGAGTAAAAACGTGTTCACTGAAAATGTGTTTCTTTTATTTTTCTTAATGATCATGCTCACATGCTTCAATAACAAGATTTTTTTTGTTGCATAACTGACTGCCCAATTAGGTTTCAGTTTTTTTTTTTTTTTTTGTGGTAAATCATCCAATGACTTCTCCAGCTCTCAGGTAGAGTGAGATGTGTCAAACTTTTACTGACTGAAACCCATTTGTGTCCTTCATTGTCGTCTTTCTTCTTCCTGCCCTTGTCCCATACAACTTGGAGTCGATGCCACTTTTTTTTTCTTCGATTCCTGTCACCCGTCACACTATCAGTAACTCTTTTATATCACTCCTCACACAATCCATCCATCTTTTCTTTGACCTCCCTCTCCATCCATCTACATGACCACGACTACGCTAATCTTTCAGTAATTCTTGTGGTCCTAGCGGGCATCGGTCCTACTGGGCCTCTTATGGTTTTGCTGACATCTCTTCGTGGCGCGTGTGGAACAATCATGCAATTTGTACAAAGAAATTTGCACGTGACTTGCACGCAGCCGTTCCACGAGAATTCTTTTGCAAATGAAATAAAAGTTCATTTCTTTTTTCGCCAATGAAATAAAAGTTCATTTCTTTTCTTGCAAATCAAGTAAAAGTTTGCTTCAGTTGTCATATTGTAATACTCTCAACAGTAAGAACTTCTTCTATTTTAACTTTGTCATTCGCCACAATTATTGTTATTTTTTTATGTTTTCACATTATTCAGGACCCTTTGGTCTTTGACCTTTAGTAGGCATACGAAGGACCAAAACCAGCTCGCAGAGGCCTCTTTGATATTTTTTATGGACATGGTACCAACCGACGATTATCGCTGTACGCGCTATGCAAGTGCATTCAAGGACAAACCCCGGTTGGTGAGAAATTATTGCAACATATGAAAACAGAATTAGGGCTAATTTATTTAGATTTGAGAGGCTTAAGTGGACTAGTTAGAAGAACTATGTAACGACTGCCTGAAAAATGTTATTAATATAATCGATAAAAATGTCAGAGACTAGGTAATTATATTATTATTTTGGCATATCACACCTTTAAAACGTTAGGAGTAAATAAATAGATACACTGAAAACTTTATGACTGCTGAAAAATCACCTTTTTAGTATAGTACTTTTTTTTTAAGGGTGCGATAAAATCGCACCCTTAATTTGAATGACAATTTCATCATCGGGATGACGAAATTGTCACTCAAATTAAAACTTTTTTTTTAAACCAAAGTTAGCTTATTGTTCTCCTTTATGGATCTATTTCAAGTCTGCGTTTTCTTGCGATTACGATAAGCGAAAGCTGATTGTTTTACCGAATCAATGCTGGTGTCGATGTTAGAGCGCTATGATTTCTTTTATTGTTCACTATGAGTGCAAGTGTTCACCTATTTTCCTGCCAATTGTTCCTAACACAAAGCATGATAGAGTTAGAGCTGCATATAATTGAGAGAACTTCGAATAAGACTTGTTTTCAATGCTTTAGGGTTTTGTTAAATCTTATTATGACATTGGTTAACTTCCGGCTACCGTAGGCGCGGGCTTGCGGGCGACGAGCAATGGGTAGATCGCTGTCCGACCAATGACCATCCATCCGGTTACTGTCCGGACCGAGTCCAATTCGTCGACGGCGCGCACTGTTCCCGCGCGCCTCAAGGAGTTGTCAGCAGCAGCAGGGGCCCAGCCGAGTCGAAGCCTATTGGGGCCAGGGTTATCCGAAAGGGAAGCTCGGCCCCGGTACGAAAGGCAAGAAGGAACGGGGTGGGTATATTAGTCAGTGAGAGTCTGGCACTATCTCCAATGACATACCCCGCTCTTGGGCGGAGCGGGAGGGTGTGTTAGACTTTTACTGACTAAAAACCTACTTCTGTTCCTTCGTTGGCTTTCATGCCAGGGCCGAGTCTTCCTTTCAGAAGCAGACCCTTCACCCCAGCAAGCCGAAGCCCAGCAGGGTCGAAACCCTTCTGAGACCCTACAGTTTGCTGACATCTCCTTGAACTGTAAAGGATATAAGTCTAGCTCTAAATATAACACCAAGCTCGAAATAAGATCTGTGCGTTGAGTGTGCGTTGTTTTTGTGTTAACGCGATCGAAACTTTTAATGCGTTTGGCTCCCGCGGGCCAATCGGAGTGCCGAACGTCATAAACGTGTCGATCGCTTAAATAACATAAAACAAAGTTGCCTAAGCATTCAGGTATTTATTAAGATAAAGCCAGGGTTCAATATTTTAATACCTAAATGTATGTTCGACATGGTGAAGGAAAACATCGTGAAAAACCGACATGTCTTAGAACCAAACATTTGAAGACAAGCATTGAATCCACGTCATCCACGAACCCGCACTGGGCCCGCGTGGTAGATTACGGCCCATTCCCTCTCCTAGAGATGAGACCTAAATCCCAACAGTGGGAACATTATACATAGGTAGTCGGCCTTTGACACCCCATTTACATGTTCTAAAAAAACAGAATCAATACAACAATACAACTATTTTTCTTTCAAATTCAAATTCTATTCTGAATAAGCACAACCTTTTAAAAGTAGGTACCTACCTATAATGTCAGTTTAGTCTGCCTACAAATTGACGGTGAACATCTTTCATATATAATCTACTCCGATATCACAGGTACGAAATACTTACTTATTGATTAAGAACAAAAAATAACTTTTGAGCAACTGTAACAACTTTACTTGTCACTTTATTTACTTCTGGACACCGTATTTTTAGGGTTCCGTAACGTTGTTGTCAAAAAATCAAATTCTAAATTTCTTTTATTTCACATAAATAAAAATACTTTAAGTCACCGCAGTCTAAAGATAAGTCCGTTTATGCTCCGTTTATCAAGGCGCATAATTTGACACTCATCATGAAATTTGGCATGTACCAAAGTCACACAGCACAAGTATAGGAAAAAGTGAGAAAACTGTAAATTTTTAGTTACAAAAAAAATGCCACGCGGAAAAATCTTCAAGACTCGATTCGGAAATTGAACTATTTACACAGATAAGTTTGTGCGGAACCTTCGATGCGCGAGTCCGACTCGCACTTGATAGGTTTATCTAGAAATTTCTTTCGTTATTGAGTTCCAAGAAATGTTCATTTAGAAGATTATTAAAAGATGTCTTGGAAACTTTCACCCCGTGCTTCACTCAAGTATAACTAGAATCATCCTACTGCGAAAGTTTGTATGTGTGTATTGATGTTCTTTACTCTTTCGTGCAAAACGCCTGAACCGATTTCGATGAAACTTGCTTGAATGGTAGACCATATCCTGAAAAGCACACAGGGTATACAGGATATGGTCTACCCATTTTCATCATCATCATCATCATTTTAGCCGCTAGAAGTCTACTGTTGGACATAGACAAGTGTCGCCACCTGTCTTTTATATTTCCATGGTCGCCACAATGAACGATCCTGTGTGTCTCGCATCCATCTGATTCCTGTGACCTTTACCAGGTCATCGGTCCACCTTGCCTTCCAACGCTGCGTCTTCCGTTACGCGGTTATCACTCCAGAATCTTTCGGCTCCAACGGCCAACTGTTCTGCGAGTAATGTACCCTGCCCTTTGCCACTTAAGTTTGGCGATTATTCGTGCTATGTCGGCAACCTACCCATTTTCATCCCGAGATATTATTTTACTATCACTCAGCCGAAGCCACTGCAACTAGCTAGTATTAAAATATTTTTCACAGCTCCTTCCGCCCTATATCAAGTGGCTATCTAGTTCTGACTCTAAGTATATTACACTTCGTACATTCAACAATGCCAGTCAATGTTAAAAATTGTTGACAAAATATTCACAGTACTCCATTGTTCTCGTTGCTCGGTGCTTCCCAACTACGGTCTTGGTGACCGCAGTTTTCATATTTTGGTCTATTTTTTATAGATAGTAGATCTAGATTGGATGCGAGGCGAGTTCTTAAGTCTATCAAGCGCAAGTTCGATCGTGTATGGAGTACTGCTCTCATCTTTGGGATGGGTCTGCCAAATACCAGCTTGATGTACTAGAGTCGATTGAGAGGCAAGCCAACAAGATCATACGCAATGATGCACTAGTCAAGTCAAAACTCCAAAGTCTTGAGCATCGACGCCGTGTTGCTAGCCTGTCCGTTTTCTATCGTTTACATTTCGGGAAGTGTGCACCGGAGTTGCACAATTTACTACCACGTTGCACCACCATTACGTAGTGGACATCCCACCCATACGAACAAAGCGTTTTGGGAATTCATTATGCGTACAGCTAAGGAGTGGAATTCCCTGCCGGAATCTTTGTTTCCTGATAGCTATAACCTAGACCTAGGGGTCTTTAAGTCAAGAGTGAATAGATTGCTTCTAGGCAAGCGTGTTCTATCGCCGGCCACATCATCGCTTACCATCAGGTGAGTGAGATAGTGGTCAAACGTGAGCCTACCCATAAAAAAAAAAAAGTTTGAAAAAGTCAGACGTACGAGAAAGAGGGATAGAGCCGTACGGTGACGGACTTACCGTACGAATATTACCCTTGCCGTACAGTTGCATGACGGTGGTATGCCGCCTATTCTGTGACTGGTAATCAACGCACTCCTTAAATCCATCTAATAGAAGGAGATAGTGACTGAATGTCTGGTGATTTGCGAGAAGACTGAGTGAGAGGTTTAGTTATATTATCTATGTTATATTTTCTCTAATGTATTTTACATAATTTGTACTAAATGTAACCAGTACAATCGGCATTTGGTCGTTCAGGTTGAATAAATAAATAACTCCATCGGATTAAAACCCACTCCTGTTCAAAATTATACACATACCTACAAACTAGCCTTTGTAATATTAGTGTGGTTACCACACAGTCAATCAAAGCTCTAACAACTGAAAACACAAACATTTCGCATTATTCAGGACACTCGATCATAAATTTCGCTACATCGGAATTACTAATATGAGATAAGTAGGTATTCATGTGTAAAATAGAATGAATGCACCAAATGCTAAATGATTGGATATCATCCGAAACATTTAGCATTTGGTTAATTATTTATACTGTTTTGCTTTATTTAATTACACGAATGATAAACAAAATACTAATTACAGTAAAATTAAACCAATAATAATGAAAACCCTAAGCAAATCACAATTGACAAAATTATGTCGTCAAAAACTCTTCTATATCGCTGTTGACTGGTAATGTTCCCAAAAAACTGGCAGTATTGCCACGTTGTTTGGCAATCCTTTCTCCGAGATAAAAGCCACCGCTTGGATCACGCGAAGAGTCCACTAGATGTTTCAACAGATCTTTATCTGTACAACTTGTGAGCACTCTGACCCTACGATCCAAGTGCTACATTTTTTAATATTTACCGGTAACAGTGATTGACCTATGAACTAAGTACTAAGAGCTATATTTTAACGGAACACCATGGTGGCGTGACCAGTTGTGCCGCCATAGTGTCCCGGTGATATAAGCCCTAAGCTCCCAAACCAAACACCATACAGACATCAGAGTCGCCTCACTTCCGAGCTGGTCGCGCCAGAGTCTGACACTATCTCCCGCTCCGCCCAAGAGCGGGGGTTGTCATAAGATGATTTTTCCCATCGAAAAAAAAAAAAAAAGCTGGTCGCGCCACCAAATTGGTTGAGCAACCAAACGGACACCAGGTGAGTAACTCTCTATAGAGCTGTATACATTTCGTTGGTCGCGGCGACTGGTCGCGCCGCCATGGTGTCCCGGTGAAATATAACCCTTAAAGTTTCTCCTGTAGTGCCAATTACCACATCAATACATTTCTATTGAATGACACTTATCCTCATTTTTTGTTGTACTAGTAACTAGACGTAATTAGAAGACATCAATGTGACGAATAAAGATGTCAATTATCAAAACATTTACCTCTCTGTGACAGTACGATTGTTGAACATGTCTTCGAGTAGATTTATTATAGATTTCCAACAATATTATTCTTAACTTTCTCTCAATGCCAGTGTTCAACTGTACAGTTACTTTTTATATTAACCATTTAAATCATCATCATTATCATTTCAGCCGAAAGACGTCCACTGTTGGATATAGGCCTCCCTCAAGTGTCACCACAATGAACGGTCCTGTGTCATCGGGCCACCTTGTAGGAGGCCTTCCAACGCTACGTCTTTTGGTAGTTGGTCGCCATTCCAGATCCCTTCGGCCCCAACGGTTTTCTGTTTTGCGAGCAATGTGCCCTGCCAATTACTACTTAAGTTTGGCGATTCTTCGTGCTATTAAAAATTTAAATGAATCATTCAAAATTTATTAATCTTTAAAATTCGTCACTTGTCCACATGTTTAACAAATAATATTTTGTCAGTGTGTTTAAGCAGATGCAAATGTTTTGAATACCTGAATGAATTACAAATATAAGCTGGTGTGTGTAATGCATAAAATATATTAATAACTAGCTCTTGCCAGCGGATTTGCCTGGGTGAAAGTACTCGTAAGTTTCTGTTTACAAAATTTGGACGCCTGTTTCATCAACTTAGGGGTAAATTTTAGAAAATTCTCCAGCGGAGTCTGTGTGAATAGGTTACTTTTAGGCAAGCCTGCTCCATCGTCGACCACATCATCGCTTACCATCAGGTGAAATGGTGGTCAAACGCGAGCCTATTAAAATAATAAAAAAGAACTTCTCTTAGTGCGCGCCTCCGTCATAAAAGGAAGCCTTGTGCCAACACTCTCCTAGTTCCAATAATTTCGTCTGTGCGTTAATAGTTAACCAGACAGTTTTTCCTTTTATATAGTTAGATAATTTCTAAAGTAAATAATATGCTAATTTGAATTTCATGTCACGCATTATCTCTAATGAATAATGACGAGAAGTTCGAAATTGTTGTTGTGACTTTTTATGCTTAACTGTGACCTTTCCAATAATGACAGGTATTATTAACCTATTATGATTATATTTTGCGCGTATTTCGGAATCCTCGTGGAGTGTCTGCCCTTTCAACATTGGACGACACTTAAATCATGAATATCTTATACCTTTTCTTAGACCAATTATATAATTTGACAAAATAGGATTATACTGAACAACATTTAAGTGGAAAATAATAATGGTGTTTTGACAGATTTTATTGTGAAACCGTCTTTTTAATTCCTTAGTTAATAGCAATCGAGTTAATGGTAACTGACTATTGAAATATCAGCCCTGTATAAGTCTTCTATGATTTTTATTATTATTATTGATAGGCTCGCCTTTGACCACCATCTCACCTGATGGTAAGCGATGGTCGATGATGGACAACGCTTGGCTAGAAGGAACCTATTCACTCTTGACTTAAAGACCTCTAAGTTGTAGCTATCAGAAAACACAGACTCCGGCATGTATTTATCACATGACAAGCTTTTATCACGCAGTTTAGTATTTAAAGTGCTGTTGTAGCTTTTCAGAATAGTCTTGATCTATATCAAGACTGTTTCATAAAGCTCAAACACAATTGGATCCGAATGGCCATTGTCATTTAGATAATACATAGTATATTTTTATTTTTCTAACTTATTTGAATACACTGTGTCTATGTACATCTCGCATCCAACTCTCCTGTCTTTGGTCTGCTGCAAGTTTCATTTGGTGCCTTCGTGCTCTTCTATCTGTATTGGTTCTTGTCATTTTTAAGGGTTGGTGTGTACATAAATAAATAAATAAATCAGACCAGCTTCATGGTACATACGATATTAATGCATTGCCATCCAAGTTACATAGGTAACGCGAAAAATGGGCTAACTTTGGCCCTAGGATACAACTTAGGCACAAGCTTATTAACCAATAGGAACATGAGAAACAGTGTTTACTGCTTTTTTATTGGCTAATGAGCGCGGGTCTTCACTATCTTCTTCCTTGTAGGCATCACTCTTGACAGTGTGGTTGTGTTCATCACTTCAGATGTTGGTGGCAAGCTTCACAACACGCCGCCAATCCTATCTAACGACCGCCTTCTTTGTGCATTGGTGCAGTAATGATGAGCCATTTACTGCCGCTTTTATTTCATAGGCGATATTCCTCGTGGCATGGTACCCTCAACCTTTCCCTGGACCACAAGTCGCTCATTAGCTACTTTCTCTTGTTTGAGTTATCGAAGTATTGACTTGTTGGTACGGAATTCAGCAATACAGTCCTCACTATACGGTATACAAAATTTTAGTGGCTCGGGGTAACCGTTCTAAAATCCATTAGCAAGAGTTGCCCTAAACATACATAGCAAGTTAAATAAAAAACTTGTAAAAAATAGACACTTCTTGAGCAATCCAACCTTAAAACAATCCTTGGATTTGTGATCTCAATAAAGTGTTTTATGCCACAAAATACTCATTGTAAAATACACTATTATTATACGTAGTCTGAAGTGTAGATACATATCTATGAATTGTGGCCTTGTAACACGTCGGTTGGTGAACAATGTACATATTAAATATTATCTATTAAGTCGTAATTCCGTTGTCGACTGACTTGCATGAAAATAGGCATTAAATTATGTTTATAAACGAACAGTCTTCAGTCTAGAAGTATTTATAAAATTTGCTTCTACTAGGACCCCGTTATATCATTTAAATTCTCTCTTCAATAATGCTCTTAGACCCAGTAAAGGCTGAGCGTTGATATGTCAGTCATACAGTTTCTTCTCTTATAGATAAAGAAAAGAATTAACTTTTTATTTGTTACTTGGCTAAATACCTACCTACGGAAATACAAGTCTATGCATAATCAGCCCGATAATGTGATACTGCTGGAATTCAAGCCATATTGACATTGTATTACGCGGAGTTAGTGATGATTGGCGGACGGCACATGTTTTCAAATCTATTATTTTAAGTCCGATTATCTAAGAACTTAGTACTCTTAGTTTTAATATTGTTCTCATTTAAATGAAAATGTAAATTGTAAATGTATGAGTATTAAATATCGTAAACCTGAGTAAAAGGGTTTTCCCCGCAGCAAAATAAATAAACAGAAAGTTAGTAATTGACGTAATACCTACTCAAAAGCTACTAAAAATAAGTAAACTGAGATATTGTAACAAATTTTCTGTCTTAAATTTACATTTTCAACTATATTCTAAATATGTATATTGCTTTTCCGGTTTAGTGTTTTCACTAAGCCATTGGAAAATAATGCACCTTCGCCTAAGTCTTACGTATTTCAAATGACTTTTCTTAGAAGTGTAAACCGTGTGTTGTTTTGTTTGCACATAGCGTTATGCTCAGTTTACACAACGGGCAGGACAGAATGCTTAGCATCTAAGATACTTGAGTATACGCAGCTATGAGCTGCGTTGAGCTATAGTTGTTTCGCGTATGCAAGGACTAGTCTTATTATTATTATTATTAGTCATAAATGGGGGGAATAAACGGAAATAAAAGGCCATATCTAACGTAGTTAGTTTAGGTGTCTTCAAGGCTAGAGTGAATAGGCTCTTATTAAACTAGTGCGCCTCACCATTAACGATTGAATCACTGCTTACCATCAGGTGGGATCGCAGTCAAGCAATAGTACAAACCACTAAAAAAAATTTGTCCATTTCAAAATGTCAACACATACTTTCATAGCTTCTGTCCATTACCAAATACTGGTCGATCCATTGGCCAGTATTTAAAATCCTCCCACTTTTAAACCCGGAAATAAGTTTCCTGGGGATAATTTTCTACATTAAAGAGGGTAAAGCCGCTGGAAAAGGTGGAGTAGTTACACAAGTTTATTTATGATAGCCGTTCCTGCGGACAGTTTCTTTATTTCTTAGATTTCCTCGTTTCTGTAGGCTGAGTCAGTATTTAATAAAATCATCAACATTAAGTATAAATTCTCTTATTGCTATACATGTGACTAGTAAAACACTTCGTTTTATAGGTATCTACACCATCTACATCATGTCAGTCCCCTCTTCGCAATCCTGTAATCACATGAATTGGCTCCTGAGCAGCTACTCGCCTCGTATTCTCCGTTTAAATAGTTCTACATACCGCATCTAAATAATAGTTGTCTTATTTTCCTCCTTTGAAATTGAGATGAGTCTTCATAAGCAGATGATTGTTCATTTGCTCCAATACATGCTTATCATTCACGCAGAATGCATGATGTACAGCGGATGTCGATAAGGCTTTCTACACATATTATCTTGTGAAGTGCATTATTGTTAAGGATAAATACACAAAAATATTGAATCAATCATTCATTGCCTATCACAAAGAATAAGGAGAATTCTATTTTATCAAAGGGTCTTATCATTTTGAGATTATACATAGGCATACTTGAGCATATTATATGTAGAAACTGCACGTGGAACTGCGTTGTAATTCTCATCTATGTGACTTAATGAAGGTTTATAGTTACTAATAAATTTAGGAATTATGTTCCAGAAAATGAAATATACCACATAAACAATTTAATATAGATTGTGATTATGAATGAACAAAATATGGAAAACTGTACATCAAGATCGCTTATTAGAGGAATGGATTCTGAAAGACTATTCTGTATTGATGAGTGTTTTGAAATAGAAGTTTCATAAGTAACTGAAGATGAAATGTAGGTAGTAAGACGTGGCATGGTAACGCTTGTGCGGTCAAGGTAAAAACCGACCGATCACGGGAACATTTTAACCAAATACTTTAATAGTTCTTTGTAATTTATAGAGATTATTTAAGAAAAAAGCCTACAAATCGTAACTCAAAAAAAAGCGTATATGAAAATTGAACCTTATTTTTGATACACATGTTATCAGATTCAAATACTCTTTTTTTGAGTTAGGTCTTTTTATGACTAAGCATGCAAAAAGTATTCAAGTAAGTAATTAAAAAAATAAAATAAACATAACATCATGAATATACTTCCAAGGTATCAGCTCAGCAGTTGTTTTAAACAACTCTTGCGCAGTTTCCCATAGATGATAACATCGGCCACAGCTGTTATTAAACTACGTACCATAACGCGAAGGACTTTAGATGCTTCTGGAAACATACGGCGTTGGGATCTTGCACATGAATACCTTTAAGTACTAAAAGATATACAGCATTATCTTTAGTTTATGCGAAACCTGAATATATGTTTTGAGTTTGTTCAGAATCAGTAACTCAAAGGATTAGAATAGTTTTTAAATCATTTTATATTTTTTCCCATAAATATTTAAAAAAGGTCACAAGATGAACACCACCGACACTAAGTACAACACAAGTCACGGCAGGTCATAGCGGGCATTAGGAGCCAGCAAACAGCTAGGTACAAGTGCAAAACAACCCCTCAGTTGCCTGGGTGGCCCGGTGACTATGTATTTTTGCTGACAAGCTTATAAATTTGTGATTTTTCATGACACATCTAGGAAATTTTGTACATAGATACTTTACACAAAAATATTAGACACGTGTTTCGGGTTTGACATGTACTGAAACTTATACTTGTAGATTTTTTTTTAAGCTATTGCATAGCTTCTATCGCGGGCCTTGAGCGTGGAGACCGAATCCAGAAATTCCGTAACGAAATTAACCTAACACCCCCCACTCATTTGTTTTTTGAGCGTGGTGACCGATAAGAAAACAAATGAGTGAACAATCAATCAAAATTCAATTCAATGTGTGAAAGTGTAACTTCAATTAATATCAAAGAAAAAAAACAAAGGAAAAAAAATACTGCATATATAAAATAAATAAATAATTATAATTGCATAAGTTGATAAAAATGCTATGCAATAGTTTTACCGCGGCAGTCCCCGAGTGCCACACGTCTTTTTTTAATAAGCTTTACATTACTCCAGTATTTTGATAAAGATATGACACGTTTCAATTCAGGTGTTATTTAAAAAAAGAACATTTTTAATATTTACTACTTCACTTATTGGGAAGAAACCGGTATATTCTTGTAGACATATTCACGTTTCTTGGACTTGTCAACTGCGTTTGACCTGTAGACTAGGTCAGAAGCATTCGACCATTACGTTGTATTATAAATAAGTTCATGGAATGATATACCTGTAATAGGTCTTTACCCCCACTAATTTGTCGCTTTTTTAAAACGGGTTGTTTGAAGTGTTATGGTGTTATTATCTTTAAATTGACTTTGAAATATAAGTTCAAATAAACTTATTCTTTTTTCGAAATTAGATATTTAATGGTTTCTTTTTGTTTTGTATTATTAGTAGGTATATATTAAAAAAAAAAATTAAAATTAGTTTTTCCATCATATTTGCAACGACACTTTACATGGGGTTCTTTGTTCACATCTAGTCTTACATTTTGATGTTTAGTATATTCCAGTAGTAATTTTTCATTAAACGAAAAACTATAGGTCTAGCCACCTCATCCCAGTGACAATTCCAAATAGAAACGTTTGTGTAACATATATTCAATGTGTAGCATGTTCATTGCCATTTCAATTAAATTATTAGTATTACGGGTATAGTACGGTTAACTCATCCGTGTTCTACCATCGCTTGAATGAAATTTTTATGCAATTCTAATCCTTTTTTTTTATCTATGTCCTCATTCTTGACCTCAATCACAACAGTAAATATAGAATACTAGCTTTTGTCCGCAGTTTCGCCCGCGTACTTACATAAAATATAACCTATGTCTCGTAAGTGACATAGGCAAGCAAAAAAAATGAAAAATAGGGTAGTGACGGGTAGAGTAGGGTAGTGTAGGGTAGAGTAAGGTAGAGGAGGGTAGAGTAGGGTAGAGTAGAGTAGGGTAGGGTAGAGTAGGGTAGAGTAGGGTAGAGTAGGGTAGAGTAGGGTAGAGTAGGGTAGAGTAGGGTAGAGTAAGGTAGAGGAGGGTAGAGTAGGGTAGAGTAGAGTAGGGTAGGGTAGAGTAGGGTAGAGTAGGGTAGAGTAGAGTAGAGTAGGGTAGGGTAGAGTAGGGTAGAGTAGGGTATAGTAGGCTGAAGTAGGGAAGAGCGGGAGCGAAGCTGCGTGGGCAAAAGCTAGTACTTCTATAATAAAGAGGTAAAGTTTGTTTTTTTTGTTTTAGGAGGTAATCTCTGGAAGTACTGGTCCGATTGCTAAAATTTTTACACCGATAGAAAGCTGCTTTATTCCTGAGTGACAATAGGCTATATTTTATGTACGCGGACGAAGGACGCGAGCAAAAGCTAGTACTTAATAACAATTAAAAAATATCTGGCAATAATTTGTTGTTAAATAAAAAAATAAATATTTTAATGTAAAGTTACATAAATTCGAGACATTGAAAACGTTTCAAGTCTTGTCTTCCTTAGTTTTTACAACGAATTAAGTTTACATTAGAGAACTATTAGACTAAATGATGACAAACCATCACCACTTTACCACTGCAAAATTACTTAAATACGTATAATAGTCTCCGGCGAAACCGAAAACAGCTTGTTTTGTTAAAGTACTTAATGTTTTTTTTGGTACTTTGGTTTTGAGCTCATACACGAGGACCAAAACCTTCTGCATATCCTGTGCCTTCCACGGCAAACACCTAGATTATTTTATTAATTTATAATGTTTTATAATTTAATTAAAAAAGATTACATTATGAAGATGTACTTATTGTAAATGTGGTTAAAAGATAGAAAGAAAACATGTTTATTTTGCCCAAATCATCATCAGGTGAGATATGCCATCAGGTGAGATAGTGGTCAAACGCAAGCCTATCATTAATAAAAAAAAAAATTGCAAATAAACTCGACATTAAAATAGTTCCATCGGGTTAAATGTAAAATTCTTTCTCATTGCAGCTTAATTTCTTAATCCTTATTAACTCATTATTGATGGTAGATATGACTATGGAGTAATAATTTGTTATTAAAGTTACTGTGAAATGTAAAAATTGAGATTTCTTAGATAAGTTAATTAAATATTTAAAAAATTTAACAAGCGCGGCCGACCCTAATTTGACCCATATCAATGTTTTTTAAATGTAACATATACCTAGCATTTTTTTATGAAACGTGGTGATTGTTGTTTACACGATATTTCTTAGAAATGACAAAAACGCGATATATTAATAATAAAACATTACAGCATGAAGAACATCGAAATGGGATTTGATCTTGGATTTTGATCCCATAGATCCTCCGAGCTTCTAATGTTAAGACGTCGAAAGTCAATACATATGGGATTATTTAATGTACTAAATGACGGATTTGTTATTATATGTATATATTTTTCTCTCATTAGTTACTCAATTATTACAATGACACAGTTTCCACGGTGCAGGATAATCTAATTAGTAGAACGTGCGAACATGGAACGGTTTATGTTCCTTTTTAAAAGGACATAAGAGACTAAATTCCTTTGTACTGTTGAGGGAAGAAAAATTTTTTTTAGTGTAGATTAATAAATTAATTTACCAACTATCCGGTTATTTTTGTATTTGAGGTATTTTATAAATTAATTACAATTATAAGCTTTCCTATCTATATACTAGATATAAGCAATTAATAAAAAATAAACAAGTTTGTACGCCCACAGTAATTAATATAAAGTCCACTTCATGTGAAATTGTAGTACATGTGTTGAAAATTTATTCACATGCATTTAATTTGAAACAGATGAAATGTTCATTAATAATATTCTACGTTTTCAGTCTAACGAACTTGTTTTGAAAGCACACGCCTGTTCGTAATTTAGTTAGATTCATATTTCGAATGCGACCTCATTTTGAAAATAACTTGGAGAGAAAGGACCAGAATTCATAATAAGTAACCGGTACACGTATTAAAATGTACACGAGTATTTAATTTACAACATCACTAGAAGATAAAATTTTAATTTTGTTTTTTTTATTATTACTGGTTTTTATATATTAATCTACAAAAAAAAATCCTTTGGTTTTAGAAATACACATTTACAATTCGCATAAGCGTTTACTTCAAAAGAAAAGTTGGGACAAAGTACCAAAAGTTTCATCAGGTATTCAGAGTATGTTCGAACTATACTTTGTTCTTCCATAAATTAGTGCTCAAGATCATCACAAGCTCAAATGGTATGTTTAATTATGACTAATATTTAATTGAGATCTCGAGGTGAACGTCGTTAGCTCTAAAATATGACACGCGGAATATGATATTGGCGCGAAGTCTACATTCGATACTATTCTTACCTGAAGGCACTTGACTGTACAGATAACAAAAATTCTCTTGTCTAAATGTATTTCTGGGGTTACATTCTTGAACTCTGTTCCAAAAGCGTCACACTCACGTGCACTTGACTTTGACATATGCAAGCGTCGAACTTTTAACATAGTTACAGTCTTCCTTCAAATCTTCTGTTGCTTTTCGACCTCCTAATATGAATGTAAACAAAAGTCATTCCTGAGCACACTATGCATAATGAACCGTGCACGCCCATCGCATACCACACTACTCGTATGGGATCACAGGGCTCCCATTTTTAAAACAATGTCAAGCATCAAGTTTTGTTTTTATTACATCACAGTACAATGATCTACACATTGAAACTTTTGTAATATTATTGCTGTAGAGAACAATGCCCACTAAATAAAAACCTTTAGTTATATGTTGGACGAATGATTTCAGCCATCTGACAACAGTGTCAGCATAGTAATATTACCAAAATTATATACGACAAAAGTTCGTCGCCAACAAGCTACTTAGAAAAAGTTAATAGATTTTTTGTACAATTTGTTTCTTGTAGCAAGTCGTTTGAAATGAATAATAGCCTTCTTTAAACGCAACCAACTTCTGGAACTAAACATTTGTTTGGACCTATAATTAGATAACTATTTACATGCCTAACACAGACCAATTACAACAAAATAAAATAATAAAGACCCCGTGATATCATTACACCCGTAGATCTCAATAATTAGTTGAGTCACCCAGCGTGCGCGCACCTAAGAAATTGGGATCTGGAAGCCGAAGAACGCCGAACCCAGCCGAAGATTTCCGAAGGCGGGGAGAAGGGGGAGTTCGGTAGCCCGTGAAGCCTGGCCAGCTGAGCGTGACGTCTCCTACTCGCCAGCCTCGATACCACATGATGCCATCCTGTAATCCCGTTTTATATCAATCGTTATGCTAACTGAATATATGTTTGCAGCTCCGCCCGCGTCTCACTGTTATAACTTCATAAGTTGAGTGTAAAGGGATATATCATAAATGTATTAGTGTCTATGCTTGGGTGACTAAGGTAAGGGCCCCTTTTGCCATGCTAGTATGCTATTACAGATAGAACAGCGGGATCCAAATAATAAATGTGGCTTGAAATTATTTCTGTTAAAGACCAATATTTTTTCTAGTTAATTTTTGTAATTTCTAGTTGTATATCTTAACCTTCAAGTACGAGGTTTTAGTAATTGATATCGTTAGACATTTGCGTGCTGTCACAAACGCGACTAATGATTTTAAAAGAACAAAAAGTGACGCCTCTGTGCCATGACCAACTTTGACACAATGACGATAACGAATAGAAATAATGACGTCTAGTTAGTGGGGTAATTACACAAGTAATTCTTTGATGGGTTACACAGAGACGGCTGTTCTGAACTTCAATTCTTGTGTTATGTACTTTATCATTCTCTCAGGTACTTTTTTTAGTGTCTGGTGTGTATGTTGAGTTTACATGTTTGTTAACGCACCGTCGTTGGTGCGTTCACAAATATATAAACTCAACAAGGTTTCTTTTTAAAACTCAACAAGGTTCCTCTTTAAAAAGAAAAAAAAACTACTCTACACTAGAAATTACTCCAGTTAATCGTTACTGGAGTAATTCCTAGTGTTTATTTTATTTTTTAAAGAAGAACCATTTTGAATTTACAGTAACGAGTAACTGAAGAAATTCTTAGTGTGGAGAAGTTTTTTTTTTTTAAGAAAAACCATTTGAAGATGGAATAAATAGTGGTAGTGGTTTTTGTAGAGTTGATTGTTCTTTTGTAATTTTAAATATAATATCGTTGAATATTAACGAATTTTGACCCAATTAAAAGATAGAACGCTCTTGAAGACGAAAACCAGTATCGTAAGTACATATAAAGATACATCCATCTTCAGATTCCTCTAAGTAATGTTAATATGAGAGCAGGTGTTGTTTTTCCATTCATATCAGTCCATTAACTACTATCAAGGTATAAACATATAAAGATTATAAATGAACTAAATGCATTCAGAAGTAACTATAATAGATTCATGAGATAATACGTACTACTGAATTTTTAGATAAACTTTATCAAGTAATTTTGTCAGGAAACCGTCACCTTTCCACCTCGTCCGCATTCCTCTGTGTTACTATCTACTTCAGAAGAAAATCACCTTCGAAAGTTTCTACGATTTTGAAGAAATCAGCAAAAAACATTTCGGTACAAAAACAACAGTTAGAATACCGACGATTATCCGAAACATCTCTCGATCCACTTTATTTAATTATTCAGTTCTGTTATTTCACATAAATGATATAAAATTCCGATATATACAAGTTTATTTTTATAAGTTTCTCACGGAGTCTGATTACTGTCGGAATTATACGGCGATCGTTTAGAGAAACTTTTCAAATCGTAAACAAATTGTTATTAATTTAATATATTGACGTATAGATTTTTATCTTGATATATTTCAGGCATATTATAAGTTTCTGTAGCGGTTAGTGTGGATTCAGATGCTTTTGTCTTGAACTTTTGTTAATTATATTGTAGTCGTGTTTCTTTTTTAATATGGGTGAACTAATTAGTTTAGCCAAAATATTGAAAAAACTCAATTTCACTTAATTCCATCTCCTGCTTTTGAATTAGCTACCGGTAAATAAAACAATCATCTGTTAAGTACCTCTAATGTTACCTAAAAAAATATATTTTATTTTATTAAACTTATAGTTTATTTTAAATAAAATATTTTTTTTTTATTTATACATACATTTTATAGGGAAACTAGACTTGCAGAGTTACACTTGATACACGCCACGCGACGTCGTTCTACGTACAAATACAGCGTGTTACACGTGTGCGTCGGTCTAATGTCGACTCTACAAATCATAATCAAAATATAAAAAAGATGGACAAGCCCTGTATAAGCAAAGTCATCGTTTACAATCACGATAAACATAGATATGAGTGAAGTCAGATAGCGTAACGATAGTACCACTCGGTGGCAATCAGAGAGACGATACCGTACCAGCGAGCCATACGGAATGTAATTGTCGTCACATGCACTCGACAAACTGGTCCTTATGAACATTAATAACTCTATGGACTGTTCATTCGACCACACAATACAAAATATGTTAAGCAGAAGCTCTACCATGAGCACATAACGCAATCCATATTAAGATCTAAACTGAACTGTTAAAGGGAAACTGAGCTGAACTGTTAGAGCTATTTAGGATGTATTATAATGGATCTTTAGAAACATATTTACACATAAAAATTGGTGGTTAAATATTCTTCAAATTGAACATAGCATCTATAAATCTAACAATATTTCGCAAAGAAAATTGATTTAAAGAGTATGCACAGATACTCATACTGCCGCCTAGGCGCGTATGAGTGTTGTGTCTATTTAATTGCAAGGTTTTAAACGACTATAAGCCTTAATTGAAATTATATCGTGTTAGGTTGAACAATACGCAAGAACTTGCTAATAGGAAAATGGTAAAGTACAGATGGAAATAAGCTGTTATTGCGACGTTTCAATGGCAGAGAAAAATGACACAATGGTTAAGTAAGGTCGCATTCAGTGTAATACGTAAGCCACTTAATTAACGACTGAAGTTGTTAGCGTTTTCCGGCCATGAAGACTTAATGATTAATTATATCATCCGTGCCGACTCTGCTAATGAAGCTACACGAAAAGTCTAGAAAAACTATACCCTATTCGCATTATGATTAGACATCTAAAGAAATCTATTTTACTATCTGTTCAACTGATGTTAACTTCTATTTCGTAGGTAAAAGGATGGCATTAAAAGCAAAAAAGTGGATACAATACCAACTATTTACTGCAGCCGCCATAATTATGTAATTTTATTTTATTTACTTTATTTTTATTTTTATTTTATTTTAATAAGTACAGTGACATACTACAGACTAAGACAATTTAGACAGTTAATACAAAATACAGTACATAAATCTGAAATCCAATTATTACTGTACATAGCATGCGTAATGCCACCAACGAAATCAAAATCGAATGAACGGACATTAATAAAAGGTTTTCATAAATGTCTAATGTTATTTTGGACAGAGTATAGACAGTTCTTGAAATTGCAAATTATTTCTGTTTCGATAGAATCGACAGCGAATAAATTAGCCAATGACTGTGTACACGGCCCATCATCACATCAATTATATAAAGGCGAAAGTTTTTTGGCGTATTTGTGTATGTCTGTTACTTATTCTAGCTCGAATAGCTGAAAAGATAAATAAAGTTATAATCTAGGACCTGTGACTCAAAAACTTAAAAAAAAAAAATAACCGACTTCACTAAAAAAAACATTAAAACCATCAAAATAATTTTAATTTCGGAAGTCGGTGTTTGTCGATATTGTTTGTTCCTTATTAAACACCGACTTAGTTTACCTGTTAGTTTAATTTTATCACATTTGTTGAATTGCTCGATCAAAAGTTTCGTGAATATTTCGATCTTGAAAATAATATTGTCAATATTGTCAACGAAATACTTAAACGTATTGTATATTTGTAAATTTGATATGCCATGTGAGTGTTTCCCGTTAGATATTTGAAAAGACTTTATGATAGATATAGAATTTACCACACTATTAAAAGAAACAATAAATTATTACAAAACAAAAATTATAAAAAGAAAATTACTGAACTAAGTACTAAATAATAAAACGATATACCAAAAACGATTTTAGTCCGTAGAGCCCTTATATCGGCAAACGTCCCCTGCGTGCTTGAGCCTTCAGGTCTTAGCAGGTCTGATGGTAAGAGGCCGGATGGGCTAACTCTGGTACCATGGAAGAACGGGAAGTGCCTGATCTGGGACGCAACTTGCGTCAGCACTGTCGCCCCCAGTCACCTGAGTCGTACCATGCACACTGCTTCTGCCGCCGCTGAAGATGCCTGCTCTAAAAAAAGGCTGAAGTACGCTTCCTTGGAGCAGCTTTACCATTTTGTGCCGGTTTCTGTGGAGATTCTGGGCAGATGGAGTACGGAGGCAAGGTCTTTTGTGCGGGATTTGGGCCGTAGGCTCGGTGAGGCAACGGGTGACTCCCGGTCCGGGTCGTTCTTGGTGCAAAGAATGGCCATCGCTATTCAGCGAGGTAATGCGGCGAGTGTTATGGGTACCTTTGTACCGGGAACGATCAGGGGCGGGTTATTTAATGACATTTGACGTTTCATTTGTATAATATTAATTCTTTATATTTATTGATTGAATTGTTATTAATAATAATGTTTATAATTTAACAAATGTTTTATTTTAATTTGTTTTCACCTATTGTGACAACCCTACCAAAATAGGTAACAATATTACACGTTCTTAGGAAGCTTTGTCTCTGTGCGATTTATTCACTCATGTGATTCTATTCTATTCACTATTATATAAAAGAGAAATAAACAAATAATGTTTAAATATATAATTCGCACCAAAAGCAAAACCGAGACAACTACCTACTTCACAACCTCTGCCTGAATTCAGGCGTAGAATAGAATAGAATAGAATAAACTTTATTGTAAACCAAAATAGTAACAATTTCGCAGAAACAACGTAATACTTTGTTATATTTTAGTAACAAATGCTTGACAGGTTTTCACAAAATTTTGTACCTACAATCGTTTTCACTAAAATATGTTTATTTTATTACAATATTACACGTTCTTAGGAAGCTTTGTCTCTGTACGGTTTATTTACTCATGTGCTATAAGAGATTGTTTGTCGACCTTTTGAAACTAGTCATAACATAAACTAAACGATGAAATAATATACACGATACATATATTATGAGACATATGATGAGAAACAATCTGCTGTACATGTAAACAAGGTTTTATTAAAAACATTGTATTATTATTCGAAGGTTTGAATTGGTACTGTTTCTACGCGTTATTATTTGACAGGTTCGTGATGTTTTTGAGTCGAGTTTAGGGATCTTTCAGTGAAGAGATGGCAAGCATGCTCCATAGTAGACCACATCATAGTTTACCGTCAGGTGAGATAGTAAAACATTTGAAAAAATCTTACTTGATGAACTTCTAGAGATCCGGCTCGAAGGACCACCACCATATTATTTTTAGAAGCATCAACAAAGAAACAACAAACGAAAATTTACTAAGACTTTTATAAAAATACTTGAAAAACATCAAAAGGCTTGCAAAAATTAATTTTAAACAAGTCTCCATAAAAATGCAGATCCTTAACCTAAGGGCAGATCAGATGCAAGTGAGAAAAGTACTTGCCGCTAAGACACAGCTAAAACACTGATTTAGAAATTGCCTTCACACTTTTAAATTCAGTTAATACTTTGTCAAGAACGTACAATCATTCGTTTGTGAGCTCAATAGCCATCTCTTGAGCAGTTGTTAAACGTAACTATTATGTTCATGCCCATTGCCCAGTCTGACTAGCGAGAATAAAACTGGATGTTTTGTTTAATTTTTCAGTTACTGTGTTTTAATTAAGGCATAATATTTATTTGCTTAAGGGTGTTTTTAATGTCGTGCATTTTGATCACGCATGCGGAATTGCCCCGCACGCATAACCCCCACAAATATTCATTTCATACACGTATTTATTGTAATGCGTGGAATATGCATGTGGGACGCGTATTTTTGCAATTTGAAATTTTCTGCATGTAGATGGGTGGAGAGCTCTCCCTCTCTTAAGGAGGCCTAAGATAAGATGGATGGATAGTGTGATGAGTTATATGAAATAAAAGGGAGTAAGTGATAGTGTGACGGGTGACAGGACAGAATGGAAGAGAAAAATGCAAGAAGAAGTAGAAGAAAAAGGGAGTAGTAATTTGTATTACATGATTTAATTTAGATAATAATAGTATATTTTTAATTTACTGACTCATTTGTATACACTGAGTCTACACCTCTCATCCAACCCTCCTGTCGCAGGTCTGCTGGAAGAAATTTCACTTGAAATAAGCAGTACTTTTGTACTGTTTTATCTGTAATAGTTCATTTATTTTTTAAGTGTTTGTGTGTACATAAATGAATAAATATGAAATTTTCTGCATGCAGGGAAAATCCGCGTGAGTGATGTAATCCGCACGATATTAAAAACACCCCAAAGTATACTGGACTATCAGGAGTTCAGAAGGAAGTCATAAAAGTACGTTATGTTTTGTAGGTAGTAGAAGTTTTGATACAGCGACCGGTTCAGTAATCAGCCAGCGGACAATTCGCATGCGGCCCCATTGCGCGGTCACGCTTGCCTGACTCCCTACGAGATGGCCTCACGGCTCTTTTTTTACTAATCGACTAACTTGACGTACTTTTTACTATACAACAATTGATTATTTATAGAAAGTGAGTGATTTCTTAGGTATGCGACATAGATTATGCTCGAACTGTCTCTAGACTAAGTGACGTTCTATACTCTAACACTTAAAATCCCAAGCAGTTGTTAGAGCATCGTGCATTGATTGGCCACGTGACAATTGTTTAACGCTTGGCAAATGTCCATAACCTCAATGCCCCCCTTTACATACGCCTGTGGTAGTACGTAATTTTGTAGCGAAATAAATAAAAATAAACACTTTTCCGCCACTTCCACGTTTAATTTTTGAATGAGTAAAAGAAAAAGAAAAAAATATGTAAAACACAAATAAAAGGAATAGAAAAAAAAACTTTTGGCCAAATATGTATGCCGAAAAATGGATTTACGCTAGTGATGTATACTACATACTATCACTGGCGTATATAAGGAGGGGGAGGGGTTGTGCGGGCGTAAAACTAATACCTACATTCAGGATATTTTTAAAAGGTAAAAAGAAGAGGAAAGATTGCTGTAGGTAGGTATTGTCCGTTAGAATAAGTTTTTTTTTTATTCTGTTGTTTTAGAAATAACCAGATTCTTAGAAACATGTTCAAGATTGGCGTATAAATTATCTAGACCAGCCGATTTTGTGTACTAATGTGTTGTTGTGACCATAAGAAAACCTAAGAAATTGCTAATGGAAGAACTATTTTGAATTAGATAAAAAATATGTTAAGGTGTATTATATAGTCCCATGAACATCTGGCCGGTATTAAATGCACACATAATTGTACTGCCACCAAGCCCGCTGACCTTTGAATCCATAACGCACAAGCACTGCTTACCAAAAATCACTTCAACACAGAAAAAACACATTCTTATTTCTACAAATTTTCAAACCTATTCTAGAACAGCATAATCCTTCGAAGTATATTTTACAAGCCTACTGGCGTTGGCTACTTAAAAGAAACAACTCATGCGATCTTCTTTCGATATCACATGAGCTACGCCCCAATGAATAGCATTACATTCTGAAGAACACTTAACCAACAATTTTTTTGTGTAAACTTATTTCTAAAGATCAAAGTCTTTTGAAAGAAAATGAGCGAGAAAATATTATGTTGTTAATTTTTTTTTTTGGCAAAATTAATTAGTCTTACAAAAAAAAATATAAGTTGATAATGTTGTACATGAATTTTTAATAAACATTTTTTTTTCAAACCTATTGACCAAACGCTTACCGAGGATTAGGTTCCAGAAAGTCACTATTTTATAGCACTGCTCGGGAGTTAGGGCCTTAACCACATTTAGGGTTACCAGGTCTTGAAAACGAAAAGCCGGACAGACTATTCTATTTAGCCGAACATTTGATCAAAAAGGCCGAAATTTTTTTAGTCTAATATGACTCTTTTAATGACAATAAGATTCTTTTTTTTTAATCTAATGAAAAAAAAGAAATAAAATTAAGTAACATGCGAGCGAGACAAGGTAAGGCAAAACTCAAATGAAAATTCTAAACAATAAGTTCAATTTTAAAAAGCCTAACAAAAGCCGGACGGGTTGGACTCCGCCTAATTTGACTGGACACGCAACTAAAAAGCCTGACCTCGTCCAGCTTTATCCGGACGCTTGGTAACACTAACCACAGTGCCTACATACCTGCTATCTTGTCGTGATACAAACAAACTAAGCACTCGCAACATGTAAACGGATACGCATAATAACAGTCATGCTCTTACTAGTTCTAAATGTTTAGATTGTAAGAATCTGCGCACGCTGCAAATTACAAGGAGCGGAGTATGCAAACGCGATATCCAATGACACGCGAATATGGACCTAAGGCTCAATTTACACCGCCGCGGAATGGAATAGAACCGACTTTTTGCAACGAAATTGTGCATAGCTTAATGAACTTTATGTCAATAGTATAACATACATACTAAATACGAGCCAAAAAAAGGCCGCGCGTCTTCCGGAGAATCCTCGCGCATTTCCGAGAATTCCCATAGCTAAGAAATTGACGCTTCCATTCCATTCCATTCCGTGGTGGTATAAATTGAGGCTTTATAGTTAATACTCGGTAGTTTTTTTAACCAGAAGCTTCTGACAGCGGGTATGCCTTCGTAAAACTAAAAAGTATATAGGTACCTATGTTACTCAGTCATAGAGCTGCATTCTACTGGTGAAACAATTATTAAAATCTAAGATTATTTACTATAAACAAAAATACAAATATTTCCTCTTTATAATATTAGTTTAGACTAACTTTTGCCCGCGGCTTCGCCCGCATACATAAAATATACCGCCTATATCACTATAAAACAGCTTTCTATCGATGAAAAAATTTTAGAGATCTCTCTTACAAACAAAAATGCAAAAAATTAACAAACTTTACTTCTGTACAACATTAGTTTAGATTTTTATTTTACATTAGAAGGGTTTCATTTTTAAAGTTAAACTGCATTATTTTATTTAACAATAACAGAGTAAGTACTTCAACGTCTGATAGGCATGAAGAATAGAAAATAATAAACTTTATTGGTCATCAAAATAGTAGCAATTTCACAGAAACTTAAATCTATGGTTACAATGGCGGTCTTATCTCAATCAAAAGATACATTTTATATTTTTATTAAACTAGACATTTGTAAAATAAATACTTTATATTATTGTATTCTTTATTGTAGGTAGTAAGAAAGCCGATGTACACAAGAGAGCTTAACCCGAAATTGGGTTTTCATACAGCAAACTTTAATATTAGCTAGAAATTTTATAATAGGAGGATAACTTAACCAAATGCACAACAAAAACTAAGTTAACATAAATTAATTGAATCTTTTAACTAAAATAATCTACACAGATATACGCGTACTTTTTTATTTTATCGAACTTTATTTCAATTGCTCTTACTGCGATCAATTTGTCGACCTAAACTATTAAAGATATGGAGCTATATAGTGTTTCCCCTTTTTCTCGCTCGCACGCCTGACACTCCTTAACACGACTTCTAGCCAATGCGTATGAGGTTTTTTAGAGGCAAAGTTGTGAAATTTGCATTGCGTATGAGATCTTTCCGGCCTCATAAAATTTTGTGTCTAAAAACATCTTAAACGGAAAGGGGTAAAAGTTCAGAATTAGTTTTCACATCAAAAAACAAAACGATAAATCTTTTTGCTCAATATTAGGACCCTAAAGATTGAGCATGTGAACGTTAAAGCGACTGCGCAACACGTCCGCTAGTCTTAAGAACAAGAATTAATTGGGATTGCGAGGCGCTTACGCAACAGTAACGATCACGATTCGATTTCAGCATCTCGATTCTTTTTAAGAATCGAACCAAAAAAAATATACTTCAATTGATCACAATCAAATTATTTCTTTTGTAATTTATATTGTTACATTTATTTCGTTTGCTAATATTTAATTGTAATTTCAAAGTTATAAAAATATTAGACACGTGGAAAGTTCCATATTTATATTAACAATTTAATTTATTTTTTTTACAAATGAAACTGTGCACACATAAAAATCTCTTAGATTTTTTTTTATTGTGGGAATCCAAAATCACACCTATGTCAGCCCCACTTAAATACTTATTTTATTCTGTTTTAAGTAGGTATTTCTTGTTATTGCGGCAACATAAATACTTAGACTTTGTTTCATAGCAATCGGTTAATTAAATCGAAAGTTAAACTACAATCATTGACAGTTAGGCGGTACGAAGTTCACCGAATCAGCTAGTACTAAAATAAAGATTTAGTTCACAAATGACCATTTTTAACTGACCACATTTACCTATAAATAACAATAGACTCGGCTACTACTTACTTCACGAGCAAGTATAAATATGGATTTACGCAATTGTAACTGGAATTCTAACCGCAGTGTAAATACATACCAATCGTTAATAATAATGTCAATATATACGAACTGAGTACCTACTTAGTTTTCCTCTTGCGAGTGCCGTCCGCCATATTATTATTAGAAAATAATCTACTTTCCGGGAAAATACTCTCAAAACCGGTATCCTACCAAATAATTCTTACAGCAACAATATCCTACCTACATGAAATTGTATTTGTCTATTAAAGATTTCATTGAATAAAA
The DNA here is from genome assembly GCA_910589285.2 of Mythimna ferrago. Classification (NCBI taxonomy): domain Eukaryota; kingdom Metazoa; phylum Arthropoda; class Insecta; order Lepidoptera; family Noctuidae; genus Mythimna; species Mythimna ferrago. The sequence goes on along the minus strand of OU342673.1, from coordinate 29,676,378 downwards.
TTTATGAAATAATTTCTCCGAACCATGTTAAACCCAGCCAGGCGCATTACTTTTGTGTTATTTATATTATCACCACTGCTCTCAAAACGGTAAAGAAAAACATCGAAAGGAAACCGGCATGTCCCAGAACCAATAATTCGAAGACATGACTGTGACATACACCAACCCGTACTTAGGTCCGCGTGGTGGATTACGGCCCATTACCTCTTCTAGAGTCTCAGTCACAGCCTAGAGGGCTGAGTCTCGGTAGTGGGAACATTAAAAGTCTGATTATGATTATTTCTACATTTCAACATAAACTTCTTCTTAATTTTTTTCTAGATAGGCAAAAGATTTAAGTCTTTTAGTAATGATCGGACCCTTCGCTTGTTGACTGTAGGTGCTGTCTTGAGTAAGATGCTGATAATAACCAATCTGAAAAAAACAACTTGGATGAAGTCAGGCAGTGCTTGAATTGGATTTTATAAGCTGCAGCTACTAACAGTTATCAGGGTGCTCTGTGACATCTTATTATGAATGTTCCTTAAAACATTGAGTTGAACTAAAGTCGATATTTAAGTTGGAGGCGATGGATTCAAATAATAATAGATTATTTACAAACTAAATTCAAGTATAACTTTCGTGTGCTTGAAGTGAGCTGTCATATAAAGTTTCACTTCAAGACTTGACGTGAATTTTCATGGTGAGATATTTACAAAATATTAATTTATTATTATACATACACCTACTTTATGGCACACCTTAACACAGGACATACATCTTCAAGCCCAGAGTGAATAGGCTCTTTATAAATTAGTGCGCCTCACCATCAACGATTGCATCACTGCTTACCATCAGGTGGGATCGCAGTCAAGCATTGGTTTAATAAAAAGAAAAAACATTAATAATACTGTAATATTTGACTTTGCCGAAGGCAAAGGCGTCTGTAATATCAGTTCAAGTGAAGGATGCTTTTAGGTCATCTTCCAATGTATGATTTCCAAGATTTTGATATACCCTACCTACATGATTTCCAATAATATCCACAGAACGACAGATAAAATTGAAAGAAAACATCGTCAAAACAAAGTAATAGATCCTTTGTTTTGACGAGCTCCTGATAAACAATGTAATCAGAAGTACGAAATAGCCCTTGTTTATAATAGTGTGTATTTTGTACGTATGTATCATGTTATTTAGGTTTAATTTCATTACGAAAGTAAATCAATAAAACATTCTGACTTCGCCCACTAACGAAAAAATGTAAACATATAAATAAAATTGAAGTGTCTGTCTGTCGGTTTGTCTTTCAGTCTGTGCGTTTGATGCGGTTGTCCTTCGAAACGGCTGGACTAATTTTTAACATTCACTGTCGAAGTTGTAAAAAATTAAGCTACTTTTATTTAAGAAAATTATTATGATTCATCCAAAAAAAAAAACTTCTTGAAATTGTGACCAAATGGCATTGTTTTGTTTGTTTTACGAGTTTGACACAAACAAAGTCGCGGGTAGTAGCTAATACAAAAATTGCTCAGAGCAGGCAAAATTAAATATTTATTTAATTTAAGTTATTGCCATGATTGCACCATTCGTATCCTACATTAAAATACAGCATTTAAGCTTTCCATACATATTGCAACGAATTATTTCCCGTTTTTTTTTATATTAGTCATAACTAATAATTAATATTTGTAAACATAACAATAATTATATGACAAAATCATTTTAGCCTTTATTTTATGTAGGTAAAAAAGTAACCACAGACATGATAATATAAAACTATGTGACTCAACTTTGTTTTGGACCAGTTTTCATGTATTTTTCCGATCTCAAGAAATGTTGACATTTATCAAATAGTTCGTTTCACTCTAAAGTCCGTCTTAAAATGTGGTGATGACCGAGCGTGGCTGATAGCAACACCATTAGTTGGAAAAAAATATTCTAGAGTAGAGTACAGCAACTATTTATCCGCGACAATTTTAACCCCATCACTGGTTAGCTGCGAGGTGCCAGCGAACACCTGGAAAGTGACCGAGTACCCATCTTCCCAGATACCTACAGTAGGATGATGCTACAGCCGCTCTGCAGATTGGTACGGAATAACCTCATTAAAACGTTCAACAATACTGCTCAGTGTGTGCACCTACTGGCTGCGAGTGAATGGGAGTCGAACCTCTGACTGCAGACCTTACCTTACCTCCGAGATTGCTACATGCCCGCATTTAGTCTAGTCCGTCTAGTCGTTAACATAGACTATTCTTCAGCAGGAGTACTAGAAGGATACCACGGCATACCAGCGCGTCTAGTCAAGCCCGTCTAATTACCTGGACCTAGACCATGACGTTGAAAGAAAGATTGTTTTAATCTTGTTTCAGTGTGTGTAAAAGATGGCGCTAGACAACCTGTATAGCTCTGTCTCTTACCCACACTGGAATGAGAATAAAACAATCTTACTTTGAACCTCATGGTAACCCCGCATATCCTATTCTAAAGCAGGAGTGCTAGAATAGCACGGTACGCCAGCATTAATGACATCATCTGTCACGCTCTTGGCACCGCCGAATGCCCACGGGTTTCCAGCTATTTTATAACCCAACGAAAGGCTTGGCGCGTAAGGATGGGAAGAGGATAGACGGGATCACCGTTATGTCTTGGAAGTTAGGTAGATAAGCCTCTGGTGTGGGATGCAACAAGTGTTGATCCCCTTACGCCATTCTACCTTCTTAGTAAGACGGGCTGTCCGTGGCATGACTAGGCCCTATCAGAACACCAGCGCTGCGTTATTTTACTTTTTTATTAAATATCGCAGCATATAAACAAATTTAAATTTAAAATTAAATTAGTTCGCCTCACCATCAACGATTGCATCACTGCTTTCCATCAGGCGGGATCGCAGTCAAGTACTAGTTTATAACAGATAAAAAAAAAATATGCTGAGACAGAAACCTTTTTGGTCGCGCACAGGTCTTTTATTTTTAATTCTTCAATATTGTTTTTTTTTTTCTTTTTTTTTTTAATTTCTGTATTTACTTTTTATTTTATTGTTGTTTGCCCTGTGCGAGTCACAAATAAATGTTTTTCCTTCCTTCTTTCCTTAGGTGGCTTGTGTGAGTACAGAAACCTCAAACGGTTCGTACAATCATAGGAGTTGAACGTTTGAGCCGTTTGGGGTTGACAGACTTGAGTCATGGGGTCCAAGAACTCAATGAATTTTTCGGGATAATAATATGAGCAATCAATTATTCGACCTTTCACGTCACCATAGTGCTGGGTTTTTCTTTGGCACATGCTGACAGGGTTTTGGACACTTTTCCTATAATCAACGAAATGTACAAATTTTTTGATACCCACTGTTTTCCTTTTCTACACTTTTGTACATAATTATTATTATTAAACGTTAATTCATCTGTAACTACTAAGTTTTCTACAAGCTTGGCGACTTGATTTTTTTCCTACTAAAATAAAAAAATATTATTCATAGATTTAAATAGAAATACTAAAAAAAGAAAACAGTGAGAAATTGTGAAAATGGCATATAAAACCAATCTTTTTTTATACATTGACAAAAAATTCTTCAATGTCAAACATCATTTGGTGATTACGTGTCCGACATCTCTTAAATTACAATTAAGAGTACCAAAATGAGTCAATTTAAGAACAGCTGATCTTACCACCTGCCTCAATAAGCAAACGAGAACAACATATTTATTTATCATTATTTGGCGTCTTCACCTACCGCATAACATGACCCAGGTCCTCACCGGACATGGTAAGTTCGGGAGGTTCCTGCACCCGATTCGTGCTAAAGAAACGCTCGGGTGTCACCATTGTGTGGTCCGCCCGAAGAACACGGTAGAGCATACGGTTGAGGAGTGCCTCGCTTGGATGGAGGCCCCGTGTCCTCGTGGGGGTAATCGGCACATCGTTCGAAGTGAAGATGAATGGCAGGCGGTCGCCTCCTTCTGCGAAACAGTAATTCTAACGAATTGTTCCGGTAAACGGTTTGCTCCGCACGCGTAACCCCCGCAAATGTCCATTTTAGACAAGTATTTATTGTCATGCGTGAAATAGGAACGCGAGACGCGTTTTTTTTTGCATTTTGAAATTTTCTGAAATCCGCAGGATATTAAAAACACCCTCAATAATATTAAAGGATAATTTTATCCTTAGAATACTTTTTGTGTGTTATAAAAATACATACATTAGTAGGTATATGGATTTTTATAACAAACGAAAAGTATTCTAATAGCAGTCTATAAGTGCATAACCACTTGCCAATAACGCACTAAAGTCCTTGTCCTATATAAATAAAATTCCAACCCAGTACAAAGCTGAATAGCTTCAATAAACTACATTAGACTGACGTGTTCAGCATAGTTCATAGTACAAACGGAAATCTTCCGCTCCGTATGAATCAAAGAGGCTGACAATTACGATCTTTTCTTACACACTTACGACATAATGCAATACGTATAAAAATAAATAAGAATCATTATCCATTATGTCATTTATAATAATAGTACCTATATATTTTTCACAAATACAACAATATAAACGACAACAAAAAAATATGTTTTAAAAAATAATTTAAAATTGTTTTATTATTATTTATCTCAATTTCAATTTATACTTGACTAGCGTTTGCCCTGCGTCTTCGCCGGCGTAAGTACATAACATATAGCCTATGTCACACAGGAATGAAGCAGCTTTGTATCGGTGAAAAAAAAATTACCAATCGGACCAGTACTTTCAGAGATTACCACCTACAAACAAAAAAAAACAAACTTAACCTCTTTATAATATTAGTGTAGATTTAATTTACTATTATATATTTACTATAATTTTCACGTATCATACCATGGTATGGCATTCTTAAATAAATTGTGGAACGATGTGTCACGCCTCTCATTGATACACGTCATCATTTAAGATGATGATTTAAAAACTTTGACACATATTGGTCCTAAATCGGTTCTTACTAGTTCAGCAATCACCAATGAGTTGCCTGAGAGGCGGTGATTAATTGGCGTAGTAATAAAGACGGCAATGTAAGCTTCCGTTCTCTTTTCAATCGTTTTCAGTGTCACCCTGAAAACAATTGAATTGATTCATCTTTTCCTCGTAGGTCGGTGTTGATTTGATTCCTCCTGAGAGCGTTGTACAAGCTACTCATTGTATGCGATGGATAAGGTCCCCTATAGGAACTTCCCATTAGTTATAAATTCCTTAGGAGAACGAAGCTAGTCGGTGAAATTAATAAACTGACTTTTAGGAAACTTCTTATGTAAACCAGTATTCGGGATGGTTTCATAAATGTAGGTTTGAGTATACATTGGATAAAGTTAATGTTTGGTCGTTTTTCCTCATATCATATTATTAATAGCATAATAGCGTATAAAAAAATAAAAAAATATCTGATCTTTTTTAATCAAAGAGTGTTTAACAATATGACATTCTAGATATCAGCAAACAGGAAAACAGGAAATTCATTTTATTCTATTAATAGTGATGAAATTAATTGTCTCAGTGACTTTGACTTAAAAACAAAGCAAACAGATAAAAACTGTAATGATCATATCATGATATCGATCAGTTTAACCCATTTCCTTCCCCGTTGAACAAGGGAAAAATTTTTCAGCAAAGGCATTGAATACCATCGAAACAAACACGTTTCAAATAAAATACAAGTATTTACATCGAGACGTATGAAAACGGACCGTTACCAACGGCAGCTGCATAGGGTCAATTGGTAGTGACCCTAACATTACAATCCGACCAATTTAAGACGCTTCGATACTTGACACGAACATACCCAATAAAACAGCATTACAAATCGGCGCGGTTACATCTTGAAACATCTTGAATGTCTCTTGCGGGCGAAAGAGTATACGACCGAGTTAGAAAGTCATCAGTTTTAATCTTTTGAGTTCAATATTTGGTTGTTTTTCATCATTGTCGTGTAATATCAATAAATGACTATTGACTAATAATATCAGACCAGAAACACATGCCTCGTTATTAAGCTGAAGGGAACATATGCGGGTTACCACGTGTTCTTAGCTAAATGAGCCCCCACTTCAATCGAAGCCCTTAGGAAAAAAAATAACCAAGAAATCCAAATCGGGGTTGAAAGCCCTACTTGGAATATGTCATTCAATGCGTTTTTTTAGATGTTTTTATCTTAAGCGATTCTGCAAAGACTTCAAATTCCAACGATACAGCGTGGATAAGACGCGTAATTGTAGTCAATGACACAATCCTGAAAATACTTATCATAAAATCAAAGCAAATGTTTGATGGATGATTGGACAAAAGTAACAGTTAAAGTGAGCGTAAGAAAAAAAATACTACGTCCTGTTGAAGTTTGTACTATATACTCATTACAAGCAGAACATAAATGGCAATTACATTGTAAGATGTCCGCAGGGAATTAATGAGAAAGAACAGGTTACTGTAACGGTGCCCGGTTCGACGGCCGGCCGGCCGGCCTCGAGATACTTCGGATATCAACATTAAAAAGTGCCTTGATAGCTTTGAGATATAACAAAGTGGCATGCTGCAATATTTATTGATTTTCTAACAGAAGTGAAGGGTGTTTTGCCGATAGCTTTTAATTGTAACTGTTTTGAAAAATGCAACTTTATGTCCTGGTTCACTGTGCATTTGTTGTAAGATGGAAAATAGTGTTTGCTTTATGAATTTATTTGTTACTGGAATTGCAAACACTATATAAATTGATTGTTATAAATCTTGCAAAACTTTCGATTTACTATGAATCTAAATTCATAGTAGGTACTTTTTTGTTAATATTGGTTTTTTTGTATTTTTTATCTTCATAGAATAATGATTCTTATTATCGACACTATAGAAAAATGAATAGTAATCTTCGTCAAAATTGGTACACCTCATAATTTCAGAATTGGCCAACCATGCCCACTTACAAAAATCGGCCTGTTTATTTATCTAGCATCAATACTAAGTTTGTTTACGTAATTCGTTTATGGCGTGAACTAGACACGAATATAATTTAAAAAAAAAACACGCACTATGCCATGGCGGCAAGTTTTCCCGCGTAAACGAGCACATGTGCGCTCGACTCGGTTCCCAGTGCGCATGCGTGGGAAACAAACGCGCCATCTTGCGCCCTCGCCTTTTTCAGCGGCGCGTGTTTTTGTTCAGTAAAAGTATTGTTGAAGGCCCTGTTCGGTATTTTTGAAAAAAGTTTTGATACATCGCTATGCTTTATAAATGGTAGTGGTTTTAAAAACTGGTTTCAGTTTAAAATAATTCGCGAGTTTATTCGTGTCTACCAACACTTGGTTATTTAAATCTATACAATAAAATAAAATTATACAAAAATATTCGATATCGCCTTTAACTAATAACGACACCATTTTTATTTTTTTTTCTAATAAAAAATATACTTAGCTAATGTTTTAAAGAGTAATTTAGAGTAGAGGTTTATTATTTTAGAAAAAGAATAAGGGCACAAAAAATCTTGCAGTAGTAACGAATTGGTATTGTGCTGTGTTTGTCTTTTTTTTGTTTATTTTATTTTAAGCTATTGCATAGCTTCTATCGCGGGCCTTGAGCGTAGAGACCGAATCCAGAAATTCCGTAACGAAAATTACCTAACACCCCCCACTCATTTGTTTTTTGGGCGTGGTGACCGATAAGAAAACAAATGAGTGAACAATCAATCAAAATTCAATTCAATGTGTGAAAGTGTAACTTCAATTAATATCAAAGAAAAAAAAACAAAGGAAAAAAAAATACTGCATAAATAAAATAAATAAATAATTATAATTGCTTAAGATGATAAAAATGCTATGCAATAGCTTTACCGCGGCAGTCCCCGAGTGCCACACGTCTTTTTTTGTTTTTTGTTTGTAGGAGGAAATCTCTGAAAGTACTTGTCCGATAGCTAAATTTTTTCACCGATAGAAAGTTACTTTATTCGTGAGTGACATAGGCTATATTTTATACGTGGGTGAAGCCGCGGGCCCAAGCTAGTCCACAATAATACATTATTATAATCAGGTAAAGTTTGTTTACTACAAACTTTAGAGGACAAACGTCTGTGGAAAGGGAAAGGTTCACCAGGTGCTTTGGAGTATTTATATTGTCTATAGTCTCATTAACATTATAAAGGCGAAAGTATGTACTATTTTTATTTGCATGTAAGATTCTTACTCTTTTACACTGACATGGTGGAATGAATTTAAACAAAATTTTGTACATAGGTATACTTACTAATACCACCATTCGTTTTTACTTAACTAAATGTAAAAAATCTTGACATGTCTTTTATCTAAAAGTTGTCTTAAAATGTATACAATTAGATTATTAGATAGTTATTTACCTAAACCGATGTTAGGTATTTAACTTTTAAATAATCTTTGTTTGTCTTTTATACGATTTTTTTTCAATAAAAAGTCATAAGTATCAATATTATTTATGTTTAGTTTAGTACCTCAAGAAACGGAGTTTAGACCGTGTCCTAGAAAATCATATAAGTAAGGTACTTTTTATCCCGGAAATATGTTCCCTTGAGATCATTTTTAACTCTCACGCAGGCGAAGCAGTTAGTAGAAGCTAGTATAACATATAAATAATACAGGCTAGAAGGAAATGTAACTTCCTAAATACTAAATCCACAGTGACGATAAAAATATACTTTTAAAAATGAATTTCGATAAGCAACCACACATTTTTTTTTCTAATAAACATTTTAATTAAGTATCGTTAACGAGAACAAAGTTACATTTAAGATAAAGATCGAGTTAGTGGCACGGACATCCGCCTAGAGCGTCGATGACTTCCGAACTCCGCAGCCAGACGCATTAATGAATGAGAGAAGAACACTGCACTTTCATTCATGTATCCTCAGTTGAACTGATGCCAACGCACTGTAATCTCACGAGACACCGACAGAACACGAAGCGCGCCGAACGCTAAAAGTTACGACCTTAATACTCACTTCATATTTAATGGGTAATAGCAATCACTTTTGTTCTCGATCTTACTTTTTGTAATGACATTTTCTCGTTGTTCTGCTGCATTCTTTTTTTATTTTAGGAATCTGTACTTGCCAATGTGTGATCTACATATAACTTGAAGAAATATTAACAACTAGTTATGTAGATATTACAACTTAAATAACTGGAAATAAAACAATAATAAGTATTATATTCAGTAAAGACCTATGAAATTCCCAAAAAAACGTAACAAATTTCTGATTTTGAAACTCTGGTTGTTCCCTGAATTTTCTTTTCAGTTGAAACTGCAGTGGTCCCATAGCTATGGATTTTGATCTCTTGAGTTTGGTTCGAACACTCTGCTGAGTCTGTTTCCTGATGGCTACAACTCGGGAATCTTTAAGTCAAGAGTGAATAAGTTACTTCTAAACAAGCGCGCTCCTTCGTCGACCGCATCATCGCTTTCCATCAGGTGTGATAACGGTTAAGCGCGAACCTATGTATCTACAATAAAAAAAAATCTAGCAACAAAATTATACTTTTTAGGACTATATTTCACCGAGACGGCGCGGCCAGTTGCCGATACCAACAAAATGTATACAGCTCTATAGAGAGTTACTCACCTGGTGTCCGTTTAGTTACGCAACCAATTTGGTGGCGCGACCAGCTCGGACGTGTGGCGACTCTGATGTCTATAGGGTGTCTAGTTTGGTAGCTTAAAGCTATTTATTTCACCGAGACAAATCAGATTAAATATTTTTATAAATTTTACATAAATGGTGCTTCTAACAATATAAAATAGTAATTGAGGGACATAGAAGCGTTTCATTACGCATCCGCCTTTACAATGAATTTTAGTTTTTAAAATACCAATCAAAACTAGTTTATGCTACGAGTATGTATCCTCAAACATTGATTCTATCAACGCAAATTCCTGAGTGTTATGAGGATAACTATGACCAATATTGACTTATAAAAATACATCCGATTTCAATGTAAAAAAAAAACACAAAAAAATGCAAAATGACTTTATTTTCGGAAGTCGGTGTTAGTCATAATAGTTTTGTTTCTTCGTTATTTAACATTTTAGTTTTTTAAGCTATTGCATAGCTTCTATCGCGGGCCTTGAGCGTGGAGACCGAATCCAGAAATTCCGTAACGAAAATAACCTAACACCCCCCCCACTCATTTGTTTTTTGAGCGTGGTGACCGATAAGAAAACAAATGAGTGAAAGCAGCTGTCGGCGTTTTGGATGGGTGGGGTTAAGCAGCTGTTGGCGAGGTCTGGTTTTGGTTGGAAGAGGTTAAGCAGCTGTTGGCGAGGTCTGGTTTTGGATGGGTGGGGTTAAGCAGCTGTTGGCGAGGTCTGGTTTTAGATGGATGGGGTTAAGCAGCTGTTGGTGAGGTCTGGTTTTGGATGGGTGGGGTTAAGCAACTGTTGGCGAGGTCTGGTTTTAGATGGGTGGGGTTAAGCAGCTGTTGGTGAGGTCTGTGTTTGGATGGGTGGGGTTAAGCAGCTGTTAGCGATGTCTGGATTTAGATGGGTGGGGTTAAGCAGCTGTTGGTGAGGTCTGTGTTTGGATGGGTGGGGTTAAGCAGCTGTCGGCGTTTTGGATGGGTGGGGTTAAGCAGCTGTTGGCCAGGTCTGGTTTTAGATGGAAGAGGTTAAGCAGCTGTTGGTGAGGTCTGGTTTTGGATGGGTGGGGTTAAGCAGCTGTTGGCGAGTTCTGGTTTTAGATGGGTGGGGTTAAGCAGCTGTTGGTGAGGTCTGTGTTTGGATGGGTGGGGTTAAGCAGCTGTCGGCGTTTTGGATGGGTGGGGTTAAGCAGCTGTTGGCCAGGTCTGGTTTTAGATGGAAGAGGTTAAGCAGCTGTTAGCGAGGTCTGGTTTTGGATGGGTGGGGTTAAGCAGCTGTTGGCGAGGTCTAGTTTTGGATGGGTGGGGTTAAGCAGCTGTTGGCGAGGTCTGGTTTTGGATGGGTGGGGTTAAGCAGCTGTTGGCGAGGTCTATTGCATAAGTTGATAATAAATGCTATGCAATAGCTTTACCGCGGCAGTCCCCGAGTGCCACACGTCTTTTTTTTGTTTTACATTGAAGTCCATTGTATCTTTTTTGTAAAAAAAATTTACACTTTTTAGTTATAGTACCACCACTAAAAAGTGCCTACCTTCCGGCTTCATTATCAGATTAGTTCGATATATTCCCTCCCCCTCTTTTCACATACATGAAAAAAAAAGAAAATATATTCAGCCGAACATATAACCTTCTTCTTTTTGAAGTTGGTTAAAAATACATATACTGATATTAATTTACCAATAACAGGCTGACAGGCAGGTACTACTTTCATACGTTCAATGCCAATTTCATGACTATCAGGAACAAGGTGGACCGAAATTCTAGGAAGTGATGTTATTTGAGCTAGCTCATCATGATTGATTCCCTTGTCCCCCGGTCTACAGCAACCTATCCCACATGATGAAACAATAACATGAAAACTTAAGTAATTTATTAAGATTATTCCACAATTTTCACACAACGCCATCGAATCCCTAACTAAGCAGAGCTTTTGCTATGAGTACTAGACAACTGATAAACATACTTATACATATATTTCTAAGTACATACATATTTTATTATTATCGATAAATCACACTCAAATACAAAACAAATGGTTCTGCTCATCACATAAACAGTGTTTTCCTGGGTAGGAATCGAACCCAGGACCTCCGGCATAGCAGTCAGGGCCACTAACTACTAGACCAATAGGCCTGTCAATAAAAAATATTTCTGATGACGAAAATTCTTCCATCGATAACTCTGATTATCGATAATCTTATATCTATGATTGACACAGTGGGCCGAACGAAGAACAAATCATAAAATACTACACTGCCATTGAATAACAAAACCTATTTTAAATCGTCGATAACACTATTTCTGCGGTATTCATAATAATAATATTCCACAACTATCACACAGCGCCGTCTAGTCCCAAGCTAAGCAGAGCTTGTGTTATGTGTACTAGACAACTGATATGCATACTTAAATATTTCTAAATATGTACATACATACGAGTATTATAGATAAATTACACCCAGACACAGAACAAATGATCGTGCTTATCACACAAACATTTGTCCTGGGTGGGAAACGAACCCACGACCTCCGGCATAGCAGTCAAGGTCACTAACCACTAGACCAACAGGTCTGTCATTCATGAAGCACCTGAGGTGATGCTAGACAATCATAAAATTGACATCAATTTCCTAAGACAAAGGGTTGTATCGAAAAAGAAACCCAAAATCATAAAAAGGAAACCTACGGTCTCAAAACGCAAGAGCAACCGACGGACACAGATATAGTTTGAGTCAGTAAAAGTCTGCACATGGGACACATCCTCCCGCCCCACCCTAGAGCGACTTCTCCCAGCCATTGAATAATTTCTCTCCTCCAAAATAAACGGTTTCCTTCGCTATTAAGTAAATAACCATCTGTACCTTCAAAGTGCAATCATAATCTTCCGTAACAAGAAAGAAGCGCATATCGTGCCACTTTCTAAGCCGGTCGTCGTCCGGGCCGGACCGCCTGACATCCGGCCCGGACATACGGACACTAACATTGTAGAAGGCCAGCATCCTCAGCGATTATATTATCATTCAAATGAACTTTTAAGCTGATTTCTCTAGACTTAGTTGACCGGTGAATGTGATAAACTTACTACCTTTTCAGTAAAAATCTCCGAGAACATTATAATAATAATAATTACCATTTATTCTCCCTTCACAAAGATGACTTAAAATTAATTTTGGCAAGAAAATGTCTCACCTGTATTCCACCCTTGTGAGAGACTGGTGCTTGTTATAGGTTTTCGGAAAAAAACCCCCCTTCCACAGCTAGAATTAACTATAACAGTAAATCTATTGTAGTGCCGTGCAAGAGTCGTGATTTAATAATAATGAAAAACTACAATAAGCTTAACCTTTCGAATGTCTTAAGTTACACAGTCCGACATAAGGTAATTGTCTTTCTATTGTGTCTCTAATTACGACATTCAAAGAGTTAATACAAAACTAGAATTAGTAATAACAATAATAAAAAAATCCATTGATTAGTTAGTTTGTGTATCAAATACAAGTAAGCGGTGAGACAACGTGTTTTAAGCTAGAACTACATCAGAACGAAGCACACGTGTTACACGCCTGATTCTCGTGGCTTGTATCAAGTGTAGCTACAAATCTAGTTTCCATTACAAAATGTATGGAGGCCGACGCGCCCAGATCGGCGTGTGTGGCACATGTGTGAGCAGTGTATTTCTACCTCAGTGTAAAGAGGACCCTTCCTCAGTCGCCTATCGTCAAAGTGAGCATGTTTTAAAAGCTCCAATCTAACGCAATGTTTGATAAAGAGGCTACGCAAAAAAGAGAGATAACCCCAGAACGCTCTGTTCGGGTAATTCCGTCACTCTACAATTTCACAAAACTTTTTCCAGGAAATATATTGTGTTTTTAGATAAGATAAGATAAATTGTATATGTCAAAAACATGTGTAGGTTATAAATCAGTAGGAACGATTACCAAAACAAAGATAGTTTCAACATGTTTTACCTAGTAAGGCAAACAAATACATTAAGTTAAATCCTAAATACAATAATAATAAATTCCAAAGAGCAATATCATAAAAATACGTCAAATTAATTAAAATAATAATAAAAATGTCTAAATTACGTAATTTAAATATTCGTCAACATAAATTCTAAATATAATAATAATAAAATATAAAGAGCAATATCATAAAAATACGTCAAATTAATTAAAATAGTAATAAATCTAAACTACATCATTTAAATACATACTTGTTAGAAGCTTAAAACTTTTTGAAAAAAAATTTTAGTTAGTAAACGTCTAAGTAGGTACCTAGTGATTTCCTGTCACCCAGAACGAAAGAAGTAGAAGTAAAATAAGATTTCAGTGAAAAACAATTATCATACGACGTAATACTAAGGACCAATCAAAAAAAACTGAAACATCATAAGGCTATCTTGTTGCGTTTAGTAGTTCCAGTGACCAAAATCAAACCAGCTCGATGGCTCCATATTAATGCATTATCATCCAAATTAATAATAATAATAATAATTTATTAAACAAACAGTTATTTACACATTATTGCATTAATATGACACATTTTAAAATTAAACAATGACCATATAAAGATAGCAATGGGTCTCAAACTAGGCGCAGCCTGTATCTTGGTGCCCCGAACACTATATATATACTAACAGTATACATTACACCAACTGCATATAAATTTACCCAATTTCAGCTCAATCGGTTAGGGGTAACCGTTTCAAAAACCTTTTACAAGATTCGTTTTAAGCTTACATGGACATATAAATACTGTGAGTCGAATAAAAGTTTGTAATTAATCAAAACCAGAAATGGAGATCACAATCAGAATATAGCATGAGAAGTGTTGACCAATTGAAACTAGTAAACAATAAAACAATTTTTAAAAAGCTTTCACCTCGTTTGTACCCACGAATTAGGGCTGTTACGGATAGTCGCAATCGCATCAGTTTTGACATCTTCATCCGTATTCGCATTCACATCCGCAGATGAGGATATACATATCAGTTCTGACATTTTCGACCGTATTCGCATCCGCATCAAATTAATGCAGATCTTTAACTGATGTGGATTTATATCTGCGAAAGGTAAGGTAAAGAAAGGCAGGGCCAGAATGGCGCGTGGGGCATCCGCGGATGACGCAATTTTTGAATCTGTAACAACCCTACTACGAATATATTTACATTTGTAGATATTATGGATATTTTATTTGTAAAACTTCGAGTAGGTATTTTATTTGAATATTTTTTTCTGTTTTCACATTCGCTGATTACTCAATATTAATTGGAACGTCAAAGTCTGACATTTGATTTTTAAGTACTCTATTAGTCTGCTAAATAAGCAAGTCTGAAACCAGTTTGCTAATAGCTAACTTTCTTATGTGCAATAACAAACTAACAATTTCGATCAAGTATCTACTTACTTTTTACTCGTGTTTCATTGTAGGCTTATGTTATTTGTATCTTCATCATATTTTTTCGCTGTAAGTATTTTCCTAAAATCAAATATTTGAAAACTTTAGTTTTCTGTGTTTTCCGTTTCAAATCTAAGATAAAGTAAACTACCAATAAGATTGTTTGCAGATATCAACAGTCATACTAATTATGATAATTCGGAATTATTTTATACTAACTAACTTAACCAGATAATCATCCCAAGAGAACACATCGAGTTATCCCGAAACAGCCAGAGTATAGTTCCATCCATATTTATTCAACCGTTTGAGCATGAAGAACTATAAACTTTCGTCACACGTACACTTACTTTTTACTAAATATATGATTTTAGGAGACCTCGAATTTAAATTTGCGATCAATGCCTGCTTGTCTATCAGCGATAAACTTAAAAACTAATCGACGGATTTCCTCGCAGTTTTCTTCAATAAACAGAAGAATTCATGAACAAAGTTTAAGTGTACAATACATACATATTATAGTAGAGAAAAACCAATCTTTCAAATATATCTAACACCCACGCGAAACTAGTGTGTGACGCTATTTACCATTATTCGAATTGCCATTTTCCACTTGCAGACGATAGCGAGATAAAATTGCTCGTGCATTAAACAATTAAAAGGGCTGATTAAAGTCATCCTAATGTTCGCTGTAGGGGGACAATAGCCCAGGGCTATCGTGAGCCCAGGCTAGTGGCTAGGCTATGGGAAAGGTCGTGAGTTGAACCCTGCACCGTTGGCCCTTCGTGACTGAATCACTGACGCAGGCGCATGTGCACTAACATACTACTTACAAACATGGCCTTAGACTTTTGAAGTCAACATAATTTTCAAATAAAGAACAATAATGATACTTTTTTTTAATTATATAAACCAGTGCGTGTTTACTATATAACATTATTTTTATTTTTTGCGAGATCTGAATATAGTTTGTTAAGAATCAGTAACAACATAACTTTTACACCATGTTATATTGTTCCCAAAAATATTTAAAAAGGTCACAAGTTAAACACCACCGATACTAAGTACAACATAGGTCACGTTAGATCATAGCGGGAATCAGGCCCAACAAACAGCAGAGTGCAAGTGCAAAACAACCCATCATTCGCCTTAATCGCCCGGTGACGTTGTATTTTTGCTGACATAACAAGCTTTCTGATTTTTCATGATACAGTTATGAAATTTTATAAATAGATTCTTTACATAAAAATACTAGATACGTATTTCGGGTTTCGCATATACTATAATAGCAAAATTAAAAATTAAAAAAAAAACCCCGACGCAGAAAATCTATAAAAAAAGTAAAGGAACTGGTTAAGACGAGTCTAATGATCCCAAACTCGACATGTTTACTAGTAGGCATTCCAGGGTTCCATTAGCCACATCCCAGTTAAGAAGAACTGGTTAAGAAGAATTTAATGAGTCCAAACTAGACGGGTTTATTAATAGGCAATCCATGGTTACGTCTCTTACCTCTAACCTCCATCATCAGACCTGCTTTAAAGCGCCGGCATGTAGGTACATGAGTATTTCAAACATTAGGCCACATATATGTGTTTATTTGTAAAGTACATATAAATCCATTCAGTGTTTAAAATTCCTGCCACAGCCAACAAACGAGTTGATGGGCAACCTGAAAAAAATCTTCATAAATAGTATCTAAGAATCATCTCAATAACGTCTGCTTTCAAATAAAAAAAACCGCATCAAAATCGGTCCATTCGCTTTGGCACTACGGTGCCTCAGACAGATACACAGACACACGGACACCTCAAACTTATAACACCCCTCTTTTTCGTTGGGGTTTAAAAACTAATTTTGTATTAACTCTTTGAATGTCGTAATTAGAGACACAATAGAAAGACAATTACCTTATGTCGGACTGTGTAACTTAAGACATTCGAAAGGTTAATCGAGATTCTGAAAAAAACAAATATTTCCTCAAACATGTGTTGTGAAATTGAGTAAATGACGGAATTACCCGAAGAGAGCGTTCTGGGGTTATCTCTCTTTTTTCACGCAGGCTCTTTATCAGACATTGCGTCGGATGATAAACCATGCTCAGTATTGACGATGGACGAGTTTGGGAACGCCCTCCTAAAACTGTCTTTGTTTTTTTTTTTTATTGGCATTAACTAGTGCTTGACTGCGATCCCACCTGATGGTAAGCAGTGATACAATCGCTGATGGTGAATCGCTAGTTTATTAAAAGCGTGATCTAACTCTAGCTTTAAAGACCTAAATTACATATAATCGGACTGCAAGACCACAGCAGGCAAATTGTTCCAGTGCTTTGATGTGCGCGGTATGAACGGGGAGGAGAAACGCTTAGTCTGGATCCGGAGGATTCAATTAAAAAAGACTGTGCTTCACACAACTCCTGTCTCGTGGATGCATACACAATCATGTGACCCAGAACACCTATGTACATCATACAAGTATTTGTTCCGTATGGGAATCGAATTTTCGACAAGCAGCGCAGCAGCCGATCGTTCAACGACTACCCCCACCGTGCCGTCATTTGTAATAAAAAAATAAACTTTTAGTAACTATACAATAACTTTTATTCTTCATAAATCTTACTTCAACATTTGCATATTGTATTCCATTCAGCGCGCTTGCATTCAAGCACTTTTTCTGTTGTTGTTTTTTTTTAATACTTTTATTTGTCTTTGTGTTCCTGCCACGATAGTTATTCAGATTTTGTTGGCTTTAAACTTCGCCATTGGCGATCCTTAATTTTTTCAACTTTACCTGATCAAAAATCACAGCTACTAGGTATTCATATTTTGAACGATACTAACCATTTCCAATCAGGTATACAAAAGCACGTTCTACAGAGTTTTATATTATAATTAATACACATAGCAAAACTACATTTAAATAGATTAGCAATGTGTACTTAGTACCCGTAGTACCTGCGTTGGTTTTAATGAGTTGCAATACTTGCAATCTACTTTGAATTTTAAGCAGGCTCTGCAAATTGTGGGTACCCAATTATTAATTGTGCAACAATCAACAAAAAGGTACAAAGTTTATTTGCTAACGTCTAATTGATGATCTAGTTTCATAATTTATTAATTAAGCATTTTATTTAGGTACACACGTAAAAGAAGAATTGAATAATTTGCAATTAATATATTATTTTAATTATTAAACATGACGCAATTAGTTTTCTCTTTCTCGAGATTTTACAACATTCTCAACGACAATATCGCTGTATTCGATATTCTTGTGTATACCTACAATCAGGGTTGCCAGGTCTTCAAACCAAAAAGCCGGATAGACCAACCAATTTAGTCGGACATTTAAGGAAAATAGCCTACAGTTTTTTCGACTTTTTTATTATTGACCATATTATGTATGTATATCTCTATATTTCTTTTTTTATTCTAATGAAACAACAACAAAATTGGCTACTATAATTTTTGGTCCGCTCCGCTTACGCTAGTGATAAAAGATAGAGTAGAAAACATGCGGTATGAAGGCTTGAAGGAACGGGATGGGTTTTTTAGTCAGTAAGAGTCTGACACTATCTCCCGCTCCGCCCAAGAGCGGGGGTTGTCATAAGATGATTTTTCCCATCGGAAAAAAAAAAAAAAAAAAAAAAAAAAAAAAAAAAAAGAAATCTAGAAAAAAAAAATTGTCTAACAAAAGCCGGACAGGCCGAACTCCTAATTTGGTCGGACACACAACTAAAAAGCCTGACCCTGTCCGGCTTTATTCGGATGCTTGGCAACGCTACCTACAATACCATCGTGCTTACAATATGCAAATATCGGTATGCAGTGGACGGAGACCAACCGTCTCAATATCAGACAACTAGAACCCATAAAAACCCTCGTTCACGATTGGGCGATGATGTGATTGTACTCCTTTATGATTGGCTAAAACCTCTACTACTCTTAAACTTATTGGATATTCATCTTCCCGCTATTTAGTTTACTATGCATTTTTTACAACAAAAGACTTTATTGTTAAGAATATAAGGTGCAGGTTGTTTGGTTTGGTTAATTTGTTTGTATTAGTATGTTCTTTGAAATTGGTGTGGTATTCGAGGCACGCATGCGATAGCTTGTACTGGATGCCCGTGGAATACTATATGTCAGGCTAAAGCCGTGTACGGTCTGCATTCAGATTGTTTTAGTTATTTTAGGATCAGCTTAAATGGTGCTCATTGAATGCAGTTTAACTAAAATGGTGGTTTTACTTGCTAGTAGTGCTGTGCAATCTAGGAGTCTGTATAGGGAGATTGCGTTTTACTACATAGTAAGTTTCATCGCAACGATTTTATATTGCGTCTTGTGGTCAAAGCTCAACTTAAGAGCCGGTTGTAGTCACAGAGTATTTTAGTATGAACTCCACCCATATCTAAGTCGACTTCACGGCCCCGTAACAGCAATTTTATTTTTATAAAAAAAAAACATAGTAACTATTCAAGATTTTTATCTCTGCGTCTTTTAAAAAATATGCTTTATTATTATATGTTACTTTATAATATAACCGTGACGTTATCTCGTAGAAATACACGTTTAAAATCATAAGTTATGGTCAGATTCGCGATTTTTTTTTGTCAAACCATCTAATTTATATCATGTTTTCATTTTTGCCCGGCGGTAGGTCATACAATCAATTTGAATAAAATATTTTTTTCATAATGTTTTCTTTTATATTTGTGAATTTCCAGAAGTTAAAAAAAGTTAGAATCGGGCCTTAAAACATATGCATGCTTCGAGAATAAGGCTATTGTTCTTCATAATGGTAATTGTGGTGTTGGGGTTATATCAATGTTATGTTTATTCAATCTCCTAAGCCATACGTCAACCCATGAAGTATTTTTGTATGTAAATGTTGTTTGAGTACTACAAAGTTATTATTTTAAGGGATATGCATGGAGTTTAAGAAACATTCCAGAAAGATTACGCTATTTGCACCTGTACATATGGAATAATTAATATAGTAGCATTTGGTCAAGAATTGCAACCAGTGTGGTCTAGTCTAGTGTTGCTATATAAATAGATAATTTTAGTAACACGAGTAAATTACTTACGAACATGAGAGTATCTTTATGCCCTAGTAAGGCAAAAACCGGTGTCTCAACTCAGATTCCATTCCGAGGTACAGCTTTTTAACATACGAGGTCAGTTTATTAATTACATTTTTAATATTTGTGAGTATTCCTCTACATAGTCATCATGACTAAGTAGAGGAATACTCTATAAGAAGAAAGCCTTTGGAAAAAAGTCCCCTTATGGATTATAAGCCCAACTTTACCTACTGTTGGATTTCGTCCTGTCGTGTTTATTGTAGGGTATTGTAGTAAGACTTGCAAATACCCTAACTTATGTTCATCCCTTTCCAACATGCACGTTTGTCTTTGTCGCCGCCGCTTAAAACAGTTCTTAAAGGAGATATAGATAAGATAAGATAAATTTTAGTTGTCAAAAAACATGTGTAGGTTATAAATCAGTTGGAACAATTACAAAAACAAAAAGTTTCAACATGTTTTTGCCTTATCATAAAATTTAATGAAAACTATAATAATAAAATCCACATGGATAAAGGTTAGTAGAATATAGTATCATACTATTTTAATTATTTTTTCAATTGCAAACTATACAGAGTTACCTACTACGCGTTCCAAATGAGACCGGAACGGTTACTATGTTTTGACGTCTCGTCGTAATGTCAAATCGAAGATATTTTGGCAAAATTGAAGAACTCAGAGATAAGTAAAATTGAAGAATCATAAATAAATTAAATTTTTCGTAAATTAATTAATATTTAAAAATTTCTTTCCTCGATTTGACAGTAAATCATGACGTCACAACATGGCGGGCGATCCTATTCTCATTTGGAACGCATTGTATTTGTAAAACACAGGCAACCTCTCAGGACTATATTATTATGTAAAGTTGTTGTTTATGATGTTAGTAATACAGTCCTGCCCTGCCCTTGTTAGCGTTTTACAACTAGCCCTGTATACGCAGGAATAAAACTATATATATACAGGAACATCATGGGAAATTTTTCATCTTGCACGTGTAAAGGCTTTAAGACAGTAGAAAAACACAAAAAAAAAATCGCACTAATATTATTATAAAGGCGAAAGTTTGCGAATTTATATGTTTGTCACTTCTTCACTTTCGAACGTGAACTATATACGCTGGATTAAAACTATATACACCGTTAAATTTTAATCGTTTTAATCCCGTGGAGGGTCGATCCGGTACATGAAACACTGTCTATTTGTAAAAATAAAATTAAAAAATAAAATACCTTTTTTTCAAAACTCGTATTAATTTACGGATGCACGAAATTAATTTCTTTAAGAAAACGTCAGCTGAGCGAGTTCAATGACCTGTAGTTAATAGTCGGCGTTGCGTACAAACTACCTAACTTTCGTACATGCGTAAATTAACACGAGTTTTGAAAAAAAGATACTTTATTTTTTAATTTTATCTTTACAAATCGATAGTGTTTCATGTACCTGATCGACCCTCCACGAGATTAAAACGATTAAAATTTAGCGTTGTATACAGGAATATCATGGGAAATTTTCCACCTTGCACGTGTTAAAACAGTACATATAATCACATTGATAAATATACACAGCGAAAGTTTGTAAGTTTGTATGTTTTTTTACTTCTTCATGCATGAACAGATAATCGGCTAATAACTTCACTCATTTAAACTTTAAAGTCCCGTGCTTTAAGTCCATTCAAACAAGCCCTGTTTAGGTTTATTTTCGAACATTGCCGTTCATTTTCCGTCACCGCACGTTTGTTAGAACCTACGTCTTACATATTAATAGTTCTCAGTGTCATATTGTAAGATATTTATAAACAAATGCCTTTATTGGCCTATTGTACTGTAAGGATCTTCGGAAATTACTGGCTGTTAGGTGAATTGTTTGGTGCATAAGAAACATGATCGTCGTGTATTTCTTTCGATGAAGAATTTCGCGTATGTTAATTTATTTGTGCCTTATTTTTTTCACATCACATTTGTGGATGGAATGCGAATCAGACATGCAAGTTGGTCCCCAACAATAGGCTGAAGAGGCATAAAAATAACTGGAAAGATTATTTTTTTATGTTTTTATTTAATAGCGCTGTGGTGGCCGAGTGGTAATGGCCCCGAATTACGAGCTGTAGGTCGCAGGTTCAAACCCAGCCAGACGCATTACTTTGTGTTATTTAATTCATCACCACTGCTGTCAAAACGATGAAGGAAAACATCGTGAGGAAACGGGCATGGCTAGAACTAAAAATTCGAAGACATATGACATTCACCAACCCGCACTGGGCCAGATTGGTGGATTACGGCCGATTCCCTCTCCTAGAGAGAAAGCCTGAGTTCCAGCAGTGGGAAAACTAAAAAGGCTAAGGATGATGATGATTTAATAGCGGGTCGTCAGCGTCCTGTGGGTCCAACTTTCAGGTTGCTGATGGGACTTCCTCGCAATCACAGCGGGTCAGCAATGAGTGTTTAAGTATTTTTACTACATACAACGAAACTTAAACACTTTAAGGACACATTAGTCTGAAAATAAAGATATTGAATTAACATTTCCCTAGGTAATTAAATATTTATTTATTTATTTATTTATTTATTTCTAAAAATGTACAATATCCTTACAGGCTAAATGGACCCAATGCGATATTGCAGTTTCCTTATTTTAAATAGTGCCACTGTTTATACCGTAGCTAATTCTGTATGTTGCTATCCTAGTGAACGTACTCAAAGCACATGAGAATAAGTCGATGTCATCGGCGATGAGATTGAGAGTGCGGAGCGCGCTCGTCAGCGGCGCCTCGCGCAGCAGGTTAGTTCGCGCGCGCGGCACCGCCAGCAGCTGCGGTTGTCGACGCCGACCCACATACCCGTCCGGCACGACTAGCTCCACTCTTCGCAATATGTCTGCATTGTGTATCTTTCCTCTAATTATCTTAAAGATATAGGTTACGAGTGTGAGTTGCCTCCTGACCCTCAATTCATTATATCCGACCATACCTAAGACAAATAGAGTTGGATACATCAACGGATAAAAGGGATATACACCATAGTCTCTCATATATTTGTACCTAATAAACTTATTTTGTACGCGCTCCAACATGAGACTATATTTAGTTTCATGTGGAGCCCAGATAACTGCATTACATTCTAATTGGCTCCTTACTAAAGCATTATACAACGTTGTTATAGCTTTAATATTTGTGAAGCCTTGAACCGTTCTAAGCACAAATCCTAAATTTCTGTATGCTTTTTTGCATATTTTAACTATGTGATCACGAAACGTTAGCTCAGTGGTAAATTGGACTCCCAAGTCTTTCACTTTCGTGACCCTTTCCATAAGCACCCCGTCCACTTTATAATTATGCGTTATGGGGGTGTGCGAGCGTGAAAAGCTGATGGTCACGCACTTAGATGTGTTAAACTGCAGGAGATTATTCTTACTCCAAGTTACCACTCTGTCTATATCTCTCTGCAGTCTTTCACAGTCATTGATATTCTTTATAGGGAGAGAAAGCTTGAGGTCGTCTGCAAACAGTAAACACTTAGCATCTTGTACAACATTTGGTAGGTCGTTAATCATTAACAAAAATTCTAGGGGCCCTAGATTCGTTCCTTGGCTTACGCCAGATCTAGTATAATATGCCTTTGATCTGTATCCTGCATAATCGACATACTGTTGCCTGTTACTCATATAACTCGCAAAGAACTTAAGCAAATGCGGGGTGAAACCGACCCCTGCTAACTTTTTCAGTAACACATCATTATCTACTAAATCAAATGCTTTTTTAAAGTCAAAGTACGCAGCATCAGTTTGCCCCCCACTGTCTACTATTGGCAATACTTCCGCTACGTAGCTAAGCAAATTACTCGTAGTATTCCTATTCGGCCGAAATCCATGTTGCGCGTCTGTTAGTTGTGAGCTAACTTGCTGATATACGTTTCTATGAATAGCAGATTCCAGTACTTTTGCCGTTGTTGATAATACAGCAACAGGTCTATATTCTTCAACTTTATTCCTCGAACCTCCCTTCGGTACCGGTATAACCCGGGTAATCTTCCACATTTCTGGGAATACAGCTGACTTAAGGCAAAGATTGTAAATGTACAAAAGCGGTTCGGCTAACACCATTCGACAGTCTCTAAAGATATACGGCGGAATACCATCAGGTCCAGATGATTTTTTTGGCTTAAGTTGCTGGAGAGCGCGGCGCACGTCATCCAACTCCAATCTGTCAAGATGAACCCGCCCTGCGCCGTTCTCAGTGCCCGCTTCCAAAACCGCTGCATCCACATCCAATCTAGGCTTATTTACAGAATACACTGAATAAAAATACTCAGCAAATTCTTGAACTGCTTGTTCTCCCGTCAAGACCTCGCCGCTTTTCAAAATCTTTTGGTTACTACTATTACCTCTTTTAGAATTCACATAAGCCCAAAAGGATTTAGGGTCGCTTCGCATTTGATTTTGCATACGAAGGCGATATTGTTCGTGTGCTATTAAGATTTTCCGTTTAACTTGGGTCCTACACTGAGCAAACGTCTCGTAATCAGTCTTTAAACCACTACTTTTATATTTTTTATGAAGGGTAGCTTTGAGTTTTATGTCGCGAATTATCTCACCCGTATACCACTCGGGATAAATGTATCTCAAGTGCATACAGCTTCGCTTTTTCCTGGGAACACAGTCATCTATAATCGAATAAATCGTGTCATAAAAATACTTTAAACTCGTATCTAAGTCTAAGTTATATAAAGGAGTCCAGTCGATAAGAGTAATCGGGTAGATTTTAATCGTATTCGGGTACTGACAGGTAGGTACCGATAGGAATTATACGACTTTGCAGAACTCGATACTTTTTGGGCGTTCGGTAAGTAATATATTATCATGTTAATGATGGGAAGGAAGCGTGTTATCTTGACATTGTCGACGTCATCGTCAGTGGCACTAACCTTTCGTGGTAAGTCGATACGGTGTCGCTTGTGTGCCGTTACACCATGAGACCATGACTCCATATGTCTGTCATACTTCACATGCTCTCACTCGCTTTTTGTGACGATTTTCAAATTGATTGTCTGTTGTTACCTATATGTATACTTGTACACGGTACAGCAGAACGCCTAGTGCCTTTGTTTTACGTTAACGCGATCCATGCACCCTCCATGACTTATACGAAGCCAACGACAGAGCTCTCCAGGTAGCTAAATATTGGTCAGTCAAAATTTAAGTCAGATCGACACGAGAAGAAGAAGAACACGTTTATGACGTTCGGCAGTTCGATTGGCCCGAAGAGGGCCAAATGCGGTAAACGTTTCGATGGCGTTAACGTAAAATCAACTTGCACTACGGCCTCGGACCGTGCAACTTTGTTCTCTTAGGATGTTTTTAAAATATCATGCGTTTTTGATTCCGCATGCGGGCGGGACTGCTCCGCACGCGTAACCTCCGCAATTGTTCTTTTCATACAAGTATTTATTGTACTGCGTGGAGTAGGTATGCATGCGGGACGCGTTTTTTTGCTTTATGAAATTTTCTGCATGCGGAGCAATCTCGCATGCGTGATGAAATCTGCATGATATTGAAAACATTTTTAATCATGACGCACAACGACGTGGCATGCGGTGACGAACACATAAGTTTCTTCTCGGTTGAGACAAAATGCGACGGAACGAAGAACGATATCATATGTGATTATAATGCCCAGTACCGCATAACGCAGCGTTGTGAGGCCAAAACTTTATGGAGATAAAGAGACGAAACATGAAAGCTAGAACTACATTAGACGACGTCGCGTGGCGTGGATCAAGTGTAGCTCTACAAATCTAGTTTCCATATAAAATGTATGGAGACTGATGCGCCCAGATCGGCGTGTGTGAGCACTGAGCACCGTAGTTCTACCGTAAGGCTGTGATCAGTATATGTTGGCCTCGTATCTCTATTTAACACTACGCCAGCTCAAATCCGTTACCATCGACGTACGTTCGACTGTACCTACATATTCTTATCCCATACTTTTCGTTGAAAAATCACGTGACGCGTCAATCGATTTGATTTATTCGGATAAATCACTGATCTCGTGATGCTTATCACGTATTGGTATATCTAATATGTAATGACCAACAACAAATAAGGATGTGAAACTCGAAATTAAGACAACCATCTGTCCGATACGCACTTATTATCTAACAATTTATTTTATTCCATAAGGAAGGAAGTTCTAAATATGTAGTGATAATATAGTTGCCATGGCAGCAGATTGGCAAGGGATATAACGAATTTGAGAGAAATGGAGGAGGCTTTTATCGCCAGAGCGATCGTTAGGGTGAGTTGCACCATTTAACTATAACGATAACCAAACCATAATCAGCCGTGAAACGGCCACCTATTGGTCAATTCGACGAATTGACAACTGTTAACGGCTTTGTTATGGTTATAGTTAAATGGTGCAACTCACCCTTACAGTACAACTGTACACGATACTAACAAACTACTAAGACTAATAAAAAAAATACTTACTACTAAAATACATAATGTATAAAAATTTTAAAAACTGTGAAAGGTAAAAAAATAAATATCTATTATTATTACATTATTATCTAACAACTTGTTTTAACTTTACAATTTGAATTACTTTTCGTCTCTACAAAATTATTGAAACGGCCGCGCTGATGTGTATGAGAGTCGTCAAAAGTAAACAGTCACGAAGTACGTTCTGTATTCTCTGCCATTAACAAGTCGAAGACTGTGAATTCGGTAACAAAGGCATATCGGAGGTTGCGCAAAGGCCTCTTGTGCCAGTGAAAGTGTCGAAGCCAGCCGCTCAGTTCTAGCTTTTGACAAATCATGCGATAAATTCTTTAAGAGCACGAACTATGACGAATGCAAGAAAGCCTTGACCCCATAAAAATATAAATCTATTCGAAACACGAAATAAATTGGACTTCTTAGCAGCACAATAAACTTTATCAATTTCTCAGAAAGTAAACAAAAACATTCATTCAAATTCAGTGGGGCCATTATACAATCAACAAAAATCTATCGATAAAGTTGACTACTAAGAAACTTACTTCAACTTTATCTTGGAATGTGATAAGAGTGTTGACCGATACTTTAGAGTACGAGTTGGCCGTTCCCGCCTTAGGAACGTAGATATCAGTCCGTACAAGGTTGTGGACGAGTAGTACCGTTCGGAACACTTCAGATACTCGAGTAGGCTCCAGTTTTTTTTTACAGCCTAACGGTCTTGGTAGCTAGGCTGTATGTAATTGCAATAAATCGAAGCGGATAAAAGCGTTATTTATCAACAAAAAAACAGTTTATTTACTCAGTCAATACTCAACCGTAGGCATAACGGATACCATCGGTAATTATTAATTAATTTTATTGCCTTTTAGATTACGTTTTCCTGTCGTGAATGAAAGTGGATTTTTGGCGAAATCCGGTTACTTTACTCGCAGTTTGTTAACTGAAGAAAGGTGTTCAAGTTTTTATTAATATAATGTTCGATTAAAAAAATATTTAAATTATGATAATAATGATCTGTAGGTACGGAGAATAACTGCCTTTTTGGGGCCTTACCATGAAGTGTTAAAAGGCCAGACATGCGCGAGCTAGAAAAGGGGATGGACACAGATATCTATGGGGATAGACCTATACATCCTATACATAGCTCCATCCCTTTAACAGTTCAGTTTAGGTTGTCAACTGGATCGCGTTAAGAGCTTGTGGTAGGGCCAATTATCCCCACCGTATCGATCAAGATCTCCAAGCACACATAAGCACTGTTGGTAGAAATACACGGCGCACACGTGTGCCACGTACGCCGATCTGGGCGCGTCGATCTCTATACATTTTATATGGAAACTAGACTTGTAGAGCTACACTAGACCTACGCCACACGACGTGGTCCTACGTACAAATCAGGCGTGTTACACGTGTGCTGCGGTCTAATGTAGTTCTAGCTTTAAGGTTGGGCATACACTAGGTATTTAAATAAATGACAAATACGTAAACACCGTAAACTAGATACAAAAATACCTAGGAAATTTTTAACATATAACACTTTATCGAACACTCAAATGAAACAAATACGACACAAATGCTAATTGCTGCCCGATACGCGGACTGCCACTCACACCGTTACATAACCTTTTACTTTACTAGTTACGAGAAATACGAAAAACATTTAGATTTTATAAGTGTACCCGGTTATTATTATCGTCATCATTTCAGCCGAAAGACCTTCACTGTTGGACATAACCACCCCCAAGTGTCGTCATAATGACCGGTCGTGTGCGTCTCGCATCCATCGGATTCCAGGTCCACCTTCTCCACCTTGCAACTCTGCGTCTTCCGGTACGTGGTCGCCACTCCAGAACCTTTCGTCTTCATCGATATTCTGCGTGCAATGTGCCCTGCCCATTGCCACTTAAGTTTGGCCATTCTTCGAGCTATATCGGTAACCTTGGTTCTCCTTCGGATATCTTCACTTCTAATGTGATCACGCAAGGAAACTCCGAGCATAGCCCTTTCCATTGCCCTTTGAGTGACTTTATTATACTTTTCCGATATTAAAAACAATGTTTTAAATAAAATCCTAGTAACACCATTGATTAAAATGTGAATATCGAAGTGAAAGAATAGTTGAAGTTACTGAAGAATGACATAACCAAAACAGTTGACTATTGAGCGAAAAAGTACGAATAATGTAATGTAATATTCTGACGTTACCTGACCGTTATGATCACCGACTCCATCAGACAGTAAAACATTGTTTTTAAAAATATCATGTACTTACGTCACTTTAAATTTATTAAATACTACTACTACATTCAGCATTATGGCTTCATTGTACATATGATATGATAAATGAATGGTCCAATGTTTAAGAAAAATCAAACAAATAGTGACACCTATTATAGTACATTGTTACACTAGGGGTGAAAGTAACTCATTTCGTCCCGAGAAGGAGTTGGCGGGCGAGCGTAGAGAGGTCGCTAATTCGAGGGACTAAATTAGTTACTTTCACCCCGAGGTAAGCACTATGCTTTTCATTACGAATACAAGGAAAGTAAAAATAAAATAAAAAGTTTGTAAAACCTGAGTCGTCGTACCTATGATTTTAGGTAGGTATCTTTCTTCTGATTTAGGCGGTAAAAAGTTTTCCACTACTGCATTTCTTTTATGAAATTAGGCGTTAAATCACTATTTTAATCTAATAAACATAACGTGTTAGTACAAATATCTGTTGTACGGAAATGTAATGTGTGTAATGTGTTACCTTAAGTAACCTGAGTGTAGGAAAAATTGTGATGTTTACATTCCCCTACAGCCAAAGTTTGCCACAGGAAGAAAATAGCATTAGATATAAGATTAATATGACATTGTACAATTTGATATTAAATAATAATTTGTTCCATTTAATTGACACCAACAATTATGTTGGTATTAACTATTATTTGACAAAAGATAGATATCTTGCTGATAATTACTATCTTTCCAAATTTTGTAAGAGACAGATAGCTATGTCGCTATCATATTATTTTTTTATTTCAGCCAAGAACTTGGCTAAACAACTTGCTCCTGTTGAGCAATGCAATGACTTAATAATTGATTATGCCAATAAGTTGGCATCAAATATTGACAATAATATTAATTTAAATTAGAAATTGAGACAACAGAGTCAATCTCTAGCACGAATTTACTGATAAACAAAAATCATTCAAATCAAATCTTGAAATCAATAAATAGTATCAACCTGGTGCATCAAAACATTCAAGGATTCATGAATAAAGATTTAGAGGTAGAGCTATTCCTTAATTGTAATGATATTGATATTCTTTGTATAACGGAACATTGGCTTAAAAGCCACCAGCTCATGTTCAATTTTAATAACCACCAGGTTGGTAGTTCATTCAGCAGAACTAATGCCTTACGTGGTGGCTCATTGATTTTAGTTAGTAACCACATTAAATTTAAGGAACGTAAGGATATTGTGAGTCTATCTGTTGAGCGGTCAATTGAAATAGCCTGTATTGAGTTGGAGCAGTTTATTATATTAAGTGTGTACAAACCCCCTTCCGGATTGTATGACTGCTTTGAAAAGGTAATGGATGAAGTGTTTCACAAGATTTGTAATTCAAACAAGTACATAATCACATGTGGTGATTTTAATGTTAATTTATTAGAAAATTCAGCTCTAAGTAGCAAAATTATAAGTTTGTTTCAGTCCTACAATCTTGTTAATTTGTTTTTAGAGCCTACAAGAATAACTCCTACTAGTGCCACTTGCATAGATAATATTTATACCGATGTTGTACCTAGCCATAAAGACATTATAAATTTACTAGATTCTGATCATTGTGGGCAATTAATTACTTTTCAAATTCCAAACATCATAGTGGCTAAAAAGAATATCACTGTTAATCCAAAAACTGCAAATCGCTTAGAAACTTTTAAAACTAAACTAATTAATAATTTACCAGCATTGTCAACATTAGATGATCTGAATCAACAATATGAATGTTTTTTTAATATGTACTGTAAGCAATTTAATTCCACTTTTAAACCCAAAACTATATCGGTAAATAGTAATGTATCTTTCAGTGAATGGGCTACCATTGGTATACATAAAAGTAGAACGCGACTCTATGAATTGTATGAGGAAAAAATTCTTGTAAACACTGCCGAGTTTAGTTTGTATGTTGTAACGTAATGTGTAACGTAAAGGAGTTACATACAGGAGTGTGTGAAACATGAGGTTACGTGAAGGAGGAGATAAGGAGGAGTAGTATGGGAGTGAGGAGTGTAGAGGAAGAGTGAGAGTAAGAAGTGTAAGAGGATAGTAAGAGGAAAGGAAGAGTGTTACGCGAGTGCAAGAGGGAGTGTAGTGAGTAAGTGCCTCCAGGGAGTAGCCCTGGCAAGGCACGTGTGGTGAGTAAGTGAGAGGTTGAGTGTGGAGGAAAGTATGGAGGGAGAAATAATATATATATAGATATGAATCCTTGTGAGGTTTTATAACAAATAAAAGCATATAAAAACAATAGAAATATAAAAGATATAAAGTTATAAAAATATCAGCTCAAACGGCGTCACGGCGGAGCGCAGCAGCTGGTGTAGGCGCAGCCCTCAGCCGTACGAGGGACGGCGAAGGCTGCGCAGCCGCAGGCAGCAACAGATGGTGGTCAGGCGACACAGGCACACAGCCCTCCAGCGAGGGCCGGCAGAAGTAGAGATGAGGCCCTCAGAGGCCAGGTCCAATTGTAGAACAGCCCTCTGCCGTCAGGGCCGGCAGAGGCACAGAGGAGGTCTTCATAGTTCAAGGAGCTCAATCAGGAATCTCACACCAGGGAGCTGAGCCAAGGAGCTGAGCCAAGAAACTGTCACCAAGGATCTGACACATGTAACTGCACCAAGAAACTGTCCACAAGAAGCTGACACCAGGAGCTGAACGAAACTCAGAAACTCACTATGAAACTCACAAACATGGTTTTTTATCAATTTTGACGGCTATGCTGGCTGTCAATTCATAATTTAAATTTTGAAAACAGGTTTCAGCCAGCATTGCTGTTTCACAAGAAAGATATAAATTACAATTTAATTTTAAAGAATGATTCGCAGATAGGAGAACATATAATTTGTTAGCAAATTATATGTTTACAAAATAAATAATATTATGAGTAAAAGAATAAAACCTAAGACTATAAAAATACTCTTTGTTGATACCTAATCAAAACCATAGAAGAAAATAGTAGTGACATGACAGATGACAGTGATCAAAGAAAATAAACAAACTAAATATATAAGAAATATTATAAAGAGATGAGATTATTGTGTAAAGTAAACGTAAGTATTAATAACATTACAATGTTAGAAATTATTCAAAATTATTCAAAAAAGTATGCTCTGTTGCAAAATCGCGCTACTTGAGTTCTAAAATTAAAAATAGTAATAATATAATTAAAACTACCTGGAATATTATAAACAGTGAAACTGGAAGATCTAAAAAACCATGTAGTGACTATAGCCTTAAAATTAATGACAGCGTGATCAAATCGGACTTACAAGTTGCTGCAGCTTTTGAAAAGTTCTTTTCAGAGATCCCCATATTAACTACTAAATCTCTGAACTCATCACCCACTGCTGCAGAGTCTCTGCTTAAAGAAAATGTTAAAGTTTGTGATTCAGATTTTAATTTCGAACATGTGACATGTGTGGATATAATTAAAACCTTTAACACTTTGAATGTAAAAAAGACCACAGATTTATGGGGAAATTCTGTGGATGTTGTAAAGTCCATTATAAAGGTTGTAGCTTCTAGTTTAGCACTTATTTTTAATAATTGTATTGATCGTGGCGAGTTTCCTGACTTAATGAAGTATAGTAAAATAATACCATTGTTTAAAACGGGTAGTACATCTGACCCCACAAATTATAGACCTATTTCAGTGCTACCCACCTTTAGTAAAATATTTGAGAAACTAATTTTACATCAATTACAAAGATTTTTTAATAGACATAAGTTGTTACATAATAAACAGTTCGGTTTTACAAGGGGTCGTTCAACAACCGATGCCGGGGTTGAACTTTTAGGACATATTTATAATGCATGGGAAGACAAATGCGATGTCCTGGGCATTTTTTGTGATTTGTCCAAGGCTTTCGATTGCGTTCTCCATGAAACATTAATCAGGAAACTACACCATTACGGAATCCGGAATTCCTCTCTGGATCTTCTTACTTCTTATTTGAGTGATAGGATTCAGAGAGTTGATGTAAATGGAAAAAGATCACCCGGGTCTGTAGTGTCAATGGGTGTGCCCCAGGGCTCGATTCTTGGTCCATTTTTATTTCTCATTTATATAAATGACTTGCCATACCTCATAAAGGATAACCATGATATAGTGTTGTTTGCAGACGACACTTCGCTTTTGTTTAAGCTTAAACGTCAGCAGCCGGTTACTGATGACATAAATAACGCCCTTTCAAAAATAGTACACTGGTTTAATGTCAATAACCTGCTCCTTAATGAAAAGAAAACCAAATTTGTTAAATTTACGATGCCTCACGTAAGGCAGGTAGAAACTAGTGTGCTAATAAAAGGTAAAGAATTGAGTCCTGAAGACACTACAGTGTTCTTGGGTATAACTCTTGATGCTAAGCTTCAGTGGGGCCCACACATAGATAAGTTGTCGAAAAAACTTAGCTCTGCCGCATACGCTGTTAGACAAATTCGAAATCTAACTGACTTAGAGACAGCCCGTTTAGTTTACTTCAGTTATTTTCATAGTGTCATGTCGTACGGTATTCTATTATGGGGAAATGCCGCCGATATCCAAACGATTTTTGTTTTGCAGAAAAGGGCCATTCGTTCAATTTATAAATTAAGTCCCAGATACTCCCTCAGAGATAAATTTAAAAATATTAATATTTTGACTGTGCCATCTCAGTATATCTATGAAAATATTTTGTATGTTCATAAAAATAAAAGCATGTTTAAAAAATACAGTGACATTCACAACGTTAATACTAGGAACAAACACAAGTTAGTGGTTCCTGCCACCAGGCTCAAAAAAATAGGACGCTCATTTAGATGCCAAAGTATACATTTTTATAATAAGCTTCCCAGTCCCATCCAGGAACTTAGCATTAATAAATTCAAAATATTTGTAAAGCGAAAACTTTGCCAAAAGGCTTTTTATACTGTAAAAGAGTATCTCGAGGATAAAACGGCTTGGGATTGACCTGCTCCAGTACCTACTCATTATAATTATTATCATTTGAATGTTTTTTTGTTTTAACTGCTTTTTTTTATTGACGATTATTGTTGTTTTACAATTATGATATTGTATATATATATTATTATTTTTTAACAATTATGACATGTTTATTTTTACTATTTGACTGATTTTTTTTTTTTATATACTTACTTTTTTTTACAATTTGTAATATTTACACTTCTGTAAATTTTATTATTGTGAATGTGAGAACTATGTGGATTACTCTTTCCTTTTCTTTTATTTCACATGATGTCTGGCAGTTTTGAGTATTTGATGTGGCCTACCCAAATGTCCTTTCTTTGGCATTGTTCGTCAAGTCGTTGAGCTCCTTAGTAGTCCTGAGTTGAGCTACACGCATATTGACAAATGCTTGCACTGACTGGACAGGTCCACTTAGAACTGTGTGGTTCTTTCTTCAAAAGACCATCTCAGGCTCAATCTACATGGTTCTCATATGATTTGACCATTACATGTTTTGCTGTATGGACTTTAAAAGAGACTTTGACCCCTGAGTTTGTTTCGGTGTTTCTTCTCAGGGTAGTCAGCTAGGAAACACCGGCCTCATCTAGCATTAATTGACGAAAAAAAAAAATTGACGTGTAAAAGTGTTTTTATAAAACCTACTTGCAAAATAAAGATCATTTATCATTTATCATTTATCATTTGTAAACAAAACTCGAAAAAACCAACGACTGATTGCCACATTTGCCACTTTCCCGCCATTTTTTTTTTTTTCTTTGGCCGGCCAGCTATTCAGCCTCATTAATGAAAAATTAGAAATTAATTGTAATCTTTTATAAATAAAGTATTTTAAAGAAATAGTTGAACAAATAAATCATTTTAAATATAATATTACTTATTTATTTAATACTTATCTTTAAATTATTTCAATTTTATATCTCGCTGTGATTGACTGGCTGTATAGAAAATTGGAACATGGTTCAATAGAAATGTGAAGATAGAACTAGTTTTTTTTTAAATAATTTGACAGCTGTCAGTTGTAAAGTAAAACTGCCTAGGGATGAAAAGTATCACTTTCAGTCCGCTCCTCAGGCAACTTCAGACCTACTTTCAGAGTATGAGTAATGAAAAATTATTTACAGAACTTCTCTCACGCGAGAGACTTCGCTCACGTGAAAAAGAGTTTCTCCATATAAAATTTGGACCCCTGTTCCATTTCTATAAGGGGTCAATTTTAGAAAATTCTCTTAGTGCTCACCTATATCATAAAAGGAAAACTTGTGCAAAATTGTACGCTTCTAGTCCCAGTAGTTTCGGCCGTGCGTTGATATGTCAGTCAGTCAGTTTCTCCTATATTTATGTATAAAAATGAATCCCTATTTCCTTGGTCACGCCATCACGCGTGAACGGCTGGACCAATTTCGCTAATTCTTTTTTTGTTGTGTTCGTTATTGTAAGGAGAAGGTTCTTTTGGAAAAAAATTAAAGTAGGATAGGGTAGGTTAGAGTAGGGTAGGGTTGGGTACAGTAGGGGTAGAGTAGGGTAGAGTAGGGTATAGTAGGGTGGAGTAGGGAAGAGCGGGAGCGAAGCCGCGGGCGCAAAAGCTAGTTATACATATAAATAAATAAAAAAGTTAAAAACAAAGAAGTCTGAAGTCAAAAGCGGTCTAATGGTGCGTACAGATCTGGCAAATCTGCTGCTCGCGAGCCGTTTGCGAACCGCTTGCGAACTACACGCGTGCATGAAATGCACGTACGAAGCGTGCGCAGTGCAGAGGCTTCGTACGAACGAGCCCTGCGCGAAATGCACGCGCGCCGTTCGCAAGCGGCTCGCGAGCGGCGCACTCACCAGATCTGGGGGGTTACCATGACGTTCAAAGTAAGATTGTTTTAATCTTGTTTCAGTGTGGGTAAGAGATGGCGCTAGACAAACTGTATAGCTCTGTCTCTTACGCACACTGAAACAAGATTAAAACGATCTTACTTTAAACGTCATGGTCTAGGTTCTGGACGGATCTTAAGGGTAACCTAAAAACAACACTAATTCCCGTATTGAAAACATTCCGATAATAAGTATAATACCAAAAGACTTGATCAACTAGCTCACATAGCAGACGCATTGTTTTGTAAACACACTGCCGCTCGGAGTTCCGTCAGATCATGGAAGTTTAATAGCGGGAGTCTTTACCACCCTACCTAAACACTATCTATGTTAAACACGAGACCCTCTAAAGGTTCATATCGTTATAATCAAGGCGATCCGGGCGGTGCTCCACTGCCAAATTGGGAGAATGTCCCCCACAAGATGGGCCGATGATCTAGTCAGGGTTGCAGGAAACCGATGGATGCGAGACGCACAGGACCGGTGGTTGTAGCGACACTTGGGGCCTATGTCCAACAGTGGACGTCTTCGACTGAAATTATGATGATATAATTATGAGTATTATGAACGTACCACTGATATATCTATGAACTTCAATAATATTATGTAGGATTTGTGATAGTCTAAACATAGAATTTTTAGTAACCAGTCCACCTAAATCTCCGAAAACCATCCTCTATCTATATCTTTGTTTTCCATATTATGTTGCCAAAGGTTCCCACCAACCGAAGGTTGTCCTGGGGTGCACTAGCATAGCGCGTACAGGGATAATCTTCAGTTCGCTGAGCTCCATGAAAAGTGTATAAATAGTCGCTGCGAGTTGGCTTCAACTCCTCATATGCCTTCGAATGGTTCAGGACCTAATCCTAAAAGATAAAAAAAAAATAAGATTAAAAAGTACACCGTAGCTCAGAGCATCAAAAACAATACTTGAACAAAAAATAGCCGTGACGAAAACACAACTATGTGAGAGAGGGCCTCATGAAAATAAATATTATCAACGTGCATTCGTAACACGACGTTCGAATGCCAAACATGTATAAATAAGGTATCGATAGACAGACGCGAAACGATTTTCAAAACACGAGCTCATTGTTACCAGTCTTGTAACAAAGTATAATGTGTGTCAACATTCACAAAGGAACCACTTCGCGAACTGTATAATGAACTTTGAAATTAAAGAATTATTTTTCTCTTTCTTGATCTAATTGTTTTTCTGGACACCGTTTCTTGCTGCTCCACTCTTCTTAAAGTAGATGATGATATTAGGCGGGAAATGGATGACTTGACTATAGTTACTGGCCAATGAAAAGGTGCATGGATTACGTGATTTTTTTTTATTGTTGATAGGTTCGCGTTTGACCGCTACCTCACCTGATGGGAAGCGAAAAGCAAATCTTTGAGCGTCAATACGCTGAGTTGCTGGCCTGACGATATTATGTTGATTGCATTTTGGAGAGTGTGCATCGAAATTAAAAATTCGCCAACCCCGCCTATAAAACTTAATTAGAGCCTGAGTTTGGGACCCTACCTGGAAAGACATTATCATCATCATTATTTCAGCCAAAAGACGTCCACTGGTAGACATACTCCTTCATTATGCTTCGCCAAGTGTCGGCATAATGAACGGTTCTGTACATCTTGCATGCATCGGATTCCCGCAACCCTTACCAGGTTATTGGTCCACCTTGTAGTATGTCTTCTGGTATGCGACCGCCATACCAGAACCTTTCAGTCCCAACGATCATCTGTTCTGCAAGCAATGTGCTCTATCCACTTAAGTTTCGCGATTCTTCAGGCTGTGGAAAACCTTCCTGAAAGTATATCCCTTTAAACAAAAAATAATAATTTTCCAAGACGGTCCAAGCGAGTGTGAGTAGTCGTGGAACACAAATAAATAAAACAATCGACGAATTGAGAACCTCCTTCTTTTAGAAGCTTGTTATAAAGATGTGAATGATAGCGAAAAAGCCTAGGAGTCGGAAAACTGGAACAAGAATAAATATTTTAATAATGAGCCAAGTAACACACGCAGGAAGATGATGACTAATTTATTATTATTCTTACCCTCGAGAAGTGTGAAGATAACGATCAAAGTGGCGTTTGTGATTATGTTTACATACTTGATAAACAGTGGGCTGAGCTAATACTTGAGTTGAGTCACATCAGAAACAAATAAAGTAATAAGAGAAGAGTAAATCGCCAATAATATAAAACAGTAGAAGAATTGTTTACAAAACATCATTTACCTACCTATCTGCATAACTTTGTATCTAATAAATAAAATAAATAATCGTTCTTTTATTTCCAACCTTTATTCAATATTCAATAAATCGAAAACACAATTTCAACAACATTCGCAGAAAAAATATACCTTTATTATCAATCTAAAAAAGGTCTACGTCCAGTTTAGATTCATTCACAGAAAACCGTAAAAAAATACTGGACGACTTATTCTATACCATCGAATAAAATTACTTACCTAATTCACACTTG
Organism: Mythimna ferrago; assembly: GCA_910589285.2. Lineage (NCBI taxonomy): Eukaryota > Metazoa > Arthropoda > Insecta > Lepidoptera > Noctuidae > Mythimna > Mythimna ferrago. Next base: position 29,638,213 of record OU342673.1, on the reverse strand, counting down.
ACTATATCAAAAAACAAGGGTCATGGTACTCTAACTACTTTACTTATCAAAACTGCCAGGTTTCGAATCAATTTAAAAATGCAAAAGAAACCTCGTACCTATCAACATACCTATAGGATAATATACCTTCTTTTTCTCCGAACTCAACTAAGCTCGCAAAATGACTTTTTTGCATTCACTTCCAACTGTCGCAGAAAAAAGTAATCATGCTCAATAGCAACAGATGCCTCCATTGCGTTTAATTATGTCCCATATGTAAGTCATTTTTATTGCTGTGTTGTACCAATGAGTAAGTGAGATAAAAAAATGTTTTGTACTGAAAAGTAATATCAAACCTAGCTAATCTTAGCGGGTGGTTAAAACATCATTATATTATTTCTTTAATAACATTGCTAACGGGATTACGGGTGGAATTCATATATCTTCGTGGTTTTGCTATTTATAGCTCACAGTTCAGATTAAATCGAATTACATTGTTTCATGAGTCAACTCTCGCGTGATTTTTTAATTTAATAAATAAATTGGACATTTAATTGATACAACAATAAATTGTTATTAATTCCTTGGTTATTTAGTCGTTGTTAACACTGCAATAATAATATTTGTTTTGTTGTAACTATAATTTGCTTCTTTGGACATTAGAACTTAAACCTTATGATTCTCGTTAAATATCAATCGAAGTTGTGAACGTTTTGTAACTGCACATCAATCACAATAACGGATATACATGGATTAGGAGGTATATCAAACTAATATGCAGAAAATCGGAAATTAACGGACATCAAGTGGACAGAACTAATCAAACCAAAAGATGGTAAACTAGTCTCCGATATTGAACGCTTTTATAATGACAACGTTGGTTCCGGTAAAAAAGATTATTCTGTTTCTCTTACAGCAAACATCAACAAAACCATACATTATGAAAACCAAAACTGCTTCTTGGCACACTTTGGTTCCCGTACTGTCTTTTGAAAGCTTCAGCAAAAAATACTCACTACATTCTATCTCGCTCACACTTCTCTTCAATTCGCTATCACCCCTCTCTATCACTACCGTTACTAAACTTTAGAATGCATATAAAAAATGTACGGCTTGTCTGTTCGTTTTCCTTTTGAAAATAGAATAGAAATAGATGATATAATGAGATTTTTTCTATGGTCACATCGAATTTTGTAATAGCAATTTTGGTGCCTCTGATTCTCTGACATGTTTTGGCTTCTTGTATTGTTATGTTTTCCTGGACCGTGTCAGTTGAACTCAAGTTAAAATCACTCAGGAAGACCAAGTTGACTCAAAATTCAAACTGGCCACTAACAAAAAAAAAGAAACGTGCTTACTGACGGGAGACTCTACTACTCTCAGATGTCAACACGGGGATAAAGCTGTCTTTGTCTTGGGCGCCTTCACTCAGGTTTCTGTATTAACTCCCTCACTCTGCTCGGGAGTTAATTATATAAATCCCTCACTGCATTTGGGATTTAACTTAGCAACCTTCGTTCTGTTCGGAATTCAACATGCCGCCCGCGACTTAAAGACACTACTGCTTTATCCCCTAGTCACATAATCTACTATTATTTATAGCTAGGCTTATTATTTAGTAGAATTATATTTTCCTACAAAGAAATTGAAACCTGAACATTATTAAGAGGTAACCAAAGAGTACAATCTGTTAGTTGGCATTTGGCATAAAATATGTACTTCAAATACCACACAGACGAATTAACAGCGATTTCAATAGCGTCACTCGTCACACAGGGTTCTTTTCTTCATTCAGACATGAAAGACGAGACTCATTATTACCTGTGCAGTGTCCGGTGCTATAATAGGTGCTGTAAGGAGAGACTAATCGTGCTCCACGTATATACAAGCGTAGCATGGCTATTGCCTTTCAAGTAACTGCACAACCGTTAGTACCCATACGTGCAGTTATTTACTCACGCGCTCAATATTCTTCGAACTGCCAAGCAAGTTAGGGTTTTATTGAAAAAAATTGTTTGAATCTTTATTTTTATTTCAATTAAGCATTTTGTCGTTGGAACACACTCTTAACCAGCTTTCATATCACATGTTAGCGTTGCATGCTACTTTTTATGTAGACCGTACAAATTGAAAACAACAGAATAAATAGTGAAAAAGAAATGTAGGTAATCATATACTGTTACGGAAGAGATTACAGAAAGGACTAAAACATACAAAGAACGAATATCAAAACATCCAGACAAGCTGACAGTAAACCTCATGGACACCCAAACAGTTGCTACTAAAGAGAAAGATTTTTAAGACCTCAGTTAGAATAGAAGGCTACAAAAATAAACGGGGCAATCACTGGACAGCTTATGTACAAATCTGTTGCATTATCAAAAATATTGCTGAATATCATATGATAAATTGCAATAAAATATTCAAAAAAATCGCATTCGGGTGCCTCCGGTGCGGTGTTATCGGGGACCGATCCTCGATAACACCGCACCGGCCCTCAGAGAATAACCCGCATATAATACAAACCATCAACTTCAGAATTTGAAATTGAATAATTATATATGACTTTAGGATGAAAAGCCTTTAAAATTGTGGCTAAATCTTAACTCCTCTCCTCTTTAAAATTTTAACTCCAATTACTTAATTCGGAAACTGCTCCAAAGAGGAGAAAAATGTTTAAGTTAGGCGCCAGATAACCGTGGAATAACGGTCATTGACCTTTTATATTTGTTGACGTGCTTCATTTCAAAAACGGAAATAAAGACTTAAAGCTGTCTTGAATCTACATGTATCGTGATCCTTTACATGATCTAGTAATGAAAAGCAGTTCATTTTATGTGTTTTTCGGTACCTACGCAGAGATATTTGGAAAAGGTCAACTGTACTTTATTCTACAGTAGCTACATACTTATGTGCATTTGGGTCACAGAAGGAGGTGCAAGATTTCAGGAGGGCGTTTCAGTCGGGGGCGTTGGCAACGGATAGATAAGGGTAATTTTCAGAGGCGGAGCGCAATGTGCCATAAAATGCGAGACATCGTGGGTTAAAGAGAGGGTGTTAGGGGTTACCCTAGCACCCTCTCTGCATTATGGTAATGAGCTTTTTTCAAGTTAGATGTTAAATTTAGTACTTTTATTCTTTAAAAAAAACTACCTAGGTTTTAATTAAATACCTACCGAAAGCCCAGTTATGAAGTCACAATTGACGAACACTAATCCGTTTTGGAAATTGCCATTGTTTAAATTAAAAAAAAAAAACGACGGAAGGATTCCGTACTGTATGTAAAATCACGATCGTTGTACGAGAGCTCCACTTAAATATTTGTTTTATTCTGTTTTTAGTGTTTATTGTTATAGCGACAAAAGAGATGCGTCATCTGTGAAAATTTCAACTGTCTAGGTATTAGAGTTCATGAGATTATAGCCTGGTGACAGACAGACGGTTGGCGGATGGCGAATGGCGGTGATAGTAATAGGGTGACGATATTGCTAGTTTTGTTATATTGTTTTTACCCTTTGGGTACGGAACCAAGGGGTAAAAACAATAATTGGGTACGGAACAAAAGGATAAAAACGATCACACATGTCAACGTCACTCCTCATTAAAACATTAACAATAACTTTACCATAAACTAACCCAACATGTTCAAGTTCAACTATATCAATCGAAGATTTTTATGCATTCATACAGTTACTATTTTTCTAACATTCAAGTTCCTTGTGTTAATGTTAAACAGTGCTGCTGACCCAATTTACTTTTGAATTTAAGTAGATTTTGATGATAGGTATATATGTAATATCATAATTATATTATTATATGGACCAAGTTAAAGACCAACTACAATGAAAGACGGACAGTAGAGCGATAGCAATAGGGTCCCATTTTTTACTTTTCGATACGGAACCCTAAAGAAAGAAGCGATTTATTTAAATATGATACACAATAGGTAGCAAGCTATACTACAATGACCTGGGCGATTTAAAACGTTTACGCATATTATGTCAGCAGCCTTATAAGGGAGACGTTTACAAATTTTACTACGAGGTTACGATGTCGCGAGCTCGTGGGAGGGCGTCGGCCAGCGCCTGCGCATGTGGGAGGGGTAGCCGCGAAATCGGTTTCTTTTAACCATTGATCCGCATTTTCTGTAGTGTTAATAAGTTATAAGGGAAGCTTGTGGTTTGGCTTACGCTAGGACGTAGTTTATCAAAGACTAGCTTTTGCCAGCGGCTTCGCCCGCCTACATAAAATATAGTATAGATGCCACTCAGGAATAAAGCAGCTTGCTTTCTATCGCTGAAAAAAATATCGCAATCGGGGCAGTACTTTCAGAGATTACCTCCTACAAACAAAAAAAAAACATAAAAACAAAGGTTACCTCTTTATTATATTAGTGTAGATTTTGCTTTCTAATGGTTAAAAGTTTTTTTTTGTTACTGATAAGCCCGCGTTAATGTGGCCCAAAGACTACCATAATATACTGGTTATGGTTAATATGGCCGAAGATGCCTCCCCCCCCGCCCAATTTGTTTGTACAGAAACTTAAATAATTTATTATATTCACGTATTTTTTTGTTTCAGTTCAATGATTTCAGAAATGATCTAATTGACGTTGGTCAAATTGTAAATTGTAACAAACATAATGTTATCGTAATTTTTATATGTATATTTTATGTTAGGCCCATGTTCGAAGACAGTTTAAAGGAGCTCTAATCGACTCAGTTACCATGACAACTGAAAAAAACCTTAATTAATAACAGTATGAAGTGCGTCAGTTATAACTGTAATAATAATAATAATATTCCACAACTATCACACAACGGCGTCTAGTGTGGTCTAGTCCCAAGCTAAGCACAGCTTGTGTTATGAGTAGGTACTAGACAACTGATAAACATACTTATATATGTATTTCTAAATACGTACATTTTTATAGATAAATAATTATGACACACCCAGACCACACCCAGAACAATGAGCGTGCTCATCACACAAACATTTGTCCTGGGTGGAAATCGAACTCACGACCGCCAGCATAGCAGTCAGGGCCACTAACTACTAGACCAACAGGCCAGTCAAGTTATTTTTTGATCTGGTAGAGGTGGAGTCAAGAGTCTTGGTATAAATGGATTATATCGGCTTTTCTAAACCACGTCCCACAACCTACTTATACATTATACATATCTACATACGTTGGGATAATCGTGCGTGCGCAAAGCCGCCTATAAGTAATCCATTTCGACTACAATGGTTTTCCCAACCAATAGGAACCGCTGAAAAGAAAACGCCCACTGTTTTAATTTACTGGCCTGCTGAAATTATCGTCACCCAAAGTTTGACACTTTATTCAGCTTTTAAAGCCTACCTATTGTACTTTTTTTATGACGAAACGTTCTTCCAAGAGAGGCCATGAACTACCAATGTCGACTTTTTGAAAATAGAATGCTGCGTTCGATTTTTATTTTTTGTTGAAGTGGAATTCCGAATTTAAAATAATAAGTATCTAGATAGACTTATTATTTTTAAATTCAGAATGCTATGCCTATTATTTTTATGAAACTGCAACGCGATGCGAATTTTATTTCGATTGGAAAGTAACTTTGATGTTTTGCTTTATAAGTTACTTACATTGCAAATCAGTAATATTTATTAATGAGAGCAGTGGTGGCACAGTGGTAACGGCCCTGACTTACGAGTTTGTAGGTCGCGGATTCAAACCCAGCCAAGCGCATTCCTTTGAATAATTTATTTCATCACCACTGCTCTCAAAACAGTGAAGGAAAACATCGTGAGGAAACCGCCATGTCTTAAGATCAAAAAATTCGAACACATGTGATATCCACCAACCCCCATTGGGCCCGCACCGGGGCGTGGTGGATTACGGCTCATTCCCTCTCCTAGAGAGGAAGCCTGAATCCCAGCAGTGGAAACATTACAGGGCTAAGTATGCTATGCTATGCTAATTTATTGATATTAATTTGATTTCAAACTGCAAACAATGCCCTTTGCCGTTTTTTTTTTCTTTTTCCTTCTTATTGCAATCTGGCCTTGTTAAGACATAATGAAGTAAGTATAGATAGTATAGATCACCTGATTGTCAAAGAGCTTGTGACTAAATAATAATAGCTACGCGAGGCGATCTTCAAGGTAAAGTAATGCATGGCGAGGTCGGTCCTTGGATGGGTTACCATCCATTAGACAAGTTTATACCTCGAACCGGTCATTTTTAAATCTTCAACTATTTACTTACTTCGGGGTGTAGGTAAAGACCAGAAGTTTGCAAAACGGATATCGAGTCACTGAATATGAATGGTCAGACCTCTCTAGTCAGGACACTATGTAGGTAATGACTACTTTACCTTTTTCAGGAGGTTTTGAAGGATTTTCAGAGGGTTCTGATAAAACTGGAAGCCAAGATCAGACATTAGACAATAAATATCAAAAACTTAGTCACACACATGGGAATTAGAGGAGCTTTATTGTTCAAAGTTTTGTTCCTGAAAATATTCGGTAAGGTCTACTGTCTACGGACGCGTAGCTTCTTATACGCATACAACGGCACGACACGACGTTGCCGCTTCGTCGACAGATTTCAGTTTTGTACAAAACCTGTGAGCTGGTGTACACCAAGCATATAATGACGAATACGCGTTTATAAAGCTACGCGTCCGTGAACAGTAGGCCCAAATATTTCACTCTGCCGATGGCCAGTGATCTTGTATGGTATTATAAAAAATGAAATAAATTTATTTCAGATTAATTTCAATGGTCATATTATGTTATGTTAGTGGCTGAAACTTAAAACTACGTTAGTATAATAGTATTCAAATGCATTAAATTATTAGTTACAATAAATCATTCATTAAATGAAATTAATTACTAAATTTTATTATTTATTTGTTTTTTAATTTACTGTAATTATAGTTATTTAGTTGTTAGTAATATTATATAATTTGTAAATAAGTGTTTATAAATAAATAAATTTAACAAATTAATTAGTATAATAAATTTAAAAATTTAATAAATTTAACAAAATAATACTGTCAAACATAACACACGAAACAAAAACAAAATTCATTTTTATGAGTTTAAAAAACTGCATGTTATAAACAAAAGAAACAAAAGCACCTACCGATCGATGTTAGATTTCACTCTTATTGGTGGTAATTTTAAGTTGGTTTTGAGGTGCCCTTCTATCAGATATGAGAATTTATTTTAAACTGATACATAATGAATCTTTAAATCTGGTAGAGTCCATAGCCATATTTGCTTTATCTCGTTAACCAGAACCTTGTTAATTACTCGTAGATACTTGTTTGTGAAAACATAGGCGAGACCTTACGCGGTAGGTTTTGCTGTCAGTTTTTCCACTGTCAAAACCTTAATTGATGAAAAACGTGTCGTCTAATGCGTTGCATGACGGCTTTTAATACTAATTGACAAAAACCATCATTCATGTTTGATGGAATTTTTTGACGTTTGCATGACCGTGTAATGTTCGCCAAACAGTTATACAAAGTTTATCGTTTTATTTTGGATTAGATCCTTTGACGGAATTACATGTTGGATTTAGGTCCCCAAAGTTTGATATTATGTATGTAGTAATATTTTAATATAATTCAAGCTAGTAGCTTAAGTATACAAATTAAAATACAAGCTAACACTTTTAATGATATTATTCGACCTACTCCGAATTGGGTTCGTATTTGAGTATTTAGTAGGTATATTAAATTTAATGGTAGTTAAATATCTCGAAACTTTAAAATAAAGCAAAGCGAAATAAATAACGTAGTGCATGCAGAATGCAGGTGCATTAGTACGTATTCAGACACTGTCTGTTTACACTACAACCAGACTAACATAACAATCCAACGCATTTCTCACAAATATATTTCGAATTCCTACGCACAACCGACACTCAATGGAACGGGAACGTATCTCAGATCTCATTCATAAAAACGATAGTTCTAAGGCTAGCGAATACTTGGCACTCCCACACAAACACTTTGATACGAGATACCTGTTGCTACGCACACATTCATGACAACAGGTTCATAAAGCCATGGGAGGGGGGTGTGTGAACCGGAGTTCCATGCAGCTTGATATACGGTAAAGAAATAGTTTTGATACTTGCTACTAAAGTGTGCCGTAATATGCCAAAGGTTGTCTGTTGACTGTAAGCAATAACAACGCCATTGTAAGTAGATAATAGTGTAGTATGTAAATAACAGTGGTGTACCTAATTTAGTGTTAAATAAAATGTGTATATAAATTCTATATAATTAATCATGGTTTTACTGCAATTTAATAAAATGTAATTCGTGAATTAAATGTATAGGTAATTTAATAACAAGAAATACTTTTTTAACTATAACTCTTTTTTTTATTGCAGGTAAGAATCATAGAATGGCAGATTATATACAGATTTATGACGGCGTGACGTAAGTAAACATATCAACTGTAAAGAATACCTTGATTTCAACATCAACTTCATTCCCATATCCCCAACAAAATAAATAAATAAGTACCTAAAATGCATAATTATAATATTATGTGTGCACAATTCTTGTTCCAACATAGTCCTTTTTTTAACATGAATTTTCTGCAATTTCTTGAGACTATCAAAACCTGTTGATCGCAGTCTCCATCTCACGTGAGATGCCGCCGGGTCACCCAATATCCCTGACAGATGCTGTACCGGGCGGGACGAAACTTAAGAAAGAAAAAGCAACCTTTTTTTTACATCACTATCTATCTCTCTCTCCACAAAAATTCGTAACATCGAACACATGTTGCGTAGACTTTAAGGATATCCGAAGTTTTTAGGGCACACCCACATCCTGAAGCTAAAGTAAAAACTGAGAAGCATTACCAAATGTTTGAAATTAAGATATTAAAGTAGGGATATTCATAAAAAAAACATGTAACTTTAGTGTGTGACTGCAACTGTAAAAGAAATGATTTAATAACTGTGGCGTAACTTCAGCCAGTATTCTAAGTCCGTTTGAAGTAATTCAACTCGATTCATCCGCTTTGTATATAAGGAGCAGCGACTTAATATCTGCGTCATAAATTCAGCCAGTATTCTAAGTTCGTTTTAAGAAACTCAACTCAATTCACCCACTAGTGTTTTTTTTATTGATATGAACTAGTGCTTGAAGTTCTTTAAAGGAATTCAACTCAATTCAGCCGCCTTGACAACAGAAAAAGAACCCCTCGATTTAATGTCAACTATAACAAGATATAACTGTCAACTGATTCGAGTGGAAAATTACTTTCAAAAAGGCAAATTTGGGTTCCGTCACTCATCGACACTTATTTATTCTTTATTCAAACTAGTCTTTATGAACAGTAAGTTGAAATGAAACTCTTACGAGCTTAAGAACAATATTGGAATACATTAATAATGTTTTTTCTAGAAAAAGCCCCCTTAATACATTATGCAGGGTTGAAGTTTACTAGGGTTATAACCCTAGTTAACTGTTGTTTTGTTTGGTGATGCCAAAGAGATCCTCGGGGCCCTGGAATAATGGCAAAGTAGGAACAGGAGTGGGTTTGTAGTCAGTAAGAACTAAGAGTCTGACACAATCTCCCGCTCCGCCCAAGAACGGGGATGTCATAGGATGATTTTTCCACCTAAAAAGAAAAAATATTTCACTTCTCACTAATATTACAAAGGCGAAAGTTTTTCATTTTACTCTAAAAACTGAACGAATATAAATTAAATTTATCACACGGTTATACCATGTCCCGGACTCAGAAATATTTTATTACATACGTGACACACGGACGAAGCTACAAGCAGAAAGTAATCTTGTGTTTGACTTGTAGTGTCAAATTCTCTGTTCAATTTGTAAAATTGAACAGAGAATTTGACACTACAAGTCTAACCTAAAATTAGAGATCCAAGTCCAACCGTTTTCGGCTTGTAACCTATTTTATTTATATATTTCGTTGGCTGTGCCCTAGATTCGGTACGAGCCGAGTCACTTAAAAAGATTTAAAAAAAATACTTTCTACTTTTGCACAAGTTCATTCAATAAACTAGCTTCTGCTAGCTGCTTTGCCTGCATGAAAGTAGAAAATATATGCGTATGTTACTAATAAAGTAGCATTTTAATAATACATCAATGATTTTAGTGATGAAAGATTTTTCAATCAATCCTGAAGATTTTGAGTTCTTTCATTACAAAGAAAAATAAAAAAAAGACGTGTGGCACTCGGGGACTGCCGCGGTAAAGCTATTGCATAGCATTTTTATCAACTTATGCAATTATAATTATTTATTTATTTTATTTATGCAGTATTTTTTTTTCCTTTGTTTTTTTTTTCTTTGATATTAATTGAAGTTACACTTTCACACATTGAATTGAATTTTGATTGATTGTTCACTCATTTGTTTTCTTATCGGTCACCACACTCAAAAAACAAATGAGCCCCACTCATATTTTGTTTTTTGAGCGTGGTGTTAGGTTATTTTCGTTACGGAATTTCTGGATTCGGTCTCCACGCTCAAGGCCCGCGATAGAAGCTATGCAATAGCTTAAAAAATCCCGTTTCATAATATAACTATAGAGTAGGTTTAGGTAGCATAGCATAATCAGCCTTATGATGTTCCCATTGATGGGACTCAGGCCTCCTCTCAAGGAGAGGGAATGGGCCGTAATCCACCACGCGGGGCCAGTGTAGATTGTTGGATGTCACATGCCTTCAAATTTTTGGTGCTAGGACATTCTAATTTTTTTTAAACAAAATGTCAGCCCGATAGGCAGGATAAAATCTGCCAGGACCCCTAATCTACACTAATATTATAAAGAGGAAAAATTTGTATTTTTGTGTGTATGTTTGTAATGAATAAACCCAAAAACTACTGTGCCGATTTCAAAAGTTCTTTCACCATTGGAAAGCTACATTCACCCTGAGTAACATAGGCTATATTTATTGCCCGTCTGAAGCCAGGACGGGCCGCTAGTAATATATATTTTTTTATCACGTACCTAGAAATACGAGATCAAAAACCGCATTTATACAACGACACTCAAGAAACACATTTTTATACTTTCTACAAGTCTTAGCAGCATCCGTATCTTCACGTTTCATCTCACCGAGAGGTAAACAGAACGTGTATCTTTAATCTTTTAACTTTGTTAAGATTATTCATGACTTCTCAGTAGATTTTACGAAAAAACTGGCCAAGTGCGAGTAGGGCTTGCTAACGAAGGGTTCCGTGCCCGTCCGTAGCAAAAAACGGCAAAAAAAAACACGCTTGCTGTATAGAAGCCGAACTTAAATATTTTATTTTATTCTGTTTTCATATATTTTAATGTAGTGGCAATGGAAATACGTTATCTGTGAAAATTTCAACTGTCTAGCTATCAGGGTTCATGAGATACAACCTGGGGAGAGACAGACGGACAGCGCAGTGATGGCAATAGGGTCCCGTTTTTATCATTTGGGTACGAAACCCTAAAAACGACGACTCGTGTCAACATCGCTCCTCACTTAGACATTCACAAAAACTATGCCATAAGTAGCGATTTTTTTCGATTAAATTAAACAAAATCATAATTATATGGACCCACTTAGAATTCAACTACAATGAACCTAAAAGGAACTCAAACAATGAAAAAAAAACAAGGTAGGTACGTAATTTCAGATGAATAATCATTACATAGTATATGAGATAGATATCTGAATAAATCTAAGATAAAATCTAGACAGCGAAAAGTCTAAATTGAGTAGCTTCAGCACTAAAAGTACCAGGATGCCAGATTTAATAAGAAGTGAATAGACTTAGTTGAGTGTAATGTATTCAGAAAAATCTAAAATTATTCGGAATCTAACTCTAAAAAGACATTCTCGGTACAGCGAATTCTATTAAAATTCTGTACGCACATTATTAACATACGTTTTATTTCTAACTTGCAAAATACCTGAGCAAAGTCGTTGTGAACTGCAAATATCTATGCTTCTATAATGTGATCTCTTTCGCACACAAAGAACATTGCATCGCTGCATCTCTGTTCTAGTATTCTCACCACGTTTTAGACCAAAGAGATTGATTATTCTATAATCCTTCATCCCTTTTCAATACTAGGTTTTTTGCGCCAGGAGTTATAAAAACCCAACAGTAAATAAGACTACATTAATAAATAAATACTAAAGCTTTTATGGTATTTTAATTAAGTAAATCCTGAGTTAGTTACATAAACCTTTGACGTACACGTATGCTTCTTGTTAATTAATTAAAAATCATAGAAATAATTAATCAACTTCTCCTTTTTCTTCCTTGCCTTACCCCTCCATTAAGGGTCGGCTCTCCTCGTCTTTAATGAACTAAATCAATCAATTTACTAAATAAAAAAGAAGAATCAACTAAATCACATTATTCTTAAGTCGCCTCTTTTTGTATTTTTTGTACCAAACTACTGCCAAAATAAACCATGTGTGCCACTTATTAAAAAAAAATTAAAATCATTTTGAGAATATCATCGCAAACTATCACAACAACACAAATTATGGAAAGTTTCACCAAACGAAATGTACCAGAAATACATAAAAAGTTCGCCTTAACATCGCTTTAAATATATGACTTTTTAATCGACTGCAAGCCTGGTACCAGCAAATATTCTTTAGAATTACAAGTATAATCCTGTATTAAAACGATTCTCAATTTATCGACGCCGTCTCGTCGTTACCTAAAAGCGCCCGATTTCATAATGCAAGCCGTAAAGATTGCTGTCTTTTTTTTAATTTGTACGATATTGGGATTGAAATATGGTAATGTTCTCATGTTCATAATTGATTTATAAGATATCTGTAAATCTGTAGATAGATGTATTTTTTGAGAAGTATTTATAAATCTTAGATGGAAGCAATAGTTAATAACATCACGCCTGAAGAGAAAAGTAAAGTTATAGACCCAAATCATAACAGACGAGTCTATAGCCTTCAATCGGATCTAAATACTTGAAAACTTTCTCCGGTTACAGAGAAATTTTATACAAGGGGACTTAGTAACACTGATCGAACACCGCAGCCGGGACCTCATAGTCTAAGTGCCTGTGTACCTAAAGATAGATAATAATATAAGTAGTATATTCAAAGGTCGATCAATTAATTTATTAATATATGCAGAAATCATAAATGTATAAAATAATATGTGAATCCTTAATGCCTAAAGCAACAAAAATGCCGCTAACATCAAGACCAAAAAATTAATACCCTCCAGAAAATAATTTTAATATTTTACCTTGTAGTTTGAGCCTTCTTAATTACTCCCGCTGCATTCTCAGCCTTTGCATACAAGCCACAAATGTAGGAACATTAAAAAATATGCGATAAAAAGTGCCGAGGACCGCGAGGATCTGGAAACAGGTTTCTGCAAAATAAAACAAGTGATCATGATGTGTCCTCTCGTTCGCGTCATAACCACCGCATTCATTCATGCTGGTATTAAAACGGGTAAAACTTGTACTGGACTCGAGTGAGCTCACTAATTTTAGTGCCGCGAATGTCATTTTTACATAGTTTATCGCCAAATTTACGTTGAGAATAAATTCTCGCGTTATTGAATTTTAGTTGTGGTTGGCCGATCATTGCGGAAAAAATTATGTAAAATTAAAAAAGAAACACATTTGAGGAAGTACAAAACTCCGAATAGTAACGACACCCTGGTAACTTTTCATCTAATTTTAAACAAAAACTAAGTAGATATAGATATAGTTACTGGTAACGACTGTAAAATAAATTACAAATGACAGACGGGACCTACGACTTAGCCCCGTTCTACAAAGAGTAATAAAAATAATCGCGCATACAATTCTGTCATCATTTACCGTCACCTTTGCTTGTTTACCTATAATCAACGTGAGCTGTTTCAACAAAAACTGTATTAATATTAAACACCGATGATTTTTAGAATATATTGAATTCGACATTGATTTTCGTGTCCACGACCACGCGTCGTGATGAATACTGAGTACTTAAACCTTAGACCTGAACGTGACGACTTGTTCCCATTATATTTGTACGTTTTTGAGGATAATAATAAAATATGTACATCTCTAGATATAAATATACACGCCATCTAAAATTATAGACTGTAATAAAATAAACAAAAAAAAACAAAATCGTGAGTCTGTAATAGGTAGGTAGAGGTATCATTATCAGAACACAAACACATTAAAATCGTAATTATAATAAAATAAGAATGAAAGACATTTAAAATCAAAATAAAATTAAATAAAAATAAAAATTACTTTAATTATAATTATAGTATAAATACAATACCAAAAACCAAAATTAATAATGTCCAATCTAAGTTCATACGAAAACGTAATTTAAATTTTCCGAACTTTCGCAAATATTTGAATAGCTTTTTGAAAATTTTCTTTGCCTAAAAACAAATATAAACAATTGTTCTAAAGTGATGTGGCCGCGCATCAATTTTAATTCATTTAGACAGACAAGTTCTAAGATACTGACTGAATACTAAGTCAACCAAATACGTCACTAGCAGATGCTAGAAAATAATTAACTAGATATTTTATTACCTTATTTTATATAGATTGCTTACAGGATTTATTATATACAATCTTTTCTTATATGGGGCAGGCAGCAAATACAGAAAGCTATAAAAATTAACAATCATCTTGTTTTAAGATAAGTAAATAAAGACGGATAATATAAAATACATAACTAGCTTTTTCCCGATGCTTTTCCCGCGTACCTAAAATATGTAACTCAAGAATAAATCAGTTTTCTATAGATGAGAAATTTTTTGCAATCGGACCAGTACTTTCAGAGATTCTCCTACAAATAAAAAAACATGAAAACAAAAAACAAACTTCACCTCTATAAAACGTTAGTGTAGACTAAAAATTAAAGTGATATTGTAGTACAGACCTACTTAAAAAAACCTCTCTGCGTAGAATCTAGCTCTAATGATCTTATAAAAGAACAGTTATACCTAACCAGCAAATCTTATACTTCTCAGAGACTGCATAGCCTGAGAAACAATTGCTTTACAAAAATGTAAACATTAGTAATTGGTTACGTTTCAAGCCCCCCACCCCTCCCTCCCCTTGCCCTTTCTACTTGACATGAAGGGGCCGATAATTAAATGAACAACAGCATACGGGCACAAATTTAATGGACTGACCGATTAAATACTCCCAAGTCCCAATGTGTTTCGACACTTACGGAGATAACATTCCTTGATGAATAACTTTGATGTCTTAAAACGAATGTAGAAGATAAGAGCTCGGAATGACGGTGTTTTCAAACGTAGGTATGAACAACATCATTATTCGGCTACCGCACTCCATGGCACACATTGGCCTTCCCAGCCGAACGCCTTTTAACTCGATTCTCGACAACTCGTAATGTAGAACTACATTGCTAACACGTGTGCCACACACGCCGCTCCTTCGGTCTCTTGAAACTAGACTTGTAGAGCTACACTTGATACATGCCACGTGACGTCGTTCTACGTTCAAATCTGCGGTGCTGTTCTCTAAGAAAACAGCCTTGAGCGCAGGGCTGACCGAGCGACGAGTCGAGAGTGCAGTACATTGAAATAACAATCAAATGTCTAGGTGCATTGGATTGTTAATCCAATGAATCTATTTGGATTTCGTCGCTGCAGCCAGCGCTGCGCTCAAGGCTGTTTTCTTTGAGAATAGCACGCCAAGCGGGTTACACGTGGGCGTCGGTCTAATGTAGTTCTAGCTTCATCTAGTGGCCACCAGACTACTAAGCTTAAATGTAGGTAGGAACATCATCATCAGATTCCAGCGGTCCATTGCTGGCCATAGGCATTCCCAATCGTACGCCATTTAACTCGGTTGTCGACAACTCTCATCCAGCTGCCACTAGCCACCCTGTGACGATCATCATTCCACCTAATCTAGAGGAGTCAAATATGACGATATTACAGGAAAACAAAACCCAAAGAAAAAAAGAAGGGATGACATAGGTACCTTACATTTTTTTAGAGATGTGAACTTCATCGACTAACTTTTTGCGTGAAACGAGATGGCGTGTCAGATTTATGTAAACTATAACCCTCTTCTCCGTTTGCTCTTTAGAACATTCCCGCAGCCCTTGCCTTACATCTCGTAACGTTTATTTGAATTTAAAATTGCAAATAAATCTGAAGTTATCACAGTTTAAAGTGTAGGTACAGTTTCATAAAACGGCAATTTCGTAGGCCCTAACATCTGTATACTAGAAGAAGAGAATTTAAGTTCCTACTGTAATTTTATTTTTGGTGTACAATAAAGATTATATCTATAAAAGGTGTAAGGGACAGCCCTCCACAAACTTTAAAAAATCAGCCTCACCATACAAAGTGATAAACTTGATTGGACAATTTGTAAGGCGAGGCCGCTTCTTTTTCTTTTCCTGAAAAAAAAATTGTTGAAGGTTGTTCAGTTTCGTCTACTGAGCAAGCCCTTAAAGTTTGTGGAGGGCTGTCCCTTACACCTTGTATATCTAGAGAAAGACAATCATCTTGGTCCAAACCCGACTACTGAGTGTAAACCCATCTCTAACTATAGATCGTGGATGCAGTCAATACAACAATTCACTTCTACTGAAGCATTTTCATTTAAAACTAAGCTTTTTTTTCTGCATTCCATTTAAATGAGGCCCCTTAGGGTACCATGGTAACATTTGATTATAACCTACAAAAACTTTCGGGACACATTCTGCAATGTAATGCAATCATTACTGCAAGTATGTGTCCTAGCAAATTTTTAAAGTTAGTTTTAATTATTTTTTTTACACTTGACGTGCCGATTTGCTGCTGTTCTTTATAGAGTTGATGAGATGCTTATATATATTTTTTTTCTGAAGTAATGTAAAAGTAACACATTAAACTACCTTACGAATCACTTCGATAGATACGATAATAATGAGTTATATACAACTTTGAGTACAAAGATCCGGTTAAGTGCGATTCAGTTTCGAAAAATTAGAACTGTTACTACACTATTAATAAAGACAAAAGTTTGGATGTATTTATGTAATTTATGTATGTATTTATGTATGGTTCCAAATGAGAATAGGACCGATTCCCATGTTTTGAGGTCTCGTCGTACTGTCAAATCGAAGAAATTTTGGCAAAATTGAAAAACCCAGAGATGAGTAAAATTGAAGAACTGGATTCTGATTAAACTTTTTTCGTTCACAGTTCATAAATAAATGAAATTTTTCGTAAATTAATTAAAAATTTATTTCCTCGATTTGACAGTAAATCGTGACGTCACAACATGGCGGGCGGTCCTATTCTCATTTGAAACGCATTGTACGTGCATGTTTTTTAAGGTAGAAAATCATCCAATGTCTTCTCCAGCTCTAGGACGGAGCGCGAGGGCGTGTCGGGTTTTTACTGACTAAAACCCACTTCTTTTTTTGACTCGTGTTCCAGGACCCCGATGTTCCCTTTCGGACAACCCGTGGTGTTTGTTAACCCTTTTTTGACATCCCCCGTTCTTGGGCGGAGCGGAAGATAGTGTCAGACTTTTACTGACTAAAAACTCAATCCTGTTCCTTCGTTGCCTTTCGTACCAGGGCTGAGCTATCTTTCGAACTAACCCTGGCCCCAGTAGGCTTTTGTGACCCCTTTCGCCCAAATGACTGGAAATCTGTTTTCGATGAAAAATAGGTTCACAAGTAGACCATGTCCTAGAATAGGTTTGCTTATATTATACTCTTAATCTGACAGGACATACAATGTTATTTTCAGTCTGGCGTGGATCAAGTGAGCTCTACAAGTCTAGTTCCATATAAAATGTATGGAGACCGACGCGCCCAGATTGGCGTAAGTCACGCGTGTGCGCAGTGTAGTTCTACCTTAGGGCTAAGGCTTTGCATGTCCTTGACGACATTTGTCATCCAGGTACTTTGCAGTCTACTTCTCCTTCTCTTCTTTGTAGTCATGACACTTTTTCACGATATGGTAATCGGTCGGTGGGATCAGCGCACAACAGACCCGTACCATCTAAGCCTGGACTCAGTCTAAGTTACAGACCCACGTTGGTGTGTAATTTTAATTAAGTACATACCTAATTACAACTAGCGAATAGCTTTAACATGATTATTTAGGACATCATTCTGTCTCCTTTAAAATATTTGCGGGAAAATAATGTTTTTTCAGTATACTTATTGAAGCAAGCGTGCTATAGTGAATCAAGGCTTTCTCACAAGTAGATACCTACCTACCCTGAGTCCTTTGTGAGTGTCAGGCCCACATTAGCGCAGAGTCCAATTTAACATTCACTAATTGAATGTCAAATTGAACTCTGCGCATTCAATTATTGAATGCGCAATTTTAAATCTTTAGAAATGAATGCATTTCGTTGTGGAGATAGGGATCAATATGCCATTTTAATTTTTAGTTTGTTGCTTCGACTTTGCGTCACTTTTCCTAACCCATCATTATTCATGCCTGTAACTCTCACAAATATATGCAAGTAGCTAGCATGCCAGCGTGCATTTACAAATACAGAGGCATTTTACAACTTATACTGAACTGATAAAAGGACGAAGCTATAGGTACCTATAGAGTATACAGTTCCATCGCTCTTGCTCAGTCACCCGACTGACATTTTCACGTCATGTTAAGCCCGTGAGGCCCTACCACGAGCTCTTAACGCGATCCAATTGATGACCTAAACTGAACTGTTAAAAGAACGAAGCTATACCTATGTATAGAGTGTATAGCACCATCGCTCTTTCTCAGTCGCACGACTGACATTTTCACGTCATGTTAAGCCCCTGAGGCCCTACCACGAGCTCTTAACGCGATCCAATTGATGACCTAAACTGAACTGTTAAAAGAACGGAGCTATATCTATAGACTGCATAGCACCATCGCTCTTTCTCAGTCGCACGACTGACATTTTCACGTCATGTTAAGTCCCTGAGGCCCTACCACGAGCTCTTAACGCGATCCAATTGACGACCTAAACTGAACTGTTAAAAGAACGGAGCTATATGTATAGAGTGTATAGATAGCACCATCGCTCTTTCTCAGTCGCACGACTGACTTTTTCACGTCATGTTAAGTCCCTGAGGGCCTACCACGAGCTCTTAACGCGATCCAATTGATGACCTATACTGAACTGTTAAAAGAACGGAGCTATATGTATAGAGTGTATAGCACCATCGCTCTTTCTCAGTCGCACGACTGACATTTTCACGTCATGTTAAGTCCCTGAGGCCCTACCACGACCTCTTAACGCGATCCAATTGACGACCTAAACTGAGATGTTAAAAGGACGGACCTACCTATATAGAGCTCAAATCGCTCTTTCTCAATCGCACGCCTGACGTTTTGACACACAAAGGTACCTAAATCCTCTGATTAATTTATTACAGCTTAACGATACAAAATGATTATTTGACTGCAATACGAATTCCAATTAGCTCATGATCAGCTGAAGCTCACGTCGTGGCGGGGCAATGGCCGGGCCAGCAGCGCCGGGCCTTAATTTCATGCCTCACTTGACAGATATTTGATTACAGACCATCTCTGACGCCCTACCGCGAAGTTTGCGTTACTTGAGAGCGTCCTTTTCGAGGTACATTTTCATACAACCGCTCTTAGGTAAGTGATTATGATGTTATTACACATAATTTTCTAGATACACAGTTATCTTGTGGATATTATCTAGGCTTCTGTAGATATCAAAACATAAATTTGTGTAAAACTAATCTAGTAAAGAGCTCTGAAAATCGGCTATTTTACGTGAACTTTAGCCCTGTATAGTGTACTCATATATTAAAAATATAAAAAAGCACATCAATAGAAGTCTTGCACTGAACGTCGACATTTTTTCTGAAAAACTCTTAAGGGTTTAAAATAAACATGAATTTCATGGAACAAGTTTCGTAAAATATTCGAGTAAATCACGGAATTAGCGAATACCAACAGAGTTTTCAGGCGTTATCTCACTTTCTTTGCATTGCCTCTTCTCTTCAAAAATTGCGTTAGATGAAGCAACAAAATTTTAAACCATGCTGGATGTTGACGAGGCGAGAGGAAAAGTACCCTCTTAACTACTTATATAGATTCAAGTTTCTTTATCAGCCGCAAAGCTTCATTTTTATTGCATATTGTGAAGTTTCAGGGGCCTAAGTCTGCTATTTTTATAAATTCGTCATTCCAACACGATCCCATTGTCATTTTGCTAAAAGTTTGTAATCTGCTAATTCATAATGATCGATCATTGATCGGTCAATGGTTTTGTAATAGAATTGTGGTAAAATGACAATATCGAGCTTATTAAAAGCACTGCAAGGTCGTCGTAATAGTAGGTGTCACTGATCAAAGGAACTGTCAAATTTTTTGCAGATTGCAGCATATGTCAGATATTCATTTGTCACTATGTACGAAATTACCATTCTATGCCATTTCTTTCAATGGAGTGTCATTGGTTGACCATCGGAAAGTCATAGTGACGCCATTATATTTGTAGATTACCTACCAAAACTTGTTAAAATCCAACAATTATGAAATCAATGATAGACCATTCTGACACTATTGTAATATCAGACTACAATGTATTAAGCTCATTATCAACGGTCAGTGGCATTGTGTGATTTCAAATTATAAATTTTGTTTTGTTTGATAATGTTGCTTAGGTACTAAATTATGGCTTTAAACAACTCCGCTGATTATAATAACTAGCTTTTGCCCGCGGTTTCGCCCGCGTACATAAAATATAGCCTATATCACAAAGGAATAGTACAGTTTTCTATCGGTGGAAAAATTATAGCAATCGGACCAGTACTTCTAGAGGTTACCTTCTACAAACAAGAGAAAACATAAAAACAAACTTCACCTCTTTACAATATTACTAGCGGTAGCTGCCCGTCCCGGCTGCGCACGGGCAATAAATATAGCCGATGTTAAAAACAAAAATACAAATTTTCCCTCTATAATACTCATATTAGTACACTACAAAACATTGAACAACACAACAAAGTACAATCTACAGATTAACTAGGGTAGAAGTACAAGCTTAGGTTCAGATAGTCAGATCATACGTACTTACTTACGTATCAGTGTGACCTGACACTAATTATATGAAACTAATAATTTTATACTTTTGTTTTCGGCAGTTATTATTTGCTATTGCTCTTCTGAAAAGGTTTTCATCGAATAAAAAAAAACTGATAGGTAGATACTTACATCGACTTTTCTTAGTTCGCTAATTCATAAAAAAAAAACTAAATGACTTTCGGTAAAATTTATAATTCGATTTTTATTTATAAAATAAGAACCTACTTACCTATGCCTCTAAATAGTCTTGAATAACATTCATTGTTAAAGATTCTTCAGAGGTTTTCTGTAGCCAAACAAGTTTTAAATGAAAATATTTTTTTTACAGCAAGCTTTTATAGCACGGTGTAATACTTAAATAATTAATACCTACTCGTCAAGACGAATCATACGAGCCAAAACTCGATGGGGTTGTGTCGTTTAACTACCAAGTTCCTATAGCCACCTTCCGGTTCCATCATCAGATCAGATCCATGTCATAATAATTTTGCATTGTCATCTGATTTACACATGCATGCAAAATTTCAGCTCAATCGGTAGCCGGGAAGCGGATCAAATTTAATTTGCTAGATTTGATTACAGACAAACATCGGGACAGGTGAAACTAAATAAAAGCTTGTAATAAAAGCTTTTAATAATAGCAAAAAGGACAACGAGAATAAATTTGGCAATAGACCTTTAAAAAAAATTGTTAAATGTATTTCATATTATTATCTCAAGGGAACTTACTTCCTACCTATGTGGTCCACCCGTGTGCTAAGCATTGATTTACCTATTTACGTACACATCTTATCAAAATAGGTACCTACCTACTGTCAAAGAGTTGGGTACTTTCGCATATTATAAGTAGGTGAATTTTAAAATAGGAAAACTAGTTTATGTATGGGATATATTGAATAAAACAGACACCACGGCGCCGCTGTAATTACCGCATTTGTGATGTGTGAAGTTCTTCAATAATTCAAAGATGGTTTACTTACTGCACTTTAGTGCCGCCATCTTGCGGCAAAGTTTTTAACAGAGGCCTCCAATGGCAGCTGAACGAAGTAACACTACACCAGCGCCATCTATGTGTGTCATGTCGCACGATATAATACCATTGGGGATGTCCAAATTTATCAACCATTAATAAAAACAAAATAAAACTAACCCACAAGACAATTTTAAAGAGTATCTAGTTTTATAGCGTTACCTCGTTCTTCATTACCATACAACTATTCGATATGGACGTTTCTTTGCTAGGTAGCGCTTTTGCCTACGTCAACCTTTTTAAATTTCAAATGCACCTAATATGATTTGACATGGCTTAGCGAAAAAAAAAACAAAGCTATTGCCTGCCTCCTAAGCTCAGTTACTCATGAACCATTTTAAAACTCTACCAGTAGCGCCATCTATACTACGACTTACGCAACAGTGAGCTACCACTGATTGTCATGTCGTTCATTCATGGCTCTTTGGAGTAGTTTCAAACATACCCGACAGATGGCGCGATCCTAAGTTTGTTTTTTTAATTTGAACCTCTGCTTATAGATGGCACTACTTACCTCGTTTTAAGCCATTATATACAATTTGCTGAATATCTATTAAATAACGTAAGATAAAATCAAACTAATAAAAGTTCCACATACGCATTTGTTCTGTCTACAATAATCCAGTAAAAAAATTGAAAAATGTGACTACGGTTGGTAACCGCATTACAAAGTTTGTAATTTTTTATATTTTTTTT
Source organism: Mythimna ferrago (assembly GCA_910589285.2). Taxonomy (NCBI): domain Eukaryota; kingdom Metazoa; phylum Arthropoda; class Insecta; order Lepidoptera; family Noctuidae; genus Mythimna; species Mythimna ferrago. The sequence goes on along the minus strand of OU342673.1, from coordinate 29,615,438 downwards.
CCTCAATAACTAAGCGCTATTATACATTTCTACCTAAACTATAACTGTATATTTTGTGAAATCGACTTATTTAATAATTTATAGGCTAATTATAAAATTAATTAATTTAAATATTGTTTTATATTGATTCATAACAGCGTAATTGTAATGAATAATTGCAATTTGATTCAAATAATTTAGATTCAAAGAAAATAGTTACCTACCTAATAAAATACTTATACATATTTTTTCTAAATCTCACTTCTCACTAGCATAGATACTCAATGGGTCGTTAGTGAAGAAACTAAATCTAAACAAATTTTACAAGCGATTATTTATCGTAGCAACCAATATATAATATGTAAACTACGAGGGTTAGTAATCAGTCAACCTCGTCAGACGTATGTACAATCGGCGCTCGAGGGGTTAAGCGTCGACATTACACAAAATTATTTTATTATTTTATTGTGAAGTTTGCGAAAACTTCACAATAAAATAAAAGACAAAAAAATAATTTTAAAGCATCGTTGATAGTACCTACTCGTACTATAACGCCTTAGCAACATAAATAGCATGAAGTCGTGCATGCGCGTTTAGTAAACGAAACACAAAACTATCAGGCGCTAAAATACTCATGAAGTCGATGCAATTTGATTACTTAGATATTCCTCCCCCCTTTATTAACATCGAAAAGACTATTTCTCATTATTTACAAAAATAAACTAACACCAATATTTTAAAGGTGTGGGAAGTCATGCCAGTCTGTTATTTACGAAACATCTTTATTATCTATCAAGCCTATCTATGGTGCGTTTTCGGCTCCGTGACCGCTAATTGCCGTATACGGTATTCAACGGCGAACCATTTGTATTAATTTGATTACAAATTTAGATATCTTATTATATGAAGCTATAACTCGAATTTCTACAAATATAAAAAAAAAATTATGACATAAATTTTATCAATCCACCTGCTTCTTTCAAACCCTTGATGTTTTCCGAACTTCCTAACGGTCATACAATATTCTGAAATTAAAATAATACTTACCTACCAACAGGTAATTGCATGGCATTAGCAAAAACCTAACACTAAGTGCCAACACCTCGAAATCGCTTTTGATACACGATTCATACCGACAAATCTATGACATCACTTAGCATAGTTGCAAGCTACTAACCATTGGTTGATTGCATATTATTCGTTTGTTGACTCAACGTCACACCATAATCTACCTTATTTGATAAGCAATAAAGTACAATTTAAGTTATGTTTTGATTTATGTTGAGATACAGATTCGAACTAAATATGGAATCGATTCTATTCAATATTCATTGAAAGGAAACAAGTGATCGCGTCATGCGAACGATTGTCCTTATTTGGCGATACGTTAGATATGAGGTAGTTATTTGTAGGTATTAAAGATTTGACTGATTTATCGGTTACAAATCTAATGCAATCGTTTGTGAGTTAATTTATTTGGCGAATTGTAATTTAAATTGATCACCGGCCTCGTCGTTTCTTGATCATGATCAGTAAATCCCTTTCCCAAATAGGTACGTTCGGGACGACATCAAGTCTTACGGTGAATGGTCCAGTATAGTCCGCGAAATTCAAATTTTCTTTTTTTTCAGTGCCAATGTATATATATTTATTACTTCATTAAACCCCAAGCGAACGCGCACCTGTCTTTCTATTGTGTCTCTAATTACCACGATTGAAAGGTTAAAATATGATTTGCGGCGGTAACGATGGCTTTACCTAATTATTTTATTACGGTATTGAAATTTTATTTCATGAAAAAACATTTAACAGAGTTAGCTAAACTGAAAGGGCTGTATTGATGATTATAATTACGTAATTATACAGATGGGTAGGTACGTTTTAGAAACTGGCATCGACTTGCATAAAACATAGTTAAACGCGAACTGTCCTGGCCCTTCCCCCTGAACAAAATGATTTAAGATACATAAAGCAATAAGAGAAAATTATATTCTAGTACCCTAACAATATTTCTGCTTCCACCATCGGCTTCACCCGCGTGAAGTTTCCTCCATACAAACTTTATAAACCCGTTAGGGGATGCTTAGGTGTATTTTGAAAAAGCCTCTCTTAATGCTCGCCTACGTCCAGGGACTTAAAACACCTTCATAAAGGTTTATAAGTGTTACATGTTGAATGTGTAACAGAATCAAAAATGTAACACTTATAAATGTGTTTTCAATGTGTTAACCCAAAACACATAAAAAAGTGTAACCGTAACATATCTGTAACAGATATAAAAGTGTTAACAGTGTTAATAAGTGTAACAGGTAAACGCAGCGTTGCCAAAGTTACAATTTACTTATATAAGGTACTGTGCAATTATTTCAGTGACACATATTAATTAACACTTATTAACACATATAACAGGTTACAGTTTGATTCGGTTGCACTTCTTAAAACATATAAAAGGTTACAGTTTCATTCGGTAACATTATTGTATCTGTTACATGTAAAAGTGTTTTTCTGTTATAACTGTTTTAAAAAACAGTGTTAAAACACATTATTACGGTTACAGTTTGAGTCCCTGCCTACGTCATTAACCTTTCAGGTACCGTCAATTTGAGACACAATAGTAAGACAATAGATGCAGGTTCGCTTGGGGTTTAATGAATCTATAGGAAAATTTCACTCTCCCAATCCCAGTAGTTTCGGCTGTGCATTGATATGTCAGTCAGTTAGTTTCACCTAACAATTTATTGACAAACTTCAAACTCGTTTTTCTCAAACTGTTGTTGTGTGGGTTGACATGTTATTGGTTATTACGTTTCACGTCCACTAACAATGAATCAAATCTGTATCAATCCAAGATACACGATTGATAGGACAGTGATCTTATTTCTTTGAAACTAGCAGACCCTACAGGTTAAACAGTCTTAGTTTTCTGTAATTTTCTGGTAAATTTTCTTAATATTACCTTCTCTATTAGAAAAAATCACAACAAAAAATACGGAATGATCCAACCGTCCACACGTGATGACATGACTATTTTTTCTTTATATTATAGGTAAAAGTTTTCTTTTATGAGACATCTCTCGCCCTTCGGCGGAACGGGAGGGTGTCAGACTGTTACTGACTAAAACCCACTCCTGTTCCTTCTTTGCTTTCGTTCCAGGGCCCCGGGATTCTCTTTCGCGTCAACAGGTTTCGACCCTGATGGGCCATATTATACAAGTACAAGCACAGACTGAAGTTGTGTATATAGGCTAATAATATATACAATCAAAATTATTACCTACTTACTACCTATTTACTTTCCGGCCTTGATAGTCATAGCTTTATCGTTCCAACGGCGCGGGTGTAATTTTTAAGACATAAATGTAGGTAGGTACTGCTAGTTCTTAGTATTGAGATATGTGTGGGTTAATCATTTCTATATTATCTTTTTCCTAAAACCGATTGAAGGTCATAAAATCATTCAGGCTGTGACCGATATGATAAATGGTATAAAGTCATCGATGGGTTTTGCTTAACCTTGTATTCTAGCATTAGTCATCGCAGCAATTCGGTTCCTTCCGCATGTAACGCAAGTAACATAATTATCTATCGTTATAAAATACATCTCCGTCTAAGAAAACTCCATAAAGCTTCGTTCCCCTGCCTTTCACATTTAAGTACATTAAAAAAAAAATGAAACATTGATATCGTCATTTTAACACGACCAAAACAAGGATAAAGTAAAATGAATGTTGATTGCCTAAACTTCTTAGAATTTCATGTAAATTAACCACAGATTATCTCAATCTACTAGGTAGGTAGTACATCAGATTCGATGTCGTAGATAGGTGGGTACAAGACTTAAAATAATAGTTACCTAACTATATAACTAACTAGTTATGTAGGCACACAGATATAGTCGATTTTGGTCTAATTTAGGTCAAAATATCTAAACCAGTGCTAACCTTGCTTTTAGCCTATAGATTTTGGGATTTAAAGAACGATAACGCTAAGAAATATCTAGGTTTGTTTACATTTCTGAATAAATACATTATTTATGAAATAAGTCAGAATAACGATTGGTAGTAAGTCACTGAAAGTAACGTTTTTAAATAAATAGACTGTTAAAAATCATCAATTAATTTTCTAATACCTGAGGGCGTTCACACCTTGTAAGAAACATTGGATGTACCTAAGGCTAAAATCACATGTAACTTACTATTACGCGCCCGCCGCACAGCCTCCGAAGTGGTGGTGGTAACATCGGAATGCCATAACTCAGGCATACCACCTTAACGGTACGAGAGAGCGAGACGCACACATACGTTAGAGCAACACGCAACATCGACATGGTTGAACGACCGATCAAATAAGTTTGTACGCCGCTATCGTATACCACGTAGGTTTTATTTCTTCTAAACGTGTCGAGGGCGCATGCGCTATAGTCCGATTTCCAAGATGGCGCATGCAATTTTCCATTCGGGACCGTTGTTTGGCGCGAAACTTTCCTTGACAGTTATATTTAAAATTCAATCCTAGATTTAACGACATTTCGCTAAGAATTTGTGTAGGTACTCGTACCTATTATACTTATTTATTTTGTAAGATTCACTAAAATTTATAGGTATTTACGTGACATAACATAGAGACTGATTCTATTACGTTTACGTCCTCAAACGATCGTGCGTGCCTACTCATAAGTTAAAGAGTAGTATAATTATGCTGTAGAATAATAAATGAAATTGTTAATGGCAGACCGTGCTATTTAGCAGATTATTATTTGCACCTTGTCAATAGGCTTCAAAAAACAATATGCGACTCTTTCTCTTGGAACAAATCTTTTGTAACTAAAGTCATTTACTGAAAACCTACACTAGCATACATACACCTTTGATTATACAATGTCACATACACCCACTTATTTAAAAATATCTTGGTGGTCTGTCCTAAAATTCGTAATCACTCTTTTTATTTTCCCACAAAGAATAATCTAGAAACGTTACTTTAAATCACATTTTCCTGCCATAAGCCTATAATTTTGTCAAATCTCTAACTACATATTTGCCAGTTTACCATGGTCTTGGAGTCCTTAGTATTGTGAGTTGAAGTGGTCCAAGAATTCTGGTCATTTCGACCACACAAGAATTTGTCGTGACAGACTATGTGTCGTGTCCACTACTAAATAGTTTATCTTAATACTTACATATGTGGTTATTTTGATTCTAATAATGCCTATTTACTAGATAGTTACAGGCCATTTATATCACCAAATCTGTTTGGATCGACTTCATTAGATGCTAACACTCTATTTATACATACATTAGGTATCTTCTTAAAAGTGAAATACCACCCACTGATTAATAACGAAATGTCACTATAAAATCTACAAACTGAAAATTTGGCAGTTAGGTTCTTTATAGGGTGAAGACATCAAGAACTGTTTTTACGAAACTTCACCCCTAAGGGGATGAAATGGGAGTCCATTTGTATGGAAAAAGCTACTTTCACGTGAGCGAAGCTGGTAGAAGCTTTAGAAAGTTCTTGTTCTCATAAGATGTATTCCTTTGCAATAGCATCACAGAAGTCGAGTTTTCTTTACTGACAATAGAAGCAATACAGTAACAGCAACCTCTGAATATCTTAAAAGATACCTTACATACTCGTATCTACTAACTTTTCATATAAGTGTTGTCTCAACCCGGAACACGTCGAATGCATTTTGAGTCGTTTGATGCATTGACGCACGTTCTACTCTCTATACATAGTTTAGCAATATAGAATACCTTTCATTTTATCGCACACGTGTTTACATATGAAATTCTGTGTCTGTGGGCACACGATATGACCGCGTTTGTGACCGCCGTGTTGACTGCGTGTCATCACCGAAATGCTAAGCAGTAACCGTTGGATGAATATCAAGGGGACGGACAAGCTGACAAGAGGTGATCTATCTTACATATGCAGTGCGCAAACGCACTCGACTAAGCAATTCGTCGAGACAGATAAATAAAATTGTAATCACTGTCTAGGATTACGGAATATATCAATATATTTGTTTAGAGATCTATTTAATTCATGCACTTACGTACAAAACACACAAAAAAAAAAAATTAATTCTATACCCTATTCGCGTTAAGATGAGACATTTAAAGAAACCTTTTTTACTGTCTGTTCAACCAATTTTAACTTCTATTTCGTAGGCATAAGGATGGTATTAAAAGCAAAAAAGTCGTTACAATACCAACTATTTACTGCAGTTCCCATTTGTCATGCCACCAACGTAATAAAAGTCAAAATCGGTTGAACGGACAAGCACTTAAAAGTTTCTTAAATGTTTAATGTTATTTTGAACAGAGTATATTAGGGGCTCAAAGGTAATGCTTATTTCAAGAGAAATTTCTTACAGCTCAAATAACAAACCGATTATATATAATTTTAAAAATACCCGTGTGAAAAATCATGAGGAAAATATGTACATATTTCCGAAAAGCCAGATGTCGCAACAAAGGAACTCAAATGAGTTGTCATGTCAGTTCATCGTTGTGTGGTGTTGCGTGCAAGTATAAATTATAGGGATAAGAGTATAAGATGAATATATCTCCCACAGTGTGTAAGCCACATCAATTGTGGTTTAAGAACTGAAGTGTTTTTCTAATTGCAAGAAATCGTTGCAAACCATTGTGCACCCGCAAAATGTTCAAAGAGTAATTTAATATTACTCTTTGAACATTTTTTCACGCAAATCACGAAATGTACAGGAGCTCCTAATTTAAGGTTGTCGAGATGCAACGTCAGCCCATACCCAAACAAAAGACCAACCACAAACATTTTACAGCTAAACTAATTACAAGAAAAATTGGTAACCCTACCAAAAAAAAAGATATGGAACTTTCATCGTTGGAGTAATAAAGTGATTCTAGTCGGAAAGACGCTGGAACATTAAAAAAAAGACCAACATCCAATCATGGGTCGACCTTCGAGTTACACCGAGGTCGATACAAAACGGGTCATATATTAAAAAAAAGGAAAAAAGGGACCTCGTGCGTGAACACGGCTCGTGTTGGGCCCTTACAAATTTGTACCGCGATGTTCTTAAAAATAAAAGCCTTCAACTGAGAGCGCCCGGAGCCTTGCTTCGGAATCGTGCTAAACATCGCTTTGATTTTATAGACTCTTCTTAGACTTTGATTTTAAAGACTTCTTAGTTTTAGCTATTTACATAATTATCTTGCAGTAAAGATGTATTAAGGATAGTAGTTACCAATATAGACAACTGTAGATGCTGTAGGTACTTCGACAATTAACATTTTTAACGTTTCTGAAAATTGTAACGTTTTGACAGACGTGACTGAAGATGTGGTGTCTACTCTAAGCCCAATGCAGGTCAGCATTGACAGATACAATAGTATTATTAAAACAAAAGCAGTGCACGAATTTATTTTCCAATGTCAATGATACAGCACCAAAATTATACGTCTACGTAGGATAGATACTATTCCTCTTCAATCCCCTGATTCTTTTCAAAAGCTTCGATTTGTAATTACAAACGCGGCGCGAACAAAGAATGACACTACATCTAAACCCGATTTGCGTATCAAAAAGAAAGAAGCATTTAATAATACACCTTATTGCTTCGATATAAGAACTGTACCATTTCACGTGGGCGTTGATAAAGTTTGTAATGTCGGACAAAAGGACCGAAATAAACTCCCATGGTGTGTTATTATCAGATGTTTTAAGGACCCTATTATAAAGTTAATAATGGTTTCGATATTTTACAGGAATGCTTGTAACCTTAGAATATACATCATGTCCTACGGGCATCGCATTACTAAATCTAGAGTTGCCAACGACCATAATTATTGAGGTAAAAATCGGTCGGTACTATGAATTAAATTGGTGGCTATCACAGGGCGGCCTTTTGGGGAGGATGAAGTTTATATTTAATGTATCTTTGTGATCTGTGACGATTATTATATACAATGAATATTGCATGAAGTAAGGCCTAAAGTTTTGTTCAACAAACTTATATTGGGTCCCTACAAAAATTCTATAAAATATGATAGTATTAAAACTCACAACCAACACCTCAAAATTAACATCAAACGTCTACAAAAAACCAAATATCTATGCCCCAACAAAAATTGTATGACACGGTGTTCGTTAAACTCACTATGAAAACTTCTAATAAACAACCAAGGCCAGTTTTTTAATAGACACACAAGATTCACAGTGTCAGCATAGAAGAGGAATGTTGGAAAGTTTCGACACACAAAGTAGTTTGTGTCTGTTGTTGGAATACGAGCAAAAGTAACATTATAATGGCAAGCGGCGCGTGCGTCGACTAACTAACCCAACACGCTCACGTCAAACGACTAAGGAATTTCACTCGTATATGAGAAACAAAGATGAGGCTTTTTAGAGTATGTTACCTAATTGAACAAGTAATGAGCTCGGCACAAGACGTGTTGAATGCATGTGCATGCACAAAGGTCTCTTGATGAAATTTGAAAACACAACCGAGTTTAAATTCACTCATAAAACTGCTTAAGTTTAAAAAAATAATACTTTAATTTGCGAATCCACAATCGTATCTTTATATCGTAAACGAATATGGTATAATCCAGAAATAATATGATATAATCTAGAAATGGTAAACTAAATCAGGAACTAAAGACATACGATAATGGTAAAAAGTAACATATTCCGGTAAACATCCTACATAGTGGCGAAATAGTATTAAAGAGTGCATCACCTACTTATCATCCTACGCATATTAGGGTCACAAGTGGGACTGGTTACGACTAGAGGCGTCAAAGTGGACGAGATATAGAAAGTTTACTTCATCCACCTACCTTTGACACTCTTTAGAAGATGACAAAATAAACAATTTGTTGCAAGAAAATACAGCAGAAGGTATCGAAACTATTGAACATGATGCTTTAAATAAAAGTAACACAATTCGAAATACCTTAGCCAATAGCCAGAGATAATAAAATAAATATACACATTAGGATTCGTTTTCTTAAAATATACATATATATTTTTTTTTATTATGGATAAGCTCGCGTTTAACCACTATCTCACCTGATAGAAAGCGATGATGTGGCGGAAGATGGAGCACTCTTGCCTAGAAGATACCTATTCACTCTAGGCTTAAAGACCCCTAGGTTAAAGCTATCAGGAAACACAGACTCCGGTAGGGAATTCCGCTGAATTCCAATGAATGTGTTCCCAAACGCTTTGTACGTACGGGTGGGATGTCCACCATGTACCAGTAGCGCAACGCCGTATTGTGGTCCGATCATCGAACGGATATGTGGATGGATACATTTTCTATTCGGTGTCTTAAATATTAATGCATATTACTGGAACAAGCACAAAAACCAGGCAATTTGGGCCAGCGCAGTGATTTCATTAAGATACAATTTTCGCAATACAGAATTGAACAAGGATGACTGACCATTTAATTCTGTTTCACGGCTGTCTCAAACGTCGTCTGCGCTTGAACTCTTTCGTTTCTATGAGAACATAGTACCTTATCTATCATTAAGATCTCTAAGCCAGACAGATCTAAAGCTATTAGTAATGTAACTAAAGTACCTAACACACGTATTTCTTTCGTCTGCATCTACTCTGGCACCCTCATTATATGTACCACTTATTTCTTCAAAATACGTACATGTTATAAGATTATTTGGATACTTACTAAAATATTATGTTAAATGTGCCTTTGCATCAAAAAAGCCTTTTCAAAGATTCATTTGAAAATTACTATTAGACTTTTTAACGTTCCTTCTGATGGGATTCAAAACACTAATTTGAAGAGGAATAGGTTTCACTTTAACCCACCATGTGGGCTCAGTGGGTACGGACTGGTGTGGATGTGACATGTCTCAGAATTTTAGATTCATTGACATAAATATATACTAGATGGTGAGTATCTAAATTATGTTTTCCACACCAGTTATTTATTATATTCTTGAAGAGCTGATCAGATCCCCTGTCATGGTCAATCAGTCGACAAGAGGCAGCATCTCTTAATTTTTATATTTAATTTGCCAACTCATGCACACATTTACGATGTTTGTAACTGCAAAAGCTGATCAATTTAATGTCACCGTCAGCATCGAGTCCAGATTGAGTCGATGTAGGCAAGTAGCACTTTAAATAGTTATGTGGTTAATTTTCTATTTTCAGATATTTGAATAGGTTACTGTCGTTGATGTACCTGTGTTGATGCTGTGTGTTTTCATGTGTCTGTGTTGTTGTTGTGTTAACTTAAGTAACTTACGTAATTTATAATTATACAGATTCACAGGACTCATAACTTTAGGAGCTGATCTGAACCCGTCACCGTCAGTCAGCATAGCCTCAAGATTGAGTCCATGTGGTCTCTAATCTCCAGAGTGCTCTGTTTAGTTTTGTTTTGAGTCGTGCGCGGCGAGTGAGCGAGATGGCCCGATACGCGCCGCACGACGACGCCCGGCCACGACCGAAGATATCGCGTCTATCTGACGTCTTGCTTACTCGTTCTTTTTTTAAATTTTGATATACAGCCTTTATTGTGGTCGATGCGTCGATATTTCGAGCAGATATACGATTCGTAAATCTGCCGAAGAATTTCTTTGATCTCGGAGATCTAGGCACCGTAGGTTGTTTTTAGAAATTTCGTTAGTAAGGGACCCTTAGGATTTTAAAGGATAAATTTGGTTACTATAGTACCTGAAAATGAGAGAAGTAAAGAAGTAAGCTCAAACGGTTTTGGGAACACACTCATTGAATGTATGTACAGCTAAAGAGTGGACTTCCCTGCCAGACTCTGTGTTCCTTGATAGCTACAACCAAATTACAAAACGATAGTTAATGGCCTAGTCCATCCTACATACTTAATTTTTTGATTGGCTTGTAAAATGAACTACTGTCAAAAACGGACACTAGATCAAAGCTACATTATTGGTGGTGCGTAGGTAATTTCTTTTGATAGTCTCAAACAGCAAAGGATCGAAAGTGAACCATCCAACAGGTTTTCATAGTAGGGCTTGTACGACCGTGAACTTCCTGCCAGTTATTGTGTACATCCGTCATAAACTCGGTTCGCTGTAGGCTACCACCTTCGGAAAATAAAACTGTAACAGGAAATACAACTCTATCACGTAAGCAATAAGATACACAAGGACATTGATGACGGTAATGTAAATTTTAAACGTAAATAACTTATTTGTTAGTTCAGTATTTTGTTGTTATGAAGGTAAGGTATTAAGATATAAAAAAGCATATCCTATTTATAAAAAAAAGTGGTGCTAGAATACAATTCTATAAATAGAAGAGGGAATGCAATTTAGGTCTTGAAGCGAATTTATTCTGAAAGGTTCCAAAAGCTACTTAATTTTTTAGAATAGTACCTAACTACTACATAACGACACACTTATCCGTTCATGTTTTACGTCCGTCAACAATGCTCCAAAGAAAACTATAAATAATAATTAGTTATCTACTGTTAATAATCTTCATGACGTAATAAGACATTCAACAAAAATAAGACACCTAATACCTAAAACACAGGGGAACCATTCAAAGTCGACGTCTCGTTACCGATAGCAAGAAATGTAGATTTATAAAACTATATTTATGCAAATCAAGTGGTTGCGAAGCGGTGTTCCGCGTACCCGACATTTATACACGAGTATAAATATTCAAGTATCACTTAGCCTATGCAAATATGCAGGACCTCGGCGTCTTATGCCAATCACGTACTAAATGATATAATATTTCGCTTGACAACATGTGACGCATTCCGTATTGAGTATTTAGAGCTGTTCATTTGTTTCTTCTTGTTAGTCCCCGATTTGAATAAAGAAAGAAAGAAAGAAAGAAAAACTTTAATTCCTACCTCAGACATACAGTAGAATACGATTCATAAAAAAAAGAACGAGGATTTTTTAAAGGGGATGCAACTCGACATACATTTTCACTGTTTTTCATACAACCGCTCTTACACGATTATGACGTTAGTACACATTTTTTATTAGATATATCTTGTGGATATTATCTAGGCTTCTATTGAAATCAATGTCTAAATTTGTGTAAAACTAATCCAGTAGAGACCTCTGAAAATCGGCTATTTTGCATGAACTTTGACATTAATTAATAATTTACAAAAAAAAAATAAAAAAGTCAAAAAAGTATAACAATAGAAGCCTAGCAAATTTTATCAAGATTCTAAATAACGACAATTTTTTTCAAAAACTTTGAAAGTTTTAAAAAAACACGTACCTATTTTCTGGAATAAGTTTTGTAAAATATTCGAGTAAATCACGGGACTACCGAATGCTAACAGAGTTTTCAGCCGTTTTTTTTTCTCTTTTTTCGCGTTGCCTTTTCGTCAAACATCGCGTTGGATTGCGTTAGATGAAGTAACAAGCTTTTAAACCATGTACGATAGTGACGATAGGCGAGTGGAAAAGCAGCCTCTTAACGTGCCAAATATGTAGCCATACAGCCTGGAATTCAACGTGGTCTACGTTCTTTAAATGCCCTAAATGGTCGAAGCTGTTTCATCACTCGACTTGGACATTGTTGTAGCCCAGTATTCCTGAATAAGATCCATGTCCGGGATAGTTCCCTGTGCGAATGTGCTCTTGCGGAGGGTACTTTAGATCACATTTTCTTCTCCTGCTCCTTAAACAATAAATCTTTAGATTTTACTAACGTGTTGTACGAGATGCTAAAATCTGCCATTTTTGTTTGATTCGCTAATTGATTCTAAAGGTGTCTCAACGATTACTTTAACAGCGTTGTTGAATTTAGATAGTGCATTATGTCTTGACAAAAAAAAACATAAAAAACACGTAAATTGAAATCATCATTCTAGAGTTTTATATTATATCATATAATACTTCAAAAGTATAAATCCCTCTCGTTTATTTCTTCGGAGAATTTATTAATCAGTCAAATGATCGTAAAAGATTTTTATTGTTGATTTACTCAAAAACTTAAGAACTTAAGTAAAGAAAGAAGAAATGAGCTAAAAAAGAGAGAAATATAATATCTAAGAATGAAACCAGGAATTTTATTTAATATCATAGCTAAAATTCCGTTAAGATTTCGCCTGTGGTGGTGTGCGAGCTTTTTAGAGTGGCGCCTTTATCGAGCGCCTAAATTATTAGAATCTACTTTAAATATGTTATTCACGATAACGCGCGGTGATCGGTCTTATATCGATATGGGATAGATAAGGTACGTTTAAGTCCATCTCTTATCTCTAGACAAATACTGCTCCCGTCCATGCTTGTATTGCAAACAGAATCGAGAAATAAACATAAACCAAACGTTAGGTACTGAGTATACAAAAAAAAATAAAAAAATAGATGGTTTTATCAGTTAAATATTGAAATCGATGTTCATGCCTACCTATGTGCGGTATATCTATTCTCGGAATTCGATCGTAAAAGGGAATGATTGGTCGAAACAGGGATTCGATGTATTATTGTGGGTAAAATGTCCGTAATATAAACACGTTTGTATTTTAATTTTGCCTTTAACGACGTGATTGGGCATCGAGTAAGTCTTAAAAAATCTCGAAATAAATTAACAACTTTAACAAGGTACTAAATTAAAATGCCTTCCTAATTTATATCGTGGCAAGTAATTTATGAGCCATAGCCTTAGTTTCCACAAGTATGGAAGAGTCAGTTAAAGTCATGATTATGGCAGCACTTGGCATAGAAGTAATTCACATAATCATCTCCTTAGGTTTTTCCAACTAGCCGACTCCAAAGTTGGCTTGTAGTCAGAAATAAGACATAGCTTTTTTATTTTTCTATACGAGTAGATATTTAAAATATACAAAGTATGTTACAGATTAAGCGTTTTACAGTAATCTAAGGCTAATAACAGGTTTTCCTTTCTAATTCTGATAATTATACCTATTACATGCACACGGACTAATTACTTATTAAGAAAAAATCAATAAACACGAACAATATTGATTCAAGTTAAATTTGAATTAAAAATGAGTTAACAATATAGATTAAATTATAGGAGATCAATTGACAAGCATTTGCCATCGTTTATAGTTTTAATAAATTACTCTATTCAACCTTTCCATAAAACCATTGCATCGACTTAACCTACGTAGTACGCAGTGGTGGCCGAGTGGTAACGGCCCCGACTTACGAGTTGCAGATCACGAGTTCAAACCCAGCAGCAGGTTTATTACTTTTTGTATAATTTATTTCTTCACCACTGCTCTCAAAACCGTGAAGACAAACTTCGTGAGGAAATCGGCATGTTCTAGAACCAAAAATTCGAAGATATCTGACATCCACCAACCCACCCTGGGCCCGCGTGGTGGGTTACAGCCCATTCCCTCTCCTAGAGATGAGCTAGGCCTTTGTCGCAGCAGCGGGAACATTACAAGGCTGATTATGCTATGCCATGCTAGTCCACGGACCTAAAAACAACACCTGTACCACAGTACCGCAATCACACCATGTATAAGTCATTAGGTAGGTAGTTTCGCAAAACATTCCTCCGCACACAAACTCTAATATGATATTAATAACGTAGATTAGCCTAACAGGTTTTTAACTAACACCAGTAATTTATATTAAATCATAATCAGTGTCAGACAGTATCGGGCAAGCGAATCTCCCACTTCGTTTCCGTTACGTTATTTTATGAGTTTAGATATTTGTGGCACATCCCTATACATAAAGAGATCAGAAGCCTTACCTTGATTTGTTAAATAAGATGTCAGTCGTGAGAGCGACAAAGAGGGATGCGGATGGAGCTATGCATTATATTGGGTGATTGGTAATTAGTGACCAATACTTGAACACGTGATTGTACTCATGATTACAAGCAACTTTCCCAAAGAAACTTTTCCTACCGCTCATTCTTTTTATGTTTTATCACAATAACAAAACGCATCTAACCGTGGATCGCGATCAGTCGCAGGCGCGCGTTCGCTAATTTCAAACAGTTGTTTTTGTTATTGTGACTAAACGAATGAAAAGAAAGAATGAAAAACTTTTTATTTGGAAAAGGCGCAAACTTAAGACTAAAATATTACAAACATTTTCCGTGACAAAAAAAAATGAGTACTTAAATAAAGTTTCTTTGGGAAAGTTGTTTGTAGTCATGAGTACAATCACATGTTTAAGTATCAGTCACTAATTTATCAGTCATCCTATATAACTCCATTCCTTATCAGTTCAGTTAAGGTCGTCAAATGGATAGCGTTAAGAGCTTGTATTAGGTAGTAGGGTCTCAGTTTCAAGTTTTGATGCTCCTCTCCTCTTGAACAAACAAGTACGACAGCATTTGTATTTAATCCTAAAAATATTCAGAATAAAAAAGAGTTTAGAAACTTGAAAAGAAGAATGAATGCCTTAAGGGCCAAGCGCCCGAAAAGTGCCATAAAACCGTGATTTTCTGAGGCCTACTCCTCCGTAACGGCTAGGTCAATTGGTTTGAAAAAAATATATGTTTATTATAGATTCATGAACAATAATATCAACATTTGATTTTTTCGTGCAATTAATACTTTTGTCAAAAAAAATATTCAGCAATTTCGCAACTTTTCGCAACTTTTCCCTACTCCTTCGAAACGGCTTGGACCTTTAAAAACATTTTTACACATAAAAATTGGTGGTTAAATATTCTTCAAAGTGAACATTGCATATGTAAATCAATCAATATCTCGCAGAGAAAATGGATTTAAAGCGCTTTCCGGGCGCTGCTGGCCGCAAATAAATGCACAGATTTGCGTACTGCCGCCTAGGCGAGTGGGAGCGTTGCGTTCACATAATTTCGGTCAGATGGTTCAAGGGACTATACGCCTTAATGCGGGTAGTTACTGAAAACTAAATAGCATATGTAAATAAAACTGCGTTTTTCTTTTCAATTGCACTAGTCGCGATATTCGTTTCTGCATCCCCCAAAGAATGGCTGATAGAAACTTTCTATGGAATTGACTTAACCTGTGCAATTTATGCTCGTAAAGTATTAATTAAATAAACAAGTGATATGTCGCCAAGACTTATCTGCAGCCATGGAGATATAAACAACCCGTAATAATCTATTCAAGAATCACTGTAATAAAGTCCCATGGTCATTTGATCTAGGTACTCTAAAGGTATGCGGGAGTGCAAAGTCCCGCAAACTTGACACGGGGCCCGATCTAAGGGGGGGCTAACCGGGCATTTACCCAAAGCGGCAAAAACTGAGGGGCGACAAAATTGACTTATTCCTATCTCTCAACCTAGCCATCAACACCCAAGTTGCCAGGTTGAAAATTTTATGTGCCACCTTCCAACCTACTTCAGATTGGATATTGGAAATATTTAAGACTTAAGACTCATGACTTATCGGGCCCTGACCTGACAAGTGAGGATCCTCCGACCAGACGGGTGTTTTTAAGCGACTTAAAAAAAGAAGGTTTTCATTTCGGTTGTATTTTTTTTTATCATAATTTTTTTATGTTTGTTACCTCAGAATTCCGTCTTTTAGGGACCGTTTTGCCAATACCTTGGCTAAAAGTGTATCACAAATAAAAATTGTGAAATAAAAATCGTTTAGGTAGGTACAAAAAATATCCGACTTCACTTAAAAAAAAAACTCTAAAACATTCAAAATTAAGTAAGTACTCTAATTTCGGAACTCAGTGTTTAAGAAACACAGACTTCCGAATTTAGAGTAGGTTACTACTAATCTAGGCAGTTGCCTAGATTAGTAAACCGATAGATGATTTTGGGCTGTTGTTTATGTTCGAATCGCGTGGACAACTCTAATTGCGCGATGCAGGATTTCGTATTTTTTAGTTCTAATGTGGTGCCATAGATGTCGCTACACTACCAAGGTGCCAATAATATAATTGGAAGCCAAAAAGAGTAGTCTCCATTGGCATGCTTTAATCATCATCAGAGAGTATTAGATATGTTGGACGACACATTAGTAACCAAACTACCCAGATTATTTCTTAATACTGTGCCATATGTGGTCATTAGAAATGACAGTCATTTTCAAATCATAGAATCTGTTCTGCGATCATTTGCACACGGTTTTGGCCAGGCTTCATCTTATGCGTCATGATGAAACCATGATTAAATTCTCATTAAAATAAACTATGGAACATCCAACCATTTAGGACGAATGCAGCATCATCTACCTACGGTTCCAAAGAGGTTGTCATGTTTAATATTCGTCCATAGCGTGTTGTTAAGACATGAATATTGAATAATTCTAAAACCACCATCAAAATGGTCTTGGAAAACCGACTCGAACCGTCTATTTTACATACGAAAGCTATGAGCAGTGTCATCTGAGCGTCGCATGCGCTGGTTGCACGTTTCATAGAAATACCAGCGCCTAATCACTTCGAGGTATCGGAAGAAAACTCGACGGCGTCGTGTTAAAACAATTTTACACCTTCTGAGCATTGGATGGTCCAGAACCCGTTCTGTACAAACCCTCTATATTAGGACCTGTTACTTCGTTTAGGAAGTAGAAAAGTCATTTAGTTTTTCGCACGTAGACACATTTTTTCCGTCCGGTTTTGGTAGCACGTTAATAGTAACGCTAAATCATTCCATATGTATCTATTAATTAACACGCGGTCTGTTAAAATAAATGTAATAAATATTCTATGGTGCTCAGCGTTTTTAAATAAACATACGGATTGTATATTAACTTGATTTTGTCGGCCCCGATTTCCTGTAGAGGATGTTTTGGCTATAATTTAATGGGCCTACCTTTTAAATTTGGTCTCATGCTTTTTGCTCGTAAATACTTCTTTAACGTGACAAAAAATGTGCATATATGTATGGGTTTTGTCCATATAATTTAAAAGGTAAACTAAGACATAAAAATATTTCCAGAAAATGATAAGTATGCAGACAAAACGTTTAGAATCACAAAAATGTATGCAGAATTCGAAAGTGACGCCTGAAGCTAAGAATCCATATAAACGTGAATCCATCGCATGTAAGATCAGTTATAATGAGGATAATGATAGGTGCCCTGAACATTTTGGCACGGGCCTAATTCCAACGGGTTTTATTAAAAAAATCTGTAATTTGCCGCACGCGAATTTGTGTTCCAAATGTGTTGGCCTTATTGACCATCCACGGCGACGATGGTGTTAACATGGTGTAGTCCTACACTAAGTTGATATGAAAGTTTGTCAGTTACGAATTCTAGATATTATTTCAACATAAAGAATATTTTGTCAGAGTTTGGTCGACATCTAAAACGTATTTTATACTTTGCTGCATCCTAAAGTACTTCGGTTGTTATAGGGGTAAATCGAACCAAATGAGTGAAAGAGAGAGAGCAGGGGCGGCCGAGTGGTAACGGCCCCAACTTATGAGTTGTAGGTCGCAGGTTTAAACTCAGCCGCATTACTTTGTGTAATTTATTTCATCGCCACTGCTCTGAAACGATGAAGGAAAACATCGTGAGAAAAACGGCAAAATTCGAAGACATCTGACATCCACCAACCGCACTAGGCCCGCGTTGTGGATTACGGCCCATTCCCTCGCCTAGAGAGGAGGAATGAGTCCCAACAGTGGGAACATTATTAGGCCGACTATGAGTAAAACGGGACATATAGATAGCAATGTTTATAACATATATATGGTGGATATCCCACCAACACGCACAAAACGTTTTGGGAACACATTCATTGTGCGTGCGGCTAGGGAGTGGAATTCCTTGCCGGAGTCTGTGTTTCCTGATAGCTACAACCCGGGAATCTTTAAGTCGAGAGTGAATAGGTTTCTTTTAGGTAAGCGCGTTCCATCGTCGACCGCATCGTCGCTTTCCATCAGGTGAGATAGCGGTCAAGCGCGAACCTATCAACAATAAAAAAAAAAAAAAAAAAAAAAACATATAGGAAGAAGAAAAAAGAAATGATGGATGATTTGTTAGAATGAATAAAACGAGATACCTATATCTAAGCTGTAGAAGAAATAGATACTACACCAATTTGAACATACACAGCAGAACTAGAGACCACTCCTGGTCTCACGAGTTATGGATTAAGTCAATCAAACGCTTTACTTGGTTCCGTCACTGGCTTCAGGAATGTGGCATAATATCACATTATAGAACAAAACATTCCTGTGTATCTGACTAGCATGCTAGTTATAATACTTACTTTCAATGTTATGTAATATTGAGTGAAACACACTAGACTTAGCCTAAAGACCACCTAATCGTATTTTATTGTATTTAAGGATAAGTGACATTCTAATTATTTTATTTATTTTATGTGGACTTGGTGTATCCTCACAGCAGTAATCTAAATCGGAGAATTGAAATGGTGCAAATAGACTATTTATAATACTTAGTTACTTACTAGTATTTTCATCATCTGCTACGGTCCCTATGGTCCAGCAAAAATTTATAAAATTCGTTTGTCCCCAAGTCCTCTTTTCTCTCTGGGTGTATGTCGTCACTTGTGTAATGATAAGTAATATTCTTATTACTTTATTTATTTTATGTGCATCGATCTAGTATCTTCACAATCTAAGGAAATAATAATCATCATCATATTTCTGCCTGAATAAAGAATTTGAAACTATATTTTGGAATACCACTTCTGGCCGGCAGTGGGCCAACATCTTTTTCTTTCGGTCAACATCTCTAAGTGTTTATTTAGGTCTTTCTAACCCATTATCTTCTTTCACCAAACCCACCTACCTTGTCTTTACTAATCCTTAAATGCGCTAGTTTTCGTAATGAATATTAAATTTCTAATTTAATAAATGCCTACAACACTATATCTGTGCTTTGATGGGTGTAAAAAGAGACCGAATGATCGTCCGCTTTCTCGAAATTCCTGCCGCCTCCTCCAATTTGCCCTATCCATCGAAGGCATCTCGATTGATATCACTTAAACAGTTGGCGATTATAATCGAGTCCAAGAAAGGGGCTTGCTTTCCTTAAATAATGTTGAAGCGATTTCTCATATCTGAAATCCTATGTAAAATTCAAGTATGATAAGTTTTCTGCGATCCTTCAGTTCATATTACAGATGTATTTTCTTCTAATTAGCCTTTATATCCCCAGACTGGAAACCCTTTGAAAATAGATAGATAGATTGATTCTTTATTGTACACCAAAAATAAAAATTACATGAGAAACTTAATTTTTTTTTTCTTTTTTTTTGAAGAGTCTTATAAGATGCCTTCCAATACTAAATTATTCGCTAAAAGGTTACATGTCTAGAAACTAGTAGGCACTTGATTTTCATTAGATATAATTTTTATAAAATAATTTTCCCCATAATATGTAACTAGGGGTTGCTGAATAGTGAAACGTCAGTGTAGATTTCCTTTAACTTTATATTTAAAGCAAATCTACACTGTGCGCGGGTGAAGAAGCGGGCAAAAGCTAGTAAATAATATTCATCTCGTGGTTCCTATGATATAATCGTCCGCCAACGGTCTACAACTAGACATATTAGCATTGATTAAGAAAGTGCTAATTCATCGCTCATACCTTGAGTACGTAATGAAGCAAATAAACTATTTATATTTGTTGCATATTTTCTACTTTCGATAACAGTAAAGTTTTCTACTAATGTTCTAAAATTGAGAACATAAACCTCTTCCAAAAATTGCTAAATTAGCATGTTCTTAATGTCCCCCTTCTCCTTATGTTTTTATTAAATAGACTTTAATCATTTTTCTTGTTCAGGAGTGGTTTTTTAATATATAGTTTATGTTAAACCTGAATATATAGTTTGTTCACAATCAGTAGCTGAAAGGATTCCAATAGTTTTTACACCATGTTTTATGTTTTCCCAAAAATA
Organism: Mythimna ferrago; assembly: GCA_910589285.2. Lineage (NCBI taxonomy): Eukaryota > Metazoa > Arthropoda > Insecta > Lepidoptera > Noctuidae > Mythimna > Mythimna ferrago. The sequence goes on along the minus strand of OU342673.1, from coordinate 29,594,662 downwards.
TTTAAAAAGGGCACAAGTTGGACGACACAAAGTACAACACAGGTCACAGCTAGGCAGATCTAACAGAACATTTAGTTCACTTCTTAAACACAAACATAAATTCCATCTCTTATCTATCGACAATTACTTTACCAAAGAAAGCAAAACAAGTATGGCCACCACTTCTCAATAGTACCTGTCAATTTCACGAACACTTCCGATCTCGCCCGAATGCCACGTCAAAACTACCCACTTGTAGAAAACAATATGGAAAACGTCAAATGTAAATTAAGTATTGATTAGTTTAGTTATTTTGTTTATTTCTTTTTAATCACAACTCGTAAAAATGACCTTCGTTTTAAAAGAGATTCTTATAAACAAAGCGAAGATGTCTATGATAATATTTTTAGACACATAAGTCATTTTTCAAGTGTTTTTATGATAAATCCTGCATCTCACAATCAAAGTTTTCCAGTTAGTTAGCTTATATATAAAGTGTGTGGTCTGATAGACGGGTGGACCCCGCTCTTCATGGTAAACCGAGCATATAATGCCGGCCAAATTCGATAAGACGTACATAATGTACGTTCAGACACTATGACACTACCACCATGCAAAAGTCAAAATGGTTCCTTAGAACTAGGCCAAACTTCTCAGACATTAGTGCACCGAATTCGGTACACTTCTATCTGAGAAGTTAAAGTCTAACGCGTCTTGAACCAATCACAACCAAAGAAGACCATTTGTCCACTCCAATTTTTGGGTGGTGAATGAAATATTTTGGATTTTGAATCGTTAGTTTTGGTATGGTCACGTGAAGAGGAGGGATGAAACGCATGTTGTTAAAAGAGTTATGAGTTTACATGTAGATGGAATGAAAAATTTTGGGCTTAGTATCATCATCATCATCACTATTTTTCTTCATTGTCGCCACAATTAACCGTCCTGTGCGTCTCGCATTAATCGGATTCCCGCAACCCTTATCACATCATTGGTCCACCTTGTAGGAGACATCCTACAACGGATCAAACGATTGCGCACGCGCGTAAGTAAAAAAATTGTCCCAAGAACGTAGGTATTCCCGGTATAAAAAGCACATGTGCTGTACTAGGACAGTACGAGCGTGAAAAAGTAATAAACCACACACACACTCACAAATAGCCTTTATAATATATAGCTGAGAGCAGTGGTGGCCGAGTGGTAATGGTTCCGACTTACGAGTTGTAGGTCGCGGGTTCAAACCCTGCCAGGCGCATTACTTTGTGTAATTTATTTCATCACCACTGCTCTCAAAACGGTGAAGGAAAACATCGTGAGGAAACTGGCATGTCCTAGAACCAAAAATTCGAAGATATGTGACATTCACCAGCCCGCATTGAGCTCGCGTGGTGGATTACGGCCCTCCTCTAGAGAGGAACATTTCAAACGCTGATGATGATGATTATATAGCTTTTTCCCGCAGTTTCACCCACGTACATAAAATATAGCCTATGTTACTCAGGAATAAAGTAGCTTTCCATCGGTGAAAAAATTTTAGCAATCGGACCGGTGCTTTCAGAGATTACCTCTTATGAACATAAAAATAAAAAACAAACTTTATTATAATAATTAAAAAAAATAACCTAATAACTTCATAATAATAATAAAGCATAATTATCAGTCTTTTAATGTTCCCACTGCTAGGATTCAGGCCTCCTCTCTAAGAGAGGGAATGGGCCGTAATCCACCACGCGGGCGGGTTGGTGAATGTCACTTGTTTTCGAACTTTGGTTCTAGGACATTCCGGTTTCCGGTTTTCGGTTCCTCACGATGTTTTCCTTCACCGTTACAAGAGCAGTGGTGCTGAAATAAATTACACAAAGTGATGCGCCTGCCTGGGTTTGAACCCGCGACCTACAACTTGTAAGTCACTCGGGCTTGCTCGCACCTTTTTAAATTAATATATAGTCTGTCTAAAAAGTCAAACGACTTAGGAATTTTGTATAAAATTTAATCATTTAAAAAATGCTTATATTCGATACTTTTTATAAGGATTTTCTATTAGTAAACAATGATCAAGATCTCTATTGAACCAGTGTTGACTACATCAGATTTCATATTGCTCTAATAGTTGCACCTGCCATGTTATGTTTCTGCACCACCCTAAGGTCGACTGGCAGATAATGCCTAAGGCATTAAGTCCGCGTTTGTACAGGTTTATGTGCATTTAATAAAGATTTAATAAATAAATAAATAATTACCCAAATCGTTTTACTTTTTAGACAGACTCTAGAAGTGTGATACTTGTTATAATTTTTTTTTTTTTGTACACCCAGTATACACAGACAGTGTAGTATTAGTGAGTTTGCCGCCAATTTTCTTCGCGTCATGAACTTATCATCGGCACGTCATGTTTTTGCGTATGTAAACAAAAATGTCTGCTCGCCAACTACTCGCAAGCTTTGTTTGTGTTTTAAAATTTAACGGTTTATCAGTTTACCTAGTTAGCTATCAGTGTCAACGACACCTAATCTCGGTCCGCTATCATTATCTAGTTACTTATATATTAAATTATATTTTGGGTCATTACGGACTGTTTGCTTTGGAGTACGGTGCGTTTACTATGGACTGGCCGAATTAAGCGTGAAGAACTGTTTATGAGGATAAGACCTTGTTTCTTCGCTTTAAAATGTTTATATTTTATCCATCATCATTTCAGCTGCAAGAAGTCCATTGTTGAGCATAGGTCTTCCCCAAGTTTCATCACAGTGAACGGTCCTCTGCATTTTGCATCCATCGGATTCTCGTGACCCTGAAGATCATCGGTCCATCTAGTGGGATGCCTTTCAACGCTGCGTCTTCCGGTACGCGGTCGCCACTACAGAACGTTTTGGCCCCAACGGCCGTCAGTTCTGCGAGCAATGTGCCCTGCCTTCCCTCTACTCTACGATTATATTCGATTGCTGGGTATTTTTTGCGGATTGAAAAGGATTGAGTAGTGGAAAAATTGTGGATTGTTCTCAAGGTCACTAATTTTATAGGTCGAGAAAGGGTTTTTTGATGCTTTGATAGCAGATAGACTATCGCTGACATTCACGAGTGTATCTGTTATTAATTGCTTTTATATTTATTCTCTGCGAGCTAAAGAAGGAAAACAATTTGATTGCAATTATCGTTAACAGTTGTTAATCTCTCTTAGAGTGGAAACATATTTCCTTTCCACTTTAAGAGAAATTAAATATAGTTATAAAGTTGAAGTTACATAGAAAACTAACTTACTACACAACCGATAAGCATCCATCTAGGGACCGCAGAGACTTCCAAGAAAAGGTCCCGGCGGAGGCTGCGCAAGCGCATGAAAGAGACAGCCACATACGCCTCACACACAAGTGAGCTGGACAAAAAGTCAAGTGGATTACCTTCACGACTAGTCTTGTACATTAATGTTATTTAAGCACTGTAAAGTTTTTTGTTTCTGTGTACTATGCACTTTACTAGTGTTTTTGTAATTTGTTAGCTCGTGAATATTCGTATGTTTTCGTCTTAGAGAAACCTTTGTTGCTAGCTGGTCTAGACTGTGTAGTTATATTTTAAAGGGCAATGGAGAAGTTACTGTATTTTCATTTCAGCCATTTTTCGCTGGTTTTCATAGGTCGCAATGAAATATCTGGAGTTGATATTGCGAACATCTTTGATCACAAAAGAGATTCAAAGATTAAGAATGCTTTTACCTTAAAGCATTCTTAATCTTTGAATCTCTTTTGTTAATCAAGATGTTTTTTTTTTTTTATTGATATAAGTAAACTAGTATTTGACAGCTATCCCATCTGATGGTAAGCAGTGATGCAATCGTTTATGGTGAATTTATTAAGAGCCTATTCACTCTAACTTTGAAGAAATTAATGTTTTCATCAATTCCGTCTCCAACACATGAGGACCTATTGAGGATGATTGCCTTGTTAGCTATGAAACAAAGCAATTCCTTTGAATTTGATTCATGTCGGGTTCATTAGTGAGGAAATTATACAAATAAACGCCATAAGTTATACTTACTAATTATACAACAAATTAACAAAGAATATCGCACCAAGTCGAAAGATAGTTGTATGGTCCTCGTTTCTTATAATGACGTCAGCGTTCTTCCCACGTGCCAACAAATTTGCCTTCTACCCCACACTTTGAAATCGCTTAGTAAAAAACCAAAACCAATCAAGCTACAACCTTATCTTGTCAAACATAAAGCATAAAATGCAGAAACATTGTTCTTCAGTAGTTTCAAGCAGCAAGGCACGCGTCGATTGCGACACCGTCGAACGACTGACGACGTAACTCCATTTTCAAAACGGTACATCAACCTGTATTTATCCAAAACAGACCAAGGTTGGGTGAAAATAAAGTCGAGATTACCATGTGAGGTCGTGTCAAAAACTAGACGCGATGATCGCCCAGCGTCACCGTCGTCAACCTACATGGTATTAGGCAACTGCATCACTAACCAGCTGAATGCAAGAGGTCCGAATATAGCAGGATCTGTTTGAATTGCGTGACTTTTTAACTTGGTCAGGTAACATGACATTGCAACGGTGGACTGTAGGTGTATTTATTCAATATTAAAAGGCTTTTTGACCGAGCGGGGGCGATAGTTTGATAATGCAACTGTGTCAAAGGCTGCTTCTACGGCTATAAAGATACATCCGGTCTTTAGATTGCCAAACGAGACATTAATGAGTGTTATACAATTTTAACAGGTGTGGATCGGAAGGCCTGAGCTTCTTATGTAGGCGGACTACTTTCTGTCAAGTAATTACGGAGATTCTTTGACCTAATAAGACAAAAGGTAGCCAATCAGACTTTGGGAATTAGGAGGACGTTATCAGTAAAAATATCTACTTATCGGTAAACAACGACTAAACAGCATGTAACCTAATCATATTGTTTGAATTAGTCAAGTGTTTAGAGGATTAGAAGAATAAAGGGTCTATTACACCACTCGATATTCAGACAGACTTAGTCGTTATGCACTGAGGATATCGCTTACGCGTTGCATATCCTACTCCAGGGAGAGGGGGTGCCGCTGCCCCCCTCCTCCTGCCGCTTCAAAAAAGAAGTTTATCCCAGTCCCAAGGGGATGTCATTACTTGCCAAGGAAGGAAGCGATCACTCAAAGTTGATCAAGTACCTCACAGACAAAATCATTAGGTTTCTTCTCAGCCTTCGCAAAGGCGTTTAATTTGAGATTTCCTTCTGCAGATTATTTTTGTACTTATTTTAGCACTGGCTGCAGCCAGCGTCTTCACCTGAAAAAGTAGAAACTGTCATATCAATGTGATTTTCCAGAACATGGTCTACCCGTGTACCAAGTTTCATCGAAATCTGATCAGCTGTTTGAACCTGAAGAAGCGACAAACATACACACACTCACAAACTATCACCTGGAATACATATATCATTTTTACCAAGGATTCCTAGGTATAGGAGTTTCAAAAAAGTCAGATTCCATAATAATATTCAAATATTGATTAACCTACTTCGGGTTATTTATTTCCTTGAGCCATATAAAAGAGTTATTCTTTAATTTGGTGCCACAAAAACGAATATCGAGAATATTTTTAACGTACTTTAAACCTGGAGGCCCTACCACGGATCCATTTAACGACCTAGGGCCTACCATGACGTGTTATAATGTCAGGTGTGCGAATGAGAAAGAGGGACGGAGCTACACACCCTATACTGCTCCTTCCCGTACAGTTCAGTTTAAGTAGTCTTTTTTTTCGGTGGGAAAATCATCTAATGACATCCCCCGCTCTTGGGCGAAGCGGGAGATACTGTCAGACTTTTACTGACTAAAAACCCACTCCAGTTCCTTCGTTGCCTTTCGTACCGAGGGCTAAGCTACCTTTCGGAGCTAACCCTGGCCCCAGTAGGCTTCGACCCAGTACGCGCGCGGGAACAGTGTGCGCCGTCAACGACTTGGGCTCGGTCCGGACAGTTACTAGACGGTCGGACAGCGAGCTACCCATTGCTCGCCGTCCGCAAGCCCGGGTTTAGGTAGTCTAAAAGATCGCGATAAAAGCTTGTGGTAGGGCCTATAAACTGAACTGTTAAAGGGATGGGCCTTTCTATCATGGCCCCTTGGCCCAGGGCCATCATTAAAGTCATTAGGTACTAAAATACTTACACTCGTTTAGCACCAACCCACAATATGAATTATATATAATTTATCACTATAACACAAATTATAAAAAAAAAAGAATAAAATGTTATTACTAGGAATAAATGGTCATTTCCAGATTCGTTGATTGCAATTGTAAAGGTGATTGTTTGATTGTTACCTTTAGGAAGAAACGAAGGAAAAATGCTGTAAATATAATTTGTATTTATTGTTAAAACTGTTTTCAATGTAAATTGAGTATTTTCATCATAAAGAATATTTTATTTAGTTCAAATCTGCCACTCCCTCCCGCTCAGCCCAGAGAAAGAGAAGAGGATTTGATGATATCCTACAAAAAAAAACTACATTTAGCTTAACTAAACAAACAAAGCTCGAAGAATCGTGGCAATGGGCAGGGCACTTTGCACGCAGAACAGATGATCGATGGGGACGAAAGGTTCTGGAGTGCCGACCGCGTACCGGAAGACACAGCGATGAAGGACCTGATCAGGGACGCGAGAATCCGATGAATGCGAGACGCACAGGACCGGTTGCCGTGGCGACGCTTGGGGGAGGCCTATGTCTGACAGTAGACGTCTTTCGGCTGAAATCATCATAAACATGTAAATAAAAATCTTGAACGAGGTCTAAAATTAAAATAGATTTTATTATATCGTCGTATAAAATGTAGTAGGTAATTATCTCATATGAAGTTTCAGCTTTGCAGTAGGTACTATAGTCCAATCGTTTGAATGGCCCATAAGACAATTCCAATACCTTTTAACTGATCGTTAACCTCGACATTTCATTCAGCCCATACAGACACATTTAACCAAAAATTATTTGAATTTCGAAGGAAAACTGTCCTTTTAACTAATCGTTATGCACCTCGAAATTTTATTCACCAGACCTTTGTAAATCATACCGAGTAATATTTGAATTTCGAAGGAAAAACGTGGTCCTTTATTCTTTTTCCTTCGAAATTCAAATTAAATCCGGTAGTATTGAAGTGTCAACGGGTCAGATGTATGAACCACGATTGGAGGCACACAATGGAGCGCGAATGAGTATAACTAAGTATAAAGTTTTGAGTGTAACGTTGCTGGGCACACTTTCGACCTGCGTAGGCGCAGGGCAACCGAACAAATCATAGAAGGAAGCGGATTTCGTTTTTGATATATAATTTTCTAACAAAAAAGTCAAAAAATGAATAGGTATTCAAAATATTCAAGATTTTTGATTTTGATAGACAGTTTTAAAAAAAATGCTTTTTTTTATTTTATGTCAGTTTCAAATATTCCCGTGACGTAATCTCGTAGATATACACGTTTGAAATCGTAAGTTAGGGTCTGATTCGTGATTTTTTATCGAGCCAACTAATTTATATCATATTTTGATTTTTGCCCAGCGGTTGGTTGAATTTCAGAGGTTCAAAAAAAGTACAAAATTAGTAGAACCTGGCCTTAATCTCTCAGGCTCAAGTATACTGAATTCGGTATACCTCGGTACCAGTAAACATAAACCGTATAATGTAGAAATAGATATGAAAAGTACCGTATTTGGTACTCTGGTGCCTGACAGGTTAAAACATCTTCGAAGTCGATGTTCTCCTATAACTTGTACCACTCAAAAACATAATCCCTATCGGGAAGGGTCAGGGGGGGTCTGGATTATAAATTTTCTAAAGAAAGTATCACGTGGGCTGCGGCGCGTGCCATGTTACGAAATGAGCAACAAATGAAGGTTTGACTTCAAATATAAGAAGAAACATGTTCGGTACATTGTTGATTTAACGTTTAATGTCATCGATATGTCTTTGAAGAGTTTGTATTTACATGTACAACGTAATAACTGAGAATATTGCTTAGATGTATGTGAACTTATACCTTATACTCCATCTGTTTAGGTTCAAGGGACTATGAGCCTTAAGAGCTCTTGGTCTGGGTCTGAGAATGAAAGAAAAAAAACGTGTTGCGCTGACGCCAATTTATATGGGACAAAGGCAGAAAGATAATGATGATGATGAATATTGTGCCAATGAACGAGATTCTTTACCTTATTTTATATACAAATACAAAACGTTTTGGTAACACATTTATTATGCATACAGTCAAGGAGTGGAATTCCCTGCCGGAGTCTGTGTTTCCTGGCAGGGTACAACTGATTTCATATACAAGTACAAAGTGTTTCGGGAACACATTTATTGTGCGTACAGCCAAGGAGTGGAATTCCCTGCCCGAGTCTGTGTTTCCTGATAGCTACAACTTAGGGGTCTTTAAGTCAAGAATTTATAGGTTACATCTAGGCAAGCGTGCTCCATCGTCGACCACATCATCGCTTACCATCAGGTGAGATGGTGCTTAGCCTATCGATCGATAATATTTAAAAAAAACTTTTTAGAAAAAGTGGAGTTTTAAAAAAAAGTTTGTTTATTTTTTTTTTTTATTTGCTTTATTTTTTATTATAATTATATCCAAAAAAAAATTATATACCAATGCCTGTTTAGTATTATTAATGAGGTATACCTAAATGTATACAAAATCCAAATTATTTCCGGCTTTATCAGATAAGCAGCTCAATGACGAAAAAAAACACAACAATCTACCACACATAACCCAACCTTGGAAGCCCCGGTACGTTTGACTCCAAACCAAGTTTCAAACGTCCATTTAGAGAGCAATGAGGCAAGCTATTGTATTTAGCGCACTAGTCTTTATATTAATGAATGTTTATGTATGTGGTTCGCAGAAGTCAAATAAATACAACATTCATTGTAATTCGATCACGCCAAAACGTAGACTTTGAAGTTTGAATGTCGGTACTTTTCACTAAGGACAAAATATTTAAAGCTTTGTGTTGTGACGGGCAAGACAGCATAAATAGCTGATGGTGACTGTCTGTGTTTCCTGATAACTTAGGGGTCTTTAAGTCAAGAGTGAATAGGTTACTTCTAGGCAAGCGTGCTCCATCGTCGACAACATCATGGCTTACCATCAGGTGATATGATGGTCAAACGCGAGCCTATCAATAATAAAAAAAATGAAGAGAAGATCTTAGAAGAAAAATCTTTTTGAATATTTCAGAGTAAATCTAGAACTACATTAGACCGACGCACACGTGTAACATGTCTGATTTGTACGTAGAACGACGTCGCGTGGCGTGGAGCTAGTGCAGCTCTACAAGTCTAGTTTCCATTTAAAATGTATGGAGACCGACGCGCCCAGTTCGGTGTACGTAGCACACATGTGCGCATTGTAGTTCTAGCTTTAACTTACTTCGTTAACTACATAATTTCAGCCTAGATTTTTTTTATCCTTCTCTGCTGGATATAAGTAGACCTGCCTTATACTTCTTGCATCCAGCGGATTTCTGATTGCCTATATTATCCAGATTATGGCTGAAAAACCACGCTTATAGACTCTAATATCTTTATTAAGCTATTGCATAGCTTCTATCGCGGGCCTTGAGCGTGGAGACCGAATCCAGAAATTCCGTAACGAAAATAACCTAACACCCCCCACTCATTTGTTTTTTGAGCGTGGTGACCGATAAGAAAAAAAATGAGTGAACAATCAATCAAAATTCAATTCAATGTGTGAAAGTGTAACTTTAATTAATATCAAAGAAAAAAAAACAAAGGAAAAAAATACTGCATAAATAAAATAAATAAATAATTATAATTGCATAAGTTGATAAAAATGCTATGCAATAGCTTTACCGCGGCAGTCCCCGAGTGCCACACGTCTTTTTTTAAGCTATTGCATAGCTTCTATCGCGGGCCTTGAGCGTGGAGACCGAATCCAGAAATTCCGTAACGAAAATAACCTAACACCCCCCACTCATTTGTGGTGGTGGTTTTTGAGCGTGGTGACCGATAAGAAAACAAATGAGTGAACAATCAATCAAAATTCAATTCAATGTGTGAAAGTGTAACTTCAATTAATATCAAAGAGAAAAAAACAAAGGAAAAAAAATACTGCATAAATAAAATAAATAAATAATTATAATTGCATAAGTTGATAAAAATGCTATGCAATAGCTTTACCGCGTCAGTCCCCGAGTGCCACACGTCTTTTTTTTTTCTTTGATGATACCTATAGAAGACATAACTTAATCAATTCCAATGTATGAAATATTCAAGATTTCATGGGAAAAAAAATCCCTACTACCAAAATCCGAACAAAGTCACGGACATAAGCTAGTATCAACATAATGTTATAATCATAATGCAAATAAATTCATGTTTATTCTCCTTGGCCCCATAAACGTTGATGTTTCCTAGTGATATCCCGAATACGTTCCATTTATTTACAAAGGCACCCTTGTGTGTATCCTTGAAGATACGCACTGATATACGACCTTGTGCTGATATGATTTTGAGGTAAAATTAACATTTAACCTCGCAGTTATATCATATTAATTTAATATATTTATAATGTTAAAGTTTGTTGGAATGGCTTCCTTAATTTAATTTAATATTTAATTTAATATTCCACAACTATCACACAACGCTGTCTAGTCCCAAGCTAAGCAGAGCTTGTGTTATGGGTACTAGACAACTGATAAACATACTTATATATTTCTAAATACATACATATTATAGATAAATTACACCCAGACACAGAACAAATGATTATGCTCATCACACAAACATTTGTCCTGGGTGGGAATCGAACCCACAACCTCCGGCATAGCAGTCAGGGTCACTAACCACTAGACCAACAGGCTAGTCAAAAAAGTCCTTAATAATTGAAAAGAAAGCGATGAATCGTGATCGTTGGAAAAAAATGGATGGGGGTGTTTCAGCTGTGGGGCAATATAGGCTAGCTAAGAATCTTGTGTATCCCTAGGATTTATAAAATCTTTGATGGCTACCTAAGAAATATCAGCTTTTATTTATGAGCCGCCAAAAATTTCGTCGTCGTCACTATCATCATCATAATTTCAGCCGATATACGTCCACTGTTACCAAACGGTAACCTCTGTGCTCCGCTATCTAGACATAAGTTAGGCTTTGACCAGTCAGAGACTGAGTGAGTCAGTCAGGACTTTGGAGGTAGGCGGAACAGAGAGTAAAGTCCCGCAAACCTCCGTTGAAAAGGGAGGATCCTCCGGCCAGACAGGTTTTATGGTCTGGTGGGCGACTGCCCGCTAGATGATTTCGGGCTGTCGTATATGTTCAAATCGCGCGGAGAATTTTGATTGCACGATGCAGGATTTCGTACTTTCTTTGTAGTTCTTATGTGGTGCCATAGATGTCGCTACAGGACTTTTGTTTTAAACTGCTTCGGGACACGTTCTATTCATTAAACCCCAAGCGAACGCCGCCGTTCGCGCATCTATTGTCTTACTGTTGTCTCAAATTGACGGTATCTGAAAGGTTAAATACGTCTAAATGTTTTTATTTGTAGACTAGCTGTGCCCGCGACTTCGTTCGCGTGGACTACAGGATTTTGAATTTATTTTTTCTAAAATAAAAGTAGCCTTTGTTACTCCTTATTACATCAGCTAGGTACCTGCCAAAAAAAGTACCATCAAAATCGGTCCAGCCATTTCAGAGATTAGCCCGGACAAACAGACAGACAGAGAAAATTTGTAAAAAATGTTATTTTGGTGTATGTAACGTAAATATATTCATATATGCATGTAGTAAAAAGCAGTTATTTCAATATTACAAACAGACAATCCAATTTTATTTATATTTATAGATGTATAAATTTTCAGTTAATCAGCGAATCCTCCTTAAACCACGCATCTAGATAGATAAACACAAAGGTTTTGGATAATGTCGATAAAAACAAATATCATCCTTCTGGATATTGTATATTTATTATTACTAGTGATTTGTATGGGTCCCGTCTTTTAAAGGTCCGCTCTCGGCCACTAAAAGACGAGACCTGCCGGATGAATCTGCGATACACCAAGAGTGGAGCAGAGACCGACTTTACGCATGCGCTACTCGTAGGCTACGAGTAGTGTTGCCAGGCGTCCCAATTTGCGCGGGATGTCCCGCTTTTAAGGGGTCTGGGGACGCGTCCCGATTTGCACCTGATCGGGACGCTAAATGTCCTGATAAATCAAATACCCTGAAACTCAAAGAGCTATTGAAGAAGTCTAGGTTTTACTCAATTTTATTTATTTATTTCAAGTACCAAAGACTCATTTCAGTTACAAAATCATACGTATACTCAATTAAAGTTTGACACGCCCTTTCGTTCCACCCCAGAGCGGAGGAGTCATTGGATGATTTCCTACCTAAAAAAAATCTTTATTAAAAAAAATATGTGTCCCGATCTAAAACTCTAAATCCCGATTTGTTTTACCATCTGTCCCGAATTTTATCCAAATGAACTTGGCAACACTAGCTACGAGTGGCGCATGCGTGAAGTGGGTCTTCGGAACGCACACTCGCTCATATCATTGTAATGGTTGGTCCATTACAATGATACAAGTGAGCGAGTGTGCTAAAGCTATTAATAGGACATTGTAAAAAATGCGCAATACAAGGGTAGTGTGACGACAACTATTGATTGATGACTGTTTTGTAAAGATCTTTACTGAAGAAAATGTAAACTAACAAATGCACCTCTTTTAACATACACTTTAAAGAATTATCATTTATCGACTGCTCATTTATTTATTGACGAAAAAACTGAGGTCCTACCACAACTTCTTAACGCAAATTTATCATCATCATCATTATTTCAGCCTATAGACGTCCACTGTTAGACATAGGCCTCCTACAAGTGTCGCCACAACGAACGATCTTGTGCGTCTCGCATCCATCGGTTTCCCGCAACCTTCTCCAGGTCATCGGTCCACCTTGTAGGAGGCCTTTCATTGCTGCATCTTCCGGTACGCGGTCGCCACTCCAGAACCTTTCGGCCCCAACGGCCATCTGTTCTGCGAGCAATGTGCTCTGCCCATTGTCGCTTAAGTTTGGCAAAAAAAATCGTAGTACAGATTAATTCATAAAAATCGTGTCAGTGTCAATACCAAAAAGTTTTTATGCCAGAAATTAAATTTAAAAGTCGAATGCTGCGCCTGAATAGACTCGGATGACAGCTAAATAGTTTAGTTACACAAAAAATCAATTACCAGCCATGAACGGGTAAAAAAAGCTTTCTTGTTTACGCTTTTACTTTTGACAAAAGGTTCGTCAATTCATGATCGAAAAACATTATTGAACATCTTTCAGCGCACGTTAATAAGTCCAAAAATAATTATTGTGCTTATTTTCATAAAAGAAAATATTACCTACTAGCTTTTGCCCACGGCTTCACCCGCGTAGGTACATAAAATATGGCTTGTGTCACTCAGGAATAAAGCAGCTTTCTACTGGTAAAAAAAAATTTAGCAATCGGACCAGTACTTTCAGAGATTAAATCCTACAAACAAAAAATGTAAAATCATAATAGAAACTTTACCTCTTTATAATATTATGTAGATTTCTATCTATGAAAAAAATAATTAAGTAAGTATGTAGGTAGGTAAGTAAGCCATTAAATATCCAAATAAATTTACAATAAAATCAGATATTACTTCAAGAAAATGAAAATAAAACCCTAACAAGATTAAAAGCATAAAAAAACTAGTTCAAGGATAAAAACTAAAAATCGATAAATCAAAAATTACATTGGACCGGTAATTGGCGCTTCCACCTCACCGCTATTAAATAGGACACGGGAAACTGTAAGGTCACAAACAGCTCGAGTAAATATCGTATTGACACAGAACTGAGATTTTTTTGGAAGTTTGGCTATACAAGTTACCGATATTGCATCCTTTTATAGCTATATTAAACGAATATTACGCCAGAAACACGTTACCGTTAATTAGAGTACACTGCATTTTTTGTTATTTACACACATTATTTATTAAAACAAAAGCAAGTATTTGACATTAACTGCCTACGCAAAGAACACTCTATTGATAGATGCTCAATAAGTAATTAAAGTCATTATTAATTATAATTATAAAACGTCCATCAAAGGGTTTCGAAGAATTGCCTTTTAAACATCTTTTCCGTTGCACACCTGTCAAAAAACTTTGACCTACAACTTAAAAACTTTTTTGTTACATCCTATTGTATCTGTGGCGCTATTTAAATTTCGAATGTTGCGTCAGGGTCGAATTCGCGCCTAGACCATGGATTCAGTTGTTGTTGTTTTTAATGTTTCATGTAGGCTGCGCCCACTTGCCGTTGCCTCGTAGTGTTGAAAAGAAACGTGGGCTAGTTGTAAATATCACTTAGTAAGTCAAAAGACGACCAAATAGAGCCTTACGTCATGGTAATAAGGTTTAATTTATTTTTTATGGTTGTAAATAAAATTGACTTTAGTTTTAAATATGGCTACCCACACACCCCCTCAAAACTTTTTATTTCGCAATTAACACGAAGGATAGCTGCTTTCGCTTCGCTATTCGTAGAATATTTTATAACAGTTGGTGAATACGTTTTTAATTACGAATTGTATTTTGAGACTTTTAGCTTTAACAAACTGACAACACCTAGCATACAATGTTATGTTAAACTCGTTAAAAAATAAAAGGCCCGTTTTGACATTTGAGAAAAGCACGACAATAAAATAATAGATAATAAGTGGTCCCGTGTAGAAGCAGCTATTTTATCTATTTTAGTAGTAGCTACACTAAAGGGACGAGCCGTTAGCTAGACAAAATACAAATATTTGTTTTAAAAAGAGTGTCCATGAAGTTTCTTGCACGTTCTTCTCCATAGAGACTTACGCTTTGGAACGTGCAATTTAGCTTCACTTTTCTTGGACTGACCGACATTTGACTATTCAAAAGTGCCTGCATATGGTCTATTTGAAATAAATGTTTTTGACTTTGACTACAAATGTCAAAACAGGCCTTTATTTTTCGACAACTCTATCATGCCAAAAGTTGACATAAAACTCCATTCTAAAATTAACTTTTTGAGCAACAACATTCACCGGTACAGCCTAAAGCGAATCAGCGTTACAAGCACACGGTACACACGGCAAAAGTGTAAAACAGCGTGTAGGCACCGCCTCCCGACTCGAATCTGAGGGAATTTTAACGACCAGTCGTACAAGTTCTGCTTCATAATGCGTGTGCCCAAAGGCCTAAATGAGCCTCTCAACGGATTCGTATCTTATTAATTGGTACTCGTGACTTTGGACAGGGGAATACTTGCTTTAACTTGTATAGCTACCTCGATAATCATTAAAATATCTCTTTAGTTTAGCCATGGAGCATGATTTCTATTATATTCATGAAGAAACAGCCGTTGAAGTTTTTACGAAGTTGTTTGATCTGTTTCGGTGTGAATAACACTTAGTTTAGGTGTTATGTATGTACTGGATGTTTTCGTAATAGGTTGTTAGCACACATCTAAGACGTGACAAGGTTTTAAAGAAACCAGTTTTATAAAGATCGTATAATATAGGTTATCTTCTAGCCTGAAGTTTTTAACTATACTAACTAAATACTAATATATCAGCTAAATAATTTTCCTTCATTATGAAGGCTATTTTAAATTTCTATGTATTTTGAATGACTATGTAAAGTTAGACGGGTGGTGGGCCCGTAAAAAAGAAAAGGGGTGCTCTGAAACCGTGAGGTAGGGTTGTGGCAACCACGGAGGAGATGGCGGAAGGACTTGCATCAAAAAGTGGTTCAAAGCCAGGCATAATGGAAGGAATGGAATCGTATAACCAGCAGTGGGACACGTTAGATACAATAATCCTTACATATCATACTAGCGGCCCGTCCCGGCTTCGCACGGGCAATAAATATAGCCTATGTTACTCAGGGTGAATGTAGCTTTCAAGTGGTGTAAGAATTTTTGAAATTGGCACAGTAGTTTTTGAGTTTATTCGTTACATACAAAAATATAAATCTTTCCTCTTTATAATATTAGTATAGAAAACAATATCCTCCACCGCGTCCGTCTGCATTTTCGCGTTAAACTCAAAACTACTGATCGGATTTTATAAAAGTAGTAACTACTACTACACTAATAATATTGCTACTACTATTACTAATACTACTACTACTATTACGACTGCTACTACTACTAACACCACTTACTATTTTTTTTTTAAACCAGCATCTGAATATTCGTATATGTTTAAAGAAATAAACCTTTACAATTTCATGAATAGTATTTAACTGATTTCATCTTTTCCTTTTGCAGGTAAGACCATGCCATCACATTCAAGCAAATCGTACGTAGGCACCCAAATGAGTGAGTGTAATTCACAAGTGTTAGATGTTACTGCAACTAAAACAAACAATAATAGGCGATAAGTCTATCATCATATAATATGATGTTGAGCAATCGGTCGTGGGCAGGAGTGATCGGTAAACTAGCAACTTCTAATAGACACCCACTGTATACCGATTAGTACCTACCTTTTTGTAATGTTAGGAGGTCGTATACAAATCAAAACTGACAAATTAAAGAACGGATCTGTTAAATAAACAGGTGGGAAACTGGCAAAGGAACTGTCATAAGGTGTTTTTAATATCGTGCGGATTTCGTCACGCATGTGGACTTACTCCGCATGCAGAAAATTTTACAAAACTCATCCTGGCATTACAATAAATATTTGTATGAAATGGATATACGAGTAATATACGGGGGCAGAAAAACCGCACGATATTAAAAACACCCTTAGTTTTTGTAATTGCTGTGATATTGTAGCGAGAAAATAAATAAATATATTATTATCCATATTATTTCGAAGCCGAGTCGGGTCCCTAGTAATAATGTGAAAGAAATCAATTTTTAATACCAAACATGTTAGTAGAAGATTTGGCAACTGTTTTATAGTCGACCGCCAGCCTGACACCAACCCTCCTTGGAAATGCTTTTGTTGGTGGTCTACGCACCACCATGGTGACCTTCGGTGTTTTATAGTACACACGGTCTCAGAAATGTCTATTAGTCACCTCTTACGACACCCACGGGAAGTAATGGAAGAAAAAACGTGTTGCGCCGACTCCAAGTAATATGGGATAAGGGCAGGAAGAAGAAGAAATCAATAAGTTTTTATTAAAACAGTCCTGTAAACTTTCAAATAAGCCTACCTGTCCTTGTAATATTTTGATAGATACAGACCATAGATATCCAGAGATATGCCTTCATTGCGGAATAGTAAGGAGTCCTAGTGAGGCCGCTTATCTCCCACCAAAATAATTACAACATTCACAAATAGTGTATTTACGACACACATTTAAAATTTGTTTTCGCACACTAAGAAGAAAGCACCTACACTAAATCAATTTCTAATAGCACACATAAACAGAATGGGCGCAGCATGCACTTGTAAACACAAGTCATTCAATTCACGATATCCGTGATACAGACCCATATGTACATTCAGGAATGAAGTACAATAAGCACAACTTAGCATACAATTATAATAGGCATGAGTACGATCAACCCACAATGTTCCCACTACTGGGATGCAGATCTCCTCCCTAGGAGAACAAATTGGCCGTAATCTACGGGCCCAGTGCGGGTCGATGGATGTCACATGTTTTGGAATTTTTAATACAAGTTTTTTCATGAAGTTTCTCTTAACCGTTTTGAGAGGTACAAAGATCTTAATAAAATAGCATAATCAGCCTTATAATGCTCTCACTGCTGAGACTCAGGCCTCCTCTCTGTAGAAGAGGGAGAGGATCGTAATCCACCACGCAGCCCCTGTGCGGGTTGGTGAATGTCACATGCCTTTGAATTTTTAGTTCTAGGACATGCCGGTTTCCTCACAATGTTTTCCTTCACCGTTTTGAGAGCAGTGGTGATGAAATAAATTACACAAGGTAACGCGCCTGGCTGGGTTTCAACCCGCAACCTACAACTCGTCAGTCGGCGCCGTTACCACTCTGCCACCACTGCTGCAGTAATATAAAATTAACACCTACTTAAATAATGCAAATTCATATTTGGTATCTCCTGTATATCCACTAAACACTAAAGTTTCAAGTTTGAGATACGTTTGTTTTATCTTCACCATCTCGCGTCAAAACCCCGGCCGTCGCTTTTTATATAAAAATATCAGGTTTTCCGATGAATATCACTGATATGCTTCGAAGGTAGAAGAGATACCATCAAAACAAAATATTTAAAACACTTGAACGCTGAAATAGTTGAAACTTTATACTAACGGTTAGGTATAATGACCACAGCCGTCATGGCATTTCTCTCGATACTTTTTCCACTTATATTTTATCTGTGGATTCATGTAAAAGATTGCCGTTTGTGTTGGGAATTAACATGAGACTTACAAAAGTTACAAACAATGAAACGCATGAAATCAGTCTCTGTTTCACGCTTACTGTCACGGTTGAAAAAATAAAGAAAATAAGCAAACAGTTGTAAGTAGGTAATTAATTTTCCAGATCTTAGTTCCGTTGACCAGTTATCTACTGACATTTTGTAGCAAAGGAATTTGAGATTTTATTTGAAAAGTATCAGAAACTATTAATAAAACATGATAAAACGTTATTTTTTGTGGAATATTTATCATATAAATATATACGCACGCATCATATTCTGGTCCCGCTCGTGTAATATGATATTTTCGAGCGGCTCAAGGAACCGCGGTCAATCATTTTACCACCAACTTGAATATGCGTAATTTTACCATACGTTCACATTAATCAGCCTACGTCATATTAAAATGGTTGAAAAGTCTGAAAGCAAAGATAAGACATACTACTAGTAGTAGTTTTTAGAATGTTCAGAAACGAATACTT
Organism: Mythimna ferrago; assembly: GCA_910589285.2. Taxonomy (NCBI): domain Eukaryota; kingdom Metazoa; phylum Arthropoda; class Insecta; order Lepidoptera; family Noctuidae; genus Mythimna; species Mythimna ferrago. The sequence continues at coordinate 29,575,800 of OU342673.1, read as the reverse complement.
AATTGATTCTAGCTGTTTTTAAAATAAGCATTTTTTAACCTACAAAAAAAATATACATATTCTTTTAGGATAAAAACACAAATACATATATAATATTACTGGTAAATATTATATATGTAAATATATATTATTCATTAATAAATTTAAAAAAAAAAACCTTAAGTAAAAACTAAAAATAACATAAAGTATGACGTAGAAAAACTCCGATGTTGAATGGTAATGTACCCAAAAGACTGGCGGCGTTGTCATGCCGTTTTTTATTTATTTAGTGTATTTATAAATTTATAATGATAGTTAAGTGTTTTTTTTTTTAATATGTACAAACTGTAAATATGTAAATCATCTATAAAAATAAATAAATAAAAATATTACTTATTTCAATAAATTCTTGATAAATCGTTATTGCGTCACTGTGTTTGTATGTGTGAGAGAGAAAAACATTTTATTTGGCAGAAGAGGGCGCAAAAGCACTAGCAATATTTATTATAGTGCGTAGATTCCCATATTATTTGAAAACTAATTTTAAAAAAGACTACTTATGTGCATTTAATTAAAATTTCAGAGCTTGAATTAAGATTGCCATTAAATCTTCTAGTTAGGGTGTATTATAAGGGTTTGCATTAAGCTAGAACTAGATTAAACCGACGAGGCACATGGGCCACACCTGATTTGTACGTACAATGACGTCGCGTGGCGTGTATCTAATGTAGCTCTACAAATCTAGTTTCCATATAAAATGTATGGAGACCGACGAGCCCAGATCGGCGTACCTACGTGGCACACGTGTGCGCAGTAGGTATAACTTTTTTCTAGTTGCATGTTGTATACACGACTTAAAGTTAGAATAACGACTTTTTTCCCTGCGCATGTCTTAGATATTTTAAAAGCAAATCACATACCTTCGTACATTAGTTAGCATAAGCGTTCGATAAACTAAAAGGCTCTAATGTTTTGTTCCCGACTCTTCAACGAAGATTACAAACAAGAGTGGCCTCGGGTTTAGATAAACGTTAAGAGCTTTGAGACCGCACTAATGTGACCACAGCTTTATCATACCTCGGGATACCTTTCTTGGGCGATTTGATGCGCCTTTAGTTTTTACCTGATGTAATAAATTACCATAATTTTTAGTTAATGGAGAAAATGTGATTGGTACTTGGAGATTATTCATGTCTCGATACAAAATATCAAAGTAGTTATTTCAAAACGCTTGTTTTTGATAGTTATTGTAGTCATTTTATGAGCTACACTTGAAAATGAAATTTAATTTTCAAGTGTCTCTAAACAATTCATACAGTTCAAAAACAATTCGAACTACTCAGTTAAATTGTAAAATAAAACTATCCTGCCTTACCTTAGTCTATACCAATAATATACCTACATACGTTTTTTGTAATGTACGTACCTCGCCTAGTTTATCTCTCATAGCAAACTAATCATGGCCATCCTTTACGCAGGACAGTAAAAAATGCAGCGACTATCCAGTTGATTTACAACGTTCTTTCGCTCTCCGATTTCACGGTCGGCTCGTAAAGGCATAGTATTCCTACTATGTGCACAGGTAGACATGGTCAGTCCACTTTACTGCTACAAACTATCACAATTTGACACAGTGTCAAATGTATCCATAGCTTTGGATACGCTAACGTTTCTCTATGAACTCTTCCAATAAATTTTGTCTCAACGAAGCTTCGGTATGCACAGATTGGCAGAACAGTCGGCTATTCGATAATATTTGATTATAATTTACATATTATTTATTGCATCAAGAAATCTTGATAAAATACCAATATTCTTATAATGTAAGGTGATTCAGAACCAAAATCCATATTTTTTTATCCTGTCATCGTATAAGATTTCTTGAAATAATTTAAGATTTTCCCTAAGTTTATATAATAATATATCTAAGTTTATGGTGGAGTGTTTAGGTAATAAGTTACAAATGATTCACGTTTAGGCTCAGTGTAGGTGTTCGTATCAATGAAATACACATAATATTAATGTAGGTAGTGTTTTTATTGCAAAATAAACAAATAAATTATGTGTTAAGACATTTTAATGTTATTTATCGTGAGCTGCTAATTATTAAGTATAGGTTTTATTTTTGTAAATGACCAGCCCTCAACGACGGGGCAGGACATGCGTCAAAATACCTGTTTCACTTCGCACACTTAAAGCGTGTGTATAAATTCTATATTTTTAAGTCGTCCACATCAAAGCGGTCACGCGTAATTCAAATATGAGACGTTTTAGTGAAACATTTAAGATGTCCTACCATTTTTCGGTTGAACACCGCATACAAGATCGTTTACAACCTGTTTACAAAATGGACTCGACTTTTTTTAATGTTAAAAGCGTTATCTCTTTTTAGAAGTTCCCTCTGACAATTTTAAGAGCCTCGTCGTATGTGAACTTTTGTTTTTATTTATCCCTGTTTGGGTTGTCGCCGCATGGTCACTCTTAATGGGGCATGTAAAATTATTAATAATTACCATTTATTTCGAGTTTTCTGGTTTAATTTTTGGTATGATTCTGATATTTTTTTGAATGGTACGAGTATTTTAAGTGCCGAAGCTAAGTAGAATTGCGTAACCAAGTTGATATGAAGTCGGGACTTTAGGAATGTTCTGGTCCAACTCCGGGCAAAGTTTCAACATTTATAATTTTTATTTTGATATTTCTTGCTTACAGACAGTCGTTATAAAGCAGGATTGCTTTGATATCGTATTATCGTTTGCTGCTTTTTACGGTTCGCGTCGTAACACGAGTAATAATTACAATTATCATTTTAATTTGATGCGTTGTTAAATTCTTTAGAGACCTTCGTTTATTACTCTAGAATAATATTAAAACGAGTGTACTCGTAAAACAGAAAATCTAGGTAGGTAATAGTGGGTCTTGGGTTTACTACGTTTAGAAATGTCCAATATCGCGTATATCTTTTGAAAATAACATGTCATATTCTGAAAGTGGTTCTTCATCATCTTCCTACTCTTGTCCCGAGTTATTTATTTGGAGTCGATGCAACACGTTTTCTTCGTCCATTCTGTCGTGTCACCCATCATGCTATCACTAACTCCCTTTTCTTTCATATCACTCTTCATACAATACATCCATCTCTTTTTTGATATCCCTCTACCACCACATGTATACTCATAACTCTTATAGTAACCTCCCTTCCTCCTTTTTTATTGTTGATAGGTTCACGCTTGACCGCTATCTCACCTGATGAAAAGCGACGATGCGGTTACAATGGAGCGCGCCAGCTAGAAGTAACCTATTCACTCTTGACTTAAAGATTCTCGAGTTGTAGCCATCCAACCTACTTTTTTACATGACCATAGGTATCAAGATTAACGATTCCCCTGCAAGTGATTATTTTTTCAAATTAAATTAATAAAAAGACGTGTGGCACTCGGGGACTGCCGCGGTAAAGCTATTGCATAGCATTTTTATCAACTTATGCAATTATAATTATTTATTTATTTTATTAATGCAGTATTTTTTTTCCTTTGTTTTTTTTTCTTTGATATTAATTGAAGTTACACTTTCACACATTGAATTGAATTTTGATTGATTGTTCACTCATTTGTTTTCTTATCGGTCACCACGCTCAAAAAACAAATGAGTGGGGGGTGTTAGGTTATTTTCGTTACGGAATTTTTGGATTCGGTCTCCACGCTCAAGGCCCGCGATAGAAGCTATGCAATAGCTTAAAACCTCAGTAACCTGGACAGAATGATAATTCCAAAAAAAACTTGAAACGTCGCTACTTATACAGTGTTAGTTTATTTTGTGTGACACCTAACATTTGGCCTGTATTGTTTTGAGAGAATTTACATTATGTTCCCTTCATTACCAGTTGCCAAGTGATTGCATTAGTAAATAATTATGTTCATGGACTCTTTTGTTTTGAAATGCATCGGTGTATAAACTTACATGCTGGGTGCGAGTCTTTCCTTCATCAGTTGTGTTCATGAATTATATCGTCAGTTTAATGATAGGACAGCTTATGTAGGCATACGTAGTCGAGCTTTGCTTAGAATAATCCCATGATAGGATAGCTACTGCAGGCCTCCATAATCGAGCTTAGCACAGTGCAGCAGTTTTGTTCAGTGACAGGACAGCTAATGTAAGCTTACATAAAGGTGGTGGCCTCCTGCTGCAAAGCAGTAATGCTAGCAAAAGAGGCGGACGCACGCGGCCCTCTCGTCCCAGCCGGATTCCGATCCCGATTTCCGGCCCCCGTAGGAACGGTCTTGCGGACGGCGAGCAATGGGTAGCTCGCCATCCGTCTATCTGGTAACCAGCCGGGCCGAGCCCAAGTCTTCAATGGCGCGTAGTGTTCTCTCTAGAAATCGGTCATAATGCCTGTTTATTTCAATCAGATAAGCGCCTATTAATACGTCATGCCATTTTAAATCAAAGTCGTGGTAAGGTGAATGAGTCTACATTTATAAAAAGTATTTAATAAGAAGTATTTATCACGTCCACTTTATCTTTATATTAATATCTTGGTAGAGTTTTAGGCATAAGGATACCTACAGGCACGCTGCGTTCTATTGCTAAAACTATTCGACCTTCGGACTCCACACATCGATAGATTTCCTTGCCATATGAATCACAACGTCCAAGACAAGTTTATTGATGTTTGCTTGTTAGAACTACGCAACAGTTCACACGTGAAACGATTAAAATGAGATCCAGGGCCGAATGTTTTCCGAACACATTGCGCGCCAATCACCTGTCAGCTTCGCCAACTTTATATAAAACCGTTCTATGTAAACGAACATTTAAGTTTGCATATTTAAATTCTACTCCGCTTTGCCTTTTAAGCAATTTTCTTAAAGACGGGTATTGAGTTTTAATATGTATAAAGTACAACGAAAACATCACATTTACATTCAGTATCGCTAACTATTTGCTACAAAATTTCTGAACAGTATATACGGCGGAATTATTCTGTTTTATACGCATTTGCACGGTTTTAGGAATCCGATGTGATTCGCATTTGATATTTGGTCGCTTCTCGTGTTTTATGGGAACATAAATCCCTGTCGATGCTCATGTCTTATTGCACACAAAGCTTAAATAGTGATCTGAGAATCGTTGTTTAACTGGTTGCTCGTTCGTAAAAGAAAAAAAAAACATCTTGTAACTAGAATCTCACTTAATAGGTCGGTAAAACAAATAATTGCCACAAGCGCACTTTCTATTTGCGTGCATCTGTGACTGTGACGAAGGAACCTCGTTCCGACGATCGTTTAATTCAAGACTGGATTTCAGTCGTTATCACTGGCTGTTAATTGCAGTCCTTTATTAATTCATGAGGTACCAAGAGCCGACTATAGGGCAGAACCGAGAAAGGTAAAAAAACCACCAATGTGAATAGGCCGGTTTAAAATGTAAGTTGTATGCGAGTCTATTCGGTATACACGAAGCGAGCCCGAGCGACCGCCGGCCGACCACTTCGACACCGCGTGATAATTAGTTTTCGGCTGTCCAGCGGTCACGAATCCGAACATTCCAATGTATTGCCGACTCATCTAAAGGCTTATCTATATAGATACAGGTGTTTTTGTGTAGAATCTCTACACAAATCAGTTTGCGAGGCTGGCGGTTGAGAAATGATTTAAAGTTTAACAGTTCCGTTAAGTGCGCTGTAGCCAAGTCGTGATAGACAAGAAACACTGGGGTAATAACGAACTTTTTTATTATTTCTATTAACATTTCTTGAATTTAGATAAGTCCAACATCTACAGCAACACGAACAGCATTCACGAACCGCATCTTGTGTTCCTCATGTTTTATTGGAGTCAACGGCCAAAGTTTCTCAAGCGGTATGCGATCAAAACCAGAGTACTTTATTTCAAAGGATTGTAGGGTGTCGCAACGTTCGCTGGCCAACAAGGGAAATGATGTGACAGATGCTAGTAGCCCAAAACAACCATACTTCTTCAATTCTTCCTTTAACATTTCAAAAGAAAATACCTTATTTGCATCGATCCCCATGTCTGTCAAATAATACTTCAAAGACTTGTAGTAAATGTCGACAGCCTCCAGAAATTCTTCTTTATTACGACACAGGTCGCTACACATGATTATGAAGTAAGACAAGTCGGTGGCGGGAGACGCACATCGCAATAATTGAAAATCAATAGCGATAGCTTTATCCTTGCAGCACAGGAAGTTGAAACACCAGGCGTCTCCATGATTAAAAATAGGATGATCACCTCGGCTGTTAACGACGCGTATCAATTGCTCATAAATATCGTCATTAACCATGGAGTTAAACCTCTGATAGTAAACGCTTTCCGGATCTTCAAATTCTGCGAGCGCTTTCATATCTATTTCAATAGCTTCCGCGAGATAGTTCGCATACCAGTTCCTATTCTTATCATTATAATAAACTTCGTTCAGACCGTTCGCAAGCTTCGCAAAGGTATCGGGTTTTTTAATTCGCAAAGCAAAAGACACAGCGTGGAAATGTGCCAAAGATTTTAGAGTCAAATTCCTTTCGTATAGTGTAATATGTTCAGATAAAGACAAACACTCCTTCTCAGATAGATCTTCCATCAAAATATAATCGTCTTTACCGTCGAGGTGGCATCCATAGCATATTGGGAGATAGCTCTGAATCCTCTCTTTTGCACCAGAAGTCTTCTGTATTTCGCACAAGATAGGTAGAATGGTAGAGAAGAATAAAGCTTCTCGTTTAAAGTACGTATGACAGTCCAGAGATTTTTGCATGAGAGGATCATTTACTAGTCCTTTGGCGATGAATTTGGCTGTGTGACTTTTGCCAGTCACTTGGATCCGGTACACAGCGCTGATGAGGCCCTCTCCAGCGGGTGCAGCTCTTGAAACTTCAACACTTTGGACATTGTCCTCACTATTCGTCTTTAACTTGAATACTTTGTCCATAACATCCTCAGTCAGATGCTTGGAAATATTAGATAATGTTAACCGAACCATGGTGCTGCTGTCACTGGTTCTTGCGTCAGTTGCTAGAATTACTTAAATGTTTCACTAGGTACGAGGTGTGATTAACATGTCAACTTTAATCATTCTTGTTAACATTTGCAATCTGTAGGTAATTAATGTAAATATTATACATATAATCTCTTTTGACGCTAAAATAAATGACAATACTATTTGAACATTAGAAAACAAAGAGAATTCGCGTGACTACAGGAGATAAGAAAGTGAAATGAAGATAAAAATGTTTAACACTGTAATTCCCAAGCATCATGTCTATTGTCTCCGACCAAATAATTGAAATGTCTGACGAAATTTAAAGAAATATTGCAACTTTATTGCCAGTCATAATCAGCCTGATAGCAAAATTATGATTTCTCAATTCCTCCTAATGGGTGATTCTTTGAAACCGAAAGGGTGTCTCATTCGTATGGCCTAGTTTTTTCTTTACAATTTTAATAATTTTAATTCCATATTACTTTTCCCCGATCACTAAATATATCGAAGGCGCTCTTTTACGCCCAGTGGCTTACGACGCAAAATAGATAGATACGAAAGCTACTCCAGATCAATGAGTCCCGGTTTCAAAGAATCACCCTAATTTGGTCACATTAGCACCAAGAACTCTGGTTAAAAGTGCTATAATTGCAGTATCTTCTGAAAAAATGATTTCTGCTTTGGAGCTCCAATTGGGTCTATCAGGATGATGGAGTACAGGCTCGGGGCAGGCAGCTGGGTCGTGACGAGGCGTGTAAACGTCATCACGAAGCGCCGCCGGAGCCCATACCTGCTAGTACTTGCTACCATTTCTCATGCAGACCTTTATTATGCCCCTTTCTAGTTTATGGATACCAGTAATGTTGGGTATTTGTAATTAGTAGACGTTCCAATATATCTGTTTGCAGATTGCGATTGCTATTATATTTTAAGGTACCTGTACAATAACTGTTAAAGTAAATGTAGATCTAACTTTATTTATTTACACGAATAAATTACAATTAAAAAAATACTTAACTTACTACAATTACAGTATTTTTTTTTTTATTGATATTAACTAGTGCTTGACTGCGATCCCACCTGATGGTAAGCAGCGATGCAATCGTTGAAGGTGAGGCGTACTAGTTTATTAAGAACATTTCATTTACCTTCGTTGTACGCGATAAAAAAGATCCTACACTAATTACAACTACCTAACTAAAATATGGCGTCAAAAAACTCTTCCACATCGCCGTCGACTGGTAATGTTTCCAAAAGACTGGCGGCATTGCCACGCTGTATGGCAATGCTTATCCTCTGACCGAGGTAAAAGCCAACCCTAGGGTCACGCGAAGTGTCAACTAGAATTTTCGGCAGATCTTTAAACAACTGATGCAGTTGATTGATATGACTAAAAATTTTAAAAGTTGACCGATAAGGGTTTTTATTTATGTAGGGACCAATTTAACTTATCATTTCGTTTACTTTTCCAGCGAGTCATTAGTTTAACTAGTTAAATTCATGCAACACTATCACGTAAATTAAACAATCTGGGTACCTACGGTTATAAATTAAACAACACATATCTTAATAGACTTTATTTGTCAAATGTAAACAGTGTTCCGTGATTACCATTATGTCCTTGGCAATTTTCTGTGCCATTGTCAACATTTCAGTCTATTTTTAACTCGTCAAAAATATTTTAAGTTTAAGAATATTTATATTTTCGTCTACGATTTGACTGCTTATGGAAAACAAAAATGTTTATGACATTGACGTTAATTATTTACCTAACTTGGGCCAAAAGGATCACATTTTCCATAAATGAGACTGAAATGTTAGTGATTATATTTTAACTGACCGTTTCGTCAATATTAAAGGGTGTTTTAATAATACATTGAAGTCGATCATGATGGACGCACGGCGCTACGAGGTACATGATAAAGCTGCGCCAACAACATGCCGACAAAATCTTTTGATGTATCTCATTTTGTCCGATGCGTAGTGATGTTCTTAGGCTTACTATGAATATCGATAGAACTCTGTGTTCACCATTTTTCTTTATCATATTCCTATGACTGTTGAATTCTAATTTTGTACTAACATTTTTTCTTTTTCTTATTTTACTCACGCAGCTAAAGGACTACGTTACTTCAATAACCTGAACGGTACGTAAAATTACTACTAACTCAACTATTATACAATTATATGACAAACAAGTGGCTATGTAACCCAAGAATGTTTAGGTAGATTCTTGGGTTACACAGCCACATGCTAGTGTTTTAATTGGCAATAAATTGGTTATTATTTATTTATTTATATTATAAAATACTGCACACGCCTACCTGGTAAAGAAAAGGTACAGTCGACGCTAGTATACAAAGCAAATACAAAAGTGCTTTACTGTTAATTTTTGTACACATCGATATCATACTATCGAGTCAAGTACAACGCAATAACTTGGTAGCTGCACTTACAGTGATTACCCAATGAAAGGGAGCGAGCAGTGAAAATAATTTGACATTAACCACTACGCGCACGACCAAGCAATATTACCATAAATTCTGCAGGCTTTAAGTGCTTTACTGAGGGTGAACTGGATTCTAGCCTGTCTTTACCTCTATTACTTAGTACACTAGACTGAGCGTGAGCTTATTTAGGTACTACCATTATTAGATATCCCCTAAATTTCTCACCAATAGGGTACCTATAGTATGCCATGTCGAATGCCAAATCATAGAAATTCGATTGATCATTCATGGTTCAATCGATCGATTCGTAATCGTATGTTTTCAAAATAGTCATTCGTCCAAAATAGTCAAAAAGCAATTTGAGACAACGCTACGAAAAACATCGACGCTGCTACGACGCCGCTGCGACAACCCTATGACAACGCCACGAAATCGCTACAGCACAGCTATAACGCCGCTAAGACTCGTCGAGATCATTATTATAATACTAGCTTTTGCCAGCTGATTTTTCTGCGTGATAAAAAAATATAGGCTATGTTACTCAGTCACAAAGTAGTATTTTACTGGTTTGTGTATTTTGGACATTGGTCCAGTAGTTAAGATTATGGATCTCTGGAAAATTTAGTTTATTCATTACAAAAAAAATACAAAAATATAAATCTTTTATCCTTACCTTATCTATAGGAGAGAACGTGAAAACCAGTCAGTCAACATTGTACTTACCCTGATCTACGACGACTCCTCTACGTCTATGCTACGACGGCGCTAGGTAACTGCGATAGCCATGTCGCCGCTAAGACTAAACTACGAATAAGACAACACTATGCCTAACCTTTTAAAAGTCATTGTTTACTTATCTAAATTAGTTTTCAAACGCCAATTTATTTATTTACTGGGTGCACAAGTTAAAACAACACTGTACAAAAATCAGTTTGTTAATATTTTGTTTTAGTATGCATACCCATAATATATACGTACCCATTTAACAACCATTCGATAAATTGAATGTTCGACTATTCGATATATACTCGTAGTAGTAGTGTAGTTGGCAATAGTATCATCACAACGTTAAGGTTTTCCAATTTTCGATCTGGACCAATTGTTTGAGTATAATTAATAATAATAATAATAATAGTCCCATTAAAAGCTTCTAAAAGGGCCTCTACGAGTTGGTTTCGGCTCCTTGTATGCCTTCCAAAGGTCCAGGACCTCAGGGTCCTGAGATAAAGAAATATCGCCGTCTAGTCCCAAGCTAAGCAGAGCTTGTCTTATGGGTACTAGACAACTGATAAACATACTTATACATTTTTAAATACATACTTACATATTATAGATAAATTACACCCAGTATTTTATTATATTGTATAATTGTATTATATATTATATTGATTATTAGTACCTACGTCTATTCTTGTATTCGTCTTCTCTCTCTCGTATAATGCACCTACCACTATTTTTCCCTGCATCACCCAAAGGTTGACTAGCAGAAAATGCCTAAGGCATTAAGTTCGCCTCTGTACTTTTTTTGTGCATAAAGAATTTAATAAATAATAAATAAACATTCGAATTATAAAAATATGTATTCATTGAAGAACGCGATTCAACGGATTCAACTGAGATACTTGTCATCATCATCTCGGTATCACTGGCCAGTACTAACATATTTATTTTCATACTTTATACTGTACTAACATTTTCCTATTTCTTACTTTGCGCATGCAGCTTACGAACCTGGATTCTTCCGTAATCAAAACGGTAAGTGTAATATACGACTACAATTTCAAACCAATTTATTAACTCTCCTTGTTAAATAATTATTATAAGAAACTTTCCCACCGAATGTTTGGTCACAGTGGCCAATTTTGAAAATAAATTAGCCAAGAACGCAAGATATACAAATGTTATATCCTACGTTCTCGGCTAATCTCTGGAACAAGAACAACAGAGGTAAGGAAGGGACCGGCATTTGACTATTCAAAAGTGCCTGCAAATGGTCTATTTGAAATAAATGCTTTGACTTTGGCTTTGGACATAGAGTACATGTAAAAGTAACTACTTAAGTAACGACTTGTATTCTATAAACTGCCATCAAACAACAACAACAACCACCTGGAGTCGAGTGTTACTTGAGCATTTTCTCAAGTTATTAACGTGTGTTACTCCACTTTATAATGAGATTTTGTAATTAAGAATTCTAACCTTATGTAATTACTTTTTTAAATACGGTAGTAGTATACACTAGTATACTAGTGTCTAACGTATAATAATGTCCTCTGTCCTTTTACTCACATAGTCCGATGAAACAGCAATCAGACACAAACTTACTGATGCAGTCATAAATCCAGAAAATTTCTCCTGTAGCAACAACAGAATGTAGTATTTATTATGATTTTAAATTCAGAATGCCAAATGCCTAATTAAAAAAGCAATACTTTTCTAATCGGAATGTTCATGTTTCAAATTTCAATTCCGTTCAGGTAAGTAGGTGTAATTACTTAGATCAGGCTCTATCCTCTACTCCTAAGGGTAATAAATGATACCAACTTTCAATCACTCTTATTTAATTTGATATGTATGTTCCAACAAGGAAATTTTCATTTGTTCGAATATTGATCAGTTAACTTAGTTCCTGTTCAAAAATGCTCATCTATTTCTGCTTTTTTTCAAGCTTCCGACGAAAGACACCTTAATATGGAGCAAGGTAAATATGGTGGCCAATAAAATCACCATCATTTTCATGTTAGTTTTGTAACGCAATCATTTTGTCCTTATGACTTCATGTCATTCACCTGTCGTGTGTATCTTCATCATCATCCTGTGATCATCATTGTCGGCTCTCTTTTACTAACTACGCTTTATTCCATCCGTCTCATTGTTCTTGTGTCAATCTTACTACACCTCATCACGACCATCATTTTCATGAGCATTATGATCATGTTCGTCTTGTAACGTCATCGTCTTAACCCTCTATAACTTACTGTGCTTTATGCCATCTGTCTCATGGTTCTTGTGTCTATCTTGCTACACCTCATCTGTCGATTTTCAGCAAGCATTCCGACAACAGGGAGCTTTATCAAAACCAAGGTAAAAATAGGATGCTCTTTTCTAAGCCAAAAACTGTCGCCATAGATCTGCCTTCCTAGTTCATCAATAAATTAATAATGTAATAATTGTTGCATTACAAGTGTACATAAAAGGAAACATGGAAGTTAATGAAGAATTGTATATAATCGAGTTTGCGAACATCTGTACATAATATGTACATAGAATACGAGCCAACATCCGCATTCATACGTTAATCAATCTAAGAAAATATTAGCTTGGTCAACCGACGCCATCTTCCAAGAATATGAACTTAATCATTTAGAAATTACATTTTAAAACTATTTTTGACGCCTACGACTGTGGCCGCATTATTTTTTTTTTATACGTGTAAAATCGCACCAAACGGTCATCTATGTATAATTATGCAAACATTCTAAAAACTGATTTAACAGCACTACATACTTCAGAGGAAAGCCGGATTTTGAAACTAAGCATGTTAATGTTAGGTTTGGATGCTTGAATAATATAGTATCTAATGTCTAGGAATTTTTTTATGAGAAATCTAACTACTTAACAGGCTTTCTGTTACTTAATTACGATTTAAGTTTTGATTTCTTTTAAATCTAGATTTAATATAAAAACCGCCTCATTAGTTGTAGCGCGCATTTGAGTATGAAAAAGTTTGTGGTTGTACCACCACGAGCTTTTAAAGCAATCCATTTAACGACCTAAATTGAACTCTTAAAGAGATTGAGCTGTATGAGGTGTATAGCTCCATCACTCTTTCTCGATTTTCAACTCGTCATGATAAGGCCACTGAAATCTTTACGGATAGGCTTGAGAAGTTTCTGTTACAAAATAGACCTTTGTCACAATAAAATAACACCTATATTAATGAGTTATTCATCAAAGTATAATCCAATCTAATCACAGGAAATTGAGAATTACGCATATAATAAAATAAATGAGATTTTTTACATTGCGACTTTTAAATTAACCTAAAAAATGTCGGTAGGTAAATATTATGTTTCCTGTTTGTTACGAGGATGCATTTTTGGTACCTAATGATTAGCTTAGATTAATATCATTAATGGTATGTTGGACGAAGACCCGTTTATCACGCCACCTCAGAACATATTATTAACGAATAGTCTTGTAATGGCTATCTTTCGAACGCTCAGAAAAACTTGAAGCCAATGAGATTTAAAGAATTTAGCCTTCGAGTTTCACGTCATTGTCCGAAAGCATGTTTAGTTCAATTAGTCCATAAAAAGGCCTAAGGTTGTCTAACTTTAACACTATGTCAAATTAGGGTCTAAATGAAAGTTGTCTAAAGTGGAGATTTTTGCAGACTAAAACCTGTACAATGTAACATTAAAAAGGCTGTATAGTATAGTACATGCAGCCTCTTTAATGTCCCCACTTCTGGGATTCAGGCCTCCTCTCTAAGAGAGTGAATGGGCCGTAATCCACCACGCGCGCCCAATGCGAGTTGATGAATGTCACATGTCTACGAATTTTTGGTTCTAAGACAACGCCGGTTGGTTGGTTTGGAAAACGCCGGTTTGCTCACGGCGTTTTCCTTCACCGTTTTGAGAGCAGTTGTGATGAAATGAATTACACAAAGCAACGCGCCTGGCTGGGTTTAAACCCACGACCTACAATTTGTTAGTCAGGGCCGTTATCACTCGGCCACCACTGCTCATCAATCAATTGCTCGTTGCGTTCCAGTAACCCCGTAGGTCTAACAGGATCTAGGGTATTTGCTTCTGCCAAATTCCTAAGAAGGTTGCGTAACTTTCTGCTAACTGCCACTAAATAAAACTGCGCCTTCCAGAACCTTTTACTCCTCATCCTTGACTACGCTGATGTCACTTATATCGATCTCTCTGAGGCACAACTAGATATAGATAACTTTAGCGACTTCAAAATGTTTGCATACGATTTATAATTGGCTTGCGCAAGTATGATCACATATCCGATTTTCGAACTAAACTCAAGTAGTCTCCAATGCGTCTTCGCTTGTACTTACACAACTTATCTCAAGCTGCTCTTAGTATTCTGTTCAATCCTAAAACCTCCGTTTATGTTAAAGAACTTTTTTTTTCAGTGGGTAAAAATCATCTAGATGACATCCACGCCCTTGAGCGGAGCGGGAGTTAGTGTCAGACTATTACTGACTAAAAAACCCACCCCGTTCCTTCGTTGCCTTTCATACCGGGGCCGAGCTTCCTTTCAGAAATAGATCCTTGGCCCCAGTAGGCTTCGACTCTGTTTGGCCCCTACGGTTGCTGACAACTCCTTGAGGCGCGCGGGAATAGTGCGCGCCGTCGCGTTGACGACTTGTAGCCTGATTCACGTAAAATCAAACAAACCAAATATCGTTGAAGTTTTATAGTCATTCGATCGAAGTCCTATCCAAAAGCGGTATTCACGGTCTACCGACTTTTTTCCAGTTACATTAATAAGTATTCTACCAGGATAATGTAATACAGATTTTCAAACTCGATTGATGGATGTGAATACGGAAATGGTCTAAACGACTAAATCGCTACGATATCGTTACGGTTTTCGTTACGTGAATAGGGCTACTGGTCTCGGTCCGGACGGTTACCGGACGGATGTTAAAGAACGTCTCAACTTCCTTCTTGACACACATACTAGATACGAGTATCTTAGCTCTTCGGAAAACTTGAGACTAGAGACGCTAAACTCTTTCACCAATTTCTGTAATAAGTCGTTTTTGTTTCAAGCAGTGTGGCTATGGAACGCTTTACCGATGTCAGAAATACAAGCAAATATTTTCTTAATTTTTTTTAATGTGATCTGTCATGGATCACTACACTCCCTCATCAACATCTTTAAGTACATATTATTAATAATGTAATATTTAATTTACTAGTTATTTATTGTGCAAAACCTGAATATAGTTTGTTTAGAATCTGTAACTGAATGGATTCCAATTTAAATTTTTTCCCAAAAATATTTAAATAGGTTACAAGTTGTACACTACTAACGCTAAGTACATCACAGGTCACGGCCGATAATAGCGGGCATTAAGCGCCAGGAAACAGCTGGGAGTAAGTGCAAAACAACCCCTCGGCCGCCTGGATGGTCCGGTGACTATGTATTTTTGGAATAGTATACCACGAACTACCTGAGTACCTCGCTTTTAGCGATAATACCGCCCATTGTAATTGCCCTATTAATTTTAAGCTCCTACTGTGATTTATAGTGTACAATAAAGTAAAAGTATATCTATCTATCTAAGGTAGTCTAATTATGTTCTGTGACAAATCGAATGTTGTGAAGAGCCTTACCAAGTCCGAAAGGGAACAAAACAAGGCAAAGAAGGAACAAAGGTGTGGTGTTAGTCAGTAAAAGTCTGATACGTCGTCCCTCTCCGTCTAAGAACAGAATAAATTATTTTATGATTTTCCACCTAAAAAAAATAATTAAATAAATGTTGCCGGAGCAATTGATTTCTAAATGAATGTACTCGAATTTAATACATCGTTCTCCTAAACCTGATGCTATAGTCTGTCTAATAAGTCAACCGACTTGAGAATTTTGTTTAATATTTAATTATTTTAAAAAATATATAAATTCGAAACTTTTTATAAGGTTCTTCTAGTAGTAAACAATGATCAATATCTCTTAATCAACCTTGATATTAAACCAGCGTTGACTACATCAGATTTCATTTTACCCTAATAATTACCCAAGTCGGTTGACTTATTAGACAGACTCTACCTGCTAGCTATGTTACCTATTTAGAAATATCTATATTCTCTTTGACCGTGTAACATTTACTCAATGTTTTATTTTAAATGGGCCAACGAGTGTAAAAGCCTTAGTACCCTGAGGCACGGAACCCCAAAATCGTTTCGATAATGAATATTTCCTGCTACTGGTGTTTCCCATTAGTTAATTAGTAACCTCGAATCGTAACAAACTACCTAACAAGCCATAAAACATGCGGATTATTGAAAAAGAATAACAATAAAAACGTGAAGCAAAATGGCCGAGTTACCTGCGCGCGCCATCGCTCCTTCCAACTTTTTTTTTTTTTCAAATATAAGGAACGGGCACCGGCGTCCAACAGATAAAAGCCTGTTGTAGACACGAGTAAGACAAAAGCACGCCGTGTTGTAGTTTTATTTTTGATTTTAATCGTCCATTTTGGTCGTCGAGTGGTGTGGCATAACGCTCGTTTTTAAGTCAAAGATTTATGAGCGTCTGTCAGTCGAGACTCCGAGCACGAATATTTAGCCTTGGTTATGTCACTCTGCACTTTCTTGTCCAGTTCTATATAGCACACTTGAATATTGTTTTATTTAGTAACATGATCAATATCACATTTCAAAACTGCCTGGGGCCAAGGGTCTGCTTATCATAAGAAGTTTCGGCCCCGGTACGAAAGGCAACGAAGGAGCAGGAGTGGGTTTTTAGTCAGTAAAAGTGTGACACTATCTCTCGCTCTACCCAAGGGCGCGGCGATGTCATTGGATGACTTTCCCACTGACCACGGACGCGTAGCTTCATAGACGCGTAAAACTATGAAACTGTGTTGACAAAGCTGCAACGATACAGCACGACATTGCCGCTTCGTCAACAGAGTTACGCGTCCGTGGACAGTAGGACTTCTAACAATCTTAGATCTAAGTACGTATCTTCTTCTGGGTTTTCAGAATATATTTGCAATAAATTGATCCAACTCGCGTATATGTAGTAGATTTCCATCACTTTTTTTTTCCTCTGAAATCCAACTCGTGTAGGTATCTAGTAGATATCTGTTTACCAGAATTAACAAAAATATTCAGCCAACCTCGCTATCAGTAACAGAACTCAGATGGACGCGATAAGAGGATAATACTCTGCATACAACTATAATGTTGCTAGCCATTAAAAATCTCGTTAAGGAGTTTACTCAACTTAAATATGGGCGATAAGAATGACTCTGTAAAATAGGTCAGCTGCATTTTTTTGAGCTGATTTGGCAATGAAGACACATATTAGGTACTTAGTTACTTATGATCTGATATGAACCCTTGAAATTATTTTCAACTATTTATTGAAGAATTAAGAATAAGAATTAAGTATTGGTATAGGAAACCCTCAAAGAAAAATCTAACTATAATAGAAGTTTCTATCTATTTTTTTACTTACATATAAGTCTACAGCTACAGTTAGTAACTGAAGACTCACCTTGCCCCCACTCTTCTTTATTTAAAATGCGCTTTATTTAATTAACAATTTTGAAACTGTTATCAGAAAAAAGGTTTCTTATTTAGTGTCATATCTTGTTTATCTACTATAAAATATTGTACAAAAACAAATACAGGAAAACCCCAAATATCTGTATGCAAGTATATTTAAATTAGGTTCAAACCATAACAAGACAACATAACGGTGAGCCCTAATGACTTTTAAAATCTAGACTGTTCTCACTGGAGTCAATTTGTCAAAAAACTTCATTTTAATTTAATCGTTCTCTCAGAAAATTAAGTGTAAGACATTGGCAACATTTCCAAGTAGCCAATGGGTAAAAAAAAGTAAAATTTGAAATAAGAAGGCAGAATCCCACAATGTGATTCGCGTTTAGATTCCGTTTGGAGGCTTCTACAAAAAACGTGGTTTTGTGGTGAGCGTGCGAACGGACCCTTTGTCCGTCTATATGTCAAAAGTGCATCTGTCGGGACGCTTATAATTTCAGTAGTGTATTTATCAGCAACACGCCATCTTTATACATGTTGTGAAGCAATGGGCTCGAATTTCCAAGTCATAAACTTAATGTATGCGCACAAACAGCCAAAACTTCGCTTTACTACCTAGTGTTGGAAAAATAAACACTTGCGATTCTTCAGAAATTTTCAAGTACTTCTAACGTACACATCCAATTAGCATAATAAAAAATAATTTGTTTAGATGCTTCAAAACCGTCTCGGAAACTTAAAGACTATTTGTAAGTAACAAAAGAGAAAGTCAGACTGTATAGTAATTTAGTCGTATTTTATTTTCCATAGGACTTGAGAGAACAGGCTTCAGGAACCCAAAACCCGAGGGCGACCATGCTTCAAATACCACACATTACCATGAGAATTGCTCAGAGAACACATGCAAGCCACTTGATGCATATCTTCTTTACAAACGCATTCTGAACGATCTTTGCATAGCTTTGTGCATCGCTATCTTTCCTTTATATATTCTAAAGATAACTAATTTTAAAATACATAATTCTTTTCAACGTTTATCGGAGTATTTTATCCATGCTTGCATCGTATTGACTGCTTCGTTGAGCTGCTTACAACAATTCGAAGATTTCTCATTCAGGCGAGTGTGAACCGCCGCAAGCGACCGCCAGATAGATTTATAATTAAGTACCTTAATTTGTGGTTCGCTCACAAATAACAAATCACTGATAAGGATCAACTTTTTATGAAAACACAAAACTCTATCGTTTGTAATTATAAAACACTCGACTTTCAAATCAAAAGGAACGAACCTGATGGTATCGTTAACGCACGACGTTATGATCGATTGATATCGATAAAAATAAACTTGCGGCCTAACTTATTGATACGATTACGACGAGCAGTCGGGGGTGGCAGATGCCTCGCCCTTTGATTTCTTTTCATTTCGGACACACTCTAACTTATTCTTTATTATTAACACCGTATCGTATAATGTGCACAGTCAACACATACCTGTTGAGATGGGTCTTATTGTGTAGGGGAGACTGTTCAGTTTCGGATGTCAGACAATAAAGATCGTACATCTTAAACCTCGATCTCCAACCCCGTCGCAGTGGGATACTGGCTGGTATTCAAGAATGCGTTTTTTATGACAACATGTATAATAGGCGGCAATTATTAAGTTTCTACGTTTAGTATTAATGATCAGAAACATAATTTTTAATGTCTCTAGGTGGCGGCCCCGTCTGCTGCCTTCGTCGTTCGCTCGTTTATTTTCCACACCACACAACCTTCGTTTCGAGAATTAGTATTGGGCCTTTATATTTGATTGCATCAGGGTAGAAGTCATTTTTATCATATTTAATAGTTCATGGAATCATTAAATACAAAACAATTTTTATTTAAAATTAATTGATGATTAATGCATCTTTAATTGAAACATAAATATTCGGTGGTATGTCAAGTAAATGTAATATAATTCATTAGGCGACACACAGGTTTCTCGATGGCATTTTTGCAAAGTTTTGACACCAATTTAAATGTAAAAATCTTGTTAGGAATGTTGCTAATTTAATTATACTTAGAGATGTAAAGCTTTTTGCACGGATTTAATACTAATCTTTATGATGTCAGGCTATTAAGGCAATCGTTAAATGTAGGAAAGTTTGGCGCCAAATGATAAAATGATGCATTAATTCACTAGTTCCTCAGAATACATTTGCTCATGAATCGCCATTGAATAAAATCTCGGATATGTCGTGATATATCAGGCTAATAGATTCATAAGATTATTTTAAATTACCAGCTATTTTCGCGATTTTTAACGCTGGCTACTATGCCATAAATTAAGATACTAAAAATAAATCATTTTGTTATTCCAATATCAGTTTTATTTGAATATGGTAAGTACGTAAGGTAGTAAAAAAAAACACTTCTACTAAAATGTATGAAAGAACCCGTTGTCTTGATTTGACTCTTATTAACAAATTGATGACGTTACCTCTATTCACAATCAAAGACTTATTATTAATACAATCAAAGTTTAGTAAAGAATATTAAAAATCGTTGCACATTCAAAAAAGAATCAGGTTCGTAGAACACAGGCGGTTTGATCGCCAAAGTATTTAGTAAGGGGACCACCCGTACAAAAAGCTAAGTTGGCCACAAGACGACCACTTCGGTAGTTCCCCACTCAACAGGCCGTACTGAATACAAACAACCCATTTTGTTTATAACATACGTGTTAACATAGCAATTTGGACTTAAGTAATAAAAACAATTAATTAATATGAAACTTAGGTACTGGAGGCACTTCTAAAGAATTTAAAATGTGAGAGAAGTTTCTTTAATCAAAGTAATCTGACGCATTGATTTATTTAGGAATTTTAATTCGTAAAAAAAAGGAGCATTGACATTATGAGGAGATCTCAGCAAACCGTAGGGGCCCAGAAGGGTCAAAGCCTAAGTGGGGTCTAAGATTTGCGTCTGAAAGTAAAACTGGGCCCTGGTATGAAAGGAACGCAGGAATAGAAGTGGGTTTTTAGTCAGTGAAAGTCTGACACCCTCTCGCTCCGCCTAAGAGCAGGAGATGTCATTATATGATTTTCTCATCTAAAAAATGTACATTATATTTGTATAGATTTTTTAAACAGAACAAAACATTTTTTTTAATTCGTATTTTAAAATATAGGATTGATATTATTATAGTTGTTCGATTGAGACGAATTGAAAGTCGTCTATAAAGTCGCCTGTAAATGATTAAAGTACAGAATAATACAGACTTATAAGGTACCTATTGTACTTAGGACTCACAGGGAATGGGCCATAATCGGCCACGCGGGCAAAGTGCTCTATGGTGGATGTCAGATGACTTCAAATTATTGTTTCTAAGGCCCGTATTACAGAACGTCACTCAAAACTCAAGCATTATTTAAAACTAGATTCAAGCTATTTGATTGGTTGAAACTAGTTTTAAGTAACGCTTGAGTTTTAAGTGACTTTCTGTAATACGGGTCTAAGACATGTCAATTTCCTCACGATGTTTTCATTCACCGTTTTGGGAGCAGCGTGCCTAGTGCGAGTTCGAGCGGCAGGTTTATGACGCACTCTAAGTTCTTAACCAATCAGAGAGTCAAATGCGATATATTTCGATCGTAACGAACGTAAAACGCGTACTCAGCGCATAGGTTAGATAAAACAAATTACACAAAGTAAAGCAGCTGCTTAACAAGGTGTACCGATGACCTGGTCAGGGTCGTGCGAATCTGATGGATGCGTGACGCACAGGACCGGTCGTTGTGGCGACGCTTGGGGGAGGCCTATGTCCAACATTGGACGTCTTTCGACCGATATGATAAAAGCGGCTGCTTGGGTTCAACCCACGATCGTAAGTCGGCGTTGTTACCATTAGGCTATCATGAAGTAATCCATAAACAATATTTTCTTTCCTGTTGTAAAACTACCAAGCCAGCTATTGTAATACTTCGACCCAAGGAAATCAGCCAGTTAACTATATCCGTATTTGAACAATTAGCTTAGCGAAGAACCTTTAAAACAGGAATTAGATTGTGCATGTCTGTATCCACGATGCTGAGTTGGAATTACTAAGATTATGGCTTGTCATTGATTACCAATTAAGTCGTGAGAAGCAGCCTAAGTGTTCGAGAAATTGCCGCCAACCTGTTAGACTGAGATAGTCTAAATCTCTGGGGAAAGAGAGAAACCTACTCGCTTTAAATAATAATTTCGGAAAAGACTGTAAGACCAAAAGTCAGGCTGTTTGTAAAACAGATTTAAACAGTTTTCCTGACCTTTTCTTAACTATACTTAAAACAATAAAATCTTGTACAAAGTACTTTGTTTGTTTTAACTTTTAGCCACATATTCGGATCCTGTAAGGTTTTTGTAGCTTTGGCCAAAGCTTTACTATATCCGGGTCAAAAATGTCAAGCGTGCGAGCTAGAAACAGTGATGGAACTTTACACCCTATATACTCGTAGCTCCATTCCTTTAACAGTTCAGTTTAGGTCGTCAAATGGATCGCGTTAAGAGCTCGTGGTAGGGCCTCTGGTTAGTGCAATCAAACCGAAGCAAGGCACAAAGGTAGCGTACTGTCTTTCTTGCATATCATAACCCTTAAAAACAAAAAACACACCCATATTTACTGACGCCAGCATTGTTTGAAAACGTCCGTGTACTCATGACGTTTAACTGAAAAAAAAATCCTCATCATCCATAGTTCTACATCCATATCTTAAAATTGGCAGCTAAAAACTTAAAGTACACTATCTAATTCTTTTATGTGTTGGCAACAGGCCCTCGGCGGACGGTGCCAACAAAGCCACTCCAACCACTTGACTGTATTATATCGCCACAATGGCGCTTTGATTTCACTATTGTGCGCAGACGCAGGTAGAACCCCGTGCTTTACTTGTAATCCTTAATAATGTTTTGTTTGCTGAGTTTGGAATAAAATGGCGGAGTATTGAAACTCTTGTTTGAGAGTTCCAGTACGTCTTATTAAATAGGTTTAGCTTTATCTGTGGTCGCGACTGAGTAAGTTCTTATTGTTACAAGAGTACCAACTCTTGGGACAATGAGGACTTGTGGAGTCGCGAATCGAAGACGGACTGAGTTGAGTATTCCAGGTTTTTTTTTTAACTGATATAAACTAGTGCTTGACTGCGATCCCACCTGATGGTAAGTAGTGATGCAATCGGTAATGGTAAGGCGCACTAGTTTACTAAGAGCCTATTCATTCTTGCCTTGAAGACACCTAAATTATAATCGGACGGGAAGATGGCTTAAAGTCACCCAAAGAGCAATGGAAAGGGCTATGCTCGGGGTTTCCTTGCGTGATCGAATAAAAAATGAAGATATCCGCAGGAAAACTAAGGTTGCCGACATAGCACAAAGAATTGCCAAACTTAAGTGGCAATGGGCAGGCCACATTGCTCGTAGAACAGATGGCCGTTGGGGCCGAAAGGTTTTGGAGTGGCGACCGCGTACCGGAAGACGCAGTGTTGGAAGGCCTCCTACAAGGTGGACCGATGACCTGGTGAAGGTAGCAGGAAACCGATGGATGCGGGACGCACAGGAACGTTCGATGTGGCGACGCTTGGGGGAGGCCTATGTCCAACAGTGGACGTGTATCGGCTGAATTGATGATGAATGATGGGAAGATCTTAGCAGGCAAATTGTTCCAGTTCCTCGATGTACACGGTATAAACGACGAGGCGATACGCTTGGTCCGGATTGTAGAGTTTAAGTTTAAATTCTACACAGAAAATTACCGGCGCGATGGTACCGGAGTGCTCTCCCAATGGTACTCCAGGGCAGGGAATTAAAAACGTTGGCGATGTCCAAGGACACTGCCACGACACACTAAGTACTTTAGGTTTTACTCAATGGTCCTTCCTGATCCATGAAGTTTCTGTCTCCATTAAACTTGAGTAAGAATAGTGTGAAATCTTTCAGATAAAAAAAAATCATTTAGGCTAGTACTCAGCATTTTGCCAAACTTCATTTATCTCGAACTGTTCAACATAACCCATATTATCTGTCTTCAATTCCTGTCTGTAATTTCCTCGATCATTATTACATTTTATTTAACCCTGTTTTCATTCTCTCGTCACGATAATAACAGAACAATTATAAATACTCGTGACGATCCTCAAGAGTACCTACTAGTCGCAATATAAACAAGCCACGCTTCATATTATGAAGTTTACCCGATATTTTATTGACAGCCTGACGAGGCGAACTCACCTGTAGGCGTATCTTAAGGGCCATACTTCTCAAACAAGCACACAACACAATCAATAATCACCCTTCGTCTTCAGCGATAAAAACGAAGGTACCTGCAAAGTTATGTTTGTCATATCTTACTGGGAAGTAGGAACTGAAGTTGTATGGTGAACACAGTACACACGTTGTCAGTAAATGTTGGTTATTTCGTAAAAGGGCAGTTGCCTCTAAAAATAGATTATAATAAAAGCAATTGATTTATGTTTCTTCACGTTCTCGAGTAAATGAACATATCGTATAAGTAGTCGACAACACAAAATATGCAATTAATGCAGTTTCGAATCTACTAAGCATTAAATTCATCATTCTGCGCAATTGCAATGCTTTCAAAACTAAACTTTACGAGTAATGAAAAATTCTTGAACACGATTAAAACATAAACAACAAAATGACATGTCATATTGTATCTAATGAAAATTTTATCGATTAAAATTCTAAATCGTTTCGCTTCATTACTATTTACCGACATATTGATACATCTACCACGACACACGGAGAGATTTGTAAGAGCATTTTAGACCGTGAAGGCTCTATAGTTCAGGAATGTGAGGTGAACCCGCTACGACTTAACGACTGACCAAACATTCATTGCGCGAATCCGTTATACGCGACCACTTGAAACTTTCACATACATTACGCTCTCAGAAGGTAGTGTTAGATGTCGCGTTCAAATGTATTGAGCAATGGATACAGAGTGAAGAGAGGTTGTTGTATAGTGCGGTTAGTACGAGTGTCGTGGTTAGTGTAAGATCTCGACTTTCGTAAAGAGTTCAACGCGCGCTTGCTATCTGTGTCCACAATATAATCTAAGTTGGTAAATAAAGTAATTGATACATTACACTATAAATAGTGTAAATTAATGTCCACTGCTCGTTTATGATGTTTGTCAACGTATTAGCAGCGCAGAGGTTTATTTTTATAATTGGCGGTTTTACCGTATTTCATTTGAATCCAAATGACGCCGTTTACGTATCACGTCATGTGTGATCTTTTCAAGAGACGTTTGCACGGATGATTTGAAGGTCACATTTTATTGATTTTTTTTGCATTTTATTTTTAGTAGTATCTCTCGCTACTTCTCTGATCATAAAACTTAAACTGTTGTTAAGCCATACCTCTAAGCTTTAATAAGACGTACTGTATGTCTGTGTACATGAATATTTTTAGTTAGGGCACAGCTCTATACAAATTCCGGCCATGTCTTTTCTCTTGATCATACTTTGCATGTTCAAGCTATGATTTAGTAACCCACCTCTAAGTCTTATTATCACTGTCTCAAATAATTCAATACTGCATAAGAATCTCTCCTGAAAGATTATTTTAAGTTATTTCAGAAAAGGTCAAGTTACGGTGGTTTGTTTTCAGGAGATTACCCGGGTTGATACACCAAGTATACTTGATTACATAACTGTACAAAACAATTAAAATAACTGTTAAAATTTTTCCTGTACTAAAGTCGCTTTAGTTACAAAACCTTTTACCGTTACTCAGTAATCCTGTAAATAACCAGCCAATAACCATTGAGTCAACAATAATAACAATTTATGTTCACTTTAATATTAATTTTAATACGGTAATATAATCTTAAAGTGGTGAATAAGATTAGGTTTGAAAATGTTATACAAAATAAAAAATAGATTTTACTAGTGTAAAATGAGAATAATTTGTTTTATGGTATTAAAATATTTTTTTTTTTTTTTTTTTTATATTTGTATTAATAGACTAGGAGGTCAATGAAGATAGGAGAATTTTAAAAATGTAGTCATAATAGAAATGTCGATGGAATGTATTTTTAGTGACATATATTTAGTTTCAAATGTTAAAAAAATATATTCTTGGGAACTAATTTTAGACCATTTCGTAATGGCATTATACTTAGATAAAAATAATATTAAAAATGAATAATAAACATGCTAGCGACCGCTTTTGGGGGCCCATTTATTAAATGAGCAAGGTACCATTTTTTTTTTTGGAAAATATTATCCAATGACAACCCCCGCTCTTGGGCGGAGCGGGAGATAGTGTCAGACTCTTACTGACTAAAAGACCCACCCCGTTCCTTCTAGCCTTCATACCGGGGCCCGAGCTCCCTTTCGGATAACCCTGGCCCCAGTAGGCTTCGAACCGGCTGGGTCCCTGCTGTTGCTGACAACTCCTTGAGGCGCCTTTTTATCGATTTATATTAAAAACATTGTTCAGCGCAGAGTTTTAACATAGTTCTTGGTAACCAGTCTACTTAAGCTTCCAACACCATTTTTCATATGTCGCGATAACTTCCTTCCAATCAGGTGTTGTCCTTGGATGCACTTTGTAGCGCCATGTTTCTTGAAAAGTGTCTAAGGGGCCTCTGCGAGTCGATTTGATAGTAATGTGTCGATGCTGTAGCCAAATTAATGTGCGTCGCCTATAAATGGCTCGCTGCATTTTAATAAAATATTGTTCTGATAGTTTTTTAGATTCATCAACTTGAAGTATTACTGTTTAGACGATAATGACCGACGGTGCTAGACAACCTGTATAGCTCTGTCTCTTACCCACACTGAAACAAGATTAAAACAATCTTCCCATTCC
The DNA here is from genome assembly GCA_910589285.2 of Mythimna ferrago. Taxonomy (NCBI): domain Eukaryota; kingdom Metazoa; phylum Arthropoda; class Insecta; order Lepidoptera; family Noctuidae; genus Mythimna; species Mythimna ferrago. Next base: position 29,549,258 of record OU342673.1, on the reverse strand, counting down.
ATTCCATCCATTTCATTTTCATTTTCTTTTTCTTCCATTTTTTTTTCCTATTTTTGCAAATAAAATAAATTATTATTATTATTATTATTCTTACTTTAAACGTCATGGTCTAGGTCTAGATCCCTACTTTAATATAATTCTAAATCCATAAAGTTACAGATGCGTTCAAGATTTTATTATAACATATCAACAATTTTACGACGACCTAAGTTATAGGTGTGTTTTGTACTAAGGAATAAACACCTACTAGTGTTACTAAATACTAAGACCCGTAGGTGTTAATTCGCCCTTCATGCCGTGGAGCACAAGCTTGTTAACGGTTAATATTTTAAAACTTATAGCCCAAATCATAACTAGGAGTTAAGCATACTTTGCTCTGCAGTTGCACAACTATCCAATCGTAATAAAACATTCAACAAATAGAACTAATTAAGCCAATGAATGCATATTAAAAAAAACGTCAGCTATAAACCTCGTGTAACTCGTCGGAGTTCATTTCAAATCGGTATTACTTATAATAATATCAAGAGCGAAACAAGGTATCTAGAGAAATAAAGAATTATAATAATAACAAACTGGTTAATAAAATAAAAGATATGTAATATATTTGAAGGCGATGTTTGTCGTATGAGAAATGCGAGTAATCATTTAATCAGGGACGCTAAACCTTTTTTCTAGGCGGTATACTTGGTATGATTCTTGAGCAATGCCGACCGAAGTTTGAGCTCCTCTGGTTTCGATTTTCAAACGCTGTATGGAATTAAGCGGTAGATGTAAAGGATTTGATCATTTAATCAATGAATTATGCTTATTAGTAACGCGTGATTACAAGACGTAAACTAATGTGGGTATGACTTTATGGTATTATACCATAAACCTGTTGACAGTTTGATTTGTGTAAATTTTAAGTTTTGATACGTTCTTTAGTCTTAAACACAGAGCTGAGAGAGCTTTAAAGCCGGGCAAACTAAGCTATATGTGCAGTGAGCAGTTTAACATATTCAGCAAATACTATAGATTTTATTCTGACGGCACTAATTTCCCTAGGTTTTCTAGGTTCCATTAAAATGCCTATTTAGACGAGTATCGTAATCAACTTCAAGATTACTGCTTTACGACGATGCATTCTGAATACCGACAGCATTAAGAAAGTTTTCTGGATGAATTATACTTATGACATTATGATTTATGTATATGTGATCTATGTCTATCACTGAAATGTCTGCTGGAAGAAAACTCAACATTGAGTTAATAATAATAATAAAGCCTTTTATTTAATATCCTTGCTAACTATAAAATGTATTTACATTCTTTATATATGCATGTATATTTATTTTTATATAACTTGATTTTTGATTGAACATTGAGTTAAGCTCACTTAAAATATAAGTTTTAATTGTGTACAATTAATGATTAAGAGAATTATGTTTTTAGGAATGCTTTCAGTCAAGAGGTTTATTTAATTGCATAATTTATCTAGCATTTTTGAACCGTAAATTTACTCCACAAATAACTAGCTGAATGTTTAAGGAAATTCAAGTTAAATAAAGTCTGTACCAATAAAGCAGATATAAATAAAGATTGGATAGTAAACGTTGCTCGTTACGTACGTTGGGCAACGGTAACGATTATAGTGCCACAAGAACCTGTAACATTAGTCACTGGCCGAGTTTAGCTAGCTTAAGGGACGTCACTTAGACTGAGCTTAGCGCGTTATTCGAGAACGTTTGTAAGAGGCCAAATTGTTTTAAAATTCGGTTGCTATTTGACAACGCTATATTTTAGCGGGTTTTATATCCTGTGTACCTATATACCAGGAGCCGTAAATATTTATTTATATATCATTTGATTTCTTTTTCTAAAATAAAATTTATTAGATAGCTTCAGGGCAATGTACAGCAATAGAAGCTCTTGCAGCTACAAAAGCTAAGCCGAACAATGCTGCACCCATATTAAACGAATAAAAAATCGAACACATCACAGACTTTAATTACTAAATCCGACAAAAAAGGCGCATGATACGTCCAAAAGCTACATTTTCTTCTGTCCATCAGTACAATTTGTTCGTATCTGTAGTTTTGTACTAGGTGAGCACAATGCGTTATTAAAAACTTTTGTTACCTACGTGGCTTTTTTTTCTACGGCGTGTCGAGTGCGACGCATACCTGCGTCCTTGTCGACGTTTACCTGTGCTCGTGAGAGGGCAGAGGTAGACCGCCACGAGTGGTAGACGCGGCAAGCAGGTCGGTGCCGAGCTCTCGAAGTAACTTTAATGTGTACAACTATTTAGTGAAGTGGGTGCGGAAAAGTTGATAGTGCTTTGAGAGATGTACTTTTAGACTGATTTAAATTTATTCATTTTTATTCCAGTGTTTTGGACTTTCTTACTGTGCTAAATTGATTTTGTTTCTTCTTGTCACTTTTCGCTCTATTGGACTTTTAGACAAGAGGACTTGGATTGTTCTTTTATAGCCTTCAGATAAGGCTATTTTCAATAAGAAAGTACACTGAAGATTCGTAGGCCAAACTTTCCCGCCCAAAGCAAGCCTTCTGATCGGGTCTAAAGAGGCTTGGGTCTGTGGGTGCGCCCGCGCAGCGCGAGGCTCCACAAACCGGGCGGGCCAGTACACGATGGAAGTTAGTGCCGGCCGGTCGTGTGCGTAGCTTCGCGAGTGATGTCGCAGCATGGTCGCTGCGCGTGCCTTGTTGTGGTGCCTTTGCCTCGTCGCAGTCGGGACCCCGGCCGCCTCCCGCGGACACGGGAAACACCACGTCCCCGCACGACACAAACATTCGGAATTCGTTAAAGGAAAGAGTAAGTGCTGTGCCGCCGCCCACGGCGCTTTCAAAGTTTCAAACCTTCACGCCAATGTGTTCTGTGATATAGTTGTTAACGTGATATAATATAAACCTGTAACCTAAATGTAAACCACACGCAGTGACCGTAAAATAACTCCATAAAACTGTAGAAATAAAGACGCGGTACCTGTTAATCACTGGAATAAAATAAACAAAGCTTATCTCGAGCCAACAAACGTAGCCTTATATAGCGTGGAAAGCTGCTTGACGGTACACTGAACTGGCTTTAAGAGGCTGCCAGTAAGAACAATTACACTCATTTTGTGTGACAAAGTTTTCCAAGCAGCTTGAAAGGGATGCGGACAATATCCTCCGGGATGAAAGGCAAGGTGCACGTATTGTGAAACGCTTTAAATTTCAAGTTGGTGGTTGCAGCTTTTGTGCGCCTGTCGCGGACGGACGGACGGATTGACTAAATTATATATTGCTTGCAAAGCGCTCTCCACAAGGATTGGTTTGTTTATATTGTACAGCCAGATTCAGTTAGGATAGTATTGAGTTTTTGAGTATAGAATTCTGAGAACCAATGTAAAGGTTTCGTTGCCAAATGTTAAGTGCTAAATACATGAATTTTATCTAAGTATGACCAGATATGAAGTTTTGAACATAGCTGCATTCTTTTTAGTCAGAACGAAAACGAAGATTTTCTTTTTGGTCCTTTAAAATATATATTTCGTTAATAACAGTCAGTATAATTTCTCCTTAAGTTCCAACTCCCTCTCATAATATTATCAAAAGTATGGTCATGTACTATAAGATTAGTACATTATACGGTTCGTAACTTTAAACTTGTTTTGACCAATTGTTATAGAAATTCGTTGCTATACCGCGAAAAGCTTTCAAAGCTCCATTGTTTTGTTTTATTATTATGTACCTTAATCTGGATAAAGCCTTGAAGTCAAGTCCACAAGTGATTTTATTGCTTAAGCTTAGATTTAGATCATAACTGATGGATTAGAGACAACGACTTAAATTACTCCGGTTGTAGTTCTACGATTAATATATTAAAAAAAACTTCATAAAGATCCAATTGACATTTATGTCAAACTCCCGATTTTTTAATTAAGAATTTGAAGTGGACTATTTGGAAAAACTCTACTTCAACCTGAAAAACTGTCAAACTTTGTCTTTGTGAACAGGGTTTTCAATCGTTTTGAACTTAAAATGCTCAATTCAGAAACCAATAGACTAAAAATTATCGTTTTAACAATTAAGGCTCACTAAACACACATTAAATTGAATAGTTTTGGCGACACGTTCCGTTCTAATTACTAATACCATTAAACAGATGCATGAGCCGTTATAAATGACCCAAAGTTTTGTACACTGTCCAACAATACCAAGTACCTAACAGGTATAATTAATTTTCAATTCAAAATAATGTCAGGCGTCCACAAAATATTGTCAAACGAATTTCTACTCTATTCCTTCCTTAGTTATATTAGATATTCATTTGCGTTTTTCTGTTACTTACACTGTCATATAATCTAGACATTCCAAAATTCGATTTTTGTTGTAATAGCAAACTCTGGTAACGTGTGCAAAGACACAGTTATTAAAAACCCCAATTGGTTAATAACCTATTACCTACTTTTATTTCGGTGTGTCGAAATAATCGGTTTTACTAAGTAACACGCATTTTAAAATCCGCTGACGTATGTGAACGGTACTTATTTGTTCTACTTGTCTAATGTTGTCTATAGTTCTATACAACGACCAATTTGTTTTGGTTTATTTCTGACGATTCTTTTTTTTAAATTATCAATGTTAGCCTCGTGTCCGGCCTCATCTAGCATTAATTGACGAAAAAAAAAATTGACGTGTAAAAGTGTTTTTATAAAACCTACTTGCAAAATAAAGATCATTTATCATTTATCATTATTATCATTTGTATGACCACTATCTTACCTGATGGTAAGTTATGTTGTGGTGGAATTGTCTTTTGTCAAATTTTATCATTTGCAGGAAAATTTATGCTAAACTTTGTTTTTTTTTCCGAGTTCTTTTTATATTTTAGGTCTTTGCAACCCTTGTTGCATATATTTCCTACATTAACTACACATCTAAGATATTCTATACATTGTCTAGGTATTGTATAGAATACCGGATTATACAGATTGCCAGTTACCTATACCTCAGTTTTAGTACATGCGAAACCCGAAACACGTGTCTAGTATTTTTATGTAAAGAATCTATGTACCTACAAAATTTCATAACTGTATCATGAAAAATCAGAAAGTTATAACCTTGTTAAGTCAATAAAAATACATAGTCACCGGGCCATCCAGGCGACTGAGGGCTTTTTTGCAATCGCACTCATCTATTTGCTGGCGCCTAATGCCCGCTATGACCTGCCGTGACCTGTGTTGTACTTAGTGTTGGCGGTGTCCAACTTGTGACCTTTTTAAATATTTTTGGAATTTGAATCCATTCAGTAACTGATTCTGAACAAACAATATTCAGGTTTTGCGTAAACTAAAAATGTATATTTCAAGCAAAATAAACTCGTGTTACTCTATCTTAATATTTAACCATAGTAAAAAAAAAACAACCTGAAAATCTGCCATCCTTGACGTCTTTGACGACCAAGAAAATGACGGGTGGTCCTCTCGTGGCTTCAACTTTTGAATTACAAATATCTGTAGCTGATCTACATATGAAAGAAATGCAACATTTGAGCGGCGACTATAGGCTTTATCATAAGAGCAACAAAAACGACCGGAGAAATCGGTTGCATCTTTCAACTGCATTTGAAAAATAAATGCAAATATCAATTGTTACTTACTTTGTTACGAAAATTTCTTGTATTTGGTGTTTGACTTTTGACTAGGATTGTTAGGTAAATATTGATGTGTGGTATGTTTATTTTCCTCCAACGATGTTATTCTGGTAAAGTTTTGTAATGTTTAGTTGTTTATAATTTACTAGCTTTTGCCCTCGGCGTCGCCCACGTAATGTCACTCAGGAATAAAACAGCTTTCTACCGGTGAAAAAATTTTGCCATTCGGACCAGTACTTCCAGAGATTACCTCCTACAAACAAAAAAACAAACTTTACCTCTTCATAATATTAGTACCTATAGATAATATTAGATCAATGCTTTTCTCTATAAATCATTCTTCTTCTTCCTACCCTTATCCCATATTAATTGGAGTCGACGCAACACGTTTTTTTTTATAATGGATAGGCTCGCGTTTGACCACTATCTCACCTGATATATTTTTCTCCCATTCTGTACTGTCACCCGTCACACTATCACTAACTCCCTTTTCTTTCATATTCACTCCTCACACAGTCCATCCATCTTTTCTTTGGCCTCCCACTCCCTCTCCATCTATCTACAATACATGTATACTCAGAACTCTTTTAGTAACATGTGTTTCATCCCTTCTCTTCAGAAACGATTGTCTTTCAACTTTTCAGTCACTGGCGCCACTTTCAAACGTCCTCTAACATACTCATTTCTCATTATCCTTTCTCGTCACACCACACATCCATCTCAACATTCTCATCTCCGCTACATGCAATCTTTTTTCATTCAACTTTTTCACTGTCCAACATTCTCTAATTTAATATAATGTAACTAAAAATTTTCATTGTAAGCTTACACTTACTTGTTCATAAAAGCGTGACTGTCACATCCAACGTTTAAACAAATAAACAGAACACCTATATTTAGAAAAATAAATACATGGACTCGGGCTACTTGATGTCAGTTGTTCCTTGTTACTCAGCGGTTACAAACATTCAAACCCGTAATTTTTATGCCTTCACTACTCCAAATTAAAATGCAACTAACTTAGAAAAGAAAACACTAAACATACATTTTTCCCGCTAAAACACATGACCGACAGACCTTATAATGTCCAGGAATATAAGGCCATTAAATAAATTAGTGCTTGCCTGCTAAGGAAAACCTGTATTATTTGTTATGTCAGCTCACATCCGATCAGTGGTTGGAGTACGTCTAAATTATAGCAACTATCTTGTAACGCCACAGACTAATAAACCAACATTGGTTCCAATGCTGATTGGTTCCAATATTTGATGTCTATTACGTACCTTGAAATTTGCCACTGTTCTGTCTCTGTCTCTCCAATGAATTTTAAGAAGGACAGGTAGAGAAACTAGATTTTAAAACACGTCACATCCTCTGTTACAACATTGCTAATGTTTTTATAATAAATGTCAATTAGTTTTATTAGATACTAGTTATTTACCACGGTCATAACTTCCATGTTTTATCTGGTTTTATATGACATTTGTTCCCAGGGTTTGTTATTATAATTCATTGCACGCAGCAATCTCTACAAGAGCTGTATTATGTTTTGAACTTAATTCGATATGGCGTTCCGGGTTCGTAAGTTATTACTGAGATAAAATAAAAATAAAAGTGTCGTTGCTATACATCAAAAATCTTTTTCAAAGAAAACCTAGCTGTTTTTGGAGTGTATTATTCTGTGGCATCGCGGTTATGCGCAGTGATTATTTTTATTAGGACTTGGTGCAGGCACATATGTCATTATGTTGCACACCCCTGCAATTACGCACGCGTGCCCGACAACCTTAAAATTCAATTAAAACTGTTAAGAAGACAGTATACTATTGTGTATAAAAAATTATGAAATGTAGTAAAGAGTACATTGTTGTTAATAAATTTCGTCCTAACAGTTAAAAAGTTATATATACGAAAGTAAAGAAAAAAAAGAGCGAAAAAGATACAAGCTTTGAAGTTTTTACATATGTCAATTTGATCACGGTAAATCTAAGTCACATAACTTGATTATTTTAAAGAAATATGTACATTCTAGTCATTTGCACAAAACAAGCAGAATCAATTCGATAAAACCATGATACCAATAAAATACTTTTAAATATCACCAACAAGGAAAACCCAGTATTGCGTGTGATGATTTTATGCTGAGACCTTACAGAAGGAAATAATATGCGCCTACGCACTTCCATGGAATTATGCACGTGTGTGGCAAAAGATATGACAATCTTACCACCTGGCTCCGTATTTGTACAGTTTTTGGTGCTTTAAGACCCACGTGTTATTTTTATAACCCTTTTTATTTGCTGCAGTACATAAATCTAGGTCATTTCCATTTTAATTACGTTGTTTTGGTCAGGAGTATAAAGGTAGAACTACACTGCGCACACGTGTGTTACACACGTCGTTCTGGGCACGTCGGTGTCCATACATTTTACACGGAAACTAGACTTGTAGAGCTACACTTGATACGCGCCACGCGACGTCGTTCTACGTACAGTAAAATGGGGTGAATAGAGACTTAGGGGTGAATAGAAACAAAACTTTAAAGGCTATTTTCTCGATATTTGAATATTTTTTGCAGCATTTAACTATGTCAATTTTTTAATGAATTTTTATTCTAAAAAATCGATGCTTTGTTAGAGGCCGATATTATATGTAGTATCAAAGTGAAAAACCAAACCAAAGTTTTGTCTCTATTCACCCCTAAGTCTCTATTCACCCCGTTTTACGGTACAAATTACGTGCACGCATACGTTCTAAGCCTATATTACAAGTGTCCGTGTGCATCGGTCTAATGTAGTCCTAACCCAAAAATAATGGGTATTTGCAAAACTCTTTGTCTATCTTTGATCAACGCCCGAGAAATGTATGAATTTCTCAATGAAAGATTTCAACGCAGAAGGAAGAAAAAGTTACATTTCACTTTTTTTATTTTATTAAAAAAATGTCTTTGGAACACGTGCAACTGATTATAAATATTTGAAAAATACAGTTTTAGACCTTTAATTTCTTTAGAAAAATTACAATTCAATTATTATGAAAATTACAAGTTATTCTTAAATACTGAATACGTTGACACACTCAATTAAACTAGTAAGTAGGTGGTAGATCCAAAATACTTTTACAAATTAGTGAGTAAAAAGGAAACACAGATATATATTTAAACTAACAATAGATTTAAAAATTTATTAGTAATATTTTTGCAAACTATGTCGCTATTAGCTCTAAGTTCAGATACTGTGGTCGTAAAGTTCAGATCTTTTTTGTTATAAATATAAAACATTATCTATACATCTAGAAGAAAAACTGACTGACTGACTTATAACGCACAGCCGAGAAACTACTGGGACTAGGAGCGTGAAATTTTGCACAATGTTTCTTATTGTGACGTAGGAGAACACTAAGAGAAGATTTCCAAAATTCAACCCTTAAGACGAAACGGGGTCCAAGTAGCCAGCCTTTCGGTGTTTTACAGATTGCATTTTGGAGAGTGTGCGCAGGACATGATTCCGCCATCTCATTTCTACCATCGGACAAACCGACGCACGGCAAGTATCCACCCTTACGTTGTTGAAACATCTACGGTCCGGACTAAGCGTTTCGCCTCGTCATTTATACCGCGTACTTCGAAGGACTGGAACAGTTTGCCTGCTGCGGTCTTTCCGTCTGATTATAATTTGGGTGTCTTCAAGGCTAGAGTGAATAGGCTCTTAATAAACTAGTGCGCCTCACCATCAACGATTGCATCACTGCTTACCATCAGGCGGGATCGCAGTGAAGTACTAGTTTATAACAGATAAAAAAAAAAGTCCTGTGGCACTCGGGGACTGCCGCGGTAAAGCTATTGCATAGCATTTTTATCAACTTATGCAATTATAATTATTTATTTATTTTATTTATGCAGTATTTTTTTCCTTTGTTTTTTTTCTTTGATATTAATTGAAGTTACACTTTCACACATTGAATTGAATTTTGATTGATTGTTCACTCATTTGTTTTCTTATCGGTCACCACGCTCAAAAAACAAATGAGTGGGGGGTGTTAGGTTATTTTCGTTTCACGGAATTTCTGGATTCGGTCACCACGCTCAAGGCCCGCGATAGAAGCTATGCAATAGCTTAAAAAATTGTATGAATAAACCTAGTTACACGCAGCCAAAGCCGCAGTCACAAGCTAGTTTTATACAAAACGTGTCCAAGACAACCTTTTATAAACAAGATAATATTTAGATACATTCGAGGCTCTGGGACATAAAGCAACGTTTAATATCCTACTAATATTATAAACGCGAAAGTTTGTATGTATGGATGTAAGAATGTTTATTACTCTTTCACACAAAAACTACTAAGCGGATTTCGATGAAATTTGGTACACAGGTAGACCATGTCCTAGAATAGCACATAGAACAAACAACAACAACACAACAACAATTAACAACAACAACAAACAACAACACAACAACAATTATATTCCTTTGGGATAATTTTCTACTGTCACGCGGGTGAAGCCGTTGGCAGTAGCTAGTAAAACTATATAATTAACACCATGAATTAATGAACCGATTTGATATTTCAAGTTGACTCAATCGAGTTCTAAATGATATGCGTGCCGAGTTTCTTGACCCATCGCTATGTATCGAATATCGAACTATGTAAGAAACTAAAAGAACCGGAATTTATGAGTCAGCTACTCTCCTGAACTAGGTAAAACATCTAATTGGTGATACAACGTGTGAAGGTGGAGATATTTGAACGAATACTAGTGATGTACTTACATTATACTGTTTATATTAACTAACTAGCTTTTGCCCGCAGCTTCGCTCGCGCACATAAAATATAGCCTATGTCACTCAGGAGTCAGGAATAAAGCAACTTTCTATCGGTGAAAAAATTTTAGCAATCGGACCAGTACTTCCAGAGTTTATCTCATACAAACAAAAAAATAAAAACTTAACCTCTTTATTATAATAATAATAATAATAATAATAATAATAATATTTTTATTGAAATCACTTGTATACAAACATCAATGTCGCCCTGGCTCTTGTACTAGGATATCCTGTATCACAAGAGCCAGACCTCTCACTATACAGGGATCATAATTAGTAGTGACATTATATTATATTATATTATATTATATTATATTATATTATATTATATTATATTATATTATATTATATTATATTATATTATATTATATTATATTATATTATATTATATTATATTATATTATATTATATTATATTATATTATATTATAATTTATTATATTATATTATATTATATTATATTATATTATATTACAAAAAAAAATTGCTCGTCTGTTTGGTGGAGATAAACTCTGGAAGCCCTGATCTAATGACGAAGTCTTCTGTATATAGGGAGTTACAGTATCGTCTTCTACTGAGGCCACGGGCAGTTTGAATGTGAGACCCGGGGCCCTGGGACGAAGACAAAGAAGAAACAGGATTGGGTTTTTAGTCAGTAAAAGTCTGACACGCCCTCCCGCTCCGTCCAAGAGCGAGGGATGTCATTGGATGATATTCCCACCTAAAAAAACAATATCGTCTTTTGGCATAGGCCTTTGCCTCTTATAAGCTCGTTAACCTATACCACAAGACGACAGTAACATCTTTATCCGACGAAGCAAATATGTTACTCAATAGGTACGAAGAAGATTCTAGCATTTCGTGTATTTACCAATTATTTAGTGCAATAATTGATATATAACGTGATTGCTGCGTCTGTACTCATGACAATGCTTAATGTCAGTTGGAACCGGTTTAAGTTAGCCTCTTAATCCTTTGCTGCACCTTAACAAAAAGCATAATCAGCCATAAAATGTTGCCATTGCTGGAACTCAAGTCTCCTCTCTAGTAGAGGGAATGCCGGCCCAGTGCGGACTAGTAGATGGCACATGTTTTCGAATTACAGGCTCTAGGACATCCTGGTTTTCTCACGATGTTTTCTTTCACCATTTTTGAGAGTAAGTAGCCATTATCGCTGGGCCACCACAAAAATGCATCTTGCAATTATCATATAAAAATAAATCAATCAAATAAAATAATAAAATATAGTATAATACTCTTGTAATTATTATTATTATTTTATTATTTTTTTGCAGCATTTACAAAATCTGTTTATTAACTAGCCCATCATCTATAGGTACTCTATTCGCGTTAAGATTAGACATTTAAAAAAACCTTTTTTACTGTCTGTTCAACCGATATTAACTTCTATTTCGTAGGCATAAGGATGGCAATAAAATCAAAAAACGGGTTACAATACCAACTATTTACTACAATCGCCATATGTCATGCTACCAACGTAATAAAAGTCAAAATCGATTGAATGGACAGTAATAAAAGGTTTTCATAAATGTCTAATGTTATTTTGATCATAGTATAGGTTAATATGATTCTTTAATAAACCGTACATGTAAAATTAATATTAAATTTGCATTGATTACGATATTTTTCCCTATTGCTATCTTAAGTATATTCACAAATAGCCAGGTAAACAAGAAAACGGCTTACGTAATAAAATATTTGCACAATACTTTGCATCCTCGCTAGCTTAGCTATAAACTGCATTTTCCAGTAACAATTTATGTAGCCGAGGAGTGCATTAATAATTTACAAACTTTTGGCCGCGGCTTCGCCCGCGTACATAAAATATAACATGCTACTCAGGAATAAAGCAGCTTTCTATAGGTGTAAATAAAAAAATCAAACTTTAGCTTTTTATTACATTATAGTGTAGATTATACAGTAAGTGTGTCAGTATGTTTCGCTTTGCATCATTTCAGCCAAAAGACGTCTGTTGTAGACCTCTCCCAAGTGTCGCCACAACGACCTGTCCTGTTCGTTTCGTATTCATCGGATTCCCGCGACCCTCACCGACACGCCCTCCGGACTTCTGGTACACGAGCGCCAGAACCTTTAGGCCCCACCATCTGGGGCCCAAGTCTGCTATTTTTATAAATTCATCATTCCAACACGATCCCATTGTCATTTTGCTAAAAGTTCCTATTCTGCTAATTCATAATGATTGATCATTGTTCAGTCAATGGTCTCGTAATAGAGTTGCGGTAAAATGACAATATCGAGCTTAATGTTCTAATGGTAGGTCACTGATCAAAGGAACTGTCAAAATTTTTGCAGAATACCGCACACGTAAGACAATCATTTTTAAATATGTACGAGATTACCATTCTATCCCACTTCTTTCAATGGAGTGTCAGTAGATACCTAGAGAGATAGAGTAGATTACCAAAGTTACACAAAATCAACAATTATGAAATCAATGATAGACCATTCTGACACTGCATTGACATCTGACATTGCATTGACATCAGACATTGCGAGGCCCCAGGGTCCCAAGTCTGCTATATACAATATAACAGACTTGGGGCCCTGGGTCCTCGACATAACGTGTTAAAATGTCAGGCAGGCGAGCGAGAAAGTAGGATGGAACTATACGCCCTGTATAAATCCATCCCTTTAACAGTTCAGTTTAGGATCGTCAAATGGATCGCATTAAGACCTCATGTTACCACTTGAGTTACTTTAAGCGATTCTTTTGGCCATGTCGGTACAATTACCGGCACGGATCTTGAGCGCTCGGCGTCAGAGTGGGGATCGCCTTGCGCGTTCTATACATTGGCGAGCCAGTCCTCATCGTTGTTGATACATGCAGCAAGCGCAGGGTAAGAATCACGAGTAACGTCTATGACACGATGCCGCGGCGAGCCAATCACTGACACTCCCCGCCCCCGCGTCTCACTTCGCACCACTAAAGAGACCAAATATTTGACTTCTGCGCAACTTGAAGCCATCTCTCAAGATCCGTGCCGGTAATTGTAACTTTAGTACTCCTGTAGATACCCAAAAATAAACATTCAACTGAAAATAACCGCTTAATATTCAACACTTGGGTTCAATTAGTTTATTTAGTACGCTGTCAATTATTTATTATTCACAATAGGGTCAAGGATATCTACATACATGAGGTAGTTTGTCTTCAGCACAAGGTATGATTATCTACATAAAACCACGTAATAATGAATTATTATGAAGGTTTTCTGTACACGATATCAGGACCTTGTATGAACTCCTTATGTTCTCTGTGCGCCTGATACAACGGGATAAAAGATATATAATTTTGGTATTTTATGAACTGATCCGCACTTTGTTTAAACCCATGTTAAGTGCTCTTGAGAAAGTCCTTATTTTAAAATCTTGAACCATCAATAAACTCTCGATGTACCTATAGTTTAGATACTTACCTGTCATTGTCATTTTCTCTTCATTAGAACGAGACAGCACTAGCCCATTAGTGGCGTGACGAACAAATAAGCCGATTCAACATTGATACTAGATTATAATTATTAAAATAATAATCCTTTGATTAATATCAACTTTATAAGCAAAGGAACTCCTCTGTAAAAGTTATTTCACTTTCGTGGAAATGCAGGTTCGGTTTTCGAACACCATTTGTCCTGCTTATCGGTGATATCGAAATGCACCGAGTCCAATGCCTCATTTCTTCATAAACATAAAAGGGAACTGCACTCGGGCGCGGCATGGCACACCATACAATAATGGATTGTAGTGAAAGGTCGTGTTACAAGAACGAGATGGTGGCGGGACAAAACTGGTTCCAATGCTTCAGAATGCAAGTAACTGGATAAAAACATTGCCTTAAGACAAACCAGTCGAGGCGAGCGCAGCGGTTGGGTTCCTTTCGAACTTGGTCGGGTTGCACATCAGAATACAACCCAGCCATTTACTGATGCTGCTATTTCACCACGTTAAGTTGGGTAAATATGATTAGCTACTGTTAAGCGCATCAAATATAGAACACTCGTTTTCAAACAAAGTTTTGTTCGTTTACGTACGTTTATTTAAGGAAAACTGGGCTATGCAAGCCTTATCAGATTAATAGTTAAACAAAAAACCAGTGCAGCTGAGATCAGTGACGTAGCTATAGGGTGGCAAGGCTGGCAAAATGCCTCGGGCTCGTGGCCCGGTGGGGCCCCCGGTCCGAGAGGTCTTAAGCTCAGAAGAATAATTTATTAAGATTTATTAAACGCATTTTTAAGAAAAGGATCAATTTCTCGTGGTATTATACCACCTTATAGATACGCCACAGAGATACCCACCTTTAGATACAAAATATATAAGTACTCGTGTATTAAAGAATTTGCCGATTTATTAACAATTGAGAACATTTTATGTCTACTGCAGTGAATTGTCCAAATTTAATTACAAAGTTGATGACTTTCCTGCCCCATCCAATGTTTTGTCACGGCCCTGAGATGGTTTAATTACGCCACTGGCAGAAATCAAAATCCATCGGTATTTCACGAACTAATTAATAATAATGTGTCTAACAAAATAGAAACAAATAATCAAGCAAACAAACGATTACATAATCGCCTTCAAATAAATCCGTTTACTTAATATGTTGATGACTTCGATACGGCAATCACATCTGCATACATAGTTAAGATTAACTCAGTAGATCCTTATCAGTGATTACTATGACATTGTTGTCCTGTTGCCAAGT
The DNA here is from genome assembly GCA_910589285.2 of Mythimna ferrago. Classification (NCBI taxonomy): domain Eukaryota; kingdom Metazoa; phylum Arthropoda; class Insecta; order Lepidoptera; family Noctuidae; genus Mythimna; species Mythimna ferrago. The sequence continues at coordinate 29,534,055 of OU342673.1, read as the reverse complement.
ACATTCTGATTAAAATAAAATGTTTATTATCCATGTCTTGTGCAAATCTAATGAAGTTTTATCATTATTTTCTGGGATAGCCACTTATTTGTGATGTTTATTTTTTTTATAATCTATCTTCTATCTGCAACCTTAGTTTTAATATTTGCAAAACCCTAAACACCTGTCTAGTATTATTATGTAAAGAATCTATGTAAAAAAAATTGCTTGGTAGCTCAGCAGAAATACATAGTCACCGGGCCATCCACGTGATTGAGGGGTTGTTTTGCACTTGCACCCAGCTGTTTGCTGGCGCTTAATGCCCGCTATGACCTGCCGTGACCTGTGTTGTACATAGTGTCGGTGGTGTCTAACTTGTGACCTTTTTAAATATTTTTGGGAGAAAATATAACATGGTGTAACACTATTGGAATCCATTCAGTTACTGATTCTGAACAAAATTATACAAGTTTCGCTTAAACTAAACATAATATTGTATACTTAGTTACAACAATGATTGCCTCCTCAATCATTTTTTTAAAAGAGTAACCATGGAGTTTCTTGCCGGTTCTTCTCCATAGGAAACGACCAATTTCGAACCGTGCATTTGCTTCTGACGTTTTATAAGTGCCCATGTAGGCCTAGGTGAAATAAAAAAGTTTTGACTTTGACTTTGCCCATTTCCCTTGATCTCGGCATCACGCGTGAACGGCTGGACCAATTTCGCTAATTCATTTTTTTGTTGTGTTTTGTTATAGTCTGGAGAAGATTTTATAAATAAGAAATTTGCGCCGAATATTAGACAATACAGAAAACTATGACTATTCAACTAATTTATTTCTTTTTAACAGTTCATAAGAGTGAAGGAGATAACTCACTCTTAGGGTGTTTTTAATATCGTGCAGGTTTCATCACGCATGCGGGTTTGCTCCGCATGCAGAAAATTTCAAAATGCAAAAAAAAACGCGTCTCAATAAATATTTGTATAAAATGGGCATATGCTGGGGTTACGCGTGGGGAGCAATTACGCATGCGTGATCAAAATGCACGATATTAAAACACCCTTAGAACTCGCACAGGACAGCCTCAGTCGAGTCAGCTAATTAAAAAAAAAACAATCTAGGTACAGTGATAGACTTATTCCTAAAACTCATTAAATATGTTCAATGATATTATTTATATACAAGTATTAATTTCACCAAACTTGATTTGCAACAACTTGTCTTTAAAACCTGTCGAGAGACCGTTGCCATCAGTTATTTTCCAGGATTTTTAAATTTAATAAAAATAAAAACTTTATTTTTTTATTATTATTGATAGGCTTGCGTTTGATTACCATCTCACCTGATAGTAAGCGATGATCTGGTCGACGATGGAGCACGCTTGTCTAGAAGTAACCTATTCTTAAAGACCCCTAAGTTGTAGCTATCAGGAAACACAGACTCCGGCAGGGAATTCCACTGCTTGGCTGTACACACAATAAACGTCTTCCGCTTTGTGCTATGGCATCTAAAAGGAAGGTTATTTTTGCACTATTTCATAACCAAATCGCTACATAGGCTCGAGCCTATGTATGCTCAAGCATAGCCGGTGAAAACCCACTTTCATTTGACGTTTCAACTGTCCAGTTCGACCCACGCATTATTGTTTGGTCTCAGCATTAAATAATGACGTTTTTATATCTGTGAATCTGTGAGCACATTTCAATAGTATCGCGTATGTCATCAACAGGTTGAACTAGGTCGACCGGACACCACAACGACGCTCACATCGAAATGCTAATGTTAGAAACAATATTTAGCATTCCATCGCATTTTTGAATTCAAAAACTACAAAGTCGACTCAATTTTAGGCTTCTGTACCCAAAGGGCAAAACGGTACCCTATTACTAAGACTCCGCTGTCTGTCCGTCTGTCACCAGGTTGTATCTCATGAAACGTAATAGTTAGACAGTTGAAATTTTCACAGATGATGTATTTTTGTTGTCGCTATGACAGCAAATACACTTGGCAGGTTTTTTTTTAAATTCCTTATCATCATCATCATTTCAACCACAAGACATCCACTTTTCGACACAGGCCTCCCCCAAGCGACAAAGCGTCGTCAAACGTAATTATTTTTATCAAAACACTAGCTAGCACTAGCTGTGCCCACGACTTCGTTCGCGTGCACTACAGGATTTTGAATTTATTTTTTTTAAAATAAAGTAGCCTATGTTACTCCTTATTACATCATCTACCTGCCAAAAAAGTTCCGTCAAAATCGGTCCAGCCATTTCAGAGATTAGTCCGGACAAACAGACAGACAGGCAGACAAAAATAGAAAAAAATGTTGTTTTGGTGTATGTATCGTAAATATATTCATATATGCATTTAGTAAAAAGCAGTTATTTCAATATTACAAACAGACACTCCAATTTTATTTATATGTATAGATGTATAGATTATAGATTTTCAGTTAATCAGCGAATCCTCCTTAAACCACGCATCTAGATAGATAAACAAAAAGGTTTTGGATAATGTCGATAAAAACAAATATCATCCTTCTGGATATTGTATATTTATTATTACTAGTGATTTGTATGGGTCCCGTCTTTTAAAGGTCCGCTCTCGGCCACTAAAAGACGAGACCTGACGGATGAATCTGCGATACACCAAGCAGTGGAGTGGAGCCTACGAGTGGCGCATGCGTGAAGTCGGTCTCTGCTAGACCGACTTGCGCAATACAAGGGTAGTGTGACAACCACTATTGATTGATGATTGTTTTGTGAAGATCTTTACAGAAGACATCAAAGGGAAGAATGCTTATGCATGTAGTAAGAAGCAGGTATTTCAATATTACAAACAGACACTCCAATTTTATTTATATGTATAGATTATAGATTTTCAGTTAATCAGCGAATCCTCCTTAAACCACGCATCTGGATAGATAAACACAAAGGTAGACAATGATGAGAAACAAATATCATCCTTCTGGATATTGTATATTTATTATTACTAGTGATTTGTATGGGTCCCGTCTTTTAAAGGTCCGCTCTCGGCCACTAAAAGACGAGACCTGACGGATGAATCTGCGATACACCAAGCAGTGGAACAGAGACCGACTTTACGCATGCGCCACTCGTAGGCTACGAGTGGCGCATGCGTGACGTCGGTCTCTGCTAGACCGACTTGCGCAATACAAGGGTAGTGTGATTACCACTATTGATTGATGATTGTTTTGTGAAGATCTTTACAGAAGACATCAAAGGGAAGAATGCTTATGCATGTAGTAAGAAGCAGGTATTTCAATATGACAAACAGACACTCCAATTTTATTTATATGTATAGATTATAGATTTTCAGTTAATCAGCGAATCCTCCTTAAACCATGCATCTAGGTAGATAAACACAAAGGTAGATAATGATGAGAAACAAATATCATCCTTTTGGATATTGTATATTTATTATTACTAGTGATTTGTATGGGTCCCGTCTTTTAAAGGTCCGCTCTCGGCCACTAAAAGACGAGACCTGCCGGATGAATATGCGAAACACCAAGCAGTGGAGCAGAGACCGACTTCACGCATGCGCCACTCGTAGGCTACGAGTGGCGCATGCGTGAAGTCGGTCTTCGTAGCGCACACTCGATGTCCATTACAATGATACAAGTGAGCGAGTGTGCTAAAGCTAGAAAAATGCGCAATACAAGGGTAGTGTGACAAGGGAAGAATGCATAAATGCATGTAGTAAAAAGCAGTTATTTCAATATTACAAACAGACACTCCAATGTTATTTATATTTATAGATAACTTTATCCATGCTGGCAAACAAGAGTTATTTTTCAAATCCGTTGAATGTTAAATAAGTTAGCAATTTGTCAAATCCGATAGATGGGGAAATTGTCAAGTAACAGAATTATGATGCAGACTCTGAAGTGTGACGTCACCGCCGTTAAGTTAAACGAGTACAAAACAGTAAGCGAGATGCCCCACCATGCCCCCAATATTCATCATACCAATATTTGAGATGCTAATTGCTGTTTGATATAACCATTTTTGATTCCGTTTTAAAAAACAAATTTGCTATGAGAATCATTTTTTCATAATAAGATTTTACAGCGCGACGTATACCTATATAATTAATAGTCACCAAGAGCATTCCAAAAAACTCAAACACGGTAGGGTTATCTGAGTTCCTATGGCCGCCTTCCAGTTCCATCATCAGATCAGCTCCATGTCTAATAATTTTGCATTGTCATCTGATTTACACATGTATGCAAAATTTCAACTCAATCGATAACCGGGAAGTGGATCAAATTTTATACCTATATTGCAAGACTTGATTAGAGACATACAAACATCGGTACCGGTGAAACTAAATAAAAGCTTGCATAAAGGATTTTTTTAATGTTAGTTGTTGTTTCGTACAAAAAATAAACATAACCTACCTAAATGTTAATCAGGGTGCAAATAGCAATCGCAATGAGGAGCGAAAAGCGGTTTGTTGTTTTGTAATTGCAAATCAAGGTAGCAAGTTTAAACAGCCAAATATGAAAGTCATAAATCATGCGCACTCGTCGAACAGTTGGCTTCATCTCAAAACAGACACATACGTGGGTGGCAAGCCATCCGAATCGTATAGGTGTGCGACTTCGAAGCAACTCTGTGGCATAAAACGATTCATAATTTTGTCGTTTTATCGGGAAGCATTTTAGAAAGTACAAATTAAATTAAATGTTTGACTACATTTTGAATACGTAAATTGATTCTATAACTATGTTAACCAGTCTTGCAACTGCAATGGATGTGTGGTGTGACGAGAATGGTTAAAGTGAGAAATAATTAATATTAGGGGAAGTTTGAAAGTGGTTTCTTTTGTCTTAGTATGGTCATGTGAAGAGGAGGGATGAAACGCATCTTGCTAAAATAATTATGAGTTTACATATAGGCCTTCCTCTCCCTCTCTATCCATTCAGGATGAAGAGCGAGAGGAAGGCCAAAGATGGATGGATTGTACGAGAAGATATATGAAAGAAAAGGGAGTTAGTGATAGCGTGTCGAGTGACAGGACAGAAAGGAAAAAGAAAACGTATTGCGCGGACCCCAAATAAAACGGGACAAGGACAGGATGATGAAGATGATGAGTCTTGCAACTGCAACATAAATCTAAGAAATAACATTTACCTCATGATTATTCTGTTTGATTCTGAGGAATGTGAGTCGTTTGCAGTTCAGGCAGTGCGGCTGTGGAATGCTTTGCCCATTTCGGTATCTAAGGCAAGCTCAAACACTTACAACTTTTAAAAATAAGGTTACGGATCACTACCTTTCCTCCTGAACGTCGATTTCTCTGCTTTCATAATTATATATAATACATACATTATATTGTTTGTATTATATGTAATCTATTATTTTATGTATTGTATATATATGTAAATAGTACACCAAGAATTACCTGCGTATCTTTTTCTCCTCTGTCAAATCCATCTAAAGGTTGTCTGTAAAAAATCGCTTTTAGCGATATGGCCGCCCATTGTGATACCCTATTAATTTTAAGTTCCTCATGTAATTTTTATTTTTGGTGTACAATAAAAAATATATCTATCTATCTATGTATATTTTACTGTATGTAATGGAAGCCATGGAGAAAGTTATTTCTGTAGCTACCTCTTTAGAACTTCGTATCGGTGTGGTGAAGGAATACGCTTACCTTGACGAGCGTATGTAGGTAACTTGTGTTAGCACTTAATCTAACCGCACTCGCTTGGCTGCCACATGATAAATAAGTTGACAGAGTCCGGCCACAATAAATACGTCGACACATTGGTTTCATTATTATTGCTCCTAGAGAAAATATATGGCTGTTAAATAAACCAATTGAGCGTTTAGTCCTACTCTGAAACACTCCAAAAATAATGTTTTGAGTCGCTTTAACCTAAATATAAACAGCCTTTAGTGTTCCCACTGCTGGGACTCAGATTACCTTTTTAGGAGAGGAAATGGGTTTTGTGGTTTGACAGTTTAACATAGTCTTCAAAAGTAACAATTTATCTATTAGTTTATTTCACTTCTCATTTTTCAAAACAGTTTTTCTACTGGTTTACGTTGATGTGCCATGATTTTCACCCAGCCAAGAATTACTTTGGCCCTAGAACGCAAAGCGCGAACACGAACGTAAAGGCACGTGAAGGAAAACAGATGGGTTTAGTCAGTTAAAGATAGACAAGCGCAAATTGGGAAAATTTATTTGATGACTTTTCCAAAACCGAAATAAATCCCTACATTATTGAAAATCTATACCTACAGACTAATACGGCTACACTAATATTATAAAGAAGTAAAGGTTGTTTTTATATTTTTTTTGTTTGTAAGAGGTAATCTCTCAAAGTCCTAGTGCGATTGCTAAAATTTTTCACCGATAGAAAACTGCTTTACTCCTGACTGACATAGGCTATATTTTATGTACGCGGGCGAAGCTACGGTCAAAAGTTAGTTCCAGATAACTCAAGAAACAATTTTCATAATGTGTGTCGATTTATACCAACTAGAGACCTTTGGCATTTGAGGAAAACAGCCTAGAAGTTATAATTATTACGATAATGTATCTCCAATACACACAACACAGATAATTGCCAAGCGATATGTTCTCAAGCTATACATATTTATGTTTATTTGAGTAAGAACATGTTTCATAATAACATGGTCTTAGTAAACACGTAATAGGAAAAACGTCATCTTAACTGATCTAAACAAAAAGGAAAAGTCGTATGTTTGTAAAGGAATAGCACAGCCGGCCTTATAATGTTCCCATTGTTGGGACTCAGGCCTCCTCTCTGTGAGCGCCCGGCATGAGCCGTAATCCACCTCGCGGGCCCAATGCGAATTGGTAGATGTCACATGTCTTCGAATTTTTGATTCTAGGACCAAAATTCGTTTAGATTTTTATTTTTGTATGAAAATCTGATGAACTAAAACGCCGCTAAATTTTGATCGTTTTAATCCCGTGGAGGGTCGATCCGGTACATGAAACACTATCGATTTGTAAAGACAAAATTAAAAAATAAAGTACCTTTTTTTTCAAAAGTCGTATTAATTTACGCATGTACGAAATTAATTTCTTTAAGAAAACGTCAGCTGAGCGAGTCCAATGACCTGTAGATAGTAGTCGGCGTTGCGTACAAACTACCTACAGGTCATTGGACTCGCATGGAAAATTTAACGGTGTATAATATGTTAAAATTATAAAAAATCATAGCACAAAAGTTGTTGTTTATGATGTTATTAACATAGTTCTGAAAGGTTGCCTGTGTTTTTCAACTAACTCTGTATATAGATTAACGCATCTGTATTTATTGCAACTACCATTATTTTTCTCAGCATTACCCTAAGGTTGAGTGGTACAAAATGCCTATTATAAGGCATTAAGTCTGCCTCTTACCTTTATGTCTGCCCCTGATAGTTAAAAAGACGTATCTAACAAAAAGTAAAAGCGGAGAAAAAAATGTTTTAATGAATAAAACGGGAAATCGTTTGCTGTCTTTGAGTAAATTTAAATAGTTACATATTAAAAGTTGAAAATAAAGCCGAATATAAGCTTTAACTTGGTTTAATAATAATATGAAACTCAAATCAAATCTGGAAAAAATGTTAGATGCGACTTTTTTACTAACGGGGGCAGATATGCATAAAGTATTAAATAACGGGTAAGAAGCCATTGTGAAAAGTTTATAAAGACCTAAAGTAAATTAATTTTCAAACGAAATTCTCCTTATATTCACTGATTCATTCTTTGAATCAGTGCTAATCAATAAAGTAGACAATCATGTTCGCTCATTTTTATTATTTGGAGATTTCGATGAACAAAACAAAAAGTCTTGCGGCAAAGATTGCATGTGGGCGCAGTCGTTAAGAATTCTCATAAATCATAGTACGCTCTACCTACTTACATTCTACGTACCTACTTATGTCTTAAAACCAATCAAAAATTCTTTATTATATTTTATTGATGTACCTATTAGGTACTACTCACAAATAACCAGGCATTATTAAAAATTTAACTAAGTACTATTATTTTTCGCGCGAAACCTGAATATATTTTTTTCAGAATCAGGAACTGAATGAAATCCATCCAATAGTTTTTACACCATGTTATATTTTTCTCAAAAATATTTGAAAACAAGTGGACACAGTACAACACAGATCACGGCAGTTCATAGCGGGCATTATGCGCCAGCAAACGGCTGAGTGCAAGTGTAAAACAACCCCTCAGTCGCCTGGATGGCTGTGTGACTATGTATTTTTGCTGACATAACAAGCATATAACTTTGAGATTTTTAATAATACAGTTAAGAAATTTTGTACATAGATTTTTTACATAAAAATACTAGGACACGTGTTTTGGGTTTCGCATATATACTAAAACTAACGTAGTATATATACTTGATATAACAACTAACTGAACTATGGCATCAAAAAATTCCTTCGACTAAAAGTCTACGTAAACCACCAAATCAAATAGATGCAAAGTAGAAAACATCATGAAGTTCGTAGAGTTTAAAATCATCAAAATCTTATACTTGAACAGGTAATAAAATGAACTCAAGTCTTTAATGGTCTCTCTCACATTCCGCCCTAAAACGTTCAAATGCCAAAAATATATCGAATGACAGTAACATTATACTCTTGTATACACGGTGGTAAAAAAACTGACTATTATACAGCCGAGCAGGTAAAATTTACCTTGCCTCTTGAATACCTTCATATTTTTATTCAGTTCTATGACAATAACTATGCTTTGTTGACTAGCTACAGCCTCCAAAGAACCTGCAAGCAATTTAGAACTTTATCTACAGCGGTTGAAGCTCAAAAATGAAAAACAGCCTCACTAGCCTCACAGGTTTTGTGGTTTTAGGTAAACTTATGCAAGCATATTTGTGGACATTTGATCTCTGGGAAATCAAGTGCCAGATTTCAAGTTGCAAAACTATTTCCTAACGTTAAAGCATACATTTAATACTGTTTACTGTAAAGTACCTACGATTCCTTTGTTTGAAACTCAAGTTAGAACAATGATTTGCTTCTACGCCAAAGTATTTCAAAATGTTAATTTATTTAAAGCCAAATCTCCCATTAACGTTTACTCTGAACATACACAAAAAGAACATACATAATGAACAGCCGAGTATTGTGTTTAATGTCAAAATAAACTGTTCAACGGTAAACATGGTGAACGACACTAATTTACACTATCGCTCAATGCGCTTTACATACGCGGTTTAGTTCCTAACGCTGGTTCCGTTCGCTGAGGTGAAACGGCATTGTAAACTACTCGTATTTCCATCGATTAATCACAAATAGCGGTTTAACTTGTAACGTAGTAGAAGAAACTTGCTTGAGAGTCCGCCCACGCGACAACGCCTCTTCGTTAGACGAGCTCAGTTCCTAACTTGTCGAACGTCGACCCAATACAAATACATTGTTTTTATTATTAATACATGAGTAGACAAACACCCTATTAAGTAACACTTGTATTTTGCTGGCTCGTATGTTTAAAGTATTATTTTCTTTCTTTACAGTATGCATCGGAACAAATGGACGGATGTCGGTGCCATCGAATCGTGACACCCACTACCGAAACCTTCGCGATCGATTTACAAACTGCACCTACGTCGACGGCAACCTCGAGCTGACATGGCTGAAGAACGAAACTATGGACTTGTCTTTCCTCAAGTACATAAGAGAAGTGACTGGTTACGTGCTCATATCGCATGTAAATGTACGACATATTGTGTTACCACAACTGCAAATTATTCGCGGACGGACGCTGTTCAAGCTGAACGTGAGAGAAGAAGAGTTTGCTCTGATGGTCACCATGTCGTCTGCGTTTACCCTCGAACTGCCTGCACTTCGCGACGTCCTCCGCGGCAGCGTCGGTATCTACAAAAACTACAACCTCTGCCACGTCAAGACTATAAACTGGGACGAAATCATCACTGGACCTAATGCTACATATGTCTACGTATATGACTTTGCTGCCGCAGAACGAGACTGTCCACGCTGTGATAGTAGTTGTGAAGCAGGTTGTTGGGGCGAAGGCCCAGAAAACTGCCAGAAATTTTCTAAAACTATATGTAGCCCACAGTGTGCACAAGGACGTTGCTTCGGGCGGAATCCCCGGGACTGCTGCAACGCGTTCTGCGCCGGCGGCTGCACTGGGCCATTGCCCAGTCAGTGCCTCGCCTGTAGGAACTTCTATGACGAAGGCACATGCTCTCAAGAATGCCCGCCGATGCAAAGATACAACCCCACCACTTATTCTTGGGAGCCAAATCCGAATGGAAAATATGCTTACGGTGCAACGTGCGTACGCAACTGCCCTGAGCATCTGTTAAAAGATAATGGAGCATGTGTGAGAAGTTGTCCCCCCAACAAGACTGCTGTGAACGGAGAGTGCATCCCGTGCAATGTTACATGTCCGAAGACATGCCATGCGGAAAAACCCATTCACTCTGGAAATATAGACAGTTTCAAAGACTGCACCATCATTGATGGTTCGATTGAGGTTTTAGAGATGACATTTACTGGATTTCAGCATGTGAATCCTGACTATTCGTTCGGTGAGCGCTATGCAAAGATGGAGCCTCACAAGCTCGAGGTGTTTAGCACGGTGCGTGAGGTGACTGGTTACCTTAATGTGCAAGCGCACCATCCGAACTTTACCAGCCTCTCTTACTTCCGCAATCTGGAAGTGATCGGAGGGCGCCAGGTCGTCGAGAACCTCTTCGCTTCGCTCTACATAGTCAAGTCGTCACTCAAGTCTCTGGGACTGAAATCCTTGAAACGAGTCAACTCCGGCGCTATAGCTATCATGGAGAATAAATTTTTATGCTTCGCTGACAAAATCGCATGGAATAAACTCGTGAAATCGAAAGATCACAAGCAAATAATACAAAACAATGGAGATCCCAAAACTTGTGGTGAGTTGGCTTTGCGATTTAGTTTTTGTCTTGAGGATCCTCATTCTAAAGTTAGGTTAAATTAATTTAGTTAAGTTTTTTATTTTGCCTATGCGATTCAGTTAAAATTTTATCTTCTTAGTAAGCGAATTTTTATTTACTCTCTATGTCCACACACTCAGACTAACCCATTAACAGCAACTGCCTCAGACAGCTCCGCGACGATTATTCCCTTAGATGCCACCAAGCATAATCACATTTTAAGTGAGACATTGTTTGTTCCTAACCAATGCATTTTCAACAGAGAGAGCCGACTTAGTATGTGATCCTGAATGTTCTGCGGACGGCTGCTGGGGCCCTGGACCGGATCAATGCCTCACGTGCAAAAACTACAAATTCAACGAAATGTGCGTCCAGAACTGCAGCGTTTTACCGGGGTTAGTATCTACGCCATGAGACACTAACTAATATACCGAAATAATAATATTAAGGTTAATATTTGCACAGCGAGTGTTTGCCATTTTTTTTTACGATTTTGAAGTACTTACTTAATTTTTTTTTGTATTAACGTGATATTTTTACGAGTGTCTATTTCAATTTATGGAGCACTCATAATTTTTTGCTTTCATTGTAAACTATGGGACCATAAGTAAGTGGGACTGTATGTAATGAGCCTACTGTTTTTTTTTTCGAGCTTTAACTACTTAGTATTTTCTGTCAGAGAAATGCACCTATCACGTTTCACGGCGGCCTTTGTCAATTTTGGCAGCCTTATTAACATAACAAAGGCGAAGTATGTGTGGGTAGTACACAATTTCGACGTCCGAGCAACAGCCACATTGTCTCTGAGATATACCGATAACTGCTATTATATTCATGTATCAACCGACCAAGTTTTAAAAAAACTCTATTGACGTAAAGTTTAACGTTCGTTTCAGGTTATACAAGGATGGACCGAAGAGCTGCAAAGAATGCCATCCGGAGTGCAAGGACGGCTGCGACGGACCCACCCGCGCCAACTGCACGAGCTGTCGACACGTGCGTGACGGCCCATACTGCGTCAGTAAATGTCCTGAATCGAGATACACAGCGGATAATGCTACTTGCCAGCCATGCCACAAGAACTGCTTCAACACAGGATGCACGGGACCAAATAACACGGTTGGCGAAGGCGCCTGCAATTCCTGTAAGAAAGCTATCATCAGTATCGAAGCTACTGTTGAAAGTTGCCTAGGTGAAAATGAACCATGTCCCGATGGATATTATAATGAATGGGTCGGTAACGTCAAACCGCTCGAAGGAAAAGTAAAAGTAGTTTGCCGAAAATGTCATCCCAGATGCAAGAAGTGTGTTGGCTTTGGAATACATACACAGGTGTGCCTAATGTGTAACGGATACAAGAGAGGAGACCAATGCGAGGAGGAATGTCCAGCCGATCACTATACTGACGAAATAAACAAGAGTTGCACGCCTTGTCATCCTGAATGCAAAGGTTGTGTAGGCTCTGCTTCTACAGAATGCGTAAAATGCAAAACTTTAAAAATATTTTTGACACCAGATGATCCTGATAATCAATCATTCTTTAATTGCACTGATACTTGTCCTCCTCATATGCCCCACAAAATATATTTTGATGAGCAGTTACAGAATTCCATCGAAGAGCCCTACTGTTCCACCCATACAAACGGCAACCCTAATATGGTAGCAGCAAAGATACCACCTGTACTGGTTATCATACTTGTACTAGCATTTATATTGTTGGTGATTCTTGGAATTATAGGTTACACGTGTCGACAGAAGGCAAAGGCAAACAAGGAAGCTGTTAAAATGACAATGGTTCTAACTGGCTGTGAAGACAATGAACCTCTTCGCCCTACCAATGTTAAGCCAAACTTAGCCAAATTAAGGATTGTAAAAGAAGTAGAATTACGGAGAGGAGGAATGCTCGGTTTTGGTGCATTTGGTAAAGTTTACAAAGGCGTGTGGGTACCAGAAGGTGAAAATGTTAAGATACCTGTAGCTATCAAAGTGCTAAAGGACGGGACGGGTGCTAATACTAGTAAGGAATTTTTAGAAGAAGCTTACATCATGGCCAGTGTTGAGCATCCAAACTTGCTTCAATTGTTAGCTGTCTGCATGACCAACCAGATGATGCTTATCACACAACTGATGCCACTAGGATGTCTACTCGATTACGTCAGAACACACAAGGAAAAAATTGGCTCCAAGGCATTTTTGAATTGGTGCACGCAGATAGCTCGTGGTATGTCTTACCTAGAAGAGAAACGATTGGTGCACAGAGACTTGGCTGCCCGAAACGTACTTGTGCAAACACCAAACTGCGTTAAAATAACTGACTTTGGATTAGCGAAGTTATTAGAAGTAAACACTGATGAATACAAAGCTGCTGGTGGAAAGATGCCGATCAAATGGCTGGCCCTGGAGTGTATTCAACACAGGATTTTCACTCACAAGAGCGATGTCTGGGCTTTTGGCGTAACGATCTGGGAACTGTTAAGCTACGGTGCACGGCCTTACGAGTCGATCTCTGCTCGAAATGTTCCTGAGCTGATAGAAAACGGGCTAAAACTACCACAGCCAGCCATTTGCACATTAGACATTTATTGCATAATGGTGTCATGTTGGATGTTGGACGCCGACAGTAGGCCTACTTTCAAGCAGCTTGCTGATACATTCGCTGAAATGGCTAGAGACCCAGGCAGGTACCTGGTGATACCAGGTGACAAGTTCATGCGGCTGCCGTCCTACTCCACGCAGGTATATATCACTTCTTAGTTAATATTTATTTATTTAAACTTCATGTTCAGCAGGGGTACTGCAACAAGACATTCTTTACCAGTCAGACACCAACCAGTCCGCCAGTCAGTCATTTGTTTCTCTGATATCTTTTTATTTGTTTGTCGTACTCCATATAAAACTTACTACAGTTACTACCGAACGTGAACAATCAGGGTACGAAAATAACTTTACTTGATTTTCACATTTTTATTATTATTGCCAATCCGATCTAAATTCTTGGCAAGGTAATAACTATAAATAAAAATTATCATATCGAATGTAGGTAATAAAATAAGTCAATGGCTCATACAACTCTGCCTAACGCATAACCCAGGGGTGACGATTTGTTGTAATACTTGTTTTTTTTATAACAGGACACCTTTTGAATAACATTGCAATCAACAAATCCCTATTTATATTCCAGGATGAAAAAGAAATGATTCGTAACCTGTCATCGGCGATGGAAGGTCCGGAGTCCCTGGTTGAAGCTGATGAGTACTTGCAGCCCAAGTTCAGGACTGGGCCGAGCGCTAACACCACGATTTCTGTCATTGAAATTCACCAAAACGCGATGAAACAACCTTCGTCTTCATGGCCATCTGGTACCCCTAACAACGAATGTGGAACTCCAGATGGGACAAGCAAGCCTGAGACGTGGGACCACGAGCTCCTCAGATACAATCAAGCCAATCCTTGTGGAGAGGCCACTGAACTACGGCATTACTACAACAACGGTGTCTGCGCATCTGACAGCTCAAGCTCAAGGTACTGCAGCGATCCGATGAAAGGCCGACAGGAAGTTTGCGAAACTAATTTCGATAACATGTCGAAAATCAAAGAAGCACAGGTCGGAAACCTAAAGTTGAACCTTCCGCTGGACGAGGACGACTACTTGATGCCGTCGCCGCAGCACACGCAAAACGCTTCCACGTACATGGACCTAATAGGTGAAGGTGGCGAAAATCAGGAGGGCATGAAGGACCTAAGATTTAGTGGTTTTGTGGGCAAGCGGTGTGTGGACAATCCTGAGTACTTGATGTCGGAGGAAAACGTGCTGCCGCAGACGTTGGGCATTCCGACGGAGCCGGCTCCGCTGGAGTCGCTGTGCATGAGTGAGGGCAGTGGCAGCGAGTCGACGCCGCGCCCGAGCACCAGCAAGTACCTGCCGCAGCGTTCCGTGGAGGAAGAGTCCATGTCGGACCACGAGTACTACAACGACCTGCAGCGCGAGCTGCAGCCGCTGCGCCGCAACGAGACCACGGTGTGAGCGCGCCCCCACAAACCCACTGATCTCCTCTTACAATTGAATATGTTTACTTAACAGTGCCGTGTGCACGACCCGTGCCATTGATTCGATGGCTAGTGTTAGATCGTTGAAACAGTTTCTAATATGAATTTTATTGTAGTTATAAAAATACAGTTTGTTAATTTTTTACTTAAAATGTAAAGGTACTGTTATTTTTAATTTGTATATTATTATATTATGATGTGCACGTCTAGTGCACTTAACAAAAATATAAGTTATTTATTAATTTACAATAAGGACGGCTATGTTTTAGGATTTCGTGCGCTTATGTTAAAGCGTGTTTATTTTAACGTTATACCTGTGATAATTAGTTTTTAATTTTTTTTTAATAATTTGCAACCAGTGAAGAGTAGGTGTAGAGTAAGATTCGCATGCATTATGGACACTGCGATAAAACATTTGCCATTGATGTCTAGTAATTACTTTGCTCCGTTGCAATTCGCTCATTCTTTTTACAGTCTCACTATCGAGAAAGTGTTATTTCTACTTGCATTTACCTATATTGTCGTCACATTCCCGTAGACAAGTGTGTAGTAGATGGTAAGCTAGGCAGCAAACATATAAAGACAAATATTTAAAATAAAAAAAGTAGTTGAATGTTTATCTTCTTACATAAATATTTAGGAGATAATATTACATACTTACTATGAGTAAAATACATGTTTAAACAAATATTTACTTATTTAAGGCAACTAGAAAGAATGGATGTTGTGTACAAAGCTCATTTAACGTAAGTTATTTCATGTGATCTTGCCATTTTTGTTAACGTTAGCTAGGGATGCCAACCTACTCTTTTTACATTCTAGGTGTTTTCATGTTGGCAGCCCTGTTGACGAATGGCCGCATCTTGCATTACTACCCACTCTATACCTGCAGCTGTTTATAAATGTACATAATTATTACATAATTAAAAAAGTATTTAAAAGACAGGGGCACACCCCATTAGCACAAATTAAGCTCAACTTTCAACTAAAATGCAAATTCTTATTACTTTAGATTTTATTGTTTCAAATAAGACCAAACTCCTTCGTTTGCCATGTAACATGTAAATAATATGCTATTGTATATAATATATTTTACTTAATTATTTCCAATTTACGTTTGTATGTTGTAGTAGTAACTACTCACATATGACATACCATGTAATTATATTTCGTTCTTTTTTATTTTTTATCAAAAGTTCTAAATTATTTTGTGCCATTAAAATGAAATAGATTTTAAATTCATATACTTATAGATGGTGTTCGAAATAGGAATTTATTGTATTCAAAATAAGAATTATACCTAAATAAATAAAATGGTGTTATAGAATATTTATTGATTATTTGCACAAAAAGTTTTTCTATAAACGTAATTTCCGATTATGTTACGGGCTTGTGCTTATGTGGACGTAATCAATAGATAGTTGATCAAATGCATTTTTTCGTAAACAAAAATTATAAATTGTAATTTTTACATGGCTAACATTTTATTGTTCAATCAACGTAGATATTGATATCGTATTGTTACGGTACAACTGTAGGTACATGTACCTTGATAAATGAAATTAAAAATAAAGTCGTTGTTTATTTATTATGCCTTCCACCCCGATGACGTCCGCGTCATTAAAAAATATCAACCTGTATAGGTAGGAACCTATACAGGTTGATATTATATGCAAAAAGACTATTTTTTTTACCACCATCTCACCTGATAGAAAGTGACGATGTAGTCTACAATGGAACACGCTTGCCTAGAAGTAACCTATTCAATTCACTCTTGACTTAAAAATCCAAAGATCCAGTTCAACATAACTCTTCAATGTTTTGTATAGGTCTCACTCGCTATCATCTCCCAAGCCGTTTCGCAACTAGTTTAAGATTAGCTCCCAGTCTAACCGATTGCGGCTGAATACCCGTGTTTTACATGGGAAGACTGCTTATCAGACCTCCACAAGCCAGATA
Organism: Mythimna ferrago; assembly: GCA_910589285.2. Classification (NCBI taxonomy): domain Eukaryota; kingdom Metazoa; phylum Arthropoda; class Insecta; order Lepidoptera; family Noctuidae; genus Mythimna; species Mythimna ferrago. The sequence continues at coordinate 29,517,093 of OU342673.1, read as the reverse complement.
CAGGGTAACACGATACTCCTTGAATAGACTGACAGTCGAATTTTCTGGCGTCTGACTACCTGTAACGAGTACGAATACTTACTGTAAGAATGATAACCGTTACCAACACCTTTACAATACATTCCAAATATAAATAGGATCGATTTTTGTGTGACGTCATAGCTGTCAAATTAAAAAATTGGGTAGGGTGAGTAAAACAAGTTTGTTAAACAATAAGTATTTATTTACGAATCATGAACGAAAAAAGTTTATTCAGAATGTAGTTTTTCAATTTTGCTAATCTCTGCGTCACTGTATAAAGTGTTCCTAACAATGAAAATAAGAAAGAAAATTATTTCCTTTTTTTTAAACTAATTATGACTTAAATAATATAATATTTGTATTGAGCTAATTTAGATTAAACAAAAAAGTTTTTGTTTAACCTACATTTAAGTAAGAATCATACAAAGAAAAAAACGCTTAAAAAATTAATACGCAAATAAGTTTCTTTGCAAACCTTACTTTTCAATCAACATTTGACTTATCGAGGTTATCGACTTTCCTATTCTTATTTGGAACGCATAGTACTTGCTTTCTGTGCATTCTTCACCCAAAAGACGTGACGATCAACCAACGATATAATATATAGAATAGAATAGAATAGAAAGAATAGAATAGAAAAACTTTTATTCGGTACAGACACAGCACAACGGTTATATGTATTAATACACAAAGTAAATAAAAATAAAAGTACAAAGTACGCCGAGCGTGCCCGCACCGAAAGGGTGACCACCTCAGCATTTGCTAGACGTTAGACACCCAGCGCTGGTTTTCAGTTGGCACCCCGCAGTGACGCACGGACTAGGGTAAAGCATATATGTATATATATACTCATAAGTGTAATTGAAATAGATATTGATGTAGTGTACCTACGGGTGTAAAATTTTATTTAAATAAAATACATAAATAACTATTTGATAAATAACAACGCAATATTATAAAATAAAATTTGTGCCTCATTGAATAAAACGATAAAACTATAAAATAACTTAGTACCCACAATACTCCGATAAAAAAACATCAGCCGACGCGCGGCGCGATGTTCAACGCCATGATAATCGAGCCACCGCTGCACCGGCCCGGCAATTAGCCGTCACCTAGGACTAATACTATAACTATAAAATAATATACGAAGCCAGTAAAAACAAAAATAAAAGCATTGCCGTCTAGAAAATGTTTACAAGTGCCAGTAAAAAGTATATCGATCGATCTATATCAGCTATGATCAATACCGTCAGATATATATAGTACAACCTTAGTTTTAGTACATGCGAAACCGAAACACGTGTCTAGTATTTTTATGTAAAGAATCTATATACAAAAATTACATAACTCGATAAAAAATCACAAAGTTATAAGCTAGTAATGTCAGCAAAAGTATTATAGTCACCGGGCCATCCAGGTGCCTGAGGGGTTGTTTTGCACTTGCATCCAGCGGTTTGCTGGCGCCTAATGCCTGCTATGAACTGCCGTGACCTGTGTTGTACTTAGAAGACATGGAACGAGTAGTGATTCGCCAAGTACTCGGCCACCGAGTACTCGGCCGAATCCTCGGCCCAATGCTATTATAGGAATGTTTTGAAGAAGCTGCTGACGCATCAACCTGTTACCAACCTAATGATCCTAAGAAATCCGCTGCAGCAGAGTTAAATCAGCATACCAAGGGCCGCAAGAGATGCATGGTTTCTAATAAAGTTCATTACCCCATCTTGGGAGAAGTTTCGGCTAAATACTAATCAACTCCCGCCAGTTCAGTTTACAGTGAACGGCTTTTTTCAGAGGCGAGCTTAATATATGAAGCAAAAACGAGCAAACTAGACCCAAATAGGGCCGAAAAGCTACTGTTTTTGCATCACAATCTTTAGTAATAATAATTTCTATTATAGATTTTTATGTACGTTTTCAATATTTCTGCTGTTTCTCGTGTTCCTGATGTTCCTGATGTTCTAATATATAATCATATAAACTGGCTTTTTGTCTTTATTTTTCCCTGCAATATATCAATATACTCGATGCTCGGCCGAACCCTAAAAATAGGCCGAATCCGCCGAGTACCGAATCCAAACCGAGTACTCGCCCCATGTCTAGTACTTTGTCGGTGGTATCCAACTGGTGGCCTTTTTAAATATTTTTGGGAAAAAATATAACATGGTATAAAAACTATTGGATCCAACCCATTCAGTTACTGATTCTGAGCAAACTCTATTTAGGTTTCGCATACAGGTACCTACTAAAAATAATGTTAATAAAATAATAAAAAGTAAAATAATAAAAACCACTTAGTGGCACTTAGGCAAACCATGCATGCGACCTCGTTCAATGAAATGCTGGACCGACTAATGTAGCTGATATTGGTCACAATACCTACCCTAAATTAACTGTAACTCTCAGGTCTCAACGCAATTTTCAGCGTAACGGTTAACGCCGAAAATTCGGTTATGGTTTCGGTAAACTATAACCAAATTTTCGGCTGTTTTAAAAATGAAATTGAATGATTGAAATTGAGTTTCTGCCAAAAGTTTAAAATCCCTTTCAAACGCCGAGGACTAGTCGTCACTCAGTGATAACGGCCCCGACTTACGAATATAGGTCGTGAGTTCAAACCCACGTTGGCACATGGCATAATTGAACTTTAAGAACCTGGTTGTATTTTTTTTTTGTAAAAAGTTTTTTATTTTACCCTTTTTTTATTTTACGAAGATTTTTTATTTTTAAGCGACAGTTTGCTTTTTTTGCAGGATTGAGCTTTCTCTTCTCTACTATTATAAAGTATTATCAATACTCAATACAAAACTACCAATATATTAGAATAGTAATTTTTAGCCAATGATGCTTACAAGCGACAAACGTAATCGGCCGCTAGAACGCACAACGAGTTTAAGCGACAAATAGATGTGCTGCATCTAATCACATTATACCTACTTAATTTGATATTATAGAATATAGAAAATAAGTAAAATTAAATAGTCGTTCCCTTGGTCGCTCCCTTGCAGGGATCGACCGTTAATCATAATCAAACATTGATTTGTAAATCACCACAATACATTGACGGCACGGTTGGCGCAGTGGTTGAGCGAATGGCTGCTGCGCTGCCTATCGCGGGTTCGATTCCCACTCGGAACAAACATTTTTATGTCCTATAGATAAGTACCTACAAGAAATCCAAACCTGTCGGTCTGGATGTCTCATGTAGGTATGTGAGTTTCTGAACGCATCCACGATACTAGAGTAGGGAATCCCTAGACAATGCATCTCATGACAATTCTATTAAGCGCAAACACGGCTAGGATACGTTGATTAATTACGGAGTTCCGGTGGCTATCTTCCGGCTCCATCATCATTATCAGATCACTTCGATGATACTGTTTTCAACGTAACTGTTCAGAACCATTCATTTATTTGTAGTCGCTTAACTATCTTCATTGTAAATATCTGTGTGAGTATGAAGTTCCGTTGGCCATTTCTGGTCCTCTTCACCACTTCATCAAATGTTAACTTAAGTTCTAGATGAAAATACCAAAATAACTATAGTATCGCCTATAATATTTGAGGAGTTCCCACGATTCCTCATGAATGTCATCATCAGAAATGGATTTTGAAAAAAATGGGACCAATCTGAAAGCATATCCGAACACACACACGAACACATGATGGTGGTGAACACGTGATGAGTAGCGCATGCGTGAAGTCGGTCACTGGCCTGCCCCACTACTTGGTTTATCGCATATTCATCCGGCAGGTCTCGTCTTTTAGTGGCCGAGAGCGGACCTTTAAAAGACGGGACCCAATACAAAACACTAATAATAATTAATATTATATTCAAAAGGGTGATTAAAGACTTTGTGTTTATATAAACGCACGGATTGAAGAGGATTCACTAACTGACTGAAAATCTAGGTAGCTTTTCAGTCAGTCAGTGAATCCTAATAATATAGTTTTATTATTATACACCCTTATTTTTCAATTAGTACAAGAAAATGTTGCTTTATCCGTACTCGCTACTGATCATATTTTTTTTTGTCAAAAGTAAAAACGTAACCCTTTTATAATTGTTAAATTCATACTAGCATCAATAATTCATAACAATTGCTCATAATATATTTTACTTTTATTACGATTTGACATTATAGCCACTTGGCTATAATGTCAAATCGAATAAAATAACAAAAAGAAAAAATAACTTTCCTTCAAATGGTCCTAAAATGTGAGTACATTAAATTATTGCATCCATCCCGAACCGAAGGTAAAGCAAATACGGTTCATTTCTCTCTGTTCATAAACACTTAGTAACATTTAATCAATAGCCACTTTTAGCGCATGCGCCACAAATCCAGTAGTCATGTTACGGACCAAGTAATAAATTGGGGCATTTTTTATACTACCAGGGCATTAAATACTTACAAGCTGCTTATGGCAATGTAAAAATTTTGATTGCTTTATTTATGACATGCTTAGACATTATGAATATGGTATTCGGGCAATCTGATAGTACAAGTACAAAGATTTCACAGATCAAAAAAGTTTGTCCGAAAAATACAGTTATCGCAAAGAAATAAAAGTGGGGAACTCAAAGTAACATCAAACGGGAATTGTTGTAACAAACAATTAGAGGAAAAGGTAGTAATAATAATAATAATAATAATTCTTTATTTCAGGCTACTATGGCCCATAAACACTATACATAAAATAATCTTAAAAATAATAAACTAATACATATGAATAACATCTACTTATTAATTAAACTATTGCACACGAAGTGACGGCGTCGTGTTCCGCTGCGAGGTCGGTATCCTTCCACGAAATCGTCGATACACGACACCTTTCGGCCAAAACTCTCCTTTGAGGAAGGTGTCCAAATGATGAGTCGGCACCCGCACCACAAACGACTTGAAATTAGTGTTATGGCGCGGCTCCAACTGCTCGACTCTCAAAGTCCAGTTCGTCTTGACTCGAACATACTCCACGATCTCCTCAACCTTCGTGGAGTGATGTAGCCTCGAAACATACAGCTGCGTCGTGGGCACTGCTGGACGCAGCAGCGTGTTGGGTCCTGCCAGCGCGGTACCGCACTGGTTCTGACAAGAAGGCTTCTTCCTCTTCTTCTTCTCTACTTTTGTGAAGCCATCCTCATCGCTCTGCTTGCCCCCTTTTATTTTACTTGCTCGTCGCGTTGTTTGCGACACAGCAGGTTTCTTTGCGGCAACAACAGCAGAGTAGGCACGTTTAGGGGTCGACGTACCTACATGCGTCACCACTTCGACCGGTGACGATACAGCGACGCCTGCGGCGGAGCAAGATGCAATGCAAGCATTTTCAGCAGCGGGTGACGCACTGCAACTCGTCGACTCAAAACTGCCGACTGCTGCATTTCGTGCTCCGCGACGTATGTTCACGCTGGAGTTGTTAGGCGCCCTACAGATATCTTGGCCCCTTGACGTATTTATAATTTAGAAATACGCTATCTAGCATAAAATGCATGGACTGCGGAGCTCTTGTGATAGCTATCATATAAAAACAATAAAATCCGTGAGATGGTGTTACGTTCGTTTTTTATTTGAAACAATCGAAACACGCAACTGTCAAACTTTTAAAATGGCTCTGCATTTTATTCATTTTTACTAGACAAACCAAGATATAGGTATGATGATTTTTACATTGTGTTTGACAAACGTTTTCCTACTAGATTTTAAAGGTATTTATACAAAAACATAAAATAAATATATATTTTCGCTTATTTACGTATTCTTTAATATTTGCTATGTGGCCCCCTCACATTGTTCATATTATGGTCCCCGGGGACCATATAAAATATATGACTAATGTTTAAATGTTTGAGTTACTGCTGGATGCATTGTTATAAGCACTGACTCTGAATATGACGAGCAAGTCGATTCAGATAGGATGCCTGAAAGTTTACATACTAGCCGCTTATTTGGTGAAACAAGTAATTCTATCAATTAATATTATGAAGAAAAGTGGATTCAGTGCCTTAGTTGTAATTTATGGGCTTATACAGCCTGTGCTGGCCCTGAAGGCGATTTTTATATTGATGATTTTTGCCATAAAGTTTTAATAAAAGTTCAATACATTTAATATGGCCGTCAGGGTGCCATATAACCCTCACTTGATGTCACAATGCCAAATTTCTCATTTTGTAGAAAACTATTTTTTTTGTTTATTCTATGGTTATTTTATATATTCTACATATAAGTATGCATAGCGTGATAGTTAAGGAACCCCGTAAAGTACTTATTTGATTCATAAGTCTAGTATTTTTTATATGAGGCTTCAAAAACAAAGTAGGGGGCCACATTACCACCTTTTCCTCTATTTATTTAAACTTTAGGTACCATCAAAAACACTTCCGCCTGACCACCGCTAAGTTCATTTTTGCTTGCACTCGAAACGATAACTTCAAAAAGTTTTGTTTGGCGTCGCGCTGCAGGATTCAAGCAAAAACTAAGTGATCAGGCAGAAGAAGACCGCGATGGTACCTACAGTACTGGTACAAAGGCAGCCTTAATGCAATGAAGAATTCTCTCCTAGTCAACCTTTAAGTTAAAAAGACTACACAGCCAGCAGTGCAGATAAGTATGCAACAATTTAAAAATAATAATGAAGCATCATTAAGCTAATAAATAATAAAACACATACATAAATTAAATTAATAAATACTATGATAAATATCAAATCAGGAATAGAATAGAATAAACTTTACTGTAAACCAAAATATTCATGATCATGATCATCGTCCATATAATGTTCCCACTGTTGGGACTCAGGCCTCCTCTCGAGGAGAGGGAATGGGCCGTAATCCACCACGCGGGCCCAGTGCGGGTTGGTTGGTGGATTATATAATATTGTGTATATATATTTTAGATACATATACATATTATACAAGAAAGGAACAACAAGGTGGGTTAGTGATGGAAAAACTGAATTTAGGTAGAAGCAGAATAGCAATAAGAGTGAAAGGAAATGATCTTTAACTAGATTTTTAAAAGAAGCTATTGACTGATCTTGCCTAAGGTTGAGAATAATTTAAGTAGTCAATATAATAGAAGTTTAATTTATTTATTTATATTTTTGTTATTCCTCAGATGTTTTTGTTGTTGGTTAAGTTTTCCTCTAAATTAAAAACCTAATTATTAACATTGTTAATGGAGATATCGTTTAAAGTTAAAAGATTATACTTTTGTGAGCCATTATATCATCTTTAAAAGGAAACAACATTTTTATTTTTGGTGAATACCGATAGTTGGGTTTTTGTTATCTATAAAACTTTTTAGGTTTAATTTCATTTAATAGTAAGCAATATTTTAAAAACAGTTTAACTTTTAAGTTTAACTAGGTAACTAACTAACTAGTCTCAATGATTAGGTTCGGAGGAGGAGATTTTAACTAATAACTAGATAATTTTGGTAAAGTCCAGTTTATTTAAGTTTTATTATAATAGGTCAACAAAGTAATAGGTAGGTATTATGTTTGGCAAAGGATTTTTTTATTTGTTTTTAAATATTGTTTAAGTAGTTTGATAAAACTTGGTTTTAATTACTCTGCCCCCAGGTGATAGATAAGCATTATAAATAATGCCCGGTCGATTTGATCATTTTAATTGTTTTTATGACACTTCCCCTCATGTTGGGCATTTTTTAAACTTATACAGGCATTTTTTATAATGTCTTATTAATTAATGTTCCCATAACAGTCATACAAGTGTGCGAGTCTGCGCGACGAGCAGTGTTGCTAACTTAACAAATCGATCGCTAAAAAGGGAGACTTTTCCAAGGTCTTAGCTTAAAAGAAATGTTTCTGAAAACAAAAAAAAAAACTGCGATTTATCTAACGACTTTTAGAGTACAAAAAATATACAAAAAAGTTAATAAATTTTAAATTTTCAAGTAAGTAAATGTTTAAGTACAAAGTCGGAACATTCATTCTCATGAATTTCTGGGTCCTCAACGACAGAAATTTGTTTTATTATATAATAGTTGAGATACGTTTACTAGAGAGGTCTCTTTCTCTGAAACGGGAATTCTTACACCAATGATATTCAAACAGTTGCGTTAAAGAACCTACCTACTCTATTTTATTTTCAGACACGCACAAAAGTATGTAATTAAACTTTGTGTGTTGACTACAACACTTAAACCTCAACGCCACCATTTACTAATTTACTGAAGTGTAAAAATACACTGATTACAGAATGACGCTTAACTTACTAGTGTATTGTTGTTGATGTTTATCAGTACTTATGGCAGACGATATAATTTGTAAATAGGCTTGATGGACCTGTTTCGGAAATCAGTTAGGAACTTTCTAGTTAGTGACTTTTTATCTTGAGTCTGGCGACTTGGAACTTTTGGAGTTGGCAACACGTGATGAGTAGCGCATGCGTGAAGTCGATCCCTGGCCTGCTCCACTACTCGGTTTATCGCATATTCATCCGGCAGGTCTCGTCTTTTAGTGGCCGAGAGCGGACCTTTAAAAGACGGGACCCAATACAAAACACTAATAATAATTATATTATATTCAAAAGGGTGATTAAAGACTTTGTGTTTATATAAACGCACGGATTGAAGAGGATTCACTAACTGACTGAAAATCTAGATAGCTTTTCAGTCAGTCAGTGAATCCTAATAATATAGTTATATTATTATACACCCTTATTTTTCAATTAATACAAGAAAATGGTGCTCTATCCGTACTCGTTACTGATCATATTTTTTTTAGTCAAAATTAAAAACGTAACCCTTTTATAATTGGTAAATTCATACTAGAATCAATAATTCATAACAATTGCTCATAGAAAATACTACGCGTGTTTTTCAATTTTGTTCGTCATATTATTAATTCAAAATTGAGCGACATTTTTGGATATAAACAAATGCTTATAACTTTGCTGTTTATAAATATTATTTAATGAGATTTTACTTAAATAATAACAAGACCTTTTCTAATTAGCCCTTTATGTATTTGTACTAATTAGAAATTAGTGGTGTTTATAAAGAGAAACTGAATGAATGACATATCAACACACAGCCACCAATAATACCACCAGTAATAGATTTTTAAATTTTACTAGTAATTTTATTTTAATTTCACATTGATAAAGAAAGAAAAGGGTGAAAAATTGTAGGTTGAATTTAAGGGTCACGACTCACGAGGCTTCCTTTTGTGATGTATGCGAGCACTACGAAGAGTTTTTTTTTCCGTTGGTAAAAATCATCTAGATGACACAGCGTCACTATGAAAATAATGAAATCCTTAAACAAAATTAGTAACAAAACTGACCCAAAAACATGAAAACGAATAATTAAAAGTTTCACTTCACGGTAATCGCATTATAACGGACCAAATTTTCGCATCAAGTTGGAATATAATTTTCAGATACAATGCCTACCTACATGTCATTGGATGATTTTACCCACCATAAAAAAAAGCCGTACGGTACCCTATATGTCTGGGAAGACAGAACAAGAAGATAAAGCCTTTTATTCGCGTCTCCACACGCGACAAATGACATCCCCCGCCCTTGGGCGGAGCGGGAGGTAGTATCAGACTTCTAATGACTAAAAATGGCCTACCAACACCCGGCACGAAGGATCGCCGCTGCCGATCGCCCCCACGGCCATTCTCTGCCCAAGCGGTTCACACCTCTACCGTGTAGATACTCCACCGTGTCCTCCGAGCAGTCCAACCTTTTAAGGTAGTGAAAAGGGGATTTGATTGATGCAAACTTTTATTTCTTGGGCCCATATACTTGAAATTTAGCATAAATAGTAAATAAAAATGGTTTTCATTAACGATTTAGAGGTGTGATGTATTGGTTGAATGGGTAGGGTAGTCTCAAGCATAGTGACATGATATTTGACAGTACATGGAGGACGGTTTTCTCTACCAGTAAACCTTTGGGTTTTGGACTTTGTTTGGTAGTGGTGTTAGTTAAAGACGTGCTTCTGTTTGTTTTAATTTTGTTTTTCGATTTTGGTGAATCATACTAGTGTGAACTTCAATCGAAAGTACTATTTGTGTTTGTGTCGTATCTTAAGGTTTGTGTAAGTAATTTTAAGTGTTGTTATAACCATTTTATCCAGTACCTATCCATAATGGATAATAAAAAACCCCCTGACCCCCCTCGATCTTTTTAATACACTCCGGTGCTATCAGTTTCCCTTCCCGACGACAATGCGCTAAATATTAACATGGACACAGAATCTGCAAACCGAAAAAGATTGGCAAATCCTCCCCCGTCTACTGTCACAAACCCCCAAGTTTTGAAAAAAGAAACAGGTAGACAAATTTACACGGCTAGGGACAATGCACCCTATGTTGTGCATGTCTCCTTAGGCAATGGCCAGACTTCAGGCACCACCCTTCACAAGGTCGAATTCGGAATGTTTCTTCATGAAAAAATTTTTAGTAATCTTGTACTGGGCAGCGTGAAGCAGCTAGGTAGGAATCGCATGTCAGTCGAATTCCAGTCTTACCAGGATGCGAACAGCTTTTTGATCAGCCGTCTTCTCACTCAATACAACTTTGTTGCTACCGTTCCCCAATTTAAAATCACTCGCATAGGCCTCGTCAGGGATGTTCCCACTGAATGGACAGAAGAAGAAATCATTCAGAATATCAAGGTTCCTGCTGGATGTGGTTCTGTTATTAAGGCAAGGAGATTGAATAGGAAGGTAAGTTCTCTCGGCGTTACTGAACCACGCTATTTCAAGTGTAGCGAAGACCACCCAGGGAATGGGTGTCAAGTCCTCCATGAATACGCCATATGCGTCAATTATTCTGGCAATCACTACGCAAACGATAAATGCCCTGAACTAGGTCGTCAGAAGGGTATAAAAGCCCTAATGGCAGAAAAATCAATCAACCACGTTGCCAACAAATTGTCCTCAATTGTGCGTTACATTCATAACGTTCCATCCCCAGATATTCCTTCAATGGAACGTCAGGAGTATTACACCCAGGAAGACTGACCTACTCTATTTAATTAACAAGCACAAACCATCGATCTGCAGCATCGCTGAGACATGGCTTCGTGAAAACAATCTCAGGATTCCATGATTCAGTAGTGTGCGATAAGACAGATCAGATGGATATGGGGGATGTGCTTTGTTTATCAATAACAAAGTTACATTCACCCCAGTTCCTCTACCCTTTTTAGGTGATTACATCAATGTCGTTGCTGTTAAGGCTGAGGATATAAATATTTTTAGTTTTTACATTGCACACCCTCACATTAACGATCTTGATTCAATCAAACATTTGCTGAGTAATGTTTAAGGCCCGTTACATGTTATGGGTGATTTTAACGGCTACCACTATAGGTGTGGGTCAGATACCTGCGATAACTTTGGCTCGGGTCTCGTGGATTTGTTGGATGAGCTTGATCTGTGTGTGATCAACAATGGCTGTGCCACACGTCGTGGTTCGCCAGGAATGAGGCCGAAAGAAAGCTCAACGCAGATATGAACCTTGAGAACCTCATTAACTTTCAACATGTGTTGGCAAGATACAGGTAATTACTCAAAAAAAAGAAAAGAGAAGGTTGGCGGAAGTTCTGCGACTCGCTGAGTCCATCCACTCCCCCTTCAGTCGTCTGGCGCAAACTGAAGTCTTACAGGAATAGCATGCAACCACCCTCTGGCAAATATTTTTAACCTATTGCATAGCTTCTATCGCGGGCCTTGAGCGTGGAGACCGAATCCAGAAATTCCGTAACGAAAATAACCTAACACCCCCCCACTCATTTGTTTTTTGAGCGTGGTGACCGATAAGAAAACAAATGAGTGAACAATCAATCAAAATTCAATTCAATGTGTGAAAGTGTAACTTCAATTAATATCAAAGAAAAAAAAACAAAGGAAAAAAAATACTGAATAAATAAAATAAATAAATAATTATAATTGCATAAGTTGATAAAAATGCTATGCAATAGATTTACCGCGGCAGGCCCCGAGTGCCACACGTCTTTTTTTTAAGTAGTTTGATAAAACTTGGTTTTAATTACTCTGCCCCCAGGTGATATATAAGATTATAAGCATTATAAATAATGCCCTGTCGATTTGATCATTTTAATTGTTGTTATGCAAAGACATTAAATATATATTGTATCTCTTTAAATCTCTTTGTTGTTATGACACTTCCCCTCATGTTGGGCATTTTTCAATTTTATAATGGCCTTTGTGGAAGAGACACCACAATTTTGCCAATAACATGTGCGGACTGTTAATAAACCATCAAACGTTGGAGAGTATTTAGCGTGAATTAACAGTAAAAAAATTCTTTTCATTTTAATGAAAGTAGAAAATAAAAGAATTTCTTCGCAGCAAAGATTTTATATATCCTACTAGACTAGATTGACTACGAAGGAATATTACACTCTCTAAAGTGTTCTTTATTGTCATCAGCATTAGGTTCACGACAGCAACTTGTAAGCAAAAGAGAAAATAAAAATATATAAAAAGGTTATAAAAATTACAACTTAATTTTATTAATTTCAATGAATTTGCATAGTTTATATAATATAATAATTTTTTATAATAATAATTTATTCAATAAGTAGTTTGTACAAGGCATACAGAGTAGTCTTAAATACTAGAGAAAAACAGTACACTCAGTTTACAGTGGGACCTAGGACTCCCTTTCCTAAACTAGGCAGAAATTCTGTCTGTATCTTAGGAAAGAGTTTCCAATTATAGAGGGTCGTATTACGGTTACAAAATAAAAAACATTGGTACGTGCAGTGGGTGGACAAAGTACTTAGTTGAATATGTGTAGTGTGTGTGCATTTGTGTGTGTATGAAAGTGAGTATGTGTGTGTTAGTTTTTAAGCGTATTGTATGTTTAAATCTATCTCATTTAATGTATTGTAGTTAGAAGCTCCTCTGTATCATTATATGTTAGTGTCTGAAGCCAGGAATTTAGTTTCTTCTTTACCTCACACTTAGTCAAGACGTATATATTAAGTAGTTTGTGGGCTTTATTATATAGCCTAGCACATAGACCATTAAACTGTCGTCTCATGAAGGCAGTCCTGCAAGAGACGGTAGAACATAACGGAAAACCACAGCGCCGCCGACCCAAAAGCTGCTTATTGTAAGAGAACATAGAGTGTTTGCAGAGGATGGTTCTTAAGATATACAATTTTCTAACAGATAGGACATTGCATTCTGTATATAGCATAGAAGTGGGGTAGTCACGTGGTTTGAAGTATATTACTTTTAGCACAGCCCTTTGAGCTCTTTCAAGTTTTAATAGCTCAGTTTTATAAGTTCCCCCCCACACAGGGATACAGTACGTCAGAATTGATTGACACAGGGCCACGTAAACCATACGGAGAGTATCTTTATCCGCTGAAAACCTAAGATTTTTAAAAATGTATATTAGTCTTCTGGTTCGAGATGTTAATGACTCCAATTGAGTGATCCAGTCTAATTTCTCGTCGACGAACACTCCGAGATATTTTATAGATTTTACCATCGTCAACGACAGACAAGTACAAACTGTATTGTTTTGCGGACAGTTATGGGCTGTTAGGTTTCCGGTTTCTACAGCTGGTTTTGGTGAGTTTGGTAAAATAAAGCGTAAGAATTTGGTTTTTGTAACGTTTAAAGTTAATAAATTCCTTGCTAGCCAATCCATTACTCTCCGTAATGCGTTTTCCGAATGCAATTTAGCGTCATCCCAACTCTCACCATATGCCACTAGTGCAGTGTCGTCTGCGTAAGTAAAAATATCACAGTTGACGAGAGGCAATTTACAGAGGTCGTTTATATAAATTTGGAAGAGAGTTGGGGCCAAAATACTTCCCTGGGGAACTCCGAAGGTTATTTGTTCCTCTGCGCTAATTATATTATCTATCTTGACCGATTGTTTACGGTCAGAGAGATAGTCTTTAAAGATGTTAAGGGCAAGACCACGTATACCCACATTTTCCATTTTTTCTATTAATTTGGAAATACAGACAGTGTCGAATGCCTTACTAAGGTCTAGGAAAATGCCATAGCTTTTCAATTTTTTATCTAGTTTGTTAGCAACCGATTGCACTAGGTCAACAACGGCATCTTCCGTAGAGATGCCTTGTCGGAAACCATATTGGTTACTGGCAAGGATGTGGAATTTGGTTAAATACTTAGTGAGACAGTTATTAAGAACTCGTTCCATGATTTTAGACAAGGCACTTAAGACGGAGATTGGACGATAGTTAGAGATCTGATCCTTATCTCCAGTTTTATAGACAGGGGTAACTAACGCCTTTTTGAAGGCCCTCGGAAATACCCCTTGTGATATGGCAAGGTTGCAGATATGGGTAAGGGGAGGCACAAGGACGTTTCGAGCCATTTTGATTAATTTGGCTGGTATGTTGTCCCATCCCGTAGCACCATCACCTCGGAGGCTTTTTATAATTGTCTCGATATCACTTACACTAACCGGGAGAAGCGCGATTGAGTTTACTGTACTGTGTTTGGATGTCTGATCACGGTCAGTAGGAAGGGTAGTTATTTTAGATGCCAAGTTCTTACCTACATTAGCAAAAAAGTCATTAATTATGTTAACAGAGGACAGAGGGTCCGTAGATAATGTTAAAAGATTCGTGGCTGGCTGATTATTTATTTCTGTGTAAGTGAGTTTTTTAACGACCTTCCAAGTTGCCTTGCTATTATTTTGAGCTCTGACAAATTGAGATTTTTCGTAAGAACGTTTGAGTTTATTAATAAGCCGATTACAGAAATTACGGTACCTAGTGTAGGTTATTTTAAGAACAGTGTTTTGCGGATCTAAATTTAGCTTTAAATGCATGCTGTCTCGGTTTTTGATGCACTTGATAAGACCGGGTGTCATCCAAGGTTTAATTATTCTAGCCTTTCTCGTAACTTTTATATGTGAGGTATGAGTCAGAACAATACCTTTGAGAATAGTAATTAAATTATCTGCAGCATTATTAGCATCAGTAGCGTCCATCACCGGGGAAAAATCAACGCTTTCCACATCTTTTACTGCATTATTATAATTTAAACGTGTGGTTGTCTGTTGATTAGATTTACGGTTCACTTTGATTCTGTTTACACATAAAGCCGTAGCATGATGATCTGTAATACTCGTTTCTAATACGAAGGAATTTGATGGGGATTTAGTTTTTAGTAAAATATGGTCTAAACAAGTACCTGAACTCGGTCTAGTTGGGTGTAAAAAAGCCGGTAAAAGGCCTAGTGTTGCTGTATGTAGAAGATATTCGTGCGAGTGAGGATCTTTGTTGTCAGGTTTAATATCAACGTTCAAGTCCCCCATTACTATGACAGATTTGCTGCTTTTTAAAGCAGAGACGGCAGTTTCCAAACTATTATAGAAATTAGATAAGTTAGTATACGAAGGTGAACGATAAATGCCAATGATTGCAGTGTCTTGAAAACGACAGATTAAGCAGTTTGCGTCCTTAAAGAAAGATGGTTCTGTTACTGTACATTGTAGGTTACTCTTAACGTACATTACTACTCCATCGTTTTGAATTGAGTTTTTTATTGTCGAATACGCGGTATAACCGTCTATAGTTGGGGTTGAACCAGAATTTTTTAGCCGGCATTCCGTCAGTATTATAAGATCGAATTCTATAGGCATCTGTGAAAGAACAACTAGAAAACTGTTAAGATTTTTGTGAATACTACGAATATTAATGTGAATAATTTTAATCGATGATTGCGCTAAATTTTGTAAAGAAGTGTATGTGTGTGGGGCACAGACTTCAAAAGTGGCTACCCTGTGTTGATCAATATCATCAAGAATATTATTTAAACAAGCCATTTATAATTTATATTAAGTGATTTTAGAGATAGGTCAAAAGGAAAAACTATTTGATGTGTTGTAGTAATTGGGAAGCATGTGTTTGTCTTAGTGTAGTATGGAAGTAATTGCTTCAGTTTCTGTAATGATGAAATATCAGAAAAGGTGAGATAGGGCTTCATGTGAGATACATTGTGCGTGCAAGTTGAGCGGTGTGTGAAAAGTAAAATGTTATGTGTGTGAAGTTTGTGTATTATGTTAAAATTTAAAACTAAATAACTAAATATAATTTTAAGACATTTGCGTAGTATTATTATGTAGTAGGTAACTAAAAAGAGACATAAGGTAATAGTGTAGCACCGGTCGAATAGTCATTCTTTTTTCAAGATGTTAGCCAGGCAGTCTTCCGATTTGACAGTGTAAATTTCTCTGCACTCTGGGCCCTTGCGTAGCAGAATCTTGCCATTCGAAATCCAGCAGAATCTGAAACCATTTTTTTTGGCAAAGTCTCGAGATTGCAGGAATAGTTTCTTCATTGACCCGGGAAGATATTCGTCGAGATATATTGGTTTCTTATCTCCACCTATGCCTACCACCTGCGTATTTAATTTATCTTCTAATTTTCGGCTTTTGTTGAAGTTGCGAGCTGCTGACAGGTAGCTGGCTTTAGTGTGCACAGTAGAAAACTCGGCTACAAAATTTTTGTTCGTCCCGGGTTTGGCTGGTAAACGGTATATATCGCGTATTTCGGGCGTTGGCACTTTGAAGTCAATAGTTTTGCCGATCAGAGAAACGATATTGATCATCTCCTCAACCGTTTCATTTTCTTTGTTCGGGATATTTCTAATTTCGACAGTAGATGACCTCGAGCTTAATTTGATGTCTTGGAGTTGCCTCTCAAGCTTGTTGATTGTAGAAGCATTTTCATCTCGGGTTTTTTCAAGGTCCAATATTTGAAGCTTTAGTTCTTCATAGTGATTATACATATATTCCATCGACTTCTCGATTTCTAAATTTGTTGTTTGTATTTGGTGTACTTTTTCCTTGACATCAGACATTTCAGAGAATATTTTGGAAAACGTCACTTCTTGTTGTGTTTTCATAGCGGTCAACGTAGTCATTATTAATTCAAGTGAGACGGCATTGCTCGAGGATTCTTGATTTTTTGATTCTTGTTTTTTTGATGAAGATTCCACGCGCGGCCGCTTGCTTCTCGGAGTAATGTTCCTTTGCGGAGAGAGACTCACTTCCAAGTCAGAGTGTGAAGGCTCTCCGGCTAGGTTTACATTTGTAGTTTTTGCTGGTGGAGTTCTTTTCACATTAGGCATGTTAAATATCTGAGCGTATTTAGTTCAGTAGTAAACAAAAAGATACGTGTGCCGATATCTGCTACGGCGTAGCGGTGTCGCGAACCAAGTAGGCAGTGACGTAGGCGCAGCGTAGCACTCGTAGCACTGTTGTAGATGACTCGTAGCGTTAGTCGGTATCGGCTACGCCGTGCGCGCCGTATGAAGGAGATAGTAACATTCAACACTCACGGTCACTTGCACGGTGGCGCAGCGGTACAAGCACCGACGTCCCACGCAGCACGTCTCAGGTTCAAATCCCAGCAGCCACCGTCCAATCGGTAAGCACTTTATCAAGTTGAATGTTGTTGAATATTGTTGTCCCCCTCACAGACCACCCACTAGGAGGAGTTAGTCCATATAAACTCCACAAGAGTGACAAGAAATTTAAATTCAACACAGTAGCCAATAGGATTAATTAAAAATAAAAATAAGAATTAGAATTTAGTACACGTCCACCGTCTGACACGACCAAAGTCGTTTAAATATAAAACTTGTAAACACAAAAGGAAGAAGACATTTGACCGAGGTTGGGCGCGGAATATGAGGAGGAATGATTTCATGAAAAGAGAAGCGCAATTTAGGACAGGAGAAAAATAAATGGTCAACGTTTCCTTCATCCAAACCGCATTCACAAAGAGAGTTATTCTTAATCCTAAGTTTGGCCAAGAAATGAGGAGAGCAACAATGATATAAACGTATACGACAGATAGTTAAGGTAGTGATTTTTTTTCCAATTGATATTTGAAAAACCAAGGTTTATGGGCAAATTTATGGGTAATCTTGGGTTGTATATCTCCATAAAATTTACCCTGTATGGACTTTGAGATTTGCCATGCCTTGGACCAAGATGTAAACAAGGTTATAGGAAGAGAAGAACAAATATCATGGGAATAAATTTCAGAATGGGCAAGAGACTGGCTCTCTGCCAATGAGAACAGCATTTTTGGCGCATGAATCAGCTGACTCATTACCAAGAATACCGACATGACCAGGAATCCAAGCTATGACAACATTAATTCCAAGTTCATGACATTGAAATAGCAGATCTCTAATTTTTAGAATTATAATCTTGACTTAGATCTGAAAGGATTAGATAAAATGGATTGAAGACAACTTTTTGAGTCAGAAAAAATTATAGAATCATATAACTTATGAGACTTAACAAATGAAATAGCTTCAAAAATGGCAATTGATTCACCTGTAAAAACAGGGTAATAGAAGGGCACTAATAATTTAAAATAATTTTTATATGAGGAATCCAAAAAGCAACTTATACAGGGCTATCATCGGAGACTTTGGAAGCATCAGTGAATACCATAGTAGTCCAGTTATTATAATTAGAGGAAACTTTTTGGACAAACATCTTATGCGGTTCTAAGGTATTTTTGTTAATTCCAAAGTCCAAAACGATCTCCGGTTGAAATACCAGAGCATTATAAGGCACCGAGTACAGATATAAAATGAGGTTTTGAAAAAGTGGGCTACAAAGACGAGTGATTTGAAGGCAGGCACGAAGAAGACAAGGAAGTTCAATATTCGAACGACGACTACAAGAGTCAAAGATGGATAATAAATGGTCCAGCTTACCAAGAAGGGGATGTTTAGAATTTTGTACAAGTTTAAAAATAAATCTATTTGCTAGAAATTGTCTTCGAATCGAAAGGGGAGGCTCAACACACTCAACTTGCATGTCATTAATTGGGGACGACTTCATCGCCCCGAGAATAATTCGTAAACACTTTGATTGGATTTTATCAAGTTTTTGAAGGCCAGATTTGTTACAAGGATCTAATAGGAACATACCATAATCAAAATGACTACGAACTATAGCATTGTAGTTTTTGAGTATATGGGTGAGCACCCCACCAAATACCTGAAAGAGAGCGAAGAACATTAACGTTTCTTTCTCATTTTTGAGAAACAAAGTTTGTGTGAGCAATACCTGATAATTTTGTATCTAACCAAACTCCTAAAAATTTTACGTTGTTCACCTGAGAGATATTTTCACCGTTAACTTTAATATCAACAGGAGGAACAACCTTTTTTTTTGTAAACACAACTACAGAGCTCTTAGAGGCTGATAAGGACAAAACCGTGTTTTAGAAGCCAATCAGATAAATATCCAAGTGCGGAATTTAGACGGTTAGTAGCCTCATCTAGAGATTTTCCGGAACAGCATAAAGCTAAATCATCAGCACATTGCAATATTTGACAAAATGAATCAGTAGAAAAATGTAAATCATAAGTATAAAGGCTGAATAAGAGAGGACTTAAAACTGAAACTTGTGGTACGTAAGCCTTTCCAGATAGTGTTAGTGGAAAGAGAGGAGTTTTGAATTTTAATGGAGATGGTTCTCTCCATCAATAGATTACAAATAAAACGAACCAATTTTTTAGGAACGTTCAATTGATGCTCAAGTTTATCCTTAAGCACCGGAAGTAAAACATTATCATAAGCTGACGCAATATCCAAAAAAACTCCTACTAAAAACTGCTTACTTATCAAAGAAATACGAATGTCAGAAATTAATACACTAAGACTATCCATTGTGCTCATACCTTTACGTTTTTAATGTCTTAAGGCCCATTTAGATGAAGAGAGTTTCTCGACCGTTTCTTGGCGAGAAATCGTACGCTACTATTGCAAGCAATAATCGCCATAAGATTATCGAATCATATGTTTACATACAGGCAAGAACTAAATTCTCGCCTACGATTATGTCATACGAGATTCGCAAGTACTTTATCGCACGCAATAAATTACTGCGACTTTACACAGCGAATAAAACATTAAGAAGATTTTTGCTTACGAGTTCTCGACTTGTATAAACACGATCTAGTACGACATTTTTTCAAATTCGTACGAGTATCGTACAAATCGGTTTGGACCGTTTTGAGTGCGAGAGTTGCCATTCGAGTTCAGTGATTGCTACAGTATTGTTCTCAAAATGAGACAAAAATCATTTAAATTTGGTACTGCTGATAATGTTAAGTTCATTGAAATTCATAGAAATTACGAGTGTTTGTGGAATACGGAGAATGAGCATTATAATTTTTTTCCGTTTTCGTTTTAATAACTCTTGTCTTAGAAGAGCAGATACAATTAAAACACCCTCACGCACTGCAGTCATGGTAACAACTGGTTTTAATGTTCCCATAACAGTCGTACAAGTGTGCGAGTCTGCGCGACGAGCAGTGTTAGCAGTGTTGCTAACTTAACAAATTGATCGCTAAAAAGGGAGACTTTTTCCAAGGTCTTAGCTTAAAAGAAATGTTTCGGAAAATAAAAAAAAAACTGCGACTTATCTACGACTTTTAGAGTACAAAAAATATACTTACAAAAAAGTTATAAATTTTAAATTTTCAAGTAAATGTTTAAGTACAAAGTAGGAACATTCATTCTCATGAATTTTTGGGTCCTCAACGACAGAAATTTGTTTTATTAATTAGTAGTTGAGATACGTTTACTAGAGAGGTCTCTTTCTCTGAAACGGGAATTCTTACACCAATGATATTCAAACAGTTGCGTTAGAGAACCTACCTACTCTATTTTATTTTCAGACACGCACAAAAGTATGTAACTAAACTTTGTGTGTTGACTACAATACTTAAACCTCAACGCCACCATTTACTAATTTACTGAAGTGTAAAAATACACTGATTAAAGAATGACGCTTAACTTACTAGTGTATTGTTGTTGATGTTTATCAGTACTTATGGCAGACGATATAATTTGTAAATAGGCTTGATGGACCTGTCTCGGAAATCAGTGAGGAACTTTCTAGTTAGTGACTTTTTATCTTGAGTCTGGCGACTTGGAACTTTTGGAGTTGGCAATACGTGATGAGTAGCGCATGCGTGAAGTCGGTCACTGGCCTGCCCCACTACTTGGCAAGTAAGTACTTGGTTTATCGCATATTCATCCGGCAGGTCTCGTCTTTTAGTGGCCGAGAGCGGACCTTTAAAAGACGGGACCCAATACAAAACAATAATAATAATTACATTATATTCAAAAGGGTGATTAAAGACTTTGTGTTTATATAAACGCACGGATTCAAGAGGATTCACTAACTGACTGAAAATCTAGGTTGCTTTTCAGTCAGTCAGTGAATCCTAATAATATAGTTATATTATTATACACCCTTATTTTTCAATTAGTACACATTCTTAAGTCTACCCTCACATAGTTTATTTTTTTTAAATATTTTCATTTTGAAAATCGAGTTTTGAGCATTGCTTTGTATGGGCAGCAATGCGATTCACTAACGTCTCATCATAGATGTTAACAACGACGACGTTCACTGATGTTGCATCGTACATATCGCTTTTAGAAACAACGTTGATGAAAACCGTATTCACTAAGCTACATAAGCTCGTCGACGATCTGTCGAACAACGATGACGAGTAAGATGTTAACAGTGTTGCTATGTTTAATCTAAAGTATAATCGAGAAAATCTCGACTAAGCTATTTTTAAGTTATTTCGTCATTATAAATTAATACAAATGCACGGTAAGTATGTACAAAACACGATAGATTTATTATGCAACAAATATTTAATTAATTAAATCATTTTCGACTTAGAAAATAATTATTCAATTTGACATTTGTCATTGTAGGTTATGTATTTCAAAACAAACAACTTGATCTTAAGCTTGAGAGTTTTTTTAATCAAAATACGAAATTCCAAAGTTCGAAGTGGTTTTAAGTGGCTAAGTGGACAAAAAATTCTGCACCCCTATCCAATGGCGTTCTACATGTTCTTTGTTTTAGTTTGGTTCCAAACCTATCGAAAGTAAGTACACAGTAACATTTCTTTGATATACAGCAGTGTCTGGAACTACTATCTAAGTAACCAAAATATTTATCTTTTAGTGTCTCGCAACGCTGCTCCTTCATCAAATCAGATGGAAATGTTAGTAAGCTTCTTGGAAAGCAAACCATGGTTGGCTATGGGCCATGCTCGTACTGCAAATGCTCGCATTCGCAGTCGTCAGGCATGGTCTGAAATAACAACAGCCCTGAACAGTGATGGTAGTGGGTGTACGAAAACATCGGAACAGTGGTGTAAGGTTGGTAATTATATGTATTGTGTATGTATATTGTTGCATTGAGTAGGTAGCCTTCTACAGTATAGTATCATTTTACATTGACAGCCCCCTATGCATGTTCTTTATTATAAATTATCTAAATTAATATTAACTATAGGCATGTACTGTAACTTTAGGCTAGGCTTCAAATTGCAATTATAAAAGCATTTTATATTTCTACGGAAAGTTAAACCAAACCAAGCAAATAGGTGTACTATTTATTTAACAAATCATATAATTCTTACTTGTGTTGCAGTACTGGAAGGACAAAAAGGGAGCAGTAAAGAGGAAGTCTAGCTTAATTGCAGCTGCAAGGCGGCGCACTGGTGGTGGCATAGAGGATTTACCAGAACTCAGTGAAATCGAGTTAAAAATCCAAAACATTATGGGAGGAGAAAGTTTTGGTTCTGGAGATCAGAACTTAGAAATAAATCCTTTTGCGGTTTGTAATTTTCAAGGCTCAATAGACCTTTACAAATTTATTGATATCAAAACTAATAATAATAATAAAAAAATAATACTTTAAATAATAATACTTTTACATTTTTAGGAAGTGCCATTGGGTAGAACTGTGGAAAGTGAAGAGTCTCCCAGCATTTTACTCGTAGGTTTTTTTTTTGTCAGTTTAATGAGTTCACCTACATATTATAAATATAATATTGTGTAAACTTTCTATTTTCAGAATGTTGTCCCTCCAAATGAGCAGCAGGCTGACCAAAGTGAGGTTCTTTTACATGAACCAGGCCATGAAATGCAATGGGTATAAGATTTGTTTATTCTTTTATTGATGGATGTTTCTACTAAGTGTTTCTAATAAGTCTCATCACCTCTATACTAAGGTGCATAACACCCATTTTAAGCCTGTTATGTTGGATCAATACAAGGTATATAATAAATAAAATGGGATCAAACCTACATGTATTGCTAAATACTAGACAAGGTATTGCTGTGGGCTGTGAGTGTAATTTTAAATATTATCTCGAATACCTAAATAAAAGAACCTAACAACACATTCTATTTCAGTCTAATCTTGCTGCTTTTGATGGGGATAGTGTGCAAGACAATCTGGCACAAATACCTACAACATCTGGATCACGGCAAGTAATAGAACCAGCACCATTTGCTCATAGTCCAGATGCTGAAGAAAATAGGGTATGGTTTTTGAAAATTATGATAGAATAGTTTTATATTCTATAGAAACAAACACAAGAATAATTCAACAATTATACATACATTTTCAGGTTTCTTTTACTGAGCCAACAAGACCTGCATCACAGCCAAATGATGTTTTGGAAAGGGGCAGTCAAAGTAAGTTGCATTCTCTGACCAAATATTAAATATAAAATCATAGTAATTATAATGTAGGATACAGATAAATGGACACGATGGGGTAATAAGATAAGAATAACTAATAAGTACAATATGTTAATTGCAGCTCCTACTCGGCGTGTGCGCAGGAAGACATTACGCGGTCACCGACGTACTCACCAGCTATCTCCACGTCAATCTGCAGCACGCCGGCGACTATTGAGAAGGTCACCTCCGTCACAACGCCGCTCTGAGATGGTTAGCCTCACAGAGCGATTCATAGCCATCGAAGAACGCCGAGCACAAGCAGAGCTCTTGATTGCCCAAGCATTTAGCCAACAAGTAGAGGGCCAACGGGCTATGGCTCAGGCTTTAGATAGAATAAGTAGTGCAATTAGAGACTTAATAAATAAATAAAAAAAATAAGAAATATGTTAAAAGATTGTTTTATTTAATAATTGACTATATTAAAATGACTTTTCCTAGGTAAATACTATTTTTTTAGGCTATATTAATTTAATCTTTAGGTAAAACATGTATAGAACAAGATTAAAAAACATCCACTTTCTATATTTTATGATGAACAATACACATTAATTTTTTAACAACACTATTATTTTTAATAAACTGTCATCCTGAATTAGTAATATCTTAAGTCTATTGTTAGTATTTACTTCTATTATTAATTTTATCTTTAGGTAAAACATTATGTATATAAGAAAAAAAACCACTTTCTATATTTTATGAAGAACAATATACATTGCTACCTATATAACATACATGCACATTAATAAACTAACAGTCATCCTGAATTAGTAATTACTTAAGTCTATAGTTGGTACATTTTTTCTTCTATTTATTAACTATTTTGTCCACGCCACAGTCTATTAATTAGACGACCTCTAGCAAGTCGTCCACTGTCCAAATCACTGACAGACGTCTGGCTTCCTTGTAGTAATTGGATCACCCTTGCTTCTTGTCTCTGTAAATGAGCTGGTAATTCTACTGGAGGTACTCTGGCTTGATTGCAAATGTTGTGTAATACACAACAAGCTTTAATAATTTTTCCCACCATCTCTGGATCATAGTGAAGAACACGATGAACCAAAAGGCACCTAAAACGGCCTTTAAGTATGCCAATGGTTCGTTCTGCAGTATTTCTTGCAGTGGCATGCAGATCATTGTAGTATTCTTCCCTTGATCCAGGCTCAGGGTTGTTACATGGAACCATCATGTATGGCCTGAGAGCGAAACCGGAGTCCCCTGAAATAAATAGGAATTTAATTTAATTTTACAATACTAAAAATACCTGAATTTATTATTAATATTTATATACCCCTGAAAACAGGTACAATTTATAAATAATAAAAGCAAAGAAACATTTTAAAATACATACCAAGTAGATACACTGTTTCTCCTGTATTATTTAGCTGCTCCAAATGCGTTTTTATAACTGAGTTATTAAATACAAAGCTGTCGTGTGTTGCACCTCCAAAAGTTACATCCACATGCATTATATTTAGGTCCGGATCATTTATCTTAAAATGCAAAAATAAAAGATTAAACAATGGTTTGAAACAGATGGGTTCCTATTCCTACTGTAAGTTTAATTAAATAATAAAAAGAACTTACAATAACAGCATTTCGAGCATGATACCCTTTCCTACAATAATATCTTTCTTCATGTTCTTTGGGCCGAACCATTGATACCAAGGTACCATCAACACAACCAATGGTTCCAGGCAGTTTGAACTTTTCATAAAATCTAAATAAAAAATAGAGAATTTAAAAATAACATAGTGGATTTAAAAATAAGGTAACATAAAAATAAATAGCAATATGGTTTAATTCATGATTTCATGAAAGTATGTATCTACTTGTCAAAATAAAAACTAAAGTGTGAAACTTAAGAAATACCTACTTTTCTTTAAGAATTCGCCTTTCGTTTGCATTTTGGGGAAATCTAATGTACTTATTTATAATTACTGGGTGGTTGATGGCATCTACTACATTTCTTATAGCCCTCGAAGCAGATGCTTGTGAGATATAAGTTCTTGCATTCTCACATAATATTTTTTGGTAACTCCCACTTGCTAAAAATGCGAGAGTGCATAAAACCTGGAATGAGAGTAAGTTTTAAATAAGTGTTAATATTCCACTCTAAGGTGACTTATATAACTTTATAATGATTTAGTAATAATACCTTGGTTCGGTTGCTAATTCCTCCTCGACGTTTCGGCTTTGCCAAGAAAGGAGAAATATCTTCCTCCAATTGTGTAATCAGCTCTTCAGTCAACCTGAATACTTTAATATAATTTGTATCAGTAGAAAGAAGACCCATATTACGTATCACGTAGGCCTGACGTCTTTTTTCTAAATTATCTTGACGCTTAGCTTCTTCCAACAAAAAAATCATACAAGAAAGACGCACTGCCATCTAAAACATTAAAAATAGGCATAAACATTTCAGGCATTAAAATACGATAAACAAAACAATAAAAGCATTTTAATTTTAATAAATAACTTGTTTTACTTACATTTTGATCGTCTACAACCACGGAATTGTGTCTACAACCAAGAGAACATCTACAATTTACAAGCTTTACGGTTTGACAGTTAAAATCGAAGGCGAAGGCACTGTTGTCGTTGAAGGCAAAGATGTTTTGTGTTTCTGAATACCGTTTTTCATACATTCGAAACCATATTTTAGTTCTATGTCGCGCCGTCGACATCGTTGAGGCGCTACGATCGCGCAGTTGTAACTAAAGAATACCGAAATGTTTTAATCGGAGGTCTCAACGATGACTTCTTGGTTGTAAAGATGTTTTGCCTTAGTGAATCGCACTCCAGGTCCCAGTGTGCAGCGTTGCGAACTGCGTCCGCGTCCGGTTGACCGTTGCGGGCGCCCGCGTATCGCAGTGTTGACACTTAGAAACCCTGCTGACGCTTGCTGAAGCCAGCAAGAGGCCTGCAGCAAATTTGACCAAGAGACCCCTGTGTGTCAATAACCCAGAGAAATTACGATAATGAGGGAAATCTAAGGGTGCTTTCAATTTATGCGTTTTTTAACGGTCGGCTGCGTTGCGGATGCGGTGCGCTTTTTTTGCGTTCAAGTGCAGAATCCCCAAACGCGCAGTGCCACCGAATGTGCGGGGCCTGTAGCATTTGCTACTCTTACTACATGGCTAATCCGCCACTGTTAATGTCACGTGTGATTAAGACAAGGTGTGTTGTGTATGTATGAATAGGCAAGTATTTACCTACTAATTGTTGGCAAAATATAAGTAAAGGTGAGGATGGGGTTAAATTAAACCAATAATACACATTGCTGAAGACCTTTTATTTTAGAAGAAATAGAAAACAGTTATTGAAAAGTCAAACGCTATGTCGATCCCCACATATACACTGTGTATCGAAACAAACTACAGAAAGTATTGCTGTGAGTACAGCTTGAAGAGTGGTCATGATCATTATTTGACCATGACGTGTTTCATCGTTGGCTTATCCAAACGAAGGAAGAAGCGTGCCTTGCGATCCTAGCAACAATGATTGGCTGGACTTTTCGGGTCTTTGGCGTTCAATCCTTAAACTAAATGTGATTCTTCTTCCGTCTGTTGGAGTGTTATGAAGCACGTAGATTCCATCTGGTTCTTCAGTATCTGTAAATAGACAAAGGTAATCTTCATTATCATCATTTCAGTCGAAAGAAGTTTCTGTTGGACATAGACAAAAACATGTTAATAGTTTTGCCTTTTCAAAACCCCTAAGGGTTTGCCAAGGTTCACGTACCCTTTACTAGTTTTACAGTTATTTCCTTCACAAGTGTATTGAAAAACGTTGTATGATACACGTGAATAATTAATGATTAGGTACCGTTCTCCATGGCTCGGGTCTAAATACCGCCTCGGCGGTAATCACTAACATTACACACTTATATCTTAATGTAGGTACTATTATACGGGATCACTTTGACCTCGTAGTGCAAATAACCCAAAAAACTAATTTTAGTTTCTTAAACGTTACGGGGTCTAATAGGCCCCTTATTGGCGTAATGATAAAAAAATATTCAAAACGAGGTTTTAAAAGCCCCGTACCGCAGAAAAGGAAATATTACAAAAAATGAATGTCACTGACTCGCTGTCAACGTGTTAAGTAACAAGACAAGACAGCAGCATGAAATGGGCACTCCCGTCTACTCCGTAAGTCCGCATAGATAAGATTTTACGTAGTGTGCTTTATATGAAGGATTAATATTAAATATTAAAGATGAAATGTAAAACTGCGTTCGAATTAGAAGCTGAACCATTAGATAGATTATATATATTTACAAAAGCTAAGAAGGCACTTTAATAATTAAAAAACCTACGCAGACTCGATACGATGCAATAATCAAAACGTCTGGCATGGCGCCCCTTCCTCCCTTTTGCGGCGAAACCTCCATCCCATACCGGTGTATGCGAGGAGCGGTCTCCTCGTTGCCATCATTATTTTAAATGACAAACAAATTTCATAATAAATTTTATAGATAATTTACATGACATCGGTCATAAGATATGCTTAAACAACAGCTTTAACAATACCTACACTTTTCAATCAATATGTACGTAGTTAGTCAACGAATTGTTTTCCCGCTCTAAGAGCAATGAGAGGGAGTGTCAGCCTTTTACCGACTGAAACCCATCTATGAACCTTCAGTTGCTCTTTGCGTTCCAAGGGCCACGGTAATTTCGGACCCTAACCACTGGTGTAATTACGCAACTGTCCCTAACTAATATTTGCAGAAATGAAACTGACGTCATCGTACTAACCTTCAGCCGCTTCACCTTCGTCCATTTTATCACTGTTTAAGACTCCCCTGCAGATGATGATGTAACGTCTCTCCTCGAAGAACTGCCCCTTCTGAATGCCGCAGTGCCGGGACGCGGGGCTGCGACACACCCTGCGTTTCCGCGATCAATGCAGGCCGTCCCAGAGCGCAAGTGCATTTCAGGACGCTGGGTGGCGAACATACGGATCTATTTCCTGCCAAGCATACTGTGATGTTGATACTTCATTATATATATATATTGTTACGTACGTGGGTAACTAAATGCCGATTTACTAACAGAGAACTTTATTCACTACAAACAATAACAAATTAGTCCAGTCAACAATAATCCGAATCGCATATTAACACTAGAGTACCGTTACACTATCGCTTAGGTCGTTACATAAAATCACTTCACACTCTTAGGTAGTTCGCTCTTGATCGCAGTCGAAATCACAATTGACTCGTTTCCGGTCGGGGGCTCGTATTTATATGCGGAGCGAAGAAAATTCGAGATACCGACATCTCAAGATCGATGGAATCGCTTCGCGAAGTTATAAATCATTTTTATTGCACGATGTACTAAGAGTCACTTTCATGCGAATTTCGACTCTATTGTTAATGGCGGAGAGTACCATTTCCCTTATCGGTAGATACATACCTAACGACGTGTAAAAGTGTTTTTATAAAACCTACTTGCAAAATAAAGATCATTTATCATTTATCATTTAACTACTAGTGGTACTTACTTTGTGGATGTTTCTAGATTTTTCTAAGCCTGGCGACGTACCAGTATTCTAGATCTTTCGAACAGCAATGCGTTTTAATTATTACGTGCTACTCGTTATTTTCTCGGAGATATGGCGTGTTCACGTTTAATGGCGTAACAATATTTTTTTATGTATCTTCACCGATATCTCGGTCAATTGTGGACCGATTTTGAAAATTATTTTTTTGATTGAAAGGTTATGCTTCCAAGTTGGTCCCATAGAAATATTGTTATGATCTGATCATGAACCTTGAAGATATGGAACAGAACTTCTCATAGGATCACAGCAAAACTGTCGTAACAAGAAAAATTGCTTTGTTTAAATATGTGTAGTCGATGACTGACTGAAAGAAAAAGGGAAGGGGATGTATCGAACTGATCTGATGATGAAGCCAGAAGGTAAATTAATGTAATCTAACCGTGTTTGGGATTATTAAAATCGTTATGAGATGAATGAGAGAAGTTTGGCTGAGGGGTAGGTACTTTTTAGTGTTGGTACCATAACTAAAAAGTGTAAAATAAATAGTACATTGTTACACTAGGGATGAAAGTAACCTATTTCTTCCCGAGAAGAAGTGGCGGCCGAGCGTAGCGAGGTCGCTAATTCGAGGGACTAAATAGGTTACTTTCACCCCGAGGTAAACACTGTGCTATTCATTACGAATACAAGGAAAGTAAAATTAAAATAAAAAGTTTGTAAAACCTGAGTCATCGCACCTTTGATTCTATGTAGATATCTTTCTTCTGATTTAGGCGGTAAAAGGTTTTCCACTACTGCTTTAGCCTCTTCTCTTATGAAATTAGGTGTTGAATCACTATTTTAATCTGATAAACATTCTCTTTTGTAGGTACGGAAATGTAAACAAAACTCGAAAAAAACCAACGACCTTATCCTTTCTTATATCTATGCTTTCACCCCTTGTGTAACAATGTACTATTTTACAAAAAAAAAATATAACCGACTTCAATGTTCACTGAAAAGTATAAAATAACTTTAATTTCGGAAGTCGGTGTTAAATATGGAAGGGACAAAACTATTATAGAAACACCGACTTCTGAAATTAAAGTTATTTTGTACTATTCTACTATTCAACATTGAAGTCGGTTATATTTTTTTTGTAAAAAGTTTTTTTAACCCTAGAAAGGATATTAAAGATAATTTTAACCAAATATATTGATGTTTTATATTTATTTATTTGAATCAAACTAATTTCGATTTAATGGTTATACAGAATGAAATAAAAATAGAAAAAAATAAAATATATTGAATTATTATAAAAAACAACAAAAACATTTATCATTTTCAGTAATCAACAAAACGTGAAATCATATTTCTTTGAGGTTGATAATATACGGGTCTATTTCCTGCCAAGCATGCTGTGACTTTAATACATTCATTACCTACATTTTTAAAAACTATCTAGTATACCACCCATGTGGTAGTAGTCTACCTATCTAGTATCTAGTAGTAGTGTCTAGTAGTGTAGTTATTGTGCACAGGTGTGCTTTGGGCTCTCAAACCCAAAGCGAACGCCGGCGTTTGAGGGTTTATTTATTGTTTATGTATCTAAGAATGTAAATAAGAAATTCTTCATAAAGTAGTCTGTAAATTTCGAAAATAAGCAACCTTTTCTATTTATCCGTAATAAACCTATTTAAATGCTTGGGGACTCAGGGGTTAAAAAATACCACATTGGTAGGTACCAGTGTTGTCTTGTTTAACCCAAAGAGTGACTAGAGCAACCCGTCCCCCATGTACTGTCAAATATCATGTCACTATGCTTGAGACTACCCTACCCATTCAACCAATACATCACACCTCTAAATCGTTAATGAAAACCATTTTTATTTACCTACTATTTATGCTAAATTTCAAGTATATGGGCCCAAGAAATAAAATTTTGCATACAAACAAATTTTCCCCTTTCACTCCCTTAAAAGGTTGGACTGCTCGGAGGACACGGTGGAGTACACGGTAGAGGTGTGCCCCGCTTGGGCAGAGCATCGCCGTGTCCTCGTGGGGGTGATCGGCAGCGCCGATCTGTAGCGCCGGGTGTTGGTAGGCCATTTTTAGTTATTAGAAGTCTGATACTACCTCCTGCTCCGCCCAAGGGCGGGGGATGTCATTTGTCGCGTGTGGAGACGCGAATAAAATGCTTTGTCTTCTTGTCTCGTCTTCCCAGACATATAGGGTACAGCTTGTAGGTAGGCATTGTATCTGAAAATTATATTCCAACTTGATGCGAAAATTTGGTATTTTAACATACCTGTTAAAAAGGGGGCCAAGTTCCTATCGACTAATTGTTCGCCTAAAAAAGGTTTGAAATCCAATCACAATCATCTTCATCAACAGCCTGATCATCGCTAAATTTGAACTTGGCAGGTTTTCATGCTACACGTAACACTTGATTAATTGTACAATTGAATTTATTATTTATATAATTAAATTAACCTGCCAAGTTCAAATTTAACGATGATCAGGCTGTTGATGAAGATGATTATGATCGATTTTAAAGTGAATCTTAACTTGGCATTGGATTGGATTTCAACCCTTTTTTAGGCGAACAATTAGCCGATAGGAACTTGGCCCCCTTTTTAATAGGTATGTTTTTAGTGGAATATCTGTTACAGACATGTTACGGTTACACTTTTCTAAGTGTTTTGGGTTAACACATTGAAAACACATATATATGTGTTACATATTTGATTCTGTTACCAATTCAAGATGTAACACTTATAATTCTGTAATCTTTATGAAGGTGTTTTAAGTCCCTGGGCTATTGATTATGAATTAATAAATGACGAACAAAATTGAAAAAACACTGCGCGTAGTATTTTCTAGTAGCAATTGTTATGAATTATTAATTCTAGTACCTACCTATAAATTTACCAATTATGAAAAGTTTTCGTTTTTACTTTTGACCAAAAAATATATGATCAGTAACGAGTACGGATAGAGCACCATTTTCTTGATACATCATTTCTACAAATACTAAATCAGTAACTGCTATCTGTTGTCCAGTGTATCAGTTCAAAGCTTATTTTATACGCATATATTATCCGATAGCGTTCGTGAGTTTGTAGAGAATATTAAGACATTTATTTTTGCAAGTAATCGTCAT
The DNA here is from genome assembly GCA_910589285.2 of Mythimna ferrago. Classification (NCBI taxonomy): domain Eukaryota; kingdom Metazoa; phylum Arthropoda; class Insecta; order Lepidoptera; family Noctuidae; genus Mythimna; species Mythimna ferrago. The sequence goes on along the minus strand of OU342673.1, from coordinate 29,484,821 downwards.
ATAATTGAAGTGCATCATGACTGCAACTAAGCAAGGTGTGGTTATTCTAATATTGTTTTTATGAACCTTGACGATCAGTACTTTTGGTTTAATGACTAATTAAATGTAACAGTATGATTTTTTAAGTACTGAAGCAAATATTTTTATTTTTTTCCTTTTTGCGCAAAGTTCTATTTTTGAAATATTTTTTATAATATCTACGAGGTGTTGATAAGTAATGAACTGAAGAGATTAGCAATAGAACTTTGCGCATTTTCCATATAATATAAGTTTTCTTGCGCACAAATTTTTGTTAGGCGTTATGATGTTACTACACCAACCGAACAAGAATCTGGACAGTTTGGTATGATGTCTAAGGTAGGTTTCTAGGTCTACGAACTTCCTTTCCACCAATTTAAAGCTACTTTGGAATATAATCTCACATAAGTTTGCAGTTTTCAAGGTTTAAGTGTGATGATGAACTTTCTTCTGAAATGTAATGAAATAAAGTTGTCTACATCAAAAAAAAAAAACAAAAGTAGGTGCGACAGACATGATTTACTTATAACTGTTTTCTTCAAAATATATCTTATTTATTAAAATTAATTGCTAGGGACTAAATACTTTGGTTTTATAGTAACATCATAACTCCTAACCAAAATTTTTGCGCAAGAAAACTTTTATTATCTGGAAAATGCGCAAAGTTCTATTACTAATCTCTTCAGTTCATTACTTATCAACACCTCGTAGATATTATAAAAAATATTTCAAAAATAGAACTTTGCGAAAAAAGGAAAAAAAATAAAAATGTTTGCTTCAGTACTTAAAAAATCATACTGTTACATTTAATTAGTCATTAAACCAAAAGTACTGATCCTCAAGGTTCATAAAAACAATATTAGAATAACCACACCTTGCAAATAACAGTTATGATGCACTTCAATTAAATATGACGATTACTTGCAAAAATAAATGTCTTAATATTCTCTACAAACTCACGAACGCTATCGAAATATTAATGACATGGATATAAAGTAAACTTTGAGCTGAGGCACTGGACAGCAGATAGCAGTTACTGATTTAGTATTTGTAGAAATGATGTAACACATTCTTAAGTCTACCCTAACATAGTTTATTTTTTGAAATACCCACGTTTTGAAGATCGAGTTTTGAGCGTTACGTTGTATGGACGGGTCCCAGTGTGCGCTGTTCGTGCATCTCGATTTTTATATAACTCATTCGCCCGATTCTATATGGTAGGGCGACACTGCACTTCCAGAATTACCCTTTCAGTATCAAAACACATTTTCCTTCGTGCGTGCGTACGTGTTTACTATCGTGTCCCCGCGCGGGCTTCCGTCGTAAGTAGGCGAGCACCGGAGCGTAGCCTGGCGCACGCCCGCGTAACGCGACGTTCGGCCTAAGACGTGTTATATTCTTTGAAATAGAAAAAAAATCATTAAAAAGAAGACAAATGATATTGATGAGCAATACATTTATTCATAATTAGACACCAATACATATAAGTTCATAGAATCTAAGAAATAAACGTAAATTTTACAATAAAAAAATATAAACTAAATATAGAAAAAATAAGTTCAAGACTTTTTTTATTTAAGTACACAATGCTACAAAAATATAAAATAATTATAGATCATTTAAATCATTTAAAAAATGCGTCTTATAAATTACTTATAATTAAAATCGGAATGTTTTGATAATCTAAAATGCTTCATAACAAAACCATAAATTAACAGTAATAAATTACAAGTCATAGTCATTACAGTAACATCATAGATTAAATACCTTACATGCTAACACTTTAACGTAACGACGTTAAAAAGGTAACATTAAAAATAATGTCTTCATAGAAAAGCATATAGGATGTGCCATACTGCACTGCAGCCGAAGTAAATTCATGCTGGCAAGTGACAGGCCTAATATGGGAGTTTTTTTTGTTATATCCAAAACTTGTATGACATTGTGCGTTCTAATGTTTTTAGTCTTTACCGTTTCAAAAATCCTAACTACTTTAATTTACTCCGAAACTGGGTTCCGAAAAAGGACGGCGTCGCGTTCCGCTTACCACAATTTAATTAAAATAAACCACCCTCAGGGTGGTTTTTAGGCAAATAAAAAAAGGACTTTGCTGTCGCATAATAAAAATGCATACTGCATGAAAAATAAAATCGCATTAACTTGATAATCAAATTGCAGGGGAAAGAATGTTACTCTCTAACACGGATCGTATCTCTGCAGTTGACAACATTGATTTATATTTTACTAACAGTTTGAATGTTCTACACACTAATAATTCGTACTATAATGTACCTACAGTAAACACCGTCGAAGAATGGACACATTCAAATATATTCTTACCCAGTATATAATAGTAAACATTAAAATACCGTAGTCTTACATTTACGAACCAACCATCAAGGAATTGATTGGCAAAAACGTCTGAAATTCAGATATAGAATATATAGATTCAATAGCTAAGAAAAGTTCCAAACAAAACCGAGACTTATTAGTAAAAGTGGAGGAAGACATGGCTTCATAGGCCGTAAACAGTAATCCAAACTCTTAACATACTCTACAACATTATAATGCCCGTATCCACTATCACTAACAAACGCCTGTATAAGGAACTAAGGGTTGACTTGTCTGTACTTTATTTCTGCCGACAATCGCTTGTAATGTAAATATCGTATTTAGGCTCGTCATGAGTTGAACTAGCTTAGTGTCGAAACGTCGCATACAGTTTTTTAAGTATAACGCGTGGTAACGCGCGTCGTCGCGCGACTACGCTCATATAAGCGCTGGACTAGTTCAGCGACTTTTGATTTTTCTAATTTGCGTGACAGAGTGGACGAAATAAGCCTTTTTGTACGCCGACACACTTTTTTAAACTGATCGATTGTCGATAGAAATAAGAACGTCTCTTTTACATTCATTTAGGCGTCTATTAGTGTTACTGAAATCGGGTTACGGGTATAAATATCTCAGCAAATAGTAAGCTCTTGTTGCAGCGCATCGGGCATCAAATACCTATACTAGTGCTGATCAGACCATGGGACAGTCAATCTTAATACTACGTTTGCCTATACAGGTGGCATTTAAAACAAAAATAATTTAAGATGTTATTGATTAAATGCATATTATTTGGAATGAACATTTGACTACAATATATCTATTAAATTACTAACATTTAAGTACATTTATGTAAGTAACGACAGCCAGATCTATTTTAAGAGACATTTAATAAAGGATTGTCTACTATTCAATCAAATACTTCAATCCATAAATGGTTAGTAAAATTAAACTTATATACTATGTTGTTACTGACATTTGCTACTGTTTTTTTTTTGTTGTTGTATATTATCTGTCTGTGTTTTGGTGTGGGACAGATATGACGAGATTCATTTTCTAGGAATTTATAGATATATTTATTTTCTCGTATAAGTATACTAAGTACTGGTGGACTTGGTATAACGACTTCTATACAGTCATATGCACAGGTCTATACTGATGATGTATACAGAATTACTACTAAAATGATTAGTTGATTCACTAAACATCCATAATTAAGTTTGTTTAATAAGGTGACGCGTAAATATGTCTGTGCCTAATTCGATAATGGCGATTACGATAACGTTTTATAGTATACGTGTAAATGCAGCGAGAAACTATTATGTAATTCATTACAATTCCGCATCGCCTGAGAGTCGCTAGGAGGTTTCCGAAGAAGTTGTGCCAGTATTCGCTCATGAAGGCGCCAGGGTCGCCTTCGGCCGTATCCTACAAATCGATTTTGACGGCGTCCGGGCTCGAGTTGTCCTTCTTGTTGCGGCGGTTCCTGCGGTGCTTGCTGTTGGAGAGGATCTCGTAGGCCTGCTGGATCTCCATGAAGCGTTCTTGAGCAGCCCGGCGAGCGAACTCATCCTTCACCTTGTCGGGGTGGTTCTCGCGGGACAGCTTGCGCCAGATCGACGTTATCTCCTGTTGGCTAGCATCGCGACTCACACCCAGCACCTGGAATTTTTATTGAGCATATTTTAGAACATATGATTATGTAATCATATTTTTAACGTGATTATCTTCGCTAAATCCATCGAAATCCGATAGGAAGCATATTATTTTTGGTTTTTAAACTGTATTTGCAATTTTTGATTTGATGTGCTTAAAGTAAATAAGGTGCAAAATTTAAACATCAATAATTCATGTAACAATGGCTAACAAAGAGTTTGTAACAAAAAACAAGGACAAAATGCAGTGCACTATAATAATCGCGTTGAAAAACAAGATGTTACATTAATTTCAACATTAAAAACACAGCTGAACATATAATAATAATAGTAATATAGCGTGATACCAATCAAGCATGTATAAAAACTGGTAAATCTAGGCATTGTTTATTGAAAAGTGTATTTTCAGTAGTTGTATGAAATTATGATCTTTGCAACATTGAGGACGGGTTTCTGAATCGAGTATTTTGAGACTCAAACCCCTACTTAAGGCAGCCTGTACACAGGAGTGGAGCGGGGCTGCGGAGCGGAGAAACGGAGAAATATTAACCAATAGGATTGCACAAAATCTTCCCTCCTCTGATTTCCTCGTTCCGCAACTTCGTGCCGCTGTTGTGGACAGGCTGCCTTAATGCCAAATTTTGACAGGTTTTCAGGCTAAAGCAGGGTTTGAGAAATACTCAACAAACTCAATTCAGAAATCGGGTGTGATTCCCTGAAATGCGCTCTCTAGTAACACACTATAATAAAAGAATACTATGCACATTTATTCAACACAGTAGCAGCTACGAATCAAGAATATTTTTTAATTTTACCAATAGGCTCATATTTGCCGCAAGAGGGGTCGCAATCATCTGTAAGATATTCACAACATTAGGGCGAAAGGTAATCTGAGTTCTATCTCTCTAAACATAAGGTTTGCATTTAAACTAGCAGAATAAAATCGTTGGTAGTTTTTTCTGTTAACTGGTCCTCTGTTAAATCTATTGTTTTTATCATTTCCCACTGTTATTAGGCAACCAGCTGTCGGTTTAAATGCAGACCCATCTGCCAACTAGCTCTTGATCGAACTATCACTTATAAATTGCCACATGATACAGTCTTCATGATAATTTTTTTTTCTACACACAAAAATTGATGGAAAAATGGTGCCCCTAGACTGTCGAGATAACGAAATATTTGGGAGCAAAGGGTTTAGATGAAACATTCAGATAAATCAGCAATGGTTACCAGGACAATTTCTGTTCAATGCAGATTGTTCGACCAAGGTTTGGTTGTTGCCCTATAACTTTCCTAAAGTGTCAAAGATCTTGATGTTACCTTGTAAGCATTCTGTTCTCCATGAGGGTCTGAAAGGTCCACGACTTGTTTCCACACTTCGTACCAGCCGTGGTGCTGCGCATACTGGTATGTCTCGGCCATGCATTGTTTCACATCCAGCCACCTGGGGATTATGAATTTATCATAAATTACCATCACCACTGTTTTTAAACGGTGAAGAAAAACATGGTAAGGAAACCAGTATGTACTAGAACCAAAAATTCTAAAACATATTGTGACATCCATCGCCACGCACTGGGCCCGCGTGAAGTATTACGGCCCATTCTCTCCCCTAGAGAGGTGGCCTGCGTCCCAGCAGTGCGAACCTTATAAGTCTGATTTGTTTTTTGTATGTTATGTTTTAAACAAATGAAGGTGTACAGTATTCATTTCCTCGCTTTGTGAAACAACAATTTAAACAGAACAAATAATAATCTATCAAGCCAGTTGACTTAAAATAATAATAAGCGAAGGTTACAGGCAACGAACAGGGACTATCACTTTTTTTGTATTTTTAAATTTTGTACTGGTATTACATATGTCTATAAGTAATTTCATTTTCAACTAATATTTTACATAAAAGTCAACACATGTCGCTATAATTATATTGCAAACTTTGATCTCAATAGAAATAATTGCATTTCTAAACTTAAAATGTTTTTCTCGAATTCAATTCTTATGGACAGTCCCTGCTCTTTGGCCTTTCAAATGTTGACACAATGGAGTAGACGATCCTCATGATGCACAATAAATAATTAAAACTATCAATAAATGAGATGTAAACAAAATAAATTAATAACGAATTTACGGTGGTTGAGGTCTAAACAATATAAAAAATATTGCAAAAACAAAAAGATAAAGCAGTTAATAGACACGTTTCCACAATATTTTTGATTACATGTTACCAGAGGGCTACATGTGCAGAAGCAGTCATTGCCAAACAAGCGTGTCTTCTACATAGTCTTTCACCTTATAGTACTTACCCTTTTTTAGTTAGGACACGCTTCATATGAGTTTTTAGATAACAGTGAACATGCATTTACACATATAACATACAATATATTTAAGTATATTACAATATGAAATACGTACAGGATTCCTTTAATGCGGCTTGCATGAATAAAAAAAGACATTTGTTAGATGATATATGCACAAGTATAGCAAAATAATACTGACACAATAATGATAACATACCCTTAGTTCCGAATTACGTCAAAAGCGATTAATCGCTAATCCGACCAAATTTAATAGTCACAAAATATAAGGACTATACTATTAAGTACTATTTGTGACTTTGTGACGTTGCGCGTTGGTCGGATTCGCTATATAACTGCTTTTGACGCAATTCGGAACGCGGGGATAGTCAGTCACAAAATATTTCGTTGTCTAATTAAATGATTTCATGACATTCGCTGAAGTGTTTAAAAGTATAATATGTTTGTTACAAAAAAAAAAATTGAGAAAAAAAAATACTGGAAAAGTTTACTTAGTGTTTAGAGTACACTGTTAATGGAGATAGGACTATAACGAATGAACATTAAACATGAAATGATGTAATACTGTTAGTTGAGATGTAACGTAAAATGATAATGTGTCTATTATACAACTTACCACGGGCTGGTGAAGAAATGATGGAGAGCCTCGTAAATTGGTATCTCATCGCCTTCACTGTCTGTGATTGTACCGTGGAAGTACAAGTAGCTGCACCACAGTCCAATGTACAAGAAACAACAAACCGATAGTATGGCCACGCGCCTATGAAACAAAAATAAATTACACATCTGTCACTTTCATAAAACAGATCGACATAAACCTAGAACTACAGTAGACCGTGTGCGTACGTGGACCACGCCTGATTTGTATGTCAAACGAAGTCGCGTGGCGTGGATCAAGTGTAGCTCTACAAGTCTAGTTACCATTTAAAATGTATGGAGACCGACGAGCCCAGATCGGCGTACGTGTCACACGTGTACGCAGTGTAGCTTAAATCTATTTATAAATCATATTTTTAGATGCTGAGGCTCCGAAAATTTCTTCCAAAAAATCTTACTTGGCAACATGGCGCTTCTTCCTAGGAGTCCTCCTCCACTCCTTGGCATACGAGTCAAACAAACAGGCCGATGTGATCACCATGATAGTTAGCCAGACGCTGTCGTCAAACACGTAGTAGCGAACAGGGTACGAGATGTATGAGCCTATTACGGCCCACTTCAGGCAACCTTGCTCGCGACCTATGTTACCCACAGTCCAAACACCTGGAACGTCATACAACTTATAGAAAAAACACGAAGAAGACTACAAAGAAAAATTAGGTGAGATTGTTTCGATCTGAGAGACAAAGAGTTCATACACAGGAGCGGTATGCTGCCAACGGCAGAGGTACTACAGTCACTTTAGGTCGACACGTCGACGGCTGCCGTCGAAGTGCCAACAGCTGCAAGTATCACTTCCTTTGGCAACATGCCGCTTGTGTGTATGAGCTCTTATACATTTCTTTCAACCTAGGCCACGGACATACGAAAATCTACCCATATAATAAATCTGACGAAGTTTTTAGTTGTGCGCGCAGCACGTAAAATGTACGATACCGATGTACTTAAATAACTTTTATACATTAAGATTGTGTGTAAGTTGATATATTACTTGGGTTTTGTTTCATCGCAATCTGTTGACTATTTTGAAAGATATACTTAATTCATTGACTGTTAGGCGGTACAAAGTTTGCCAGATCAGTTAGTATCTAATAATTCTGGCAATCAATAAAATATTATGTCAACAACAACTTACCAAGCCCGGTTGCCAATGGTACAAGAAGGTTCAGATACTTCAGGTTGATACCCCAGAAGTCTGGGGGTATCGCGTACATCGTCATCTGCGCCCAGGAATACCCGACCATCAGCATACCCGTAAACCGATTCATAGAGAAAGGTGGCTGAAAACAATGAGCAAACTGTACCCCGCATTGCCGATACATAGGGATATTTCGCGCTTGTCAGCACGGATCAGCGCAGACCATCCAGTAGAGCTGAACTGCATCATAGTTTAGCACACTGAAAGGATGGACTAGGCTGCCCCGGCTGCTGGAGCATGCTTGCACGCGTGCGCGAATGCATCGATCAGCCGATGTTGAAGCGGACGGACAAACCACACGGCTAGACAGGACGCGCAGCTTATCCTTGATAACAATGGGGATAAAAAACTAAATCGAATCTACTGTTGAAAAGAGCAGATGATGAATCTGCTCTTTTCGCAAAAGATTTTGGAGCATATTCTAGTTGCTTTGCACTTGGTTACACATCGTCCACGTTTTTCCAATGTAATTGAAAAACAATGGAAATGCAAATTTTATTGTAGCTTTAGTTTTCCTAGCAAATGTAAGATCTTTACAATTTGAAACTACGTTAGAGCCGTTCTTCTTTTCGAGGGTCAATTTTGCAAGTGTAAGAAATACTACTTTCGTGAAAAAGAGCAAAATATAGATTTTACTATATATTTACTTATGAAATAAATTAATTACCTCGTAATTTACACGACATTACGTTAATCCATAAATTTACGTAAAAGAAAAGATTTTTAAGGATTTATTTTTACTTTCCCAACAGGTTTTTCACCATCGAAAAGTAGATTGTTTCGTGCAAATTAGTAACATACCCAAATTCAGATACTTCAATGTTATGGATGCATGCTATTTACAATTTAGTATAATGTAGTATATAATAATAAAGTAGAGGATTAGTCATCGATAGCAACAGAATGCTAAAGACAGTACAGGTGGAAAATGTTAAAGTTAAGCTAGGTTTATACAGTTGCACCTTAAAAACGCCTAGTAATGGATAAAATAAAACCTATAATAAAAAATGCTTGGGTTATTTACTGATCATAAATGTTGTGAATGTGCGTGAAACAGTGGATATAGATGCTCTGTTTATTTATTTATTTATTATATTCTTTATTGTACACCACATAAACAAAAATACAGGTATAAGTGTACAGTGGGCGGTCTTATTGCACAGGGCAATTTCTTAAAGACAACCTTTGGATGGACTGAAAGAAAGTCAGTGGACAACACGTTTATTTACTTATAATAATGATAAATATTTAAAGGCAGTTCGGAGATATATAAATACGTTAGAGTTCTTTGAGCGAAGAGAAAGATGTGCAAGGTGGCCACACATTTCTCGCCCGCATCCATAACATCTCGGTTTTTGCCTACAAAAATATTTAGCTCTACAAGCCTTTTTCCACCAGGGCCACACTAAGCCTGGCTAGGAAAATGAAGTGATCGCATTTGTAGATTTTTTTTCTCACGCACAGCTTTCCTACCTCTCAGATCTTTGATACAAAAGCACCCAAAATTTTTGGTAAGTATTTCTAAGATTTGTACATTTCCAAATTATTATTGTAACATTAATTCCTAAGCTTGACCCTTCTGGAGAAAGAAACTGACGGACTGACAATTTCTTATGATATCGGGGGCCTTACCATGATATGTTAAACTGTCAGGCGTGCAACCGAGAATCGAGCTAAACACCCTCCTATAGGTCCATCACTATAACAGTTCAGTTTAGGTCGTTAAATGGATCGCGTTAAGAGCTCATGGTGGGGCTTCCGATTAGTGAAAGAAAAACGTCATCATAAAATAAAATCTTTCGAATTCGCACTGCGCCATATTGCTTATTAGTATGAAATAAAAAAATGCCAAAAACTGTTTATCAGTGCATATAATTGTTGCCTCAGCAAAAGTGTAAGGTAGCTATATTATTGTGTAAGAAAATGATGCAATCAAACAAGTGAAACCTTGATAAAATCCAACTAACTTGCTAGTTTTAATTAAACCATTCCGATTAGGTTGATGTTTAAAATTCAACGTTTTAAATTATATACGCTTGAAGTGGTTTTATATTCATGACATACTTACTCTGTACATACAGCATTATCGATTTATAATGTAGGGTTTTATGTCTATCTATGAAACTAGAAATGCGATTACATGACAAAAGCAATTACATTTTGTTTCAAATTTTTTACTTTTAATAATTAATAATACTTATCTAATTTAATGTTTTAACTGGCTAAAGGTTGCCATTTAAAGGCAAGAAAGAAACCTATTTCTTTCAGAATAAAATATATTTGCAATTAAAATACTGTATGGGAATATTCATAATTTTACTAAGAATAATGATAATTATCATGAGAAGCTTTAACTTAGTACTATTTTGTGAGTTAGTGGAAATATTTGCATTAGTATCAGCACAGAAGCGAAGCGAAAATGTAGTATTGTGTTAAAATAAAACCCAGCACCATACATATACATACTTACAGTATGAAACCAAGGTGTTCGCCCAAAGGTCAGCAAGTCAAGTCTTTAAATAGAATACAACCAGAGTAATTAGAAAAATATGACATCCAACCCAAATATAAGATTAATAATATACTTAAATTTAAATATAGTTTTATATGCCTGAAATATACTTATGAGACAGAACATTTTTTTAATACTACAATATTATTGAGTATGTTCAAGAAATGACTAATTTTGTTTAGTTTTGTAAATAAAATATATTGAATCGCTGTTGTATGATGTCACTGCATTGTTTTAGCTAAGAAATAGAGCAGGTAGTGTATTTGTGAGGACAAATGCCATAAAAGGAGTATCTTGGACTACTTCAAAGCTTCTAGCTTCTTCTTAAATTGCCTGGTGGTTATAGATTGCTTGTTCAATATGTAGTAAAAAGCAAATATTTGGAAGCAATACACTTCATTTCCGACCATTGTTGGATACCGTTACTAATTATAGTTAGAGATAAGAACCTGCACCAATAATATAATTAAAATGTTAGGACTCATATCTGATTTAGTGTAGCTAATACCTTTTTATTAGTTTTGTGCAAACATATGGCACTTAACAGATAGCAGAAAAGTTGTAGTTTGGCTGCATTTTTGTGCAGTTGAAATAATTACATCACAACTGCCAACCATCAGTACTGTCTATTAATACTTTAGGTGCTAAAACATACAGTAATTTTGACTGTTTATGCCCAGTACTCGACTAGCGTTCTCAAATCTTTGTCTGTGTGTTCCAAAATCTAAGTATGCTTAGCAATTATTAACCCGTTGTATGTCCAGAACGTGGATCCACACGAGACACAATAACTTTTTAATTGTGTCTCTAATTACGGTATACAAAAGGTTAAGTATACTTAGTATACTCAGATTTAACCTTTTTAAGTTATTGGTATATACATTGGGTTTTTGGTACCCAAAGTGGTAAATGCCAACTGCAAATGAATTGTGCAGTAGTTCAACGTATTCAGCTGCATTTAGTTAGAGGAAGCCATATTGGAAGACATAGTTGAGAAAAAGCTAGGCAGATAGCAGATTGATGTTGGGTTTTTACTTAGTAGTTATAATGCAGCTATTATAACTTGACTGCGCCCAAACTGTAACTTTAAGGCGTCTACAAGAAAATTGAAATTTTAATCCAGTCCTCTCCTAAACACTCAATATGTTAGTAAAATCCCTTTATTAGCACAACAATCTTTTAAGAATAAACAGCTCTGTACTATTTAGTACAGTTTGTTTATTATAGTAACGATTTTAATTTTTTAAAGTATATAAAGTAGACAATAACTATTCTACCGAGTCTCATGTCTCTCTAATGTAAAACAAGTGAAGAATACAAAGAAGTTTTAATTAATAAAAATCTAAATTGTTATGAAGAGTAAATTCTAAAGCTCAAATAGCCTGAGCTCTGCTGTAAGTGCCGCAAATGTACATAAAATATTAAGTTTAATTATCATACCTTGTTGGTTTTCCTCATTCTGGCGACGACCTCCTCCATGTGCTTCGGATCTTCGTTAGCATCGTTAACGTACCTAGGAATGCGAAAGACTTCCCCTATCCAACCGACGAGGAATCCACCTAACGTTGTCCACCAAACAAAGGCGTGGCGGTCCCGTCCCAGATAGAAATGGTGGGCACCGAATATGCCAGCCACCATCCACAGCAAATATGCCACAATTACAGACTTTTTACTCGGCATATTGGATATTCTTACCACCCTTTTGTCGAAAAACTAAACTACGTCGACTATGTATGTTCGCAGGGCGAACATGGAGAAAATAACTAGGTCAACTATTGATCACTTGTGCTAGTCGCTATAGTATTTGAAACGAACACTAAAACAATAGTACACGCGTCGGTGTAACTGTAAATGGATTATTGCACGATATTCATAATTTTTTGACGCTATTCGAAATTTCCAACATGACGTGGGATCTACAGAAATTGACAGACGAGAAAACAAGAGGGAGTGGTGGGGCAGGGCAACGCTGAATTATTGATTGACAAAATGTTGCCACTTAAAAATAATCCACAATTCGACTATTTGAAGATATTATAATCTTCGAATGATTTTAAACAATTTTTTTTATCGATAGATTTCGATCTTTAAAAAAAAATTGTTACAGTCTGTCAAGAAAGTCATGAAAAAGAAGGAGGGCGCCACCATCATTAACATGGTATCCCAGTAAATTTCGACTAAAAGATATTGATACTTTTATTTATAAAATAATAATTACCGATTTACGGTCCCTTTACTGCCGTGTACATTATCTTACTGATCTATCTGACACTCGTCTATCTATTTAATACATGCTTGCAAACGAGTTTTGACTTTCATTGGTAGTGGCTCCCTATAAATAAAAGTACTCTGTCGCAGTGGCGAACAACATTTCTATTAGAACTAATTTTCATTCAAGTGACGTTTAATTTTAACTGGTATCAGTTCTCTCTAATAGTTATAGTAGTTCTCATTTATTTATTTATTAAAACTTCATCCAACACAAAAGTACAAAGGCGGAGTTACTGCCTTAGGCATTCTCTACCAGTCTGAATTTTGTTATAAAAACATTGCGACGAAACCAGACTTCTTTATTTGCTTATTAGGATAATTATATGTTTAACCTACGTACCAACACGCAAGAGTTTATCAAACCAGACATTCTTCTGAATATCTGGTTTTATATTCATAAGAATGTCTGGTTTGATCAAACCTTGTCTTCATCCTTTCAGCTACTAGCATTTAAGTATAAAGTGCAAATCAGGATGTTTCGCCTCTCTGCACTGCCGTCAGCATGGCGCTGAGTATCGATAGGTATGAGCTCATTGCAAAAATAAAAAGTTTATGAAATAAATCTTTATTAATCCGAATACAAATAATCAGAGCCGAGGTCTTCGACTTATTCGACTCCCGAAATGTTGCCTGAAACTTCTTCAAAATGAAACTGGCCAACATCTGACTCGTAGTTTGTTTCGTGGGTCGCCTTTCCTGTGTTTTCCAGGCGTTGAAAATTTACCTCCATTCTTCATGCCTTAGTCCACAATGCGCCGAACTGTACTTTCGGAAACACCTGAAGTCAATACAGACATTTTAAATGTACAAATACATGTATCATACCTAAATAAAAAACACCAAAATATCAAAACCGTAAAGTGGTAGTATAATAAATCGTAGGTAAATTTCATAACCTTAGCAAAACATAAAACAATGTTAAAGATAGATAAATTGTACTTAGAAACAGAAGATTGTTAAAACATTATATTTCCGTTAGTGTGTTAAACTTTAGAATATATTTACGTACCGGTTAACTTTGCTGTTCGACCATAAATATCGTCTTTGCTCGTCCCAGCACTCCCACCTTGAATTTCGGCCATACACTCTTGAAAAACTTTAAATATAATTTGTCTCGCACCGCTCTTATAAACATTTCGATTCATTGTTTGTATCTTAACGCTTATACGATTAAAAAAACTCGAAATAGCACCGAAATATTGTAAAACATCAACCACAAAGATACGACGTGACAGTTCAGGTACTCAGCTTAACAATTATTCAGTGTTGCCAGTATTAGCAAAAACAGTAGTTCCCAAAACATTCTTTTCATGACTTTCTTGATAGACTGTAACAGAATCATTAATAGAATAATAGATAGAATAAGAATAATATAATAGTTAATAGAATCTAATCATCAATTTTGCCAATTGATCAATGATAGAATTCAATTTCTTTGTCTTTCACTACAGCAAAATAGAATAGAATTGAATAGAATAAACTTTATTGTACACCAAAATAGTAACAATTTTACAGAAACTTAAACCTTTGTGCACAGTGGCGGTCTTATCGCTGAAATCGAAAATATTGGGATGAAGGCGACGTCTTTTTCCATTAGTATTTCTAGCGTCTTTTCACTTTTATAAAATGTCAACTAACGTTCAAAACGACTAACTTTCTAAAAACTTTGAGACTGAGAGGAATTCGATAAAAAAATCTGCAAACCTACGCTAAACGAAAAAAGCTAAAGGTAAAAGCAAGTAATGCTAGGTCCACACTAGTTTTGCCGCCACATTAGTTTTACCGGCAACTATTGTGGCTGAGCATGGAGTAGCTACGATGACGATTAAAAAAAAACCAGCGAATTTGCATAACCATTTGCAGATAATTATTATTTGAAATCACTGGTTGTGATATTGTTTATTTGAATTTTAGTAAAATGGGTGAAGCCTACTAAAAAATATCAGCCCGATCTAGTGTAAATCATTGTATGTTGACTGACAGTAAAACTGTTATTTAAAACCTGTCATAATTAACAGAAAAGCGTTGTGTTCACAAAAATTTTTTTTTTCAATTTTCGCCGTTTTCCGTATTACCATAATATATTATTTTTCTCCATGCGTATTACCAGGAGTGGGACGAGTGGGACAGAACAGGCTAATATAAAAAAAAATGCTTATTACGATATCAGTGCTGTTAGCACGTCAACAAATCACTTGATGTACTTATGCGTTTACGGTAATTTAGAATGACTGTTGGCGCGCTAACATCGGACGGTCCGGTCCGGTCGGACGAACAAATTTTTGCTGCCCTAGGTACCCCGCGGTCCAAAATAATTTGTAGGGATCCATAGACTAAATATTTAAAATGACAATGTGGGTTACCATGACTTTCAAAGTAAGATGGTTTTAATCTTGTTTCAGTGTGGGTAAGAGATGGCACTAGACAACCTGTATAGCTCTGTCTCTTACCCACACTGAAACAAGATTAAAACAATCTTAATTAGGTACTTTAAACGTCATGGTCTACGTCACTAATCTTACTTGATGTAATTGTCAGTACACTGCGTGTGGACTAGTGTTGCCAGGCGTCCCGATTTGCGCGGGACATCCCGATTTTTAGGGGTCTGGGGACGCGTCCCGATTTGCACCTGATCGGGACGCTAAATGTTCCGATAAATCAAATATCCTGAAACACAAAGAGCGACTGAAGAAGTCTGGGTTTTACTCAGTAAAAGTTTGACTCCGCTCTGGGGCGGAACGAAAGGTCGTTCCGCCCCAGAGCGGAGGAGTCATTGGATGATTTCATACCTAAAAAGAAATCTTTATTAAAAAAAATATTTGTCCCGATCTAAAACTCTAAATCACGATTTGTTTTACCATCTGTCCCGATTTTTATCCAAATGGACCTGGCAACACTAGTGTGGACGTAGTTAAAAGTTGCAGTTTTACATTATCTAAACATTTCAATTGGAAAAGTTTAGCAGGATGTATAAGTTTTCTATCGCTAGTTAATCTCAAAAATTCAATTATGATCGAAAGACTAGATTCTGGGTTAGGTTCTAAGAATTTAAGAAGCCCAGCAAAATAATTTTACTTATATTATACTTATATTTATTATTATTTATATCAAATTGTAGCACTGATGTTCTAATAGTGCTAAAAACGTGTTTCTTTTTGTTAAGAGTCAAAGTTCAGTTTTCTGTTTTTTTTTTTTTTTAAATTATGGTTTCAACAAATTGGTGCAGTAGAAAATTTTATTTGCTTTGTGGGTGAGTGGAGAATGTATCATAAAACCATAATAAACGTCTGTAAGGCATAGCGTGCACTTTTGTCACAGTGACTTTAAAGTGTTTGTCATTGTCACGTCACATTCTCAAAGTAGAGTGCGCTCACGAAGAGAGACAGTGACAAAACTTTCGAGAACATCCAAAGATATTTTTTCTGAATAATCTTTCAACCTTTTATCATATAGGGCTGTTCTCTTTTCCGTTTTTACTTTAAAAACGTCATTATCAATATCGTTCTCATAACTGCTTACATTTTACGTAGATGGTGAAACTATTTTGCGCGCGCCAAAGTCGGTAGTAGTAGTACAAATAGCGAACGACTAACGACGAGTGACAATTTTGTCACCATTGCGCGCACCGCTTTATAACCTAACGGCGCGGTGACAGTTTCGTCACGGGCTTCTTTGCTGGTCGACGTGCACAAAAGTCACCCAGTTGTCACGTCGTCACATGACTTGACTTGGTAAGACATAGCACGCACTGGTGACTATTGTCACGGTGATAATATTTTTTTTCACCCAACTGTCACGTTTCAGGTGCGCGCACTACATGTTGGGTTCATAAGCACGGTGACTTTTTTGTCAAAAGTCACGGTGACAAAGTCACCAGTGCGTGCTATGTCTAACAGTGACGAAACAGTCACGGTGACAAAAGTATCCAGTGCGCGCTGTCTAAGTGCATTATCGATCGACCGTGGTTGGTGGTTTGACAGATTTTTAAATTACCTACCCACTCTACAATTTAAATTCACAACGATGCCAGCAGAGTATCAGCTCGTGTGATAACAGAATTTGCAAACCTGGGTATCCCAGTCTAGAAATATAGATAAAAACACTAAAAATGATTCGAATGAATATTGAACATAAGCACAATAAAGGACAGAAAGACGTTGCGTTTTGAAATATGTAATGAAATAAGGTCGTCGAATTATATCAGCCAATGACCCTAAGCAATTATTACATAGGAAATAACATTATTCAGCAACTACAGCAAGGTACTTACTCGTACCTAGTAATAATTCAGTTCACGAAACAATTGGCTGCTGTCGGTATTGTCGTTGCACAATCTAAGGACGTAATAAAAATTAACTCAGTTTTATTATCAGGTGCGTATTTCTATATTATCCAGTTATTTCCTAGTTTTATGAAATCGGATTAACTACAACAAGCAATAAATTTGTAAAAGTTAATTGATAGTATTGATTTCACTAATGTAATTATTATTTTATCAAAACCTGTAACTTTTACTGATGTTGTAATGTAGCGCGTTCATCGGTGCGTGTACGGTTTTATAACTTGACATCAGTTTGAGCAGACTTTTTACTCGGAGCATGTCCCTTCTAGTCATACATCCGGAAACGATGTAGGGCTACCAACCAATAATAATGTCATCGACTCAGGTCATCGACAACTTCCATCGCCAACTTTTTTTTTCAACAGTCAGCAAAAAGACCTCAATCAGACAAGACATGGTGTGAACGTGAATCTATTTTCTTTTCCTACGTATTTACGCAGTCAAAAGACTAGAATTTTAGTGTCCATAATTATTTGAAGAAAACGAAGTACAATGTAATACGTGCGATGAAATGTAAAATATTGCCTTATGGAGCAGTTTTCTGAAGTCACTCATCGATCGCGTCATCAAATAATATTATCCACTACATAATCATGTTTGAAGAAAATATTAATTAGACGCCCTTGCGTTGAGATAGATAAAGTGATTTTGTATTTCTTAACTTGACTACAATTTGTTTCCAAAATGTACGAGGATTCTTCGGAGACGATCTATGGGACCCATGAAGACTCCCACGTCGTGATGTCGGAGAAGGTCCAGTCTCTGGCAGGGAGTATATACCAGGAATTCGAGCGCATGATAGCGCGCTACGACGAGGATGTAGTGAAGACGCTCATGCCGCTGTTGGTGAACGTGCTTGAATGCTTAGACTCGGCGTACCAGACTAACCAAGAGCACGAGGTGGAGCTGGAGCTGCTGCGTGAGGACAACGAGCAGCTGGTCACGCAGTACGAGCGCGAGAAGGCGGCCAGGAAGCATGCGGAGCAGAAGGTGAGTGAACAAAACAATTTGTAAGAAGGGGCCTTGACTGTCTTCCTTTGTTTTGCATCACAAGGCTGCCTTAGAACGTATTTAGTAGTTTACCTAACTTAGTATTTAATGCACGCATATTGTTGTTATTTATTTTCATTAATGTGGTTCAGAGTTGCTCAAGACTTGTGGTTATTTTTAGTGGAATGTGCCATCCATTCTGTTATCTGAATTCCAAGGTAAACAAGATTATTTGGTATCACGTTTGCATAATAAAGGAAATAAGCATCTGGTAATTGTAACAAGGTTCAGGCTTGTGTTGGTATTTATCATAATTAATAGTGTGCTGCTTGACCAGAGCTGATTTATGTTATTGTTTATTATAAAAGTGGAACAATACATCATAATGCAACTGATGTATTGTTCTACTTGTAGAATAGTTGAAAGTTTTCAAGAAAATTGTTTAATGTGTTAAATTACTTTTGTCTAAAACTGGCTCAGTCCATATTTTACTGTAAAACACTCCCAGTGAACATTACTGTTTGATTCTAATAAGATTAAAATTGTGTCAATTGCAACATTTGTAAACTAACAGATTTGGTAATTTTGAGCTCATTACTTCACTCTAGTAATCAAAATGCAGACAGTCTTCTGAAATTGTTGAATTCATATTAAATAACTTTTATTTTATAATTTAATTTAAAAGTTTAGTTAGCTAGCAACCGACCTGTCTTTGCACGGGTGTTATAAAAACTTGAAATTCTGGGCTTTTCCTACTATATATATGCTGTTTACATCTAAACATTCGTCATGACTCACTCTGTCCAGTAGTAGAAATCATATTAGAATATTGTTGGTAAATTTTGGATTTCTCGTAAACATCTGTTTACGATAAACACATGTCTGTCTAGATATACACAGGCAGTTGGGGTCTTTATTTTGTAATGTGTGGGTATACCGCATACATATTGACCTGGTACATTCAATTCAATTCTATTCGATCCTGAAACCTCCTCTGTCAGTACTTTTGATGTTGTTTGTTTACATCTGTGTACATTTTGGCGAAAGCCTCCGCTAATTTCTTCTATTGCTTTCTATCTTCTCCAATTCTTTTCTCTAGTTTGGACAGTACCTCTACCATGAGTTTAAAGCAATAGTATTTGTCGAAACTCGATACCGACTATGTAAATATTTTGTATGGCAAATCAGGCGGGATCACAGTCAAGTACTAGTTTATAACAGATTGTCAAATTTTGCCATACAAAATATTTACGTAGTCGGTATGAGTATCGACAAATACTATTGCTTAAAAACTCATGGTAGAGGTACAGATTACAAAGAAAGTGCACACAGCTTTTTTTTTTGTATTGTCACCCTTTAATTAGTTTACTGCTTCGAAGGAACCTCTGTCAGAAATTTGCTTCATTTGTCCTGGGGACTCTGTAGCACATGACATCTCCATTTCATTATGTCTTAGTGAGGAGGTCTGGCACTGCTGTCCTAGTTCTTGCGGATGGGTTCCTTTCTCTATCTAGTATTCTGATTCTCATCATGCTTCTCTGTAAAGCTTTTTGACAGTGTTCCAGCATATTCCTGCTGCAAAAATGGTGGTTGGAGAGTGCCTATGTTTCGTATTCGTAGGTAATATTACAGCTAAGATCTGTTGTTCTCTTAATCTATCTCAGTGACCAATATCTTTTTCATCCATTGGATATTCTTCGCGTCATTTCTTTGGCAGTATTTAGAATGGATTAAGAGATTATTTGGTCAGTGGCTCGTTTTAGGGGCGGATTTTGTCCCAGATATATGTATTCTGCCATATATTCCAGAGGTTGGTTGTTAATTTTTATTTATACACATACATTACATATATCATTATGACTTTGTAATTTATATCAAACTGATAAATTACAAATGATACTCGTATATTGTTTTTATGTAACAATATCTATTTAGTAACTGCTATGGTCCATGGATGGTCCATCATGTACCGAGTGCAGAAACTAAAATCCAGATAGCTCCAGATAGAACTGTGCAGTCATAGTGTATTTTCAGTAAGCTGAGTAAATTGAATATTCTGAACAAATGTTTGGAAACATGTAATCAAATATATCTTTTGTTGAAATGCATCATTTATTATGAATTTTAAGCCAGCATTTGTTATTACTAGCAACTTGTAGTAACCTTGAATATAATATATATGATACAATTAAAAACCGAAACTTTATACCATAGTATTTATGACCTATCTCTTACATATGTCATACATTTAGGAGAGCCATTTTTTTGAGATCTTACATAATCATAAATTGATTGATAGGCTTCACTTATCAATTTATTTATAGAGGCTTGGTTTGTATTTATTATACAAAATAATTGTTCATTACATTACCCTCATTTTAGTCACCCTATTATTATAAAAAGAGGTATAAAGTAAGTTTGTCATTCCTTCACATTCAAATATCTAATGATTTGGTTCGGGACCCTACACCATATCTTGGAATATGATTTAAAAACTTTTTATCCTTTGAGTATATAATCTTGGAATAATATTTTTAATTTCACTGTAACGCTGACAGATGTATTGTAAAGTTTTTTACCAAAACATTTGTTATTGATGCCACTAAAGACTTCAAAAGTGGTACTGACTTGTTAATTTTGTAGATGACCAGTCTTGGAATGTTATTGTACTTTTAATGCTCATAATAATTATCAATAAACTTTTATCAGTCAGTTTTCAAACTTTCATATTTTTGAGAATGTCCATTAGAATTGCACAAGCCTATTCTATCAAGCCATTTCTATTGGATAACTAGACGTACAATGCGTTCCAAATGAGAATAAGATCGCCCGCCATGTAGTGACGTCACGATTTTCTGTCAAATCGAGGAAAGAAATTTTTAAACATTAATTAATTTACGAAAAATTTAATTTATTTATGAACTGTGAACGAAAAAAGTTTAATCAGAATCCAGTTCTTCAATTTTACTCATCTCTAAGTTCTTCAATTTTGCCAAAATTTCTTCGATTTGACAGTACGACGAGATGTCAAAACATAGGAATCGGTCCTATTCTCATTTGGAACGCGTAGTATAGTGATACACCACTGGTACACGGGCATTCCATCCATATGTACAAAACGTTTTTGGAACACGTTTATTGTATGTCGTGGAATTCCTTGCTGGAGTCTGTGTTTCTTGGTAGCTTCAACTTGAGGTTTTTAAATCTAGAGTGAATAGGTTACTTCTAAGCAAGTGTGCTCCATCGTCGACCACATAAATTGTAATTTAGTATGGAAATTACTTCTTAAAGTTGAGAAGTACTAATTTCTCACATGCACAGCCACAAGCGGCAACTAGTGAACATTCATAGGGTCTATTTCTGAAAGGAAGGATTGGCCCCGATATGATGGGCAACAAAGGAAGGGGGTGGGTTTTTTAGTCAGTAAAAGTCTGACATAATGACGACTGGTGTCAGTCAAGATGATGTTTACCCAACGAAAAAAAAAAAAAAACTAGTGAACTTCTAACTGACATATTTTAGTGATATTCTCTCATGTTTTGAAATAACAAATGGTAATGTTACCTCTACTTATATTGTAAAGGAAATAATGCACGAATTTGTTTTCAAATGTAATTATAAGTTAGAGGCCTCGTTTTCCTGTGTATTATTCTAAAAATAATTATTGGGATTTTATGTTCATTGCCTTGTAAATGCAATTGAAACTTGTTACTTTTTATTATTATATTATATTATATGTATCACAAAGCTGCATTTTGAGATTTGAGAAAACATTTAAGGTATGGCTTTAGTTCTATCACTAAACTGCATTTTTTTTTTTACATTTTTTCTATTTGATACCTATTATGGAATACCTACACTTTTATAATGAATTTAGTAAAAAACAATATTATTAATTAAATAACAAAATTATGTTTATACTAAAAACAGAATGTTTTTATGTATAAATTATTATACAAAAACTAACACATATTACAGTTACAAATGTTTTATGCAATAGAAAAAAGACTTCCTTGCTACAATATTTCTTATGTCATTCAAGACTGTACCCTATTCGTGTTAAGGCATTTAATGAAGCCTTTTTTACTGTCTGTTCAACTGATTTTAACTTCTATTTTGTAGGCATAAGGATGGCATTAACAGCAATATAGGTTACAATATCTACTATTTACTGCAGCCGCCACTTGTCATGCTACCAATGTAATAAAAGTAAAAATCGGTTGAACGGACATTAATAAAAGGATTTAATAAATGTCTATAAATGTTATTTTGAACAGAGTATAGGTATACACCGTTATATTTTAATCGTTTTAATCCCGTGGAGGGTCGAACCGGTGCATGAAACACTATCGATTTGTAAAGATAAAAATAAAATACTTTTTTTTTTTTTTAATAACTCGAACCAATTCTCACATGAGTGAATAAATATTGCAAACCGTTAGTAGGCACCATTCCACAATAACAATAATAATGCGTTCGCCTAGTCAACGTGGACTCACAAAAAATAGCCAATCCTAGATCAAACACGCCCCCAAACCCTATTCGATTGGCCATGCGACGCGGCGCGACCTGTGCGCCCCGCGCTCCCCGCGCGCTAAGTGCAGCGCGTGAGTGACACACGTCATGGAATAATTCAGTTTCGCTCAAGAGGTCATAGGTGTGGTGTCATCGCGCGAAAATAATGGCGTCTCGGAATTACGTGTATTCCAACCTGGAGTTGGTGACGAAATCGCGGGTCTTGATGCGCAGGCGGCTCGACGTTTTTAGTGCCAAACTACTTACTTGTCTTAGGCACAAAGCAGTTAAGTCCGCCTTAAGTCTGTAAAAATATGAAGGAAAATTTGGAATCATTTTATTTGTTTTACGTGAAGATCAGCTGAGCGAGTCAATGACCTTACTTGATCGGGCGGTCTACAAAGCCGCAACGACCGACGTAGGTACTATCTCGTGGCGTTACCAATTATTTCATGTGTTTTGCGAGTATTACCTTATCACTTGCTGTTTTTTTATTTTATTTTAAAAGATACATCGCTCTACAAGCTTTGGATGAATAGTATTTTATAAGTGAAACCACCGGTTCAAAAGATTAAAACGATTAAAATGTAACGGTGTATAGGGTGTAATATACAAACACCAAACGCAAACGCAAGCCTATCAATAATAATAAAAAAAAACACAATTTTTTAATTAGTACAAATATTTAAAGGGCTTATTAGAAAGGGATTTTTTATTATTTAAGTAAAGTCTTAATAAATAATGTTCATAAACAGCAAAGTTATATTAGCATTTGTTTATATCCACAAGTCACTAAATTTATGGAAATATTGTACAGGCTATTGATTATGGTTGAATAAATGGCTATCAAAATGGAAAAAAACAACTGCGTGTAGTATTTTACAAGCTTTTATTTAGTTTCACCTGTCCCGATGTTTGTCTGTCATCAAATCTTGCAAGTTAAATTTGATCCACTTCCCGGTTACCGATTGAGCTGATATTTTGCATGCATTTGTAAATCAGATGACAATGCAAAATTATTATGAAATGGAGCTGATCTGATGATGGAACTGGAAGGTGGCTATAGGAACTTCGTAGTTAAACGACACAACCCCATCGAGTTAGGGCTCGTATGATACGTCTTGACGAGTATTAATATGCTGTAAGTGTTTTGTATGCTGTGTGTGTGAGTATTAATAGCTTTTATAGCTCGCTATACCTATATGAGGTATGCCGAGAACGTAAGTTCAGATTTCTAAGTTTAACAACCAACAACCTGTAGCTCATGTATTTTATTATTATGCCTTTTGATTGCCCCACAGTAAAATTTTCTCCAATACCTTTGCTTTTTCATAAAAAGGTAGACCCAGACAACGTACAATATTAGGGTACGCCATTATAACATCACATTATGCACTTACGGCACTGAAACATGGTCGCTTACAATAGTGTTGCCAGGTCTGTTTGGATAAAAATCGGGACAGATGGTAAAACAAATCGGGATTTAGGGTTTTAGATCGGGACAATTTTTTATTTTTTTTTAAATAATTATTTTTTAGATGGGAAATCATCCAATGACTTTTTCCCCTCTGGGGTGGAACGAGACGGCGTGTGAAGTTTTTACTGAGTAAAACCCAGACTTCTTCAGTCATTCTTTGAGTTACAGGGTTTTTGATTTATCGGGACCTTTAGCGTCCCGATCGGGTGCAAATCGGGACGTGTCCCCAGACCCCTAAAAATCGGGACATCCCGCGCAAATCGGGACGCCTGGCAACACTACTTACAATGTACCTCATCAGAAGGCTTTCAGTCACCCAAAGGGTAATGGGAGTGTGCTCGGAGTTTAATTGCGTGATCGCATCAGGAATGAAGATATCCGCAAAAGAACCAAGGTCGCCGAGATAGCTCGAAGAATCGCCAAACTTAAGCGGCAGTGGGCAGGGCACTTTGCTCGTAGAACGGATAGTCGATGGGGCCGAAAGGTTCTAGGTTGACGATCGCGCACCGGAAAATGCAGCTTTTTAAGGTCTCCCACAAGGTGGACCGATGACACCTGGTGAGAGTTGCGGGAATGCGATAGATGCGATACGCACAGGATCGTTCGTTGTGGAGATACTTGGGGAGGCTTATATTCAACAGTGGACGTCCGTCGGCTGAAATGATTATGATGATTGTAGCAGCTGTAGGACTCATCATGAGTAACTGGCTGGAGAGACGGCGACGGATTCCGGCTGGCACCGGTCATTGTGGACATGGGTACTTCGGAAAGTACTTGTGTCGTATAGGCCAGGAGCCGTGTGGCAACTGTCTCGACAAAACGGCGCAGCACACTGTTGGAGGATGCCCAAATTGGGTGGAGCTGCACCGCAATGTTATCGCGGCGGATGGTGCTGAGGGTAACTTCTTTCTCTCGGTTGTGGTTCAGTTCATAGTCGTCGGAAGTACGAGCGCGAAGAATGTCACCGTCGCTCTTTTCGCGCGGAAGTTATGACGCAAAATATGCTCCGAAAAGTGAGTAGATGGACCGGATGCCAGAGCGCACGAATCACTCACCGGCTGCTATAGGATGTGGCCTCCAGGTAACAAACTTGGGGTATCGTGTTACTTAAACAGTGAGACAGCAGAGTACCGTACTTCGCGCACGCTTCTCTGGAGGAATTGTGGTCATTCAGCTTAAGACGGTGACGGGATCCGGATGAATTTATGCGTGTCAATACCTCACCTGGAGAGCGAGACGAAATGCGCAAGCACTCCAGCGACCCGGCCGAAATATCTCTAAACGTTGCCAAACTTGACTCAACTTGCTTTACGTAACTTGTTTTGACTTCACGTAATGAACGAATCAAAATAAACTTTCACCCTTCTTTGATTTTATTGTTATATCAAGAACTTTTTCAAAATTGGGCAACAATGTTTCTCTCTTGGCCGTTGTGTTTAGAGTTTTCTTTGAAATCTTCTAAGTTATAAAGTCAAATTTTAATAACACGACAAATGTCTTTCTATGAAAACCTAAGTAAGCACACCGGCTTTGTTTTGCTTTAAAATCAACACAACAAAGTCACTTAATTTAACATAATAAGACTCTATCTATGACAATCAATAATAATAATAGCATGGCATAGTCAGCCTTCTAATGTTCCCACTGTTGGGGCTCAGGCCTACTCTCTAGGAGAGGGAATACATAATGGATGAGTACATTTTAAAACTAGATTTATATAAGAAAAATGTTTTGGGCAACTTTATTTTCTAGCGATATGTCCAAACGTCTCGAATACTTTACCCCGGTTGACTGCTAACAGCAGCAAAGCAACATTTATCATTTATCCAACTCTATTTTTTTGTTAACAGTTACTCGAAGCTGAGGACCACTTCGAAGGTGAGAGGAAAGAGCTGACAGGCAGACTGGAGGCTTTGGACAGCATAGTCAGAATGTTAGAGCTCAAGCATAAGAACTCTTTGGATCACGCTAGCAGACTCGAAGAACGGGAGAATGAGTTGAAGAAGGTAAGTCAACAATGAGTTTCTAAAATTGATGCACAGATACTGTTAGTTAAGGTTGCTTTCACACTATAGAAGGCCCCAGATAACCCCTGGAATAAAGTACATTGACCTTTTCCTAATTTCCCTGCGTAAGTACTTGAAAAACAAACAATGAACTGCTTTTCTTTACTAGATCATGTAAAGGTTCACGATACATGTTGATTCAAGACAGCTTTATGTCTTTATTTCCGTTTTTGAAATTAAGGATGTCAAAAAATGTTGGAGGGTCAATGACCGTTATTCCACGGTTATGTGGCACCTACCTTAGGCGTATGCAGTGTTATGGTCGATATTGGAATACAGGGCTTGTATGATTGTGTCTCAGATGGCAGTAAGAAAAGTCAGGAGGTGATGGAAAAGGCCATGAACATTGCTAGTCGAACACGCCAATTGCGTAATACATATTTCTATTGTGTATCGTGATAATTATAATTTAATGTGATTAATTTTCTACGTTCTATGGATTGATCGTTGCCAACATCAAATGGCACACCCATTTAAGGCCCCTCGCCCGCGGCGACTTTTTGTAGCGATGCTGTAGCGCGTTCGCATCGACACAGTCGCGATACTGTAGCGCGTTAGCAGCGCGTTGGCATCTTTTCTATAGCGCTTGCAAATGCGCACTAACGCGCTTCAGTAGCGATGCTGTCGAGCGCTTACGAAACGCACAACAGTATTGCTAAAAAAAGTCGTCGTGGCGTGGGCGAGGGGCCTAAAGTTTGATAATTTCGTCTCTTCGTTTGTGTAAAGAAATCAGTGAATGTTGAACGGTAAAAATGGCATAGCTATTGATTGTCATTTACGTAGTTACATGCTCCGTAGCTAGTATGACAATTTTCATAAAGATTGCCAGATGCCAGCTGGTAGATAGTGGTGATGGGAAAGTGTGATAATGGAATCAATCTGAATAAACCGGAACATTTGGTCGACTTGATGCTGATTGACAAGTATGAATACAATTATTTGTATTAAAAGGTAATTAAGATTCTTGATCCAATCCAAATCAGTCCTTAAAGTTTAGATAACTAGCGGTTTCAAGTAATGGTTTTGAATATGGACTCCCGCATACGGGCTACCGGCCATAACAACAAAACGCCGCCTATTTAAGTACGAAACACTTCATGTGCGAGTCCGACTCGCTTTTGGCCAGTTTTTTTAAGTGTTCGTTATCTCTGTTCCGTCTTCTTTGCAAGCAAACTGTCTTAGATTTTATGAAGCTGCATATTTTAAGCAGTTCTACACAAAAGTAGTTTTAGCGCGGACATTACACTAACTACGGCGCTAACTACTCCGAAACATCGCATTGTTATAATTATGTACCTTTTAAAAACTGGGGCTTGGCTTCCGTACTGCACTGACCATTTTCTTTTGTTCCTACAAAACTAAACCAGTACTAGTTCCTTTGCATAATTCTGTTAAGAACGAAATAAGTCGACATTGATAATTTCAATAAATAGATTTAAAACTAAATTATATTTTATCGTAGGTCCTACATACTTCACACAAAGAAAAATATTGTGTAGACTAAGTTTTGTATTAGGTACATGGATTATTTTTTGTTTATTAATGGTACAAAACGTAAAACGTAGACAAATGAGTAGGCTGAGGCGGTACGTGAGGCGCTTGGGTGCACTAGGTACAAACGCATGCGCGGGCCATGATCAACAGCCAAATATTCGGCGGGAGGCCACACATAGGGATGTACTCAGTAGTGTTAGTCCAGTAACCGGGTAGGCACACGACATAATCTAGATGTGCTTGGCTTGTGGTATTGGCACTATATCCTCCTTCTCCAAGACCAAGCTTCGGAGCTGGCTTGGCAACTTACGGGGGCCTTGCCAGGGGCATCCGATCGTATAACGATCATTTACGGGAGATCTTACCATTGGCATCCGATTCTTTATTATATAATTATATTTTTTATAGAGGACACTGACACGATACTCCCATTCGGAAGTGCAAGTCGCACCAGAAGATAGACATACAATTGCATTGATGTCACCGTTCGAAACTTTTCAATTTAGGCCCACCGTTTTCCTTTGACACGTAAAGTGACAGTGGGGGCCTATTTTGACAATATCTTGGGACTATTTGACATTCTGGATACGCACCGATATTCGATCGCTTACGTCAATTGAACCTACAGGCGAATCATGAAAATGTGAAAAGAAGTTACGTATTTAGAGCACGTAATAATCACAGCTGAAAGTATTGCACCTGATCCGACTAAGGTCCTAGCGTTTATATTTAAAAGTGTTACCCCTTCTAACCTCAAGGAACTAAAAAAGCTTTCACCAGTTTTTAGCAAGTATGAGGTTGTGGATAAGTAGGGCCAACCTCGTGGAAAGTATCGTGTCAGCCTCATAACACCGTACGTCAGTGCCTCCAATGCTATATCGTACATGGTCGGAAGAAAGTTTTCCACTACTCGAGCCTATTGTGATAGCTCTGCGAATGAAATGAAGGCACCCTTTATTACTCTCTAGTACTCTCCTATGGAGCAGGCCGTACATCATACCCAGCTGTACAGGATTTTCGGGTAATGTTCGCATCGGTACTGGGCGATAAAGGCTCTTAACACAAACACGAAAACATCTATGTTTCTGTCTGTGCGTTCTTCGCCTTGCCACGCCCTGCTCTCGACTATACAAGTAAACATCTCTTTAATTATATTCTATGAGGTAGGAAGAGCAGACCGAATGGCTGAAGCATTAAATAAATGGCTTGGTACCAACTCCTGACCGAGTGTTTCACACTCTGCCAACAGATAGCCGCGAAATCAGTGGACAGCATTGGTAGGCCTCTCAGAGCCATACTGTCTTAAACATCAACAGTATCTAAATGGCATCTACAAATGCTAGGACGTCGCCGTCACCATTAAAGCTCTGTAGGTACAATTATATCACATAGATTTGAAGTACTTACATTCATCGTTGGCGTAGGCGTCGCGCCCTGTGCAGGCAGCAGCTGCGACTTTTTTTTATAATGGATAGGCTGATGGTAAGCGATTATGTAAGCGACTGTAAGTATTGCAGCAGAAATACCAATAGTTGGTCCATCATAAAGAAGGGTGTGGACTTCAGCGGTTGCGGTGAGACGATGGACAGAACACGTGCTGTGGCGTCTGCGAGTACACAAGCAGATCAAGCCCAAATAGCGGCTGTGGTGTTCATCGAGGAATTAGAACCAGACGGTATCGCGCCATCCAACTGCTCACCAGTCATAGTGGATATGTCTTCGGGTTTTTGCCTAGCACGCAACCGTGTTAGCACCATGTCGCTAAATGCACTATAAACAAAGATTCAACACAACTAAGTATCTAGGTAACCCCGTTCGTCTTAATTTCGCCAACTGTTCGCACACAACACGTACCTATCTAAGGAAGTACTAAAATAACATTCATAAACTTTACGCGCATGTTTACCACTTCGGCACGACTCAGTGTTATTGGTTATTCCAGAACTTAAGGCGTATAGTCCCTTGAACCATCTGGCCAAAATTATGTGGACGCACCTCTAGCACCCGCCTAGGCGGCAGTACGCAAATCTGTGCATTTATTTGCGGCCAGCAGCGCCCGGAAAGCGCTTTAAATCCATTTTCTCTGCGAGATATTGATTGATTTACATATGCAATGTTCACTTTGAAGAATATTTAACCACCAATTTTTATGTGTAAAAATGTTTCTAAAGGTCCAAGCCGTTTCGAAGGAGTAGGGAAAAGATGCGAAAAGTTGCGAAATTGCTAAATTTTTTTTTTGACAAAAGTATTAATTGCACGAAAAAATCAAATGTTGATATTATTGTTCATGAATCTATAATAAACATATATTTTTTTCAAACCAATTGACCTAGCCGTTACAGAGGAGTAGGCCTCGGAAAATCACTGTTTTATGGCACTTTTCGGGCGCTTGGCCCTTAAAAGTAACTCGCACAGAAGCGTCTCTATACATATGAACACTAGTACATATAAATATATAAACAAAGTTCATACGATTACGACTCGTCACAAATTATTTTCAAAGAGTTCATTGTTTCATACAAAGTGGGCAGATGCAACTAGGTAAGCACTTACACGACTAATTTCTAAATAGGAAGTAAATAGGCCTATGCATTAAGACGACAAAAATGTGTCACCATAACAAACTATGAAATCCACTGTAGACTAGACAAAAAGATATAATTATGATAAAAGTTTTACGCTAAGAATGTGCGTATAAAACGTGTCGAAACTGCGAGGTGCGCTGGCGCAGTATGTAGGCAACGATAATAATAAAATAAATAAAAAATAAAGAAGCCTTTTAATTCATGCAATTCGTAAGTAATTGTACAATTATTGAAGCTTCAAATTTCTTATCTCAAAATAAATTAAAATTACAGTGAAGATTTGGTTACTATAAAATCTTTAATCTATCATAATTTTAAAAAATTTCAATCATTATTGAAATTAAGTATATAAATCTAAAATTATCACGAGTAAGTACCTATACCGATAAATTAATAAATAAAAATAATGATTTCAATTACAATTGGCATTTTCATACATATTATTGGACATTACTTACAACGCCGCATGAAGAAATCTTGAGAAAGTCACCGACACTCACTGTTTTTCTAGTAGATTACATATCTATGTATTGATATTTTTACACCAAAATAATGTTTGTTCATCCGTTTTTAATACTAAACCCAGCAACACATTAGGTCGCCAGTTATAGTCCGGGTACTTTACACAAATGTATTATCGTATGAAATAGACACTTTTATCAATGGTACAAAATGGTAAAACTTAGGCAACACGAAGCGCTAGAGTGCGCGGGATACAAACGCATGCGCGGGCCACGGGTTGCCGGAACCAACTACCACGGCTATTTGGCGCCAACGCAAATTATTGTTTAAATAATATTTTGAGGTAGCCAAATGCATACATTGTTGATCGAAGCATACATACAACCAATGAGTTACAGTTTGTAACTCATTCATGGTCAAAGAAGATTATTTGACGACTGATCTTAAATATTTCCAGGTACCTCTTAATTGATATTTATATTTTTGATATTATGTACTTGGTGATTTACAACTTTTTTTTCGGAACAAATATTTGGTAATTGATATACCCTTCATGGTTTGGGTTTTTAAAAGGCAATTTTAAGTACCAATATAGTTGAATAACAACAAAAAATAACTATGTCGTAACGAGAAACTAACAATTTATTGCAAATACAGAATAATATTTTGGTCTAAAAATCTCATTGTGGTAGCATTTTTTAACTAAAAGATAAATATGTTGTAGTCATCGATACCTAAAAAAAAGTGGCCAAGTGCGAGTCAGACTCGCCCATGAAGGGTTCCGTAGCAGCAAGTAACATAATATCAAAGTTCTTGTAGTTCGTTATAACTTTGATCGATGTTTTAATAATAGTGTATTTTTTAGATTTATGACGTATTAAAAATAAAAACTACTTACATACTAGATCTCGTAAAAACCAATTTTCGGTGGAGGTTTGCATGGTAATTTCATCATATTTTTTTTTTGTTTTATCATTAGGTATCTTATTTTAGAAGTTATAAGGGGGACGGACACATTTTACCACTTTGGAAGTGTCTCTCGCGAAAACTAAACAGTTTAGAAAAAAAAATGATATTAGAAACCTTAGTATCATTTTTGAAGACCTACGTATGGGTTTGGTGAAAACAAAGTTTTTGCGTTTCAGTTCTAAGTTTGGGGAACCCCAAAAATGTATTGTTTTTTTTTTTCTATTTTTGTTTGAAAATCTTAATGCGGTTCACAGAATACATCTACTTACCAAGGTTCAACAGTTTCGTAAAAAAGTAGCGGTGACATACGTACGGACGGACAGACAGACAGACATGACGAATCCATAAGGGGTCCGTTTTTTACCATTTGGCAACGGAACCCTAAAAAGACGCTAGGCGGTTTACATTCTTCTAAAGAGCTTGCGTCGAGCAGCATGATGGGCCGGTATGTAGACAGAGTCCGCTGGACGCCCCGACTCCTGATTTAGGACCAGTTTCCTTGTCCTCCGACGGATTGGTAACTGACCCCTTTCTCTAAGCATGCGTTTAAGAACCTCCTTTAGTCGAGGTCATTCTTCGCGGACAAACGAGGTTACCATGACGCTCAAAGTAAGATTGTTTCATTCTTATTCCAGGGTGGGTAAGAGACAGAGCTATACAGGTTGTCTAGTGCCTTCTCTTACCCTGATCTTTGGATCACAGCATTTCTGCTTGGTAGGCAAATTAAACTATTACTTGAATCCACTTACACCTGAAGAAATTACATTACATTCTAGATAATAAATATAATGTTAATTAATAAAACTAGCAGCGGCAAAGTTTAGAACACGATTCCCGATAGCTTATTATCTTTTCCAAATTTTATAATTACCTACTTTACCTACTTCATAAAAGTCCGAGTGAAGCGCTTAATTAAAACAATACAGCAATGTCTTTTTTACATGCAAGTTTTAATCAACCTTGATAATTGAACCAGCGTTGACTACATCAGATTTCATTTTACCTTAATAATTACCCAAGTCGGTTGACTTATTATTGGACAGACTCTACATGACCGCCGTGTTCTACTTTGTGTGGTGTTAGTCGCGTTATCGGGATAGAAAGATTTATTGGGCCACGAGAATCAACTTTATCTTTCTAACCAACGAACCGACTCCTTGAAACACTTCACTAGAGTACGGTATAAATGATGTAAAATTGGTACCGCTACCATCAAACGGGGCGAATAGGAACGCAGGGGTGAATATAAACAAACAATTAACTAGGACTCTCACTCTTTTCTCTTAAAATTGGTTTTTAGCAAAGCTTCTATTATTTTTGTATTACAATGCAAGAAAAATTTACAGTGCTTATTAAATGCTGGAATCAATTTTTTAATAATGTTGAAAGTCCCCTCAAAATTTTATTTCTAATCGCCCCTGCGTTTCTATTTACCCCGTTTGACCATAGTTAACGATTTGATTGAACCTCAATTCGTTGTAGAAAATATCGATTAAATAAAAAAAGACAAACATGCTGACAGACATAGTTTAATCCTCTTGTGTTAATCCAATAACGTTTTACGTTTAGTACTATTTTTTTATCGTTAGAAAAAGTACAGCGGTACATATAAAACCTACAGGTGACTGGCAAACCAGGTCACATTTGACAGACGGGAGTGCTTGACCTATTTTACGAATTTTAATGAAGCTCGGATTACTTACATAAGCTTTCAATTAAAATCTATATGACTTTGTTCATTAGCATTTTAGTCAGACCAATCTGTGGGAGCTTCATTAATTCATTACAGATGAGATGTCAATATTTCGTAAGCGGTTTTCGATATCGAAACTGAAGGATGAATCGTTGTCTTTAGTATTTATTGGATCAACAAGACGGATGAAATACGTTAGGCCTAGGCTACTAGGCCTTGTGGCGGGGCCCATTGCCTAATTTGTGACACGCCTGCCACAAATTAGGTACTTATTTTTAAAAAACACAGTATATTATACTGAGTATATTAGGGTCTACTTTTAGTCTAATATTAAATAGTAGCTAGTGCCGGTAGCTTCGCCCACGTGATAGTAGGAAATCATCCCAAGGGAACATAACCGAGGTGTAGCGTGGACTAATTTAGACGTGGCGTGGACGTAAGCGCATAGAGCCCTTTGTCTTTCATAAATTCGAAAACGAGCCAGCGACTGTCGCAACCCAGTGTTCGTCCACATCGTCGTTTACCATCAGGTGAAATAGTGGTCAAACGTGAGCCTATTAATTATAAAACAAGACCCTCGTTGTTAAAGAACCCTCGCACGCGCGAAGCCGCTTTGAGCGAGGCCGTGGGCTAGGGCCCACTTCGCCCATGCCTACGCTACTGTTCCTGGGGTAGGAAGTATCTTATGTGCTATTCCAAGACATGGTCTATCCGTGTGCCAAATTTTATCTAAATCCCTCCAGTACTTTTTGTGTGAAAGTAAACAAACATCCATACATACGGATATAAACTTTAGCGTCACTTTGTTTTTTTGGCTGACCGACATTCTGACAATTTTGAAGTGCCTGTAATTTTTCTACTTGAAATAAACGTTTCTGATTTCTGAGCGTTTATAATATTAGTAGGATTTATTGCATTAGGTATCTGGTTTAGACGGCAGGTGAAATAAATTGATTTCATTATAAATACATATAAGTACTTTATACTACAGTACGGAACGTGAGGTCGATATCACAAGCGACACATTTCGCACGTTTTTATAGCACAAAGAAACTTCGTAGCTCAAGTTCTTCTTTGGTTTCTTTATGAAACTTTTAGTCGCTACATAATGAACTCGACTTTAGCGGTGTATTAGTAGGGCTGTGGGAATATTTGAAATATTTTACCGTGGACCTAGAACGCAAAGGATGACTGAAGATACACGCGGGTTTTACTCAGCAAAAGTCTGAAACTCCCTCTCACTCCACCTTAAAGCGGGAGAAGTCTAGTTGATTCACCACGTAAAAAAACCGTATTATTTTATCACAAAAACACTGACTTGTACTCCTTTCCACCTTTCCTTGATTCTTTTGGTGTTCAGCAAAAGAGACAGTTTTTTTTTTTATGTTGGGAAAAATCATCCAATGACAACCCCCGCTCTGGGGCGGAGCGGGAGATAGTGTCAAACTCTTACTGACTAAAAGCCCACCCCGTTCCTTCGTGCCTTTCGTGCCTAAACCGAGCTACCCTTTCGGATAACTCTGGCCCCAGTATGGTTCGACCCGGCTGGGCCCCTGCTGTTGCTGACAGCTCCTTGAGGCGCGCGGGAACAGTGTACGCCGTCGACGACTTGGGCTCGGTCCGGACAGCAAGCTACCCATTGCTCGCCGTCCGCAAGCCCACGCCTACGGTGGCCGGAAATCGGGATCGGAATCCCGGCGGCGGCTGGGGCAAAAGAGACGGTTATTAAAATGTTTCCGACAGATACACCAATTTTATTTCCAAACTTCCTTCTCTCTCTTGAAAATTGCTCACTTGAAGAACAAATCTGACTAACAGCCAGTTTCTTCAGCAACAACTAAAACTATCAGTAAAAGTATTAACTTTTACTTGACTATTACTGATATTATAGCAAATGTGTTTCTTCATCCAAGTAACAGCTAAACTAAAAGTCAATAGAGTTACCATAACACAAACGGCATAATTACCCCAAAAAAACGTGGGGAGCTTTTTTTACGCATGACAACATCGCAATATCCACTGTCAAGTAGTGTCAAAAAGTCGAATGTCAGTTGATTCTGTTTATACGAACGCCAACGAACGAATTTTTTTAGAATTGAATTGATTGATAACATAAGTAAGGCGATTAACACACGGCACCGCGCACCGCCGCGGAGGGCGGTGGCGGTGAAGCGGATTTCTTAGCGGTGCTCCGCGCGGTTAGGCGGTTTATGCGCCTAACCGCGCGGATGGATTTAACTCAATTTTGACCAGTTTTATCACAGCCACTGGCGAAAATGGACTCTGAAGTGGTGGCAGCATCTGGCTTTTATGGCGTAGAAAGAAAAAAGTAAGAAGTTATTGAGTTCATCCATTTTTACGTAGCATAACTCTAAATGGGACTTTCATGTTATCCTACAAAAGTTTGAGAAAACACGAAAATATTTTTTTTGAACTATACACGAATGTCCACTTCTTCATTTGATTATTTGTTAGCAAAGATAAATTGCAACACGTCCTGCATCCGCAAAAATCCGCGCGGTTATGCGGTGCCCCGTGTGTAAGCGCGCTCCACCGCGCGGAAATCAGCGCGGAGGAGCAGTGGTTGCGAGAGCACCGCTCGACCGTGGCTCGACCGCGCGGTCGGGCGGTGTACGTGTGTAAGGTATCAACGGATTTCTAAGTGACCATTGTAACATGAGATCCGCTTCACCGCCAACCGCGGCGGTGCGCGGTGCCGTGTGTTAATCGCCTAAATGATTTAAAAAAAAATAATGCTATTAGTTGTTGTTATTGCTATTAACAACTATTATTGGATTTTTTTTTTAAACCGTTATTTTTATACGAGTAGGTACACAAGTGCTAAAGTTCGCAGAGCCTAACTTCACACTCGCCAAGATAGAACGGCCGTACTGTACATTAGTTAATTTAACGTAGTCTTATTAAATACAAACTGAAAATAAACTTAATTTTCTGTGGTTGGCGTCAGTTTATCTTGTAACAACAGGCTGAGGTATGTAACTGTTTCCTTTGAAATTCTGTATCGGAACAGAAAATCAGCGTCGTCCCATACGAAATGATCTTTGCGAACATTAAACTTTTTACGTCTACGCGTTAAATAACTAACGATAAGTTCATCGTCTGATGATCTTGAACTTTCACTGGACGAAGTTCGTGAAGACATATTAGTGAAACCTAAATAACCTACAACTTTGTCAAAATGACAGTGACTTTAGCTTTAACAGCCCCCTAATGAGTAGTAAAAGTTAAAGGCAAAAGTAACAGTTAAATCAACAGTTAAAATTTTGAAGAAACGAATTTGACCGTTACTTTTACTTTATGACGTTACTTTGGCTGTTACTTTAGATGAAAAAACTGGCTGTAAGATGTGTTTTTTAACGAATGAAAGATGACTCTGGTTGTACTTCTGAAGTATTTATAAGATAGACCTGTAAATAATAGGTTAATAGATTAATAATAATATCTTTACTATAGAAGGCGCCGGATAACCGTGGAATACAGTACATTGACCTTTTCCTAATATCTCTGCGTATGCACCCGAAAAACAAACAATGAACTGCGATCACGATACGTGTCGATTCAAGACAGCTTTATGTATTTATTTCCGTTTTTGAAATTAAGAATGTCAACAAATATAGAAGGGTCAATGACCATTACTCCACGGTTATCTGGCGCCTACCTTAATGTTATTGGCTGATATCTATTGTTTGCCAAAGGAAAGGCTCTTAGCTTGAGTATCTTGCACTCTTCAAATAAACTATTTTGTCTGCAGGAGTATTCGAAGCTTCATGAACGATACAATGAACTGTTCAAGACCCATGTGGACTATATGGAGCGGACCAAGTTGCTGATGAGCACGGCAAGTGACAGAGGAGAGGTGCGCGGAAGACTTGGTCTCAACCCTATGAGATCTAGTGGTGAGTTTGTGATAATAAGCTACTTTTTCCGTACGGAAGCACCCTTGTTGATCTACATTTATAAAAGTAAACTAACAAATTCAGCAAAATATGTTATTCTGTTATTTAAGGCGCTGCGCAAATGTAGACACTTTTAGTTTTCAGTTCAGATACCGAACACTTTTTGATCTTCATGAGTATTTGTTAAGTAAAAGAAACTGGACACAAAAAAATGTTTACGTATGCGCAGGGAGTGAATGATTTCATACTGGTTCTATAGAAATCAAATATTCATCGGTAAATTGTATCTGACACAAGACAAACGTTTGCGCCCCGCCTTAATTAACAAACAAAAAAAAAATGGCAGGGTAGGTGGCTAAAAAATAGCCTTCGACCTTTTCTCAGACCTACCCAATAAAAACAAAATCTATTCATGTAATAAATCTATAGAAGTTTATAGTTGTGAGCGCATCACGTAAAATGTACGAAACCGACGTAGATAACTTTTATACATTAAAATTGCGTGTAATTTGATATATTACTTTTTTTTTTATAATTGATAGGCTCGCGTTTGACCACAATCTCACCTGATGGTAAGCGATGATGTGGCCGACGATGGAGCACGCTTGCCTAGAAGCAATCTATTCACTCTTGACTTAAAGACCCCTAGGTTATAGCTATCAGGAAACACAGACTCCGGCAGGGAATTCCATTCCTTAGCTGTACGCATAATGAATGTACTCCCAAAACGTTTCTTATATGCTACATTAATTGACTATTAGGCGGTACGAAGTTCGCACCATTTCGGAGGAGTTCGATAACAAACACTTCGACACAAGATTTTTATCAGTAAAGTCATCGCTAATGACCATAAAGTAAGACTAATCTTGTCATCAAATTGATAAGTGATGGGGCGATTAGTGCATGGTTTTTTAGATTTTTCGCTGACGTACCAAATCAAATTCGGTTCAAAATAACATTAGAAATTTATGAAATCCTTTTATTACTGTCCATTCAATAGTAGGTATTGTAACCAGTTTTTTGCTTTTAGTGCCATTCTTATTGCTACGAAATAGAAGTTAAAATCGGTTGAACAGACAGTAAAAAAGTTTTCTTTAAATGTCTAATGTTAACGCGAATAGGGTAATGGTATAGATACGTGAGACTTATAGTCTTGTACTGCCAAACTTCGGTTTAGTCGTGCCATTGATTCTAGGAACTACCAAACCGACCCATCAACAATGTAACGAAACAAAAACTTAAGTATAAAAAAATCTAACTTTGAATGGCGTGATAGAAAATTAGCAGCGTTCGCAATATGAAGGCCGTTTTAGATAACTACTTATTTTAGTAACACACTGACTATGACTCATTATACAAATATGGACTAATCATTGTAGGTCCGTCTTAATCTTAAGTGCGGTTTATTTCAGTTGAACTAAGTCAGGACTTAGTTCCAGCAGTGGAAACATTATAAGACTGTTTACGTAAACAACTTTACTAGTGTTTGAGCTCAGCTTAGCCCGCGTACATGAAATATACGCTATGTCACTCAGGAGTAAAGCAGCTTTCTATCAGCGAAAACATTTTAGTAATCGGACAAGTACTTTCAGAGATTACCTCCTATAAACAAAAATACAAACTTACCTCTTTATAATATTAGTGTAGATTAACAACAAATCCCAGTCCCACCAGTGGGAACATTATAAGGCCGACTATGCTATGCTATGTTAACAAATAAGGACTTGTATAATGCCTGAAAATATTGAAAAATCAATATATTGGTGTACGTATACAGTCTTATAATGTTCCCTTGAACTTAGACCTCCTCCTTAGAAGAGGGAATGAGCCATATTCCACCACGCAGACCCCGTCTTAGCGTGTCGATGGCAAAACTAGTTAAATTCCTTGCCTAGCCCAGTATTCGATCACGACAATGCCGTCCACTGATGCTGTTATTAGGTCTCTACGTGAATAGGTAACAGAGCAGGCCCCGTGCTTCCATTTTGTTCTGGTACATACCGATGTTCTCACGATATTTTGGGGCCGGAAGTACTAAGGAATAGTTTTTTTTTCGGTTATAAACGTTTGTTTGTTCTTGAATCGCGGCTTTGATACTTAATATGCCTATAAAATTATATGTATAATGATAAAGAAAATGAGGTTGTATAGAGAGCGAGTGTCTGAATTCTAGTTTTCCATACGTAGTATTGTGAGAGGTTTATAACTCCGATTCGCATCTAAAAGTATGCGAATCGGAGTTACAAACCTCATTGAAAAAACAGTTTCGTCCAGTTCCGGTCGGACACCATCAGTATGTGTTACGTGGAAGCAACTGGACACAAAAGAAATTTACGTATGTGCAGGGAGTGGATGATTTCATACTGGTGCTATAGAAATCAAATATTCATCGGTAGCTTGTATCTGACACAATTTAAGATACAAAAGTATCCACGTTTGCGCCCTGTCTGGGGGTCGTTAGTTTAAAATAAACAATTAACAACATGAAAAACTGAGTAAAAGTGCATCAAAAAATCAATTTACCTAAAATGGTCTTTACTCCTTTTGCAGTGAGTTCATTGTTGATAGCCAGTACTACATCTTTAGATGTCAATCTATTTTCCGGTCATCTTTCATCAATGTTCTCTAATTGTGTCACCAAATTAGCCAGATACCAGCTGAAGGCACATCTTCTGTACGGATATGTACCTATTGTCAAAAATCGCAATGTGGAAACGTCCGATAACTACTATGACAAAGTTGGAGGATTCTAAAACGGAACAACACCAACATTAATCTATATACTTAGGTATATTAAACTTCAAACGCCTTCAAAACGTCCACTGTGTCTATATAAAAAGGTTCAAAGCTGTTGACGTTTCACAAGAATAGAATTCCTGCCAATTATTAAGGGATTACCTCGAGGATTTTCCTTTTTAATCACAGAGAGTTATTTCTGACATAAAACGCTCAAGCTATCCTGCTTTCAACCCCTTTCAAATATTATATGTCATTCCCACAACGACGTCGTAACTAGGTACTTACAACGTTGAGTATAGATTATTTTTACATGGAGAGTCTACCTGTTTTATCTCCACAATCTAGTATCTGGGGCACGTCATAATTAAGGCGGTATGTTCCCTCTTTGAGGAGTGGCTGGAAAGACAGCGTCCTCACCTTCCGCTTAACGCCAGTCCACACCGAACATGTAAGTTTGGGAGGTTCTTGCACAGGATTCGTACGGAAGAGAAGCCCGTATGTCACTATTGTGTCGATCGTCCGGAGTGCACACTCCACCGTATGCTCCACATACAGGGAACGGATTTTCTCACACCCCGCAGCCGCCCAGATCCCGACCTCGACTTCCAGCCACTGTAGGCGTGGGCTTGCGGACGGCGGGCAGTAGTTTGCCGTCTGGCCGTCGGTCGTCCGGTAATCGTCCGGACCGAGCTCGAGTCGACAACGGCGCGAAGTATTCCACGCGGGTATCAAAGAAATGTCGGCAAAACCGTAGGAGTCCAACAAGACCAAAGCCTACAGAGGCTATGGGTTCGCTTGGGAAAAGATTTCCGGATCTCTGGAACACAAGGCAAAGAAGGAACATAGGAGTGGCTTTTAGTCAATAAAAGTCTGACACAACCATCCACTCTGCTCTAGAGCGGGAGAAGCCATAGGATGATTAACCACCTAAAAAAAAAACGATCTAGTAACTCGGTAACACGATTACCCGTTGGTAAAACTGGTGTCAGCTGTTTTAGGTCCTGTATTCCTGTAATGACTGCCAAAAATGTACAAATGACAGTCAGGCCAATGATTGAACGTATCTTCCGAGGCACGGAGGAACCTCTGTACCCATGTAAGGGCTAACGCTGCGTTAAGCGGGAGCCCGCGCGGGCGCTCGTGCGTGCAACCGCTTGACGTCGCTCGTGTATCGTGTGCGGCGGTCCCCGTTGCAGAAACCGGATTATTACCTGCGCAGTATCGTTAATTCAACTTAATGGTGTGCATGTAGTCGTGTCGATGGAGAACTGTAATGTGTTATTACGTAGCAAAATGGCCCCAGGCGCGGCTGCCCTCGGACGGAGCACTTTTGTATGGGACCGCGCGGGCGCCCGCATAACGTAGCGTTCATCCTAATTGTTGGTCCGGTTAATACTTGTTTACTGACATTTTACAATCATCTCTATTGCTCGAGAACCATCCGCATCGACTCCTTGTTACATTCATCGCTAGTTTGATGAGTGCAATGCACGTAAGCCATTATCTTATTACACAGGCACCACTCTGGTGGAATGCTACAGTTCATAAGAGCTGTCAATTTGAAACTGTTTATATGTTCCCGTTCAATTGGTACCTAATTTCACTTAATTGGCGTATTAGAAGTCAACAATAACTTTTTACGATTGCTATCTTTAATTTGATTTCATTTTTTAATATATCATTATTATTAAATTAAATAAATATGCAAACCAGGAAAAAGGTACAGAAAAAACTGCATTAGACTTGATTAAAAAGATACAGAAGTAATAGAAACTGAAGGAACTTCACAAATTAGTATGATTCGCACCGTCGCGTCGTGAACCATTGCGCCTATATTCATATGTGCCAGTATATTAATATTAGCATTTGATGCTCCAGTTTCCCTGCTTCTTTTTTCTTTATATTAAATGCTTGTACCAGATCTATTAAGGAATGAAATTACTCAATTAGGTCTAAGAATCGAACGTCTATCGAAGCATCTATTCACTGGCACTTTCCATTAGTTGTGAAGGGAATCGTAGCTGCTGCAATTACGATCAGAGATACGTATTTATACGGTTAAGCTGATTGGTTTAACGTCTTTAGAGTGAAGCAATCGATACCGAGGTAATAGGGTAAGACATTGCGCACGACAGAGTTAAAAACTTTGCTGTATCGAAGGAACAGTTTTACAGTCCATTTTTTACTTCGATAGATTTAACTAGAGATTGGGATAGAGGATAGGGATAGGAATAGGATTAAGGATAAGGATAGGATAGGGATAGGATGGGCATAGGGATAGGATAGGAGATAGGGATAGGATAGGAGATAGGGATAGGATAGGGGATATGGATAGGCTAGGGGACAGGGATAGGTCAGGGAATAATCATCTCGGTCCTGGAACGCAAAGAGCAAATGAAACAACAAGGGTAGATTTTAGTCAGTAATAGCCTGACACTCGCTTCACCTAAAGCGGTAGACGGTATTAAATGATTTTAATCCCCAAAAAAAGCAATGAAATTTTAACATCTACACTGTCCCAATATTGAAACAGGTGATGAATTTAAGACATTGATTAACTGGAAGCCTGCCTGGCCCTGAAGAGTCCACTTAATCAATAGTAAAGCACCAAATATAGAATCCAATTCACCGAAGTTTTTTAATGATTCACTATTTTAAATTAAACATCGTCTGTAAAATGCAATAAGCTGCCTTGTAACACGACATAAATGTCAGAGCTTAAATTAGAACGGTTTTCAACGGCACTCGTAGCTTTTCCAATGAATTTCGATTGAAAAGCAGCCCTAATTAATTTTATATGTACGGGCTCTTTTCTTTTGATGTTAGTTAATTG
This sequence comes from Mythimna ferrago, assembly GCA_910589285.2. Lineage (NCBI taxonomy): Eukaryota > Metazoa > Arthropoda > Insecta > Lepidoptera > Noctuidae > Mythimna > Mythimna ferrago. Next base: position 29,441,782 of record OU342673.1, on the reverse strand, counting down.
AACTGTGCATTGTTTGTACAATATTTGACGGTATGTCGTTGCTATAGTTACACGGGTTATTTAGGAAGAAAGAAAAAAACGTACATTCGTATTTGATAGTAAAGCGTTCTTACCTTGTCGTGACGACAGAAAATCATGTAGTTACAAGTGTCGCTATATTTAAATGAAACTGTTAACATATAGGATGACACGATTAATTGACATCTGGGATGGCGGTGACAATAGATTGTCATGACAGTGGCAACGGCTAGTACGACAGTCGTAAAACGATAAAAAATTGTCACTACTGTGATGGTAAATCTTGTCCCGTTGTGGCGACTAAATGTCGTGGCCACGACAAAAATTGTAACAATGGGAACAACTCTACAAACGGTAGTCGTTGGACGATAAATTAACCGTTACGACATTTTAATAAGGCAAGTTAATGCAATATGAATGTCGTCCCGACTAAATCGTCGAAAGTCAAGATGAATATCATGAAGCTATTGAAATTGCTCAGTTTTTTTTTTGAAAGTAGGTTATCATTCAATGACTCTAGGGCGGAGCGAGAGGGCGTTTCAGACTTGTACTGACTAAATACACATCTATGTTTCATTTTTACCCTTTGCTTTCCAGAAATTCCCTTTAGAAATTTATTGCACGGTTATGTTATTGCATTACCATGAAGTAAACAGAGGACCGGTCTTTGTGGCGAAGTTTGGGGGAGGCCTTTGTCCAACCGTGGACGTCTTTCGGCTGATATGATGTTGATGATGATGATGATGATGAAGTAAACGGCTGCATTGCTTTTCAGTCCTGTACTATCAGATGAGCAATAATCTTAATACGCACCAAGCACAACCACAACAAAAGTGGCACTTTACCAAAAAGGTGATTTTTGTGGGCTGACCGAGCCCAACTCGTCGACGGCGCGTAGTGTTCCACGTGTCAGCAACTGTAGGGGTCCAGCAGGGTCAAAGGTTACTGGGGCCGTGGGCGATGCGAAAGAAATCCCCAGGGCCCTGGAACAATGGCAAAGAAGGAACAGGAGTGGGTTTTTAGTCAGTAAAAGTCTGACACGCCCTCCCGCCCCGCCCAAAGGCGGGAGATGGCATTTAGATGATTTTCCCACCTAAAAAATTAAAAAACAAGTTCAATATAGTGCCACTTTTGTATTAAAGGAGCGTTATTATATTTTATCAGAACATCACAGGCTTGCTAAATTGAAACGGAATTGAATTACGGGGACTAGATGAAGAGATGACGAGATTCAGTTATAGGTCGGAAGCTCAATAAAATCGTTTGAAGACTACCTGATTTATTTATTTATTTATTTAGGATCGCCAACATTACAGGCACTGGGAATTTACATAATCATTTTATATAACTATTTAAGTGCTGTAACACTTACAGAGACAATCACTACATTAATAAAGAACATTAGATTTTAAAACACATAAACATACCAAATCAGTAAATAAGTTCATTTTCAATTGTATAATACATCAAGGAGAAAATTAATAATTAATAAAAATAAAAATTATGTCAGCAATAATAACAACACAAAAACACAGAACATGAAATATAAATGGGAATTGATAATTAGGTACATTACAATAGAGAAATACATGAATGTCAAATTGAATTTTTAAATGATTGATTTAAATAATTGAACTATTGATTTATTTTAAAGGTCCTTGATTACAGGCACTGGGAATTATTTCTTGGTAATATTTATGCAAGATTTGGTACTGTGAGCGACGCTGTAGTATCGATACAGGGTTATTTGTAAAATACTGTCTACCTCTTAGCCGGACTAGGTTAAGAACATCATAAACAACAACTTTTTAACCGACTTCGAAAAGGAGGAGGTTCTATGTTCGGCTGAATGTATGTTTTTTTTTTTATGTTGTTCACCGATATCTCGGTCAATTGTGGACCGATTTTGAAAATTCTTTTTTTGATTGAAAGGTTATGCTTCCAAGTTGGTCCCATTGAAATATTGTTATTATCTGATTATGAACTTCGAAGATAAGGGACAGAACTCCTCATAGGATCACAGAAGAACTGTCGTAACAAGTAAAATTGCTTTGTTTGTACGTGTAGTTGATGATTGGCTGAAGGAAAAGGGGGAGGGGATGTATCGGACTGATCTGATGACGAACCCAGAAGGTAAATTAATGTAATCTAACCTCTCTGTCAAGGTATTTAAGTTTGGCTGAGAGGTACTTTTTAGTGGTGGTAGGTACCATAACTAAAAAGTGTAAAATAAAAAACTGAAAAGTACAAAATAACTTTTATTAAAGTTATTTTGTACTTTTCAGTGTTTATTTAACATTGAAGTCGGTTATATTTTTTTTTGTAAATAGTTTTTTATGTTCTATGACTTTTAAAAATGTATCATACATTCGTTCATAACATTTTCATTTCTAAATGCTACGAAGTCTATGCGAAGCAAGTCATAGTACAATAGCGGAGGGGAGTGGGAATCTTGCGCGGGAGGCGTAGGTGGGTACAGCAAAATATAGAGTTGAAATGTGTTAGAACTACGAAATCTTGAAGGTTTGTTTTTGGTAAAAGTATTATGTTTTGTAAACAGTCTGAGAACAAAAGTTGTTGTTTATGATGTTAGTAATATAGTCCTGCTAGGTTATTAGTGTTTTACAAATAACCCTGTATACTTAAGCTAATAGCTGAGAGCGTCTAATAAATCGATATGTCCTTAAAGCTAGAACTACATTGCTCACACCACACGTGTGCCATACACTCCGATCTGGGCGCGTCAGTCTCCATACATTTTATATGGCAACTAGGCTTGCAGAGCCACGCGATGTCATACGCGATACAAGTCTGCCGTAGCCAAGTTACCTACTACCGTTTCGCTTCGATCCTCTTGCGTCGAACGTCTCAAGTTGGCCATGCACCCGATTCTTTTGTTCTGACAACGTGACTGAGCGTTGAGATGACGTCATTTGAAGTTTACTATAGATACCGGCACGGATCTTGAGCGCTGGCTTCAAGTTGCGCAGAAGTCAAATATCCGGTCTCTTTCGTGGTACGAAGTGAGACGCGGGGGCGGGAAGTGTCACTGATTGGCTCGCCGCGCCATCGTGTCATAGACGTCACTCGTGATACGTTTCCTGCCCTTGCTGCATGTATCTAACGACGACGACGATTGGCTCTCCAATGTACCACTCTGACGCCGAGCGCTCAAGATTCGTGTCGGTGTATCTATACTAGCGTTAACGATTGCAGATTACCAACTTGGCTAGGGGTACAGGCGTGGTCCACATGTGCGTCGGTCTAGTGTAGTTCTCGCTTTATACATATATTTACCTATAGTAGAGAAAAGTCTAGTATTTCAAAATCTCACCTTTATAAACACCCTTGCGTAACTGGAGTGGTAATAGTAGACTTATATTTTAACCTGGGTTTGTGTTATGGCACTCTATTAAGGTATTATTATTAATCAATGCAATATGCAAATCACTTCGTTAGTATTGTAATGGGATTAGGGGATTACCTATGAGAGCTCTGAGCCGCTGCGGACATAGGTATGTGTATAATCTGCATTGTACCACTATTGCGATTTGGAAATCAATCTCGTCTATTAGGTACTTAATCTGCATCATAATGCCTATCACAGTCAGTTTGTTATTGTATATTCAACTACAATGGTACCCTGTAACGCTCAATAATTGAAAGTTCCATTTAGCGATTTAGCTCCGTTATCTAAATCAGTATTTCGCGCAAACTTTTTGTGTACAAGGTACATCTAGGAAATCGGAAAATTTTGGAGGTATCTACACATATTTTACAAATGATTGATAAATGAGTTTTTCATTTCCTATGACTCTCATGAACGCAAAGTGTAACTGGAAAAACATGAGCGTGGTAGTAGTCAGTAAAAATCGGACAAGCCCTCTCGCTCCGCCTTAGAGCGGGAAAGTGCATTGGATGATACCCACCTCAAAAAGTAAAGCTGTCCTTCAAGGGTACATGTTGTATAAAATAACGATTGTACAAATAATAGTCAACACTACATTCCTACATTTTGCACTCTTAAGTGAGAGTTCGTAATCGATAAAGTTGATCGATATCATTCAACAAAATGAAATCGTTTACCGACTAAGCATCGCAATCTAGTCTCACGACTGCACCAGTGTTCGGTCCACATTTCTTGCTTTCTACGGACACAAGCTTCCTAGTATAACACACATTGCATTATGTTATCCATCGCCCTGATTGGCTAAATTAGACAGAGGCCAATTGGTTCCAATAAAGAGAATAAAATGTTATTTCTGTATCGCTCCGACTTAATCTAATTACCACTTCGTAGTATGAAATTACTTTGAACTATGGTTAGGATTATATTTTTAGGCAATAATAAAATATATTTTACACTTTCACTGTATTAAAAAATATAATATGATTTGTACACCATTTGATTTACATTGATATTATCAACTGGAAAAACATGAACGTTAAAATTTTTGTATAAGTTTCTATTACGATGCGTTATGTGAATTTTTAATGTCCAAAGTATGAAGTCCTATCAAGTATCAAGAAAGTGGATTTTTTTTAAATTTTACTCCAATCTATACAGCTTTTTATAAATAAGAATCGCTTAGAGTTGCAGACAATTATCAAATAACCATGCATTCGTGAGGAAACCGGCATGTCCTAGAACCAAATATACGACATGTGACATCCATCAATCCGCACTGGGCCGTTGATTGCGGCCCATTTCGACTTTTGATTATTCTTATTATTTATGCTAACTTATCTATTCCTATTCCTATGTATTCTGTCCTCTTCTTCAGGTCCCATATCCTTCGGCTTCGCCTCACTGGAGAGTTCGATGCACAATGTGGAGCAGACTGAGAGCATGCCCGGCAGTCCCGTCAGCCTGTCCTCGTCGCCACCGTCACCGCCGACCGGATCTGACCTGGCAGCAGTGAGGACTGTGGAGTGCGCGCATCAGACAGACCCCATCACGCAGCAGAGTCAAGTAAGTTCTGTACTTTCTAGTTTTTGTTTGTAACGTGTGCTACCAGTTCTCCAGAGAGCCTAGTGCGAGTTTGTTTGAAGTTAACGCGATCGATACGTTTATGACGTGCAGCGCTCCGTTTGGACCACTTCGAGCTCTTAACCAATCAGAGAACCAAATGCGGGAAATGTTTCGATCACGTTAACGTAAAAACAACTCGCACTCAGCGCCCTGGTGAATTAATCGTAAACATCATTCATCGAATCTTATAATCCGGAAGGATTGAGATCAAGAGCAAGATCACAGAAATTAAAAAAATAAAACTACAGAGTAGACATTTTACTGGCAACATTCACTGTTTGTCTGATAATCGAATAACTACGTCGCGTCGGACGAGATAATAAAACGCACTTCTTGGGTGATGTTAAGACAGGCATCCAGTACATTCAGAACAAGGATTTAAATTATATATGATGCAACATAGTTTTTTTATTCTTTGGTTTAGTGGACTGTACTACCCATAACTCTGTTGTTGTGAGTTTAGGAACTCGACCTAGGTAAACGCAATCAAGGTACGCTAAAAGTACGTTTTCAATCGACATTTCCCTTTGATCGTTGAAAGAAACTGACGCTAAAAAAAAACACACTTCCGCGATACGGCTCTAATATCCTTAAAGCAGTGGAAAGCTTTGAAGCGCAACTTAGAATCCAATATTACTCACAACAGAAACTGAAACTTATCTGAGTAAACAGTGAAGATGACTATATTATAACGAGGAAATAGAATATTCTCATCTAAATAGGATGTGTTATTTGAGAGTAGGATTTGTCTTAACAAATAAAGTAGGTAGGTTCTATAGCCTAGTCCCGGATTTGATGATGGTGCTAGAAAGTGACCATATTAGGATTTAATCACCACTATAAAACAAAATTGCTTTTAGGCACGTTGACGTGAATATTTTCAATACGATATTTTTCTTTATTTAAAAGTAGCTTTTTCTCGCCGCGTCGCTTGCGTACATAAAATGCAGCCTATGTCATTCAGGAATAAAGCAGCTTTCTATTGGTGAAAAAGTTTTACCAATCGGACCAGTATTTCCAGAGATTATCTCCTACAAAAAAAAAAAACATAAAAACAGTATAGATTGTTTAGATATTGCGGGCACAGTGCTGTATCGGTTTGCTATAAATTATAAAAAAATATAATTGAATCTGAGTATGAAGAATATGCCTATCAGTGATGTAACGAATATTCGCATTCGCGCGAATAGTCGCTTACTTTTACAATCGCATTCGAATTCACAAGAAACATGCGAATATTTGGCAATTTTTCTTCACAAACAAAAAAGTATTTAAGTATTGATTGAACGGATATAGAACGATAATACAAATGATGTGAAGAATGTTAAATTTCAACGAATATTCGCGAACGATATTCGCAAGTATTATTCGCCGATGCGAATAATTATATTCGCGAATATTGAATGCGAATATTGATCGCGAATATTCGTCAAAATTCAACATTCTTTACATCAGTTGTATTATCATTCTATATCCGTACAATCAATACTTAAATACCATTTTGTTTGTTTAAAAAAATTGCCAAATATTTGCATGTTTCTTGTGAATTCTGCGAATATTCGCGATTGCGAATATTCCTATATAGTATTGTTTATAGTATTTATTCAATAAAGATTTTACATAATGAAAGATCATTATTATATTGTGACAGAGATTACAATCCCATAGCAATGATATGCCTCGGTAGCCACAAATGGAGAGAGCATTGTCAACACTACTTGCGTATGAGTAGACGCCTCCGTTTACACGTAGCAACAACAACCTGTCATAATTTTACATTATCCTGTATTTATTTTTATACTGTACTAGCTTTTGCCCGCGGATTTCACCGCCTACATAAACTAGCCTATGTCACTCAGGAATAAAACAGCTTTCTATCGGTTAAAAATTTTAGCAATTGGACCAGTACTTCTAGAGATTATCTTAAATCAATATATGGAGGTACTGAAGTAGCACTTCCTATGGACGTCTCTCGGCTAATAATGATCATGTAAATATTCAAAATAATTAGAGACCTTTTTTATAGATCAATTTATTACAACTTCTTACAATAATACATATTTACAAGGAAACGTTTAGTAGCTATTTCAAAGCCATTGCTAATAGCAGGGAACACAAGATAATTTTCCAACTGTGCTTTACATAGCTTGCAGAGTTGCAGCCGTCTGCATTATTGCACTCACACACGTATGAGTTATGTACGTTGCTGAATTTTGACTGGACACATTTGAGTGGCTCGTCATACACATAGGCACATTCTCTTATTACGTTAACGTCTTGGCCAAACATAAAGTAATTTATCTGAGATAGCGACCGGCAAACCGGTCTCCCTTTATCTTCTTTGCAGTCTTTCAAATGTGCACTGTTCAAGTTATATTTGTAACATCCACGGCTGGTTAAAGATGAGCACTGATAACATTTTATGCACACTACTTTGCACATCACGGACAATATTACTATTATCGTTAGTATTTTATCATTTAAATACCATCGCATTTTATCGCATTTATCACATTTTATATAAACTATTAGTTCGACTGCTGTCAGATTGACAATTTCGTTGACTTTTCCAAATTCGAAACTCATTAGTGGCCAATGCTTTTTATTGTAGTTGTATACTTCATAGTAAGGTGCTCTGCGGCCAAAGAGTTAGAGTGCGTCTACTGAAAGCGTAACCTGGAGTTTTTTTTTTAAATTAAATTGGCAACATTGTTTTGCCGAAAAAAATCACGTCAAAGTCTATGGTTGCAATTGTCAGTTTTTGGAAACTGATGTTTATTTTTCAAGAATAATTGCTTAATTGTGGGAAAAACAATAAACAGTAACGTGCAAAAACTGCTACACACTATGGTTAATATGTTCAAACAAAAACAAGAAGAGAAAGAAGGTGTTTTCAATGAAAACCAACATTGTTTACATACGATTTCTGATTTTTAAGTTAGTATGATGTTATAATCTTGATCCTTGTCGACTAATATCATTAGATAGTTATATTAAGGATATAATGATTTTTTTCTTCTTATATTTTAAGATAATCTGACATATTGCGAATTTCATAATGGACAAAAACATCGAACAAAGAAGGCTTTTGGTGAATCGACTTAATCAAATACACATGCTATTGAGTGGTAGAATGCGTTCAAAAGCAGTTGAGATGTAATGAAAGATTTGCCTCACTCTGTCTGGTAGTGCATGAAAGTCTGCAACTGAAGTTAAAATCGCGAAAATCCTAGTTCAAGTTTGAGAGAGATGCTGCTGCAGCAGCTGCTGATCTTTTTGTGTCTCACGAGTCGATCTGTATCATTTGAAACAATCCCTGGAGTATAAAACATGTTCCCACTTGACTAATCCCAAAAGATCTGAATTTTCTCTATGCTAAATCGATTCCAACCCAACAATCTTGAAACACATTAATAGTGTTGGCGAGACGTGATGCAGTTGAAATCATGTTGACTATTTTATTTGACTATCACGGTGTTGTGCACTTGGTATTCTTGCCAGAACGCCAAATGGAAAATAAAGAATATTATTTAAATATTATATAGCGACATTTGAGAGATCAGATAAAATAAAATAATTTGGAATACTAACATTTTGTGTGTTATTGACATTTACCATACACCCACTAAATAATTAAGTCTACACACATGTTTTTGACTAGGATTTAAGTTCTTGTACAATTATTCTAAAATTGTCATAAATACAAAAAATACTCTAGTATCAAAACTTTTTTCTCCTACTATTTCAATAATACCACATTCGAAATTTTTGGTTGTAACCTCCTTTTCTCAGGTCACGCTTTCATTAGACGGACTCTAATCGAAAGTATTTGTGTTTTTTTTTTCGTGAATCTTCGGAAATATGAACTTTAGTATTTTTTTGTACAATACTTACTTACTTTTTAAATTATGAATTAACTATATTCAATTCTTAAAGTCTTTTGAAACACTTTAAGAGTGACAAGTGATTATCTTGTATAAATATATTTCTTAGGATCAAGAAGTAGGGAAAACAGGCGAAAAAATGAGGAGTAGGCTTTAGAAAGTCACTGTTTTAGGTCTTACTCGTGAGCTAGGGCTTTAAAGTTTGCTTCTATGGGGGCTATATTTGCCCCGACGTTCGTTTCGTTAGAAACACGAACGCTACCGAAGCGCACACCTTTTCTAGCTTACCTTGTACGTGTGTATTTTGTTTTGTTAGGAATATTAACTGTTAATGCTTTAATGATACATGCGCGGGCAATTATTGCGTCGATGTACATGCGTTAGCAATTAAATGCAGCGTAAACGAACAAGGATTTAACACTTTGTCTACTAATTTTAATGATGCAAAAACATTACTGAACTGTGAAAAAAAAATTTTGAGGTTATTTATATGAATTGTCGACCTTGAATATCGTGAACGAACCACAACAACCTATTCCTCATATATTCACGTATGAAAACAACTCTATTTCAGGCAACATCGCCGGTGGCGCCACCTAACGCTTCAAACACCGGTAAATCGCAAACTAAGAGCGAGAAGCGAAGTGGCAACACTCTGTACCAAGAGCTTGCCTTCCAAGACGTCGACCCAGGCATTGCTGAAGGTGAAGACGGAGATATCACAGGTAAACCACCACCACGTTTATCATCTTCACAACGTTTCGTGTGTAAAGCACATTGAGTTTGCCTTAAGATCGTGAATCATCTTGAAATCATTAATATATAACATTAATTTTAGTATAATATACTAAACCTGAAACACGTGTCTAGTATTTTTATGTAAAGAATCTATGTATTCACAACTGTAAAGTTATAAGCTTGTTATTTCAGCAAAAATACATAGTCACCGGGCCATCCAGGCAACTGAGGGGTTGTTTTGCACTTGCACCCAGTTTGCTGGCCCTAATGGCCGCTATGACCTGCCATGACGTGTGTTGTACTTAGTGTCTGCGGTCATTATCAAATCTGATAAGTGCGTTTGTTTTCGAATTTAAAATCTGATTTGGTAATACATTTAGTATTAATCGGAATCAGACATAGGTTACAGACAAAAAAGAAATAAATAAGCTTTCATAAATCAAAGTTAAGATTGTGTTTTCACGAAAGTGGCGATGCACGGTAAACGTGAAACGAGTTATTGAAGGCACTAATCAGATTATTGGATATCGACATCTCCGCCTTTGCTTTATAATTAGATTCTTCTGTGATCTGTGTCCATGTCTCCACTTCAAACGAAACGTAGTCTGAATCTGTATACCTATATTCTGTTCAAAATAACATTTGACATTTATGGAAAACTTTTTATTACTATCCGTTCAACCGATTTTGATTTTTATTACGTCGGTGGCATGACAAATGGCGGCTGCAGTAAATAGTTGGTATTGTAACCACTATTTTTACTTTCAATGCCATCCTTTATGCCCATGAAATAGAAATTAAAATCTTTTTTGTTTTTTTTTTTATTATGTATAGGCTCGCGTTTGACCACTATCTCACTTGATGGAAAGCGATTACGTGGCTGACGATGATGGAGCACGCTTGCCTAGAAGCAACGTATTCAGTTGAACAAACAGTAAAACAAGATTTTAATGAAAAAATATTTTTTCATAGCAAGCTTTTATAGCTCGGTATACCTATATAATTAATGCTCGTCAAGACGAATCATTCGAGCCCAAACTCGATGGTGTTGTGTCGTTTAACTACCAAGTTCCTATAGCCACCTTCCAGTTGCATCATCAGATCAGCTCCACGTCATAATGATTTTGCATTGTTATCTGATTTACAAATGCATGCAAAATTTCAGCCCAATCGGTAACCGGGAAGTGGGTCAAATTTAATTTGCGAGATTTGATGACAGACAAACATCGGGACAGGTGAAACTAAATAAAAGCTTGTAAAAAGGTTTTTTTAAATGTCTAATTATAACGCGAATAGAGTATATGTAATATTTGTGCTCGTCGTTTTTTGTTTTAAAAGTATATTACTGTATGCTTTCCCTAACAGGTAGTTGGGTCCATCCCGGCGAATATGCGTCTTCCGGTAAGTGCTTTGCGTATAATCTTTTTACTAATTATTATCCATTTATACAAACTGTTTTAGTTAATAAAGAGGCAGAAAAATAGATTTTTTTTTTTGATTTATTGCTAAAAAATAATTTTGTTAAGATCTGCCTTTTAGTCCATTATGTCTGAAAATAGTGTTAAATATATATAAAAAAATAATTTGCGCTTTTTGTATTCAGTGCGAATAATTGAAATGTAGTAAATGGAAATGCTTCGAACAATTATGTGCATATTATTGAATAAACAATAAGTTCGAAAAAAAAATGTCCATGCATACCCTCGTTGGGTCGATTTGCTGCATAAATAATAATAATGTGTACTTTGTAAGAACGATACCTTTTTATTCAAGGTTTTCGTGATAAACACATTTAAGTTCCATTAAAAATGACAGCTCTTGGAAACCAAAGGCTGGCTTATCAATATTTAACCTACCTACTGTTAGCTATCGTCACTCGGCATTGAAAGTCTCGAACTGTACACTTTTTAAAATAAATATTTAATACAATATGTTATGGGTTGAAAAATTTTTCATTTTTAGTTAAAGAAGACCATAGATGGCATTAAACATTTTACAAATCAAAAGACAACACCAATCTTTTCCATACATTTCTTTCTGTTGTAAAATTTTGTGATATGTGCTCTAAGTGCGAGTTGTTTTTACGTTAACACGATCGATACGTTTACCGAGTTTGGCTCTCTGATTGGTTAAGAGCTTGAAGCGGACCAATCAGAGCGCCGATCGTCATAACCGTGTTAATAGAGTAAACGTTAATCAAACTGGCCACTAGGTACTAAGCTCTTACGAGGTCTTCACAGTCAAGTGAAGTTATATACTATATATTTGCCTGTTCAAATATTTCCTATACTGAAAACAGTTTGTCTATAGTGGACAGTAGCTTTAAATAACAATAGTAGCTTCTATTTACTTAACTGGCTTTAAAAAAATAACTGCCTTCTAATAAGTGAAAAAAGAAATGCTGATCTATCACACTGTTTTGAACCCAGTGTTATATACAAGGTGTAAGGGACAGCCCTCCACAAACTTTAAGGGCTTGTTCAGTAGACGAAACTGAACAACCTACAATAAATTTTTTTTTCAGGAAACGAAAAAAAAAATTCCGCCTCACCAGGGCTGGAGGGCTGTCCCTTACACCATTTTTAGTCTGTCTAAAAAGTCAAACGACTTGGGTAAATGATAAATGATCTTTATTTTGCAAGTAGGTTTTATAAAAACACTTTTACACGCCAATTTTTTTTTTCGTCAATTAAAACTAGATGAGCCCGGTGTTTCCTAGCTGACTACCCTGAGAAGAAACACCGAAACAAACTCAGGGGTAATTATTAGGGCAAAATAAAATCTGATGTAGTCAACACTGGTTGGATTATCAAGGTTGATTAAGTTATATCTTGATCATTGCTTACTAATAGAACCTTATAAAAAGTATCGAATATAAGTATTTTTCTAATGATTTAATATTATTACGGACTTTTTAACACTATAATATACAAAAGATTTGCCTTTAGAATACACCAATGAGTGTGTATTCTAAGGCCCGGCGCCCACTATCGGTGGGCATCGGTGCGGCTCGGTACAGCTCGAGCGCTTTACGCCGGCTTCGAGCGGCTTAGGGCGCCTTAGAGCTCCGTCGGGCGACTTCGGGCGGCCTCGGCAGCCGTAAGCATGGCTAAGGATGCCGAGGCGGTCTTCGGGTAGCTCGGGTGGCATTTTCGGATCAGACACGTCGCAGAACAGTCATTCCGATCACCGCACGCGCCTTCATTATCGTATCGTACAAGTAGACGCAAAATAACTTGGCAGTCCTGAACATAGGCTCGGCGAACTTCTGCGCCTGTACATTCGTAAAGAAAACTGTTATTGGCATTTTTTTTTTTAACCAAAATACTAATAAAAATGTCCTAATACTCTGTCTTAAGGCTCCAAGTTTCTCTTCTTCTTCAGCAAGATGAACAATGAGAACTAAGTCCCAATCCACCATTATAAATACACACACATAACTGTTTTCACGGAACGTTACGAGTGACTGCTCTGCGATGTTTCTGCAGCCAGAACTATTCTTAGGCTACCCAAAATCAGCTACGGCGTCCTTAGGCGTGTTTACGACTGCCGAGGCAGCTCTCAGGCGCCCAAAGCCGCCCGAAGTCGCCCGACGCAGCTCTAAGGCGTCCAAAGCCGCCCGAAGCCGGCGTAAAGCGCTCGAGCTCTACCGAGCCGCACCGATGCCCACCGATAGTGGGCGCCGGGCCTTAAGTGATAGCATAAATCTAGAATCGTAAGAGAAATCTGATTCTAAATATTCTATCCAGCTTAATGATTCATCATCACTAGCCATACGCTTATATTCCGATCAACATCTGTTAAAGAACTATCATCGTCTCAAGAAACAAGTGAATGACAACTAAAGTTCGTGTTGCGAACAACAGATGTTTTATTTCGTTCAAAAATTCCCAAGTCGTTTTTTTTTTTCTTTGGGAACAATCAACCAGATGGTATAATAAACACAATCTCCCGCTTCGCCCCAGACTCTTGCTGACTAAAAAACCCACCCCATTCATTCTTTGCTTTTTATACCGGGGCCGAGCCTCCCTTTCGGAAGCAGACTCTTGGCCCCAGTAGGATTCGACCCGTAGGGGCCCCACCCTACGGTTGATGACAAGTCCTCGAGGCGCGGGGGAACAGTGCACGTCGTCGACGACTTGGGCTCGGTCCGGATAGTTACCGGACGGTCGGACAGCGAGCTACCCATCGCCTACGTTGGTTGGAATCCCGGCGACGGCTGTTCGTTTGACAAGTCAACAATTTGACAATTCCCAAGTCGTTTGATTTTTTAGACAGACTAAGCAAATCCTGACTCATATTGAGCCTAATATTTCTGTTATCAAATATAAAATAAAGGTTGAGTACTTGGTGATATTACCTACTAACTTTATTTAATTCAATTGTAGTTAACTCGGGTTTTTTGTCATAAGTGTGTAAATATGATTTAGTATTTCATAAATTTACATAAAAATGCTGGTTAAAAGTTTTTATTTCTTTGTATATAATTTCACCACTGAAACGTTTATTATAATATTCTCTTACTTCTAACTTTATATTTATTGCATTGTGCAATGTGCTTATGATTTTTTTTATAAGATAAGGATTATTCTTTTACCACCATGAATAGATAGATGAATCAGATGCAAATGAAAACATGTTTTGTTCGAACAAATAATCTTAATTCTTCACGCAAATGAAAAAAAATAAAGCCTTTAATTTTGTTTTAATTACATTAATTTGAGTTTTTTTTTAAATTGTTTTGGATATCGTATAGAAAAAAGACATGTTTGAAGCATAACTCATCCCAAATAAATTGCAGCAAGATAATGATTGATGAGGAAGCATCGTATGTGTCATGAATTCTTTTCACACAAATTCACACAAATTCTTTCACAATATTATATTTACAGTGGTGGTATGAGTATTGATTCTTTCTTTATAGAAATTTAATCATATTCGTTCTATCTTTAAGTTACACACCACGCCACTCTGTTATTGTTACTTCGTTTATGAAATAACTTATAATATTTTACGCCTCTGTATGTTTTATGTTCTTGTGTTTTGAGCTAGCCTCCTCTAAGAAAGCAAGCTAAGCACATTTTATTATATTGCTTAGTTAAAAGAATGCAGTATTGCTTTTACTGCTTACATTATTTAACCCTCAGTTTCTTGACAACTGGTTCTGGTTGTCTAATTTTTTGTTTTGTTACTTTATTGGGATTTTTCTAATAAATATGAGATTAGAAGTTTCGATATTTTTCAAAAACGGTTTCAGTGATCTGATTAATTGAGCTTGAAGAAAACGAGGGTTAATATAATAATAATAAAATAAACAGATGATCATCTATGTGTCACTACAGCGTATAAATGATATGATGCTTGCATAAAACGAATTCCGACAACGCAGATATTTTTCAATTATAATAGCTATGCTTGAGACCATAAACATTTATAAAAGCTACTGTAAACATATAGAGCCACAAATGAAAATAAGTATGTAGATTGAAATATGCAATTATTTTTTGCGACTTTATGTCTACCTAAAGTGGCGTCGTGTGTGAGCATTTTAAACTAGTATTCTACATTAATCAATTTTCATAAATACTAATAACTGTACGTTCTTTCCATGCGTTCTAACAAAATGTTGCATCAACGCATGATTGCAGTTAACGACAATTATTTCGGTAAGTAATTTGTAAAATATTGATAGAATTATATCACTAACATTATTAAACGTTTTATTACGATTTTGTAGTAAAAATTTCAATTATCTCATTGAAATGAAAATATGACCATCTCACACACTACGTCGCATTACGTTGCAATTATGTAATGCCAACTATAGTCGTTATGATTATTGTTAGTAAATAGTCTTACATATTTGTTGACGCGATGAAATTGTTGTTGCTAACGCATGCGGCGAAGTGTGTGACGGGCCTAACGATCGCTTGCGATTTCCAAAGCGCAAGATGCAAGTAAGTAATAGATTCATATAACTGTCTTAAGAGTCTTTTCTTCTGCTTGTCAGGGTATAAATCCTTTAAAAGAAACAAGAAGGTATAAATCCTTTAAGAGAAACATGAATATTTACTCTAGATTTTTTCAAATTGAAAATTGTAATCCATCTGATTCTACATCCAGGTAGACTGGAATCAGACTTAAATTTTGGGATAATCCTAGGCAGATTGATAAAATATTTTGATTTATAACCTCTCAGTCCCAGGCACCAGTATACTAAATACCAGACGATTTAAACTTTATTTTGTAAAAATAAGGTTTAAGTTAGCTTGTACCGAGGTGTACCGAATTCGGTACACTTGTACCTGAGAGTTTAAAGGGGTATTCTATAGAAAAAATATGTTAGTTAGAACTTCAAACACTCCAAATTTTCCACCGATCAAAAGTCTGAAAAACACATTCTTGATCCTTTCACTTGACTCAACAGGAATGGGCAAAGAAGTAGAAAATCTTATTCTGGAGAACAACGAGTTGTTGGCAACGAAGAACGCGTTGAACGTCGTGAAGGATGATTTGATCGTGAAGGTGGATGAGATGACTGGGGAGCTCGAGATCCTGAGGGAGGAGGTGGCCAACTTGAGTTCTGCGCGAGAGAAGCTACGTGATAAAGTCACCGAGCTAGAAGATGAAGTTAGACATTTGAAGGTAGGCTGGATTTTAATTGGCAGTTACAGTTGCCAAAACGGATCTTGAGCACTCGGCGTCAGAGTGGGGATCGTTTTGCGCATTCCATACATTGGCGAGCCAATCGTCTTCGTTGTTAGATACATGCAGCAACGCCGGGAACGAATTAGGAGTGGCGTCTATGACGCGATGATGATGATTTCCTTTCCCAATCAAAATACATGCTCACATTATAGAAGCAACAAGAAATATGTAACGTCGAAGATTTATGTAACTCATGATATTGTCCATGGAGTTTATTGCACGTTCTTCTTCATAGAGATCTCAGCTTCGGAACGTGCAATTTAGCTTCACTTGTTTGACTGACCGACATTTTGACAATTCAAAAGTGCCTGTATTTGATCTATTTGAAATAAACGTTTCTGATTTCATGTAGTGCATTTTGATACAAGTGGGGAATCTTTGTCATTGCGACCAAGGAGAGTTTCAAAGATTCGTAACACCCGAACGAAGAGGGAGCGGGTTGCTAGTGAATATAATAATTGACGGCACGATCGGTGCTGTGGCCGATCGGTGGTGTGTGGATCGGTGTGTGGCTGCTACGCTACGTGTCATGAGTTCGATTCCGCATGGAATAACTATTTTTATGGCCTACAGACTGGTTCTGGGTCTGGGTGTCTTCTGTATGTGAGTTTACATGTTTGTGGACGCATCCACGATACAGGAGTTACTTTTAGTATGGGGGGCACGTTTCATTTAAAAGATAGAAACATTGGCAATAAAAGCTAGGTGGATGAGGATTAGTTGTTTTTCATTGCTATTATAAAAATAAGGTTATAAGACTAGTTTCTCATGTCTCTAAGTCAGAATTAGAATTGTATGTATGTTTGTTATAAGTATGATGTTTAGTTTTTGCGTGGCCATGCGACAGGAGACGGTGAGCACGAACGCGGGCGGTGGCGACAACAACGAAGACGAGGCCGACGTTCCGATGGCGCAGCGCCGTCGCTTCACTCGCGTCGAGATGGCTAGAGTCTTGATGGAACGTAATCAATATAAGGTGAGATCTGTTTTATAATGTACCCCACTCTATCCTACGCTACCCTACCCTAATTGCAACCTTCTCTGGCTGCTGGAGAACAAAACAAAAAAATCGATGATATGAACAAATGATTAAAATCGGTCTAGCCGTTCTTAAGTTATAGCGTGACCAAGAGTAATAGAACCCCTATTACTCCGAAAGAACTTCACAATTGAAGCGCACTATAAATGTATTTTACGTCAAATCAAATGAAACGTCTACGTTTGGACACCAACGTAAGAGATATCTCGACGTCAGGCGAGATACCATCAAGAATAAGCCGCCTTCCAACGTCCAACGTGTGATACCTATACAACAATGGTGTTTTAACGTGTCCACACTGTGCACGCACTTTTACAGCAAAACAAGCACATTAGAGCACATGATCGCAACCCGTACTGTCAATAAATCAGAAACCTGTCTCAATAGCCGACTCGATGGCACACTCGGCTAGGGAGTATATTTATAAATATATATATATATATATATATCTAACTAAATAAGGAAAGGAAATAATAATGTTTATTGAATTCTTTGGTTTAGGTAGTTACAAAATTTTATTCTACCTGAACTGGGTATATATAAACCTGTATCTCAGGCAACTTGTTTAAGTGCTTATATGTTAATAATATATAAACTAAAATTAATTAAACAAAAAGTAAATAACATATAAGCAATATTATTTAGTCTAATTCTGACGAATACTTTGCTTAATCAACAAATCTGCATCACCGCAGGACATTATTGTGACACAACATTCCATTAAATATATGCATGTATACACCGTTACATTTTAATCGTTTTAATCCTTTGAACCGGTGGTTTCACTTCGATGTAACTTTAAAAAAAAAAAAACAGCAAGTGATAAGGTAATACTCGCAAAATACATGAAATAATTGGTAACGCCACGAGATAGTACCTACGTCGGTCGTTGCGGCTTTGTAGACCTACATCGCCCGAACAAGTAAGGTCATTGACTCGCTCAGCTGATCTTCACGTAAAACAAATAAAATGATTCCAAATGGGCGGACTTAACTGCTTTGTGCCTAAGACATACCTAATAAAATAATTAGTTATGCTAAAAGTGTTAGGTAATTAATTACATTACATGTAAAAATAAATCTCTACAGGCCTGCTAGAGTCTGTGCGGAAAGTAAACCGTCGTGGGATTTGAGGGCGCTGCTGTAGATAAATATCGTTTTTGTTATGTAAGCAACATTGTGACGTCATTACAGTGCGACTGTTAAATCTTGATATTTTGAAACTATGTTAGACTAGCTTCTTCCAGCGGCTTCATCCTATAATAAAAATTATCCTACTGGCTGAATTTGCTCACCTCATGAAACTGCAAAGTTATAGCTTATGTGCTATATTATTACAATGTTTATAATTAAGTTCATCTGTCTAGTAGTTTTTGCGCGACACATCCATACATACGAGTACCTCCATCCATCTTCACAAACTTTCGCATTTATAATATTAAGTAGCCTATTTATTGAACTTGCTCACGTGATGAAACTTAGCAAAAATATAGGTTATTGCAACGTTTATCATTCATCCGTTTATAAGTTTTTGCGTAATGCCGTTAATTGTGGAGACACCTGGGGGAGGCCTATGTCGAACAGTGAACGTCTTTCGATTGTAATGATGATGAACATTTAAATGCAAACACGAACCGGTAAAGGAAAATAGCGTGAAGAAACTGCTGTACTGCTTATCGAGGTAGGTTTCACCAACGACCACTTACCCAGTTCCAACGAAAATAGTTCTATCACTTTAACTGGGATCGGTCTATTATCACTGACTGGAATATTGTAGCTAGCAGCAAGTTTATGTTTACCCTAGTTAAATATAAAGGTAAAAATGGGACACACTACCACTTTCTCGTTGTCTTCCTCAGTACATTTTTCCCTTTTGCTAATCAATGAAAAATATGAACTTAATGACTATGAAAATAAAGTACACTTCAGAATTTGTAATGTTGCTTCGTAAAACATCTATTTATCACTTGTTTGTTCATCTGTTTATCTGTTAAGACCCTTTAACTCGAGAACGCTTGGAGGTACCGAGTTAAAATTAAAACCATAAACTCAAGTCTGCGGTCTTTTGAAGTTGTGAAAAAATCAGACTTCCGAGTTAACGAAAAAAAAAGATACGGCCGTTTAAGTGGCAAAAAAACATATATTTCGATACTCAAGGGAATCAAAGTTCATATGGTGAATCTCGTTGACCTAGAATCCTGGCAATATAATAAATTTGGCATAAATCAAGGTCTCATAAAACAAGTACAGGGAAAAATCTGAAAATTGTAAATTTGTAGATCAGCCACAAAAAAAAAAATTGTTTGCAATTCGGAAAAATCTTCGTAACTCAATTCGGAAATTGATTTCACAGGTAAATTTGTACAGAATCTTCAGTGCGCGAGTCCGACTCGCACTTGCCCTTTTTTATTTTAGTTACTGTATCCATAATCAAGCCTGAAAAGAAATATTCTAAGTTAGTCGAAATGCATTATAAATTTAAAGTATCAATACTCTTTATACTAGGCATCGAAAATATTGACCAAAACAAAATAAACAAATATAGTCATGTTTAAATGAATTTCCGTTTAATTTATATATATTTGGAGATAACAGGGACAGGAGTTCACCTAGGAAGTCTAAAAACATTAAAATAAAAGTGTTACGTACCAAAAATACAGCATACCAATGTTTCCCAAGTTCGTGACTTTGTTTTGATCAATAATGGTGTGATTTGCCATTTGTTATCTTTGGCAAAACTGTGATATATTAAATATTATTTCCCTTGCAGCTCAGTGAAATTTTTTATCACATTTCTGAAGATTTCAATTAAAAATCACAATAAAATAACATAATAAGAAAACCGGTGTCAACATTATATGACGTTTGGTATTTGACGGATGGCTGGGTTGGGTTGCTACTTAAAATCTTTAATGTTGTTTTCACTTTACGCCACGACGGTTCTTTTATCGCACAGACAATAGTTATGGCGTATTTAAAAATGTGGAATCAATAATTTTGATTACAATGATTTAAAAAAAGTTCTATTTCGTACCTAAATCGCCTTTGTATTTTTATTTATTTATCACTTAAACGGCACGTTAAATTGTTCATAACTAGATACCTAATCAAAATTATTTACAACAATTAATAAGAGTTCTGGGTCAATGGGTCGTCTTAGGGGCTGTTATAAACCTAATAACTAATCACCTCTGGATCATCACTGGTTAGATAGACTTCACAAGAGCATAGCATTCCTTTGGGTACATAATCTTGCACGTTTAACGCAAAGATTGCAAGTAGTTTGGCACTAAAAACGTCGAGCCGCCTGCGCATCAAGTCCCGCGATTTCGTCACCAACTCCAGGTTGGAATACACGTAATTCCGAGACGCCATAATTTTCGCGCGACGACACCACACCTATGACGTCTTGAGGGAAACTGAATTATTCCATGACGTGTGTCACTCACGCGCTGCACTTAGCGCGCGGGGAGTGCGGGGCGCACGGGTCGCGCGCTGCGTCGCATGGCCAATCAAATAGGGTTTGGGGGCGTGTTTGATCTAGGATTGGCAATTTTTTGCGAGTCCACGTTGACTAGGCGAATGCATTATTATTGTTATTGTGGAATGGTGCCTACTAACGGTTTGCATTATTTATTCACTCATGCGAGAATTGGTTCGAGTTATTAAAAAAAAGTATTTTTAATTTTATCTTTACAAATCGATAGTGTTTCATGCACCGGTTCGACCCTCCACGGGATTAAAATGATTGAAATGTAACTGTGTATATTTTTTTGCGATGTAACGGTTATATAAACTAAATTGTATTAGCACAATCAGTAAAATTATTAATAGCTTTTGCCCGCGGCTTCGCTCCCGCTCTTCCCTACTCCACCCTACTATACCCTACTCTACCCTACTATACCCTACTCTACTCTACCCTACCCTACTACCCTACTCTACCCTTCTCTACCCTACTCTACCTTACTCTATCCTACACTATCCTAATTTACATTTTTTTTCCATAAGAACCTTCTCCTCACATTAACAAAAACAACAAAAAAAAGAATTCGCGAAATCGGTCCAGCCGTTCACGCGTGATGGCGTGACCAAGGGAAATAGGGATTCATTTTTATTTATATTGATGTATTTTTGTAATAATTTCCAGGAGCGTTTCATGGAGCTGCAAGATGCAGTTCGCTGGACCGAGATGGTCCGCGCCAGCCGCGTCGACTCCACCATGGACAAGAAGAACAAACAAAGCATATGGAAGTTTTTTAGTAACCTCTTCAGGTAAATACTGGGGGACGGCAGATGTCGGTGTACTGCGTACTCTGACTGAGGCATCACTAACACAGGAACAGTTAACAATGTAAAAATTGGCAATAGAAGAAAATATTGATCCTAGACCAAAATTACAAGACGTTCGGCGTTGCACCACTGGTACATAGTGGACATCCCACCCATACGTACAAAGCGTTTTGGGAATTCCCTGCCGAAGTCTGTGTTTCCTGATAGCTATAATCTAGGGGTCTTTAAGTTAAAAGCGAGTAGATTGCTTATAGGCAAGCGTGTTCCTTTGTCGGCCACATCATCGCTTACCATCAGGTCAGATAGTGATCAAACGCGAGCCTATCCTAACCAATGAGGATATGAGATAAAATTAATAGAAAATACTTTCGGCTTCTGACTTGAGCCTTAAGCCTGAAAACTTGTCGAACTTTGGATTATAAGATAGTGAGCACATCCTTGACTATAAATTCTCAATACATAACCGGTTAAAAAAAAGTACGCAGTACACCGATGTCTTCGATGTTAATATACAATAATTAATTATTGGTTTACTAGTAAAACCACCAATAATGTACCAGTAAGTTGTACCAGTAAGTAGGATAGATTGATGGACACAAATGGATCACATGACCTGTGGTCTCTGGAAAAAGTAGAGAAAATCAGGAAATTATATCTTTGAATCATAAGCGCTTTTAGATTGAAAAATTCAGTCCTTTAGGCATTCGGAATACTTGTTTGGTTTTATTCCTGGCCTTTTATTCTTACATAGTGTACATGCCTTACCCACCTACATCTGTAAAACATCAGCAATGTCCTGACTCACCCACTATCTCATCAACGTCCTCATCAGCAAAAACCATTGGACTCCATGCTTTTATCTACATCTACACTAATATAATAAAGAAGTAAAGTTTGTTTTTATTATGTTTTTTTTTGTTTGTAGGAGGTAGTCTCTGAAAATACAGGTCCGATTGCTAAAATTTTTTCACCGATAGAAAACTGCTTTATTCCTGAGTGATATACGCTATATTTTATGTAAGCGCAGCAAAAGCTAGCTATGAATGTATTAATTTATCGAAAACCAGGAATCTTCTATCAACTGGAAAATAGGTACGAGCCTATTTCACGAGTGACATAGCATAGTGACATAGGCTGTATTTTATGTGCACGGGTGAAGCCGAGGGCAAAAGCTAGTTATCCATACAAAGAAAAAGAAAAAGGTGTTTAAAGTTTGGATTGAGAAATACACACTCAAGCGGGTGCAGCCACTGGAAAAAGCTAATTTCTAATAATACTTTACATCTTTATTCCTAGTCGAGTCTATTTCGTCATACTTATGTATTTACGCTGCTTAGCGCTTGAGTTTTTCTTTGTTTTATTTATTATTTTTATGCTGTGCTTAGTCTATTGAAAGTTCCCTAATCATATGCAAAATGTAATAATCGATATTGCAAATGCGCGATTCAGTTAGGTTTACTAAATTGTTTTGTTATAGATTATTCGATTCAGTTCATATTGAAAGAGAGCTTTAATTTGGCTTAGTTCAGATTTTTGAATGATACCTTTTACCTCTATACTATGTTATATGCGAATAATATTTGGATTTTTATGCATAGCTTTGCGAATTGCGATTACCATTTTTATTTTATGTTTTGTTCGCATAACATGCATTTGCCACATTGACAATATATTTGAACAAAACCTGTATAATGAGTATGTTTTGGTTTGTGATGATTCAGAGGCGTATTTGATTAAATTGACGACAATGTTGCAGTTGCTGTCTTAAATGCTATATGATAACAATGGTATTGGTTCATTGAATTTGTTTTTTTTTTGCGAATATTTATTTGGTTTCCATTTTTATTGTTAGACTTAGCTATTCGTACTCGCTAACTATTATAAGTGGTATCTGTTCTCGAAAAAGAAGACGGGGACACTTCCTACCATGGGGCTTGAGAATTGTGAAAAGGGACAAAAGGTGTGTTTTCAACAATTGCCCAAGTTAAATCTTGAAAAGGTGTAAAATACCCTTTATTTAATTGAGTTATCAGAACTTATCTTTATATTTGCTTAAGGTTTTGCAAAGAAAAATATATGATTGTGTAATTTTATGAATTACCTTATGTTCTGGTCGAAAATTTGTAGCGACTGTGTTTTTGTTTCAAAATGATAAAATTGTTAATTATGTAATAATTTCCGCGGCATCGAAGCAACTAATTCTTTTCTGGCGAAGGTTTGAATATAATATAAACATAGGCCAGGGCTAATTAATGAAATTGAAATGTTAAATCATGTATGTTGCTCGGCGAAGGGGTACAAGCTCAGCATCAACCTTTTTTAATTAATGAAATTGAAATGTCAAATCATGTATGTTGCTCGGCGAAGGGGTACAAGCTCAGCATCAACCTTTTTTTTGTTTGCACAATATTTTATTTTGCTCTCATCATAGTATCTAGTAATTACCATCCACTGACAAAGTTAATTATTCTCCGTATTATTTTATTTGAAGAATGTGACTGTAAACTAGGAAGTCCCTTTCTTAAGATCACCATCTTGACCATGCATTAAAAACTATACGCCAATAACAACGACACACCTTTCGTTCGCCAAATATCCGCTTAACACTTCAGAGAATACGTGCCAGTTGTTATGTAATGACAATCCTAGGTCTACAACTACTTCTCTTTACCTAACTATACCGTCACCTTCAACCCTACGCTAAAGGCAGAGGGTATATTTTTGAACGTCACTTTAAACCTCATTGCAGCACCGGCGAGCGTCCACAACGACCGCTTTCGACGCCCCATCTCCGCGCAGTTGCCGCTCCGCAGCCCTCCCTGCGCCACTCTCGGACCCAGGCCGACTTCTTCGAGACACAGCTGACCGATCATCACCACAACAGACGCCATGAGAGGAGCGAGCAGTTCCGCCAGGTATGTTGAAACTTCCCCTTAAAATATAAAGGTAAATGTTAGTAAGGTAAATGTCCTCAAAGTAAGGCTGCCCTTCTGCCAGAGACTTAGAGGTAAAGCTAGGCGGCGACATTTTAAAGTTATGATGGTTCTAGTGTGACCTAGTTCAGACTCCAGCCTTTGTGAGAAGGTTTTGGTCTTAGGTAAAATTTATAAATAAACTTCTGTTAAAATGTACCTTTTTGAAAGAAATAAATTATATTATTATTAATGCAATGTGTGTCAGAAACGTGGCTTTGCAAGATACCGAACGTTTTTCACAGCAGCATTAAGGTGGCATAGTAGATATCCATTTGAAGTGTATGTGAAAACTTCGTGTAAATACTATCTTTGTCAAGAATCTACAATAATTCATTAATGTGTCCCATAACTTGCCTAACGAGTAATTGTTATACCTACCTATTGTATTGGTTTTCATGCCCAGCACTTGATTAGCAAATCCAAATCTAAGTGTGCTTAGCATCCTTATTCTTTTTTTTTTGGGTTCCGTACCTCAAAAGGAAAAAACGGAACCCATAAGGGATCACTTTGTTGTCTGTCTGTGAAGACCCTTTATCTAGGGAACACGTCGAGGTATCGCGTTGAAATTAAAATAGTATACTCAGGTCTGTGGTCCTTTGAAGCTGTAAAAAAATCAATCTTCGAAAAAAAAGATACGGTTGTTTATGTCGCAAAAACGGGATCCTTGGCACCAAAAGTGTTAACCTGAGCAAAAATACGCTACGATATCAAAATCCTACATACATCCATCGATATGCAGCTTGTACATCTCTGTCGGAAAGGCAGCCCAAGACGAAGTATTACGAGTAAGTTGTAACTGTTACCGTAGACAGCGAGAGCGTGAATCGCAAGTCATGATTTATATTTTTGGTCAAAGTAATCGGTAACTCGATATGCGGTAAAAGTAACATCATGCTAGAATACTTTTTACTGTAAAACTTATTTCGTTATATCGAAAATTCCGTGTGTATGGCAAACATAGCAGTCCTTTGATTGCCTGTGTTATGCGCCTAAGGCCGTTCATACGAGTACATTGCGAAAATCAGTAAAATGTTTAACTGTTTAATTTTGGGATGACTTTGCATTGGCGTTTTGTTTTTAATCTCATTAACGTGTAATCCTAAGATTTTACCGTAAAATGTCGTACTGAGCTTTTTCGTGTTTACGGAGTCAGCATCGGTCCATATTATAAGCAACCCACGCTTTAAATTTTTTATATAAATTCCTAAAGTCATTTTCACTTGTCAATTTACAATAATTACTAGAGAAAATCATTATCGTATTGTTGGGTATTTACTTATGTGGACCTATGTATTGAGATCTTTATTTACTTTTCGCTGTATGTACTTGTCTTGCGCCGGCATTCTACTTACATTCCTATTGGGCTGGAAATATTTACTTCGTAAGCTTTAAAGTCGTTCCTTGTATATTTCTTCCTCTATCTACACATTTCCTTCGCTTCACATTTTTGTTTTATAAGTTATTATGTTTAATATAAGTATACATAATGTATTTGCACTATAAATATAACTAGATACGTATTCGCTATACATATGCCACCTCGTTTCTTTCATTCCGACGAAATCTTAAGTGTTTGCAGTTTAATTTTAAAAACCTAGTTTATTATTCTAGTTTTTACGTAAGTATTGTAGATTATTGTTATAAAAAGTGTTTTGCTTCAGAACAGTAGTAGGTCAAAAATGGGAAACTAAACATAAATGTTAAAACACGTTAACTACATAAAAATTATAGAATTCATTCGAAATATTGCGTAAATTAGCGATTTACGCAATATTTCGAATGAATTCTGTACTGCCTCAAGTTTAGACAAATACGCACTCGTGCAGCTTGGTTTCTGGGTGTTTTTGGTATGCATACATATTTTATTCAAGTAAGAATGCAACAACTTTAAAACTGAGAATGACAGGATAATGCCCAAATTAGTATAAAGCTCTTCCCCAGCTACCCAGAATGCAGATTTTTGCCATTCGTTAGCTTTTTATTTCCATTTTTAAAATAACTCATATAAAGCATGGGTTCAAAAGTTATTAGTCGATATATATATTAAAGATGGCATAACAAAAGGAGGCCGAATTAAAAAAATCTGAAGCTGTTCACCCTGACTGTACGCTGCGTAAACATAGTTGAAACTTTTGATTATAAATTAAAATTAGTAAGTTTATTTATGAAATAAAGCGTTTCTTACCTTTAAATTTAAATAAAACAAATTGTACCTATGTGAGATATCGTCGAAATTTTTCTATTCGTTTGAAAGATCTATCGATTCCATATAGAAAACAGTAACAAAATTGCGTTACTCAACAGTACGGTAATTCAACAACACAATTAACAATTGGTCAGAGTTAAATATTCAGTATTTTTTAATAGAAACCATATAGTATATTATATACACCGCTAAATTTTAATCGTTTTAATCCCGTGGAGGGTCGATCCGGTACATGAATCACTATCGATTTGTAAAGATAAAATTAAAAAATAAAGTACCTTTTTTCAAAACTCGTATTGATTTACGCATGTACGAAATTAATTTCTTTAAGAAAACGTCAGCTGAGCGAGTCCAATGACCCGTAGGTAGTTGTCGGCGTTGCGTACAAACTTTCTGCAGGTCATTGGACTCGCTCAGCTACTGCGGCTTTGCTGGACAGTGCGCATCCGAAATGTGAAATTTTCCATGACTCTGGTGCGTAAATCAGGCTGATGTTAAGGCTAAAGTTGGTAATCACCCAGTTATAACGCCCGTTTACGGACATGATGCATATATCAGCATCACTCAACTCTACCATTTTGAAGGGAACATATATATATATCCTACGAAGACATGACTCAAAAGGCTCTTTATACGAGCAATAAGTTTTAATAAAAAAATAAATAAATGATGATACGTAAACTGACTTATCAACAAAAAGTCCTATTTTTTACTTTATTTTAACGTGTCCTCTAAAAGATTTCAAATTAGTATGATAATTATTTAGGATAGGTCGGTACTTTCTCTGCATTCTTCAGGGTAACAAACGGGCATGATTCTTAAGTCGAAACATAATGTTCGACGTGAGTGAAATTATTCAAAAATCCTATTTTTAACTACTACTTAGTTCTATAAAATTATAGCATAAATGCCATTGCCACAACACCAGTAGAGCATTCACCCGCGTAGGCTGCAGCTTATCACCACAACCTAATCCCGTCGCAGCAGAGAGACGCTTCTCAGTTCACTCGTCTGTACATCTTCTACATACAATCATTTTGTGTGCTGTCTCGTGTGTGCCTTCTGTGTACCCAGTGTTCTGTTTGTGTTTATTTTCATTTCTTCCTCTCCCTGTACCTAATTTCCTTTCCTTTCTTTTGTTTTCAGCTGAATCAATGACGGCACGTTTTTCAAGTTATTGAACAGTGCTAGTGACTTTAAGTGATATTAGTTATAGGCATGTGTATAGTGTTTTTACGTATTTATAGTTACATTTTTTTAAATCGCTAATTAAATATGTACGTTTATATTTGTGTTTGTTTTACCTGCTTTACCTTGAAACATGTTTGGGTGATGTCGTTCTCGTTGGGTTGATATCGTACACATGTGCGTGTGTGCGTGTAGGTGCGGGCTCACGTTCGCAAGGAGGATGGGCGCACGCAGGCGTACGGTTGGAGCCTGCCCAGTAAGACCGGCCAAGGCCCCAAGGGTCCCAGCTCGTGTACGTCGCTATCTTCGGGAGGGGTCCCTGTTCCCGTACCCGTGTTCTGCAGGTCAGTGACGATATCCTGTACGTTTATTACTCACGAGAAAAGTTTCTCAACGACCAAGGTGGGAATGTTCGTGCCCAACTTGTAGGTATATCGCCAGGTCATTGCAATAATGTGTTTATTCATATGCTGTAAACAAAGTCTTGCTTTGATTGATTAAATAAATCATCTTACCGTGATTATTATGCAGAATGCCAGGTAGTTGTCAGTAAAAAAAACTATGAGAACAACTTCGGTTTGATAAGTCGAATAACATCTTGAATTAAATGTAAACGTGCACCTCTCTTAGCTAGTATAACCTTGTAGGAAAGATGGTCAATACCTCATTTATACCAGCTTCTGTTATTGAGTTTTGCTTAAAAAAACGTATAATTTTCAGACCTATAGCAGAAAACGAGCCTCGTATGACGCTGTTATGCGCGGCCGCCGTCAATCTGAATGGAGGTCGCACCCCTGATGGCGGCAGCATGGTTGGAGAAAGCGTCTTTTATGCGAATCCAGAGGACAAGGCTCTTGAAAACACCATGTCTTTGGGTAAATATTTTAATATGACAGGTACTTAAACTCCCACTTCATGCTTAGATATGTTTTTTAATCAATTATGGCTTAATACCTTATCGGATTGGTACGAAATTAGATTGTAGAATATGACTTGAATTAGGACATGCGAGTGGTCCATATATGCCACGTACGCATCACGGTCATTTCTCCTGATCACTTAAAAAAATTTTTGCGTGAATCTTGCGGCGCGGCGCCAAACCAAACTCTTTTAAGATTTCCTTTGGAGTGCAAGCAAAAATGACTTAGCGGTGGTTAGGCGAAAGTGTCTTTGATGGTACATAGAGTTCCAGATCCCATAGGAGTGACTATGGGATCTGGAACTCCTTCCTGGATACTTACTCATTTAACAGACATACACATAAACCTGCCCCGGGGTAAGCCCTTTATTGAAGTACTGAAAAGTTCTCCCACCTTTCTAAATAAATTAGGTTGCAACACTACTTTGATCATAGCAACTCGTTTTAGTCAGTAAAAGTCTGACACTCCCTCCCGCTCCAACCATAGCAAAAGAGGTTCTTGGATGATTTCCCACGTAAAAAGGGGGCTCCAGTTTTTTTCGCCTTACCTTCACCACTGTTTCTTACCTCATAAAAGACAACCAAAAAATAGTTCTTTTTGCAGATGACCCTTCTTTATTGTTAAAACTTAAACGTTAGCTAGTTACTGACGATATAAATACCGTTCTCTCAAAAATATCAAATTAGAAGCTGTATTATGATAGAATAGCATAAACTTTATTGTACACCTATCTAGTAACAAAACTTTTAAAATAACTTACTTCTATGGGTACAATGACGGTCTTATCGCGAACAGCGGTATCTACCAGACAACCTTAGGATGGATTGTTAGAACTTAAAATAAAAAGGGGTTTATCTGCGATGTACTGCAAATTAATGAAATATTTTACATTAAAATATTTATTACACTATACATAGATATGAAATGATATATGATGCTTTAGATAATTTAATAGATTTCATCATAATCACCACTAATACACACTTCCCTACAGCATACGAGATGAGCAAGGCTCAGTCGGTGCATTCGCCCGAAGTGGAACAAATAAACCAGCAGCTGCAGTCTACTCAAAACGTGGAGTACACTGAAAAAAACCTTTCATCTCTCGTCTGGATATGTTCTAGCAATCAGAATAAAGGCATAGTTATGGTAAGCTAAGCATTTGTTATTTTTGCTTTATTTGTTACCCAGGTCACACATGTAATGCTAGAACTACACTGCGCACACGTGTTTCACACACGCTGATTTGGGTGCGTCGGTCTCCATACATTTTTTTTTAGGAAACTAGACTTGTAGGGTTACACTTGATCTCTACGCTACGCTACGTCGTTCTACGTACAAATCAGGCGTGTTACACGTGTGCGCCGGTCTAATGTAGTTCTAGTTTACAGTGCGTTTCACTTATGAAGTTCCTTCGCCGTAATGTTGGCTCCTGTCTGTCTACAGAAAAAAGAAAGGAAAAAGAAAAGAGTTGCCCTCTCTACCAAAATTGTTGCACGAAATGCGAAATAAAATCTATTTTAACCACTTTATGGAGAATTATGAGGGGAATAGGATTTTATTTAAAAAAAAGCAGGTCTAAAAGGAAGTTGTTAGTGGAGAGGTACGATATAGAGGCGTGGCGTTTTCATTATTTGAAAAAATATGCAGGACAATCGAAATGGATCCCAGTGTGCTTTATTCAAAAATAGTTTTTACAGTTTTCAAAAGAAAAGAAAAACAAAATTATAAGGCAAGTGTTGAAACTAACGAAATATCAGTTAATCTCCCTAATATTGAGTAATTTCATTGCTAAAAAAATATAGCAATGAAATGTTATATGTTTTTCCTTATTGCCAATTTTTTTAATTAAAATTAAAATTTACCGTAATGGTAAAGGAACTTCTTATGTGAAACGCACTTCTAGAATTAAAATTGACAGGCTATTGACAAAGCCTGTCACTTTTCTTATTCGTTTCTTCATTCAGGCAAGGCAAAGCACTCATATCACACCAAGTGTTCTTCAGTTCTCATATTTTTCGTATTTAAACGTACTATTACAGGTCGCGCGATGAATCAAGATCGCTCGGCAAAAGTGGAAGGGGCATGCGCAGTATTCAATTCTACGGTCTATTTGGCGACGTACGGGCGGGTGTGCGCCGTCGGCGACACGTCATTGGTAGATAGAGTCGCTCTTCAATTCCCGCGTTGCGTTCTCGCCTCTCATTGGATACTGTTGTACTTGGGTACTGTTGCGTACAGCTTGTGTTATCGTAATAGTAATACGTAGTCGTAAAAAAAAATGGTTAAAAATA
This sequence comes from Mythimna ferrago, assembly GCA_910589285.2. Taxonomy (NCBI): domain Eukaryota; kingdom Metazoa; phylum Arthropoda; class Insecta; order Lepidoptera; family Noctuidae; genus Mythimna; species Mythimna ferrago. The sequence goes on along the minus strand of OU342673.1, from coordinate 29,410,491 downwards.
AAGATTTAAAACGGCTAGCCAGAAAAATGGTTTACGACGTGAATTATTACGTTAAAGAAAGAAACTAACGAAATTATTTTTTTTTAATTTTATGTTTTATTTTATAATTTTTATTTTTTTGAATTTACCTACTTACAAGATAAATTACAATCAAAAACTAGTGTTATTTTATGTTATGTTACTAAGGTTCAAACATACGAAATTAAAAATAAAATCCTAACATACTAAGAATTTCTGTGCGCAATTGTACACATGCGCCGATTGCCCCCACTACTTTCACCGAGCGATCTTGATTCACCGCGCGACCTGTAGTAAAGATAATAAACAAAAACTTTTGCATTATGTTCACGGAATTCTGTACTCACAAATCTAATCAGGAATCCGTGTTTGTGCAGCTAGGGTTTAGAAATAGATGCGTAACGGTAAACTAAGGCCTACTGTCCACGGACGCGTAACTTCATAGACGCGTATTTGTCATTATACGCTTCGTACGAGTATATGCCTGTGTGAAGCTTACATAGAAAACTATAAATCCCTTTTGGCGAAACAGCAACGACACGACGGCTGCACGTTGCTACGGCAGCATCGTACCGTCGTGACGTTGGTGGTGTCCAACTTGTGACCTTTTTTAAATATTTTTGGGAAAAAACATTATCACGGTGTAAAAATTATTGTAATCGATTCAGTTACTAATTATGAATAAGCAATATAGTTTCCCATATACTAAAAATAATGTGTCATATCTACCAATAGCTAATGTCTAACACTACACACACTGCTTCATAAAAGCTTATCTTTAATCAGTTTTCGAAAGAACACGTAATTCATATTACCAAAAGTCTAAAAAAAGGGCCAAATGCAGAAAGTATAAGCTTTTATTATTATGTATAGGCTTGCGTTTAACCATGTTACACTAAGCTTTCGATATAATTCCAGATTATTGACGCGAACAATCCAGCAGAGGTGATAGAATCGTTTCCAGTGACGGACAAGCATATTCTATGCGTTGCGTCCGTACCGGGCGCGGTGGCCGAAGACTACAGGGATTACCAAGAAAGAGCCGCAGGCTCCACCGACAAGAGAATGCCTGTATGTATATTTATTTCCTTTTATTTTTTATTTTATTGGTCACAAAAAACAGTTACATTCTAGAGAAAATACACAAAAATCCTGAAAGATAGATGCACAAACATGTAACCCACTCCAATGTCCACATCTTAACATTTGAATAATAGAAGTGAACGACTGTGGTAAGAGTTTACAGAATACAGTGCCTTCTGCGAAACCTTCATGTATAACAAAATAAAATAGAATAGAATAGAATAAACTTTATTGTACACCAAAATAGTAACAAATTCACAGAAACTTAAATCATAAAATTTTAAATTTAATTCAATTATTCTTAATTCCATCAATATTTTTATTTCATTCAATTCAGTACAATTTATTATAATTCAATTTCTTCTTCTTCTTCTTCCTGCCCTTATCCCATAATACTTGGGGTCGGCGCAACACGTTTTCTTCTTCCATTCTGTCCTGTCACCCGTCAAACTATCACTAACTCCCTTTTCTCTCATATCACTTCTCACACAATCCATCTATTTTTTTTCGGCCTTTATTATAATTCAATTTAATTCAATATTATTTATTTTAATTCTAATAACCCGAAGAAATGTAGTGAAAGTGAAAGTCTGAACGTGGCTATAGTGAATAGAAATCAGGTGTGATATGGGAATGTGATGGGGAGGAATAAGAAACTTGTGAGTAAGGTTTTGAGTATGAATGGACTACAATATCACCACAATCGTGGAAAACACCAGAATGAAGATTGCACAAATTCAGGAGGCATGATAGAGAGAAAGGAGGCCTATAACTGTTTGTTTTTCCAAGATTAAATAATAACACGTATTTTCTGGAACAAGTTTTGTGAAATATTCTAGTGACCGTTCAGGCGTTATCTCTTTTTCGAGTTTCCTCTTTAAAAAAACATTGCGTTGTATGAAACAACAAGCTTTTAAAGTTAAACAATGGCCGACGTTGCCGTTAGACGGCTCGAGAAGAGCCCTCTTAAGTTATCATTGACATAATTATGCGTTTTTTTGCTAGCCTTTTGCTGACCAACTACTGGGCAATAGCGACCCTCCACTCTTTCCATATTTAGTGAGCCCGCTTCCTCTCACCTGTTTTGGCGAAATCTGTTCATATCCTTTGTGGTATTCCTTCGTGGTATGCTGCAACCCTGTCTCACGGTTTCAGGGCACCAAATCTGTGCTACTTTGGCCCACACTTTGTGGATCATGTGGCAGAAATGTGTTATTGTCTGCCCAGTCCCATTTAAGACGGGCAGTCTTTTGGATATATGCATTAGTTGAAGAATAGAAGAAGAAAACTTGTTATGCCGAGTTAAGTGGGGCAGGAAGGTGGTAATGATAAGTGACATCTATTAGTTCCTGTAACGTGCTGGTTTTTTCTTATTGATTGTACAGCATTGTTTAAAGAAGTTGTTTGAGGAATGAAATTATGAAAGGTAAAGGACTGCGTGATAGTGTGAAGGCTGTAAAATAAAACAAATCCTTACTAATATTATAAAAGCGAGAGTGAGTTTGTTTGTTTATTGGTTTGTTACGTCTTCACGCCTAAATGGCAAAACCGATTTTGGTGAATTTTGGTATAGAGATAGTTGGGACCCTGGAGACGGACATAGGCTATTTTTTTTAATAAAAAAGTGAAGTGAGAAAAGAGGGAGAAAGAGGGAAGGTCTTTTATGTACGTGGGCGACGCCGCGGGCGAAGCCGCGGGCAAAAGCTAGTATAAAATAAGAAGAAGAAGGATTGATAATCGCTAAACGCAGCGCCAAAAGAACACATGCGAACGAAACCCACTAGATCGAAAATTATGGTCAGATCTTCACGAAAACAACATCCTTGGCAGTTTTAGATATTATAAAGCCACTTTACGGCTCCAATTAGCGGCGATTAACGCCGATTATGAAACTATTCAGCAATTCCAAAAATTATCTGCTTGCTATCGTAAAATTTTTGTCGTAGAGTGAAGTCAAAAATCTTATTTTGATCGCGTAACAAAACAAGTAAAAATTTATCTTTTTCTGCTGCAGTCACTCTTCTGCGCTGGCAGAATAGACTCAGTCGACGTTGCACCAAAGAACAACGTCGTCGGTGAAGAGAACGGTGATAAGGATGCCGTCATTGTTGGAACTACACGCTTAGTAAGTTGTTTGAATTGTTTTTTTTTTTATTGAATCTATATTATCTTATATATAAAATTCTCGTGTCACAATGTTCGTTCCCGTACTCCTCCGAAACGGCTTGACCGATTCTCATGAAATTTTGTGAGCATATTGAGTAGGTCTGAGAATCAGCCAACATCTATTTTTCATACCCCTTAGTGATAAGGGTTGTCCACCCTTAACATTTTTTACTTAAAAATTATTTATATGGCAAAACAACGTTTGCCGGGTCAGCTAGTATTATATAAAAGCAGTAAATGACTGATTGACATATCAACGCACACCTGAAACTTCTGGGACTAGGAGCGTGCAATTTTGCAAAGAGAGGATTTTCCAAAATGTACCCCCTAAGAGGATAATACGGGGTTCTAAAGTTTGTATGGACGATCTACTTTCACGCCGGCAAAGCCGCTGGCAGAAGCTAGTTAAAAATAATGTAAACTTCTGTATTTATGTTATAAACAGCAGAGAAGACATTTAAAAAAACATATATTACAAACGTACGGTTCAATTGACTCCAGAGGAAACGCCGCAACTACGCGACGTCTGCGCCGCGTTGTCGAACGCCCACGCTGCACAAACGCTAGTGTGAAGGCGGTCTTAAAGACATCATGGACCCCTGAGTTTTATTGAGCTGGGAAATCATCAGATAATGTGCCCCGTTCTGGGGAAGCGAGAGGGAGTGTCAGACTTTTACTTACTAGCACCCACCCGTGTTCCCTCAGTTGCCCCTTGCGTGTCAGGGCCGCGGTAACTCTTATAAATATTCCTGCAGATCAACCCCTGATCGTATTACAATTTACATATTCGCAAAATGCTATAGGCTACTCTACCTGGTCTGTGAGAGGGCGAATAGGCTACAAGAGTGAAGCCGCAGCTACTGCCAATTTGGCACATTTACGTTGGCCTCGGAGCTTAGAGTTGCTGGATAGGGAATCTGTTTACAAATATTGGGATATATAAGGTGGACCAATGACCTGGTAAAAGTAGCGGGAATCCTATGATTGAGAGACGCACAGGTCCGTTCATTGTGGCGACTCTTGGGGGAGGCCTATGTCCAACAGTGGACGTCTTTCGACTGAAATGATGATGATGAGGAATGGGAAAAAATGAAGTGGCCTAGTAGGTAGGGCTAATGCCTGCTAAGACTGCACGAATGTTCGTAAAAATTACCGTGGACATATAATGCACATTCTGAAAGTCTAACATTCCCCTCATTCCTCCCAACGCGGGAAAAGTTATTGGTTTATTCCCCACCTATAAACAGGGATAGGAATTGATAATCTTAATTAGGCCTGCTTGTATTTTATTTACATCCTAATATAGAATGCTTCAGCGGTTTTAACCAGTTTTTCCACCCGTCAGGTCAAAGCCGCCATCCTGACGCCGCCAAGCACTCCAGTGAACGAACCAGAGCCAGCACCGGAGCCACAGAGCGAAGAGCCGGTCGTGAAGAAAGTGGACGAAGCCGATCCCTCACATCCGGACAGTCCACCGCTCAGCTCTACACCTATTAACGGTAGACCTGGTTTATAAATCACAAATTGCATTGTCATGAGAAACAAATGTGTGTCTTAAAATTTTAACACAATCGAACACCGGGAACTCTGTCAAATGTAACACATCATCATTTCAGCCGAAACACGTCCTCTGTTTGACATAGGCCTGCCCCAAGCGTCGACACTATGATCGGTCCTGTGCGTCAATGTAACATATATCACTTACATAATTTAAAAAACTGGATAGTTGTAGCTAAATTAAAGTAATTAGAGACAATAGAAAGACAGAGAGAGAGAACTCAGTTCGCTTAGGGTTTAATGAATTAAATGAATTGAAAGGTAACAAGGAGCTTGTGGGTAAATATTTAATAGCCACAAAGATAGATCTTAAGAGCACGGCGACAGATGAATTTTTCATACAAACGTAATACCACGCTCATTTGCAATTGGAGTATATTTCCAACATATTATGATGTTATTCGGTTATAGACGATACTTATCTAGGTTCCTACATCTTTCTTTTAAAAAAAAACTTGCCTAAAACGAAATTAAAGCGAATTATATTTCGCACTTTTTTACAACGTAAATGGCATGTTTTCATTTGGCTTTTCCTGTATTAAAAATAACAATATGTCCAATATTCTCAATGTAGGAACACAGATTATATTATCAATTTACAAATGATAGAAAACAAATTGGAAAACATTAAGTTTTCATTCATCATTTTTGGTATTACGAAACACGTCCAATTTATCGCAAATTTCCAAGAGTTACTAGTGCTATCGCGGTTAGCGGGATGTCAGTGTCATTGTGTGCGTGCTGTCATTACTTCAGTTGCGTTCATAGGTCGAGTTATAAATTTTATTGTAATATTTTTGACACTATTGACTTAAATAAAATAGTACGTAAGCATTTAAAGTTTAATAAAAGGAATACAGAACTCTTGAGGACATGTCAGACTTTAGCTGACTAAAAGCGCCGTCAAAAACCCCTTAAAAAAAAGAGTAAAAAAAAAGCGCCGTTGACGATTTGGGTTCGGTCCAGATGGTTACCGGATGGCTGGACGGCGATTCCAAGCCCAGGGTGGCTAGAAATCTGGGTCGAGATCCTGGCTGCTGGGGCGTCAGGGTATTCCCTCGTCCATGCGGCCGCCTTCTTCGCTAGCATTACTGTTTCGCAAAAGAGGGCTCGGCGCGAGAGGTCGTTGCCACCGATGCCCCCCACGAGAACGCGGCGGTGTTCCGCCTAAACGGGGCACATATGTACATCTCCACCGTATGCTCCACCGTATCCTTCAGACCGTCCACACAATGGTGATAACCAGGCGTTTCTTCCGCCTAAATCCGACGCAGGAGCCTCCCGTACTTGCCATGTCCGGTGAGTATTTGCGTTACGACAGTCGCTGAGATCCTGCCGGAACTGTCTGCCTTACAGCGACTTGTCGTGGCAGCGGAATTTCGCCCCAGGGTTGCATCTCCACGTGTAAATCATGCTTATGCGTGCAAAGGACTGTTGCCTCCACATTCCATGGTAGCAAGCCTGCAGGAAACCATGCAGGTATATTGCAGGAAACCGTGCTTTGTCTTTGTACCATTAGGATGGCTATAACTCCCTGGCATGCGTTCAGCTTGGCAACTGATCACTTTCGCAGCGACGGCGCTCCATAAAGGGCCATGGATCGAACGATGCCTGCGTAGAGCCTCCAGCAGGAGGCGTCTGGACACCCCAGGTTGGACAGGAGCCGCTTGAGTGCTTCAGTCTAATCCAGTTTGAAAGAAAGAAAAATAATTTATTTGGTACAGCACAAGGCGCAACACAAAATAAACAATAAGTAATACGTTTGGGAACCAGACGTCGGAAGTGCTCCTCAAAATACCATCGACTGTCGAGGACGAGTCCCAGATACTTGTAAACTTTTATTGTAATTTGGGAAACCGGCGGTGGCTCGTTCCGAGGGCCATGAAAACACATGCTCTCGGACTTGTGCAGTGCCACCTCGAGTCCTAACTGCTGGATCCTCTTCACGACTGTTGCAACTCTGCGTTGCGGTTCAGGACAGGGAGCAGGGTTCTTGCAAGTGAGCCTGTGGCTAATTGGCAGCGGAGATGGGAGCAGGAAGAGAAGGCGATGGAACTTCATCGATTCCTCCCTGACGTGGCGATTAGGCTCAAGGCAACTTGGGTCGAGCCGGACTACAAAGTCTTGCAGATCCTGACTGGACATGGATATTTCTGGAAGAAACTGTATGATATGCGGTTATGTGAGGTTGGCGTGTGCTATTGCGGTGATGAGGACGAAAATTTTGATCACGTTCTGTGGCGATGCCCCCCTTATGACGAACAGCGACGAAATGTGACGGACGGGATCACTCGCTTGGATGAGAGACCGGCTTACTACTGCAATCTCATGGCCTCAAAAGAGTTCGAACACGAATGGCACAGACTAAGGAGTAAGCAAGCAGCGAACCCGTACTGTGTGTTTGTCTTACCCACGTGAGGGGGGACCGTTAGTACGCCGCCCCAGGATGGGGAGAAAGGCAACATGGGGACAAGACGAAGAAATTTGTAAAGGAGTCAAGAAGCGGCTGCGGTGATAGCGCGCTCATATTTATATGGGTGGGCTGTGTCCGCAGCCGTCTCATTTCGATTCGGCCCATATGACATGATGTCGGTGGGGCCAAGGCTGGTTGGAGGTTGTTGCAACCCTGCGTTCCGCTAGTTCGACCGCCGCCTGTTACGACTCTCCCTTCGTTAAGATCAGCGTGTCGTCTGTATAATAGACCACGCTGACCCCGTTGGGGAGGTCACATAGCACATAGTATGCAAATATGGCTACAAAAAACGGTGACATAAAAATATAAACTACACTACAACTAGTGGCGGAGCCATGAGCGGATGAGAATGCTCCCCTTTTGACGGGAATAGAGCGTTCATCACACCCTTCATAAACAGGGGCCGGTACTCTGTGTCAGCGGGGGAGCCCAGGTACGGAGCTTGTTACGCACCATTTCGTAGGGTCGTCCCCACGGGTCTCTGTTCAGAGTCCCCAGCTACACGTCGAGGGCCTCCAGTTTGGCCAGCCGTATCTCCGCTCTGAGGGTGCGCTTCGCTGTTCTTTATTTCTCGTACGCACCTGGTACGGGTGGAGCCGGATCTTGCGGATGGCCAGTTTGGCTTTTGCAGGGAGCGCTCTATTTGGACCCCGGTATCACCAGGTGCCGGTCTACCTCATTCGTGTGATCGAGGCCTACCTGAAGGACAGGTTCATTATCTGCCCCGCTCACCGTGGAGAATGGAAACGCCGAGAGATGTCGTGCGGTGTTCCCCAAGGATCGGTACCAAGATATGGGTCGGACTGTTTTTGGTACTTGTCCTCGACAGCCGTTGGAATTTCGAAGAACACTTCGGACGTCTGGCTCCCAAACTGGACCGGACTGGGGCTGCTCTGAAGCGGCTCCTACCCAACATAGAGGTCCTTAGCCCTTTGCCGGAGGCTCCACGCAGCATTGTTTGGTCCATGGCTCATTACGGAGCGCCGGTGTTGGCCTCATTGCTGTGAAAGCGACCGGGGGCAAAGCTGAACGCATCCCAGAGGATCATGGCCATCCAAATGGTGCGGGGATACCGCACGTTCTCCAGCGAAGCGATGAGCCTCCTTGCTGGTCTGCCACCATGGAATCTAGAGGCAACAGTTCTTGCACGCATGCACAATTTGCGCATGGAGTTGCAACGCCGGGGTAAAAAACCACTGACGAAGGCGGTCAGAGTACCGGCGGGATCTCGGGGCAAGCCATAATTATGGCGATAAATCCAATCTTTGAGGAGTGGGTGAATAGACGTGGAAACATCCTCACCTTCCGCATGACGACACCTCACCTCGTGGTAAGTTCGGAAGAAACGCCTGGCTGTCATCATTGTGTAGACCGCCCGGAGGACAGGGTGGAGCATACGGCGATGGTATGCTCCACTCAGGCGGAGCACTGCCGCCGCGCTGTGTACTCGTGGGAGTGACCCTGGTACAAGCCATGGTCCGGAATGTGTAGGAATGGCAGGTGGTCGGCTCCTTCTACGAAGCAGTTATGCTAGCAAAGGAGACAGTCGTACACGTGAGGGAACATCATTCCTCACGCCCCAGCCACCGGGATCCTGATCCCTTTTTCCAGTCACCGTAGGCGCAGGGTTGCGGACGGCGAGCAATTTGTATCTCTCCATCCGGCCGTCCGGTAAGCGTCCGTACCGAGCTCGAGACGTCGATGTTACATAGTGTTCCACTCGCATCTCGAGGACATGTCAGCAAAACCGTAGGGGCCCAGCAGGTTCGAAGTCTACTGAGGCCAAGGGTTGAGCGAAAGAGAACATCGGGGCCTTGAAACGAAAGAACAGTTTTCATTTCCCTAAAAGTCTGACACTAAAAGAGCGGCAGAAGTCATTGAATAATTTCCCACCTATGAAAAAAGCTCTCGCCTCCATAACATTTTCTGATTTGACCACAAGAAGACCACCTTGGGCACGCCACAATTATGGCAGTAAGTCCCTTCTTGGAGGCATGGCTGGAAAGACCTCACGGCGCGGGCGTCCTCACCTTCCGCATGACGCAGGTTCTCACCGGACACGTAAGTTCGGTAGGTTCGGGCTGTACCGGATTCGTACGGAAGTGACGCCCGAGTGTCGCCACTGTGCGGAACGCCCGGAGGACACGGTGGAGCACGCAGTGGAGGTGTGCCGCTTAGGCAGAGCATCGCCTTGCCCTCGTGGAGGTGATCGGCGGCGGCGATCTCTCGTGCCAGACTAGTACAGGCCATGGTTCGGAGCGAGGAGGATCAGTGGCAGGCAGTCGCCTCCTTCTGCAAAGCAGTAATGCTAGCAAAGGAGGAGGCCGACCGTATCAGGCAACGGCGCTCACAGCCGCTGCCGGAATTCCGATCCCAATTTCCGGCCATCGTAGGCGCGGGCTTGCGGACGGCGAGCAATCGGTAGCTCGCTGTCCGACCGTCCGGTAACTGTCCGGATCGAGCCCAAGTCATCGACTGCGCGAACTGTTCCCGTGCGCCTCAAGGAGTTGTCAGCAACAGAAGGGGTCCAACCGAGTCGAAGCCTACTGGGGCCAGGGTTAGCTCCGAAAGGTAGCTCAGCCCCGGTACGAAAGACAACGAAGGAACAGGAGTGGGTTTTTAGTCAGTAAAAGTCTGACACTATCTCCCGCTCCACCCAAGAGCGGGGAATATCATTAGATGATTTTACCACCGTAAAAAAATAACACCTTTGTATGACATATCTGCTATTGTTATAATAATATGTTGAGGTATTGGCGCGGTAATAAAATTTCCAAAAAACGCATTACTAGTTCGTACATTCACAAACAATTCCCGAAGTATTCGGCAAAAATAAAGCAAATAATGAATATACCTCATTTTACTAACAATAAATTGTAAGACGCTCACATACACACACACAGCTGCACTCCGTCACTTGTTTTTGTCAAACAGAGATAGCTATATTCCACGAACGAATTTTGAATACGCGTCAACTTGCAGTTGCGAGTGACATTCGCCGGCCTCTTAATGTATGGACAAATATAGACAAGGTTCGTACACGGGTCTCTAATCTCTAAACTACTCCGTGCCTCGGAAAGCACGCCAAGCCGATCTTTGACAATCGTTGTGGGAAAATTACGAGTCCGTTAACTAGTCTTACCAATCGTGTTACTCAGTAACTGGGTCGGCTGGTGGGTTAGATAGGCAATCTGATGTAAAATATTACTCAGCAGAATACGGTGGATTGGAAGCTGATCCCAACATAGGTGGCAAAAGACTAGGCAGATTGATTGGTTAAAACTTGTCAAGCTCTTATTTATTTACATGAATATTATCTAATTCTATACTATATACATATATGTAGATATAAAAGGAGAAACTGACTGACTGATATATCAGCGCACAGCCGAAACTACTGGGACTAGGAGCGTGAAATTTTACACAAGGTTTTGGTTCACCGTCCAGTAACTGTCCGGACCAAGCCCAAGTCGTCGACGGCGCGCGCTGTTCCCGCGCGCCTCAAGGAGTTGTCAGCAACAGCAGGGGCCCAGCCGGGTCGAAGCCTACTGGGGCCAGGGTTATCCGAAAGGGCGCTCGACCCCGGTATGAAGGCTTGAAGGAACGGGATGGGTTTTTTAGTCAGTAAGAGTCTGACACTATCTCCCGCTCCGCCCAAGAGCGCGGGTTGTCATAAGATGATTTTTCCCATCGAAAAAAAAAAACAAGGTTTTCTTTTATAACGTAAGCGAACACTAAGATGAGATTTTCCAAAATTCACGCTCTAAAGAAATGAAACGGGGGTCAAAATTTTGTATGGATAAACCTACTTTCACGCGAGCGAAGCTGCTGGCAGAAGCTAGTGAGCAATAAAATACAGCTCTTTGACCAGTCCTTCTCCAATCTGTACTGTCAGTTCTCCCAAAACGGATGCCTATCTCACAGCCGCAGAAACACTGGTCTGATTATGTCACGTTCTTCAGAGCCACAGCTTATTTAGTATTCTGCTGGTAACAATACTATCAAGCTAGACCGATTGATGTAGCGACGATTGTGGACAGCGGTAAACGGCTTTTCACTGACTGATGCTATTGATAAACTATTTTTTTTAAATTGATATACAATTAGTGCTCGACTGCGATCCTACCTAATGGCATAGCAGTGATGCAGTCGTTGTTGTCCGCCATTTCAAGGACCTTTCTAGTACTACTTCTTTCAGCAACTAACGAAGAGTAAAGAGTAAGTGCTTTCGGTAGCAAGTTTTTACATCATAGCCGATCAAATCCTAAATTGGCGTCGATCTCTGAATAATGTTACTGCATACTCTGTAAATATTTTACACTTATGATTGTATGTTCTCAGGTGGCCATTTGAACTCTCCCGAGCCTGGCGTCGAAGCATTCGCCCAGCAACAGAAAGCGGAACCTCGCCCCGAGACCACCGCCACTCAGGAGCGTAAGATGTCTACTGTCATGGCGACCATGTGGCTCGGCACCAAGAGTGGAAACCTTTATATACATTCCGCTGTGGGAAACTATAGGAAGTGCTTAGCTAGGTGAGAATTAGACCACCATCATCACCTTCACCATGTGCCAATAGAAGTCCAGGAAGAAAATGACCTCCAAACGCGCACTATGCAAATTGATCTTATAACACTTTATTATTCCCACAGTTTATATATATTATCGGAATCGCAATATGCACGTTACGTTACATTATGAACGTATCGCAAATTATAATAATTGTGGCTTATCTTTATACAGAAGACCCAGTTTTGGTAAACATAATGCAAATCTATGCTGATTATTTCAAATATTTCCTAATATTTTTTTGCTAGTAAGCTTTATATAAATTGATTCCAAACGTTATCAACATCTCATTTCCCGAATTATTTGTTCACGGCACAGCATGCCTGTTTAGTCACCATCTGCGTTTTCCAATTGTCTTTATCGTACACCGATCTGGGCGCGTCGCTCTCCATACATTTTATATGGCAACTAGACTTAAGAGCTACACTAGATTCACGCTACGGGACGCCACGCGACGCGACTCTACGTACAAATCACGCGTGGTCCACATTGAATTACAAACGAGATGATACAGAAATTTGACCGTACCTTGTCTTTCTTCCAGAGTGAAGTTAAACGACGCTATACTATCAATAGTTGCTTGCGCTTACCGATGCATCGTGGCTCTCGCCGACGGCACTGTCGCGATATTCGCGCGCCACGCTGATGGACAGTGGAACTTTGGACAGTATTGGCTGCTGACGCTCGGGGATCCTAAGTGCTCCGGTAAGTTAGATAAAGATAATATCATAATTTCGTTTCAGTGGTACCCAATTTACGGAAACAAAACACACACATCTCTATACCTACCTATACCTACGTACTAATCTACACCTAAAAATAAAATTGGAGTGTCTGTTGGTAATATTGAAATAACTGCTTTTTACTACATGCATATGAATACATATACGGTACATAAACCAAAATAACATTTTTTATTTTTGTCTGTCTGTTTGTACCGGCTAATCTCTGAAATGCCTGGACTGATTTTAACGGGACTTTTTTGGCAGGTAGCTGATGTAATAAGGAGTAACATAGGCTACTTTTATTTTAGAAAAAATAAATTCAAAATCCTGTAGTCCACTCGAACGAAGTCGCGGGCACAGCTAGTAACATAATAATATAAGTCATAAAATTTCATTTAGCCTTTCGACTGACGGCTTTCAAAATTTTCAAAAAAACATTGAGATTGTGAGGGAAAGAACTATTTAGTTCAATTAAATGCAGAGGCATTTTCTAAATTGAACTATTGGTGTTCACTTACAGTATTTCAGTTATAATTCCCTGTATTCCAGTGCGTTGTCTAAGTGCCGTCGGTTGCACGGTGTGGTGTGGCTACCGCAACAAAGTCCACGTGATAGAGCCTCGTTCACGTCTGCTACTGCACTCGCTCGAAGCGCACCCGCGGCAGGAGAGTCAAGTGCGGCAAATGGCTTGTGATGGCGACGGCGTCTGGGTAAGTGACATTTACTACACCCTTTGAGATACCCCTACACCCCTTGGAGATTGTTATGAATTTGGCGTCAGCGTCAACATCTTCCAGTATTTCGTATGTGAGCATTTCATAGATTTTTATTGACGTAGCCGTTAACCTTTTAAATATAAAAGATTTATTTAAATGTCTAATCTTATTGCGAATGGAGTATACTACTAATACTTATCGTATTAAATCTACACCGGAAATCGTTAGACGCATCATGTTCTTTTTAAAGCTTTACTTTGTCTCCATTATTGAAATAAACTGATAAACGCATAAATTTCATTTTAATTTTCTAATATATTTTTCAACATATAGGTTTCAATCAAGATGGATTCGACCCTTCGTTTGTACCACGCGCATACGTACCAACACTTGAAGGATGTTGACATAGAACCTTATGTCAGTAAAATGTTGGGCACTGGCAAGCTCGGCTTCTCATTGGTCAGGATCACGGCGTTGTTGATCAGTTCGGGTCGGCTGTGGATCGGCACGAGTAATGGCGTCGTGATATCTGTACCGCTATCTGAAGGGTCTAGTCGAGATTCTATCGGAGCTCAGCCGTCGACGTCACGGTCGCCTGCGCAACGTGAGTAATACCTTTGTGAATGTTATTTTTAAAGTAGGGATTATGTAAATAATAATAGTAGCCATCAGTAAAAGAATAACGGCCCGTTCACGATCTTGCCGCTGTGACCGCAGCTAAGTGAGTGGTAAGATCAAAAGTATGAAAATGTTTGAAGCACGCCACGAAATGCCGCTAATAGCGCCCCGCGTCCGCTTACCGATAGCGCCCCGCTTACCGATGGCGCCACGCTCACCGCGCTGCTCGCCGCTAAGACCGAAGTCGTGACCAGGCCGTTAGGCATTTAATTTGCTTTTGTACGGAACACAATATACTTACCTTAAAACTTTAATTAATTAAATCAAACCCTAATTACATAATCACACCTTCATAGTATCTTACTAGAACTTGGCGTCGAATTAAAATTCCACTCACATTATCACGCCTTTTCCAGCCGCCATAGCTGCCTGTCCCACCGGCAACATACCATGGTGCTCGATGGCCCATGCCCAGCTCAGTTTCCACGGCCACCGCGATGCCGTGACCTTCTTCGTGGCTGTACCCGGCGTGGCTGGGTCTCCCGCGCGCACGCCCGAGTCTCCTCGGCGGCACTCACCGACTATACCACCTATGCTGGTCATTTCTGGTGGCGAAGGATATATTGATTTCAGAATAGGTATGTTCCATATTTGATTTTAGACAGATAACTTTTCATAGATTTATAAAGCCATTGACAGATATAGCTTTGAATATTTGAAGATAGCACAAGGCAGGCGTTCCGAATGTTTATTCGAACTTTCGTCACACTTGGGCTTTTAGACAATATTTTAAACTATGTCTGACACCAGCGTAAGAGCAATATGTAGGTCACTTTATTCTACCAATGCTAGGAAATATTTCGTCTGACACATTGGATGTGTATGGATTACGTGATGAGAAATTAGAAATGTGATATGTCGTTTGAGTGGCAACTGAATATTTGTACTCATTAAAATAAAACAGTTTTTTTGGACAATTTATACATTTGTACAAATTATTGACTAACTTTAACGTGTCACTAATTTTGGTTTGTACCTAAATCCCTAAAAATCATTTTTACATCATAATCAAATAATAATGTTCAATCAGGCTAACTTTTCATTGAATATATTAACTTTCCACCAACATTGTTCAATAAGAATGTTTAATCTTGATGAGCACCACAACTTGGAGTCCATAGCTTCTTTATCAGGCGATACATTTACAGGTGCTAGCAGTATTTCCCATTAGATGCCTCAATGTACTAGAAAACAAGAGAATAAATCGTTTATTTTATTTATGAAAAGTAAGCAAATGTTATAAATACATCATGTATCGCTAGTAAACTATTAGATGTCATAGGACATTGCTTACAGTATTTATTTTGTCATAGAAGCGTATGTATCATCTCATAATGTCCACTTCTCACAGTGTCAACTTGTTAGAATGTCAATTTCTCAATATGTCAGCAAAACTGTGGGTGCCAAGATAGGCCGATGCCTAAGTGAAGTGGTCATTAAGCGAATTTGTCATTTTAATTAATTAAACCCGCGCGTTCGTGTGCTTATTGACACAATTGAAAGGTTAAGAAGGTTGACATTGTGAAAAGTTGACATTCTAAGAAGATGACATTGTGAGAAGTGTACATTCTAAGAAGATGACATTGTGAAAAGTGGACACTATGAGATGATGCGATAGAAGCATTATATAAACGTTTTTTTCGCCAGAAGTTACACTGGTACTGTAGAAGTGTGTATGCATTTTTTTATATTACATAGGTACATCCACAGAACACAGGAAACGGTACATCAGTTTTAGATTATTCATCTTTCATAAAAAATATTAAACAAGAGTTCACTAGCCATACATTTAAATAATACATTAATTTAGACAGTAGTTCCATGGAAAATAGCGCGAGATAGTTTGGTAATGTTATTAATGTGTCAACATAAAACATCTTATTCAAACAAAAATTGAAAAATCATGATCATTTTACTAGTGTATTAATTAGATATTACAAAATTTCTTAAGTAACTTGAAGGTATCATACTTAAAATCCCTAACAAGTATAAATATCGCATCTTTAAAAGATTAGTAAAGACAAACAGCAACATTAGTTCGACTCTGCTTAATCTCAAGTCATCATCATAATAGTTCATAGAATAAAAAATAGTAATGACATAGTATCACACACTGAAACTGGTTACAATATTATGCTCTTAGCGTGAAACTTACGTGCTCGAGCATGGCCATGTTACTGTGTAGCCAACTGCAAAAGAATATCAAAACTCGCTAGTAAGTTGCTAGTTGAGCCTACGATGCAACCCTCTCAGGGTTGTATTGATAATTTTAATGATTATAATTCCGTAAATAAATACGTTTTACCGCCTAGAATCATGTTTTAAACAACATTGTTGTTGTTTTGCAGGTAACAACTTGACTGTTACCTGCAAAATGCAAACTTAAGAATTTTAATCTTGCCGCTTTTACGCAAAAGTAATTTTTAGCGACAAAATTTCTAACTTGGCAACACTGTTCGCTAGACGGTCCTGAACTCAATATTGTTTATTTTGTTTTTAGTGTATGGGAGCATTGTTAAGTCAATAGTAGATATAGTATCCGCAGAAATCGGATAATCCGATCGAACTTAGTATTTTTTTTTATTATAAAGCCTATTGTGTGTCCCACCGCTGGGCAAAAGCCTCCCTTTTCTCTTTCCAAACTTCTCTGTCTCGCTGGGCGCCTGAAGGAGGTCGACGCCTTCGAGATCGAGCTGGCCAAGGTGGTGTGACGTGATCATGTTCGCGGGGCAAACTTAACCAGATGTCGCCCTAGTCAAATGATTGCCTCAAATTACTTCGTTCTTCCTGTTCATCGTGTAGCGCTATACGTAAGCACTATACATGGGTGGAAGACAGCAGCATCCGTCAATAAAAATCTTGTGAAAGTAGTTGTACATCTTTTGACAGTTACCAAAGTTTCAGCCATTTTGGATGTGCAGTTGTTATTTGACAGACATTTGAGTGAGTCGATGTGAGATGCAGGAAAAGAAAATACTTTTTCACCAAGACAACGCGCCGACGCACACCTCAGCGGTTACCACGGCGAAAATCTAAGAATTACGGTTTGGACAGCTTGATCATACGCCTTACTCATCAGATGTAGCCCCAAGCGACTGTTTTGTTCACTCATTTAATAAATGCACTTGTAGGATAGAAATTTTCGCCAAAAGGCAATCGGCTCCGTGAACAAAAAACGCCGACTACTATTTGAACGGGTTAGAGATATGGGGGCATCGCTGGGAGAAGTGTGTAGAGTTGCAAGGAGATAATGTAAAAAAAGAAAAATAAATTGTAAGAAAAAATATCTTGTATCATTGTTAGGTCGGAAACTTCTCGGACCACATACGAGTATACATGTAATTATCCGTTTATAATTTGAGTGTCTTCAAGGCAAGAGTCAATAGGCTCATAAACTAGTGCGCCTCACCATCAGAGATTGCATCACTGCTTACCATCTGGCAGGATTGCACAAACATGAAAGATTACAACGTTTTGAGACAAATATCATTTTCTTGACTTATTGTTTCCATACACTAAAAATAAAATAATCTTAAAATGTCGAGATCAGCGCCATCGTCAGCAAAGCTCGGGCCCGTACCCTTCACCTTACATTCTAAACGCGCACATGACATCCATGAAACTCAAACATAGCTAATTTATAATTAATTAAAAACTCAAAACAAGCAATATGCACGTTAGTTTAGTCTAAAAACTCATCCCCATTGCGTTTAGTTAGCTTTGCTTAATAATTGTAGACTTATAGTATGACGCTTTTACGCTTCTACGCATAGTATTAAGATGTCGTTTTTATTTCAATTAGGAGTACATTGTGATAAGGATTTGTGCCTATTGTTTGATTTGAATTTCAGGTGTTTTCTACTAAAATGTGTTGATTTTTTTTTTGGTTGTATCATTTTTTTCTAACCCTTGGAGTGGAGGTTTTTCGTTCATTGTACTTTTGTTAACAATAAAATATACATTTTTTTAAAAATCAGTATTGTAATAGACTTTTCAGAACATATAATTCCCGTAAAAATTTAACTCTCTTCTTTCTGAGGGCTGCATACTTAGATGATCTTTGAGAGAAGTTTAAAAGACCATATTAATACAATTTGATAAGCCTTACAGTTTTTATATAACTCCATTTCAAGATATTTTCATTTTGAACGATTTCCGTAAAACAATTCATAAAATCCTAGCTCACAATTTTAGTGGAAAATACGCCCTGAATAGGCATAACGCAGTTAATGATTTTAATTTCCCCGGTTTTTTTCTTTTGCCGATATAGAAGAGCATGCTGATGACATACGTGACACAGCCTCCCACGTCATTGTATGGCAGGTCTTAAGAGATTCCTGAACGTACCTGAACGTAGCATAATTAATTTATATTTATTACTGGTACGTTGAATTTTAGAATAAAACCAGCATGTGCGCTTGCTGACACATAACACGAGCTAACAGAGCATGTAGTTCACGGTTAAATGTCGACAGACAATGGGTCTTTCATGAGGTTTTGACAGCACATCTTAGACCTACTGTCCACGGACGCGTAGCTTCATGTACGCGTATTAGTCATATACGCTTGGTGTACGCTCGCTCACTGCTCAGAAAGTGTCAGCGTCGTGTCGTCGTGTCGTTGCAGCTTCGTCGACAGAGTTTTTAATGTAATTAGTGAGCAGCCGTAGACTAAGCGTATAGTGATGAATACGCGTATATGAAGCTACGCATCTGTGGGCAGTAAGTCTTAAATAGAGCTTTCATTGAAACTTTTTTCTTAAATTGACGGCATAGTTGACTCAGTGGTTGTGCGACCGGCTGCTGCACTATGTGTCGCAGGTTCGATGTTCGCAACAAATATCGGTATTCCATATACACAAGACACCGAGTTCTGGAACAACTGTTACGGGACTTGGTATCTAATGAATGTGCCCGACGACACAGGAGTAATTCATAGAGTGGGACAAAGTTTTTATAAAATTTTAATCTAAAATAAATCAGACACGAGCTGGTTTATTGACAAACAACCCTCTCCTGTCAATTTTCTGTCAAAACCTCAACATTCATACCATCAGTTCACGCATATTAGACTCATTCTAACAAATCACTAAACTCATCACTAACACGTTGGTTGTCGGTGTAACACATCCGTCGGCAGGTGAGCACGATGTTACATAAGTAACTAATTATGTTCCTAATACATTGCTAACGTGTATATTGCTAATACCAGTATATAGACATGTAAATATTAACAGAGTCTCTGTGTTCAATGTACGTCAGTGTAGTTGTAAGATACTAAATAACAATTCTCAATGTGTCATATCTCTTCGCTTTTAGGTCGCTAAAACAGAGAGAACTGTACGTTGAAACATATGCACTATGACTATTTTATTTTTGCAATGTTTTAGCTAAAAATTTGGAGAAGCGCCGCAGGAAAGGAGCACGTATAAGAAGTATACCGTTAGTTTATTATTACAAAGTGCAGATTGTTAGAAGGCTTTCTACACGTGTGTTTAGAGTGTGAATAGAGCACGCCCAGCAATACGTTTTCTAGCAGCCACTGAAGAAATAGCCGTAACTTCTTTTATTGTGAACATTTCTATGTTATCATGGCAACAGCACCCCATATATGTCATCATTTAAACTCATTTGTCGTTTATTATTATATGTTTCTATGTTGCCTATCCACTTCATTTCTGTTCACTTTTATTTTGGACTACAATAATTAAAACTATAATTTTGCTATTCTAAATGGTAAATTTTGCAGGTACTGAAAACAAAATGGGATTTGTGGCTGATTAAGCTGTATTAATGATGGCATTACAAAATAACCAATGTAACATTTCATTTCCAGCCGACTCAGAAATGGAAGACAGTGTAGTAGTTGCGGAGGATGGGTCGTCAAGCGGACACAGTTCGTTGGCCGACCGTGCTTCCAAGAGCCATTTGATAGTATGGCAAGTCGCGACCGCCTAACGCAAGGCCAGCCGTGTGCGACTTGACTCCGATTCGGACTATGTGTATGTGTGTACGTCCGCTAAGCCAGCGACGCTCATCAACGCGTAAGTTACCACGAGCATGTGAATAGGACGACGGTTCTGGAGATGCGTGGGGTAGACTTCCCTTTTGACAGTTGAACAAAGCGTTTTTTGCATGGAGTCCTCTATTGTACAGTAAGTTCGTTGTTTACATAGATTCTGTATTTTATTTAAGTTGGTCAGTTACCTTTATTATTTAAGTGAATGTTTGAGATTGTTTTCTTATGACCCTGTAGGTTATCATTTCGTAAAGCTATTACGTACACAAAGATCTTAGAGGTCACAAAATTTGTTACTCTAGAATGATTTCAAAGAAAAGTTAGTACAACTTAGGTCAATATTGTAATATGTAATAGCTTAATGTTAACCTTCAACCTCGTATGGTAATTTGTACCTTATTTCCTCTACTTCATGTTGTATTTTGTTTTATTCTTTGTCACATCTCCAAACCGTCGAATCAAACGGATAAGCGAAGTGTAGGTCGATCAGTATTTTCGGTAATGTTTTATATCTTAAGAGTTCGGTTGCAACCGCAATTAGGAATTGATTTATGTGTTGGTCCTTCGTATCCATTTTTATCCTATTAGCATTACTTATTAATATAGGATATGCGTGTTTGAGGAACTAAAGAAAAAAAAAAACATTTGATCTTATGAAACGTCTTTTAACTGAAACAGTCCAATGAATTACTATATCATTAAATTTAAGACCTTGATGTGTTCTAATCCTGTCCTTTGTATGACTAAATCAAATAGTAAGATAATGAACTCAGAAATAATGCACTTCATACATATCCTAAATTGATAAGCAATGTGTAACTCACTGTGTTGATCATGTCACCACACACGTCATTACACGCTCCAATCGATGTCTCACATGGCATTATATAACTCTGTTATATACACTATTACATTGTATCATTCATCATATAGTTACTATGTGTGCTTAATATTTGGCTATATTGTTTCTTGGCGCTATAGTCCTTAATATTGCTCATGTCAAGAATTGTTTGGCCGTTAAAGACTCGTTTTCTTTAAGGTGAAATTTACGGATCCGAGTTTAGCCATGTTCTCTTTAGATAGTGCTCACTATAGTTACGAGTCGTGAACAGTCAGAATGAACCTTTTATCTGCCTATGTCAGATATATCTGACAAACAGTCTCGCGTTTATTCTGGCAGGGTCTCACATCCACGACCAAATACTCCATCTCGCCACCTCTTCTGTAACCTAAGGAGATTGAAGAGATAAACGAGATATAATACCCAGTTTGAAACGCGCGACCCTGGCGAATAGGATAACCGGACCAATCTGACGCACAACAGTGGATTTTGAGGCAGTAATTTTACTAAATTCAATTAAATGTACCATTTTAGCAAATACCTATTTGACTTAATAGTGTTTCCGTACACTAAAAACAGCGCCATCTATGAAGAACATAACCATCCTTGTGCCCCTAATTTTCACCTTACGTAACGTCCATTGCGGTCCAAGCTTAATCTCATTAAAATTATGTACAAGATGTAACCACCAAATAATACGTTTTAGTAGTGTTAGTTAGATTAAAAGAATATATTGAACATTTTTATAATTATAAATACACAATAGTTATTATAAATCTTCTCAAGGAATGTGACCATTTGGGCTGTGGTTGTCATCTGCATCACAATTTTATGACTTTAATTTATTTTTAGATTCTTACGTGTAATGAATTGAAATTATTTTTTTTTAGACGCGTTGCGGTACGCTTGCGTTCGAATATCGATTTATAAATTGATTATATTTACAGCACAGTACAGCTTGTATATTATGAAATGTATAATGAAGTCAAACGCAAGATTACCGTTCGCGAGGTAAGTAAGAAAGTTTTATTTTGACTGAATTATTAATTATATTATGAAATTATTTTTCATTTTAAGTAGATGCTGGTGTTATTTTTATCAAATTACTAATGGTGCATAAATAGATTAGGTATATATTGTTCTATTGTATTCACTATGTCACATGTGAATGTAGCCTTCACCACTATTTAAATGCGTAATACTATTTATACACTTGTAGCCCTCGCTACACGAAGCGGGAACGCGCCTACGACGCCACACTTACAAGTGGAAAGATATCTCAAAGTGACGTCGATGACTTCGTTGTCTTGTTACAAAAATATAACTAAAATCGTGGTTACAATTTTGTATCAAAACCACACAGTCGTTGGCCCGAAAGCAACTAGTGTTTCGTGTAACGAAAGCCTTATAATTATTCAATAATAAACCACATGTAAAGTGACAGTTATTTTTGTATATACTTTATCACACATTTTTCGCTCGATGTGTACTCATATTTTATTGGAAATCATCATAGAGTTTTAATTAGTGCTATACGAAATCATAAAATTAATATTTTAAGTTATTAAACAAAAAGATTACAGCGAACGCTGGTTGAGGGTGAAATATTCAGATGAAAACTGCTTCTAGTATTTGTGTATTTTTAAAGAGAAGTTGGCTATGACTAATAACTTTTAACTGTGTGGTATTTTGCTGGTAGATTGTGTCCCCTTTTAATCCTTGTAACAAACATAATGTTTTACCCCGCTTTCATGTTTTCGTGTATATTGTATAACTATTTCTAGACCTACTTTCGCACACATTTCTATACTTGAATTTTTAATTCGAGATACTTTTAAACTTTTGGTCAACTTTATGTCAGACATGAGAAAGTTGCAATGCCAATGGAACCGATACTTTTTACATAATCTTATTAAGTTAAAAAACTTTACATAAGTCTAATAGTCAACTTAATATACATAAACCTCAAGTCGTTATTTGAGTTGGTAGTGATGAATCGAAATTATCTCGAATTATTTTTACAAGTATACATACTTATAACAATGTTCTCATACACACACAATACATTCTACTTTACAAGATTTTGAATGTATTTATTTATTATTTTAATGTATTGCGATTTATTTTTTAATCACGTTTTACTAATTAATCGTATCTACACTATGATAGTCATTAGAAAAACAGTTGTGCTAATACACATAGACAAATATCTTTATCCGGGTTTTTACAACTAATAATCTTATAAAGATTAAGTCAGTATAAAATAGTAGTGCTAGGATCTTGTGGTGTGCCTAGGATGGAATTTGAAATAAATAGGTCATTCATAATAATAACAAGATGTTTAATCGATAATTCATTCACTATAATAGGATACACGTTTTAAAAATACTACATTAGTGAAATAAAACTACGTCAAGCAGACCTAGTATTTTAAGTGTAGATCACGAATTATTCTGTATACATTTAAGTACGTGTTTCGTTTCCATTGGCCAGTTTAATCCTGAACCATCGTTGACTGTAAGTGCTAGTCAAAATATCGACATAGTGATGTAAATTTAGATAGGCTTACGTTGTTTTGCTAACGTAGTTGTAATTGAGGTTGACATTCACGCAGTACATGCTGCTTGCCGCGTAGACGCTCTCGCGGCTTGGATACCGGTAATACGCGGTAAAGTTTGCATCGGTACAATTGTGATAAGAATTTCGTAAAGGAACTTACTATAGGTAGCCTTCATGGTGTTTGTTTCACCGCTAAATCCGCGCGGGAACTCTTTCTACTAGGCATCTTGTTGCGTATGTGTGCGTTGAACAAAAGATCCTAACTATATCGGGCGTTAGTATTGTCTTGCTAACCTTTATGCTCACATGTTAGCTTTGGAACTCGATTTATTGTAGCATATTTTGTGATCGCAACGTCATTAAGAATATAGACAAGCTACTCGAGTAGGTTTGTGAGCATACTGTATATCCATTTGTATTCATCTCAGCGTTTTTCTAGGCTATTGACAGGTTTCGCTGTGCTTGAAACCAATCTTGCGCTCACTCGCCAAGCAAGAGCAGTTCAGATCTGACGAGAGACGACTGCCTTCATAACTCTAGTTAGGAATGCTAGACCATGCAGATTTGATAGTATCATTGTTTGGAAAAGTCCATGATTCCTATGTATTCAACTGATAAGGACCGTTTACTTCGGTTCTACGGCGGTCTCTCTCTCCAACGCTCATAGATGTAAGGGTTACCGCGTGTGCATGGAACTTAACGTATAATATGACTGAAAAGCATAATACGTGTTAGGTATTTGATATTTATAGTGTAAATTGGTTGATATTTATTATTATTGTATCTTGTACTTATTTTGACCCTGGTTTTTTATTATTTTTACGCTCTACAGTGTTCAATTGTGAAACAGGTAGCCGTACACGGTAGGGTATATACCCGAGAGGTTTGCCTGCACAGTTATATCTGTCAAGTAAGCTTGTATGAAACTCTCCACAGTTGTGTGTGCAACATACACGCTTCGGTTTACCTGTACATCTCAACTGTACAGGCAAATCTGTCAGGTATACTCTAGAGTGTATGGCGAGCATTATTTATATGTTTTGAAATGAAAGCAGTTTATGTGACGGTTCTTTTTACATAATCGGATTTTGTCAGGCGAAATGCACCTAAATAATTTGATAATATTATATTTAAACAGTAACTGCCTTCATTTCAATTAAGAATTCTCATGTATCCCTTACGTGAAAGATCGGTTCTCATAAACACTTATTGTAAACAATCTGTAGATTGGCTAGAAAATGTACAAACAGGTCGCACCTATGAAACAAACATGTTTTTTCGAATGATTAGAAGTGATAATGACTCGTGGGTTTATAATATACAGAGTACTAATACCAAACTAGCATTAATGTGTTTTTATTGTAAAAATAAAATAATTTCGTATATTTTGCAAAATGAAATTTTGTTTACCTATTTATATTTTTATATTGTATTATTTGGGAGGTATAATGATCAGTTTTTATATATTTGAGTCATATTAAACGTAAAATGTCATGTAATAATACTATATTGACTACTGATATTTTTTCTGTTTTAATTGCAATTAAAGACGCTGGAACTTATTTCACTGTTTTCATTCAATAGAATTATGTTCCCCGATATTACCTTTAAAACTTGCTCTTTGTTAGAGCAAAAGTTAAGAAGTACTCGGCAAGTCTTCTAGTAACACGACACTGCACCATAGTTCTCGGGAGGTTTGTGAAAAGATCTTATAATTCAATTTTTTTTAAACCAGTGGGCTTTTCATAGCTTGATGTACAAAATATCTGTCGTATTTTTGAACTTGAATCTTAAATTACAGAAGTAGTTTCACTACAACCACACCCGATAAAACCCGGGTACAATTTGTGACGATTTTGTGTGCGAGTTCTTTTATCTAAGTTTCCAACGCCGACGTGTACTTGATAGAGCCGAGAGTAAGGTGCAGGAAAGCTCGTAACGGTGCCAGGTCTGCATGGTATGCCTTACTATTATGGGTTCTGGGTCTGGCTTCTCTGGCATAATAATTAGGATAGATCTCCAAATTAAGCGTATTTCTTTTAAAAAGCTAGCCTAATCATCACTGCTAATTATTACTTCTGCTTGAGCAAATGGGCTCCGGCTGGTTTGACCTGGATGGGTTCGACGAGGTTTCCAAGTTATTCGAAAAAATAATTGCCTAAAGACTTGCTATGCTGATCCCGAACTTGCCGATTGCTAGTAACGCAGCAAGTTTGGAACAATTTGTCTACTGTGATCTTCCCGTCCGATTATAATTTAGGTGACTTCAAAGCTAGAGTGCTTTGTAGTACCTACGTGTCGTGCTGTATTTCGAGACCTAGGCTAGGTCTCCTGTAGGCTAACTCAGGTACTGACCGACCACTCGCGCGGTTGCTTCGGTAAGTATACCTGAATAGGAATGGGTGAGAAGCTACGGAAAATTTCGATCATGGCGCTGGTGATCTGAAGCCCAAACTCGAAAAGTGCTTCGCGTTGGGTTATGACCGGCGCTCCTTGGTTTTCAAAATCGGGAGAGAGAGAGAGTTCTTTCTCTACCAGCAGTATTTGATGGCTACATTTTAACTTTTAATCAGTAGGTAAGTAGCACTTCGAGTCAGCTGCATCCCCAGTTTGTGACGATGAGGGGACGAGTCGGCTATATCCCTAACTTTTGGCGAAGTAGTGACGAGTTAGCTACTTTCTTAGCTTGTTACGGAAAAGTGGGTGAAAACTAAACTTGATCTCCAAGCATGTGCGTGTGAACTGAGGGACTACACAAGTTTTTAACAAAAAAAATACAGGACTTAGTAATAGGTACCTACTCTTTAAATAATTGTAGGACAAATCTGGGAATTTGTAGTCCAACGTACTAAAACTACAGCCCTTGAAGTGCGATCCCTCAGTCCTCACAGGCCATCAGCCAGATCTCTAAGGGCCATATTTCACCGGGACACCACTGGTAGCGCAACTGGTTGCGCCACCAACAAAATGTATAGAGCTCTATAGAGCGTTACTCACCTGGTGTCTGTTTGGTAGCGCAACCAATTTGGTGGCGCAACCAAAGTATCAGTAAAAATGTACTATTGTGACTACAGAAATTTAGTAGGGAATTTGTAGAGATACTTACTGAATTTTAGACTACAAAGCCCCAAAGATAAAAGTATAAAACGACTAAACTGTGGTCCCTCAGAAAGAAAAATGTTTTAGTCAATATTACCGAATCTAAAAAATAAAATCTTTTTCTACATAAAGTTTTAGTAGGAATCTTAAAACATATTGTAAAAAAAAATGGAAAAGAAATATTGACGTAATTCAAAGATAGCGATTATTAAATCGGGTCCCTCAATCCTCACATCCACTGACATATTCAATGAACACGTTTAGAGTCTGTGCGGAAAGTAAACCATCGTGGGATTTGAGGGCGCTGCTGTAGATAAATATAGTTTTTGTTATGTAAGCAACATTGTGACGTCATTATAGTGCGACTGTTAAATCTTGATATTTTGAAACTATGTTAGACTAGTTTCTTCCAGCGGCTTCACCCTATAATAAAAATTATCCTATTGGCTGAATTTGCTTACCTAATGAAACTGCAAAGTTATAGCTTATGTGCTATATTATTGCAATGTTTATGATTAAGTTCATCTGTCTAGTAGTTTTTGCGCGACACATCCATACATACGAGTACCTCCATCCATCTTCACAAACTTTCGCATTTATAATATTAGTAGCCTATTTATTGAACTTGCTCACGTGATGAAACTTAGCAAAAATATAGGTTATAAGCTGTATTATTGCAACATTTATCATTAAATTCATCCGTTTATAAGTTTTTGCGTAATGTCGTTAATTGTGGTGACACCTGGGGGAGGCCTATGTCGAACAGTGGACGTCTTTCGATTGTAATGATGATGAACATTTAAATGCAAACACGAACCGGTAAAGGAAAATAGCGTGAAGAAACTGCTGTACTGCCTATCGAGGTAGGTTCCACAAACGACCACTTACCCAGTTCCAATGAAAATGATTTTATCACTTTGACTGGAATATTGTGGCTAGCAACAAATTTATGTTTACCCTAGTTAAATATAAAGGTAAAAATGGGACACACTACCACTTTCTCGTTGTCTTCCTCAGTACATTTTTCCCTTTTGCTAATCAATGAAAAATATGAACTTAATGACTATGAAAATAAAGTACTCTTCAGAATTTGTAATGTTGCTTCGTAAAAAATCTATTTGGCCTGTAAGGGACCATCTCGTATATCGTATCCTTGGGATCACTTTGTTGTCTGTCTGTTTATCTGTTAAGACCCTTTAACTCGAGAACGCTTGGAGATATCGAGTTAAAATTAAAACCGTACACTCAAGTCTGCGGTCTTTTGAAGTTGTGAAAAAATCAGACTTCTGAGTTAACGAAAAAAAAAGATACGGCCGTTTATGTCGCAAAAAAACATATATTTCGATACTCAAGGGAATCAAAGTTCATAGGGTGAATCTCGTTGACCTAGAATCCTGAAATTTGGCATAAATCAAGGTCTCATAGAACAAGTACAGAGAAAAATCTGTAAATTGTAAATTTGTAGATCCGCCACAAAAAAAAATTGTTTGCAATTCGGAAAAAATATTCGTAACTCAATTCGGGAATTGTTTTCATAGGTAAATTTGCACAGAATCTTCAGTGCGCGAGTCCGACTCGCACTTGCCCTTTTTTATTTTAGTTACTGTATCCTTACTCAAGCCTGAAAAGAAATATTCTAAGTTAGTCGAAATGCATTATAAATTTAAAGTATCAATACTCTTTATACTAGCCATCGAAAATATTGACCAAAACAAAATAAACAAATATCGTCATGTTTAAATGAATTTCCGTTTAATATATATATATTTGGAGATAACAGGGACAGGAGTTCACCTAGGAAGTCTAAAAACATTAAAATAAAAGTGTTACGTACCAAAAACACAGCATACCAATGTTTCCCAAGTTCGTGACTTTGTTTTGATCAATAATGGTGTGATTTGCCATTTGTTATCTTTGGCAAAACTGTAATATATTAAATATTATTTCCCTTGCAGCTCAGTGAGATTTTTTTATCACATTTCTGAAGATTTCAATTAAAAATCACAATAAAATAAACCCTCTGTCAACATGATATGACGTTTGGCATTTGACGGATGGCTGGGTTGGGTTGCTACTTAAAATCTTTAATGTTGTTTTCACTTTACGCCACGACGGTTCTTTTATCGCACAGACAATAGCTGCTAGGCGAGAGATATATCAGAAAGTCTAGTGTACCTATCTTTTAGTAGTAGGTAAGTTACTACTAAATAATAAGCATCTAAAATTTTTTTTTTCTTACCTCTTATTTTTTTAATTCTATGAAAATGGACCGAGTAGTGTGACCACACAATAAATTAAAATGTAGACAGTATTGTCTGTGCGATAAAAGAACCGTCGTGGCGTAAAGTGAAAACAACATTAAAGATTTTAAGTAGCAACCCAACCCAGCCATCCGTCAAATGCCAAACGTCATATAATATTGTTACCGGTTTGTTTATTATGTTATTTTATTGTGATTTTTAATTGAAATCTTCAGAAATGTGATAAAAAATTTCACTGAGCTGCAAGGGAAATAATATTTAATATATTACCGTTTTTTCAAAGATAACAAATTGCAAATCACACCATTATTGATCAAAACAAAGTCACGAACTTGGGAAACATTGGTATGCTGTTTTTTTGGTACGTAATACTTTTATTTTAATGTTTTTAGATTTCTTAGGTAAACTCCTGTCCTTGTTATCTCCAAATATATATAAATTAAACGGAAATTCATTTAAACATGACGATATTTATTTATTTTGTTTTGGTCAATATTTTCGATGGCTTGTATAAAGAGTATTGATACTTTAAATTTATAATGCGTTTCGACTAACTTAGAATAATTCTTTTCAGGCTTGAACACGGATACAGTAACTAAAATAAAAACGGGCAAGTGCAAGTCGGACTCGCGCACTGAGGATTCTGTACAAAACCTATGAAATCAATTCCCGAATTGAGTTACGAAGATTTTTCCGAATTACAAACAATTTTTTTTTTGTGGCGTATCTACAAATTTACAATTTTCAGATTTTTCCCTGTACTTGTTCTATGAGACCTTGATATATGCCAAATTTCAGGATTTAAGGTCAACGGGATTCACCCTATGAACTTTGATTCCCTTGATTATATAAATATACGTTTTTTTGCGACGTAAACGGCCGTATCTTTTTTTTCGTTAACTCAGAAGTCTGATTTTTTCACAACTTCAAAAGACCGCAGACTTGAGCGTATGGTTTTAATTTTAACTCGATACCTCCAAGCGTTAAAGGGTCTTAACAGATAAACAGACGGACAACCAAGTGATCCCAAAGATCTTATGTACGAGATGGTCCCTTACAGGCTAAATAGATTTTTTACTAAGCAACATTACAAATTCTGAAGTGTACTTTATTTTCATAGTCATTAAGTTCATATTTTTCATAGATTAGCAAAAGGGAAAAATGTACTGAGGAAGACAACGAGAAAGTGGTAGTGTGTTCCATTTTTACCTTTATATTTAACTAGGGTAAACATAAACTTGCTGTTAGCTACAATATTCCAGTCAGTGATAATAGATCGATCCCAGTCAAAGTGATAGAACCATTTTCTTTGGCACTGGGTAAGTGGTCGCTGGTGGAACCTACCTAGATAGGCAGTACAGCAGTTTCTTCACGCTATTTTCCTTTACCGGTTCGTGTTTGTATTTAAATGTTCATCATCATTACAATCGAAAGACGTCCACTGTTCGACATAGGCCTCCCCCAGGTGTCGCCACAATTAACGGTTTGTTACTCATTACGCAAAAACTTATAAACTGATGAATTTAATGATAAACGTTGCAATAATATAGCACATAAGCTATAACTTTGCAGTTTCATTAGGTGAGCAAATTCAGCCAATAGGATAATTTTTATTATAGGGTGAAGCCGCTGGAAGAAGCTAGTCTAACATAGTTTCAAAATATCAAGATTTAACAGACGCACTATAATGACGTCACAATGTTGCTTACATAACAAAAACGATATTTATCTACAGCAGCGCCCTCAAATCCCACGATGGTTTACTTTCCGCACAGACTCTACCTACTTATTTAATAAAGCATAGACGAAATAAAAACAAGGGTGTACAGTTAATTTAATGTTATATTACATGGCGTATGTGTATTACATCCAAAAATAGATTACAACAAAACTTTTTTTACAAAAAATATTACCGACTACTAAAAATGAAAAATAACGGGAGTCAATGTTCCTAATTTGGTCAGGGTAATTCTTTCAACCGTTCCCCCATCGGCGCTGCTGGGCCCTTTTAGTTTTGCTGACATTCTGTGAAGCTCGCATACACTACGCGCCTATACCGGATGACCGGATGGAAAGCTACCCATTGCTCGTCGTCCACGAGCCTACGCTTACAGTGGCCACAAATAGCCTTGCTTAAACTCCAACTTATGTTATGAAATGATGTTTAAAATAAACAGACAAGTGATTGCAGCAATCCCGGAAGATTTGCTTATTTATTTATTCAACCAAAGGTACAATCGGACGGGATCGGACATAATGCCTCGGGTATTCTCTAAAGTATTATTCAGAAAACAGTAATTACAAAAGCATATAATAACTAAAATAAACACAATGGAGTAGAGGAGAAAAAAGATTTAGAGAAGATTTTGTTATGATCATGGTATAATTTCCATTATATCTTCACCAATTTAAACATAACAACCAGGTAGAAACACTCTTCTAAACACAAAAACATTTATCAAGATCGGCCTATAAACACAAAAAGTTATGCTTGAATTGATAACTCCTATGTCATGGAATTTGACCATACTGGTGAAATGAGAATATTGCAGTGTGAACTTTACACATCTGCGGTACCTCTTCACAACATACTAGCTGTCGTAAAGAACTCTAGCAACACCTGGATAGGATACTTACATTGATTAATTACGGAGTTCCGGTGCCTATCTTTCGGCTCCATCATCATCATCAGATCACATCGATGATACCATTTTCAAATAAATTAATGGTTCTGAATAGCTATGTTAGCTATTCAGAACCATTTATTTATTTGTATTGTCATAATCGATATCCGTGTAGTCGCTTAACTATATTCATTATTATGTTGTTGTTATGTTTATTATTATTGTGGTATTATCTGTGTGATTATGAAAATCCGTTGGCCATTTCTGGTCTTCTTCACCCGTTCCACTTCATCAAATGTTATTGTTTGACTGAAAATGCTTAAATCCTTGATAAAAATATCAAAATAACTACAGTGAAACCTGGTTAAGTGAGACATCAAGGGACCTGCAATGTCGTTTCACTTATAGAGGTATTCCACTTACCCAGTGTCTCAGATATACAGGTATAAATAAATATCTGTCTCATTTACAGAGGGTTCCATTAATAGAGGTGAGAATACAGGTTATTTGAGTTATACAGGTGCGATCATTTAATAAAATAACGTGTTATGTATGTAAACAAACAATGTTATCTCAGTTACAGAGGTTTATGCATATAAAATTTACTCGCTGTCTCAGTTATAGAGGTAACTATGATGATAAATCGAAAGAACAAATCCCAGATATAGAGGCTTACCTCGTCCCACTAACAGAGGTAATTCAGTGCCAAAGTGTTGGGACCTCAGCATGAGTTCCAGTTATGGAGGTTTCTCACTTATCCAGGTCCCACTTAACCAAGTTTCACTGTATATGGTTGCCTATAATATTTGAAGATTTACCTCGATTCCTCATGGATCCCATCATCAGAACTGGATTTTGAAAAAATGGGACCATTCTGGAAGCATATCATTCAAGGGGAAAAAAAATTGCAATTCAAGTTTGTGATGTATTTTGTTTTTAATGATATAAACCAGTGCTTGACTGCGATCCCACCTGATGGTAAGCAGTGATGTAATCGTTGATGGTGAGGCGCACTAGTTTAAGAGCCTATTCACTCTAGCCTTAATTATATTTGGACGGGAAGACCGCAGCAGGCAAATTGTATATCTTTGCGGTTTTTTTTTGAGTTGGTATACCATTCAATGACTTCTTTGTTGTAATGACGATTCTGCAACACCTCTAGCTTATGATGCAGACGTGACGACTCTGCGATTTCGACAATTTGACATGATGTGCTCGATTAATCGCCGCGCAGAGAATAACACGTTATGTTGGTTAATCTATGGCTTTTAGTACCTGCTGTGCGCAAAACTGAACCTTTGTGGAAACACTGCAACTTTGAACGACGTCTTGTTACGACTTATACGGCATTCTCAATGTCAATGGAAGTCCAGTTGCCTGTACAGACTCGAATGCTAGCTCAAGGTATTATGTACATATTATAACGTGCAGTTGTGCAGATATAATTTACTTCATTTCCATACCTTAAACTATAAACTTACAAACTCTTATCATCTTGTTTCGTTGAAAAGTATAGCCACGTGGTTAGACCGCGTGGTATGGAGGTAAATTCTGCAAGGGATGGGGAGGCAATAACCGCAAATAGCGGGAGGCACCCGCCCTTGTGGTGTGGGGAGGGTTACCTAGCAACGGCGTTGTTTCTTCCTCCCAGTCAGCTGCGATGCGACTGCTCTGCCATCTGCCGACAGTCCCGATCGAGCATGGACGCTAACCGACAGCTGATTTTACGAGTGTAAACAAACTTTCATCGGCTATAAATAAAGCGTAGAATTATGTTTACAATATAAACATAATTCTGTGATATTTTAAGTATATATTTTATTGCCTTAAATAAGTATTTTTAAGAATAAAAGATAGAAAAATCTTCAAATACCTCACGAGTTTGTGCGCAATTAGAGTTGCGAATACTTTCTACTAGGTGTCGCTAGTAGTCCTTGCGGGTAGAAAAGTAATGATTAGTACCCCAATAAGCGAGTTTGTTGGTTTTGCAAACAAGACATGAATTGATAGAGTTTTTACTACAGGTGGCCATTCAAAACACTCATTCATATTCTTTCGGTTTATTACCTACCAAGATAATTTTGAGGTTTTCAGGTTTCATTCAATAGAGCAAATATTTGAGGCAGTTAATAAAGGGTAGTTAAATCAAATTACACATTTTGATGACTTAGAGAGAAAATAAAAAAAGAAATAAGCTTGAAAATTGTTGAAATTTATTACTAACTAGCTTGACACACTAACTACCTACCTACTGAAAACATTTTCCCCTTTTGTTTTTTTTTTAGGTGTAAAAATGTACTTTAGGTACTGCTAGATTCAGGCCTCATCGCATACGTATTATTTCGGTTTATTTCGCTATTGTCCCTCTAATTAACGCAAAAGTGAAAATATAAAATATCATAGAGATTTTAGGTACTTACTGTAGAGCCTCTTTCATTACTGTGCCTTTCATTACAAGAGTTTAGAACTGGCACATTATAAATAAAAGAAATAAATACTAAGGGTGAGTTGCACCATTTAACTATAACGATACCCAAACCATAACCAGCCGTGAAACGGCCGCTTATTGGTCAATTCGACGATTTGACAACTGTTAACGGATTTGTTATCGTTATAGTTAAATGGTGCAACTCACCCTAAAGCAAAAGGACAAATTGAGCCCACGTATGCTCATGTTACGCATTGCTCTAAACCACCTAGACTTATTACAGCGTTACTTAAGCCAAGTCGGTATAATTGTTTTTATAAAAAAAGTCATCGTAGTAACCGAGATTCAAACGATCGAGCTGCTGGCAGATGCTAGCTTTATATATTAACCTTTCGAATAGAGAGAGCGAACGCCAGCGTCCGCTTGAGGTTTAAAACGAATTAACGCAAAATAGTAATAGATATACCTACTTAATAGGAATAAATCCTACGGTTTAATGCGCATAAGCCATTCCTTTTTGTTCAATGCTGACAGTATCCTACTGTTACCCTAGGTACATTAGTCTTTCACTAGGTACCTACTACTCGCAAGCTTTAGGTACAGCCCTAATTTATTTCTTATTATTTGTTGCACCAATTGTTCCACTAGATTCGTGTAATCTTGTTTTCCATTTAATTTTCTCTCTCTTCATTGTAGTTTAAATAAATGTAATTATATATAGTGTATTAGTATCTTATGTATTTGTATGAAAATTTTATTTATATAAGTAATTGATAATATTGCACCTACCACAATTTGTTTCTGCATCACCCAAAGGTTGACTGGTAGAGAATGCCTTATGATATTAAGTCCGTTTTTGTACTCTTCTGTGTATGAAGTATAAAATAAATAAATAAATACTCGCATTGGCAATCGGTAGGTACTCGTGCAGGAATTTTCATAGAACTCGAATAATACGTAAAAAACTAATTCAAAGTCAAAGTCAAAGTCAAATCATTTATTTCAAATAGACCATTTACAGGCACTTTTGAATAGTCAAATGTCGGTCAGTCCAAGAAAAGTGAAGCTAAATTATTAACTAATTGGTTTCAATAAACACATTTTACATGTTCTAGCAACATTAGTTACTTACTGATAGTCGATTCACACGAAAATAATGTCATGAGACAGTATCATAGAACCATATCTACCTATACCTACTTACCTCATCATCATTTTATTCAGTACTGACATGATAGTACTGTAGGCTGCATCTAAGGCCTACTGACTTCGGACGCGTAGCTTCGTAGACGCGTACTCGTCGCTATACCTACGCTTGGTGTACGCATACTCACAGCGATTAAGCTTATAAACCAATAGATATAAGTATATGATGGTATGTGTCCATGGATAGTAAGCCTTAGTGTTAATATAGCCAAGCGGCTTCACATGCTATTGAATCAGCTCAAGGTCAAGGTCGGTGATGGAACAGTTGACGCAGTGGTTGAATGATTAGCAGCAGTGCTACATATCGTGGGTTCGACTTTCACACAAAACTAATGTTTACACCCGCACAAGACATCCGACACTGAGACCCGGAGGTCTCAGTGTCTTGTGCGGGTGTACTATTCCAAATCGAATTCCAAATAATCGAATATCAAATGATCGAACACTTTAAATCGAACATCAAAATACGTACTCGAACGTTCACTATATTAATGATAATGAACGTAATGGTTAATAAATTGACAATCAATCAATCAATTTGATCAATTTATGTTCGATTATATGGGATTCGATTTGGCATAGTACACTCGTTTAGGTACATGTTTGAGCTAGCGTATAGCCTATTGTTGATACCTGTTTAGGTCTTTTATGTGAGCTAATTATTACAAAGCTTTGAGGCAGGATAGGACATTTGCTACATCTACATGTACGTATTAACTAAAATATCTTTTGAATGACCAAAATGTAATTTCATTTGTCATAGGACTGCTCCAGAAGAATGGAATATTTGCATTGGCTCATATTGCGCGGTACTTCGGGTATATACCCGAAATATTACCGTTCATAGTATACTAGCTTTGCTAGATATGTTATGACTCTCATCATAAATGATAATAGTTACCACCAATAGCGAGCAATTATTCTGATAACTTTGTCTATCTCATGAAGGATGGTATTGGAGAAGGTGAAATAAAACCACTTGAATACAATTAATTTTTATGTATAGTCAAAATAAATCTGTACACAAAATCACACGTTGCAACACAAATAAATATATAAAGCGGGTTCACACAATTACAAAAAAGTAAAAAAAAAAATGCGTTCGTCATGTCTTGTGTAACTACACCCTTACATTTGTGCAGCGATAGCGACAAACGTACCTACAATTTATTTCAAATAATAACAAAAAACAAAATTTTAACATCTCAATAACTTTAGCTAGAAAAACTTAAACAAAAACAATTGTTTCAGAAAAATAACAACAATGAAAAACATTGGCTATTTTTTATTTTACTTCAAACATACGTAAGGTTTGTATTTTATATTTTCGATGTTACTCGAGCGACCTTCACCTCTGCGGTATTCCCTTCGAAATGAAAACAAAATGACGGGTAAAAATAACACTTATCAGAATTAAACTGGGTTTGATTGAATTGAGCTAAGTACTATTTTTAGGTAGATATGTTTAAAATTGAATGTAACTTGAAGAAAGCAGTAAGATCTGATACAATTTGGTAAATAATGTTCGTTGAATACGTATCAATGCTGATAAGTTTATTTTTTATCCCCAAAGCAAATCCCAATACCTTTAATTTGAACTAGGCAACATCTACATTAAGACGTAACGCAGTGGACCCTAGGTACTTAGATTACATTAAATGCGTTATACATAAAACTTAAATTAACTAAGCTGTAAAACCAGGCAATAATACTCATTTTTGGAAAATTAGGAACAATTTTAGGCGAATGTCATAATGTCGGTAAAACAAAGTTCTTTATTGTTAAGTTATGACTATACATGATAATAATTATATTTATTTTATTTACAATATTTGTCTTTTAATTGCTCAAAGTATCTGTAATTGCATAGTTTAATAAGTGGTGACAGGGGAAGCTTCTCAATAATTACTGAACCAATAAAATTGGAATTAACTTGGAAGAGTTATTTTTCACAGCATCCGACATTACAACATCACAAACAATCGAAATATAAAATTAAATTCGTCGTTTCTCACCAAATACAACACTTGGGATAATTCTTCATTCGCTTAATTATTATTACACTATACTATAAGGTATAATAATATTTTTCATGCAACGTTATCAACTAACTCTGTAGGTACTTTTTGGTATATATTAATTGCATAATAGGAAGGAATACGTGAATTAAAAAATTGACATACTACACTTACTGTAA
Source organism: Mythimna ferrago (assembly GCA_910589285.2). Taxonomy (NCBI): domain Eukaryota; kingdom Metazoa; phylum Arthropoda; class Insecta; order Lepidoptera; family Noctuidae; genus Mythimna; species Mythimna ferrago. The sequence goes on along the minus strand of OU342673.1, from coordinate 29,373,274 downwards.
TTATATTAAATTTTAAGGTCATAAAATAATAACTACATGGCATGGGTATATCGTTGAGATATTATTTTAAATCTAGAGCGAAACGATAGATTTAGCCTTAAATATGCATAGTTATTGGTCAATTCTAAGTATCACTGCTCACTGGGATATATCGGTCTCAATAGCTAAGGATGTTACAGAACACAAGATAGACGGTAGTCTAACGCCAGCAAGCATAATTATACAGTAGTTTAATCATGCTTGCTGGCTTGTTTACTACCAAGCCCTTCCTAGCACTTGTAAGGGCGACGAACACACGTGAACAGTGAACCTCAGTGAGAAAACTACGCAGAAATACAAAAGTGACATTCAATACTTTGGTCGTTATTATTAATTATGAAATTGTTGGAATCAATATTCTATAAAATAATACGTCATTACATAGAAACGTTCAAACTTGGTATATTCGTGATCTTATTTTATATTTATTCAAATTGTTGTATAAGTGAGCATGATGAATTGATGACAAATTATGTGGAACACTCCTCATTGCAACGTTAACATTAATACAACTTATGTTTTGTTAGCAGCAGCAAATAAAATGATCATCTTAAGTTTCATTAGAAAAATTACTGAAAAACTGGTTTGTCATCTATCAGATTTCAAATTTTCACGACGCCTTAATTTATTAGTGGTAATCTGTCAAAGTATATCAATAACGTTAAACGTCAAGCTCACTTGTACAAAAATTCATAAGGCAAACTCAGTAATAATCATCAATCACTTCAGTGATACTTACTAAACTTTCTCACCTAACATACTATCTACTCTTCCACTCGCTACGATGCATCACATTATGTAATCACCTTTCTTTCTACTGCTAAGGTTATTATATAATTTACATTAATATGACTAGCTAAAATACTATAGCCTACACTATATATCTAAACTATTCCGACCTAAATTAGGCTTACTGTTTCTTTTTGCTATCAAAAAATTACCTTTTTTTTCTATGGCTCGTTCGTAACTATAAAACAAACTTCATTGTTTTCAAATCTGACAAAATTACACTAAAACGACCTCAAAAGTGACTATCTCCCATCTACAACATATGAATAATTTAGATATCCTAAATCGCTAGCGATAGTAAATAATTTTGACTCTAATTTCGTTGTGCAAATAAATTACGAATGAAAACGATTCGTTGTCGATTTTCGATTTTTTTAATAATTATCGTTGTCTCAATAATTGTTATTCTCTTAAAATTTAATATTGCTGTTAATAATCACTTTAAATTTTATATTGCTTTTCGTTCCTATACCTTATTCACATACACATAGGCCTAAATTGTATTTTTGGACCTACAACAGACGCAATAATCATCGTTGTTAATTCCATTTATAACTTCTAATATATTTTTTCAAGGGTTCTGAACCTTGTGAAAGAAGTACGAGAAGTAATGTTTTAAAGCTGAAGCTATACATTAATTGATCACGATTACTTGATACGACAGATGTAAGGGATCGCGGTTCTTTAAAAAAGTATAACTCGAGTCGAGATAGTTTTTCAGTCTAGTCAATGCCTAAATTCCAAAAAGCATTGAAGAAAGTGAAAAAAAAAATTGGGCAGTAGAGAAAAAGAATCTAATCGTATTTCACGACCTTTCTTCTGTTTAATATTAACATAGTTTCCAAATATTTAAAGATTATTTTGTACCACATAATTTCCAAAATGGTGTTTTCAATATCTTAGTGTAAATCCTAAATTCAACATTCGTCTAAATTTCTTCATAAACTTGGTAAGTCCGTGCATACATAATATATTCTTCCATTTATTAAGGTTTATAATGCCATAAAGTTACGAGATCCTTCCAGACGCCGCGCGAATCGGACTTAACATTCGTTTACCATCATTTTTATTACATTCTTCGCCAATACTTCAGTACATAACAATAAAGTTTGATATTTACGGCCCGACAGACTGATTGGAATTTCAGTAAATATTTTTCTGTATTTATCTTCTCATATAAATTTTTAAACGGTCATATTTTGTACGATATTAAGTCGAATCCTGACCGAACATTTATTTTATGTAATTTATTTATCGAGATGTTAGCATGCTTCTGTCACAGTATTTTTTTAAAATATGTAGATTAGATTCAGGACAAATGAAAAAGTTTTTTTTAGTTAATCGAGTTTCGAGTATCTTATTAAGTTTGTACATAAGTACACCACTTGCGTTTATCACAATAATATTGCTTTTGTGATATATAGATGTTAAAATACGCTATATTCATTCTATAAGACTATTTAAGTATAAGTCAAATAGTTTAAAGTGTATAAGTCAAAGTCCATGAAGAAGTATTTGAGAGCAAAAAGAGTGCAAGCGACAGAGTTTTACATAATGACCAAATCGCACATACGCGCATTGAGTTTTTGCTCTTCATTATATAAAAGATTATCAGTTTTCATATGGACAATAGCTACCTACTATTTTTTTGTGTATTGGATTAGCAACACGTTGTTAATAATTCAGTCTTAATTAATATGCACAGCTTTAATGGCGCTCAATAATACTATTTCGAGCTGAATACAAATATTTCTTTCCACATCGCAACCAAGTTGCTACACTTTTCATTTCGTGCGCAATAATACTTTCTAGTATACTCCCAACAGTCAATGTTCATAAAACTGTCGCCTATGCCATTTTCGCAACTAAATCCTCATAAATATATTGACAAAACCGATTTATAGTTTTATGTATTTTTTAAAGTTGGTAAATATAAACATCTATTATATTTTAGATTCAGTTCGTTTCTAAACAGGTTCTTATTCGTTCAATAAATACATAAATATTTTTCATAGTATTTTGCTCGGTCACGTCAGTGCAAAATGCTTTAAACTATAAAACAAAGCACGTAGCAATATGCTACGTCGTAGCGCACTCGTAGCTCGCTCGTAGCTCATAACGTTTTGATGAGTAGCGAGACAATTTTTTCTTCGGGTGTCGAACGTTACAACCTCGCGTCATAGTCCACATCTAATTGAATATTCTTTTGAATCGATTTCATTTAAAACAATGACATTCTAAAAATAGTAATTGCCTTATTTTTTTTTATAAATGAAAATTAAACATTTTTCGTAACTTTTTTATCCTAAGCAATAGAAACAATGTAATTTTATAAAACATCATATCACTTTTGTTTCCAGTCTACTTATTTAGCCGTGTTTAGTTTCCGCATCCCACAACTAAATGTAAAAAATGATATTGCTTTATTATTGCTTTTCTTAATAGTAGTCACATTATTGCCATGTACTATTATAGTAATTTTCTAGAATTATGGTATACTTCTGTAAACGATGTTAGGGCTTATTGTGAGTGCACTGTATATCGTGTGTTTTACAAAACAGATGATAGAGTCTGGCAGAACTTAAACTAGAGAGTTTTTGATAAATGTGCATATCGACCATGTACTAACCTTATAATTTGGTTTCGAGCATACAAAACGCAGCATATTGTATGTTCTATAATATTTTAACAATTTCGTTTAAGTATAGTATAAGTTTGTCTTTATTAAAGTCGAACTGTCCCGATGTGAAATATTCCAAAACGCGTTTACGTTCACAAATCGATGTGTTAATTTTATCCGTTATGCCGCACTGCTTGTTAATAAAATTAATGGCGAACGTGTTGCAGTGAAAGCGAAACACTAATGAATTTTAAATAGCAAAGCCTTTTTATGCGACCTAAATGTATTTACTTTGTTTAATTAACAGACGTGTACTATGTTTTGCAATTTATTTAAAAAAAATATATGTAAAACGTGCACTTTGTAGTTTAAAATCAGTTTGTTTTCGTCTCTAAATTATATATTTTTACGCCTAACTTCGTTTACAGCCTCGAGATTAACCTAATTAATATTGCTTATCATATTGCTAATTTGGACATTTTTTTTTTGGTTTTATCACTGAGTTTAGTTTAGCTATAGAACTTATTGATCAATTCGAAGTCGTCGACTTATATTCTTTGAATTAATTTATAATGGAGACATTTCGTGTGTACCTTGCATTACTTAAAATAGTTTTAACAATATCATTTTATTTGTATAATTCTTTTCTACTCGACTAAAGAAAATGGAGTTTTTGGTAGAACACGATTTGTTTTTACAGAGGTTTTTTTAAAGAATAACAAATGTTTTGTAGGTGCGCAATTTAACAGGTAGATATCATTGGAGTGTTCTCTATCAAGTCTAAAGGTGGGCTTACTCTACGGTTCCGAGTCACCCCGTCACGCCTCTATACTATATGTATAATACTTTATTATAAAGTTAATTTATTAATACTACATCTACAAAAATTGTAAAGAAGGGAAATTTGGTACACGGGGACATATTTACATTACAATGTATATTATATATTTTTGTATAGTATAAGTTGGTTTCGTTAATATTAATCGTTAGTTACTTATCTGTATAACCGCTACAATTACAATAACGTTAGTATAAATATTTGAATAAAATATCTTCGTTTTTAATTTTTATCAATCATCAAAAGCAATTAATTTGCAATTTTTCTACTTAAGACCAGTAAGTAGGGAGAGCTAAGAAGAATAATATGAAAGAGTTCCTCGAAGAAGGGAGTATTAGAGGGAATACATAGACGCACTAGACTAAGAGTAAGGCTAGGTACTAGGAAGAAGTCGAAAGATGACGGAAATCAGTAGGTTCGTACAAAACAGAGACGATAGACTTCACTAAATATTTTTTGAACTGAAGAATGTTCGCACTTATAAATTACTCAATATTCGATGTTAATTTCGTTTCAATTTAGTTCAATATAACTCCAAAGCACCAAAATATCTAATAATCTAATTTTTATTAATAACCAATAATTTCTACAGTAATATTGCTTATGATTTACATTAGTATTGCTTTTAACGCGTCACCTTTGTCTTGCGTACCCTATCTTTATAAAACTATATAATTTGTAACCGCATGATCGCCGCGATGGTACAATGTACCCGAGTGTACACCGTCTATACTAAAATTAATATATTATCGTTAGGTATCAGTATTATTCTTCAATATAATAATGATTAAATGTCTTACAGAGACTAATCAGTCGGCGATCAAAGGGTTAATTTAATACGAAGGGAAGAGAACTATAGTATCTATGAAAGTAGATATAATGTGGCACTACAGCTACTAGTAGGAGTATGTATTTGGAGAAGGAATATAATGACTAGTGTGCTCAGTTTAGTGCCTCTAGGGGCGGCCCTGTCGCGTGTTATGAGATCGGTAGTCAAAATATTCAAACGTCATATTTAATCAACTTGACAGCACTCATATAAATCCAAAAAAAAGTTTAGATACTTCCAACGCCACATTAAAAAAAAACATTTTTGCAAATTCTGACTTTAAAATATTTTATACGCACTTCTAAAATATTTTTTTTTAATACAAGCCTGTTGTTTAAACACAACCATTGCTTTAACAAACACACAACTCGCCACAGAAAAGTTATAACCGTAACGGTTTTCCACACAACTAAAAGTATTCTAAAAAGTTATTCGAACGTTTTCATAATGGAATCCCCAAAACGGTTCGTTATAATAGAGGAACTCTGGAAAGATATTTAATTGACTGGGTTCAAAGAAACACCAACGACGAATTGACTCGAGGCACTAACTAATAGACTAGGGAGGGCGCCGGCCCGCGGGCGGCGCTGCGACCTGCCGAATGAACTCACTACACACTAGCTGCTACGTTTCCTACATCGCGTTTTATAGCGCATTACTTTCGCGTCGGAGTAGCGCCCGCGGGGCCGACTGCAAAGACAGCTAATAACTACAGAGCGCTATAGGGATAATAGAATAGTCTGCTGCGTCTATCTGACAGCGGTGCGCGACTTTATGCCTACATTATTATTGCTTTTCGAATACCCATTTCTGACCGAGCACCTCGTGCTCGCCTCGTTAACCTAAGTTATGCTACCTTACGCTAAGTTAGTTTATTGCCAGTTACGTTTGACTTGTCAGCTAAAGACACACGCTCGTCTGAAGGCTGGCAGGCTGTGCGCGGCCCTGCCCTGTCGCGCCACAGGGCGACCGCCCCCCGCCCGCGTCGACATGCGCCCCCGACACACATCACATCATACAATTTTATCGTTAAAATTTCATTTCCACTGTAAAAATATATTCAGCAGGTACTAAAGTCGACTGGACGAAAAGTTGTACTATGAACATTTTGCATCATGATAAAGAAACGGGATTGTTATATTACTCGTAGATTTTTAAAACTGCGTGCACGTTTACTGAATATTTTTGTTATTTTTATAAATGTGTAAAGTATGGAGGGTGCGTGCGATGGTTGGGGGTGCGGGGGTGCGGGTGGTTTGCGGCGGGCGAGAGGTAAGGCACTGTCGCGGGCCCGCGGAGCGCTGCGGTGCGTGCTGCGGAGCGTAGGACGGAAAGTTTTGGCAAGTTCCTCACCGAGGCGGAGGAGGCGCCCTCACCCACGACCTCGGCGCTCGGCTCTCGCATCTCGACGCTAAACTTACTCCCTAATACTCTCTAACCTACTTTGCGGTTGTAAAAATCACCTACAAAAGATATTAGTTTTCATTCATATTTCAATACATCTATGTATATAGGGGTATATTTTATCGACGACTATATACATAATTTAATATTAAGTTACCGCTATCGGGACGTGTGACGCTACGGCCTGCGGCTCGCGGCCGGGCTCTACGGGGTCGTACGTGATTCGTTGTATGCGAAACATTGCTTGAGTGTCGCGGCGCGTCCGGCGCGCGACCGGCGCCCGCCCGACGCGCTCGCTCCTGTTTCATATTGTAAATTTATATATTACGTTAACAAGCTAAATTCATATTAATACTTTACGTTTACTTGTAAACCATTCGGCGGTGGTTACGGTCCCTAGTTGCGTCGGCTCCAGCCAGGGCGCCCTAGCCGGACGCGGAGACGGGCGCGGCCGGCTCGGGCTCGGCAGAGTCCTCGTCGTCTTCGTCATCGCGCACGCACGCCGACTCCTGGTGCTTATTGAGGTAGCTCTTGAGCGCGAACGTCTTGTGACATCGCGTGCACTCGAAGTTCTTGTCCGATGAGTGCGTCTGCATGTGTGCGCGCAGGTTCGATCGATCCGCAAAAGCTTTCCCGCAGTGCGCGCAGCCGTAAGGTTTTTCTCCCGTGTGAGAGCGCAAGTGACCTTGCAGCAGCCACGGCCGTGAGAACAGCTTCCCGCACACCCCGCATACGTGCGACAGTTGGTGCGTCAGCACGTGCATGGCCAGCGCCGGCATGGACACGTACGCCTTGCCGCACTCGCCGCAGCGCTTCGCCGCCACCGAGTCCAGGCTGCGGTGCGTCTGTTTGTGGCGCGACAGGTTCGACGACGTCGCGTATCTTTTGCCGCACTCGCTGCATGTATACTTCGATTTCGGTTCCGGTGGTGGAACCGCCTCAACCGGCGCATTAGCATAATTTCTACGTTTAGACCGGCCATCGCTTACGAAGAACGCGTCATATGTGTATGCAATGGTCTCTCGCGGCCGTTCGGTGGTGGACTCTTGTACAGGCTGTTCGGGTGGCGGCGGCAGCGGCAGCGGCGGAGGCGGCGGTGGCGGTGAGGGCGCGGGTGGTGGAGGGGGCGGTTGTTCTGGGGGCGGAGGCTCCACTCGTGGCGAGAGGAACACGTGCTGGCTGAGGTCGAGGATGGCATGCGCCGCATTAAGGTCCTCCTCGGGGCGGTTTAGGTGCGCCGCGCGGTCCACGAGGCAGTACGGGCGGTAGATATCTTTCTTCTTAGGTGGCAGAGAGAGGATGGCGCCGGTGCTGGTGTAGCACATGGAGATGGACTTGCCGCTCGCCGGTGGCGGGGGAGGGGAGACAGGCGAAGACTGGAGCTGAACCTGGAGGAAGGGCGGGTCTGTCGAGTCGGAGGCGGAGAGTTGCAGAAGGGCATAGGATAGAGGCTGAAGCGCCGGCTGAGGGGCGGCGGCGGGGCCGGCGGGGGCCGGGCTCAGCTCGCGCGGCAGCTGCGCGGTGAACTGCGTGGAAGGCTGCTCCTCGGTGTAACCTGCGGAAGAATAAACGCACATTATTAAGCTGCTCTCTTATAAGGAAAATCCTTCGCGACTTCTGTTCATGCGAATGACTTGATGGATGAATTAGAGCGCACTCATTATTTATCCCAAAATCAACGCAACATCATGTTTAACTGGGATGCTCTAAGAATTTCATAAAATATTGCTGGCAACATTTGTAGCGAACTGTGTTATATCCCAGCTGGAGCTTATTAAAAACAAAAAACAAAATTGTTCTTGTTAATACTAATAACAGCAACCATTCTTACATATATTATAAAACAAAGACCCCAGCACATCTGTCTGTATGTTCACGATAAACACAAAAAATCCTGAACGAGTTTTCATGTGGTTATCATCAATAGACAGATTGATTCATTTATATGTATAGTAAATGCATTTTTATAGTAGAGAAAACCAGAGAATCAAAAGATGTAGTACTACCCCTTCGGAGCTAGTAGTGCGGGTCGCATAACATACTATGTTATAATATAAGTACGAATCTATTATAACTGCAACACTTAACAATTGTAACCTATTGAGGACAACAGCAAAGGAAAACATCGTGAGGAAACCGGCATGTCCTAGAACCAAACTTTCGAAGACACGTGGTATTTACTATACACCACTGGGCCCGCGTGGTGGTTAATGAGCCATACCCTCACTTAGAAGGGAAGCCCGAGTTCCAGCAGTTGCAACATTAAAAGGCTGATTATGCTATGCTATGAGGATTTACTAGACGAATCGATCTGCCAGCTTATCGCCCCGAAGGGCGAATTCGTGTAAAGAAATAGCACCAGTGTGAAGAGAGATAACTGTGACGTTGCAGTCTGCACTAAATGGCACTATGCGGGCATTTCTAGTGCCAAGAATTCTTTACGGCGCTCCATCGGGTAGCGTCTGCTAGCCAAAAGGGGAATTAAGTTGATAGCACTTTATTGCTTCTGTTATAAAATTGAATAACAACATTTTTATTCAACTCTTTTAAAAGCTTTTGAGAGACTGGTATCGTTTAAAGTAAATGTTGTTTCCAATTTATGGTAAACTAAATTGGACAGCGTTATGTAAGAACAGAATAAGCGACACTAGAGATAATTTGAGAAAATGAGCTTCAAAGATTTTAAAGTTAAAATTGTCGCTGTGAGCTCATTTACGCAGCGCTGTTACGCGTATGATTTTTTTTACTGTAAATTAAGATGTGTCTAAAGTTTAGATTAATTCAGAATATATTACAGTGCAGAATATACTTTAAAAGAAAAAGCCATTTTTCCGCTTAATTCGTTAATGTATTATAGCTATATTCAGATTAATTAAAATTGTCAATAACTTATTGTCGTTTGATTCTTTAATACGATTTATTTTGGGTGAAATAAAGTGTAGTATAACATTAAAGCCAAATATTTTAATGCAAAGTTCTCAAATTAAACAAAAATTACACCATTTCTCTAAGATGATCTTGTATGCCACTACTGATTACGAGATACAACTAAATTTGTAACATATTTGCTTCAAATACCTCAAAATAATAACATATTTGCTTGTCTCGCTATCCTTTATGAAACTAAAACTCTTTCAATTGGTTTTCAATCCGGTTCGGTTAACGAATTAGCTGCCATTTTAGGCGGTTAGTTCGATATCGCGTTTTTAATAAATAAATTGAAACGGATTATCTACAACTTTTGTGGATATAATTCGTTTATGCATTTTAAAATCCTGTTTGTGTATTTTGTAACAGTAACTTAGGCGCATAATTCTTTATTACGTAACTAATGTGTGCAAAACTTCTAACAAATTTTGACAAGTCGCTTAATTCATCCCTTATTATAAGGCACTAGGATTGATTTTTGAACACAAAATTAGCTGAATACATAGTAAATAATCCCTGGAATCGATCTGCATTCAAAACTATTTTTTTTTCAGTTTTGTCGCTTAATTCGTTCTTACATAACGCAGTCCAATTGTAAGTCATTGTTTTGATCAATTCAAGCATTTATTTTCGCGATGCGCATAATTATTTTTTTATAAATATTCAGTCTCTTTTCAAAAGAAATTCAAGAGAAAAAAGGAGATTCAAGTTTTTTGTACACACAAAGCCGATAGTTAAAAAAAACCTAAGTAAGAAGTTTTTGTAATACCTACACATAATATGTAGAATAACGAGAATTTCTCTGGCACGCGAACTTCGTATTAACATTGCACGCTTTCGTGTACCGTCCTATTGGTGCTTTGATCCAGCAAACGTGTTATTTATACGAAATACATTTTTAGTTTATGCGAAACCTGACTATAGTTTGTTCAGAATCAGTAACTGAATGGATTCCAATAGTTTTTTATTTTGCTCAAAAATATTTAAAAAGGTCACGACACCACCGACACTAAGTACCACACAGGTCACGGCATGTCATAGCGTGCATTAGACGCCAGCAAACATCTGGGTGCAAGTGCAAAACAACCCCTCAGTGGCCTGGATGGCCCAGTGACTATGTATTTTTGCTGACATATATTTTGTGATTTTTTATGACACAGTTATGAAATTTTGTACATAGATTCTTTACATAAAATACTAGATACGTTTAAATACGTTAAATTTAGCATATATACTCAAAGTCAGGTTATAAAATGATAGAGCAAACAACATTAAAACCTTTTCTTCTCCATGCCTACTTTATATTTTCAGCTCGAACAAGCCGCCATCCGCCATTTGTAGACCAGGTAGGTACTATACGAAAACCAGTAATTCAAATCTCTCCCGTAGCACGGAGGTCGTACATTACCCCAGTTTGAGGGAGAAAAGGGGGGTTGCTAAGAGTTATTATGAGTTGGTTAATAACTGGCAAAAGGCAACCTGTGGCGTAGCAACCTGTGGCACGAATCACGACTTGCATTCCTTCTGTTACATGGCCTTAGCCTCCGACGGTAATTGTCACGAGCCTCTGAATAATAAATAATCTGTTAATAGTAGAATGGTTCTTCTGTTCTTCTGTTTTTTTTTTTTTATGGGAATCATCCATCAAAAAAAAAACTTCAAACTTAACACAACGTCAGACTTTTACTGAGTAAAACCCACTCCTAATTCCTTTCTTGCCTTTCAATCCAGGGCTGGAATTTCCTTTCAAAAGCGAACCCATGGCCCCTAGACTTCGACCCTGCTGGGGCCCTTCGGTTTGCTGACGACTTTTTGAGGCGCGCGTGGAAAAATACGCGCCGTCAACGACTAGGGTTTGGTCCGGACGGTTCGACAGCGAGCTACCCATTGCTCACCATCCGCGGCGGAGACCTATCGCGCCGGGCCTTGGTTGAGGCCATGGTCCGGAGCGAGGAGGAGTGGCAGGCGGTCGCCGACATCTGCGAAGGAGTAATGCTCGCAAAGGAGGAGGCCGACCGCATCAGGCAACGGCGCTCTCGCCACCGCCGGGATTCCGATCCCGATTTCCAGCCACCGTAGGCGCGGGCTTGCGGACAGTGAGCAATGGGTATCTCGCTGTCCGACCGTCCGGTAACTGTCCGGATCAAGCCCTAGTCGTCGACGGCGCGCACTGTTCCCGCGCGCCTCAAGGAGTTGTCAGCAACAGGAGGGGCCCAGCCGGGTCGAAGCCTACTGGGTTATCCGAAAGGGAACTCGAGCCCCGGTATGAAGGCTTGAAGGAACGGGGTGGGTTCTTTAGTCAGTAAGAGTCTGACACTATCTCCCGCTCCGCCCAAGAGCGGGGGTTGTCATTGGATGATTTTGCCCACCAAAAAAAAAAATGCTCACCATCCGCAAGCCCGTTCCTATGGTGCAAATAATCTATGGGCCATGTAACGTGGCTATGTCACTAAAGTGAATGGACGTGTGATGCGGCGCCTGAAAGCGACATATTTTTTTTTCAACACACTTTTTTTTCTTTTATTATTGAGGTAAACTAGTGCTTGACTGCGATCCCACCTGATGGTAAGTAGCGATGCAATCTTTGATAGTGAGGCGCACTAGTTTATTAAGACAGGACACTGTTGTGGTTTTAGGCTATAAAATCCACCCTAGAGCAAGAGAAGTCATTGAATGATTATCCATCTCTAAAAAAAAAACTGTAGTAATGTAGCCAGGCTCTTACTCAACCAGCATCTACTCACTAACTTAAAGATTTTTGCTTGTTAAGAGTAAGTTACTCTAAAGTTACTCTAGGATTGTGATAATATATTCGTTGTTGAATCAGTCTGGGAAAGTTTTAACGATCATGCAGAGCTATAGCAGACGAGACGGTCTTGTTGTCAGTGGCGGATTAAGCCAGCGCAGGGCCTGCAGCAAATTGTACCAAGGAGCCCCTGTGTAAACTTATTTAGTCGGTGCTTTTATTCTCATTTACCATAATCCAGAGGATTTCAATATTGGGAAATATACGTGGAAATTACAAAACGAGGGAAATATAAGAGATTGACTAATATTCAATAAAATATAATCATCATTTCAGCCAAAACACATCCACTGTTGGACATAGGCCTCCCCCAAGTGTTGCCACAATGAACGATCTTGTGCATCCTGCACCCATCGGATTTCCGCAACCTTCACCAGGTCATCGGTCCACCTTGTAGGAGGCCTCTTCCAACGTCGCGTCTTACGGTACGTGGTCGCCATTCCAGAACCTTTCGCCCCCTGCGGCAATCCGTTTTGCAAGCAATGTGCAGCGCCCATTGCCACTTAAGTTTGGCGATTCTTCGTGATCACTTAAGGAAAATCCGAGCATAGGGCTATGCTCGGATTTTTTAGCTGTATTTATTCGGATTTCAATATAAATGTACTTTGACTAGCTTTATTTTACATGCAAGTGCAGGATCCCCAAACGCGCGGAGCCCTTGAATGCTCGGGACTTGTAACATTTGCTACTCTTGCTACATGGCTAATCCGCCACTGCTTGTTGTGCATGGTATCTATGTTATTATGAATTTTGTACTCAACAATTTACGTAGTTCTATGCGTATTTTTTAGAGTTTAGTTTAAATCAAAATTATTTGTTTAAAATGCTGTGGTATCTGGGTACGAGCTTTTATTTAGTTTTACCTGTCCCGATGTTTGTCTGTCATCAAATCTTACAAATTAATTTTGATCCACTTTCCGGTTACCGATTGAGCTGAAATTTTGCATACTTATGTAAATCAGATGACAATATAAAATTATTATGACATGAAGCTGATCTGATGATGGAACCGGAAGGTGACCATAGGAACTCGATGGTTAAATGACACAACCCCTTCGAGTTTAGGCTCGTATGATTTTTCTTGACGGGTATTAATTATACAGATATACTGCGCTATAAAAGCTTGCTATGAAAAAAAGATTTTCATTAAAAACTTGTTCTGTTATATGTGCGTCGTATTATATCTAAAAGTTGTCTAAAAATATTCACAACTAGTTATTTACTTAAACTTATGTTATGTTATTAATTCAATTTAAATAATCTTTGTCTATTATACGATTTTTTTTAAATGAAAAGATATATCAAGAATGTTTACGTTTAGTTAAGCACCTATACAAATGGAGTATAGACTGATTTGGCCTGTTGGTCTAATCGTTAGTGGCCCCAACTGCTGTGCCGGAGGTCGTGGGATTCGATTTCCATTCAAGACAATTTGTGTGATAAGCACGTTCATCTGTTCTGTGTCTAGGTGTAATTTACCTATAATATATATGTATATATAAATATTTTTATCAGTTGTCTAGTACCCATAGCACAACTCTGCTTAGTTTGGGGCTAGATGGCGTTGTTTAAAAGTTGTGAAATATTATTACGGCAGGCTTAGATTTATTACAAACTGGATGTTGTCCAAAGCAAGTAATACATAGACGTCACCTAGACTGCCCGTTGACCCTGCGCAGACTTTGCGTTGACTTAAACACATCTACACTAATATTATAAAGAGGTAAAGTTTGTTTCTTTGTTTGTAATCTGGTAATCTCTGAATGTACTGGTAAAAACTGCACCTGGCTAAAATTTTTTTAATAATAGAAAGCTGCTTTATTCCTGAGTGACATAGGCTATATTTTATATACGCGTGCCAAGTCGCGGGCTAAAGCTTGTTATGAATAATCCAGTAACAACAAAAGACGATAGCTCCATTTAAAACAATGAACAAATTAATATAACCAGTTCGTAATTAAATTATCTAAAACCAATACTGTAACAATTGCTTGTTGTAATTTAAAACGAGATGAACACGCAATTAAATTTCCTGCCACTTTAATATGACAAAACAATGTTTATTTGCCTCATTGTGAACACAATAAACATTCGATCATCGAATCAACGTGTTCAAACAAAACGGTGGGCTTTATTTTAATATATGCAAAATGTTGATATTGTTCGCAAATATTTTTGGAGTGAATGGCGTCGCATCGATGGAATATGTCAAATTATAGTACATTATGATATAGAACGGTAATCAGCAATTACTCACGTGTGTCATACGACGTTTTTCAATACACTTGTGGAGAAAATAACTGTAAAACGAGTAAACTTTTGTGGCGGTAAAAATCTGTTTTCAAATCCGCGCCCATTTTTTTTAATTTCCTCGTGGGGGACGACTCGCGCCCATCCTGATACGATAATAGTACATTATGATATAAGTGTGTAAAGTTAGTGATTACCATCGAGGCGATATTTAGACCCGAGCCGTGGCGAGGGTCTTAAGAGAGCCGAGAAAGGTAATTATTAATTACTCACGTGTATCATCACGTGTAACTGTAAAACTAGTAAACTTTGTGGCGGTAAAAATCTGTTTTCATATGCGCGCCCGTATTTTTTTTTTATTTACCTTTCAATACACTCACTGAAATGAATAATCGGGGGTTGACCGGCGACTCGTGGGGGACGACCTGCGCCCAGCCTGATACGATAATGTATTAAAATTATGGCGGGGGAGGGGTTGAACAATAAGGTTTTAACTACATTATAGCACTAGTGCGTAATGGTAATCAAAATGTCGCAGTTTGGTAACAAGTGCATTATATACCTAAGTGCAGTGCAATAAGAGTCACTTTATGAGCAAGTGTATTGAAAAGTGTTTTACGTTGAGCGTTCATGCATCGAAGTTGTACAAGATTGGCAAAGCTGTGGCCGAGTTTTAGATATGTGAATATGTTTACTTGTAATTGGATATGGCATTTTTTTTCTTAATTGCTGATAGGTTTGCGCTTGACCGCTATCTCACCTGATGGAAAGCGACGATGCGGTCGACGATGGAGCGCGCTTACCTAGAAGTAACCTATTCACTCTCGACTTAAAGATTCCGGGTTGTAGACATCACGAATCACATACTCCGGCAGGGAATTCTACTCCTTAGCTGTACGCACAATGAATGTGTTCCCAATGTCCTACTATTATCTATCTTATATCTATCTTTACAAATAATGAATCTATAGAAGTTTTTAGTTGTGCGCGCATCACGTCATCATCATCATCATTTCAGCCAAAACACATCCACTGTTGGACATAGATCTCCCCCAAGCGTCGCCACAATGACTGATTCGTCTGACTATCAATGACTCGCATCCATTGGATCCCCGCGACCCTCACTAGATCATCGGCCCACCTTGTGGGTGGCCTTTCAACGCTGCCTCTTCCGGTACGCGTCGCCACTCCAGAACCTTTCGTATGGGGACGAAAGGTTCTGGAGTGCGACCATATTCACTTACAGACAGGTCAAATAAACAATCCCCTTACAAAAGTGTTTTCACAGTTTTTTTTTTTTTCGTGGTGGGATAATCTTCTAATCACGTCCCCCTTCTTGGGCGGAGCGGGAGATAGTGTCAGACTTTTACTGACTAAAAACCCACTGTTCCTTCTTGCCTTTCGTACCGGGACCGAGCTTCCCTTTTGGATAACCCCTGGTCCCAGTATTAGTAACACTGTGACAAATGTATCAAAAACTTTAATTTGAGACGTCTACAGACGAATACATTAGACTAGAATTAATTCTTTAATGAACATATACAATTCGTGCGTAAACAAAAAAACAACCCCTAAGTATATTAAGAAAGGTGGGTTAACCTACTCGAGCGCAACCGAAATTGGATGGGTTCAAGGAAGCCCTACGATTACCTACTAGTACGTCAAAAGGTATTAACGACGTTTTCGTATAAATTACATAGATTTACATAAAATTGTATATTTATTAACGCGATGTAATGAAAATTGTAATGCAATATCTAGATAAATAAAAGCGAAATACCACTCACTAATTAATCACGAAATCTCAGAAACTGTGACACCTACAAACTTAAAATTTGGCAGGCAGGTTCCTTTAGGGTGTGTGGACATCCGCTAAGAACGGATTTTACAAAAATCCACCCTTAAGGGGGTAAAACGGGCGTCCTAAGTTTATGTGGAGTAACTTACGTCCACGCGGGCAATGCCGCTGGCAGAAGATAGTGGAAACACATATAAAAAACTGGGCAAGTGCGAGTCGGCCTCGCGCACTGAGGGTTCCGTGCAAACTACAATTCCTTTAATGGAGTGTGACGTAGGTAACAACAAATTACTGTTTTCAGATTTTTTCCTATAGGTACCTGTGCTATAAGATCTTGCTTTCGCCAAATTTCAGGATTCTGGGTCAACGGGAAGTATCCTATAAACAATCTTTGAGTATCAAAATATATGTTTTTTTTTTTGCGATATAAACGGCTGTATCTTTTTTATTCGTTAACTTAAAAGTTTAATTTTTTCACAGCTTCAAGGTACGGCAGACCTGAGTATATGGTTTTAATTTCAACTCGATA
Source organism: Mythimna ferrago (assembly GCA_910589285.2). Taxonomy (NCBI): domain Eukaryota; kingdom Metazoa; phylum Arthropoda; class Insecta; order Lepidoptera; family Noctuidae; genus Mythimna; species Mythimna ferrago. The sequence goes on along the minus strand of OU342673.1, from coordinate 29,356,444 downwards.
CCTCTACCGGTTCTTGAGATAAAGAGTCTTGACAGACAGACAGACGGACGGACAACAAAGTGACCCTATAAGGTTCCGTTTTTCCCTTTTGAGTTAAGGAACCCTAAAAACGGGTTAAAGACCACACGACAGAATTGAAAGCATGGGCTTGCGGATGAAAAGCAATGGCACAAAGTGGATGCTTCACTTCCAAAGTGCATCAAACTTATGAACTAACTGTAAGAGGAGGCGCCTTTGTCTGTAACACAGTTTAAACTAGCATAGACACAGACGTTCACTCTAGGGTTGTATTGTACTTCATTGTTTATAGATTCGATTGAGATGGACGAATTGTATTTGGCTTTATGATATAAACGATTATTATTATAATGGATAGCTAGCCGTCCGGTAAACGTCCGGACCGTGCCTAAATCTTCGACGGTGTGAAGTGTTCCACGCACGCTGCAAAATCGTAGAGGCTCAGCAGGCCTGAATCCAACTTGGGTCATAGGTTGATTTCCGAATAGTAAACCCATGATCCTGGAACGCAAAGGGCAAATAAAAAAAGTGGGATTCCTTAAAAAAAAACGAGAGAAGTGAAAACTTCATCAAGGCCAGCTTAATAAATTGTAATGTAATCGCCTAAGGTCGGCCGACTCGAGCCGACCTCATTTAAATACAGACAGAAGTACAAAGAAGACAAAACAATTCAATATATCATTATTGTCTGTGCGATAAAAGAACCGTCGTGGCGTAAAGTGAAAACTACATTAAAGATTTTAAGTAGCAACCCAACCCAGCCATTCGTCAAATGCCAAACGTCATATCATATTGACACCGGTTTGTTTATTATGTTATTTTATTGTGATTTTTAATTAAAATCTTCAGAAATGTGACAAAAAATATCTTAGTGATATTTTAACACATAAGCTATAACTTTACAGTTTCATTAGGTGAGCAAATTCAGCCAATAGGATAATTTTTATTACAGGGTGAAGTTGCTGCAAGAAGCTAGTCTAACATAGTTTCAAAACATCAAGATTTAACAGACGCACTATAATGACGTCACAATGTTGCTTACATAACAAAAACGATATTAATCTACAGCAGCGCCATCAAATCCCACGATGGTTTTCTTTCCGCACAGACTATCATCATATAGCACTTTATTTTTAAAACAATAATTAAAATTAAAAAACCGAGAAGTCACAAGCTGAGCAGGACTTTTAAGACTAGTTACCAATTTGATAAATACTAGCTGACCCGGCGAATGTTGTACCGTCTAACAGTCAACGAATGTAATATATGTTTCGATACAATCAACCAATTACGATGAAACAAAGCCTAAGTACCTAATACATCAAGTTACACACAATTTTAATGTATAAAAGTTGTATAGATCGATTTCATACATTTTACGTCAAGCGCCCACAACTCAAAACATCAACAGATTTATTATATGTATAAATAATACATTCATCTCTCAAAATGTCACACATTCTGACAGGAATGATACCTACCCATAGGTATACTAAAGACACAAACAACAACAGGGGTTGGTGGAGACGTAACTTGAAGTTACTTAACTTACTAACTAACTTAGATACTTATTTTGTTGTCACTGCTTACTCACTGCAGGATAGATTAAAGTTGCTCCCTTTGTCAAAAGTTTACATTTTAAGGAACTGTTTCATTCAATATCATGCCTGATTATGAACACAATTCATGAGAGTTCAACTTCATGAATTGTGTTTTGCTTTACTCGGTTTACGACTGGATAAAACACGGAGACTTCTATAAATACGAGTAAGTTTAATAACATAGGCCAACGAAAAAAACACTTTTTCAATTACTTTTTCTATTTTTTATATGATTCGATGTGTTGAATTCGAAAAAATCATTGAAATATACAATATAAAATATACTATCATACATATAATATATGTTTAAGCTAGTAGTTTTTTTAGCAAGACAGCTTTTTCGACTATATTTTCGTTAAAACTTCTTTCACTAATTATTCACGTTCCGATCCTCGTAAAGCGTTTGTTATTGCTCATTGCCTCATTGGGCCTTCTTTCCCCCTCTTTTTTGTGCCGGCATAGATTAAGCAACAGCGCAACGGGGCTTCGAAAATAAGGGTAGCTCAGCGAAACTCGAGCCAAACAAGTTGCTCGGTAATAACTCTCGCTCAAGTGTTAATTATTAAGTTAGTAAACAAAGTTGAAATTAGTACCTACTTACATGATATTTTGTACTAGAAAATCAAAAAAAGACTTTTAATATATGCGAAACCTGAATAGAGTTTGTTCAGAATTAGTAACTGAATCGACTCCAATAATTTTTACACCATATTATTTTTTTTCCCAAAATTATTAAGAAAGCTCACAAGTTGAACACCACCGACACTAAGTACAAAACAGGTCATGTCAGGTATTAGGCGCCAGCGTAAAGCTGGGTGCGGGAACAAAACAACCCCTCAGTCACCCGGATGGCCCGGTGACCATGTATTTATATCGCCAATCAGGTACCTTAACTGGCTTATAACTTTGTAATTTTTCATAATACAGTTTTAAAATTTTGTACATAAATTCTTTACATATGTAAATACTAGACAGGGGTTTCAGGTTTCGCGTATACTAGAAAAAAGGTAGTATATATGATCTCAAATAATTTAAAAGTACTTCATTTGAAAATAATCAAAATTCAATTAATTCAAATAGGTACTCATTTGGAATATAGTCAAAATTCAATCAATTCAATTACTGTCAATACAGAAAATAAACAAAAATTAGAATAAGAAAATTGAAATAAATATTAAATTGTAGTACTAATAGACGTATTACAGACAATACGATATTACAGAAGCGCTATGGAACATAGTCAAAATTCAATCAATTCAATTACTGTCAATACAGAAAATAAACAAAACTTAGAATAAGAAAATTGAAATAAATATTTAATTTATTTATTTATTTATTTATTTAAACTTCATGTACAATAGTGGTACATAGGCGGACTTAATGCCACAAGGCATTCTCTACCAGTCAACCTTTGGGTTAAAAAAGACAACACTGTGGTAGGTTTGCACAATAAACAAATAGTTCAAATGGAACAATATAAAATAAGTTATTTATAATAATAAAATACATATATATGCTAAAATAATAAACTAATAAATACTATGAAAAATATGAATTAATTGTAGTATTATAGACGTATTATAGACAATACGATATTACTGAAGCGCTAATTGACTGTAAAGCGACCAATCTTGATGGACCCAACGCAGTGGAAAATGAGTTCGAAACAGAGTCATCGCGTGTATTTCACATTGGACGAAATATTCTGCGTAATACACGCGCTTGCAATTCAATTTTCTCGGCGTCCATCGAGACTGACCGACGCTGACATCCGACAACAAACCGGGATATTTACCCTAAATTAGCTGCGATAGGTTCATAAACGGGTCGAACCGAATTAGCTCACCAATTTTCACTTTAATGCTATCGTTTTATCGGATCTTTCCCCGCCGAACGTTGCAGGGTCAGGGGGAAGCATTTACGTTAGAGCTTATACGCGGCGCCGGCTTAAAGATAGGTATTTTTAGCCAGGATACATGAGGTATTACTGTTAGTTTTTTTAGGGTTCTGTACCTCAAAAGAAAAAAACCCATATAGGATCACTTTGTTGTCCGTCCGTCTTTCTGTCTGTCTGTCAAGACCCTTAATCTCAAGAACGCGTGGAGGTATCATGTTGAAATTAGAACCATATACTCAAGTCTCCCTTCAAGCTGTGGAAAAAACAAACTTCTAAGTTAACGAATAAATAAGATACGGCCGTTTATGTAGCAAAAAAGCGCATATTTTGATACTTTCAAAGATCGAAATTCATAGGGTACTTCCCGTTGATCCAGAATCCTGAAATGAGACACAAAGCAAGGTCTTTTAGCAAAGGTATAGGAATAAATCTGAAATCAGTAAATTTGTTGTTACCTACGTCAAAAAAATCTAGCAGTTCGGAAAAATTTTCGAGGCTCCATTCGGGAATTGTAGTTAGCATGGAATCCTCAGTGCGCGGGTCCGACTCGCACTTGCCCAGTTTTTTTATTTTATTATTGATAGGCTCGCATTTGACATTATCTCATCTGGTGGGGAGCGATGATGTGGCTGACGATTGAACTCGCTTTCTTCAGAGTTTCTTTGCTTGATTGGCTATCAAGATTCTTCAATTTTAAAACTTTACTTACTGTGTTGTAAAAGGCTAGGACCAGAGGCAGCTCTAGACTTTGGAGCGCCCGTGAGCAACCAATACCTTGGCGCCCTCTAGTAAGCATGCGGAAACAAATGGAATACTTACAGTTTCTTTACCCAATTAGGCCAGAAGAAGGGTTACGATTTTTCGAGTAATTTTATGTATGTATATTTCTTTGGCATGCCCTAGAGCCTAAACGGTTAGTTGTCTTTTAACTTGAAAGGTGTCGTTAGATTCGTCATTTGCCCAGAAGTACGGTTTTAGGTATACTTCATGTTGTGCCACGATCTCTAGCTTATTATTTATTCACAACTCTTTTAGTAACAAGCGTTTCATCCCTCCTCTTCGCACGACCAAACCAAAGCTCGCTGTTCAACGAGTCTGTTTGTAGTGGACAAAAATTTATAATGAAAGCGTTCCACTCCGAAATTCGTGGGTAAATAATTTAATATATGACCGGAAAACAGCCACATTAGAAGAAACGTGCAAGATTTAGTTGACGTTAGGCTTAACGAGCTAATCTCATTGGGGCTAGAACGTTTGACCGTGACATTTTGTGGCGGCCAAACGGAAATTAAACCAGACGATCAAATGATATTTTTTTCCACCGTTTGATTTTTTCAACACTTCGTGAAAATGGTAAATATTTTCTTCTTTGTATTAAGTAATTTACTCTTAAAAAAAGCAATTGTTTTTGACCCCGTTTATCTGCGCGGACTATACTCTACAAGCCAATGACCTGCCTACAACTGCGTAAATTTTCTGATCACGCAGTATAAAAGAAAATGCAAATAACACGTATCTGCAAAGGCACTGGCCCAGCACTACAAAAACTTAGCAAAAGAAGCGCAAAAAATAACAATTGCTATAGAAAGCAATTAAAGACGATGCAGCAAAACAAACGTAACAAAATAAACGCAAGGCGCGCCAAATGCTCCGCGGACAATGGCAAAAACAACGCAGGGAGGTAGGGTACACCGCATTGCACCAGTTGAATCTCACCCTTCCAGAGGGGGCTATCCCGACCCCCCCCTACCCCCGCGGGGGTTCAATAGGGTACTTGTTGACGTTGGGGATGTGAACTGCGTAACCAATTGATTTTTCGCGAAGTCAGCCTTTCTGAGATGAATCTCTAGTCTCTATAGTGCTCTCAGTGTCGAAAACTTTTTGTTCTGATTAGGATCGCGCAAACTTTCGCGGAGGTTTTAATATAATTTTGGTGAATATTTGGGTATATTAAGAATTGGTTTGTGATTCAATTTATGTAAAAAAAAGTACTGTAAATTGGTAAAACACTTATTCAAAATTATAGGTTACTACTAGGTTACTGATTCTGGGGGAAGCCTATGTCCTACAGTGGACGTCTATCGGCTGAAATGATGATGATGATGAATACAGCTTCTTTGCAGAGTTCACCTACGGATTGCTTGAAAAGATAAACTTAATTCATAATTTTTGCGATCATTTCATTAGGACCAATGTACACGATGATATGTATCTACCGAGCTCTTTAACCCTGCATATAATTTGAAGTTTATTAGAGGCTAGCTGACCCGACGAACTTCGTACCGCCTAACAGTCAATGAATGTAGTACCTACATCTTTCGATTTAGTCAACCAATTGCGATGAAACAAAGCCTAAGTACTATATCAAGTTACACACAATTTTAATGTAAGTACATCGGTCTCGTACATTTTACGTGATGCGCGCACAACTAAAAACTTCCAAAGATTTGTATAAAGAAAGAAAGCAACAAAGAAAGAAAGAAAGAAAGAAAGAAAAAACTTTTATTCGTACCTCACACATACAGTAGAATTCGATTAATAATAATAAAAAAAAGAAAACTTTAAAATCTGTGCAAGGACAAAAGGGCGCCTAACTCAGCATATTATGCTGCGATATTTAAAAAGATAAATAACGCAGCACTGGTATTCTGTTAGGCCCCGCGGTGATGCCACGGCCACATTCACGGAGGTTCAATAAATGAAAAGGTATCGAAACAAAAAAATTATAAATAATTAAATACGAACATTGGTAAATAGCGTGATTTTATGTTAATACGTGTTATGTGTTAGATATAAGAAAATATTTATAAGAAAAAATGCAATAAATAATGAACCAAAGACAGACGCCTGACGACTTGCGCTCCAAAATCATTTGTCAAAATCATAGACAAACGGAGGAACGCGAGCGCACGGCGCACTGCAAGGCGCCGCAGCCGGCGCGGCGGCGGTTCACGAATATTAGAGTGTATCTCTTACTAAACTGTGGAGTCTAAAGCTAATCTATGGAAATTAGTAGTCTATGGCAAGTTCCATCGACTGTCAAAAGAAAAAGTAGGTGGGTCTTCAAACAAAACAAATAAACAAAAGTTAGTATAGATGTAGTTGATATAGTTAGTGCCAAGCAATAATTGAGAAATCGGTATAGTGTGGACAAAGCGGGCCATTGTGTGTTTGGGTATCGGCCATGTCACTGCAATTCTCTCCAAACACGAGCAGTGAGCAATCACGTAACTAACACGACGGCTCGCACGACCCAAGTAACTCCATTGTCATCTCAGATATTGTTTGAGCCAATCAAGTAGAACAGAGCCACAAAACAGATACATATAGAAGTCAATTTCATGTATGTACTTCACTTTTCATAACTACGCTCGGCGGTCGTGCTAGGGTTGCCGTTATCACTTTCATTCAACGTTTAATGTTGGTTTTGAACAACCGTCCACTGAACAGAAATAATAACTTTTTTTGTTGCTCCATTTTTTGCATAAAAGTTCACAGACGCGTGTCTCAAGCGGATGGCACCCGCGCTCGCACTGATCCCAGTGAGCCCGAGATATCTTGTCCGTGGGTGTCTGTGTGCGTTGCTCGAGCGCACTTTGTATGTAGATTGACTTCTGTACTATTTCTTTTTTGTGACACAGCTATATGGCACTTTGTTAATGCTGACGTGTTAACATTGATCGATTCAGATCACAATCGAAGCATAATACAATTTGAAGGTGTGCCTTTAACCGTAGTTCAGTGCGCTCAGTGCGAGTTGTTTACGTTAACACGATCGAAATATTTACCGCGTTTGTCTCTCTGATTGGTTAAGAGCTTAGAGCAGGCTAAACGGAATGTTGAATGTCGTAAACGTGTCGCACATCTGCCAAATACTTATCGTGCAGCGTGATACGTGAACGGCATGTTTCAGCACTAAGTGGTGCAATTTGATCCAAAGCCTTTGGATAACTTTTGTGAAAATATAATAATAGAGCCGACATTTCGTAAAACAAAACTTTTTAATTTATATACCTATCTAGCTTTTAGTAAAATCACAATTTCTCTTATCGAATGTAATTTATTTAGATTCCTTTCCAATCAAAGTACCGACGGGCGAAAAGAGCGAGGAACGTTCGAAATGTCGAATGAATTCGCTCGATGGTATTTTTATTGGTGGGCTATCGAGAGTTCGTTCCCGTGTTCCGGGACAAAGCTAACGCAGCTGTGCGCGCACCTCTATGTTCCCCCACAAACGGGATCAAATACAAATGTTGAGAGCACGTCTATGTAATGCCCTCGTTTTTCCTAATAGCAGAATAATAAAATGGTCGAAAACTAATGTATTTTGCTTATAAAATTGACAATTTTCACAGAAATAAACTCTCCCTGCGGTTTTATTTTATTGCTGAAAACTCAATAAAAAATCAAAATATTTAACGTTTACGTATCAGCTGTACAAGGGTAGGTATAAAATATCAGATTAAATACTATTTCTATTTGTCAAATCTAAAGTACTTATATCAATAAATTAAAATGCAGTATTAATTCATAACACGACACGTTTTAATGAGCTGCTCAAATGCTTGTTACGTTTAATAAGGAAATGTCGGTTTTCTGGCAATAAATAGCATAATTACTTAGAGCAGAGGTAACAGTGGTAACAGTCCCGACTTACGTGTTGTAGGTCACGGATTCAAACCCAGCCAAGCACATTACTTTGTGTAGGTAATTTATTTCATCACCACTGCTCATTCAGCCGAACAAATAACCTTTTTCTTTTTGAATTCGGTTAAAAATCGTGAGAAAACCTAAACATCCTAGAACCAAAAAAAATCAAAGACATGTGACATCCACCAACCCGCATTGGTCCCGCGTGGTGGATCACGGCCCATTCCCTCTCCTGGAGAGGAGGCCTGAGTCCCAGCAGTGGGAACTTTATAAGGCTGACTATGCTGTATTAATAATATAATATAATCCACAACTATCACACAACGGCGTCTAGTCCCAAGCTAAGCAGAGCTTGTGTTATGAGTACCAGACAACTGATAAACATACTTATATATTTCTAAATACATACATAATTATTATAGATACTCATAAATTACACCCAGACACAGAACAAATGACTATACTCATCACATAAACATTTGTCCTGGGTGGGAATCGAACCCACGACTTTCGGCAAAGCAGTCAGGGTCACTAACCACTAGACCAACAGGTCATTCGTATTAAAACGATCGTAAAACGTTTCTACTAATATTTTAACCGCATCGTGTATTTCAGGTATAAGTGAATCAAATTACATATCTGTTAAAGAGTATAATTTGTCAATATAAGCTGTTTCAATTAAGCGGAAAATTTGTTCGCTAATGTTTCGGTTGAGTGGTTGTTCAACCCTCACTCAATTAGGCCCTAATAAGCTTAATAATGAAATTTGGAAATGACGTATTAGGTAAATTATGCAGGTAATATCGAAACCATCACTATTGTTATTAATTAAAGTGTAATATTAAATGTACCAATGTTACTAAAAGAGTTCTGAGTACATGTAGATGGATGGGGAGGGAGAGGGAGGCCGAAGAAAAGATGGATGGATTGTGTGAGAAGTGATATGAAAGAAAAGGGAGTTAGTGATAGTGTGACGGTTGATGGCAGAATGGAAGAAAAAAAGTCTTTAACTGCTGGGACTAAGAGCGTGAAATTTTGTACAAGGTTTTCTTTTATGACATAGGTTAGCACTAAGAGAGGATTTTCCAAAACAACCACCTAAGGGAATGAAACGGGGGTACAAAGTTGTATGGTGAAATCTGTAAAACCTACGTTTACACGAGCGAAACTGCTGGGCCTCAAGTTTGCTATTGTGTCAGAATTGTCTATCATTGACTTCATAATTGTTCATTTGGACAAATTTAGTAATCTTCTAATATAATGGCGTCACGATAACTTTCGAATGGTCAACCACTGACACTCCATTGAAAGAAATGGCATATAATGGTATTTTCGTACATAATGACACATGAATGTCTGACGTACTTATGGGTAATCTGCTAAAATTTTGACAGTTCCTTTCATCAGTGTCCTGCAATTAGAACGTCGTTGGGCAGTCATTGCTTTTAATTTGTTTTGAGACAGCTCAATATTATCATTATACCACAATTCTATTACGAGACCATTGGCCGATTAGAGATCCATCATTATGAATTAGCAGACTAGGTACGAACTTTAATCAAAATGACAATGGAATTGTGTTGTAATGACGAATTTATAAAAAAAAAATCATTCTTTCAGCCGAACATAGAACCTCCTCCTTTTCGAAGTCGGTTAAAAATAGACTTGGACCCCTGATAGAATATAATGTTAGACGAGAACCTTGGACTAAAATTTTCACACGAGCACGTATGCCTCTTCACAATGCTTCCAGACGACAAAACAGCGCAATCAAATGTTTTCAGCAATAAATTATGTTGTGCGGAAAACTGTCTTCATTGAACACTGTCGCTTCCATTTGTCAGTGTAGGCTCTGTTCAAATGTGGGGGGTGTGTGACGAGGGTGTAAGTAGGGGTGTGTTTGTGGCCTACATCGCTCCAATCTAACCCAGAAGAGACACATTACTGTCCGCGATTCTTCGTAGGCTCACTTCCGAATTTCTTGCGAGACCTTTTGTTTTACTGCGGTTCTATTTTAAGAAAGGCAATGTACTCGTATTTTCTTTTAGCGTTTTTCCGCCGTATTGTTGCGAGCTCCATTTCATGTTCGTTTGCGCGTTTGCTGCCAGAGTTTTTTACACACTTTAAATTAATGAAGTATTGATAACTTTATGGAATGGGTTATCATAAAAAAGGAAAAACTGACTGACTGATATATCGTAGACCTGAAATTATTGAAACTGAAAAAAGAGAGAATTATAAGTTATAGGCGAGCACTAAACGAGGATTTTTCAAAATTCACACTAAGAGGATGACACAGGGGTTCAAAGTTAGTTTGGAGAAACCAAGGTTCTGTGTCTGGGTATAATTTATCTATAATATGTATGTATTTAGAAATATATATGCATGTATATCAGTTGTCTAGTACTCATAACACAAGCTCTGCTTAGCTTGGGACTAGACGACATTGTGTGATAGTTGTGAAATATTATTATTTATTATTTATTTAATTTTCACGCGGGCGAAGCCGCTGGCAGAAGTTAGTTTTGAGATAAAATTTGTTTAGGTTGTAGGTCGTGAGATATACACTGTGTCAATGTTTTTTTTTTTATCTTAAGAATTAAAATTTTGTTTTTATAGTGTGTTGAACTATGCGTGCCAGATAAAATATTTACTTTCTAGGTTTTCGCTTTTGATAAAACTATATACATGTATAACTGATACAAAGAGAGCGCGACAAGTAAAGTGAAAAAGCCAACCACTGCTTATTTTTGCTACAATAGCAATTTCCCTATCTATATGAAAGGATCGCCGCATACGACCTACCGGCCACAGCCAGAAAACGCCGCCACCAGCATATTTCCTGTAGATTTCATACATTTTATATGGATTCGCCACACACGGTTGTCGCCGGTGGCCGCCACACGCACAACAACACACAAAATACAAATCGCCGCTGCTCCATTCTTGAGGTTTGAGATCATTTATTCCCATAAGAATTACATAAATATAAAACTAAATATAAATCAATTTTGTTGGACGTATTACAAAACTAGACATCGACTATATCATGTTATGAGGTTAGATTAAAAAAATTAGCAAAAAAGTTTGTTCGATACACTGCGTTTAAACAAAGATATAGATTTGAGCGTAACTGGATGTGGCACGTCACTATGTTAGGGAAAGTTCTTCTTGTGACCCGAAATGGCTACTAAACGCCGTCACACGCCACTCGCGCATTTAAACCTTCTTCGTCAGAATCCATTATGATTTTTTGACATTGACATTACTCGCACAGTGCGTATGGGTTAAAAAAAGTAGCAGCCACCGGCCACAAGAGGCTGTCGTGCGCTTCAGTTTTCTTTGTAGCCGCTTCTAGTGGCGGCGTTTGTGGCTGTAGCTTGTGGCCCGTGTACGGTGACACAAAATGACAATATCCGTTCAGGTGCAATAATTAGCTATTCACGTGGGCAATCATGTAACCGTCTGTTCACGTTCGACATGGAACAGTCTGTTCACGTTCGATATGTCACTGTCAATACGTAGCGAATTATTCGAGGTTCAACGCTGAATTATTGTGGGGCACGAAATCGATTACGCTACTGTATTATAAGCATGTATCTGAACATCGTTCGCTTTTGAAATGGTTACCTAGTCGTTAACGTAGAGCATTAAGGGCCTTGACTACTCTTTTTTTAAACAAGCCTCTTCCTCATCTTCTCCTTCTTATCAGTCTTCTCAATTTCAATTCTTTTGCTCTGAAAAAAAATTCTTCGATTAACAAATAATCGTCTACTACGATGTCCCTCACATCGGTTTGGGTTTATCCGGTCCTCCATCTTTGTCCAAGCGATGTTTCTTTGGAATTAGCTCCCGTTCAACATCAGGATGGCATCCAGTCGGTTCTAGACGTAATGTTTGTTTTTTCTTTCTTTGTTTGCAGGAGGTATGTAAAGTACTGGTCCGATTGCTAAAATTTTTTCACCGATAGAAAGCTGCTTCATTGCTGATATAGGCTATAAGCGGGCCAAGCTAGTGTGTTTACACAAGAAATTGCAAATCTATGTGCCAAATCATATCGGAATTCGCTCATAAAACTTTATACGGATTATACGCTATTATAATTGTAATATTCAAAGTGTAAGTGACGGAATCAGGGCAGGCGTGTAATGGGGGCACATTCTACGGTGCTAGCCACTTCATGAGTGATGCCGGTGACTAAGCACGGGCTAGAGTGGCTATACAATATACATCGACCCCAATTACGTGAGTAGCCCGGGATGGGTCTGGCGCTTTTCATAATGGATTTTCCACTTAATGTGGTCTAAAATGGATTCTTATTACAGAAAGTTAGCAAAAATAAAAAAAAAGTACGTAAAAGTTCTAACGTAAAAGTATTTTTTAGAAAAATTCACTGTTTAGAATAAACATGACACAATTTTGTTTATTAAATACTAGCGCCTGTCCCGGCTTCGCAAGGGCAATAAATATAGCCTATGTAACTCAAGGTGAATGTAGCTTTCCAATGGTGGAATAATTTTTGAAATTGGCACTGTAGTTTTGTTTTTTTGTCATTTGAAAATATATTTCGTCAACTGTTTTCAAAATGGATAAAATTGAACAAAGAGCGGTGATAAAGTTTCTTCATATGAAGGACATGGAGGGGAAAGATATCTATGATGAGTTAAAGAATGTTTTGGGTGAATGTGCTTCTTCTTATGCCACAGTTAAAAAACTGGGTGGCTGAGTTTAAACGCGGTCGTACATGTGTCCAAGATGAAGCCCGCCCCGGACGTGCAAAAAGCGTCACGACTCCGGAAATGGTCGTGAAAGTACATGATATCGTTTTAGGAGATCGACGATTGAAGTTTGAAGTTTGAAATAGCTGACACTACAGGTATCTCAAAGGAACGGGTACATCATATCCTAAGTGAAGAATTAAATATGAAAAAATTATCGCCCCGTAGGGTGCCGCGATTGCTTACGCACGATCAATAAAGGATTCGGGTGCAAAACTCAAAAGAATGTCTGGACCGTTTTCAGAGTAATAAGGCCGATTTTTTACGTCGATTTGTAACAACGGATGAAACATGGGTTCATTATTACACGCTAGAATCTCAATCAGGATGCCCGGCTCCAAAAAAAGCCATGGCTGTACAGTCGGCTGGAAAAGTGATGGCTTCTGTCTTTTGGGATGCGGATGGGATCTTGATGATAGATTACCTTCCTAAAGGTTAAAAAATTAATGGAGAATACTACGCTAATTTTCTTATAAGCTTCATCAATGTATTCAGCAAAAACGACCAGGTTTGTCGAAAAAAAAATCATCTTTCACCAAGACAACGCTAGGGTTCACACGGAATGTGTTAAAGCTATGTCAAAAATCAACGAATTGAAGTATGATTTGCTGCCTCACCCACCTTATTCGCCTGATCTAGCGCCATCAGACTTCCACTTATTCCCTAAGCTCAAAACTTTTTTGGGCGGACAGAAATTTGCCACAAATGATGAAGTCATAGCCGTTGTAGAGGAGTATTTTGCAGGCCTCGAAAGAAATACTTTTATGGAAGGCATTACTGCTTTAGAACGAAGATGGAATAAGTGCGTAGAGGTTCACGGAGACTATGTCGAAAAATAAAATTAATTTTATCACGGAAAGTTAAGTGTTTTCTTATTAGGCTAGTTACTTATCATCTCGTATCTATCACAAAATAATAATGTTTTGCGGCGGAATAAGATGCAATTCCGACGCACACTCTCCGAAATGCAACCGGCAAAAAACTGTAGAATCCTATTTTATTTTTGAAGAGGTAATGACAACTACATAAGAAAGTTAAATATTAACTATTTCCACCAAATCTATACCCTGTTCGCAATAAGATTAGAAAAAAGAAACCTTTTTTACTGGGTGTTCAATCGATTTTGACTTTTATTTCATATGCTAGGATGGCATTAAGAGTAAAAAGTGGATTCAATACCAACTATTTACTGCAACCGCCATTTGTCATGCTACCAAGGTAATAAAAGTTAAAATCGGATGAACGAACAGTATTATAAGGTTTCTTTAAATTTAAATGTCTAATGTAATTTTGAACAGGATATACATACCTATTATATTGATGAAAAGAAAATGCACTCATTTATGTGCATTACCAGTGATATATACCTATCGAAGTGGTCCTTTAAATAGTGGTCATTCAATGTGGAGCAATACAAGGTACGCCTAAGCGTAAACGGTTGCGAGCCGGAACGTAGTATCCATCCATCATACGGCCTTCCATTCTCCCACCGCCGGTACTGCGTGCACACTCAAATTTGTGGACCGAGAAGAGGTAAGCCGGCACATTAATTCATGTGGTATGGGCCTCAGATTTCTTCCTTTATACCACGTCAGCCATCCAGTCATCATCAGCCGTCAGTATCCACCCCTTTTCATATCATTTTTCATACAATTTATCTATCTTCATTACAGATCTGTTAGACTAGTGGTTAGTGGATCTGACTGCTATGCCGGAGGTCGTGGGCTCGATTCCCACCCAGGACAAATGTTTGAGTGATGAACACGATCATATGTTCTGTGTTTGGGTCTAATTTATCTATAATATGTATGTGTTTAGAAATATATTAGTATGTTTATCAGTTGTCTTGCACTCATAGCAAACGCTCTACTTATTTTTGGGACTAGATTTTTTTTTTTTTTTTGGACTAGATGGCGTTATGTGATAGTTGTGGAATATTATTATTTTCTCTTTATTGTTTTGGTCTCTATATCTCTACACTCCAATCGTAATAAGATTAGACATTTAACCCTTTTTCATTGTCCGTTTAATCGAATTTGACTTCTATTTCGTAGGCATAAAGATGGCATTAAAAGCAAATAACGTGTTACAATACCAACTATTTACTGCAGCTGCTATCTGTCATGCCTATAGATGCTGGCGGGAAAAATTCCGAATCTTTCCCGTCGAATACTTCGGAAGTATTCCGAAATATTCCGAAACTTTCGGAATATTTCAACTGTCAAAAAAAAACCAGGAAAATCGACCTTACTACCTATTTCGCGCTTGGAAGTTGTAAAATATTATCTTTAGTTGTATTGTGAGCGGTAGGAATATATTAAGTTTATAGTTGTGAGTGCACGTCGCATCAAGGACAATAGAACCGACTTCAATAAAGTTCCGACTTTATTGAAGTCCGGCCGGCACCTCTTCAATAAAGTCTTCGCTTGGTGGTGGTTTGAAGTGCTCTGGCTTCATTGAAGTCAGTTCTATCTTTTTACTTAAACATTTTTGTTTCAACATTTTTTTATGTCCCGTATAGGTACAATATAGTGACTAATAATACTGTTCTGAAAACTGCATCAAATTCGGTTCAGCCAAACGCGAGATGATCGCGGACAAACATACATACATACGGTTCAAACTCATAACCTCCTTTTTTAACACGCTTTTATTAGCTTCACCTATATATTTGTTTGTAATCAACGCCTTTGAGCTCGATTTTGACCAGCTTAGAGCGATCAGATTTTTTTAAAACTTTGCACACCCGTCAAAGACTGATGACAACACAATGATCCTTTATTCTATGACCTTGATCTCAAGGGCAATGACCTTTACTTAAACCTTTACTTCATTAAAATGTTGGGAATCGCCTGTGACACCCAAAGGCAATGACTTTTACCCCAAGGGCCAGACCTTGACCTCAAGGTCAATGACTGACCCCAAGGTCAAATGTATAAAAAGTTGGAAAACACCTGGGACACCATAGGGCATGACCTTGACATCAAAGTCAATCACCTTGAACTCAAGGTCAAATGCAAAAATGTTGGGAAACGCCCGGGACACCAAAGGGCTGCTTTGACCGCCGGCGAGCGCTACTTCTCTAAATAACACAGATCAATTTTTTTTCGATAACATTTTAGGTCAAATACTTAGGGGTCATGGTCATTGACTTTAGGAAAAGCGTGGGGTGCTCGATTCGACTCTTACGAAACATATGGCACAAAGCGCCCCACCCTTTTTACAATATAATATTAATATTTTTCGTTCAAACACACAAACATAGAACAAACAACAACAAACACAAACAACAAATTCAATGTATTTATTGACTGGGCTATTTACGCATAATGTTTTTATTGACTTGGTGGGCTATGCGACTCGCGAATCAGAGATCTCTCTCAACCGACTTGGGAATTTTGTATAATATTTAATCATTTAAAAAATACAAACATTCAGTACTTTTTATAAGGTTCTTCTGTTACTAAACAATGATCTCTATCTCTTAATCAACTTTGATTATTGAATCCGTGTTGACTACATCAGATTTCACTATATCCTAATAATTACCCAAGTCGTTTAACTTATTAAACAGACTCTAACCCTTTTTCAAAAAACAAATCAAATAATGCTAGACCTGGTTTTTTAATTCACAACTGACATTTATAAAAATAGCATTCGTTTTCGAAATAAGTAGGTACCTACCTAAAAACAAAAGAATAAAAATCCTGTTAATCGCAGGCTAACATTAATCAATCCCATTTATATTAAAATAAACATTTATATTTTACTTACTTAAGTGCCACTGAACAATTATTAACTAACAAACACGTTTATTCCGATTGAATTATTCCGGCAATCCGGCGAAATATTCGGGCGAAATATTCGGAAACATTCGGAAACATTCGAATGCGGGGTACGAATCTTTCTCGCAAAACTTCTCCGGGGAGCATACCCCCTCTTACCGCACCCCGCACCGCCATCGCCTGCACGCACGACTCGCTCGTGGCACTGGCAGACACTGGCAGTCGGGCCCGCGCGCGCGTCGCGGCGCCTGTGTACAAAGTACTCTGTGGCCAGCGCTGCAGCAGCGGCGGCGGCGATCGACGATCGATGCAAAATACAATATTCAGCAAAAAAAAAAAAAAATCTTAATTAAATTCATTTTGAATAATTCCGATTTAAAGAAACTTTCCCAGAAGTATTCCGGAATTATTCCGAATGTTTCAGAAGTTTTGCAACTATAGTCATGCCACCAACGCAATAAAAATCAAAATCGGTTGAAAGGACTACAAAAAAAGTTTGTTTTTAATGTTAAATCCTGCTGCGTGGATTTTGAGTGGAGTATACTATTAAATAATAATTCAGTTTCACTCATTTCACTTAATTAAAAAAACAAAGTAACTACATCGAACTAAGTATATAGAACTCTCGTGTGAACGTTACTTAATACTTTTAATGACAGGGTTAGAAAATGCCGCGGCGAACATCAACTTTAAGATAAGAAGATAATGTTAATTAAAGTTTCAAGCTGAGATAATTAATTGCTCCGAGATAGAGCTAATAGGCTTTGCGGATCGCTCATCTCCGTGAAACATTCACTTCATATAGCTAAGCCTATCTTTGAGAAGTCTTAAGCAGGCGACGTAAAGGAAAGAAAAATATATTTTTCAATACACTTTCTTGAAAACCCGCTTTTTAGATATTGTTTTTAGGCACGCAATACACTTTTTTCTGCACTAGTGCAGAAAAGTGCGCGTGCTCTCCCCGCTAAAATTTTATTGCATTTAGCGTATCAGGCTGGGCTCGCGTCGACCCCCATGAATCGCCGGTCAACCTCCGTTTATTCATTTCTTCGTCGTCGTAACACGTGCAAAGTCACTGCAGGTCTCGGCTCCATAACATACTCGCCTACGGTGCGGATTCCGTCTCGGTCGCAATGACAAACTGCACTTGTATCAAAATTTCCTATTTCTGATGATCACATTGTTACGGTGTGCTAAAAAAACTTTTAATGCGTAGAGAGTAAGCAGAATCATTTCAACACCATTTCAATGGTTTTGCCTCGGCCTTCTGCACGGAGCGGTGTATTTGAAATAGAATAAATCGTACCCTTATTACAAAAAACCAACCTTATCTGCAATTTTTCACCCAAATTAAGTTAAATGTAGTTATGGATTCGTCTCATCAAGACGAATCTACAGGTAAACCGTACAGTTTATTACCTACGACACTTATTTACAAATATAGCTTCGGCAAAAAGTAAATAACCTACAGATTTGATCGAATATATTAATATAATATTACAGAATTGTTGGTGCATTTAGTTGGTTTTCGCTATAAGGGTACGATATATGACTATTAATCGTCTTGAATGTTTGAAGGTAATACATCTGTTTTAATATAATTTTAACGTACACACTAATCTATTTATACCTCTGCTACGGATTAATGGGTTTCGATAGTAGTTTCCTCCAGCAAAGGTCTGTGAATCAGTCACAAAAAATGAAAATAGTTTTCATTTAAATCCTGAGTGTACAGCTAAAGCCAAAGATGAAATATAACAGCCGCCAACACACCCAGATTTTATTCACGTTAAAAAAATCCAATACCGATAAAAGTATTCGCAAAAAATCAGTTTGTATTTTGCAATGGGCATCAATTTTTACCTGCCAGTTATTTACCTATACGGCTAAAATAAAAATAGATCGATGGTTTCCACGGATCTAGATTTTGTTTTTTGGATTGCTGGGATGAAACGATTCGAACCCTCACTCGATTTTATTATTTTTCAACAACCCGGAGCCTTGTTACGTACACGGGTACTCGAAACAAATATTGTACTATCTCAAATATTCAGGTACAAAAGTACCTACTTCACTATTTCGGTTGAATATTATTCGACCTACAGTTCTAGGTTTATTGGAATAGTTACTTGTTTTATTGCGGACTCGGAAGTTCACTTGTAAACATTATTGGAATTTGGATGGAAATTTTTTGAGGTAGGTGTAAAATTGAAATTGTATTTTATGTATTTAATTGTATTTAGTTGTTGTTGTATTTAGTTGTATGGAATATGAAATAAGTTGTCACAAATTCTACGAGCGCTCTATATGTAACGTAATGTTAGTAAGTTATATTAGGTAATATACCAAATATGTCTGAACATAATACGACTCGGGAACATCTACTGTTTTCTCAACACTACGCTCTACATCTACTCTCCTCATTCCTCTATTATACGCAATTAAGCGAAATCTAATTTAATTAATTTCCTCTAGAATGAGATAACAGCGATGAACGAAATACGTTCGTAAGCCGAGATGCGGAACGAGCGAGGAGCGAGATTAAAACGATGGTTTTACGCCATTCGGCAAGGATCCCTGATTTTATTGTCTCTTTCGCTTTATCTTATTATCTTCATTTGCTTTAATGAGAGCGTTTAAACGGAGTCTTTTGGGTTTTGGTAGATATTTATAGTATTAGTCACGACCTCTTTATTTGTTAAGATGATGGAACATAATTTCAGTCAAATACTAATCAAATTTTTTATTTTTACACTATCTCTCTCACCTGATGGTAAATGATTATGTGGCCGACGATGGAGCACGCTTGCCTAGAAGTACCCTATTCATTCTTGACTTAAAAACCCCGTTATAACTATCGCGAAACAAAGACTCCAGCAGGGAATCCTACTCTTCAGCTGTATATTTCAATAATTTTATTAGACACTATACTCTATTCGTTAAGATTAGACAATTAAATAAACCTTTTTTAAGTACTGTCTGTTCAAGCAATTTTAACTTCTATTTCGTAGGCATAAGAAGCAAAAAGTGGCCACATTATCAACTATTTACTGCAGCCGCCATTTGTCACGCCACCAACGAAAGGTGTTCATTAATGTCTAATGTTATTTTGAACGGATTATAGAACTAAAGTGAAAACACGTCTTAATCTCAGAATAAATAAGAAAGTATGTTTATTCAGTTTGAATAATACAAAACGTTTAAGTTTTCAACTTAAACACGAAACTGGGTTGCGGCTATAAATAAATGATTAAACTGTTTCGTGAAACCGATGAAAAGTTTTAATACCACAAACGAATTCTTCAGAAGTGAAATTGATAAGCTGTCAATATGTAACAAGTTCCCAATAGTAACTTGTTCACGTGTCCATGACGTGGGTTGGGACTGCTTCTTTCATAATTTATAAAGTTTAAATCAAAGTGAAGGCTTTTACTTTGAAAGTCAATAGTGAAGTTTAATAGGTCAGGGATTCTTTTGTGTGTCAAGTGCACTCATTATAGAACGCGATTGGCTTTGTTGTTGAGAATGTATGGTTCGAATATAAATTTAAGTGTGGTATGAAAGTACATTTTATAGGCAGTCAATGTATCAGTATCCACTGCCAATGTATGTAGGTAGTTACTTTATTCTAGAATAATTGATTATTATATGCCGATATTTCACTGATAGATATAGTGGGAATCCGATGGATGCGTGACGCACAGGACCGGTCGTTGTGGCGACGCTTGGGGGAGCCTATGTCCAACAGTGGACGTCTTTCGGCTAATATGATGATGATGATAGTAAAATTAGATAGTGTTACCGACCTCGGGTCCAGCCTATACCAGCTTGACAAGAAAACTCTGTATTAAACTAAATTATGTTTAATTTGGTAACTTCTTGGTCTGTTGAAATAACCCGAATTATTAAAAATAAAACAATATGGCACCTTTCGGTTGTCGGTTTCCGGTGCATTAAATAATTGGTAAAAGTTTATTTCTTTATTTATTCATTTCTGTATACACACAAACACTTAAATATGAAATTAACAAATACAGAAACAAGAGAACAAAGGTATTGCTGTGTTAATGATTGTGCACAAGTCTTTGATAAATATTATTGCTAATAATGATATTTTTTAATGAGTCTTTTTATTAGTTGTACATTAATAGTGATTGTTTCGTGTAAGCTATAAAAGCCAATTTGTTGGCAATTTCTTTTAAAAATACACTTCTTAGTTACCGTTAGATACTAAGAAAATAACATTTTGGATTCAAATATTCTGGGTTATTAACTTTTTTGGATTTGATTGTTATAAATAGAATCGTTGTTTCCATGACCGTCCTGATCTAACTGCTGGTTCACAATAGTTATTTATTGTGAGCCTCTATAATAATACAAATCTTTTTAAATCTCTTTCGTTGATTGGTAGGAAATAGGCAAAAGTATTGTTTAATGTCTTTGGTAATAGGCGTTCTTTGGTATTAAGATCGTTCATTTATGAGCCATCAGTCAACTGTCTATTTAACATCTAGAGCTGAAACCTTACATGTCAAACGGGTGTTCTAGAAATAGGAACGATGCTATAACCCCTATAATTATAGTTTAGGTCGTCAAACATTTTTTGTGTCTATATTGTTTTCGTTATATAGACACAAAAAATGTTTGTATTGTTTTCGTTATATTTAAGGCATTAGGCATTTCCTTGGACCAAAAATTCAAAGACATGTGACATTCTCCAATTCGCACTAAGCACACCGAATGGTGGATTGTAACCCATTACCTCTCGTACATAGAAGGCCGGAGTCCCAGCACTGGGCACATTATAAGGCTGAACATAAAATGCTAAGCAAATAACTTACTCTAATACCAGTCACCCATTGATAAAACTGATGTCCTATTAAAAACGTTTTTTACCGAGACGAATCAGGTTTTCAGATGTTTTCACTCGAAAATTTATCACGTTTCGTTTAAATGAGCTTTCCTATCTCCGACGTGGCGTGAACTGATGTGATCGAAATGTTGAATTTCATTAACGGTATCTGATTTCATCTTTTGCAACATCGTAGAGTGCTTTTTATTTTTGTGGCTCGCTAAAGCGGAAATGGGTTAGTTACAAAATATTAAACGTGCATTATTCAATATCTCTAGTTTCTTCTAAGTTAAGTATATTGATATTTAGGTAAATTTCAAATTAGAAAAGCTGACTGTAGCTGAGCGGTTGGCTGACTGAGATATTGTGGCTTGTTAATGTATTTTTCACCAATTTTTTTTTATTTTATTGCATTAATTTAATGAAATTAAATTTAATTCAATCATTTAATTTCATTAGACATTAATGTATTTCTGTAATATAATGTAGGTACCTATTTATCAATTTCCGTTTTTATTTCTTGTTCTGTGTTTTTGTGTTATTATTACTGAGATAATTCTAATTATTCATTTTCTCCTTGACATCTTATACAATGAAATTTAACTTACTAATCTTATGTGTTTTAAATGAAATGTTTCATGTTAATGTAGTGATTGTCTATAAGTGTTGCAGCACTTATCAGTTTTATAAAGTGAACTTGTAAATTCCCAGTGTCTGTTATTTTGGCGATCCTTATAATAACAAATAAATATGCTTATCTGTTTATCTGTGTCGTTTTTTTAGTCTTACTTAGTCTATTTAGAATCGGGCTGCGCTTCTTAAAGAGCTACTGCGGCCCTGTCACTCAAAAGGCAATTAAAAGAACACATCTGTTTTTTTTAGTCACTAAAGGCCTGACACTCCCTCTCTCACAGTCAGAGCAGAAAGAATTATTTGATGACTTCTTAACCAAAAAAAAACTTATCCTGACTCACTTTCGTCAGCGTCAAGCCTTGTTTGTTACCATAACTTTTAGACAGCGCGCTGATGACTTTAGTAATGGTGACAATAATTTTTTTACCCATTTTTACCCAACAGTCACGTCACCTAGTGCGCGCACTACATGTTGGGTTCATAAGCACTTTTTGTCAAAAGTTACGGTGACAAAGTCGCCAGTTCGCGCTATGTTGACAAACGTAGCTCTAAAATGTTTAAGTACCCACAAAAATGGAAATGAAACACTAGAGTGCATCGCTAACTATTTTACAGGTTAACTTACTGAATAAATTACAAGACTCTTCATCATTTTAGAGAACAGTTTGTTAAGTTTAAATAGAAGCGAGCTAATTTCTGGAACATTCCAAACTTAAGGCTTCATTTTTGGGGCGCAAAAGTTGTTGAGACGCTTTTGAACGACTTGAAAACTTTGCCTTCGGAACATGTAGTTTAAGTTAAATTAAGCCAGCAGAGCTAAGTGTTCCGGAACATAATTCAGGGCTATAGTAGGAAGTTAAAGATATTTAACATACCGCAACAATGCACCGTCTAGACAGCACTCTAGCTAGTAATAAAGTGGATCTAGGTCCACAGAAAAGATGAAAAAGGTTAGAAAGGAAATACTTCCGATTTGAACTACAGCGAGTGTTGCAGTTTGTCTCCCACCCTTTAACTCCATTACAGGCAATAAACCAATACGAACGCGCATTACGCAACTAACAGACCACGCACACTTAGATTGCAAGTTTGCTATTGGTTGTGTCAATTATGATCATGATCATCTTTTGAGGCACGCTGGTCCCTCCCACAAGGTCATTCTAACCTCTTTCATCTTTTCTGTGTCTTGGACCAAGTAGGTTTTTGTCATGTAATCTGAGATCTAAAAGGAGTACATTAAAGTCAAAGTCAAAGTCAAAAAGTCAAAATATTTTATTTCACATATACATGGGCACTTATAAAACGTCAGAAGCTAGTGCAGTAAAGTTGATAGACAATTCCTGGTTTTCTAATTATAAATCAATACATTCATAGCTAGCTTTTGCGGCGTCGCCCGCGTACATAAAATAATATAGTCTATACCACTCAGGAATAAAACAGCTTTGTATTGGTGAAAAAAATTTAGCAATCGGACCAGAACTTTCAGAGATTACCTCTATATAACATTAGTTTAAATTTAGATAGACGAGTTCCTTTTTCAGTGTATTTACGAGTATCATTAAAACGATCTATCGTGATCGAATTATTTAATTCAAAAGAGCGTCTTCCAACCATGAATCGGTTTTTTGAAGAGGGAAAATATCAATTAGCCCTTTCTGACCGGGCTGTGCGAGGGGGACTGTCAGACTATTACTGCTAAAATCCTGCCTTATTCCTTCAGTTGCCCTTTGCGTTTCAGAGTTGCGGTAACTCTTTTGAAAAATACCGCAAACCTGGTAATTTCGCAGTTCTGGAAGCTTTCATTGGCTACGTCATTTCGAAAACTAACGCGCTGCGCAAGCATTAGCTGCGAAAACATTTTTTGTTCCAGTTACCGACACCGAACACTTTTTGATCGTCATGAGTGTGTGTTAAGTGGAAGCAACTGGATACAAAAAATATTTACTTATGCGCAGGGAGTGGACGATTGCGTACTAGTTCTATAGAAATTGAATATTCATCGGTAGCTTGTATCTGACACTAAATTGTCCACGTTTGCGGCGGCGCGACCATTTCCGGCGCCATGGTGTAAATATAGCCCTATGCTACCAAACTAGACACCATACAGATACCAGAGATCGCCACACGTCCGAGCTGGTCGCGCTACCAAATTGGTTGCGCAACCAGACGGACATCAGGTGAGTAGGTAACTCTTTATAGAGCTGTATACATTTTGTTGGTAGCGGTGACTGGTCACGCCACCATGGAGTCTCGGTGAAATATAGCCCTTACTGTTAACAACAATGCTAATATGATTGAAGAAAACAAATATCCGGAAATACAACTAATCTTAAAGTAACCTGTCTCTTCTTACTTTATTTAGAAACTTACTTTCCAAATGGTTTATAAAATATTAAATATGAAAGTGGAAATACAAACAGCAGGTAACCTGTAAAGTCAAGTTATTGTTGCTGGGAGCTTCGTTAAAATCGAACAAGGCTCAAATAGATTAATACACTAATTGGATATATCGAGCTACGAAAAGGGAAAAGGTCTCGCACACCTGTGTCGTATTTAGTGGTCAAAAACCTATTATATGCATCGATATAATCTCTATGATTACGCGTACCGAACACTCACTTCAGTTGACTCAGGTGTAATGTAGTCCGTACACCTTGAACATTACACTATGTTGAACGAAATGCGTAAGTGCCACGAAATTCATGGCGCTTAAGACGTTTTGATCGACGAAAAAGTATCCTCTAAAAGCTATCACTGTATGTTTTCTGTTACACGACATAATGCCAATGTAGCGCTGCAGCGAACCGTTGTTTTAACTTCTCAGAATTTTGACAAATAATTTCCATGAAAGGGCTTGTTTAACACTAGAATATAAGTCAATGATTATTATGTAGTAGGTAAGTGTGTACATTAGTAGGGAAACATGACAGGCATAACATTTTTTTAAACGTTTCCTGTGCATACGACACATACACCATAGAAATCCCACCATCTCTTTAACCCAGAGTGTGTTTCGGTGTTTATTTTTAGGTTATTCAGCTAAGAAACACTGGCCTCATCTAGTTTAAACTGACGAAACAATTTACTTGTAAAAGTGTTACTTGTAAAAGGTTAAAAAACCTTTTTACAAAATAAATACTATTAATCACATACCACCACGGAACAATTATTTGTATGACCAACAGATAAATATTCCCGGTCTGGGTATCTTGTCTTGTGTATGTGAGTTTAAGAGTCTGACACTATCTCCCGCTCCGCCCAAGAGCGAGGGATGTCAATGCATGATTTTTTCCCACCATAAAAAAAAAATGTGAGTTTACATATTTCTAAACGCACCTACAGGAGTGCTTCCTAGTGGTCTTTGTTTTTTTATAAGTACAATAAAATATACAAACACTCAGACTCGGTACAACTATTTGTAGGTTATTTTACTTTTATCAGTTTAATGTATTTTTTTGTTAAAAATTTAAACAGCAAATGCAAAATGCTAAGATTATATGAGAGATAACAGTATTGATAACCCATGAAAACTTAAAAAAAAAATACGAATATCTTGCTGCAAATTACTGATGAATTTTGTGTTTTATAAAACGAAAAAAAATGTATGCCGTTCTTTAACATGCCTGTACATGTAGTGATACATTATTAGTACGGTGTAGTATCCACGCTTCACTGTCACTTTACCCCATGCATTCTTGTTAAACGAGTCGGGAAAATTACCAAGGGTATAGCTTTGATAGGTAAAACCGTTCACGCTTGCATTCGCTTTGAAACGAGATATTTGTAGCCGGAGTTATCAGATAGTACTTAATTTTATTTCAAGAATCAATTGTTTACTGTTGATGACAATTGACTACTTTCTCTTCTGATGGTAAGCGATGACGTGGCCGACGATGGAGCGCGCTTGCCAAGAAGTAACTAATTTTTCCTCTTGACTTAAAAAAAAAACCCTTAGGTTATAGCTATCAGGAAACAAACTCCGTCAGGGAATTCCACTGCTTGGGTGTACGCATAATGAATGTATTCCCAAAACGCTTCGTACGTATGGGTGAGATGTCCACCATGTACCGATGGTGCAACGCCATACGTCTAGTGGTCCAATGATGGAAGGGACTTGGCGGAATAAAATTGTACAATTCCAATTCCAATGCATACTCTCCGCAATATAAACGATAGAAAACTGACAGGCTAGCAACTCGGCGTCGATGCTACACCTACTACAGCGTAGTCTTTTTGAACCCAAATGTTGGCTATAAAAGAATGCCTTGATGCATTAAGTCCTGTGTACCTACATACTACATAAAAGCTACACATAAAGTTTTAATAAATAAATAGTAGAATTTATTTTAGATAATTCTGTTATTCTGTGTGTGTGTGTGTGTGTGTGTGTGTGTGTGTGTTCTGTTCTGTTATTCTGTTGTTGTTCTGTTGTGTTGTTGTTGTGTGTTGTGTTGTGTTCTGTTGTTGTTGTTGTGTTGTGTGTTGTTGTAGAATTACGTCTTGCTGTATTTGTTGATCTTTTAGCAGCCTATGACACAGTCATCATGAAATGCTTGCTACGAAAATACGTCAAATTATACCCATTTGGTCCTAGCTCACTAATAATAGCGAGCTAGGCCAAGATGAACTTAATAGCGATTACTTATAAGAGTAACTACCGCTATCTAGTGCATCTCGGCTACAGTAAAAGCAGAGGGCACTCTGCATGAATAACGGACTCCCTCAAGGTAGCGCGGTAGTCCCAGTTCTGTATAGGTTTACAATAACGACCAGTTTGGTTTACAATAACGAGCAGTTCACCACAAACCCGCGGAGAAAAGAAAAACTAAGGGAAGGTCTAGAAACAATTGGAAAATTCCAGACCCAGTTCTGTGATTTCCAGCTTCATTACCGGAAATCCAATAGAACCCTCTTCGACTGAAGGTTAAGTATCTCGTTGCAAAGCAGAGCGGGTTAGAGCAGGCTCTGGGTAGGTCCCAGACATTTAAGTTTCGCTGCCTGAAAATTAAACAAAAAGACGGGCATAGAAACAATGTCCTTCGCAGCCTTATATCTTCTAGCTGGGGAGTTCGCACAACATACGAGTGTATTTTTCTTTTTCGGCTGGAGTGTTTGCATGTCCAATGTGGTATTGTTCTGCCCACGAAAAAGAAGAAGCGGACATAGCACCGAATTATACCTATCCTTGTGATGTTTTAACCTCAAGCACTAGCTCTTCCAGAGGTTCACCGCGAAATAGCCAGTCGCTTTTAGGAGGGGAAATAGAAACGAGATGGCCGTTATTCTCTGTTTGGGTATTAACTAATACGAGCACTTTTAAAGAACCGTAAAAGTTTTATTAGATATACGACGTCATTGATAGACAGTGCAGAGGACGAGAGAAACACCCTACTCCTCCAGACTTTATCACTTCCGCAGAACATCTCACTCCGAATCCCGAAGATCTCCGAAACGGATCTAGCTTGGCAGCTACACAAATAACTGCGACTACCTCGATCCATTTCAAACACAGTGTCAGTGTAAAAATCAATTGCAGGATATGCATCACTTGCTTTTGCTTCCCGTCCTACAATTGTCAGTACTCCTCGATATTATTGTAGTTACGAGGTATACGAGGGCAGTTATATTGTGCAGTAGCAGCACAATACTATTTAAACAAAAAAATAGTTTATCAACATGAAAAAAAGACGGAGTTTTGTTTTCAATTCTTTTGGAATATATACTCCTGGTAGGATAATTGTGGATGAGGAATACTTAACTGTACTGAAAACCTAGTTTTAGCCGATGATGAATAGGATACGCCTAAGTTATGCGCCACCACTGGTGTGCGGCTGCACCTAGTTTCGGCTATTAGCCGTAACATATTTGTTTACCACTAGCTTTTGCCATCGGCTTCGCTCGCGCACATAAAATATAGCCTATACCACTCAGGAACAAAGCAGCTATCTATCGGTGAACAAATTTTGGCAATCGGACCAGTACTTTCAGACACACAAACAAAAAAACAAACTTTACCTCTTACCTTACTTACCTTTATTATATTAGTGAAGATAACCTGGGTTAAAGACAGAATACTTTTTAGGTTCCCGTGGTATAATAGTCAAATTTAACTTGATATTCTGCTACTTATTAATCGTTATTCGTACAATAAAGCATATTATATCACTTAACATCGACTATATTCAAACTGCAATTCATTGAAAAATTTCACAACGTAAAAGCACTTGTCCAATTGTAAAATCTCTATCCGCATATTTTGTCGGAAAGCGCTCAATTAGCGTGCTTTAATTAACGCTTCGCTGGTTCGAATATATTCAATAGAAACTTCAAACTCTAGCTTATTGCAATTTCGTGGACGGTAGCATCCGTTTTGCAGTCTGTGAGTTCAGTGCGCTGCAGCAATTTCGTGGACGGTAGCATCCGTTTTGCAGTCTGCGAGTCCAGTGCTCTGCAGATAGTACGTAACGATAGAACTATCTACCCGATATCTTATTAAAGACTAGCTTTTGTCCACAGCTTCACCCGAGTCCAAAAAATATAGCCTGATATCACTCAAAAATAAAGCGGATTTCTATCGGTGAAACAATTTTAGCATTCGGATCAGAACTTTGAGAGATTACCTCTTACAAACAAAAAAAAAAAACAAACTTTACCTCTTTATAATATTAGTGTAGATAATGTAAGTAATATGATTGGAAGACCCCCCATAAAGTGAACCGATGACATGGTGAGGGTCGCGGAAATCCAATGGATGCGAGAGGCATTTAACTCTGATACTGCAACGCATAGTTTGGGGAAGACGGTGGCACCAGTTTTGCAGTCTGCGAGACCAGTGCGGTGCAGATAGCACGTAGCGATAGAATTATCTAGCCGATATCTTATTAAATACTAGCTTTTACCTTATTTAAAAAAAAAAACCAAAAAAATATAAAGTGGGAAGTGATTTTTTTTTAAATTTCAACCCTAACGTGTGATGTATTGTTGGATAGGTATTTAAAAATGAATAGGGGTTTACTAAAATCATTTTTTGATAATGTTAATAATTTCGGAAATAATCGCTCCAAAAGTAAAAAACAATGTGTCCCCCCCCCTCTAACTTTTGAACCAAAAGTTTAGAAAATATGAAAAAAATCTGAAAAGTAGAACCTTATAAGGAATTTCTAGGAAAATTATTTTGAACTTG
Source organism: Mythimna ferrago (assembly GCA_910589285.2). Lineage (NCBI taxonomy): Eukaryota > Metazoa > Arthropoda > Insecta > Lepidoptera > Noctuidae > Mythimna > Mythimna ferrago. Next base: position 29,327,047 of record OU342673.1, on the reverse strand, counting down.
ATGGAAAGAACAGTTTTTGTACAAAAAAGACAAAAGGTTTCTACAAAATAATTTCTGGACTAAGTTTGTAGTATAATCGTATAAGCAAGCATTTTTTTAAACTCATAAGTGGGTACACTTATTGTGACGGACGGGAAACTACGGAACCCTACACTGAGCGTGGCTCGACACGCTCTTGGCCGGTTTTTTATAATATTAGTGTGGATATATTATTTTATACATTAGAATACTTGAACCAGACAGTCGAATAACAAGGTTAAAATGTTGAACATATTGCCATTCTGAACACTATCGTTTCCGGCAGATAGATAAGATAAAGCTTTGGTCACAATGTGGCTGGGTACTCAGTGAGTTGAATCGTGTGTTCATCATAGTTGAAATGCTTCACTTCATTAGTTAGTGTCGAATTTGTCCAATGCGTTCCATGTGTTGTTTTAAGAGGAGCTTAATTAAACGTTATGGAGATCCCAAGTTCATAATATTATACTTTTCTAAGAACATAACCGTGTTATATGACGTAAAGCTAGCATAATGCGGTTTAAGTCCGATTAATAGGCAATTTCCTTGATCAAATATTGGTCGTAAAATTTGTTTTTACTTTTTTGGCTTGGATACTAAGTCCTATTAAGCTTTATCGTATGTTTACTTAATTGGTTTCTCATTAGAATATTGAGGTGTGCATTTTAATGTTTTTGGCAGCAATAAGTAATAATAATAATAATAATTCCACAACTACCACACAACGCCGTCTAGTCCCATGCTAAGCAGAGCTTGTGTTATGGGTACTAGACAACTGATAAACATACTTATATATTTCTAAATACATACATATTATAGATAAATTACACTCAGACACAGAACAAATGATCATGCTCATCACATAAACATTTGTCCTGGGTGGGAATCGAACCCAGTATTTGCGGTTATGTTCTTAGAAAAGTATTTTACTCCTATTTATTTTGGTTTATTTTTTAAACCCCAAGCGGACGCTTACGCTCTCTTATTGTCTTTCTATTGTGTCTCTAATTACGGTATTTGAAATGTTAATGTCAATTTCCAACTATGGTTTAATATATTCAAATCCGATATTTATTTCAGACTACATTTTGCCAGCAGCTTCGCCTGCGTTTATATTTATACCACGGGAGGTACCTACTATGTATTTTTTTATTTTTACGCGGGACTCGTGCAGGGTGAGGCAATCTCGCAAGCGTGATGAAATACGCATGATATTAGGAACACCCTCAGAGCGGGAAAAGCCATTGGATGATATTGCACCTTAAAAAATGCACATTAGTGATCCTCATTGTTCCTTTTCACTGACTCACTTCTAGTGATGTTCCATTCCGCTATAGACTATTGAATATATTTTTATAGCGCGCTATTTTATACGCTATAATTATTATAACACGTTATAACAAAACTCGACAGTGGTCTGAACGCGGAAACGTTATCATTTTATTCGTCAACAAGCTAAACGGGCGCAACGCATTGCTCACGAAATAATGTCGTGAAGCGTTTTAAATGACCAATGAACTTTCCTTCATACATTAATATCATACTGTCTATAATAAAATACATACAATTTTATTAAGTAATTCTATCGTTTTGTGGAAAAATTGTTATTTTAAATCACCCATGTTGCAAGCCGACTCCAGTCCGAGTTCACCCAACGCGCTACGAACGGCGCTATCGCGCTATGTTGCTATCCCGTTTTGGCCCCGCTGTTCGCGTTTTGTTGAACAAGACGTTATATTATAGCGCGAAGGCAGAGTCGATTTAGCAAACGCTATACGCTATGAATAAACAGCGCGTTATATTTTGACGCTATACGTTATATTAACCACCACTACTCACTTCCCCTCGCTTCGAGAATGTCGAATAAAACTACTAGTTGCTTCTGAACGTTTATCCAGGGCCGTTGGTTAAACGTACGGTTACGTAAGCTTAGCTGGGTTTCAATAAAAACTAACATGCAGAAAATCAAAGCAATGAGCATCATAGTGCTATTTCACGTAAACTACATCTTTAAAATTCAAGGTATGTTATTTTTAGTTTTGATCATCATATGAGTTGATATTTGTAAGGTTGAGACTGGTTTTAGAGTCACGCTGACCATCGGCGCTGACAGCTCAGCGTGTAGCTTGTCAGCGCTGAGTTTCAGCGCGTCAGTATCGTGCTGATGTGACGGCTACTCGGCGCCGATGCGCAACGCGTACGGCCGCTGATCCGTCAGCGCTGACCTACGCACGCGCTGATAGCTACGCGTTATTCTAAAACGCTTCCTAGAAGTTCATACGTTTTGGCTGTCAGCCAGCGTGCGTTCAGCGCGAGTATAAAACCAGCCTTTTATTTTAAAGATTTTCATGTAGGTACTACGTTTCTGGAGTACCAAATTATATTTGATTTACCCTTGAAACATTGTGCTCAGATACAGCCATCCACTCGAATCTTGAGAACAATGTGTGCACCCCTTCACTGAAGCCGTCTGTCATATTTTAATATTAGCTCAGTCTGGTGGATGTTCACGGATGGCGGAACAAATTCAAATTGTTTCGAGATGAAAAACGGTTTTAATTGGATACGATTTCCGATCCGGTAGTTACAGTTCCATATAGATATATACCAGTAATAATATTATAAAAAGAAATGATTTGTATAAAATAAACTTCAAACTTATAAATAAACTCGAAAACTAACTTAAAGATTCTTTCACCAGTAAAATGCTACTTTATCACTGAGTGACATATATTATATTTTCTACTATCACTCAACCGAAGCTAGCCAATGGCAGAAGCTATTTCAGTCTAGCTAAAGTATTCTGGGACTTTATATTATTACGAAGAAACCCACGATGCTTTATTGAGGAAATGAGGATTTAGACTAACTTTGAAAAGTTGAGCTACCCATTGTAAGGTTTTTTAATGAGGCAACGTAATTATTTTTTCCAGTCCTATGTTTGTTAACAATTTATTCAAACGAAAAACTAGTTAAACACGAAAGCCAGAAGCGTAACTCAACAAGTGGTTTACGAATGCAAAGTCAGTTATGCCTTTAAAAAACTTTTACAAAACTCTGCTGGTTCAGCTTTCAGATGAATTCAATTATAGTTACATAGTGTATTTCAATCCTCAGAAAAAAGAAAATTCTGTTTTGAGAGAACTTTATTTAAATCGTAGAAGCGTATTGAATTCCAAGTGCTATTCGATTTAATTTAAATCAAGCGACTAGATCTGTCGCTTTCGGAAGCGCTGGAAGCTTTTGAAAGCGCTCGACGATCTGTGTTCGAAGCGAGACTTACATCAGACCAAAAGTGCTTCGTTGCTGAATAGTCTAACTGTACTTCCAATTGTAACTCTCCGAAGATTGATACTTAAGTAATAAAGGGTTTGGGTGCTACGCAAAAATATTTACACTAATATTATAAATAGGTAAAGTTTGTTTTTTTGTTTGTAGGATGTAATCTCTGAAAGTACTGGTCCGATTGCTGGAATTATTTCACCGATAGAAAGCTGCTTTATTTCTGAGTGAAGGCTGGTGAAGCCGCGGGTAAAAGTTAGTATTGTATATTTTACCTCTTTACACTAATAATTTCCCCAGCAATGTAGGTCGCGAAGAGTTACTTAAAAGAAGATCCACATGACCTTGCATCTTTTTGTGTCCAACATTATAAAACTATAGAAAATTTACTTAATTTGTTATAAGTATACATTGGTTGATTGGCTCGTAGAACTGATGATCGATGGGGCCGATAGGTTCTAGAGTGGCGACCGCGCTTCGGAAAACGCGTTGGAAGGCCTCCAAGGTGGACTGCCGACCTGTTCCCCTAGCCAAGTTGCTAATCTGCAATGGTTAACGCTAGTAGAAAGCTTCAAATGTACGGGAATGACGTCATCTCAACGTTCAGTCACGTGGTCAGAACAAAAGATTCGGTGACGCCGCCAACTCGAAGCGTTCGACGCAAGCGAAACGATTGTAACTTGGCTAGGAGGGCTGGTGAGAGTCGCGAGAATGCGGTGAATGCGAGACGCACAGGATTTGTCGTTAAGGCGACGCTTGGGGGACGCCTGTGAGTAACAGTGGACGTCTTTCCACTGAAATGACGATGATACATTGGTTGACATTGAAAGTTTTCCTGCTAATAAAGTCTCAAAACTGAATGAAGCAATATAATAACTCTATTCCGCCATAACTACGTAAATGAACAATAAAAAAATAATAACAGCTAAAAATTTAACGAGAGACAGTTTATCACGGAACAAATTGGTTTTAAAACGTTGTTGGGAGCCGGCGCTGTTGAGACAAAATTGCATATTTCAGAAGCCATGATTCAATCGAGCTGGCGGCGCTTTGGCAAAACCTTTTAAGATATTAGTTGGCTATTGTTCTGTTGAAATTACCGCCTGTCTTGGAATAGCTTTCGTAATTAAATATGACACTTGCAAGACACCAACGTTGATGGGAAAAGATTATGAGAATAAATGTTTTATGACGTACTTTTAGAGCTGATGTTATTATCTGCGAAAAATGGGCGTACGAACGGGTTCCCTATTTGATTTCGAAACATGATTCGATTTTTATTAAATCGAACATGGTTTGTAGAAAATTCAGTTGTACGATTTTTTATTCCATCGATGCTTTATTGCTTCCAGAACAGATGGCCGTTGGGGTCGAAAGGTTCTGGAGTGGCGACCGGAAGACGCAGCGTTGGAAGGCCTCCTACAAGGTGGACCGATGACCTGATAAAGGTTTCGGGAATCTGATGGTTGCGAGACGCAGAGGATCGTTCGTAGTGGCGACACTTGGGGCAGGCCTTTGTCCAACAGTGGATGTCTATCGGCTGAAATGATGATGATGATGATGCTTAAAGAATGATTCACGCCACACCGTGTCGCGACCGGGCCGTGCCCCGGCCGGGGCACGTACACCGTGCGCTGGCCGGGCCAGTCATTCATGTTACACCGGACTGTTTGGGTGTATTATTTGCACGACTATATCTGTTATATGGTTTTTGTTAGCTTACTTAAGTAAATAGGATTTTTTTCACAATTTGAATTGGCAGCTTTTATTGCAATTGCCATCGATGACAAAGTATTGGAAAAACGAAGCGAAACTACTAAAACAAGATGGGGTGTACAATTGTACATACAACCTGGAGAAAGCGAGAAGCAGAAGGAGAATTTGCTTCCCTTTTTTACTTGAAAAAGTAAAAAAAAAATCCTAAAAAAAAACCTAACCAAAAAAATTACGTGTTTCAAAAGCCATCGACAGTGCCGGAGCCGGGAAACAATACCCACCGACATTTTAACGCCGTGCCCCGTCCGAGTCCGGGCGGCGCACGGCCGGGGCACGGCCGAGCCACGGTCAGGTATGAATTACTTCATACAAAAAGTATACCATAATGTTTGACACGCGACGCGGCGCGGTCGCGACACGGCGTAGCGTGAATCATCCTTTATTGGTGCGAGGTAACGCTAGTGCAAAAAACCATGCAGCGATTGCTCATTAGTTCGGTAATTATTAATTTGATAGTATGTCGGTTCAAAAGGCATACTGTTTCGTGACAATTAATTAATAACCACCAATAGAGTACCGATGGAATAAAACCTCGTACAACTGAATTATCGACACACTGTGTTCGATGTAATAAAAATCGAACTAACGTAGGGAAACGGAACGAAATAAAGTAGGGAACTCACAAAAATATTCAACAGAAAACGTGTTCGTGCGAACACGTTTTCTGTTGAATATTTTCGTTGCACGAAACTTGAACAAAGGACGTTAATTATTCGTACTTCTGAGCGTGGGTTTGCTAATCCGAAGTCAGATTCACCGGACGAAAAGTAAAAAGGCTATGCTCTCAACGAATCAGCTTCATTTATCTTCTGTATATGTAGGTATATAGAAGCAAAATACCACTCAATGATTAATTACAAAATCTCAGAAACTAAACTACAAACTTAAAATTTGTCAGGTAGGTTCCTTATAGGGTGTAGACATCCGCTAAGAACGGATTTTCCATAATTCACCCCCTAAGGGGAGAAACGGGGGTCCAAGGTTTGTATGAAGAAACCTACTTTCACGTGGGCGAAGCCGCTGCAGAAGCTAGTTTTTTTTATAATGCGCAAAGTTCTACAGCAATTTGGTTGACTTTTCTGAACTTAACTTAGTCACTACTAAGTTACATGTATTCAAGCGAATACTTAAATATTGGTTCGAATTGGTTCAGTAATTGTTTTCTTTTGCACTGCATGATATATATGGTTGTGTAGTATAGTTTAAGTACCAACATCATGCTCTCAAAATGTTAAAGGAAAACATCGTGCAGAAACCGGCGTGTCCAAGAACCAAAAATTTGAACCCGTTTTGGGCCCACGTGGATTACTGCCCATTCGCTCAACTAAAGAGGAGGCCTGAGTCCTAACAGCGGGAACATTAGAAAGACTGATTATGCTACGTATCATCATTGTAAGTCACTTTTTTTTTCTATCGGCCATACTCTTTATAGCTAATTAAATGCGAAAACATGTAATTAGTTACTAGTTACATTTGTTGTTAGTTGTTAATACTGTTTGTTTGACGATTATAATAAAATAAATAAAATTAGTTCCATATTACTTCAGACAGGAGAATACTTATAGCTTACACGTTTAATCCGTTGTCGGAAATTTTAATATGATTACTAAGCTGGTAAAAAGCTGCGTCAAAAATGACGTGGAGGTACTCTGTTTTGTAAGTCCCTGCCATTACAGCCGAGAAAATTAAAAAGATAAAAATGTCATTTTTCCGTGCACACGTTAATCTGCTTTCAGCAGCTTTTCATTTGTTGGAAGTAAAGTGAAATTAAAGTTTCTAACACGGAACGTATTATCCTAGAAAATACACCAACAATTTTTAATAAGTACAAATACTTAAGGGGCTTATTAGAAAAGGTTTAATTATTATTTAAGTAAAGTTTTATTAAATAATATTCTTAAACAGCAAAGTTATAAGCGTTTGTTTATATCCCAAAATGTCACTCAATTTATGGTAGTATGAATAAACGACGATCAAAGTGGAAAAACACTGCGCGTATATTTTCTAGTAACAATTGTTATGAATGATTGATTCTATTATGAATTTACCAGTTATGAACAAATTTCGTGGACAATTTTGGGATTATTTTTTTTTACTTTTGCCTACAAAAGTATGATCAGTAACGAGTACGGACAAAGCCCCTTTTTAGTACTTTTAAAAATAGGGGTGTATTGTAAAGAAAATTAAATATTATGAAGCCTTAATACTTAACAATACATACGTGATAGGTAAAATAAAATGATTTTTCAAAAGGATTGAATTGTTCCTCTTTTTTACATAATAATAAAACAAAGTAGTTCCCGATTACGTCTGTCTGCTTGTGATAAACTCAAAAACTACTGAACAGATTTTCATGCAGTTTTTACAAATAGACAGAATTATTCATGCGAAAGATTTAAATGTGATATAGTATAGTAGAGAAAAGTAGAGAACTTTAAGATTTCTAACACCCGTGTTGTGGCGAGTTGCTGGTATTAGGTTTCATCACGAATGTGCAACAATTTGCTCCGCATACGTAACCGCCACAAATGTCCTTTTCATAGAAGTATTTGATTTTGCGTGATGAAGTCCGCATGATATTAAAAACACCCTTAACCTTTTGAATGTCTTAAGTTACACAGTTCGACATAAGCCATTGTCTTTCTATTGTGTCTCTAATTACGGTATTTGAAGAGTTAAACTAAAGTCAAGAATGCCAGACATTTATAGAGAAGCATCTGTATCACGTATACAGGTTAACAACTCGTTTAAAGTGCTTTTTACCCCACTGAGGGTTAAATGGGCAACATTAAACTAAAGGAGTTTACTACTTGCTGGCCGGATGCGGGCTACAGCCGCTTCTAATAGCCCTACTACCAACGTTGTTTAAAGTTTAAAGATTTTTTAGTGCAAAAGATTTAATGTGCAGTAAATGTTCATTTAAAAAGATTTTACCAGTCCGCAGGCTTTACATAAATAAGAGATTTTGTACGTCGGTAAAACCGGTTTTCAGAAACAGCTGTGTTTTATTTTTACCTCCGTAGAATTTAACGTCGAAAAGTTGTTTAAAGCCGCTCTGTGTAACACGAAATAAGACCAGAAAACATAAAACATCTCTTTCTATTATTTCCAGGACGTAAAACAAAGAGGAATTTCGACAATTTAACATATCCGCTAAACAAAAAGCAAACAAAGCAAAAACGATCCCTTTGTATTCGCTGTCAAAATGAGCACGAATAGAAATAACACACCGCAATTCAAAGTCCTGTTCTAGTCCTTTGTGGAGTGAATTTGAGCGATTATGACATTTCATAATCCATCGACGCGTCGGCTGGCGGCCATTTTGGCCGTATGCACCGCCGCCGGAATCCATTCCGACTGTCCGAAAGTACCCGGCCGCCGGCTTTGACCGTCCAAACTTTTCACCGCACACAAAATACTGGGCTGAAGTTTTGAAAGCGTTGAGCACCTTCATACTTCATAATTGGAATTGTCTGTTGTTTTCGAATTGTTAGGCAGAGTCACAATTTGCATTACAAAAGTTGGCTGTTGCTTTCTGTTTTAGAACTAACTAACCGATTTGAGGTTTGAAATTTAGATCGTGAACAATGGAAAGATGAATTAAGGCTGTAAGTCGGAACTGGTAGTTTAAAAGGCAGCTGAAGCCCTGCGATCTTGGTCCCCGCATGCTTTAACAAGTAACTGATTAAAACCACCGATTGATTCAGTGTTACCTGCACGCGAACTTCATTAATTTATTTTCTTAATATTAATATAATTTTCATTTATATGCATGCTACCTATCGCTATAAGCAACCTTTAAATATGATATATAAAAAATATTCAAAGTCGAGATAATTAACTATTAAAATTTGTTGTTTTAGATAAATAGGATATTTTTTTTTTTATAAAAAAAACAATATATTTATTTCATTTTTTTTTATCATGTAGTCAAAAAGCCTTATCATAAAAGTCAAATCCTTATAACACTAGTACTAGTGTAAGTACTTAATACACTAAAAGGAAAAACGATATTTTTATCAATTTAATATCTTAATGAGTTTTCCGTAGCGAGAAGGAATGAGCACAAAAAAGACGGCCATTCGCGTAAGGGAACGGACATCTTCACGCCCTAGCCGCCGAGACCCTGACCCAAACCAGCCACCATGGGCATGCAGACGGTGAGCTATGGGTAGCTCGCCGTGCGACCGTCGGGTAACCATCCAAACCGCGGATCCGGATGATATTATTTTACAAATCATCATTATCATTTCAGCCAAAAGACGTCCAGTGTTGGACATAGGCATCCCCCAAATGTGACCATAATGACCGATCCTGTGCGTATCGCATGCATTGAAATCCCGCAATCCTCATCAGGTCATCGGTCTACCTTGTGGGCGGTCATCCAACGTTGCGTACTTTACAAATAACTTGTAAGAAATTATAGTTTTACCAGTTTCAAACATAAAATGAAAACTAACAATTGATTTAGCCGTCGTTCTCACCAGTGTGAATTCAAACTGTATAATTATCTCTTTGACCAAGTGTGAATTCAATCTGTATAACTATCTCTTTGAATAAGTTGCGTGGTTTCTAAACGCTGACGCTGCATACAATGGTGCTGCTGACGATACACACAATGGTGCTGCCGACGACAACGCCGACACCGACATCTCTAATTCACGTAATTACGCTTTGTCAATGGACCTCGGCGTTAATTGCTTTGTCGTTTGAATGCATTTGTCAGCGTTAGAAACTATTGTACTAGGATTATAAGACAGAAGGCTGGTGTAATGCGTTTGTGAGCGCGAATATTGCTGAAACCAGCTTTGTGAGGTATTAGTGTCTCGTGGACTGTAAGCCTACGTATAACTTGTTAGAAGTACCTACATGTTTAATTTTTTACATGGTTTGTGCATTTAACCAGTGTCATGTTTAAAAAGAGCAGTGGTGGCTGAGTGTTAACGGCCCCGACTTACGAGTCGGGGGTTCAAACCCAGCCAGGCTCATTACTTTGTGTAATTTATTTCATCACCACTGCTCTCAAAATGGTGAAGGAAAACATCTTGAGGAAACCAGCATATCCTAGAACCAAAAATTCGAAAACTTGTAACTTTCACCAACCCACACTGGCCCCGTGAGGTGGATTACGGCCCATTACCTCTCCTAAAGAGGAGGCCAAAGGACCAACAGTGGGAACATTAAAAGGCTGATTATGTTATGCTATGCAAGTTAAAAACTATTTAATTGTTGGTACAGAATACAGATACTTCATTTTTAATAAGAGGCTAAGATAGATTTTTGTAATATTTGGTAAGTAATGTAGCGGACTTATTGCCCTCTCGGCAAGCTTAGCTAAGGTATTCAAACCGTTTCCAAGCACGCGCCTACCGTGGCCGGGAATTGCCCTGCGACTCCTAACGATCCTTTTAGGGTTCTGTACCACAAAAGGAAAAAACGGAGCCCTTAGAGGATCACTTTGTTGTCCGTCTGTCTGTCTGTCTGTCAAAACCCTTTATCTCGGGAACGCGTTGAGAAATCAAGTTGAAATTAAAACTATACACTCAAGTCTGCAGTCTCTTGGTGCTTTGAAAAAATCAAACGTATAAGTTAACGAAAAAAAAAGAAACGTATATCGACACTCTCAAGAGAATCAAAATTCATAGTGTACTTTCTGTTGACCCAGAATCCTATTTGGCATAAAGCAAAGTCTTATAGCACCGGAGGAAAAATCTTCCAAAGCTCCATTCCGGAATTGAACTATTTACATAGGTTTAAATTTATACGGAAACCTCAGGACGCGAGTCCGACTCACACTTGCCCAGTTTTTTGTGTACCGGTTTTATTTAATTAAAGGAAAATAAAAACACGCCCCTGGTAAACTGAACGTTTACACTGAAAATCTAAATAAACCCACAAAGTTGCCAGAAACTCAGTTGACAACACCGAACCTGTATTAAATTGATTCTGCGGTCCAGTCGTCAAATTGGTTCACCTAAAATCAACAGTACGAAAAACTAACAATTCTGTCGTCAGTCTGAAATTTAAAGCATACCGTAAAATTGAATTTTGAACAGGTTAAATATTATTCGTCGTCGACATATTTTTTTTTTGTAAATTTCGTTTGCACGTACTCGAGTAATGGTGGTGACAGCCACAACTTACGCATTTGTATTTTCGGAATGGTTTAGAAAAACCAGCGTGTCTATACCGGTATATCCAAAAGGCAAAAAATTGGACATATGACGTCCACCAACCCGCATTGCATTCTCATAAAGTTGGTTCATGGAATATAGCGTCTGATTTTTATGCTATGAGTGAACATGCTACGCAACGTGCTACGAAATGTACTACGAGACGTCTACGCTGCTACGAGGCGATGTTGAAGGCTACGCCGACTAGAAACCAAGTGCAGAAACATTGACTAATCATACGCTGCATGCGTTTTTATTTATTAGTTATCTCGTAAAACGGTTGAGTCTTACATCTTTTTTGAGACGAAGCCGGTTTTCGCGTCTGCATGCGAAATGGATTTTGATGCTGTTTTCACTAATAGAAAGAGCAATACCTACATGAAAAAAATTTCATTTGCACCCGTGTGAGGTTCTAGTGGGTCAGTAATCACATATACCTAATAATTCTAATATAACGCCTGTATTCCCTGAAGGAGCATCCATATTGCGCCAATTATGTTTTAAGTTCCAAGTAATAGGATGCGAACCTAATGCCATTAATTATCTAATAAATCTGTCTCTGTAATCATCATGCCCAATAACACTTTGTCCGGCCTAGAAATCGAACCCCTTACTCCTAACTCAATTTTAACTCTGAAGTCCTTTATGGACCAAAGATACAGATCGTTTGTATTCATTGCGACAACTGCCAGCTAAAACTTCTTTCATGCTCTCAGTTGTACTTTTTCGAACATTTAATTATCTTGAAGTGCAAAAAGAAAAGTTCTAGCGTTTGCTACAACAATTCAAGTTAGGTTTTAGGGTTCTGTGCCGAAAGGGTAAAACGGAATCCTATTAATAAGACTCTACTGTCCGTCCGTCCGTCTGTGTGCTTGTTCAATCGTCACCAGTCTGTATCTTATAAACCGTGATAGTTAGACAGTTGAAATTTTCACAGATAATTATTTCTATCGAAGCCAAAACAACAAATACTAAAAATAGAATAAAATAAATAAGTTTTTTAAGTGGGGATTCTATGCAACAAACGTTATTTTTTTGCTATGGACGATACGAAACCCATTATGCGCGAGTCCGACTTGCACGTTGCTGGTTTTTTTTTCTTCTCACAGCTTTAAACTTATTATCCAAGATTTTTAAGTTTTGTGAACGATTGCGTCTTAATTTAATTTGTTGGTAATATCGGAGGAGGCGGAGCAAAGGCGTGCCGGGGGCGGAGCCTATAGGTACGAATATTGTTTGGTACTGTTTTCCCTGAAACTGCTTTTAAACAAACTTTTTAGTACAATCAATGTTGCTTCATGAAAATTCTAAGGCATATATTTCATAAAACTGTTCCTTGTGTGAACTAAGAACCCTATTATAATATTTGTGTACAATGTTAGTATGACATTGGATTTGAGTTAAATACTTATTCGGAAACAGACAAAAAATCCGATTATATAGTATATTATAAAAAATAAAAATGAATTTTTTTTAGTAATGCCTTTTAATAACTACGGCAGTATAGCGGTCTCTAATTCAACAATTCTATAATTTACAAAGAAACAAAGACATGAATCTGTTCTTAATCGATAACTATATCATGATCCGACAACATATTTTTATGAATGAAAAACTGTAGATGCAAATATTATAGTATTTAAGTAAATCAGACCATTTATTCTCCACTAACACTTAATGCTGTATAATTTGGGTTTTTTTTTGCAGTTATATCAGCTGTATAAGCGCTTATACAGGCTTTCTACAGCTTAAAGTGTACACTGGAAGCTTTATGCAGTTGATATACAGCTTGTTGTGCTACTTGAGCAGTCGGTAACGTACCCCACTTGCAAAACTGAGACACGCATTTCAAATTTGGTGCTTATTTGAGCCGATCTGGTTAGTATTAAAGTATGACGACGATCTGACTAATAAACAACACAAGTTGTATAAATTACGTAATTTTAAATGCGTGTCTTAGTTTTACATTCCTTGTTTCCATTCCTGGTTTACCCTAAGCTATTGCATTAATAAAAAATAATACTATTGAAATTACATAATCAAATGACAAGCATATTTTATTTCTTCCAACCAGACAAACGGAACAAAAAAAACAATAATTATTGGCATATTTATCCCCACAGTAGAAAACAGTTCTGTATACCATACTTCAAATTATATTAGCCTGACAAATTATTGTGTCAATCTATTAGTGTGATTGACATGCCTTTGTTATGGGGTTGCTGGACACGGGCTACATGCCACAGCCACAAACGGCACAGACAGCCGTTTGTGGCCGGTGGCTCTTACTTTTATTAACCCGATGCGTAGTGCCGTACACTAGTGGCCGGGTGCGAATTCATATAAAATGTATGAGAACTTACTAACTATATATATAAAAATCAATGCCACTTTTAATTGTAATTTTATAACTCAAGAACGGGCTCACCTATCCAAACCAAATGTTTAGGCTTTGTTCGGACTATTTAGTAGATGGTTTATGTGAAGTTTGTTAGGGTAGAGTAGTGTAGAGTAGTGCAAAATAGAGTAGTGTAGAGTAGGGTAGAGTAGGATAGGGTAGAGTAGGATAGGGTAGGGCAGAGTAGGGTAGAGTAGAGTAGAGTAGGATAGAGTAGGGTAGAGTAGGGTAGGGTAGAGTAGAGTAGAGTATAGTAGGGTAGAGTAGGGTAGAGTAGGGTATAGTAGGGTATAGTAAGGAAGAGCGGGAGCGAAGCCGCGCGGGCAAAAGCTAGATGAAAATATTTCAGTGGCGGCGTTTTGTGGTTGTGACCGGTGGCTTATGTGCGGTGACCTTTCGAATGCACGCGCATGACAGGGAAAAACGACACGTTTTATTGCGTACCTGTGCACGTGTCGTGGTACGTACGTGTGCAAGTGTTTATTCACAGGGGAACTAAAATTAATACCTACATATCAATATTTTATAACGTATCAATTATTGTTTACCCGCCCGTGTGTCACTGAGGGTTGTCAAATGAAAAACAGCGCTGTAGACCTTTCAAGAGACTGTTATTAAATGGCAGATGGGCTGTAATTCAGAAGGATTATATGAAAGAAAAGGGAGTTAGTGATAGTGTGATGAGTGACAGGACAAAATGCAAGAAAAAAACTTGTTGCGCCGACCCCAAGTAAGGTGGGAAGGGCAGGAAGAAGAAGCTAATTCCTGAATAGGTAAAATATTAACGTTGGTCAGTGTTTGGAGTACGCGCGCGTTGTCTTCGAAAATTGGTAGAGAAGTGAAGTAACGCACGCCGCGCCGCCTCCAGTGTCTCACAACAGTAGCCGAAGAAAGCTGAGTGGCCGAGGGCGCCCGAACAGTGCTGTGTATCTGATGCCCAGCAAATACTGACTGATGGTTATCCGATCGGTGTGGGCACGCCTGGCGCCATTTTGTTGAAGTAAATACTTCTTTAGTCGCGCTGAGTTCTTTATTTTGTAGGTATTGAATGGGCCTCGTCAAAGGGCAATTGAGAGGGCTATTTTCGGAGTTTCCTAGCGTAATCTCATAAGAAATGAAGGTATCCACAGCAGAAGCAAGGTTACCAACATAGCTCGAAGTATTTAGGGCTCTTATTTTGTATTGTTTGGTTTTAAGTGTAAGAACAATGCCCCATTTCTCAAATCAATACTTTTGAATAAAAGTAAAATTTTTCAATGATAGTTAACTTACTACTTTCTTAACTAATATAATAAAGTTGTATGTACTTTCTTTATATAGACTATTTTTATGTATGTGTGAAATTACCATCTAGTTAATATAAAACACATTGTCATTGGTTCGTTAGTCTGTAAGCCTTCTGAAAGAATAAAAAAAAAACTAAATTGTAACTTAATTTCAGTAAGGGTGTTTTTAATATCGTGTGGATTTTTCACGCAAGCAGAATTGCTGCATACGCGTCACCCCCGCAAATGTCCATTTCATACAAGTATTTATTATAATGCGTGGAATAAGCACGACGCCTTTTTTGGCATTGTGAAATTTTCTGCATGCGGAGCAACTCCGCATGCATGATGAAATCCGCGCGATATTAAAAACACCCCAAGTGTGGATAAAAATAAGCATAACTTTTAACCCGTATTTGTACTATTTGTTGGTACATTTTCTTAACAAATAATCAAGCAATTTCCGTTTCAAATAGGCGGCCATTCATATCGACCCCATGTAAACAACAGCTGTTTAATGAGCGTACTACGACCGATAGTCGCGCGTAACTTGCTCATACATAATAGAGCAGTATGGAGGAGCAACGAGCTACGAGGTACGACCCGTAGCTTATAAAAAAAACCGTACTTTGCTAATACACGACCCGTACATAGGTGTTACCAACTTTTATTGGTAGAATTAGAGTACATCTGATTTCAAAAGGGGTAAATAAAGAGTAGGTACGGACTTATAATAAAGAGTATCATTTATTTAAAAAAAATAAAAATGTATTTTTTGGCAACTTTTTATTGCTTTTTGAAGAATTGTATGACTTCAAACATTAATAATAATAATATTAATTTTCCATTATCGACCACATCGTCGCTTTCCATCAGGTGAAATAGCGGTCAAGCGGGAACCTATCAACAATAAATAAAGGAGATAGGAGGTTGCTTTCTTTGGAGCCCTGACGCAGGTAGCTTAAGACCTTGTTCCCGATACCGGAGAAATACCAATTTTTATATTTTTAAGTGTTTTTAGTTTTATTTATTTTTTAAGAAATATTTATAAATGTATTAAATAAGTTTTAATGGTGAATAAAAAGAATAAATAATAATATTCCCGCCACTTTACATTTATGAAAATAGTCCCCTTTTTTGGTCACAGTAATAGGTTTGCATCATCAGTGTGACTGTGACTATAGTAAATACTATCCAAAAAGAGTATTTTAGCGTCCTCTGTTAGTATCTAATAAAAAATAAAATAAAAATAATAATATTCTTTATAGACACTTCAAGACACAGCAGTGTAACTGTGACTCTTGTACTAGGATTTCCTGAATTATAAGAGCTAGACCTCTCAAAATACAGGGTATATAACAGGTAAAGGGTACAGAATTATTTACAGAATTAGCAAAAGGGGTAAATTTTAGGGTTCCGTAGCCAAATGGCAAAAAACGGAACCCTTATAGATTCGTCATGTCTGTATGTGTCCGTCCGTATGTCATAGCCACTTTTTTCCGAAACTATAAGAGCTATACTGATGAAACTTAGTGAGTAGATGTGTTCTGTAAACTGCATTAAGATTTTGACACAAAAATAGAAAAAATACAATAAATTTTGGGGGTCTCCATACATAGAACTGAAACTCAAATTTTTTTTTTACCCATACCATACATGTGGGGTATCTATAGATAGGTCTTCAAAAATGATATTAAGGTTTCTAATATTATTTTTTTCTAAACTGAATAGTTTGCGCGAGAGACATTTCCAAAGTGGTAAAATGTGTGCCCCCCCCCCCTGTAACTTCTAAAATAAGAGAATGATAAAACTAAAAAAAATATATGATGTACATTACCATGAAAACCACCAACGAAAATTGGTTTGAACGAGATCTAGTAAGTATTTTTTTTTAATACGTCATAAATCTAAAAAAAAGTATACTATTATTTAAACATCGATCAAAGTTACAATGAACTACAAGAACTTTCATATTATGTTACTTGTTACTACGGAACCCCTCATGGGCGAGTCCGACTCGCACTTGGCCGGTTTTTTTTTTAAATATAAGAAAAAGAGAAAGTTTGTGTTATAGATTACGCCTACCTACATGATATAGAGTACATTACTCTATTTTAGAGTACGATTGGTAACTCTACCCGTAAATAACAGGAACAGGTTATATTGCAGGAACCGCAATTTCAAACTCACGGCCCGTTTCAAGTTACTCAAACTCTATTGCAAGTACGGACCGACGTGCTGGTCAAACGTGTTAATGGTTTAACTAACTGTTGTTAAACCTTTAGCCGAACTATTAAAGTGTAATTACGCGGCTCGGAACGCAAGGTTGTACGTAGTTTGACTTTGTATATAAACGGATTATTGTGTACGGGTGTTTCGACAACATATTTATTTTTATTATTCATCTCTTTCATACGTCAGTATGAAAGCAGTAGTTTGGTTTTATATTTGAACGAAATAGCAAAGTTCCTCTTTACATTTAAAAATGTAGAACAGCAAACAACAAGAATACGTGCACGAAAAATCGTACGTGTTGAATCTTGCAAAAAAACCGAAGTATTCAAAAGGTTGTGTGTTTGCTTTTACAAAAACGATTCGTATTTTCAAAGTTATGTTGGATTATCATGATGGAGATCGCCGTTCTACGTTATTTGCATTTTTGGGTAAACGGACTTTAGGGACGGCGATGGTTATTAATTTTCTGTTTGCTAACACGAGTCCTGAATAAATTTTGCAATATCGCACTGCTTTTTGAGTTGCAGAACTATTTTTCTGTGGAAGACAGCGTTCTGTTTTATTTTTGTGGTAAACAACAGAAGTGTTACCTATAGAAGCGAGTAACCTAATTGTGGTTATAAAGAATTTTACACGTAATTAAGATAAGATAAGATAAAAACTAATATTTTTAGTGAATTCAAATGCGGAGAACTTTTCATTGTACGATGTAGGATTTGGCCTAATGTCCACGTAAGCGTAGTTTCATAGATGTATAGTCGTCACTATACGCTTGGTGTACGCCTGAGTAAAACTTTCAAAAGTATAAAAGTCTGTCGACGGAGCAGCAAAGTCGTACGTCTTAGCTTGTCTATTTATAGTTCCTGTGTGGTCGGTAGATGTCGCTACACATTAACTCTTCTATCGATCGTAATTAGGTATCTACTTTATTTTCTACTCTCCTATTGTTAGCGAGTGATTGATGATTCTCAACAAAGAGCAAAGTTGACTCCGGACTTAATAAATATCTCACGACGATAAGATATTGTAGAAGAGATATTGTGAAGTCATGCCATCTTTTAGCAACGTCATAAAAGTAAGAAATTGTGATAGATATCGAAAATAAACAAGGTTTGAAGTTAAGACAGTTTGGTCTATCTTAGAGTAAATGTATTAGTGATATGAAAGAAAAGGGTGTTAGTGATAGCGTGACGAGTAGTGACAGGACAGAATGGAAGAAAAAAACGTATTGCGCCGACCCCGAATAAAACGGGACTAGGGCAGAAAGATGATAATGATGGTGTATCTTAAGTTAGCTATCATATTAAATAGAAATTTTTGTTCCACTTATCTAATACAGTGTGTAATTAGTTAAATATTAGACCAATTCGTTGGATTAAAACACATCGAGAATGAAAAATAAATCGATGGTGTCAATCTTTATGGGGTTTTCCCTTTATAAAAAGTATATACCTACACCACTAACTTTTAATTAGTACAAATAAATTAAAGGGCTTATTTGAAAAGGTTATGTTATTATTTAAACACTATGCGTAGTATTTTATAATAGCAATTGTTATGATGGTTCTACGAGTATTATGAATTTACCAATTATGACAAATCGTGGACTATTTTGGGATTTTTTTTTTTTATGTTTGACTACAAAAATATGATCAGGAACGGGTATGGATAGAGCAACATTTTTGTATGTAATATGGATGAGCTTTTATGTATATATATATACATTAAAGCTCAGCCACATTTTACTATTCGGCATGCAAATATTCACATTATGATGATACATTAAAAAAAAAATTGTACTACATAATCAAAAAATAGACGACTTTTTCCAAAAATAGCGTATATTGCGTTCTCATGCCTACATATGAACACAGGAATGCACAATGCTATGCAGTAAAATAACTTTACGACTCGTTTCTAGTTTTTGGCTATAATTTTATGATTTATTCTATTATTTATTGATCCACCATTGATGATTTTCAATCATTTTGATTATTTTTTGCTGTAGTTAGTTTGGTACTAAGTTATAGAAGTACTAGCGGCCCGTCCCGGCTTCGCACGGGCATTAAATATAGCCTATGTTACTCAGGGTGATTGTAGCTTTCCAATGGTGAACGAATTTTTGGAATCGGCACAGTAGTTTTTGAGTTTATTCATTACAAACATACACACAAAATACAAATTTTCACTTTTTATAATATTAGTGTAGATTATAACTGTCACCTGTCAATGTCTCAATAAGAGATCTGTAATACAAATCAACAATATTGCTTAATCACAATGTAACACAATTCTCCACTATCAGCACAACGGATATTATACTCGTATGTGATTGACACCTCATTAGTTTGTGAATCGCTATCTGTTCCATACCCATTATTCCTGGGCCATGCTAGGACGTGCTGGAACATGCTAGGCCAATCGATGTTTAATAGAGTTCGTGAGTGCTTTACTACACACAAAAGTAGGTATATAAAGTTTATGGCACGTAATTTCTTGTGATTATGTTCAGGGAATAATTTTGCATATTAAAATTTGTTCTTGCCGTTAGACGTCTAATAAAAGGCGACGCCGTTTGTCAACACATATGACTTATAGATCTGATGTCTCGACCAATCAGAACGTAGTACCCTGCTCCCCGTACCTCGGCTGATTGACAGAATTGTTTGGGTGCGCAGGTTTCAAACATGAAGCGTATATTGGCTGTAAGGTCGTTGGTTTAAAGTTTTTAGTTTATAAAGGAAGTAACTACATTGCCATTGAGTAGTTTTAAAGGTGAATTTCAGCTAGTAAAAAATAATAATTAACAAAAGACAATGTCTTTTGTTAATTATTTTTTTTTTAATATATTATAGTCTCACACTTGACCACTATTTCACTTGATGGAAAGCGACGCGACGCTGTGCTCGACGATTGAGATAAGATTTGCCTAGACGTAACCTATTTACTCTTGACTAAAAGACACACACAACAACAACTTGGGTCAGTTGTAGCTATTAAAAAACACTGACTATGACAGGAAATTCGTGCGGTAGACGATTCGAGCAATTATAGCTAGTCTTTAAACGTATTTTAGTAGCCCGTAACAAAAACTAAATAGTGAGCAAATTATCTGTCAAGGTTAATTTATACATTGCTGTGGGGACTAGCAAAGGAAATAGAAGTAATGAGATTATATTAATTGTCTTCTAACTTGAGAACCTTCTCCTTTTTGAGAAGTTTGTTAAAAAAATATACCATCTAAAATCATTCATATACTAATATTTTAAAGACGAGAGATTTTTATTTTTCTATGTAACGAATAAACTCAAAAACTACTGTGCCGAATTCAAAAATTCTTTCACCATTGGAAAGCTACATTCACCCTGAGTAACATAGGCTATATTTATTACCCGTGCAAAGCCGGGACGGGCCGCTAGTATTATATAAAACTAGCTTTTGCCAGGACCTTCGCCCGCGTACCTATGTAACTCAGGAACAAAGCAGCTTTTCTATTGTTAAAAAAAACTTAGCAATCGGACCTTTCTCCTCAGTCCTTTCAGAGATTCCCTCCTACAAACAAAAAAACACACTTTACCTCTTTATAATATTAATGTGAAATTGAATCTTTGCGTTCACAATATGACGACTATAAATCGCCACATTGTAAACGTTGCCCTATACTTCCACCATCAACACATTACGAGGGTCGCAGAAGCTCAGTGGTGAAGTGCCGAGGGCTTTGTGCTCAAGAGTGAGTTTTGGGTCTCTCGGGACAAACACTCGGCTTACTGCAGGTACATCTTTACGGAATAACAGCGTGTTTATATAGGAGCTGAGAAGTAAACAATTTAGATAGACTATATTATTACACCTGTTTTCTTATTGAGTATGAAATCGTCAAGCGTTTACTGACTAAATCCCAACCTATGTTCATATGATAAGAGGAAAAGACAAATAGAGCAACATTGTGTCACGATGGTATCCTAGAGAAGGCAAAAGGAAAAGAGGTATACCTCAAAAAAGATTGAATGATGATATAAGGCAAGTGGCAGGCGTCACATGGAACGGAGAGGCTCAAGAAAGATATGAGTGGAAAAGATTGGAAGAGGCCTTTGCCGGCTGGCAAACAGATCTACAAAAAATAAGAAAAAATCAAATACAAGACTAGGTTACATTAAGAATAGTTTACATTCTTTAAGTTTTCTTTGTATTATGTAATTTGGATCTGAACGCTATATTATTATTATTCATATGTTATAACACCTGTTTTCTTATTGAATGTGAAATCGTCAAACTTTCATTAACTAAATGTCACCTATGATAAATAATACCTATACAAATGTCACCTATAGTATAATATCGCTGTGAGGGCGATCGGCGGCGGCGATCTCTCGCGACGGGCGTTGTAGGCCATAGTCCGAAGCGAGGAGGAGTGGCAGCGGGCAACCTCCTTCTGCGAAGCAGTAATGCTAGCAAAGAAGGATGCCGACCGCATCAGGTAACGGCGGCGTGCTTCAAGGAGCTGTTAGCAACAGCAGGAGCCCACGGGGGTCGAAGCCTACTGGCGCCAGGGTTGGTTCGAAAGATAGCTCAGCCCCGGTAAGAAAGGCAACGAAGGAACAGGAGTGGGTTTTTAGTCAGTTAAAGTCTGATACTATCTCCCGCTCCGTCCATGAGCGGGGGATGTCATTAGATTTTCCCACCGGAAAAAAACCTATGAAATATCCTTCAATTATTGCCCTTCGCGTTTCGGGGCCACAGTAACTGTTCCAGAAATTCCCGTAGCCCGTTATATAAAGTGCGAACATGTATTCTATAACCCACAAAAGATACACATAGGTATAAAATCAACATCGGCATGGTACGCGAAACGGCGCTACTTAATTGGTCTCATCCGGTTGGGGTCGGAATCGATACGCGCTGACTTGGCCAACGGAACGTGCGTCGAAACAGAAACTATTGCGTGGCCCCTAGGAAAAGCATTAAGAAAAAAGAGCAGATCGATTCGATAAATCTTTATCTTTACAC
Organism: Mythimna ferrago; assembly: GCA_910589285.2. Classification (NCBI taxonomy): domain Eukaryota; kingdom Metazoa; phylum Arthropoda; class Insecta; order Lepidoptera; family Noctuidae; genus Mythimna; species Mythimna ferrago. Next base: position 29,304,890 of record OU342673.1, on the reverse strand, counting down.
AAATATTATAAATAGGTAAAGTTTTTTTTTTGTTTGTAGAAGATAATCTCTGAAAGTACTGGTCCGATTGCGGAATTCTTTTCACCGATAGAAAGCTGCGTTATTTTATGTATGCGGGCGAAGCCACGGAAAAAAGCTAGTTTACAATAAATAGACAACAAATATTACAATAAATATATTTATACTCTGGTGTCCGGTGGTCCGGACGTCCGAAGTCCGGTGAGGACCTGCGTCATGCGAAGCAATAACACGGTGACATATATTTATCTATATTGTTGGTCTAATTTAAAGTGCCGACATTGCAGATGTGACAAATACAAAATGTATTCAGAGAAAACATGTTTTTAGTGTTGTTCATTTGAAAATATTTTTTGGTCTAGAAAAAATACAAGGTTCTTTATGAAAATTATGGAATAGACCTCGGGAGCGAAGCCGCAGCAAAAAGCTTGTCAGATATAAGGGCATAGTTCCCTCTAACCTGCAATAACGTAATTCAGTAAATTTTCTAAAGTGTGTAATATCAGTGCATGATATAATTCAAGTAAAATAGAGAAAAAAGATTAATTGAAAACAAAACTAATTTTCACAACTGGGGCAAATGTGTTTCCATCGCTAACCCAGAAAAATCTCAGTAGGAAATATTCACTTGTGCTAAAACAAATTAGACCTTAATAACATACGTTAAGCCTCGTTGTCGTAAGCCCGATTGACCATCCAATATATTGGACGTTGTAGAGAACTCGACAAATTGTATTGTCACTAAACCCAGACGGATATAATAGGTGCAATAAGTTGTCGATTGAGCGAACCGGGTCTGTCAGATTTAAGCGGACATTTTTGAAGCATCACAGTGTGATATTTTCACAATATAGAAATAGTTTTATTTTTACCAATTGAATAAAAAAAAAAACTGACGGTTAAAAATAATTGCATTTTTTAGTAAAATAAAAAAAAATGTTTTTTTTTTTTCAAGAAAAACGAAGCTGAATTTCAGCCGTATAAATTTTGTTCACACGTGTGTACAGTAGGACAATTAACCTCTCGAATGCCGTAATTAGAGACACAATTAAAAAGCTATTGTGTCTCGCGTAGATCTGCGTTCCGGCATACAACGGGTTAAGCGTTTTTCAAGATTATTCAAGTTGTACAATCGGTGCTCGAGGGTAGTCAAAAATATGCGTTATACATAAAAACAATCAAGACTAGATGTAATCACACTATTATTATAAAAGCGATATTGGTTTCGACTCGCTTCGCACGCTCAGCAGTAGCGCTTGCAACCTCGTGGTTGAGCGTGGGTTCTTGGGTCCGATTCCCGGATTAGGCCAAAAATGCTATAGTGTTTTTCCATTATTACTTTTCAGTTAAGTACATGGTTTTCTTGGTTTTTAAAACAGATCACAGTTTGACTTCTTTGAGGAAGTATGACAATTTACTTTTGTCCTTGTAGATTGCGAAAACATCGCACCGTGCATCGTGAGCACGACTCGTTGCTCATATAATTGGTTTAAACTCACCCTTATACGAGGCATTGCAATCAGCCACACTAGAGCGAATGTCTGGGGAAATGGTACGGGCAGTGTGTTGAGATAGATCATGTAGCACAGAGCTACATTTTTGGCCACGTAATTACCCATAATTGACTATTTTTTATTATTTGTATCAAAAAGTAACTTTTCTCAAAATCGCACAGATACTTATATTTTTTTTTTAATCCGTTCAATGTTTAATATAGGAAATTACAAAACGTCAAAATGTATCCGTCTTTTAGATTATTCAAAAATAAAGGACACATATTTTTTATTTGTAATTTAAACCAAAAATTACAAAAATATTTCCCATTAAAGTTACGTGTAACGTCACGCCGCGCCGTGCTACATTTTTTTGCACGGGGTGACGTCACACGTAACTTTAATGGGCTATATCTTTGTTATTTTTTGTTTAATCGAAAAAAGAAAAAATACGTGTTAAATATTTTTTTATAATCTAAAATACGGACTAAATAAAATGTAATTATTTTGACCCTGGACACTACCCTATTGTATTATCGGTAAAATCATGAAGTTTGATTCATAAATAAATATTTTGAAGGGAAGGTACGGTAAGGTCACATCTCGTTACTTTAAAAGAACATCCGAAGTTCAAAGTTAGAGAGCGAACGAAAAGTAACCGGTAGCTTTAGAATTTGTTTCACCTTTGGCATTAAAAGTTTTGCAGCTCAATTTTAAAACGTATTACCCGAATGAAATATGAGAGTATCGAACCTTTCAGACATTAAATAATAAAAATAACAGATATCCCTCGTATCAATCAGCGGAATGGGAGCTTGGGCTTTAAAAAGTTTTCAGTGATAAATGGTAGATCGCTTCTGGGACTTGTCGAGCGATGAATTGCTATTCACGGCTTTGACAGCTGTCAAATGGCGTTCGCGAATCCAGTACCTCTGCCCGCATAAAAGTAGCTGTTTTTCCACACGTTTGTACTCCCGTTTCAATTTCTTAGGGGACCAGCAGGAGCCCATCTGGGTCGAAGCCTACTGGGGCCAGGGTCTAGTTCTGAAAGGGAGGCTCGGCCCTGGTATGAAAGGCAAGCAGAAACGGGGTGGGTGAGTAGTAGTTATTTATTAACATTAAAAAACAAATGAATGTCAAGAGCCAAGTTGTCATTGATTTGTTTTGATTCATTCTCCTGTAGAGAGGCCTCGAGTTGTTGTATTGCTTTAATTACTTAGTAATTTACATTGTGACCGCTGGCGCTGATATTCGTTTCTCAGAATATGCATTGAACGTCGGTTAGTATTGTCGAGTTGCAGACACAACAGTTTGGGATCAAATTAAGTCAAATGCTTCGTTAAACAAACCTCAGCTCATGAATTATTTGCAAGTCTAGGAAAAAAGTTGATTTTGCTCGTTATTTTGTCGATGAGAAAATTGAATATATAACAGTAACAATAAAGTTTATTGTCCCAAAGAAACATAGATATGTACATTAGTATACATTGCTTAACAAAAAGCTAAACTACGCTGCTGAAGTTTGTATACAGATATTGTGAGCCCTGCCTCTCAAACTCGGATAACCTGTGTCTTAAGAGACAGTGTTCAGCTGTGAGGTTACATAAGAAAGGATTATTACAACTGCAGACTGTGCCAACCTATTTATCATCAGATTTACTATGTAAAACAAATTATTATTTGAGTTGTCACCGAAAGTAACAGACTCGACAAACGAGTACTAGGTTGTGGGTCCAAACCTAGCCAGGATTACTTTGTATGATTTATCTCATTAACACCAAACGGTGAAAGGAAACATCGTGAAGAAACCGGCATATCCTAGAACCTAAGTTTCGACAATATGTGACATTTACCAAACCGCTTGGAACCGCATGGTGGCTTAAGTCGCATTCCATCTCCTAAAGACTTCTCTGTAGCCCAGCAGTAGGAAAATTATGAGGCTGATTATGTAGTATAGCCATCCAAATTAAAATCTAAAAGTCTTATCAAATGATTACTGAGATTTTGTCTATGCATCAATTAAATAAACCGCTCTACAAATTAACAATGATGTTGGATTGTTGGATGGCCAATAAGACACCGCTTGTTGTCATTCGGTAATGCACGAGACAGTTTCCTGCTCTTCTTGCAATAGTTATCATCATTATCATTCTTGCAATAGTTATCATCATCATCATTCTTGCAATAGGTATCATCATCATCATTCTTGCAATAGTTATCATCATTATCATTCTTGCAATAGTTATCATCATCATCATTCTTGCAATAGGTATCATCATCATCATTCTTGCAATAGTTATCATCATCATCATTCTTGTAATAGGTATCATCATAATCATTCTTGCAATAGTTATCATCATCATCATCATTCTTGCAATAGGTATCATCATCATCATTCTTGCAATAGTTATCATCATTATCATTCATGTAATAGTTATCATCATCATCATTTTTGCAATAGTTATCATCATCATCATTTTTGCCGAAAGACGTCTACTGTTGGACATACGCGTCGCCACAACGACCGGTCCTGTGCGTCTCGCATCCATCGGATTCCCACGACCCTCGCCATATCATCGGTCCACCTTGTGGGAGGCCTTCCAACGCTGCGTCCTTCGGTACGTGGTCGCCACTCCAAAACCTTTCGTCCTCATAGACTACCTGTTCTGCGAGCAATGGGCTCTGCACATTACGACTTCAGTTGGGCGATTCTTTGAGCTATGTCGGCTTCTGCGGATATCTTTATTTCTGTTGTGATCACGCAGGTAAACTCCGAGCACAGTCCTTTAATAGTAATGATATGTGCTTATTCTTATTATTATACACTTTGTTGCACACCTTAACACAGGACAAACATTTATAAAAAATTGTGTACAATCGACGGTCTTATCGCACAGGGCAATTTCTTACAGACAACCTTTGGAAGTCTGGAGAGACTGAACGTAAGGAAAAGATTTAGGGCCTACTCTTTACAACAACATAAATAATGTAATAAAATGTTACAATAAAAATATATAATATATACTAAACAATAGCAAATGTAATTACTGATACTTGTAAATATTAAAAATATACAATTGGGAAAGTAGATGAAAATAGAATAGATTAGAATAAACTTTATTGTAGACCGAAAAATTAACATAACATATACATAAAGTTAAATCTATGGATTGTACCCAGTCTTATCGCTGACAGCGATGTCTACAATTGTCTAGAAATGTCAAAGTTTTAGTTTTATTATATTTTTGATTAACGTCGTGGTGTGTGTGAAGTGTAGGTTATTAGCAGTGTGGCTTGTAATCAATGTTGTATCATCTACATTAATATTATAAAGAGGGAAAGTTTGTATTTTTGTGTCTATGTTTGTAATGAACAAACTCGAAAATTACTGTGTCGATTTCAAAAATGTTCACCATTGGAAAGCTACATTCATCCTGAGTAACGTAGGATATATTTATTGCCTGTGCGAAGCCGGGACGGGCTGCTAGTATAATATAAATATTAACTGATGGTTTAATGAGGGCTACAGTTGTTATGTGTTGGCGCAAGTGAGCAGCAAAGATTTTAAAAGTTGTTAAATAAAGTTTGAAATAAAATCATTCGTAGTCCCGCGAAAGTGCGATAAAGTACAACATCGATAGTGACGCAGTGTTGCGCAGTCTAAATTTGATCGAAATAAAAGAAGACCTACCTACCTTAATTTACCACTATGAATCGGTTCTCAGAACAATCATAATTCAAAAAGTGCAATTTCTGATTTCCTAAACAACTCTCGCTACATCAGCGCCTCTAGCGCTTAATTCAATCGCGATATCGCTCATTACACCTTCCATGCTGTACGACGGTTTCTGATTGGCTGGAGTAATATATTTTGATTGGAGGACTATTTAAACTGCGCAGACAGGTTGCGCGGTTGGCTTGAAATATAATACTACTGTTTCATTTAATAGATAATGCTGAGGAATAACTTACTGAGAACTTGTACCTACTTCAAAGTAGGTAAAGTGTTCAATAGTACATTTTGATACAAGTGGAGAAAGTTTGTCTTTGCGACCGAGGTGGAATTCGCACGAGCCGTAGGTGTTATGAAGCAGAGAACTACAATGACCCATTTCTAGGCGTATCAAAGACATTTCTCAATACACTTATGAAGATATAAATAAAAGGGAGTTGACGCGCGACTCGTGGGGGTCACTTAGCGCCCAACATGAAACGATAAATGTAATAAATTGTGGCGGGGGCGATCGCGCGCACTTTTCTCCATTAGTGCGAAAAACAGTAAATTGCGTTCCTAAAACCGGAAAATACTTTATTGAGAACACTAGCTGCTGCCCGCGACGTCGTCTACGTGAAGGCTCTTCAGCACCAAAAATACCTAAGATGCCAGTGTCGCTATAGGATTATAATAACTTTTAAAATAGCATTAAAATATATGTTTTTTTTGCAAGTGAAGAGAGTTATATGGGAATCCTGCTGAGTTCAGTCATAAGATGTGACTGAAGGAAATAGAGAAAATAATGCAGGAATACCTTCCAAGAAGACATTCCAAGACACAAAAGAGTAAAAATACGTACAAAGGTATCATACCTTACAACAATTCCCTATAAACTACGTTAGTAGTTATGCTGCCAGGAGCCAAAATGGAAAGAGAGTCAGGACTGGTGACGCGGGAGCAAGCGACGTACAGTTGCCAGTGTGAGAAGCAACTTGTCCTGAGGTCGACACCCGCTGCCCTCAGTGTCTGCCCCTGCGACTTATTGATGGTCATCGCGAAGCAAACACCCATGGGGAACTGTACGCGCTTGAACTGGAACGGGGAGTTATGAGGTATGAGGGGAATGTGTGGTATAAATACTGCCTCGCTGACACCACAACCCGTAAAAATTTCCGCCTCAATGGTGTGCCTGTGGAGCGAGATAACTTTAAGGCGGGTCCCGTTACACAACTTCGGAGGAGATAGGTTCCGAAGAAGCATAATCGGGACACCGACCTTCAGCTTGATGGTATGCGCTGGAAGTCCACTTGCTAACGGGGAGTTCAGAAATTGCACGGGATAATGTGTGGCGTCATCTTGCTCGACAACAGTGTTTATCGAGGTGTAGACCACTTCATTCCCTTCAATTTCCGAGAGAATGCATTCGTTAATTGCTGCAGCCTGATCATTTTTGGGCGTCAAAATGGCCGGCTCACACACCTAAGAATTCTGTTGGTGCGGTATACGACTGATGTCCCCGTACACACAGCGAATGAGTTCTTCTAAGCTGGATACCACTCTACCGAGAGACTGAAGCACCACCTGTCCACCTCTCTCTTCTGTTAGAGTGCCTTCGCAGGACATTGGAGAATTCTCGAGCACGTGCATTGCCGCCGAGCTGAGCTCTCATATTAATGGTCAAGCGCAGCGTACGAACTCGTGACCACAACGAAGATCATTTCATCGAAGCATTCACCTCGTCAGCCCTCGATCCCCGCGTCACCACGGGAAGTGTTTGCCGGAAATCGCCACTGAACAAGACTGTGACACCACCCATCAAATGTTCGTCCCTGCGGATGTCACGCGGGGTTTTGTCCATGGCCTCAACTGCCTTCCTATTGGCCATCGTACACTCATCCCATACGATCAGAGAGCAATCCTTAAGCACGTGTCCCTTATCGCTGTTACGTGACACACCACAAACAGGTCTTTCGGCGCTATCTAAATCGATGGGAATTTTAAACATGGCATGTGCTGTCTTGCCACCCGGAAGCAGTGTGGCAGCGATTCCCGACGACGCAATAGCAATTTTGCCCTGCCTCCTGACCTCTGCAAGTATGCCAGTGGTAACAAATGTTTTTCCTGTTCCACCAAGAGCATCCAAGAAAAACATTTTACCCTGGTTTTGCACAACGCTTTCAAGGACGGTGTCATAAATTTGTTTTTGCTCTGAAGAGAACAAAGCGACATGGTCAATTCGTATGGTGTTCATTTTGCCTGAATCGTAATTTGTCTCAGCGTTATACTCCCGATTTCCACGGTCTTATTGCGGTGATGATTGTGAAGCTGGTAACCCATATTTGATCAGTGGATTATCGCTGATAGAAATTACCACATCTTGAAATGAACTGAGACAGGTGTTCAGCACGCGTTCATCAGTTACTTCGACTTTGTCTCTAATAGCAGGTCTCAAAGCTCGTAGAAAATCTTCAGACGGATGATGGCGATACTTCTCCCACAAAGCTATCGGGTTCGTGACTCCACAAATCACCAAGATGACGGCAAACAGATCACGTATGTGGCTGGGACTGTCACTGACGCTCGCCTCCGCGAGGGTGTCATTCCAATTTTGGTCACCGTCGAGAAGGTGACGTGCTACGCCGGCTGCGCGGTAAGTGGGATACTCCACGCCATCAAATGTACTCAGAAAGGTGAAAGACGTTGGGCCTCGGACAGTGTGAAGTAACAACCGCAGAAAATAGCATTCGCCATTATTCGGATGCACACAATGCGGTGTCCTTGAAAATTCCCAGAAAACCTTCCACAGCTCCTCCTCGTTGACGTCGGTTAAAATACACCCCTTTGCTTGTCGTAGGGGTAATATGAAGGCACCTCATACGTAAGGGATCTCGCAAACTGATCGACTTCACAGAGCTTGAAAAATGTCACCATGTAATATACCACATTTTTTTTAAATTGTCTTCCTCATCTCTGCTCAAGATGATGGTTTTGTTGGAACTTAAATTTGTCAAAACGAATTATACTATACAACTTTTATGAAGAAAATACACATTACCATCTATGAATTTTAAGAATAACTAACTACCAACCTCGCCAACATGATCAAATTATTAATTTCCAAAAAGTATTAACATGTAACTTGATTTGATTTTTATGAAATCTCATAGATGGCGCTGCTTTAAAATTGTCTTTATACTACTAACATTCATTAAATTATGTTTCTCTGCCCAAGTTACTTAAATGACGTAGTTTTTATAGTGTAAAGCTAGATAATAGCATGGCTTACTCAAAAACAACATTTAAATATGCTTCGTTAGATCACACCTTGTCCCAGAATGCGTAAGAAAAATAAAGATTCACAGCTCCTCCCCCGTAGGTGATAGCGTGATAATATGTAGCCTATATGTTGACCCGACCTCTTAGTAATATTCATGCAAAATTTGAAGTAAATCCATGCAGTACTTTTTGAGTTTATCCCGGACATACATACAGACAAACAGACAAACAGACAAACAGACAAACAGACAAAAATTCTAAAAACTATATTTTTGGGTTTGATATCGATTGTACATCACGCCCCAAGTATTCTTTTAAAAAAATATTCAATGTACAGTTTTGACTTTCCTACGATTTTATTATATGTATAGATTATCATAGTTTTTTGAAATATTTGAATAAATCAAGGAATTACCGAATGCTAACAGAGTTTTCAGGCGTTATCTCTCTTTTTTCGCGTTACCTTTTCGTCAAACATCGCGTTGAATTGCGTTAGATAAAGCAACAAGATATGGACGATAGGCGAGTGGAAAAAGAGCCTCTTAAGTGAAATTTATTTTTAGTTTTAAACTCAAACCTCCATTAATTTTCTTTGATAGCCCAACATTTTGCCAAGGATGCGGTACAGATTACCGTTTACTTAGTTCAAAGTTTCAAGAGAGCTTTTTATTAAAGTGGGTGTCGTAGACGCTTCGGAATTCTGCAGTTTTTTCCGTCTAAAGACTTTTTTACTATCGTTTAAAAAGATTAAGTACCTACAAAATCATTATGGTCTATTTTTTTGTTTGTATAATATTATGCATTGTTTATACAGAAGAATAACATAGGTAGTAAGGTTTTATAATTTAGATTTTTTTTGTTGCTTTAATTATATTGTCATAGTATAACATCACGCACAGGACCGGTCTTTGAGGACACCTCAACGAGGTCTATATCCAACAGTGGACGTCTTCCGGCTGAAATAATGACGATGATTATGATGCCTATATTTCCAAAGACATGGCAGAAGTATACATACAATGCGTTCCAAATACGAATAGGATCGATTTTTAAACTACGTTGTGACGTCATACTGTTAAATCGAAGAAATTGGGAAGCACCGACAAACATCCATTCTCTTCGCGGGGTCTTGGAAGTCTGTGTTATGTACGCGCGCATGCTTGAAACAGATACGAGTGACATGCTCGGTTCGTGCGAGTGCTGCGTCTACACTTATGAAATGCTCGTGTCATGTTATCTTGTATATTACGTTACAGCAGTCTGTGCCTTACTTTAGAAAGAATGGTCAAAGTTCGAAGCGATCGAGAAACTTCGGCCGTACGTGCTATACGTTCCGTAAGTGTGTCCTTGACATCACTACGAGCTCGATACGAATACCAGCGCTGTGGTGCCTATACATCGTTTTAAATATCGCAGTTTATGCTGAAAGGCGTCATTTGTAAAAAAATTATGGAAGGAGAAGATAAACCAGAATTTAGTTGGAAAAAATACAGAGTATAGGTACCTATTTTACGGTATCAAGACATGTCACGGTGTACAAACTACTTTCAAATTAAAAACTCATACAAAACACAAATAAGTTGGTATATCCAACACTATTTCGACCTCGTATAGACTATTTTTATTTTTAGGTTCGTTTTTTAATATCTATTTTCAGTCTTAATAAGTTGTATGAGGCACAAATACCTAAACATTTTTCTTTCTTTACTTTTAAAATATCATCATCATCATCATCTTCCTTCCCTAATCCCGTTTTATTTGGGGTCGGCGCAACACGTTTTTTTCTTCCATTCTGTCCTGTCACTCGTCACGCTATCACTAACTCCCTTTTATTTCATATCGCTCCTCACACATTCCATCTATCTTTTTTTGGCCTCCCTCTTCCCCTCCATGCATCCACTTTACTTTTAAAATATAATGTTGGGCAAAATGGCCTAACTGGACTTTTTTAACAGACTTTTTATCCTACAATGGTTATCACAGCAAAGTTGCTAAAACTTAAATTAAAAAAGTATCTATTGAATGAGTTTTAAATTTAAATTTCCATTTCGTATAACAATTCAAAGAAAATGAAGAGTTCTGAAGATAGTTCTCGATTTCCACCTATTTATAAACTTGGACTCCTTGGGTGCGGTTTTTTATGTCGATAAATCAATCAGAAAAGAAGTGCATTTATGTATTCACACACATACAACATTATTTTTAGTTTAAGCGAAATCTGAAAATAGTTTGTTCAAAATCAGTAACTGAATCGATTCTAATAGTTTTTACAGCATGTTATACAAGGTGTCGTTTTGAAGCTGCAAAATATTTCAGGAGGTAATTGTGTTAGTGATTCTCGACCCGATAAAATAAGTAGGTAATTGTTTTTTTTTTTATAACCGCGCTTTTTTTCACACACACAAACACGAAACAATAAAGGGCGTTTTCACACACACTAACTCGCAACGATAGTTTCATAAATAATGTATCATCCAATCATCATCCCGCACGCCACACCCTAGCCACGCCCCCGCGGCCATCGATCAATCGATTTAGTTTAGTGTAATTAAACAATTAAATAACAAGTACTACTGATTATTGACCAGGTATCGTTTTTTTATATGATTATTTATGAGTTTTATTACAACCTCCTGAAATATTGTGCAGTTTTAAAACTGCACCTTGTATTTTTTCTTCAAAAATATTTGAAAAGTTCACAAGTTGGACACCACCGACACTATCTACAACACAGGTCACGGTAGGTCATAGCGGGCATTAGGAGAAAGCGTAGGTACAGCTGGGTGCAAATGTAATCAATTGTGGTAGGGGTAGTGCACTAGTACGAATTTTCCACACTAGTACGGAAAACAGTAAATTGATTGTTTAAAAACGGTAGGCACAAAAGTTAGTTTTTGAGTACGTATATTGAAAAAAATCTATCTACACGGCAAAAAAAAAAGTCAAAAGTCAAAAGTTTTTTTATTTCACATAGGCCTACATGGGCACTTATAAAACGTCAGAAGCTAGTGCACGGTTCGAAATTGGTCGTTTCCTATGGAGAAGAACCGGCAAGAAACTCCATGGTTACTCTTTTAAAAAAATGGTTGTACTTACAATATTTCCATATAACAGTATTAAAAGATATTATTTAAGAACAGTGTAAACCGGTCTATATTGTACGGCATAGCGGGATTCATGACGAATAGTAGGTACATGCTACGACTCGTAGAAGCGGAGCAGTAATCAAATACGCGGATAAAGCCGCGGGGATAGCTAGTATAACAAACTGATAAATTTTTACAACGCTCCTAATAAATTTACTATACGTAGAGGAACTAGGTCAGCCACCTGTGTCCTAGCGCGCAACAGCTAGTGCCGAAAATAAAAATCCTCCACCAATATCAAGTCACTTATTCATTTTAACCTTTAACTTTCGTGCACGGTCACCTAGCAACATAAATTTCGTCAACAAGTGTATTGTAAGTGCCAGTGGGCGAAGGGGGCCCTCGCACCCAAAGGGGCCTCGCGTGTGCGGCTCTTTGACAACGAGGTTTTGGTTTATAATAAACTAGCTTTCGCCCGCAGCTTCAACCACGTAGGTATATAAAATATAGCCTATGTCACTCAGGAATAAAGCAGCTTTCTATAGGTCAACAAATTTTCGCATTCGGATCTGCCTCCCTAGCCAAGTGACAACCGTTTCGTTTATTTTGTGTCGAACGCCTCCAGTAGGCCACGCCTCTGATTGCTTTGTTCTGACGTCATCTCAACGCTCAGTTACGTGGTCAGAACAAAGGAATCGGAGGCGTGGCCAAATAGAATCGAAGCATTCGACATAAAAGAATCGAAAAGAAATGGTTATAACTTGTCTAGGGGGGCAGTACTTTCAGAGTTGACCTAAAATAAAAAAAAATAAAGAAACTTTACCTCTTTATTATATCATTGTAGACGCTAAGCGACTATGTAATCGAACACAAAGTTGCGATAGTCACTGTCTCGTTTTCGAATTTATGAAAGAATAAGGCCTCGCTGATACGCACTCAAGCTGGAGAAAGTTCAAAAACCTTTTCTCAGGTACCTACTTAAATAAACGATTATTTGGATACTATCCATATATGTGTTCTGCTATGTACCTACCTATACATTAAGATGCATAAATTGCAATTCATTAGATAAAGGTTAGGCGGGATGTTGACCAAATTACAAATGGTTACACTGATGCGTCCGATTTACATGCGGAGTTGTGTCAATTGTTTGTTCCGAATAATATGGTGGTTTCAAGGGTCAAAATAATTACATTTTATTTAAAACGTAGGTATTTTTTCTATTTTCCATTAAAAAAAAAAAACAAAGATATAGCCCATTAAAGTTACGTGTGACGTTACCTCGTGCGAAAAAATGCAACACGGCGTGACGTTACACGTAACTTTAATAGGCTATATTTAGTTTAATTTATAAATAAAAAAATACGTGTTGCTTATTTTTGAATAATCTAAAAGACGGACTAATTAATTTTTTTACGGCAACTAGCCTATTACAATCGCTCTAGAAAACATGAATTATTCAATGTCCCATTTTGTCGCACTGTGGCTCGATCCACCTCCCCTTTACCGCGTATGCCTTTGCACGCGTTTAAATGAGTCGACGTTACGCCTCTGGTATATGCTACATAGTTGGTTTACGATCGGAGTCAAAGGGGACCGCCAACAGGAAAGCATAGCGTTTTCCTGCCAACCCTCTCATGGTCGGTGGTCAGGCGACATAGCTGTAGGAATCTACGTATCGTTTGTGTCGCTCTGTGAAACTACTTTGATTAAGTAACTACGAGTACTTGTAGATCAAACTATATATCGTACTAGATTCTGCCAGCAGCTTTGCCCACGTGAAATTAGATTTCTCCATACAAAATTAGGTATTCCGTTTCATACCTTTAGGGGGTCGATTTTGAAAAATCCTCTTTTAATGCTTGCTTATGTCATAAAAGGTGTGCTTCACGCTCCTGTAGTTTAGACTGTACATTTATAAATCAGTCAGTCAGTCAGTTTCTCTTTTCATATATGTATATAAAATTTTAATGACGAGTTTGCCCGCAATATACAATTACAAATAACCTTTATTTCTGATAATATTTATTATCACTATTATGATTTTCAAATAGTTTATAATCGTCTAAAATCATATTTATTTAGCCAGCGCTCTAACTAATCGCATTGCCTTGTGTAAATAGTATAATTACGAATAAAGTCACTGCAAAGGTTTTTTTATGCCTAATAATTAGATATTTATTTATTATTGTGTGCTTTACGAACTTGTAATGTAATATAATCGTCAACAATACGAACTATTAATTACATTTTAGGTTTTAAACAATTAGAATAAGATCTTATTGCTTGCAATTTAAAATATGACAATTAAGACCAAATCAATCATATTTTGATGTGTGTAGAACCTGATAGTGACCTGCAAAATTCGGGGGTACCGTGACGCTTCCCCTTTAACATATACTTTTCTACACTGCATGTATCTGTGAGTGCGAAATAAACGTGTTCTCTTTCCAATTTAATGCATTAATTAATTATGTTGTTTGTTCACCATTTTACCTTTAGCTCCATACGGCTAATTTGTAGCTTCTTTGTAATTTTAATGAGCAAGTCGTTTTCCACGAAAGATAAACGAGGGCAAGCAACATGTCTGTCGTACATTTGTATTACGTCTGGGTCTAATGCTCGCGCGTGAACGAGGTCACCTCGTTTAGGTGGTTACACCTATGTCTTTAGTTGAAGTAAATATCTGTAAATAATCCATGCCGTAATGGAGTACTTGCTTTTATTTATTTTTATATATTTCACCACTTTAAGGCACGCAATAGACGGTTTTCCCCACTAGTACTGAAAAGTGCGAGTGCTCTCCCTCTCCACCTCGGTCGCAATGATAAACTTTTTGCACTGGTATCAAAATGTACTATGGCAAATAGTCTTTTTTAAAAACACTTTTACACGTTAATTTTTTCATCAATTTAAACTTGAGATGAGCCAGTTTCCAATTTTTTTTCTCACGAAATTTTTGCAGTAAACTTTTTTAGCATTGTTCGGACTAGCGAATTACACTGTCCGTTTTCATTACTTCTTTATCAAACTTTCTGTTCTATTTATTCTTTCGATAACTTTTTTGATTTATTTCGCTTTTTCTCCTTTCTAATAAATAAACGACGAGTGAACGTTAAAAGCGCCATTATATGGTAGGTTTTTTCTTGTTTAGAACTTACATACCGCGCAAAACACAACTGTATCCACAATTGAGAATTTCATCATAAAGTTTATTAGTAAATGTATAAACGAGGAACAATAAGTACCATAATTCCGTACTATAAAATATAAATTGGACAACGTATAGAAGGAGAATATTGTTTCATTGCATGGGATTACAAGCTTTATGACTGTAGTACGAGTACTACTACAGAATAAAGTTAGGGTGTTTATGACAATGCCAATGACCTATAAAACAGGATAAAGTTATTAAAGATGAATTTGATGTTATGCGCTCGCCGTAAAGACGTGGATGAGTTCTTATACGATACGGCCTGAAGTTTGCTTACATGAGACGTTCTTTTTTTGAAAAATAATGTAAACTCTCTCTCTCTACTCAGCCTTTAAGGGTTGAAATCCAATCCAATAGCAAGTTTAGATGCACTTTAAAATCGATCATAATCATCTTCATCGTTAAATTTGAACTTGGCATGTTAATTTAATTATATAAATAATAAATTTAATTATACAATTAATCAAGTGTTACGTGTAGCATGAAGATGATTATGATCGATTTTAAAGTGCATCTAAACTTGGCATTGGATTGGATTTCAACCCTATTTTAGGCGAACAATTAGCCGATAGTAACTTGGCCCCCTTTTTAACAGGTATGTTTTTAGTGGGATATATTACATAGGCTTTGTTTCAACGGAATCGGTTGACTATACTATATCGAAAGATATATAATACATTAATTGACTGTTAGGTGGTATGAAGTTCACCGGGTCAGCTAGGTAAATAATAAATTCTATGTGCTATGTCAAGATGTGGTCAGACCGTGTGACAGAAATTCATCCAAATCTGTTTAGCTTTTTGAACATTAAGAAGTAACTAAAATACACACTCATCAAAAACAAACTCTCATTTTATAATATTAGTGTGATTTTAGGTTGATTTGAAATAAAAGCGAAAAGAAATATGTAACCAAGATTTATGTAACATAAAATAAAATTAAAAAAGAGAGTGTTTCTTGTGTGTGAGTGGAGTTTCTTGCACGTTCTTATCCATAGAGATCTACGCTTTGGAATGTGCAATTTAGCTTCACTTCTTTTTGACCGACATTCTGACAATTCAAAAGTGCCTGTAAATGGTTTATAATAATAATGTTTTATTGAAATAAAGAGGTTGATACATATCAATTGAAATCCTGGCTCCTGAGCTAAGTGGCACCTGTATTACAGAAGTCGCTTGTGAATAGAATATACAAAATTTTGAGTTTATTGAATAAATATTTAGTAAAAAATAATTTATTTTTATAAATTTTTTATATTTAAAATTTTATTTACTAATAATTTTAAAATATATAGGTATATATAAAAATAAATTATTTTATAATAAAAATAATAAGAAAAAAATTGTAGAATAGAATGCATTTATTTATCAGAACAGTGTACAAAGTTTTTATATTATTGTCATAATATTCTGCCGTTTCCAACGTACAAATACAGTTAGTAAAGTTATGGGTCAATTAATTAAAATTACATTTTCATTTTTTTTTCTGGAACATTAACAATTTATGCAACAAAATTAAAACCAAAATGTAGTTAAACAATTAGTGTAAACTTGCTCTTGAGTTTTATTTGAAATAAATGTTTCTGAGTTTCGAAAAACTAACTTGACGTTTTTAAGGTTATCGTAAAGTTGGGAGCTTCAGTGGCCTATCCATTAGTGAGATGGTATTGATCGCTGCAAAGAGGGTTCTGTTACAAGGGCTGCTACGTGGAGCCCACTGTACCCCCAGTGATACGCGTGACGGAGGGATGTTAAAGTGTAGATACGTGTCTTGTTAATTGTCACGTCAAATGGAGTGTCCAATTTTCAGTTAATGCACCATGATATTTCATTCGTTTGAGTATTTTAATCCATCGAGTGCCAGGATTTAATAACCTGGAAAATTGCCATGATACGTAAATTACCACGTGGATATTTGTAGGAAAAACCAATAATATAATATTTATACTCGTAGTTAATTTCGTACAAACGTGTGTACAAAACGAAAATTAAGCGTTTTTCAAGGTTATACAAGGTGTACAGTACAGACGTAAGTACAATCGGTTCTCGAGGGGTTAATAAAGCCTAGTTATTCGTTTTTTTTTAGGGTGCCGTACCTCAAAAGGAAAAGACAAAACCCTTATAGGATCACTTGGTAGTCTGTCTGTCGAGACCCTTTATCTCGAGAACACGTGAAGGTATCGAGTGGAAATTAAAACCATTGGTGTAGTACGTGTGTACTTAAGGGAAAAAAAATACGGCTGTTCATGTCGCCAAAAACTGTAGGTATATTTGATACTCTCAAGGGAATCAAAATTCATAGGGTACTTCTTGTTGACATAGGATCCTAAAATATGGCATGAAGCAAGGTCTAATAGCACAAGTACAGAAAAAAATCTGAAACTATCCTTTCGCAGGTATGCAGGAAGAGATCTCTTTAAAAATGACGCCTTAATTACATGTACCGAGTAAACGGGCGAGACAGTGCTCTAGGCCGAATACACGGTACGTACAAATAAAGCGCCGAGTATTTATCTCTACAACTCGCTTCATCACTGTCTCGGCCGAGTAACATTTTACTGTCTTGCCCTTTTACTCGGTACGTGTGATCAAGGCATAAGCATCACCTTTGTACTATTCTTCTGTTTCCTTCTTCGTTTCTTCTGTTACTATGTGTGTACATAAATTGTTAAGAGGCTGCTTTTCCACTCGCCTATCGTCAACATCGTACATGGTTTAAAAGCTTGTTACTTCATCTAACGCAATCCAACGTGATGTTTGAAGAAGAGGGAACGCGAAAAAAGATAGATAACGCCTGAAAACTGTTAGCATTCGGTAATTCCATGATTTACTCGAAAAATTCACAAAACTTGTTCCAGGAAATACGTGTTTTTCTACCCATAAAAGTTTTTGAAAATTACTGTCGTCATTCGGAATCTTGATTAAATTTGCAAGGCTTCTATTGTTTTATATTTTTGACTTTTTAAATGTTTGAGTAAGTTATGAAGTGTCAAAGTTCATGCAAAATAGCAGATTTTCAGAGGTCTTTACTGGATTAGTTTTACACATATTTATAAATCGATTTTAATAGAAGCCTAGATAATATCCACAAGATACTGTGTTTCCAAAATATCTAATGAAAAATGTGTAATAACGTCATAATCACGTAAGAGCGGATGTATGAAAAACGGTGAAAATGTATGTCGAATTAATCTCTATCTTTTAAATGGTTCGACTGAAATTCCTAGTACTACTAGCTCCAATCAATTACCGGATCAATCCCAAAAGGGTTCGATACCAGACAGCAAATTCGCTGTAGGCTCGTCTGATCTCCAATATTAGGCTGGCCATTGATTCGACGCCGGCGCAAAGAGTTATTGTTCTTACCAGCCAATTTAATGGAAAACTGTTCATTCTTCATGGCAATTTATGCTAGCAAATAGATAGTGAATTTCTCGTTAGTATTTACGTACGGTGATGTGGATAATAGTAGATTGTTTATAGGAAGTGGTCGCGTTTGTCAGTTTATACTTTTTTTAAAATTATTTATAGGCTTGCCCTTGACGACTATGTCACCTGATGTCGAAGATTCATCGTCACTTCACGCTTAGGCAAGCGTGCTTTAAGAATAATGAACAATGTATGCTTCTAGGCAGAAGATACATGCATTTGTGTTTGTTTTAAAAATGTAATATTAAGTGTATTTAAAACGTTTACCTCGGATCACTCAAAATCTTTCCGATGCAGTGCATACCGCTGGTGCGCACCGTGAAAACTTCGCATTGTTGAAAAGGTCGACAGACGCGCATTTCGACCGCACGAGATTTAGGATTATGATTTTTTTGCCGCAGGAAGCGTGTTCAAATACATTGAATTAAGGTGCAAAATATAGAGACGGTTTTTTAAATCAAAATTTTAAAAGTAGATAAACGCGATAATATCTAAATTGAGTCTGTTTTCAAACCATTATTTACATATGAATCCCAGTGACTAAAAGGCAAAGGAACTTGGAACTCTTGATTAATTCATGAACTGTAAATGTTAAAATGCACGTTTATTTGCCTACTAAGAGCAATGAACTGTAGTTCGATTATAAGCTGCCAAATACGTTTGTGCTCGTTCGTGAACCCACATGACTGTGGGAAATGTCGTAATTAATGAACTGTCAAGAAAATAATGATTCATGAACTTAATTAAAATGTAATTAAAACCATCAATACAGTGACTGGTGTAAGTGTAGCCTCATCAAGCGATGGATACTACCTACTCACTGGGTTTCCTTTAAAAATATTTAATTGGCTCCCGTGGTATTTTTTTGGTGAATAATCATCAAATGACTGTTCCGGTTCCGGGTGGAGATGAGGGAGTTTCAGATTATGTGCAGTGTCCTTATTGTGTTACTTGGCAGTTTCCATCAGATTTGAAAGATTTCTAA
Organism: Mythimna ferrago; assembly: GCA_910589285.2. Classification (NCBI taxonomy): domain Eukaryota; kingdom Metazoa; phylum Arthropoda; class Insecta; order Lepidoptera; family Noctuidae; genus Mythimna; species Mythimna ferrago. Next base: position 29,285,675 of record OU342673.1, on the reverse strand, counting down.
CTTACTCAATTTTGAACGGATTTGAAAAATTCTTTCTATTTGCGATTAATAGACCCAGCGAACTTTGTACTGCCTAACAGTCAATGAATTTATTACATATCTTTCAATATAGTCGACCGATTGCGATGAAACAAAACCTAAACAATATATAAAGTTACATACAATTTTAATGTATAAAAGTTATCTACATCGATTTCGTACATTTTACGTGATGCGCGCACAACTAAAAACTTCTAACGTTCTTTGATTTTAGTTAGTTGTAATTAGCGTAAGGTTTTATTTTACTTTATTTTTTTAATTTACTGTAATTATAGTTATTTAGTTAAAAATAAATTATTTACCCCCGAAATTATTTAGTTATTCATATTCTAAATATATTTTAAGACTTAAAAAACTTCTACAAATTATATTTATAGATTTCGGATTTAATTACTTTTTGATACAAACAATAAAATAAATTGAGTCAATTAAGTGTATTTAAAGAATCAAAATAGTGTAAAAAATTAAGCATAATTAGCATAGTATTTCTACTGCAGAAACCAAGGCATCTTCTCTAAGAGAGGGAATGGGCCGTAATCTACAACTCGGCTGCTGTGTGATTTTTAGGTTTCGGAATATACCGGTTTTCTCACGATGTTTTCTTACACTGTTTCGAAAGCAGTAGTGAAGAAATAATTATGTATATTAATAATATACACCTATTATAAAGAGGTAAAGTTTTTTTTTTGTTTGTAGGAGGTAATCACTGAAACTACTGGTCCGATCGCTAATTTTTTTTTACCAATAGAAAGCTGATTTATTGCTGATTGATATTACTATTTTATGTACGTGCGGGCAAAAGTTAGTACAAAGTATAGTGCCTGCTTGGTTTTGAACTGATCGAACTTACAACGAACGACTCATAAGTCGGAGCCGTTACCACTTCTAGGCCACCTCTGCTCAGTTGATCAGAACTGTACTCTCAGCAACCTTTTAATAATTTTATTTTAAGCAAAACATATACCGCCATTGTCCCAATAGATTTAAGTTTATGTATAAATTGTATTACTTACTTTTATAGTACATAGCATAGAATAGCATAGTCGGTCTTATCATGTTACCACTGTTGGGATACAAGCCTCCTCTCTAGGAGAGGGTCACACGCACTGGGCCCGCGTGGTAGATTACGGCCCATTCCGTAATCCACCACGAGGGCCCAGTGCGTGTTGGTGAATATCACATGTGTCTTCGTATTTTTGGTTCTAGGACATGTCGGTTTCCTTACGATGTTTTCCTTCACCGTTTTAAGAGCCGTGGTGATGAAATAATTTACACAAAGTTATACGCCAGGCTGGGTTTGAACCCGCGACCTACAACTCGTAAGTCGGGGCCGTTGCCTTTTTTAGTGCACATTTATGTGATCTATTGTATTCAATCAGCGGCTAAACGCAAACCACTTTGAGCTTGGAAATATTCCCACAGTTAAATTCCACATTTCGAATGTCTATTTTAACCCTAATTGCTTACAAATCAGGTTAAAATTCCGTTCGTGTATCGGAATATTGGGTTTGACATGTAGTTATAATGATTAATTAATCGGATGCAGGTTCTGTCATTGAGTATTAGAATGGCCCAAATTGTGGGCACAGAGGACTGTTAATGACAGGTAGCATTATGCCAGTTTATTGAAATACGGTTTAAATCGACGGTTCGTGTCGCTCTGGCGCTTGTCGATTCTATTGAAACCGTTCTGTCTCGATGTTACGAATGCTGTTTTGTACCGAATTGTGTATTGGATTTTCTTTGGGTTTCGAAGTTGGTACGTCATCTGTATGGGTAATGTTTTTATAGAGTAACCATGGAGTTTCTTGCTGGTTCTTCTCCATAGGAAACAACCGATTTGGAACCGTGCACTAGCTTTTGCCGTCTTATAAGTGCTCATGTTGTAGTCATGTGAAATAAAAATATTTTTTTTTTGTTTTGTTCTAATTGGTGCTTTCAGTTTTTCGTTCAATCAACTTTGCTTCTTGATCAAACAGCATTTGCATTTCATTGATTTGGAAATGTTTTTTTTTTTCAAACTGTATTATTCTATAGGTACCTACTTGGATTATTTGATGTAACAAAATCTTACTTTCTTTTTTAAATTTTAGTAAGTACGAACGTAAGTTTAAAATAAATCTTAGCGCGTCGATGGCAAAACTAGTTTTTTTTTTCAAGTTAAATTATTAAGTTCCCCTTAAAATAAATGGCAAGTCGAAAAGTCGTTCACAAATTCCAAGAGTAGTATTTTGTGTATTGACTGGCCTGTTAGTCTAGTGGTTAGTGACCCTGACTGTTATGCCGGAGATCGTGGATTCGATTCCCACCCAGTACAAATGTTTGTGTGATGAGCATGATCATTTGTTCTGTTTCTGGGTGTAATTTATCTATAATATGTAGTATTTAGAAATATGTATATAAAAAAAAAATGTCAGTTGTCTATTACTCATAACACAAGCTCTGCTTAGCTTAGGACTAGGCAGTGCTAAGTGATAGTTGTGGAATATTATATTATTGTTATTAGTATTGAAAAAATGAAAAATACGGCAGGTATTTAAATCTAAACTGAATCAAATTAATCCCTGTTTAAAATTTAACTGATTGACAGTTGTAATTATGGTTCAACCTAACATGTGTCCGTTCATTAGAAAATAATTTCAATTAGCTCGCGAGGCTAGCACGAACACGTCTTCATTAATGACCGTGGTCACGGTAGCAAATGTTTTATTCATGTATTAACTGTACTTGTAGCGTAGGTAGGCTTGACATTTAGGACCTGAACCTAGTAATTAAAAAAGAAGAAAGGAAAATTACAATGGGATCTGAATTGTGTTTTGTAATTAGAGAAAATAAGCAATAACTCAACATTAAATCTGTAGCTTATTTATTCAAATGATGTTAAAAACAGTTAAAGGAATTCATATAGGTAATTGAAGTATACTCAAGATATATTTGCGCTTTATATTAAACTATCGCTCTCTTTGACTAATCATTAAAACTAGAAAAGATAGCAATCATTTTATTCCTATCAAATTAGTTTATGTGATGCACTTCTTTTTGTGGTAACGAAATGCTGACTAATTGGACAAGAGTAAAATTCTTGCTATCTTTTTTTATACGTTACTATTGTAAGAGAGAGCGATTGTTTAAAATAAGTTTAGTTAGTATTCAAGAAATTTGGCGCCATTGTTTAATTATTTTTATTATAAGTTATTTTTTTTAAATCATTGTTTAATTATTTATTTATCATGGTTTAATTACTAATATCATTGTTTAATTAGATATAAAAATCATTTTCACTATAAAATAATAATATTGAGTTAAATTTACTATTTAAAAAAAAATATTTTTCCAAATTTTTTCAATAGCATTTTTTTACGAAAAACGATACAAACCGAACCGCTGCCAAAGGACACGATCGAATAATAAAGCCAGGAAAACGAATAAGATATTTCTTTCTTCGTGCAATAAAAGGCCAATGGGATTACGTTTCAAAAATGCGGCATGGCTCGGAATGTTCCGTCTATTTCATCTCATTCACTACGCCATTTATAAAATGTATCCAATTTAAGACTATCAAGTATACGTACGTTATCAAGTACGTTATAAAATGTATTTAGTAGATTTATATTCGTTAATCAAAGTTTGTTGTTAGAACTGAATGGCAGAACTTTTCTAAAGTTCATTGCTAATGAACGGAAAGGTTCTTATTGGCAGAAAAAAATGTAGTGTCGCTTTGAAAAAGTTAATACTTTCACCCAACTGCAATATGGAATGCAAAATTAAAAAAAAAAAACAGAAAGGTAAAGAGGTATAAACAAAGGCAAGAAATAAACGAATAAATTTTTGGACGAAATTGATTACAGGAGTATTTCGTAAATATTGTCTATTTGGCGGCTAACCGCGTAACTTTAATTGTTTGCAATTCAATTAAAAGCCATACTTTTATGGGTTTTGAGGTAATAGTTGTACACAATGTACACGTTTGGGAAGATTGCTTAAGCTTACGTAGAAGTATTCTACACGTAGAACTTCAAGTAGTCTGTGGATTTCAGCAGAGTATCTGTAACTGTTGGTGGACACAACACATTATACCTACTTGGAATGGGGTCGATCTTTGGCAACGTTGAAATATAAAAAAGGTAGTTGGAGTGCGTCGCTCATACTTAGTGCTATTTGGCGCGCTGGAGGCGCCTCCGCCGTGGCGTCGTGCCAAGACCCATGAGCTCGTGACACCGCTCCGCAACTGTTGCTCAACTGTAGCTACTGCTTGTGCCTACGACGTGCTAACACAAGACTGTTGCGTGCTTCCGAACTTTATCCTATGCTTATGCTTTACTGTGACTCAGAAAATCAACTAATAAGAACACAAATTAACAATGTTTACATGATTAAGCCAATGGATTAAATAAAAGGTAATTACAGAAATCGTTCGCATAGCTTAGTCGATTATAATGAATTCGCTTAGGGACAGTCGCAGAAAGCACAAGATAGGAGTAAGTTCGTAAGTGACAAAACATGAATCTGTAGCTGTCATGTGGAGTTGTTGACCGTCGGCGTCGCGTCGCGTGCTGGGAGTGCCGCGTCGCGAGACCTTGGCACTAGTTGCGGCCGCGCGGGCCTTGACACCGCGCGACCAGCCACCAGCGCCGACACCTGCGGGCTGCGGGTGCTTACCGTTGTAGAGGAGCGTCGGCTCGGGGTCTCTGGGCGAAGGCCCCGGGGCGGTGGCGGCGGGCGCGGGGCTGCGGCCGCGCCCCTCGCCAACCACGTCGATCTCCTCGTCGGACTCCTCGGCCAGCTCCGCCGCCGGGGCCACCTTCCACTTCTTGGCCATGAGGCAGCGCGGCATGGCGGCGCCCGCATCGGCCTCAGCGCGGCCGCATCAGCGAGAGACAGACGAACAGAGAAAAAGAGAGAAAAGAGAAAGAGCGGCGCCCCGGGCGAGCGGCTTAGCGGGCGATCGCGCGCGTCCTCTTGCGGTTGTGGGGAGCTGGTGTGAGGGTAGCGCTTTATATAGAGCGCGGGGTGTTGCGCGCGCCGCCACTTCGATCGCAATGAGCGGAGGGGTGGTCGTACAACGCCACACAAACTTTGCTCGCCAACTTGGAGCGACACTTGACGGAGCGAGCACCGAACCCCACACGATCAACCAGTGGACTCCGCGCTCCGTGCACACGCGACTCGATTACGCGCTACAGATAAGCTTTTATCCGAGCGCAAAGAAAATCGCAGCGCTCAACTTAGCCGGCCAATGAAATCTTTTATTTACTTTCCAACAGTTTGTTTGAATAAGTAAAACAAAGCGGAACTAAGAAACTGCTTCTTGCCAAACTATGGCAGGAGGATGTTATCGATTGTACTATTGTATATTCACAAGGTTTATAAAGTTTGGGGTTTTGAAATATTAATTTATAAGTTTACAAAAGTTTGAAAAGCGATCGTACACGGGACGTCAAATCGGGCTTTTTTGAGTGGTTATGGCAGCGATAGTTGGTATATACGGGGTGGGTAGAGGTAAGGTTAATAAAGCATGACGTGTATTAGAGATAAAGGCGAGTGAGCTAAGATGAATGGTGAGCCGCGCAGGCTTCCTGCGTCCCCCGGGACCCAGATAAGCAACCCCTATAATACAGTTATTCTTCATCGACTTTACTAGTAGATATTTATTGACAACTGCGCCACCAAGAAGCATTTTTTTATATTATATAATAAATTTTTTTTGTTAACATTCTTATTAATAAGAACAATCGAATGCGTATTTCTTAGCAATAAATAAATATTTTATTTTATTATGTATTTTTATTTTATCATAATAGTTTTTTTTTTACAATTTCAACTTATATGAAAAAATTAAAAACTGATATAAATACAAATAAACTAGTTTGAAACATTTTCTATTTGAACAAAGAATCGCTTTCTCAAATAAATGACTACGCTATAGTCAGAAAACAGACTGGCAAGAATCCAATACCGTAAAAATGTATGCAAGACAAGAGACATTTAGATAATACATCCCTCTTAACACGACCACAAACGTTCAGTATAAAGTTAATATTAACTTTAACGAGTTGGTTCTGCAACCAGCTCAAATTGTGGACTGATCAACTTCAGCAGCCCAGTCTGCTACGAAGAGTATCTATAGTAAAATTAACTTACAACCGCGCGTACTATGAATGTCATTCATTCATCTAGCTCCGTGAAACCAATCGCAGTTCCATTCAGTAAAGCCGTGATTTCCAGTTCATTGCCAGTCTATTTCAAGAGAAGTTCAAATACGCTTGGCTAAACTAAGTTCTTGGCATTTTAGCTCGGTTTATTGTGTAGAAAAAGTTCTGATGTGGACTGATGAGGGGATAACTCGATAATAGTGACGTATCTCCCAAACTACGAGGATACGGGTTTTTTAACTTGCTTTGAGTTAGATATTTGGGTTAAACTAAAGGGATATGTTACAGGTACTTTATTTACTAATCATTGTTATTGTTTCAGACGAAAGACGTCCACAGCATTTTTTTTTGTAGGTGGGAAAATCATCCAATGGCATCTCCGCGCGTTTGACGGAGCTGGAGATATTGACAGACTTTTACTGATAAAAACCCACTCCTGTCGTTGCCTTTCGTACCGGGGCCGATCTTCCTTTCAAAAGCAGATCCTTGGCCCCAGTGACTTTTTTTTTTTTTTTTCTATGGGAAAAATCATCTTATGACAACCCCCGCTCTTGGGCGGAGCGGGAGATAGTGTCAGACTCTTACTGACTAAAAAACCCATCCCGTTCCTTCAAGCCTTCGTACCGGGGCTCGAGCGCCCTTTCGGATTACCCTGGCCCCAGTAGGCTTCGACCCGGCTGGGCCCCTGCTGTTGCTGACAACTCCTTGAGGCGCGCGGGAACAGCGCGCACCGTCGACGACTTGGGCTTGGTCCGGACGGTTACCGGACGGCCGGACAGCGAGCTACCCATTGCTCACTGTCCGCAAGCCCGCGCCTACGGTGGCTGGAAATCGGGATCGGAATCCCAGCGGCGGCGGCGAGAGCGCCGTTGCCTGATGCGGTCGGCCTCCTCCTTAGCGAGCATTACTGCTTCGCAGAAATCGGCGACCACCTGCCACTCCTCCTCGCTCCGGACCATGGCCTCGACCAAGGCCCGGCGCGAGAGGTCTCCGCCGCCGATCACCCCCACGAGGGCACGGCGACGCTCCGCCCAAGCAGGGCACACCGCGATTGTGTGCTCCACCGTGTCCTCCGGGCGTTCCGCACAGTGGCGACACCCGGGCGTCACTTCCGCTTTAATTCGGAAACCCCAGTAGACTTCAACCCTGATGGGCCTTTAGGGTTTCCTGACAACTCCTTGAGGGTCGCGTGGACCAATACGCGCCGTCGACGTCTTGGGTTCGGTCCGGACGGTTACTGGACGGTCGGACGGCGAGCTACCCATTGCTCACCGTCCACAAGTCCGCGCCAACGCTGACCGGAAATCGGGATCAGAATTCCAGCGGCGGCTTGGGCAGCTGGCCATAGGAGGCTTGTCGCGATACTTGGGGGACTAAATGGCACCACAACGATCGACCTGTGCGTCTCAAATCTAGCGGATTCCCGCGACCCTTACCAAGGCATCGTCCTGCCTTGCTACCTTGTGCGAGTCCTTCTAACGCCACTTTAGAAACTTTTGGCCCCATCGACTATCTGTTCTCCGAGCAACGTGCACAGCAGCTTAAGTTTAGCGATACTTCGAGATATGTCGGTAACCATTATTAGCTTTTGTTTCCAAACTAATTAAGTACCCGTTATCCTATTTCCTATTATTTATGTTTACAGAAGTCAAAGAAGATAGGTCTTCTTAAAATAAGAAGAGGTATCGTACGAGTCACTACGCAATGTCAACATAGTACCTCAGTACCATCATAATGTTGACATGACGAATTGAAAAAGTTTCGGGTTTAAAACGATGTTCTCTTCACGTCATTGGTCCTTTGCGTAAAAATAATTTAAGTAAAGAGTAAACAAGTTTTTAATGAAAATCTTTTTTTCATAGCAAGCTTTTATAGCGCAGTATATCTGTATAATTGATACCCGTCAAGACGAATCATACGAGCCTAAACTCGATGGGGTTGTGTCATTTAACTACCGAGTTCCTACGGCCACCTTCCGGTTCCATCATCAGATCAGCTCCATGTCATAATAATTTTGTATTGTCATCTGATTTACGTATGTATGCAAAATTTCAGCTCAATCGTAACCGGGAAGTGGATCAAATTTAATTTGTAAGATTTGATGACAGACAAACATCGGGACAGGTGAAACTAAATAAAATCTTGTAAAAATATATTGAAATTAGCTTCTGCCATTGGCTTCACCCGCGTGAAAGCAGAACATTATCCCAAGAGAACATCATCATCATCATCACCAGCTTTTTTTTAATGTTCCTACTGTTGGGACTCAGGCCTCCTCTCTAGGATCTGGGCCGTAATCCACCACGCGGGCCCAGTGCGTGTTGGTGAATGTCACATGTCTTCGAATTTTTTGTTATAGGACATGCCGGTTTTCTCACGATGTTTTCCTTCACCGTTTTGAGAGCCCGCCTAGCTGAGTTCGAACCCGCGACCTGCAACTCGTAAGTCGGGGCTATTACCACTCGGCCACCACTGCTCTACTCAAGAAAACATACACCTACGATAAAAAATATTCCAGGACTTGATCTATCAAGTATATGTGCATGTCTATAAATAGGGATTCATTTTTATATAAATAGAATGATGTGAAGTTTGATTTTTTAGGTAGGAACTTTACCAACTCAAAAAAAAAATCCAATGACATCCCCCACTCACGGCGGAGCAGGGGGGCGTGTCAGACTTTTACTGACTAAAAATCCACTTCTGTTCCTTCTTTACCTTTCATTCCAGTGCCGATTCTTCCTTTCAGAAGCAGACCTTAGTATGAAGTGTGATGCCGCAAATTTCTGTAGGTATTAACTTTTCTTCCCTTTATCAAACCGACGCAAAATTTGTACCTACATACTCATCAGTTTACTAACATACATTTTTATCTCAAGAAGCCCTTCACCCTTTGCTATCACGTCTTAAACGACGAACGGTGCAAATGAAAATATCGCGAATTTGTAAACAGGCCAGGGACACTCGTAGTGTTGGCGGGCCCGGGCGGAAATGAAACGCGAATGAGTTGCAAGTAGTGACGTGACGCGCTCCTTTCTGCAATGGAACGAATAAACGTTGACTAGAGTTAGTATACCATAACTGTTATAATAATTGACAGTAAGAGCTAGCGAGCACTGGTGAGTTTTGTCACTGTGACTTTTTATTTCCTGTCACCGTGCTTATGAACACAAGAATCTTGTATACAATAAGGATTGTAGATCATCAACTTGAGTAACCCGTCAGAAGGGGAAGGGCAGGATAGTTTATTAAGTTCATATTATTATTGATATAATAGTCCAATTATAATTGTATCATGTATGTGTAGGGTTGCCAACACTTATGGACATTCAACAAGTCAAGTCTAGACGCTAGTCCAAATCAGAAATTCGGTAAAATTATCTCCATAAGCATTCGGGCCTAGATAAATGGGGTTAAGAGGCTGCTTTTTCACCTGCCTATCGTAAACATCGAGCATGGTTTAAAAGCTTGTTACTTCATCTAACGCAATCCAACGTGATGTTTGACGATAAGGCAACGTGAAAAAAAGGGTGATAACACCTGAAAACTCTGTTGGCATTCAGTAATTCCGTGATTTACTCGAATATTTTACAAAACTTGTTCCAGGAAATACGTGTTTTTTTTAAACACTTAAAAGTTTTTGAAAAACTTTGTCATTATTTAGAATCTAGATAAAATTTGCTAGGCTTGTATAGTTGTACTTTTTTGACTTTTTTAAATTTTTGAGTAAATTATGAAGTGTCAAAGTTCATGCAAAATAGCAGATTTTCTGAGGTCGTAACTGGATTACTTTTACACAAATTTATAAATTGATTTCCATAGAAGCCTAGATAATATCCACAAGATACTGTGTTTCCAAAATATGTAATGAAAAATGTGTAATAACGTTATAATCCCGTAAGAGTGGTTGTATGAAAAACAGTGAAAATGTATGTCGAGATGCATCTCCTCAAGGATTGTTCAAAAAGGTTATCAACCATTTGCGTTTTGAACTTGTAACTTGATTTGTTTTTTATTGATATAAACTAGTGTTTGACTGCGATCCGACCTGACGGTAAGCAGTGATGCAATCTCTGATGATGAGATGCACTAGCTTATGCGCCTATTCACTCTAGCCTTGAAGACACTCAAATTATAATGGATCGGGAAGACCGCAGCAGGTTCTGTTCCTTCGACGTACGCGGTTTAAACGACGAGGCAAAACGCTTAGAGGTTTTAACAACGTATAATAATCATTATCGTCTAAAACAGAAAGGTTTTATTTTAATCTAGAAAATTTATTTAAATCATCTAGAGTTTTTGGAATAAAATAATGATTAATGATTTTTATTTTGTAAATAGGTTTTTTAAAAACACTTTTATACGTAATTTTTTTTACGTCAGTTTAAACTAGATGAGACCGGTGTAATACCTTACAACGGTCGAATTGGAAATCAATGGGTTGACTTCCGTAAGAGAAACCTGTGGCCCCGAGACCTAGCATCGTTAAAAGGGACATAGGTGAGGTTTTAGTCAGTAAAAGTCTGACACGCCCTTCCGCTCCGGCCTAGGGTGGGAGAAGTCATTGGATGATTTCCTACTCAAAAAAATAAGCCCCAATTCTAAAGTCAGTTTTTAAATTATGAATTTAGATTGAATCGTAACTGAATAATTAAAAGGAAATTATTTCAAAAGTTGCCATGGAGTTTCTTGCACGTTCTCGTTCAACGTAGAGATCATGTGTACTTACCTTGATTAATTTTTCTGACGGACCAAGTTCTTTATAATGGTAAACTACTTACAACTACAACTTTTAATAAGAAAAAGAAACGGTATTTTTTATTAGCTTTCATGGTTAATTGTATATTTAATTGCCGCGGCATATTACAGAAAATACAAAACACAAAGAAATTAATAAATACCTAATTTCAAAAAAAGGATAACGTACCTATAATATAAAATTTATTTGAATTTATAATTCTTAAGTCAACCTAAAGAATAACACTTCAAAGCAACACGTTTTAAAAAACGCCAATTCATAGGTACCTATAATAAATAGTAGGTGTCACAAAATCAATTACAAATAATTCACCTCTGCTTATTCTGTGAAATATTCCATTATTTCACACAACGTAATTTGTTTTCCATAAAGCGAGGTATTTCGTGAAAAGCCATACAAATTGAACATGGCGTTTAATTTATATTTATGCTTTGGTGGGATGAATAAAACCATTTTTTTTTACCAGATTTAAATTTTCAATATGGTTTTCCAGCTGAAAATCTGACTATTATAATTCAATAAGTATTTTCGATGCTCATTTGGTGATGATTTAATTGACGACCAATATGATTATTCAGGTTTCATTCTATAGCCACTATACGACAATGTCGATTGCTAGAAAAATTAATAAAATGCAACGCTCAACCCGTACGACACTTACTGCTTTAAAATTCCGCTCGCTCACTATAACGTACCAACGTTGACTACGATAACAACAGGGTTAATAAGTAGCCCAAATAGCAAAAAGATCGTATAAGCATATTACTCTTACGGCTATGGGTCGAAAAACAATCGTATAAAAGATTCTATTATTTCTAAAAGCCGAATAATAGCAGCTTTCTAGATGTTTGCCGCGCGTGGAACACTTTGAGCCATCGACGACTCGGGGTCGGTCTGGACTGTTACCGGACGGCCGGACGGGCTACCCATGGTTCTTCGTCCTCAAGTGCATGCCTACGGTGGCTGGAAATCCGGGTCGGGATCCCGGTGGTTGGGACATCAGGATGTCCGTTCCCTCACAAGTGCGTTCGCCTACTTCGCTAGCATTACTGATTCGCAGGAGGAGGCGACCACCTGCGATTCCTCTTTGTTCCGGACTATGGCCTGTGCTAGGCTAAGTAATGATAGCTGCACAGGTCAGTGTTCAAAGATAAGTCACTAACCAAGGTTGGGAACATCCAGTACATACTGAGAGCCCTCAGTGCCTCCGAAAGCAAGTTTAGACGCTGGACTCAAGCTAGAACTACATTAGTCCGACGCAAACGATTAATACGTCTGAATTGTACGTAGAATGACGTCGCATGCCGTGTATCTGGTGTAGCTCTACAAGCCTAGTTTCCATATATGACTGGCCTGTTGGTTAGTGGCCCTGACTGCTATGCCGTAGTTCGTGGGTTCGATTCCCACCCAGGACAAATATTTGTGTGATGAGCATGATCATTTGTTCTGTGTCTGGGTGTAATTTATCTATAATAATATGCATGTATTTAGAAATATATAAGTATGTTTATCTTGTCTAGTACTCATAACACAAGCTCTGCTTAGCTTGAGACTAGACGGCTTTGTGTGATAGTTGTGGAATATATTATATTATATAAAATATATGGAGGTACGTATGGTCACGTGAAGAAGAGAGATGAAGCGCATATTGCTAAAAGAGTTCTGAGTATACATGTAGGTGGATGGAGAGAGAGAGGAAGGCCGAAGAAAAGATGGATGGATTGTGTGAGGAGTGATATGAAAGAAAAGGGAGTTAGCGATAGTTTGACGGGTGACAGGACAGAATGAAAGAAAAAAACATGTTGCGCCGACCGCAAGTAATATGGGATATGGGCAGGAAGATGAAGAAGATAAAATGTATGGAGACCGACGCGCCCAGATAGGCGTGTGTGGCACACGTGTGAGCAGTGTAGTTGTAGCTTTTATCTTATTTGAAAGAAAAACCCAACTGCGACTCGAACTCGCGCACGAAGGGTTTTGTTCTATTCGTAGCAAAAACGGAATAAAATCACGTTTGTTGTATGGGAGCCATCTTAAATATTTATTTTATTCTGTTTTTAGTATTTGTTAAAAATACAATGCGTTCCAAATGAGAATAGGATCGCCCGCCATGTTGTGACGTCACGATTTACTGTCAAATCGAGGAAAGAAATTTTTAAATATTAATTAATTTACGAAAAATTTAATTTATTTATGAACTGTGAACGAAAAAGTTTAATCAGAATCCAGTTCTTTAATTTTACTCATCTCTGAGTTCTTCAATTTTGCCAAAATTTCTTCGATTTGACAGTACGACGAGACGTCAAAACATAGGAATCGGTCCTATTCTCATTTGGAACGCGTAGTACATCTTCTGTGATTTCAACTTTCACGGTTCATGAGATACTGCCTAGTGATAAGCAGACGGACAGCGGACTGATAGCTGTTGTAGATAGTGTTAATCTCTGTTATGCAGACCTATTTCTTAGTTCATTGTATTGTACTAGGTAAGTCATTTGAAATGTTCCATATTTTAAAATATTTGTACTGCCTAGTTATGTTTATATTCATGACGGTAACATATTTTATCTTATTTACTTACAAATTAGAACAGATGTCCGCTGGGGCTGAAAGGTTCTGGAATGGAGACCAAGTACCGGAAGACGTAGCGTTGGAAGGCCTCCTACAAGGTGGACCGATGACCTGGGCCTCAAGTCTGCTATTACAATAGTGTCAGAATGGTTTATCACTGATTTCACAATTTTTGATTTTGACAAGTTTTGGTAATCTACTAATATAATGGCGTCATTATGACTTTCCAATGATCAAACCACTGACACTCCATTGAAAGAAATGACAGAATGATAATCTCGTACTTAATGATGAATATGAAATGAAAAAAAAATCTGACGTATGCGATAATCTACTAAAATTGCAACAGTTGCTTTAATCAGTGACCTACCATTAGAACGTCATTGTGCAGTCGTTGTTTTTAATAAGCTCGATATTGTCATTCTACCACAACTCTATTACGAGACCATTGACCGATCAATGATCGATCATTATGAATTAGCAGATTACGAACTTTTAGCAAAATGACAATGGGATCGTGTTGGAATGACAAGTTTATAAAAATAGCAGACTCGAACCCCTGGAAAGGGTTGCGGGAATCCGATGGAGGCGAGACGTACGGATCGTTCCTTGTGGCGACACTTGAGGGAGGCCTATGTCCAACAGTGGACGTCTTTCGGCTGAAATGATGATGATGATGATGATTTACAAATCTTTTATATATTCGTTAATATAAAGGATTTCTGCGAGCAATGTGCCCTGCCCATTGCCACTTAAGTTTGGCAATTTTTTGTGCTATGACGGCAACCTTAGTTTTCCTGCGGATATCTTATTGCTCGCAGAACAGATGGCCGTTGGGGCCGAAAGGTTTTGGAGTGGCGACCGCGTACCGGAAGACGCAGTGTTGGAAGGCCTCCTACAAGGTGGACCGACGACCTGGTGAAGGTAGCGGGAAACCGATGGATGCGGGACGCACAGGAACGTTCGATGTGGCGACGCTTGGGGGAGGCCTATGTCCAACAGTGGACGTATATCGGCTGAAATGATGATGAAATGACAAAGGATTTGTATTATTCTAACAATAGCAATAGGATCCGGTTTGAGGTACGTTTATTTGGCACAAACGGGAAAGCACATAGTTTGAAGGCCACCGAGTATTGTGTTACCCAGTTGCTAGCTTGTCAAGGTCAGATACGCATTTATACGTAGTTTTTTTTTCAACCTTTTAACTGGAAAATATTAATGCTGTGCACACTTGTAAGTAACAAATTCACTTTAGATTTTAAGTTTGATTGTTATATATAGGGTGACTGGTAATTAGTGACCAATACTTACACACGTTATTGTACTCACGATTACAAACGACTTTCCCAAAGAAACTTTTTTTTGTACTTTTCGTTTTATCACAATAACAAAACTCGGCTAACAGTTGGTCGCACAAATGCGGGCGCGCCCGAATTTCAAACACCTGTTTTGTTATTGTGGTAAAATGAATGTAAAGAAAGAAAGAAAGAAAAGAAAGAAAAACTTTTTATTTGCCGGAAAAGGCGCAAACTTAAGACTAATATTTTACAAACATTTTTCATGACAAAAAAAAGAGTATAATATAAAAGTTTCTTTGGGAAAGTTGTTTTTAATCATAAGTCACGTCACACAATCACGTGTTTAACCCAAAAAACATTTTATCGGTCGCCACAACGTGCTGATTTTATCCTTTGGTTCTATACGCTGGTCGTAAATACGTCGCGATCACGTTGAGATGACCGAAAATAGGCCCATTTTATACGAATCAGTGTCGTAATAGAGTTACATAGCAGTCGTATTAATCACTATTTATTATCTGTATATTATAAATTATTAGCCATATTGACTGAATTATTTGGGTTCACTTAAAGAAAATCTCATATGAAAAAACCATTTTAAATATATAGGTATAAGTGATTTATTTATTGTTAGTTTCGGTGGTAATAAAATATGATATGCAATTAATATAATGGACACTGATTAGTTTTTAACATCTCCTGAGCCATGTTTTCATGAAAGTTAGAGATCACTTTGATTTGTACCAGAGACGGATGACATTTTAGTAATGTTATTTTCAAAATTTGATTTTCCAATTGACCATTTACATTATCATGAAGTATATTATTTTTAAATCTACCTTTAAAGAACCTCTACTTTTATAGAACCACTATATCTACGTTTTGCGGTTCGGGCAACATCGTTATAGCATATCGTTTAGACACCCTTTGCATCAAACTCAATTATTTTGAGTTTTAAGCAAAATTTTATGCGGAACCAATTCCTGTTTCGTTACAATTGACTTGTCCTGGCTGTGGTTGTAATGTTAATAATTTTTATACACTAATAGGTCATCTAGTCATTGAATAGTTGTATAAAAGTGTTTACATTGACTGAAAATTGTATAAGAGTGTAATTTATCACTATTAAACGATTATCACTTAAAAGCAGTTTCCGCGACTCTAATGCGATTAATGACAGTGTAAAAGTCGTGTACTTAGATGTTAGTAAGACGACAGCATCGGTAATACTACTGAAAATTGTGTATCAGTCGTATAAAGTAGTCGTATAGAAGTTTATAATACGATGTCTGTATACGACTACAAGTTGTGTAAAGAAAAGGGGCACTAAGTCATAGTACACGATAAAATTACTTCAATACGATGTTTAAAGCACTTCGAGTCGCGTAACTCTTATTATGTATTATATTATACGGCTAAAATGTTTGTTGGGTAAGTATCGTTCACTAATTACCAGTCACCCTATATAAAAATGTACTAGTGAATAAGTCGTTCATCATCATCATATCAGCCGATAAACGTCCACGGTTGGACATAAGCCTCCCCCAAGTGTCGCTACAATAAACGATCCTGCGCGTTCCGCATTCATCGGATTCCCGCAACCTTCACCAGGTCATCGGTCCGCTTTGTAGGAGGCCGTCCAACGCTGCGTCTTCCGGTACGGTAATAAGTCATTAGTGTGCCATAAATAAATACGCAGTTGTCCCATGTGAAATACTGAGCCAGTGGCGTACCGTATCAGTAATATTAAGGATACGGGGCCCCCGAACTGAAAGGGCTCCGGCATGTGCCATAATCTACATCTACATACATCTACACTAATATAATAAAGAAGTAAAGTTTTTATGTTTGTATTAGGTAATCTCTGAAAGAACTGGTCCGATTGCTCAAATTTTTTCACCGATAGAAAGCTGCTTTATTCTTGAGTGACATAGGCTGTATTTTATGTACGCGGACGAAGCCACTAGCAAAAGCTAGTTCGCAATATTTTCATTCATCCACAATCTTAAATTCCCTTATTGATAGGAGGCCAGTCATCTTCATCATCATCAGCCTTTCTAATGTTCCCACTGCTGGGACTCAAGCCTCCTCTCTGGGAGAGAGAATGGGTCGTAATCCACCACGCGGGCCCAGTGCGGGTTGGTGAATGTCACATGTCTTCGATAAATATTATAATTCGTCTGTCAATATCTATCTATATAATAGGCCTTTCTAATAGTTTTTAGCTTGCTCCGCTCGTTCTAACGTTTTCTACAATAAATACTGGATCTATTCAAGTACCTTCAGAATGACAATAAACGTGATCATTTTCATTTCAAGGCACTAAATCTAGCTAGTAGGACCTATTTTGCACAAAAAAAAAACTGCTAAAATATTTGATATGGGCCCCATTGAGTGGCGTAGCAAGTCCCACTAGTTACGCTACTGTACAGTGTACAGTGCCATAACATTGTTGGAAAAACCAGGCAGTTTGAGTTTAGAACTTACCAATTCGACGCCACGGTGTGCATAAAGGTTGACCGATTGTATGCTGCGTTGCGTATCGCGGGTTCGTCTCCCGCACGGAACAAATATTTTTAACCTCGATCTATCAACTGATGATTGAAAAGTACGGTTTGCAGAGAAAACTTGTTTGAGTTCTAGTTAAATCTAGGTGAAATGAAAACGTTATTATTTAATCTGCTTATTTAGATTAAACAGTAACGTAACACTTCACCTAAATATATTATTATTTACGTCATAATTAGTTTAAAAGACCAACAATTTTCTTTCTTATTTTCATTGCTGGGAACAATTCGAATTCGGATACTTCACACAGTGACGCAGGGAGTAGCAAAATTGAAGAACGAGATTCTGATTAAACATTTTTTGTTCATGATTCGTAAATAAATATTATTTAAAAAAAAAATCTAGTTTTGCTCACTCTACCCAATTTTTCGATTTCACAGCTATGATGACACAAAATGGTGCAAAAATCAATCTTCAAATTTTTATTATTGTATAGCCTTTTTATTATTGTATAGCCTTTTTTTATAGATAGTTGTTTAAGTTTAATTGTATAGGTGAGTTTACATGTTTGTGAAGGTACCTACGACACAGGCTAAATTCCTAATCTGTGGGCAAGTTTTTTTTTATTTAAATCTTAATTTCAATAATCGAACTCATTAAAAAGTAAAGGAGGAGAATTCTACCAATAAGCTCTGATTTTATCTATACATATAATAAATCTGTCGAAGTTTTTAGTTGTTTGCGCATCTCGTAAAATGTATGAAATAGGTCTAGATAACTTTTATACATTAAAATTGTGTTTTTTTCATTGCATTTGGTTGACTTTATTGAAAGAAATACTACATTCATTGAATGTGGCGGTACAAAGTTCACCTGGCCAGCTAGTTTTTAAATAAATAAATGTGTATTATTGAAAACATGAAATATGCTCAACACGTAAAAACAAAAAGAGAATATTTTAAGCTCACAAGCTTAAAGCTTAACAGACAACAATTATTAATTCACAAAAACCACGCCAGTGAAAAGCGGATTTACCAAGAACAATAAAAAAATTACGTCCATTTGTTATGCGTCTATCATTTCTATGATTTTAAGTTTATACCATTTTTTTTTAACCCCCGACTTTTATAAGTTTGAGGTGTCTGTGTGTCTGTACGTGGCATCGTAGCGCCTAAGCGAATGGACCGATTTTGATGTGGTTTTTTTTATTTGAAAGCTGATGTTATCGAGATGGTTCTTAAATACAATTGATGAAGATCTGTTCAGGCTTTCAAGGTCATCAGCTCGTTTGTTAACTTTGTCTAGGGATCTATATATGTGTATGAATACACACGTATGTGTATGTGTACATATATGTGTTTATTAGTGAAGACTAATAAACACATATATGTGGTCTAGTGTTTGAATCACTCATGTACCTACATGCTGACGCTATCAAGATGATCTGATGATGGAGGTCGGAGGTAAAGACGTAACCTTGGCATACCTATTAATAAACCCATCTAGTTTCGGCTCATTTAGATTTATCTTAAAAATAGTTCTGTTCGTTTCTCATGACGACGAGAACCTGATGACGAAGACCTGATGCTAGCACTGGGAAGAGGCTGATAGAACCTTGGTATGCCTACTAGTAAACCCGTCGAGTTTGGGCTCATTAGACTCGTCTTAACCAGTTCTAAACATTTGTCATTGTGACGAGGACCTAATGTTAGAACTGGGAAGTGACTGATGGAACTCTGGAATGCCTTCTAGTAAACACATCGAGTTTGGGATCCTCAGACACGTCTTAACCAGTTCTTTTACTTTTTATAGATTATATGCGTCGGAAAAAAATAATAATTTTGCTATTATTGAATATTGTTATATTTAGACTTTAGTTCAAGTTATATCAAACACACACACCGTCTCTCAAAACTCACATACCTACTACTCAAGCATGCGCAATAAATAATAATAATACCTAATTATTATTATATACAAACTTTTTATTATTGATAGGTTTGAGCTTGATTACGATGTCACCTGATCGTAAAGAATGATGTAGTTGACGCAGAAACCCGTTTGCTTAGAAGTAATTCATTCACTCTTGACTTAAAAACCCCTAGCTTGCAGCTATCAAGATATATAGATTCCGGCAGAGAATTTCACTCCTTAGCTGCATGCATAATGAATCATCATCATCATCATCATTTCAGCCAAAATGAGGTCCACGGTTGAACATAGGCCTCCCCCAAGCGACGCCACAACGACCGAACCCTTGCGTCTCGCATCCACCGCATTTCCGCGACTCTCACTTGGTTGTCGGTCCACTGTGTGGGAGCCATTCCAACGCTGTGTCTTCCGGTGCGCGGTAGCCACTCCAGAACCTTTCGGCTCCATCGACTATCCGTTCTACGAGCAATGCGCCCTGCCCACTGCCACTTTAGTTTGGCGATTCTTCGGTCTATATCGCCGACCTGCGGATATCTTCATTCCTGAAAGAAGACCTGAAGAAAACTCCGAGCAACGTTTTGTGTGTATGGGAGTTATCCCAGTCTACCATGTACCGGTGTTACTGCGCTGTACGTCTGGTGATTATGTAAGTTATGCGATTCCAATGCACACGTCCCGAAATAAGCCGTTAATATTAACAGTTTACCTACGTCATACGTTAGAAATGTTCTCGGATGGTTAATTCGTAAGTATATAAATTATTTATATAGGTACTTACGAATTACTTATTTTTTAGGTACTTTGTACGCAACGCCGACTATTAACTACAGGTCATTGAACTCGCTCAGCTGATGTTTTCTTAAAGATACTAATTTCGTACATGCGTAGGTAAATTAAGACGAGTTTTGAAAAAGAGGCACTTTATTTTTTATTTCTATCTTTATTAATCGATAGTGTTTCATGTACCGGATCGACCCTCCACGGGATTAAAACGATTAAAATTTAGCGGTGTATACATAAAAGGAAAAACTGACTGAAAAATCAACGCACAGCCGAAACTACTGGGAGTTTCGGCTGCCTATCATCACTATTATTAGCTTAAATACATGTGTAGTACCGCAATATCCTTTCAATTTTTATTTACATCGCATTGAAAATAAAATATATAGACAAACACCCTGCAAAGGGGGATAATTTTTTTTTTTTTTACATTTCTTCGCTCATTTTACTCTCTTTAATTCAGACATTCGTCTTATTCGCTGGTCTGTAGGAAAGCTCTCACGTTAGCGTAGCATTAATCTGGTAAAGAATTTTTACAAGGCTTGGTAAGACACTTCTGCTTAATTAAAAATCCTTACTCTTTATACGCACGCCGTCGAACCACATCATGGCTACCGGAACATGGCTACATGGAAAATTCAATAAGTAATTATAAAAGAGAAGTGTTCTGGTTATTTTTTAAAAGATGCTGGCTCTACGTGGCTTCTACGTTGCATTCATATTTCGGTTTTCATATTAAATTTTACGAGTTTTCACATGTTTTTTGAAGGTAAATGTAAAAAAGGATGTAAATTTGCGGATTAAGAAAGGCTCTACCATGTGCTCTTTACGCGATCTATTTAACAAACAAAATTGAACTATTAAAGGGATGAAGCTATATACTGGGTATAGGTCCACCTCCCTTTCTTGAGTGCACGTCTATCATTATATCACGTTAAGGTAAGGCCTCAATTTCTTTGATATGCTACGTGATTTTTTTTAATAAGTTTGAGCTGGTGATTTAGGCAAAATTAGAAAACAATAAAAGAAATAGGTACTTTTATTGAAAACTAGCTTTTGCCCGCAACTTCGCCCGCGTACATAAAATATAGCGTATGTCACTTAGGAGTAAATCAACTTTCTATCGGTGAAAATATTTTAGCAATCGGACCATTACTTCCAGAGATTACCTCCCACAAACAAAAAAAACATAAAAATAAAAAAAGAAACATTACCTCTTAATTATTTTAGTGTAGGTAAATTGTAAAACCAATTAATTTCTTCGTATGAAATAATTTGTAATTATGCTTTTAGATTGGTCTATTTTTTTTCAATATCTAGTTCTTTAAATAATATATGCAACCATATAGTGATTTTGGTATTTTCATCAAGAAATCAAACATTTGCAGTCAAAAAGTAATATTTGATGAAGTGGAACTGCTGAAGAAAACCAGAAATGACCAACGGAACTTCACACTCACATAGGTATACTCGTAGAACATAGTTAGAGTCTCTAATAAGTTAAACGACTTGGGTAATTATTAGGATTTAATTAAATCTGATGTAGACAAAACGGGTTCAACAATCAAGGTTGATTAAGAGATAGAGATCATTGTTGACTAACAGAAGAACCTTATAAAAATTACCGAATATTTGTATTTTTTAAATGATTAAATATTATACAAAATTCTCAAGTCGGTTGACTTATTAGACAAACTTTAGCAACTATGATAATACAAATAAATAAATGGTTCTGAATAGTATTGAGATATCGAAAACAGATCGCATGAGTTATTTTTTGCATAGCTAACGGACTGGCTTGTAATAGTTATGAGTGAAAAGTTGCTTTTTAACTGCGATTCAATTTTGATGAGCGAGCAAGCGAAGGATTCTAAAATTGAATCATGAGCGCAGCGAGTGATTCAGAAATTAGAATCCTGAGTGTTAGCGAGAGAATCAAAAGTGCACGAGGTGAAAAATCTTTCACTCGAGTGCAACACGTAAACAACACGCCATACGGAAAAACAGTGTTGCTATATTTTTAACAATGAAATTACGTAATATTAGGAAGATTAACTGATATTTCGTTACTTTTAACAATTGCCTTATAATTTTCTTTTACTATACAGGAATTCAGAAGAATTCATAACTTTATTGGAGTAGACACTCACAGAATGAAACTACAGATTGTCGAGTGCACTAGGAGCTGTCAGTCTTAATACGTTTGTTGACTAACTAATGTCTGTCTATCCGTCTGTCTGTCTGTCTGTCCACGCTTAATCTCTGTGACCGTTAGCACTAGAAAGCTGAAATTTGGTACCAATATGTATATCAATCACGCCGACAAAGTGGTAAAATAAAAATTGGAAAAAAATGTTTTATTAGGGTAGCCCCCCTATATGTAAAATGGGAAGTGATTTTTTTTTTAATTTCCACCCTAACGTGTGATATATTGTTGGATAGGTATTTAAAAATGAATAGGGGTTTACTAAAATCATTTTTTAATAATGTCAATAATTTCGGAAATAATCGCTCCAAAAGTAAAACACAATGTGTGTGTGGGCCCTCTAACTTTTGAACCATAAGTTTAGAAAATATAAAAAAAAATCTGAAAAGTAGAACTTTATAAGGACTGTCTAGGAAAATTATTTTGAACTTGATGGAAAGAAAATTTTTGGTCAAAAAAGACAAAAAGGTTTTTACAAAATAATTTCTGGACTAAGTTTGTAGTATAATCGTATATGCAAGCATTTTTTTTAACTTCGTTTACATATTTTATTATCCTGAACGTATCTTCTTTCAAACAAAAAAAGAATGATTAAAATCGGTTGTCGGAATCCAAAATTACCACCGAAAACTTCTTCTGGTACCTATGCATTAATTAGTTCCCGAGAGATGGCGCTGTACTTTTAGGATTTTTCCTGAGTTGATGGGGTCGGGTATTATCGAATTGTTCGGTTGGTCTCTCCTCGGCATTGGCGGTATTATCTTATAACTTACAACAAAATTACAACAAAACCAAAATTCATTTTTTTAACACCATCTATCAAAATGTTAAGGTAAAAACCAGTTCATAAATGGTTCGATAGATGGCATTGCGTAATGACGTCGTCTTTTTAAAAGTCGATGTTAAGATTTTCCGTGCTTTCATGACCTACCGTGGTAAAAAATCGTTTCTTCTTTAATATATTCGTAATTTTACGAGTGCACAATCGCTGAAATTTCTACTACTTGTATATTGTTTTAGTTATCACCTTCCTTTGTGGGCCCGTTTTTAGGGTTCCGTATTTATTAGAGTTCCGTACTTAGTATGTCAACGTAACAAAAAGCCTTTTTTTAAACTCATAAGTGGGAACACTTATTGTGACGGACGGGAAACTATGGAACCCTACACTGAGCGTGGCCCGACACGCTCTTGGCCAGTTTTTTTTTATTTACCTTTCAATACACTTACTGAAATGAATAAACTGGGGTTGAGCGGCGATTCGTGGAGGACGACCTGCGCCCAGCCTGATACGATAATGTAATAAAATTATGGCGGGGGAGAGGTTGAACAAAATGTTTTAACTACATTATAGCACTAGTGCGTAATGGTAATCAAAATGTCACAGTTTTGTAACAAGGGCCATTATGTACCTTTAAAAAATCATGCATTGACATCCCCCGCCCTTGCGCGGAGCGGGAGATAGTGTCAGACTCTTATTGACTAAAAGACCCACCCCGTTCCTTCTAGCCTTCATACCGGGGCTCGAGCGCCCTTTCGGATAACCCTGGCCCCAGTAGGCTTCGACCCGGCTGGGTCCCTGCTGTTGCTGACAACTCCTTGAGGCGTGCGGGAACAGTGCGCGCCGTCGACGACTTGGGCTTGGTCCGGACAGTTACCAGACGGCCGGACAGTGAGCTACCCATTGCTCACTGTCCGCAAGCCCGCGCCTACGTTGGCCGGAAATCGAGATCAGAATCCCGGCGGCGGCGGCGGCGATAACGCCGTTGCCTGATGCGTTCGGCCTCCTCCTTTGCGAGTATTATGGCTTCGCAGAAGTCGGCGACCACCTGCCACTCCTCCTCGCTCCGGACCATGGCCTCAACCAAGGCCCGGCGCGAGAGGTCTCCGCCGCCGATCGCCCCCACGAGGGCACGGCGATGCTCCGCCCAAGCAGGGCACACCTCGACTGTGTGCTCCACCGTGTCCTCCGGGCGTTCCGCACAGTGGCGACACCCGGGCGTCACCTCCCTATGAATCCCGTGCAGGAAACTCCCGAACGAACCATGTCCGGTGAGTACCTGCGTCATGCGGAAGGTAAGGACGCCGTGAGGTCTTTCCAGCCACACCTCAAAGAGGGGACTTACCGCCATGATTGTGGCGTGCCCAGCACCGGGTTGCGATAGTCGTTGACGCCATTTCACCATGAGATCCCGCTGGAGCTCTGTCCGCCATGCCGTGACCTGTCGCGGCAGCAGACTTTCACCCCGGCGTTGCATCTCCACGCGCATATCGTGCATGTGTGCAAGGACTGTTGCCTCCAGATCCCACGGTGGTAGGCCAGCCAGAAGGCTCGCCGCTTCGCGGGAGACCGTGCAGTATCCCCGCACCATCCTTATCGCCATGACCCTCTGGCAGGCGTTCACT
Organism: Mythimna ferrago; assembly: GCA_910589285.2. Lineage (NCBI taxonomy): Eukaryota > Metazoa > Arthropoda > Insecta > Lepidoptera > Noctuidae > Mythimna > Mythimna ferrago. The sequence continues at coordinate 29,261,024 of OU342673.1, read as the reverse complement.
ATGGCCGCCGGTTGCTTTTTCAGCAACGGCGCCCACACCGGCGCCCCGTAGAGGGCCATGGACCGAACGATCCCCGCGTAGAGCCTCCGGCAGGAGGCATCTGGACCCCCAAGGTTGGGCAGGAGCCGCTTGAGCGCAGCCCCAGCCCGGTTGAGTTTGGGAGCCAGACGTCGGAAATGCTCCACGAAATTCCACCGGCGGCCATTATGTACCTAAGTGCAGTGCAATAATAGTCAATTTCTGAGCAAGTGTATTGAAAATTCAATTTACTTTATTCTCTAGTGAATAAAAATGGCTTTTGCACTCAGATATCGAAAAGCAAAATAGTAGTTTATGTGACTAGGGGATAAAGCAGTGTCTTTAAGTCGCGGGCGGCATGTTGAATTCCGAACAAAACGAAGGTTGCTAATTTTAATCCCGAACGATAGTGAGGGATTCATAAAATTAACTCCCGAGCATTGCGAGGGAGTTAATAAAGAAACCTGAGTGAAGTGAGGAATTTAAGCCGCCCAAGACAAAGACAGCTTTATCCCCGTGTTGCATACTCTACTTTTTACACCATCTGTGAGATAATTAAAAGACAATTTGGTCGACCAAATCATATATTAGAGAAATATAAGTATTATATTTACAAGTTCATCAAACAAACAAAATTCACTACTCCAAGATTCTATAGTTTCAATTTTCTATAATGCTCCCGTGTCGTCAGTACGCACGTTTTATTCTATTTTCTTTTTTTTGTTAGTGGCCAGTTTGAATCATAGTGATTACATACTCTTTGGTTTGAATTTCGAGTCAACTTGTTCGATGCGCCTACATTTTAATTCACAATGTTGACGATTCTTGATGCTCCAAATTCAAATCTCATTATTCCCTAGGGATCGGCCATACTGCATTATCTCCCTAGGCATATAATGACTTGCTTTAAGTGAGGTTTGTATAACGTGTAAAACGACATTATCGAGCAGGTGGTGTAAAATAGTAGTTTATGTGACTAGGGGATAAAGCATGTCTTTAAGTCGCAGGCGGCATGTTGAATTCCGAACGAAACGAAGGTTGCTGATTTTAATCCCGAACGATAGTGAGGGAGTAATAAAATTAACTCCCGAGCATCGCGAGGGAGTTAATAAAGAAACCTGAGTGAAGTGAGGAATTCAAGCCGCCCAAGACAAAGACAGCTTTATCCCCGTGTTGCATACTCTACTTTTTACACCATCTGTGAGATAATTAAAAAACAATTTGGTCGACCAAATCATATATTAGAGAAATATACTTAAGTATTATATTTACAAGTTCATCAAACAAACAAAATTCACTACCTACTCCAAGATTCCATAGTTTTTTTTTTTTCTATAATGCTCCCATCAGTAATAAAGCACGTTTTATTCTGTTTTCTTTTTTTTTTGTTACTGGCCAGTTTGAATTTCGAGTCAACTTGTTCGATGCACGTACATTTTAATTCACAATGTTGACGATTTTTGGTGTTCCAAATTCAAATCTCATTACTCCCTAGGGATCGGCCATACTACATTATCTCCCTAGGGATAGAATGACTTGCTTTAGGTGAGGTTTGTATGACGTATAAAACGACATTATCGAGCAGGTGGTGTAAAAATACTCTTTCCGAGATGGATAAGGATTTTTCATTTCTAGAATAGATTTTATTTGTAGAAAGAAAAAAAGTGTATTGTTTTTAGTGTTGAGTGACTTTTTAACCCCCGACGGAAAAGAGGGGTATTATAAGTTTGAGGTGTCTGTGTGTCAGTCTGTGGCATCGTAGCTCCTAAGCAAATGGACCGATTATGATGCGGTTTTTTTTATTTGAAAGCTGACATTTTCGAGATGTTTTTTGGATACAATTTGTAAAGATCTGTTTAGGTGTTCAAAATCAGCAGCTCGTTTGTTGGCTGTGGTAGGGATCTTAAATAGGTAATGGATATATACTTTACTAATAAACATATACATATATGTGACCTAATGTTTGAATTACTCATATACCTACATGCCGATGTAGTCGAGCTGGTCTGATGATGGAGGTCGGAGGTAAGAGATGTAAACTTGGGATGCCCATCTAGTTTCATCTCATTTAGATTTATCTTAATAATAGTTCTGGAATGCTTACTAGTAAACACGTCGAATTTGGGTTCATTATACTCGTCTTAACCAGTTCTTTGACTTTTAGATTTTATGCGTCGGGGGTTCTTCAAATTTTTAATTTTGCTATTTGTGTAAAGAAAAATATAGTTGTGTTCCGAGCTTTCTTTATAGATAGATCGAAAAACGAAGCCGTAAGCTGAGTTACGACAGTATTACTATTAAGCCTTAAGTATAGAGAGCTACCCTTTGCTCGTCGTCCGCAAGCTCACTTGGGCTGCCAGTTAAGAATTTAAAAAATAAAACCTTTTTTAACGTTGTGTTATAAATCTGTATTAATATTTTACAGTTTCAAGCACACAATCCGCTAGCAATCTAATTTTGAGATTTATTTCTTCTTTCATTACGTTCTATTGAAGCTATTAGGTCCCGATATTGAACCGTGTTTTACGGGTTCTGCGTTATAATGCAATATCTATTGAGAGGGCAAGGTGTAGGATGTAAAGTGATAGCAGGAAGCTGCTAGTGCGAAATACGGTAGGATATATAGAGAGTAGAGACTGCAATAGCTACGAGAATTAAATTAAGTATCTACTGTACGACGTAGATCTAAAATTGAACCAAACCTAAAATTGAACAAATAGCGTAGAAGTCTCAAAAATACTTTAATTTCCTTATATAAATAATATATATTTATATATATGCAGATTTATATTATATGGAATTTTTTTTTTTTTGATTAAATATATCTATAGGAGATCAACTAAAAAAAAATTGAGTCGGACTCGCGCACTTAGGGTTCCGTACAAATTTATACATGAAAACAGTTCAATTCCCAATTTGAGTTACGAAGATTTTTCCGAATCACAAGAATAGTTTTTTTTTGTGACAAAATGACAAATTTACATTATTAAGAATTGTACCTATATAAGTGCTATGAGACCTTGCTCCACACCAAATTTTAGAATTCTAGCTCAACGGGAAGTGCCCCATAAATTTTGATTCCCTTAGGGGTGTCGAACGAAATACACGCTTTTTTGCGACATAAACGCCCGTATCTTTTTTTTTCGTTAACTTAGAAGCTTGATTTTTTCACAGCTTCAAGGGACCATAGATTTGAGGATATAATTTTAATTTCAACGCGATCTTATGAAAACTGTTCAATTCCCGAATTGATTTACGAAGATTTATCCGAATCGCAAAGAAAGTTTTTTTTAACTACAAATTCACAGTTTTCAGATTATTTTCTATACTTATGCTATAAGACCTTGCTTCATGCTAAATTGCAGGATTCTAGGCTAACGGGAAGTACCCTATGAATTTTGATTCCTTTGAGGGTGTCAAAATACACGTTTTTTCGCAACATAAACGGCCGTATCTTTATTTTTCGTTAACCCAGAAGTTTGATTTTTTTTCAGTTTCAAGGGACCATAGACTTGAGAATAGTTTTATTTTAATTTCAACGCAATACCTCCACTCGTTTCCGAGATAAAGGGTCTTGACAGCGATAAAGGGTCTTGACAGACAGACAGGCAGGCAGAAAAGAAACTTTTAAGTATTCAATATTTTTTAATCAACGATTCATGTATAATTTCGACACCCCTAAGGGAATCAAAATTTATAGGGTACTTCCCGTTGAGCTAGAATTCTGAAATTTGGCATGTAGCAAGGTCTCATAGCACTAATATAGGTCAAATTCTGAATACCGTAAATTTGTCATTATGTCAAAAAAAAAAACTATTCTTGTGATTCGGAAAAATCTTCGTAACTCAATTTGGGACTTGAACTGTTTTCATGTGTAAATTTGTACGGAACCCTAAGTGCGACTCACTGTTTTTTAAATTGACTCCTATAGATATATTTAATCATAAGAAACAATTAGATATTGTTACTTAAACAATTAATAAAATGATTCTTAGCATTTGTTCAGTCAATTTACTTGCTGGTTCAAGGGGTATAAAAAAAAATTGACCAATATGCCTCCTGGCAACATCCAGAATCATAATCATGCAGATTATTTGCTTTTCTAACTCCGAAACCATTCACAGAAGGTGGTCCTCATATTTTGCATACTCAATTCCTTTTGGCGCCTGCTCTATAAGGCATTAAGTGCGCCTTTGTACCTTTGTATTGCATTAAGTTTTAATAAATAAATAAATTGAAACAGTTCAACCGTTGCTTAAATTCTACGAACGTGTGTGTTAAAATCTACTAACGAAAGCCTAGCTCATAGCTGAGGTAAATATTTACTTTAAAAATAAATAAAGTGACAGAGCGTGCTGCAAAATGCAAACAACTAATATATGAATAGCTAGAAAAAATAGCGTTAGTAGCAACGATATGTTTTTTTAGCACTGCTGACATATGCCAAAATAAAAATGGACAAGCATTGTCATACAGCGTGGCAATTCCGCCAGTCTTTTGGGCACATTTCCAGTCGACAGCGACGTGGAAGAGTTTTTTAACGCCATATTTTAGTTATTTGTAATTAGCGTAAGGTTATATTTATTTATTTTTATTTTACTGTATTTATAATTAGTTAAGTATTTTTTAAATGTAAATTATTCATTATTGTAAGTTTAGTATAAACAAAAGAGGTGCAACCATTTATTATAATGAGATCAAAACATTACTCATATGTGATAAATTGAAATTATAAATCGAATAGGCAAATCGTAAACACCAATTTTGCTCAAGTGAAAGTTGAAAATTCTCTAACGTAAATGTGTTATTAGGTTGCTAAGTATCCTATATTTTAATCCACTTTATCGTCTACCCTTGTACTAAATTAGTCCAGCCATTGAGGCGAGATCGAAGGGTTTGCGGACGACGAGCAATGAGTAGCTTGCCGTCCGGCCGATTTGGGCCCTGGGGATTTTCTGAAAAGGAAACTCGTGATCCTAAAACGCAAAGAGCCACTGAAAGACACAGGTGTGGTTTTAGTCTATAAACATCTGACACGCCCTCTCGTACTACCCAAGAGCGAGAGATGTAACTGAATGACTTCTCACCTTAAAAAAAACACATCCAAACGAACCATAATAATTATAAGATTCCTATCATACCTTATTAATTAACAATCACATCAAGCAAAGTCAAACGTCATAATTTTTTAAAAGTTCCTGAAATTCAGTCACGCAAGTCACAAGGTCATTGCAAGCCTTATAATATTACAGTAAAATGATCGAGAAACCGCACGCTTTCCCAGCAAACCATTTGAATCGCATTCCCGGAATCGAGACGGCAATCCGGATTAATGCAATTTATCTAGTGATATTTGATACACCAGTAAAATGACATGCTAAATTGGACGTTAAATGCAAGTAGTTGAGTTAGTGGTGTCTCCACACAAGCTTTGTTTGTAAGTTTCTTTTTCGCATCGAGTGAGTTTGTCAGGATTTCCTTGCGTGATCGAATCAAAAATGTAGATATCCGCAGGAGAACTAAGGTTGCCGACATAGCACGTAAAATTGCCAAACTTAAGTGGCAATGGGCAGGGCACATTGCTCGCAGAACAAATGGCCGTTGGGGCCGAAAGGTTCTGGAACGGCGAACGCGTACCGGAAGACGCAGCGTTGGAAGACCTCCTACAAGGTGGACCTAAGACCTGGTGAAGGTTGCGAGAAACCCATGGATGCGAGACGCAGAGGAACGTTCGTTGTAGCGACACTTGGGGGAGGCCTATGTCCAACAGTGGACGTATATCGGCTGAAATGATGATGAAGTTTGTCGCTCGCGGAATATTTGTTGGGGTAGGACGTCAAAAATATATCTTGGCCAGAAATAGATTTATCGAAAGTCGATGAACTATAGGTAATTCGTAATGGAAAAACCCTATAGCACTTTTAACCCAATCCGGGGAACGAACCTAGGACTCTACGCTCAGCAGTCGTGCAATCGGACAGTTATTCCGATTTATTCCATCGTTGATAATCCATCATACAGTCGACAGTATATTCCTAAAGTGACTTGATGTACTAATTGTCAATCGTGTTAACTGTTCTGTAGGCCCGCTACAGACGATTAATGGCGAATGATAAACTTGCAACGATTCTGCCATTTTATTCCTGATTGATTACCCGTCGAACGCAATATTTTGTGTTGTATGATGAAAATTCCATTGTGTATTAAATGGTCATCGAAGTTGTATGCATGAAATATTAAATTTATTTAAAATTAATTAATTATCTACACTTATAAACAACTTAAAAACTATAATTACAGTAAATTAAAAAATAAACAAATAAGTAATCTAGTTGACACTTTTTTTTAAGCTATTGCATAGCTTCTATCGCGGGCCTTGAGCGTGGAGACCGAATCCAGAAATTCCGTAACGAAAATAACCTAACACCTCCCACTCATTTGTTTTTTGGGCGTGGTGACCGATAAGAAAACAAATGAGTGAACAATCAATCAAAATTCAATTCAATGTGTGAAAGTGTAACTTCAATTAATATCAAAGAAAAAAAAACAAAGGAAAAAAATACTGCATAAATAAAATAAATAAATAATTATAATTGCATAAGTTGATAAAAATGCTATGCAATAGCTTTACCGCGGCAGTCTCCGAGTGCCTCACGCATTGACTTATATTCTAGTGATAGACAGGCCCTTTCATGGAAAATATTTGTCAAAATATTGAAAAGTTAAAACGAAAATCTGCTGCAGCGCTACATTGGCATTATGTCGTCTAACAGAACTATTAAAATATAAAGCGCTGATAGCTTTTAGAGGATAATTTTTTCGCGACCAAAACATCTTAAGCGCCATGAATTTCGAAGTACTTACGCGTTTAGTTCAACATAGTGTAATGACATGTTATCCATATAGATTTTTATACCGCAGAAGTGACACAGTTTTTTGCCTACAATACTTCATTACAATAAAACTCTATTTCAACATTTTACCAATAGTCCACGTTAGTGTAAATTCAGAAAACTACGTCTACTACTTAGTGAATTCAAAATCGTGTAAAATAATGAAACCATTTATTGTAATCATCATTCTAAAGGACGCTATCTTTAGTGAATGATGGTCAGGACTGCGCTGCTAATATTTAGTAACAAAACAAACAACAACTATAACTATAGCATAATCAGCTTTTTAATGTTCCCACTGCTGGGACTCAAGCCTTCTCTCTAGGAGAGGGAATGGGCCGTAAACCACCACACTGGCCCAGTGCGGGTTGGTGAATGTCGCATGTCTTCGAAATATGCCGGTTTTCTTACGATGTTTTACTTCACCGTTTTGAGAGCAGTGGTGATTTTTCGGGGCGAATCAAAAAATTGATTCGGAGTCAGAAATTTGCACTTGGTTTAATGATGTAGGGGAAAGCTATAAATATTTGAAAGCACATTCTGAAGGAATAGCATTACTGCAAGGAATAGCCGACTCAATAGAAAACGTTTTCCAGCTTTAGTATCATCAGTTTGAAAGTGTGCAGAGCAGATAAAAGGATATTTTGTAGGAAGCCACGTGTTTTCACGTCTATCCTCTTAAAGATATTTTATCAATTTTTCTCTTTTCGGCTGACCAGAGTGAACAAACTTGAAATAATTATAGTTTATGAAGGACGAAATCTCAATAACAGTAATGATCACTTAGTGATGTATCACTTATATTACACATATGACTACAAATTCAACTGAACCTAATTTATATTTGAATACTAATCTATGTATATATAATATTTAGGTAGGTACGTAATACCTCAGTGCTTACGAATGACAGAATGCTTAACCACAAAACTTAGCGATAAAAACTGATACTCAATGATTTGCTGGCATTTCTTGCTGAGTTTTTACAGTATCGCAAAACAGACGTAATCATAATGATTGAATTTGACGGAATTCATTGGTATCTCTTATTTATACAAAAAAGAATTTCAAAAAAAAAACAAACGGAATAAAACATCATGCAAAGTTCGTGTTCACTAAAGCAGTTGTAGGTAAAAAACCCGGTTTTTGTGGGATGGAACATCTGCATGTTTTAGTCTATGATTGTAAAATAGAAAAGCTTTTAAATAAAATAATATAATTTCTAACATACTATTACGAAACTTGAAGCTATTAAATTGCTTGAATAATAAATTATTTTATTTTCATGACTACTGAATTATTATTTACGTCCCAAATTCACTTTCTTTTGAATTTATAAGCGCCGCTCTCACACTGTATGAACGTCAAAATTGCACTAAAGTCATCAATGTCAATTTGCCTAGAATTCAGTGCAACGGATTCGTTTGAAGTGAGTGTTCAGCACGCCCTATCTAGTACGTAGTACATATATATCGATGGCCTCACGTCTTTTTTATTATTTATAGGCTCGCGTTTGACCACTATCGCACCTGATGGTAAGTGATGATGTCACTTCGCGTGACCCAAAGGCTGTCTTTTACCTTGGACAGAGGATGAGCATTGCCATACAGCGTGGCAATGCCGCCAGTCTTTTGGGCACATTATCAGTTGACAGCGATGTGGAAGAGTTTTTTGACACCATATTTTAGTTAGTGTATGTATTTTAGCGTAGGGTTTTATTATGCATGAAATTGATTTTATTTAGCTTAGACAAACAATAATATGATAATAAAGGGCTAACTGGTGTAATTTAAACGCATCATCATCACTTCAGCCGAAAAACGTCCACTATTGGACATAGGTCTTCCCCAAATGTTTGGAGTTGGCCTATGTCAAGTGTATGGAAAAAGAAAAAAAAAGAAGAAAAGTTCATTTATTTTTTTGGGAGCTTTAAAGCTTCTGATAGGAGTGTTGATCCATGGAAAGTGTCTGACACTTATGATACTACTTTAGAATAATATTCTATAAAATATATATAAAAATCAGCCAAAAAGTGTAAGTTAAGTAACTTTTATTTCCCTTTCTCTCCTGGTACCTGCTCAGGGGCTCACAGGACGAGGGGGAGCTGTTTAGCGTACATTTTGTCTTTAATAAATTGTTTTGAATAAAACATTGGTCTAGTGACTGGCAGTTGACGCGTGTTTGCACAGGACGTTCAGTTTTATGCAATTCATATAGTTTGTATTTGCATGTTGAGATCGGTAATAAATAACAAAACTAATTTATATAGTGTGCAAGTAGCCTAGAGTCAAGAATGAATAGTTTACTTTTAGGCAAGCGTGCTCCATCGTCGGCTACATCATCGATTACCAATAATAAAAAAGATAGTGGTCTAACGCGAACCTATCAATAATAAAAAAAAGACGTGTGGCACTCGGGGACTGCCGCGGTAAAGCTATTGCATAGCATTTTTATCAACTTATGCAATTATAATTATTTATTTATTTTATTTATGCAGTATTTTTTTCCTTTGTTTTTTTTTTCTTTGATATTGAAGTTACACTTTCACACATTGAATTGAATTTTGATTGATTGTTCACTCATTTGTTTTCTTATCGGTCACCACGCTCAAAAAACAAATGAGTCGTTAGGTTATTTTCGTTACGGAATTTCTGGATTCGGTCTCCACGCTCAAGGCCCGCGATAGAAGCTATGCAATAGCTTAAAAAAGTTACCCCCTACCTTTTTTATCAATGTATAATTGTATATAATAACATCTTTCAGGCGTGGGACATTGTCTTAACATAGTTCTTGGCAACCGGTCCACATGAGCCTCCCAAAACCATAGCCTTATGTTTATATAAAATACCAGCACTGCGTTATTGTTGTTTTAAATATCGCAGCATAATTATGCTATGTACAGTGTAATAAAATAGGTATGGAAAAATAACATTAAACATTAAAATCTGTGCAAAGTAAAAAAGGAGTTAGGTGCCTTTTTGACTTTGCACAGATTTTAATGTTATTTTTCCATACCTATTTTATTACACTGTACGTGTGAGGTACGAATAAACAATTTTTCTTTCTTTCTTTATTTTGTATATGTCGCATTAGTTTCCCATCAACTGAGAATTGCCCCTGGATGCTCTAGTATAGCAGGTGCAGGGATAATCGTCGGTTGGTGCCACGTCCCATATTTGTATAAAGGGCCTCTGCGAGTTGGCTTCGGCCCCTCGTATGCCTGCTAAAGGTCCGGGACCTCAGGGTCCTGAGATAAATAAATAATAAAGAATACAGAAATAATTATATTCCATCTAGTCCCAAACTAAACAGAGCTTGTGCTATGAGTACTAGACTACTAATAAACATATACTACTTATATATTTCTAAATACATATCTACATACATATTATAGATAAATTACATCCAGACAAAGAAGTCTTGGTTGGGATACGAACCTACGGCTTCCGGCATAGCAATCAGAGCCACTAACCACTAGATCGACAGGCCAGTCAACAAACAATTAAAACTATTGTCGCTTGTACTACACGATTGTTCCGTAGTTTTTATTCTGGAAAATTGGCTGTTGGCTGTGTAACTGTTTCAATAAAGTTTTTGCCTGCATTTGAAACTTACAAAATATGGAGTCGTATGCTAGATAGTAGACTAACTTATTTCAGCGACATTTCTCCCGTGTTGACATCATATAAATATTATAAAAGTGAAAGTTTTTGAGTGTGTGTATGTGTGTATATTTGTCACTGCTTCACACTCGAAAGGTTAAACGAATTTGGATGAAAGAAGATTACCCATTCTAGGATGAAATATATAAAAAAAAACCGGCCAAGAGCGTGTCGGGCCACGCTCAGTGTAGGGTTCCGTAGTTTCCCGTCCGTCACAATAAGTGTTCCTACTTATGAGTTTAAAAAAAGGCTATTTGTAACGTTAACATACTAAGTACGGAACTCTAATAAATACGGAACCCTAAAAACGGGCCCACAAAGGACGGTGATAACTAAAACAGTATGCAAGTAGTAGAAATTTCAGCGACTGTGCACTCGTAAAATTACGAATATATTTAAGAAGCAACGATTTTTTACCACGGTAGGTCATGAAAGCACGGAAAATCTTAACATCGACTTTTAAAAAGACGACGTCATTACGCAACGCCATCTATCGAACCATTTATGAACTGGTTTGTACCTTAACATTTTGATAGATGGCGTAAAAAAATGATTTTAATTTTGTTCTAAATTGCCTTAGCATGTTCCTGATAGAAGTTTTATGTAGTTATAAGAAAATACCGCCAATGCCAGGGAGAGACCAAACGAACAATTCGATAATACCCGACCCCATCAACTCAGGAATAATCCTAACAGCGCGAACGCGAAATAGCCCAGCGCCATCTCTCGAGGAATTGGGTTACTAATTAATACATAGGTACCAGAACAAGTTTTCGGTGGTAATTTTGGATTGCGTGAACCGATTTTGATAATTCTTTTTTTGTTTGAAAGAAGATACGTTCAGGATAATAAAATATGTACACGAAGTTAAAAAAAAATGCTTGCATATACGATTATACTACAAACTTAGTCCAGAAATTATTTTGTAGAACCTTTTTGTTTTTTTTGTTCAAAAACTGTTCTTTCCATCAAGTTCAAAATGATTTTCCTAGAAAGTCCTTATAAAGTTCTACTTGTCAGATTTTTTTTCATATTTTCTAAACTTATGGTTCAAAAGTTAGGGACACACACACACACATTGTTTTTAACTTTTGGAGCGATTATTTCCGAAGTTATTGACATTATCAAAAAATGATTTTGGTAAACCCCTATTCATTTTTAAATACCTATCCAACAATGTATCACACGTTAGGGTTGAAATTAAAAAAAAATAACTTCCCACTTTACATATAGGGGGGCTACCCTAATAAAACATTTTTTTCCATTTTTTTTTCACCACTTTTTCGGCGTGATTGATATACATATTGGTACCAAATTTCAGTTTTCTAGTGCTAACGGTCACAGAGATTAAGCGAGGACGGACAGACAGACGGACAGACAGACATGGCGAAACTATAAGGGTTCCTAGTTGACTACGGAACCCTAAAAAACCATTATTTTTGACGGCCATCGATAAATAATTACACATTTTTAAAGCACACGTGTAACGCATTATTTTTTACTATGGCGTCTAAGTCAAATACTATTTGGATACGGAGATATAATACCGGTAAGAATTAAAACGACGACTATGGAAAAAAAAATGTATTAAGGGTTTAAATCCATATCACACCGATTACTAATGGGTCAATTAGTACCTAGAGTTGTAAGTGTCAACATTAACCACATCATTAATTATTGGACTGCGTTATGGAAGAACGAATTAGCGACAAAATTGAGTTTTGAATGCAGATCGATTCCAGGCATTATTAACTATGTATTCAGCTAATTTTGTGTTCAAAAGTCAATCCTCAAAGCCTTATAATTAGAGGTGAATTAAGCTACATGTAAAAATTTGTTAGAAGTTTTGCACACATTAGTTACGTAATAAAGAATTATGCGCCTAAGTTACTGTTACAAAATACACAAACTACAAGATTTTAAAATGCATAAACGAATTATATCCAGAAAAGTTGTAGATAATCCGTTTCAATTTATTAATTAAAAACGCAATATTGAACTAACCGCCTAAAATGGCAGCTAATTCGTTTTTATTTTGAGGTATTTGACTATAAAAAATTATTTCAATTTATGTGTATCTCGTAATCAGTAATGGCATACAATATTATCTTAGAGAAATGTTATAATTATTGTTTAATTTGAGAAATTTGCATTAAAATATTTTTAAATCTTGTACTACACTTTATTTCACCCAAAATAAATCGTATTAAAGAATCAAACGACAAAAAGGTCATAGTACGTTATTGTCAAATTTAATTAATCTGAATATAGCTATAATACACTAATGAATTAAGCGGAAAAACGGCTATATCTTTTAAAGTATATTCTGCACTGTAATATATTCTGAATTAATCTAAACTTTATACACATCTTAATTTACAGTAAAAAAATCATACACGTAATATAAATAATGAGGTCACAACGACAATTTTAACTTTAACATCCTTGAAGCCCATTCTCTCTAGTGTCGCTAAATGTATTCTTACATAACGCTGTCCAATTATCACTCATCGTTGTGAAATTGTGGAATAACAGTTATACGGAATTTTACACAAAATTGTGATGGTACATCTAAAGATCGTTGTATATCTTTGTCATATCATAAGGTTTAGAGTGATGATTATGAAGCAGGGAGATCACGACCCTCAGCATTGAGGAAAACGACGCAAGGAGAAGGTACATCTTTGTTCCCAAGTTCAGTACAGCATAGTTGCCATACAATGAAATTCTTCTACTTCGGCCACAAATAAATTAAACATAATTCATTCCTGGCTTTTCTTTGACTGTTTATTTTTCCCTAGTCTATTAATATACTAGTGCTTGAGATGCCACCTAATGGTAAACAGTGATGGAATCCCAAATCATCGAACAAAATGGGTCATCTCCTTTAGCACACGAGCAGACCATGTCCTAAAGTAGCATATAGGAGCATGTTTGCTTGGGAAAATTTTCTACATGCATGCGGGCGAAGCCGCTAGCAACAGCTAGTTTGTAAAAATCCAAATTCAATTTCTAGGAAAAGAAAAAAATGCCTGTTGGTACTATTGGAAAATTCAAGGAAACCGGATTTTTTTTCGGTTCTCGTTGGATTCTGACTGGGGTAACGTCAGTTGTTGTAATTGTCAGGCATTTTTGCTGAACTGGACCTATTTGGCGCCGCCGTGAGACACACATTGTCAGTAGTCTCTTTTTTTATACAAGGTGCAGTTTTAAAACTGCACAATATTTCAGGAGGTTGTAATAAAACTCATAAATAATCATGTAAAAATACGAAACCTGGTCAATAATCAGTAATACTTGTTATTTAATTTTTTTATTACACTAAACTAAATCGATTGATCGATGGCCGCGGGGGCGTGGCTAGGGTGTGGCGTGCGGGATGATGATTGGATGATACATTTTTTATGAAACTATCGTTGCGAGTTAGTGTGTGTGAAAACGCCCTTTATTGTTCCGTGTTTGTGTGTGTGAAAAAAAGCGCGGTTATAAAAAAAAAAAAATTACCTACTTATTTTATTATTGATTCGGGTCGAGAATCATTAACATAATTACCTCCTGAAATATTTTGCAGCTTCAAAACGACACCTTGTATAGTCATTAGTGTCTACATGTTTTTACTACATCGTGTGTATATACGAGTGTGTATGCCAAATAAAATAGTTTTCTTTCTTTCTTTTAGTTGTGTCTACAATTAACAACTGAAATATTCTTGATTTTACCTAAATAATTCTGCAGTACCTAGATCCCTTAGGAAATTAGAGTGTTCCGCTGTTTGCGTTCCGAAATTGTTTATAATGATGTGACTTTGATTTTAATGAAAGAATAATTAGTGTTTAATATTCAATGAAAATTTAAAAAAAATGTATAACGGAAAATCTGGATCAAGTTCTGGTAAAAATCTCAAATCGGTAGTTGAAATCGAATAGGTTTACCATTAACTTGTTGCCATTGAATCTGAGTGGAAAGTATTGATGAGCTGACGTACAGTTGTATGTTACCGGATTCCAATATAGTGGAAAATTAACTTTAAATCACTATAAGATAACATATAATGTTCTGAAAAATGTATGCAGGGCTTCAATTGTACTATAGAGGTGTTACAACACATAAAAAGTATACTTATTTCGAAGAACTAAGAATGACTTGATGAAACTTAATCGAGAACACAACAATGACCTTGTCAAAACTGAAACGAGATCTGACGAAAGAACTTCAAAATGTTTCGAAAGTACGGACATCAATAGTCTTTATATCGAAAGCAATAATTCGAGCTTCGTAGCAGCCTACGCCGTAGCTCCGTAGCTACGGCTACGAAGTTACCTCTTATTACGCAGCATATCTATTCCCGTTACGCGTGCTACGCAGATGTTGCCTACGATCTCAATAATTTTAACCAGTTTCTCACCCTGTAAAGCCATCTGTTAACATTCAAAGTAGCCTTCGCTTTAAACTGACGCAATCGCTTAATATCACCGCACATGGATCACATGTCACAGTCACAAACGCCGCCACTGGCATATTTCCTGTAGGTTTCCTAAATTTTGCGGAATAAGACTGAGCTACGGTTCTACGGCGTAGCACGTGTCTTACGCAATTTCGTAGCCTATGTCACAGCCGTAAGAGTCGCCTGCCGCACACAGGCCACCAGCCACAACTACAAAATGCCGCCACTGGTTAACTTATATTTACGGTTTCCCCACGTGACAAAGTCACAGTCAACACCCGACCGTACCACGTGTTGATCTCACAAGTGTCAGCTGGAAGAAAAACTCGCAGCTGGCGAAAAAAATTTGAAACAATTTCAACATCTGGAATTCCTTTCAACATTTTGAATTCCTTTCAACATTTTCCTGATAGCGAAGGTTAACCAGGTGAGTGAAGCCGTAAATTTCAAAAACATATTCGTAATGTTTCGACATAAAGTTTTAAACTTTGTTACGAGTACAATCTGTGTCACTTGGAATAAACACGTGAGAGCTGCGCAAAGAGGCCAGGTACAAATTACAGATGTGGATTTGCTACGATGGGCCGAATCATTTTTACGATGAAATATGCAAAAGTAAAATGTTCCAAAGTAAAAAAAAATTTAAGGCTGAATTTAAATGGTGTATGAAACAATAAAACTTGATTTAAATGATCATAATTACCAGCTAAAGATCGACCGAGATCTTTTCTCAATTTAGAATTTTTGACCTGGTGAGAGTCGCGGAAATGCGGTGGATGCAAGACGCATAGGATAGATCTGTGTGGCGACGCTTAGCGGAGGCCTGTGTCTAACAGTGGTCTTTCGGCTGAACTGATGATGATGAAATAAAAGCTTAATTTGAAGCCTGTTATGTTCTTTTTTCAAGCAACTATAGGTAACCGTTCTACCTTACAGTTAACACGACTGACATCAACCAAACCAACAGACAATCACTCCGTATAAAACAGCTGCAACCACTTAGACTGGAAGATGATGGAAGTTGGGACAAAGGCTAGAGCAGGGATGGACAACCTGTGGCTCGCATGCCAGTGGTGTGGTACGTGTTGTAATAATTAATAAACAACTATCACACAACGCCGTCTAGTCCCAAGCTAAGCAGGGCTTGTATTATGGGTACTAGCCAACTGATAAACATACTTATATATTTCTAAATACATACATAATATAGATAAATCACACCCAGACACAGAACAAATGATCATGCTCATCACACAACCATTTGCCCTGGGTGGGAATCGGACCCACGACCTCTGGCATAGCAGTCAGGGTAACTAACCACTAGACCAACAGCCAGTCAAAATTAGGGCAAGCTAATGTGAGACATTTACTTAGTATTTAATATAATTTAACATAAACAGCCTTTTTAATCTTCCCACTGCTGGGACTCAGGCCTCCTATCTAGGAAAGGGAATGGGCCGTAATCCACCACGCAGGCCCAGTGCGGGGTGTCACGTGTCGTCAAATTTTTTGTTCTTGGACATGCTGGTTTCCTTACGATGTTTCTCTTCGCCGTTTTGAGAGCAAGTAATGCACCTGATTGGGTTTGAACCCGCGACCTACAACTCGTAAGTCGTAGCCATTACCACTCGGCCACCACTGCTCTTGAAATAATTTGGAATAGCTGAAATCACATTTATTTCAAATTTTATTTGAATTAACATAACTACTGTTACAATTGCAGTTAGAATATTGGGTTGCAAATAAATAAGCAACTATTTTGGTTATGTATATGTCGTGGCCAGATCGTAGAATTGATCACTTCATGATATGACCAACTAAAACTAGCCAAGTTGCTAATCTGCAATAGTTAACGCTTGTAGAAAGCTTCAAATGTACGGGAATGACGTCGTCTTAACGCTCAGTCACGTTGTCAGAACAAAAGAACTGGCGGCAAGGTCAACTCGAAGCGTTCGGCGCAAGCGAAACGTTTGTAACTTGGCTAGGGGGGCAGATCGTTTAAATGTTAACACTTGATGATATGTCAATCGTCGTTTTGCCATAACATTAATGTAGGATTTTTATGACAATAAAAGGTCTGAAGTAACAGAAGGCCAAACGAGGATTCATCTCTCTCTTCTTAATGTCCTATGTACCCTAGATGGGCAGAGGGCGTCCACAGTAATCCTCCATCGCGAACAGTCCTGAGCCTCACGCTTCACCTCGCTCCACGTCATTCCGATACTCGCTGCTTCCGCCAACACGGTGCGACGCCAGGTCTGACGAGGACGGCCACGCTTTCTTTTTCGTTGCGGATTCCAGTCCAACGCTTGCTTGGGTATGTGATCGGAATTCCTTCGGAGCGTGTGGCCAATCCATCTCCACTTGCGACGCTTGATCTGGCGGTCGATCGGGCTCTCGTGGCATTTTTCCAGCAGCTCTACGTTGGATATTGTCTCGGGCCAGTAAATTCCGAGGATGCGACGCAGACAGCGGTTGACGAAAACTTGGATTTGGCGCGAGATGTCCTTTGTGACCTTCCACGACAAACGAGGATTGGCATATCATCAAAGTCAGCGTTTAAAACGATCTGGCCAGTTTTAGTTAGCCATTTCAAGAAGTGGTTAATTTTTATGATCTGCCTCCGACATATCCACTAAATTGACAAATTCAGCACCCCTAGCCAAGTTGATATCTGCAATCGTTAACGCAACAAACACAGAACAAAGGAATAGAAAATTCGTAGCCAAATTCACATCGTTCAAAATGATAGAATGAATTTCTACAACGTTTAACGCTACATCCTTTGATAAACAAACGCTACATTGTAGAACGAGCGGCCGACTCAGGTGCGTCAACATGGATACCTACTTATCGTTTTCTACAATTGCTGACACCGAAGCGTTACCGAATGGACAACGGAATTCGACACAATATACGGTTGTAACTTGGCTAGGGAGGCTGATTCTTTGGGGGCACATCATGACCACTTTACATCGTTCTATTTTTCAAAGCACGAGCGCCAATAAAGGTTCGCCACCAACGGGCTTGAGAGATGATAAAGCTGTTAATTGAATGGGGAATTAAGATAGTTGGCTGAGACATGGACACTAAGAACTAACCGCAAGCACCCCCTGGCGGCTTTTCAACACAACTGCAGTTTGGCGCGCTTTCTAATGTCGCGGTAAGCGGTTACAGTAGGAACAATAGTAGCAAAGACTACACTGCGCACATGGTTGCCACGTACGCCGGTCCTGACGCGTCTTCATACATTTTACTTGAAAACTGGGCTTGTAAAGCAACACTAGATACACGCCACGCGACGTCGTTCTACATACAAATCAGCACGCTTAGCCAAGTTGTTATTCTGCAATCGTTAACGCTGTCGAAAAGTGATGAAACGTATGGGAATGACTTCATCTCAACGTAAACTCGCGTGGTCAGAACAAACGAATAGACAATTCGTAGCCAAGTTCACATCGTTCAAAATCGTTTCTACAATGTTTAACGCTACATCCTTTGTTATACAAACGCTACATTGTAGAACGAGCGGCCGACTCAGGCGCGTTAACATGGCTACCAACTTATCGTTTTCTACAATTGCTGTCACCGAGGCGTTACCGATTAGAGAACGGAATCCGACACAAACTGGTTGTAACTTGGCTAGGGGGGCAGGCGTGGTCCACGTATGCATCGGTATAATGTAGTTCTAGCTTAATCCTTCGAGTTAGACGGTTTGGAATACTGTGCTCGTCTCTTATTATTTTTATTTTCAATTATCGCCATTAGATATCGGTCCTGATTAAATACTAATCGCAAATGGAGTCAGGGCAATACAGGTTGTTGGAATAAAAGACCATTTTAGTGTACTACAAGTATATTCATAGAGAATCAAAGGCTAAGTTGTAACCTACGGCTAAAAGCTGAAGTATTTATGAAGTGTCACAAGATTGTAATACAGCTGTGCTGAGGTGCCTCTTCGTCACAGAGTGCTAGAATAGTGAGTGCTGTGGTTGGTTGTACAGATTTACAGTTGGTATAGCTCGTAAATGCTTGGGGTAGTTTTCAATTCCAATTTGGGAAAATTGTTTGCGAACAAGTCTTGTGTCTCGTCTCCTATCGGAAAATTACGGACTTCCAAACAAACTTTCATACTTCACTTGTCTCAACTTACAACATTCGAGAACGACCCTAGAATGTAACTTGGAACGAAAGTGAAAGAAACAACAAAATAATAATTAATTACATAAAGTGTTTAAAAAAAATTATAATTTTTTTTGGTGCATAATATATGATGGAATATAGTGAGAGTATTTTTTTGCGTAAGTATTTGATTTGACAAATGTCAAAATGAGCCTTTTATTTTTTGACAACTTTAGGATCCGATTTTTCAAAAATCTTTTTACATTTTTGTAAATAAACGTTTGTAAACTTAACGTGTTTTAATGTGCAGTCTGTCAGTGAATTTATATAAGATTTTTATCGAGTAGAAGATATGCGTTCAATGAAAGATCTCAGTTTATCATGTTGCTCTTTAAAAGACTTTTGAAAGACTGGATTCTGATGCAACTTTTAGTAAATTAATGTTATTAAGATTTCGTTTTTATTTTTAGAGATTGCATGTCAATGAATCACTTACTATATTAAGTAGTGTATTAAACATATATGGAACTTCTTCCCCAAATTGAATTTTACCAACTTATATTAAGTCAGTAAAAAACCATTCAAAATATTTTCCTCAAGCAATTACCAGCCATACTCAATCGTTTGAGTAGGTAAATAAAACCATTTTTACCTGCCCAGTCACATTTTCAGTATGACAAATTAACCTATTGTAAAACATGACCACTAGTGGACTACTGTCACCTGGATTAATAACAACGCTAAGATAATGTACAAGAAATTATAGAAATAACTCTAGATCTTAATTTAAAGTATGTATACAGAATTGTAGATATATAAATAAATGTTTCAGTATTTTTTTATGATTAAACATATCAATGGCAAATAGCGAACATATTATTGATATCTGATTATTGTTGTATAAAAATTGAAAAATACTAATATTTTCACCATTTGAATCTTGCATAAACTGCGTAAAAAGCCTTCTGGCATAATACCTAATTTCAACGTTTTAAAATAGGCCTCTGACTAATATAAGGGCCGTTTATATTCTTATCAATGCAAATGCAAAAGATAACTATTTTAATACAATATGTATTTATTTTGATTACTTATTATAATTATTATAGATTATAAATAATTGCTTCATTTCTATTACGCACTGGACATTCATGATCAAACTATAGCAAGAATAAGATTATATTACATGACATACAGTGTAATAATTTGACAATCATTTGGAGACAAAGTGTTGTATAATTATTAATTTGACAATTACATATTAATTAAGAAATATAAATGGACTTCAGTTAATTCGTATAAAAAAATCTGTCATTAACGAAATAGTTATTTTGATGATTTCATTTTAAAATTATGATTACTTTTAAAATGTCCAATATTACAGAAATCTAATATCATTTTTTTTTGTTATAATTATTTTGTATCTATAATGGTACTTTTTTATTTATTTATGTATTTATATTATTTTTTATGTAAAACAGTCGTTGTAATCTAAATTCGCCGTTATTACTCGGTGTTAAGGTATATTTTATATACGAATACGATATTTTATAATCAAATGCGTAGTTATTGTTAATTCGTTGTATTTTTAAAGAAAAACGAGAGGGATAGGTATTATTTTTTTAATTTTCCATCATTAAATTTTATATTGCAAATATTTTTAAATACTACAGTAGTCTTTTTTCTTTTGAAGATACTATTTTTTATAAAATAGATAGGTTAAGTTTTGTAAACAGTTTTCAAATGTTTGGAAGTCATGTATATTTTTTGCTTGATTATTTATAGATTTGTAAGTTTTAAACTAGGATTATTAATATAATATAAGTTTGATAGTAATATTAGTGATTGAAGTACTTGTTGAACGTTGTTATTACATACTGTCAGAAGATTAACTATAATTAAAAATTGGAAGCATGTGTTGGAAACGGCTGGAAACTTTAAAAATCATTTAGAAGTCAGCACATATTACTTACATAATAAGGCGGAAAATGAATGAGGCAAAAGTCGTTTTGAATATAATATTTTCTATTTCTTCGTTTATATACTAATCTGCTTTTCTACTATTGAACTTTAACTAGTCAATAAATGGATAGAATAGATCCGAGAATACTTTACATTATGAGCTAAAATGTGGTAAAAAACTACTCATAAAAAAATGAATACCTTCTATCCAAAATTCCATTCTGAAATGAGTGATCTTTGTGTAAAGGAAGCCATGTGAATACATTCCAGCAATTAAGAACAAAACCAGCCTCACAGCTTTATCAATAAAGGTCGATTATAATGCCCATGCCGAAACTGGATCGCATTCCCAAACGATTAGTGAACAGCAGACAAAGCAGCCAGAACAAATGAATTGCAATTCAGACCAGCATGATATTCACTGTCACGTCACTGCACTGTACGATCTAATCCTCAGATTTCAAGTGAATCCAATATCCCATACACCCCACTCATTCAACACACAAAGGAAAATCGTTTTCGTGGAATCTGGAGAATGTAAAAACAAGGAATTTATTCCGATATAATCCGCTTTCCCGGTTTTTTGATAGCTCGGCAAACTCCGGTCCCGCAATAAAATATTTTTACACCGATAACACTTTGTTCACTGAATTTTAAAATAGTATTTAATATTTTCTTGCATTTATTGAACAGTAAGTTATTCCTGAAACCGCAAATGATGTTGCAGTTTTAGTGAATCGGTGATTGTAAAAAAAATATAATTGGGGTTATTAGTGTCAGCCTCTCACACTGAGGGTTCCGTACATATTACGTATTTCTTTTTTATCTTGAAGATTTCTGCGAATCGCAAAAAGCATATCTTTTTTATGACCTAATAACAAATGCTTGGGCGGAGCATCGCCGTGCCCTCGTGGGGGTGATCGGCGGCGGAGACCTCTCGCGCCGGGCCTTGGTCGAGGCCATGGTCCGGAGCGAGGAGGAGTGGCAGGCGGTCGCCGACTTCTGCGAAGCAGTAATGCTCGCTAAGGAGGAGGCCGACCGCATCAGGCAACGGCGCCCTCGCCGCCGCCGGGATTCCGATCCCGATTTCCAGCCACCGTAGGCGCGGGCTTGCGGACAGTGAGCAATGGGTAGCTCGCTGTCCGGCCGTCCGGTAACTGTCCGGACCAAGCCCAAGTCGTCGACGGCGCGCGCTGTTCCCGCGCTCCTCAAGGAGTTGTCAGCAACAGCAGGGGCCCAGCCGGGTCGAAGCCTACCGGGGCCAGGGTTATCTGAAAGGGCGCTCGAGCCCCGGTATGGAGGCTTGAAGGAACGGGATGGGTTTTTTAGTCAGTAAGAGTCTGACACTATCTCCCGCTCCGCCCAAGAGCGGGGGTTGTCATAAGATGATTTTTCCCATCGAAAAAAAAAAAAAAAAAAAAAACCTAATAACAAATTTACGGTTTTCAGATTTATTCCTTACCTTGCTCTATGCCAAATTTCAGGATGCTAGGTCAACAGATAGTAACCAACTTTAGATTCCCTTGAGCGTCGAAATATACGTTTTTTGCGACATGAACGGCCGTATCTTTTTTTTTTGTTATTTCATTTAATTTTTTAATAATTTTGATGGACTGTAGACCTGAGTATATGGTTTTAATTACAACTAAGGGGCTTAAAGGAATAAGCCTATATGGGTTCCGTATTTTCCTTCTAGTTACGGAACCCTAAAAAGTGCCCAATTAAAGGGTTTTATTGTGAACCTTTTATCTGAGTCACAAACGGATGGGGACAGCGTTCGCCGGAAGCCGGACGCCGGATGTATTGTGTTTTTATTTGATTTGAAAATCCAGCTCGCGAACCTCTGCGTCTGTACAATAGAGATCCCGGCGCCAATACCCCTTTGCCAACTATTTTCCTTCTGACAATTGAATGGCTTCTGCTATATTTCATAAAATATTTCGCAAAACAAAAGTTTTTGTACTACTTTTTCACTTTAGCAACTTTTGTTCATCAATCGGCAACACTGCTATAATTAAGTAACCAATATTTACCTCGTTAGCATTCAATGATGATAGAGTTGAGCGATTCAGCCGCTCTCAATCCGTTTACCATCCAAACCAGTTTTTACTGAATTGCATCCGATATAGTAAATGAACACAATGCCAAGTCTATCATAAGTAAATTAAAGATAGATTTGTTGATTTACGTAGAAAGTATCGTTCAGAAACTTGTTAAGATTATTGTCTTTTGTGATATGCTTGGTGTTATCTTAAACAAAATACGATTTCAAACTTTCTACTATCTTTATCTTATATCATTTTGAAGTGCATTGCTCTATTCGTATTCAAGAATCTGATGAAGTTTTAAAGAAAACAGTCAATGTATTTCAAACGTTCAGATTGGATCGGTAGCCTGGTGACAAAGCTCTTTCAGATGTAGGCAGGGAATTTGAAGCTTTATAGTTTCAAGTTTTATATGGAATGTGTGTCGAGATTAGCTTGAAGCTCACTAAAAGATTTAAGTGATGAAATATTTTGAACATACGAGTACTAAGTTGAAATAGGCCTTATTTGTAACGTCGTAGAGCTAAATATTATATCTATTGTTTTGGCGTTTATTCCTGTTTATATCTAGTAAGGTTTAGAGATGAAACATAATGAACTAATCGATCTACCGATATTCCTTAATCGTTAATAAACATAACGCTAATAGTCATTAAAGTTTAAGTTTTATATAATTAGACTCGTATAGTTTATAGGTAAATATGCATTTTTTATAATATTCCTAAACTTTTCGCAAAACTGGATAAAAAGTTTATTGTAAAAATTTGCCTTACAATGTAATCTAAGAATTGTACGAATCATATTGCTTTTCTGTTTTTATATTTGTTAGTTTTTACTAAGCTATTTGAAAATATTTAATTCATAATCATTACAATGTTTACTTAACGCTAGTTTAAACGAACCTTAATAATAAATCTGATGCAGCCGACACAAATAGAGAATGCCTGGACTATTTACTATAATAACTAACTAATATTTGTATTCTATTAATATTCCAGATGATAATTTCTATTCCAATTGGGTGTACATGCATGGCTATGCAGTATAACTTGCGAAAGGCTTAGAGCACATTTAATTTTTACTGCATTATTTTTTAAATATTTTAGAATAATCTAGCAGCAGTATTGAAGCACAAATGGCACACTATTATAAATTGTGTTCTAAGCCTAAATAACGGTTTGTGTCGACTGCAGCTTAGGCCTAAAATTAGTCTTAAATGGCAGCGCCCTATTAGGGATATTGATATGGCTGCTTCACCATAAAACAAACCTAGGTGTAGCTGCGCCGGCATTTCTCGGCTTTTCGAGCGCGCATTTACAATAATTGACCAAATAAATAATTTCTTAATTAATGACTATGCTGAACATGTTTGGTTCAAAATATTTATTTGGTATTATAGTTACATTCTTTGGTGTCTCGTGGTACAATAAAAGCTTTTCAACGTCTCAGGCACAAGTCTACCTTTGGTACACCTCAGTACCAGCTAACTTACTCTTATTTTTACGTAATAAGGTTTAACTTAACTGGTTCGAGGTGTACCATATTTAGTACACTGGTGTTTGAGAGGTTAATCTTTATCAAGCATTTTTTCCGAGTTTCGCTCAATGAAATTCAATAACATCTGACGTCATGATTCATTTGTTAGATAACGTACGGGGCAGACTGGCTCTTGGGACCAGCTGGGTCTGGACTGAAAGATTGAAGTGACTTAAGTTATTGGCATTAGTTCGGACTGAAAGATTACTTGAACAAGCCAGCCTGATAGCCTAGTACGCTAACTGTATTTACATTCTACAGCTATAGTACAGTCACCAACGACAATATTTACAAACATTATTTTGCTTACAGTACTGTTACAGCTAATATTGCATTGGTGCTGATGAAAGTGGTGGTGCGACAAATGAGGTACGATGTTTTGGCAATGTATTAGATTGATATTCAGGGTGCAACAACTTCTGAGCGCTGTGAGAAATATTATGGAAGACATCACCTGACCCGTTGAGATCACTTGCAATTTTAATATAATTAGTTACTTATAACAACATAACCTCACGCTCTTTCTATCAGTCTTATTCTGAACAGTTTCCTTCTGAAACTGATGGCCTTTACAGTAATTCTGCCACGTTACAGTTTAAGTAGGAATGTTTTTTTTTTTTCAGTAAGTTAACAATAAGTTTTGTTTGTGTTTTTTCACAAAACTTGCCAGTGTTTCATTTTTGTTTTTCTGTTTTAATAACTAACTCTTTGGTATAGTTTATACCAGTTTAAGAACTTTTATGTACCTTTTTTAATATTTTCAGTAAAACATAGTATTACAAATTCAACTCAAGAAAGTTTTTCCAAGTTCAGATTATTACTGAAAGAACGAGTTTAGCGTACCATTAAATGATAGATATTTTTTTACGAAATTGACGAAAATGACCGAAATTGACATAAGTGATTGAAGATGAGTAGTTACAATATGCAAAACTATCTTACAAGTGCAATCACTACGTAATGTGACATAAAGAAGTGTTTTAAATACTAAGGGTACTGTCACATTCAATATTTTTCGTTTTGTTTTTTTTTTTTTATAATTTTTCTGTGACAATACTTAGGCCTAAAAATAGAATCAATGACTTCTACATTTATACATATTGAGCAAACATAATAATTTTTTTGTGTTATAATTTTCATCAAACATGCTTAACGTGAATATATTTCTGTTTTAATCAAGTTTTCGTTGAATCATCGTACTTTTGTCGTATTATTGTTAATTTTCGGAATATCTTGGTCATGAAGCAGAATGATAAGTCAAACAACTTTTTTATGAATGTTTGTGAATATCAAACTACTTCATTGTATTAAATATAACACATTATTATTTAACCTTACATTATACACTTAACACAGTATCAGCTTTCACTCATTGCTTATCAAAAGACACTCTGAGAACAATAAATTATGACTTTAAGAGAGAATCAACTCATCCTAATTCACGAGAACCACATTAAAAAAATATCCAACTGAATGTTTGTCATAACAAAATAATCGATTCACATGAAGTGTAAAAACTTACTTATAAATAACCTACAGATAAGCTTATACTAAAGAGACACCTATAACGAAAGACGTAGTGAAATATCAAATATTCACAATAAAATGTAACTCTATAAAAATACATCTCTTTTCTCAAATACGCGCATCCACTGCTTTATCATTCTGTGTCTTAACGAACCTGACAATCCTCAAATTAATAACACTTACGGCTAAGATGATACTTGATAATATCGTGAGAAGTGTAGGTGGGGACTTAGGACACTTCGCAACTGAGTTATGAGTTGTGAAACCATCGTTCTGTATTTGAATTCAGAATTGGAAAAAAAAATCGAACAATACGACTAAAACCTGCTGTCCATGGACGCATAACTTCATAAATGCGTATTCGTCATTAAACTCTTGGTGGTCTCCGTGGCCAGTAGGCATCAGTTTAAATTTTTATGAAATCCCGCACTTTTTACATAAAGGCTGATTTAAAATCTACTTCAAATGCACCGATAAAGTCGATGCTTGAGTTGGTGGCGATGGATTTAATTTTCTGATTTGATTGATTCAACCTCGAATTAAATTATTAAGCTCAGCAGTGCTATTTCCTTATTTATTAACTTTCAACCAACGCGATGGCAGACGTGTCGAGAATTGCTTCTATAACCGTTTTTTTTCCAAACGCTTTTACTGTACCGCAATGCAATATCATTAATTTATCCAGAAAACTAGGCCGTAAAAAGAGAAAAGACTTCGATCGACATTTCACTTTTTGGTGTATGTTCACTATTTGAAATTTTTGTTTCTGTGATACCAGTGTTTTGAAAAAACTGAATGATATTCTCGTTCATAATAATAACATAAGGTGTAAAGTTTTTTTTTTCAATTTCTTTGGGTCCACTTACTATTTCACAAATTATAATTATCGGAACACCATGGCGCGGGGTTATGCCAATGTCATATTTAATTGGATAAAAATACATATTATTGAATATAAAGGAGGATGCCGGATTTTGTATGGTCGTCCCCACCCTCCAACAGACATGAGACAAGTGTCATTCGAAGCGTCTTGTTAACTAAAGTATTTTTTTATTATTATGGCGACACATCTCTAAAGTATGGGGTTTAGTTTTATAAAGCATTAATTTTTGACCTAACCTAATCTAACTTTGAAAGCTCTGTACGATTCTGCAAAATTATTGCACAAAAGGCATTGTGTAAGACTGTCCCTAAAATGACATAACAACAACAGCAACAACAATAGGTGTCATTCAAAGTGTCTAGTTAAATAGAGTATTTTTTATTATGGCGACACATCTCAAAAGTACGGGGTCTAGGTTTTATAAATAATTTTTATTTTTACCTAACCTAACCTAGCCTAACCTAACCTGACATAACCTAAGATGTGAGCGTATATCCATTGTATGGTACATAAGTTTACTGAAACACATTGATTTTAATGCACCAGCACAAATGCTTGATCATATTGTAATAGATGACTAATAGTAAAAGTTTTTGTATGGAAAAATCAATCATTATTATCAAGAAGTTTTTTTTATCAGCTGTTTTGTCTTTTGTGGATAGGAATAAACAAACCGACATGCATTCTATGTCTGTTAGTTATATAGTTAGTTATATGTAACTTAGGTTAAGTCAGGTCAGATTAGGTTAGGTTAAACCTAAACCTCATACTTTTGAGGTAGGTCGCCTTAGAAAAAAAAATTAACTATACACTTTGAATTACACCTGTTGTTGTTGCTGTTGTGGTTGTGTCATTTTTGGAGACAGTTTTACGCAATACCCTTTGACAAATATTTTTATAGAATCGTCTAGGACATACCAAGCCACATTAAAATATGTGTGACATATTATGAGTATATTTAAGGTCTAAAACACTTGGGTTAAGTTAGGTTAGATTAAAATATAATGTATAATAAAACCTAAACCCCATACTTTTCAAGTATGTCGCCATGATAAAAGAAACTCTATTTAACTAGATGCTTCAAATTAAGCCTGTTTCAAATCTGTTGGTACCCCACCAACAGATTTAAAACAGGTGTAATTTGGGGACAGTTTTACGCAACGCCCTTTGTGAAATATTTTTGCAGAAACGTACAGAGCTCACAAAGTCGCATTCAAAAATCTGACACTACTATATTATGAGTATATTTAAGGTCCAAACCACTTGGGTTAGGTTAGGTCAAAATATAATGCTTCATAATACCTAAACCCCATACTTTAGAGATGTGTAACCATAATAAAAATACTCTGTTTAACTAGACGCTTCAAATGACACCTGTCTCAAGTCTTTTGGTGGGTGCGGACACATTCATGCAATGCCCTTTATTTGATAGGAAAATAATTTTGTTTTCCTCTACATATACGAGTACATTTCTGGGCATCAATTAGTAGCTTGCGTTTATAATGTTTCCAACGTAATAAGATTAACTGTTATTCATTCTTTGTCCGGGAAATACCTTCGTTACTGAATTCCGTGAAAAACTACTTACGATTTAAATCGCTGGGAGCAGTATAGCGAAGTTCATTTATGTAATAATAATTAGCGTGAAACGTACTTTGTGGATGTGGAAATGTTAAAATGAAAAGCCTTTTACTCGCTCTCGTTTTGTGGAGTGGCATTTGAACCTACGAGCTGTTTGTATATACAACTATCTAGTACCCTAAAACTATACACCGCTAAATTTTAATCGTTTAAATCCCGTGGAGGGTCGATCCGGTACATGAAACACTATCGATTTGTAAAGATAAAATTAAAAAATAAAGTACCTTTTTTTCAAAACTCGTATTAATTTACGCATGTACGAAATTAATTTCTTTAAGAAAACGTCATCTAAGCGAGTTCAATGACCTGTAGTTAATAGTCAGCGTTGCGTACAAACTACCTACAGATCATTAAACTCGCTCAGCTGCCGTTTTTTTAAAGAAATAAATTTCGTACATGCGTAAATTAATAAGAGTTTTGAAAAAAAAGGTACTTTATTTTTTAATTTTATCTTTACATATCGATAGTGTTTCATGTACCGGATCGACCCTCCACGGGATTAAAACGTTAAAATTGAACGGTGTATATTACTTTCATAATAATAACTACCGCGCAGTTCGAGTGGTGAAGTGGGCTTATAATATCCCGGATATTTTCTACATACATTTTAAAATTTGGAAAGCTTTTTTTTGTTTTAATTTATTGGGTTCTGTATGTGTTAATACTCTGTCAAACTACACGCCGCCGCCGTCTCTTTGCTCATACCTGTCGGACGAACAAAATTTAGTTAGATCACGCGTCTTCAATTGCTTTCACCCTTTGATTGGATTTGTTCATTAACTTCAACGTCAATTATAAAACGAACGTTGTGTATGTTTACTCAAATTTCATTGGAAATACTAACACTGTCAAAAGAGACGCCTACGCGTGAGCAAAACGAACGAGCTTCCATTTCCCACGTAACATTATTACGTATTAGAGAGATCACTTAATTTCCAATTAGGTATATCACTTGGTCATGAATTAACACTAGGTAGTTATAACAGTTAGTTCTTGTAAAAGATCGCAATAGCTATCAGATCAGGAGTACGCACGGCCGTAGTCTCATACTTGATCGCCGCGGAGGGGGATACTCGGCGCTCCAAACTTTGCAAAGAATGCCAACAAGTGACATATGAAAACTATACTACTGATACCTGGGAAACTTTTTATTTAAAACGACATCATACAATTACTTCTATTAACACAGCTGCTTTGAAGAGTTACATCAATGTAATAGATAAATAGTAAATTTTGCTTATTCGATATTCACAGTTAAGTATAATATCATGAATCCGAACAGATTGTCCATTTGAATAAACATAGGAATAACATGACTAGAGTTATAGTAACAACACTTGGTATACTTGTGGACATCGACGGCGTCACTCAGAATGGTAGCGGTGGTAGTTTTCATGTGGCACTTGTTGTCACGCGCAAGCGAGTGCTCCGGCCCGCGACAGCCCGCGCAACAGTTTGGTCCTCCCGGGCGCGCTATGCCGTGGCGCACTGCCGCCGCACGCTAGTCGTGCGCCTACTGCCACTACACTCGTTACTTTATTGCTCTCTTTGTACCACAGCTCGACGGTTTCATTAAGTCTCTACGTATCACCGTAACTACACCTAAGTCGCACACCGACCCGCGACGCGACGCTTACTTACTTATCATACTATGTAAACATTACCCTACGCTGTAACATTGCAGGCTCTTGCCATAAATTGACACGATTGCTTCCGTCATTGCCGGACTAATAATTGAAAAAATACGTTATATTTTAATTTCACTTTGCATTAATTTTATCTTCTTTTAGAATTATGGAAAGAGCCATAACGAGATTAGGTACATTATTATTGCTTATTATTCATTCGACGCCGTCGAACCTACGAGCATCTACCCTATAAAATATGTTCCTTTCAGTAATACAAAGGTGTAAAGAAGTTCATAGAGAAATAGTTCGTTGCAACGTTTGTAGGATGCGCGCGGCCGCACGTCACTCGTCCTCGTCGTCCTCGGTGTCGGAGCGCGCGCACGCCGCCTCTTGGTGCTTGTTGAGGTAGCTCTTGAGCGCGAACGACTTGCCGCAGCGCGCGCACTCGTACTTCTTGTCGCCCGAGTGCGTCTGCAGGTGTGCGCGCAGGTTGGACCGGTCGGCGAACGCCTTGCCGCACGACGCGCAGTTGTACGGCTTCTCGCCCGTGTGCGAGCGCAGGTGGCCGCGCAGCAGCCACGGCCGCGAGAACTGCTTGCCGCACACGCCGCACACGTGCCCCATCCGGTGCGTCAGCACGTGCATGGCCAGCGCCGGCATGGACACGTACGCTTTGCCGCACTCGCCGCAGCGCTTGGCCGCCACCGAGTCCAGGCTGCGGTGCGTCTGCTTGTGACGCGACAGATTCGACGACGTTGCGTATCGCTTGCCACACTCACTGCAGTCGTATTTGGTGGGTTTTTCTTTGGTGGCAGGCTGCGGCTCGCTCTCAGAAGGCTCGGGCGCCGGCGGCTCTGGCGCCGGTGGCGCGAGCGCCGGCCGCTCATGCTCTGGTTCGGGGGTCAGCTCTTTGTATTCTATGCGGTACTCAGCGGGCTGTGGCTCAGGCGGCGGCGGCGGTTGCTGGTACTCAACGTAGCTGATCTGCGTATCCACGAACTCGACGGGCTGCAGTGGCGTAACGGTCTGCACGGTGTGGTACACGGGCTCAGGTGGCTCCTCGGCCAGGATGTAGATGTTAGTCGGCTGCAACGTATATGTGTAGACGGGCACGAGCGGCGCCAGCGGCACTTGGGACTGGAGCGGCGCGGGCTCGGGCGCAAGCACGGTGAGCACGTGCGCGGGCGGCAGCGGCGGCAGGCTGTGCGCCAGCGACAGCAGCTCGTGAGCCGCCTCCGTGTCGGCCGCCGACCGCTCCGACAGCGGCACACCCAGCTCCGCATATTCGGTGTTACGGGGTTCTGCGAACGAAAATTACGTTGCAATTCCAATCCTCATTCGCCAAACTAAAACGGGACTCTATGTGCCAGTTCGAAAAGTAAAACATGGCATAGAATTTATTTTGGAATGCCCAACTATTGTCACTAAATCAAAACTGCAATTTGGCAAAACTACATTCTGGAAATTAAATTACGTGAAAGCATCAAGCAATCCAACCACCACTAAAATCTTAAATCACATAATCAGGTTTGGGAATTGAACCCTGAACCCTACGTAACAGTCGTTTTATATAGGGTTATCCAATTCCTGCTTCCCAACGTTTAATAAAAAAAAAAGTATAAACTAAATATGTTCATGTTATTTTATTTATTTTCTATCATCATTAAAATCCACAAAAACAACAGGTACTTAACACCTGTTCTGTTTAAGTTGAAATTTGTTTAAATTTATGAGCTTGTTGTAGGCAGCAAGATTGACCGCAATTTACTTGAAAACATCGATATCAATCACTGTTCCTGTATACAACCACAAAATAATTTATTAACGCTTCGAGCGAGTTTTAGAATAAAGCCAATAAAATTTATATTGTAAATTAGAAGCTAATATTTAACGCTCGAATCACGCGTCAAATAATGATAGCGGTCTAAATGACTGTGGTTCACACATAAGAACTTCGAATTGGATCACCCGATCATGAACTAAAAGAATAATAAATATCAACAGATAATAACTCATAACTATGTCAGTCATTGCACTGCAAAGTTCAACTTGTCGTAAAAAGTTTTGTTTTGAACTACTAAAAGTTTATGAAACACTGTTATAAAATGCCACGAATGGTTAGAGATGGACTGGTAACAGGTGAACAAGTTTAGCCGAATTAAAAAAAAAAGTTATAAATCACGAATGTTAGTGTCGACACGCAATATCGGATGCACGTGCATTCCGATTGATAGAGAACTGTGAAATAATTCCCGCGTCGGGAGCCCGGTGGGCCGCCCAGCGACCCGGCCCCGCCTCCCGTGCGCGCGCTTATTTAAGTGACCAGGTTATTACACAAACATTCATACAACTGCACACAACATTTAATAAAACTCCGCCCAAAACAAAACATTTTCAAACCTTTTCCTGTATTCTTTCATAACATTTAACTTAACTTTAACTCATAAACTTATAAAAACTACATGGATTTATTGGAAACTTTGTGTATTTATACATAGGTATATGTATATATGGAATTTACACATTTTTCAATTTTGTTAGCGAAAATTTTTCTTCGGGATTCGTGAAAATTAATTACCCTAATTCTCGTGAAAACCGAGGAGAAGAAACTGGAGAGAAGAAACTTTTTCCTCAGTTTTAAGTTCTAGTTTTAGTTGAAGTAACGGTTTCACAAAAAAATCAAAAATAAAAAAATTCACCCATATTATTTACTACTAGCTTCTGCCAGTGGTATCGCCCACCCGAAAGTAGGCTTCGTCGTACAAACTTTGAACTCCTTTTTCATCCGCTTAAGAGGTGAATTTTGAAAAAAGTAAGTGAGTCATTTTCTCCTTATATATTTAGGTTTAAAGAAACTTTATTCTCAATAAACATTACATGTCGCTAACTTGAGAACTATAAATATAAATTAAATACTAAGTTAGGTTCGAGAACATCCGTCATAAAACAATTAAAACCACCCGAAAACTTAACCCACCCAACGCAATTCATTTTTCGAGTAATGTCCGATTGACGATTAAATAATGACTCAGCTGGGTTTTGAATGCGTTGAATGAGAGAAGGTTTCATATATGCGTGAGGGTATTTTATTGCATAGCTGTGCTCCTTCAAAATGTAAGCATTTTTTTGTCATAGTTGGTCCTGGTTTTTGGTAGAACTAATAAATTTGCTCGACGTGTGTGTGTGTGTGTGTGTGATATTTAAAGATATAGGGTACAAACATAGTATATGATTATGAATAAAATATGTTTTTTTTTATTATTTTAAAATGGGGTACCCAAATTGGCACAGTGGTGGTGTAAGTGATAATTTTTGAATCAAGGTTTTTCTATACACAGGTTTTCTTGCTCTTTTTTACGGCTTTGAAGGATGTACTACGGAAAACAAAACAGCGTACTCGTAAATACTCGTGTCGGTAGATGTTCCGGTCTTCATACCTATTATTAATATTGTAATATGAAAATATTGTAGAAACAATATTTTTTTCAAGAGTAACCATGGAGTTTCTTGCCGGTTCTTCACCATAGGAGACGACCAATTGGAACCGTGCGCTAGCTTCTGGCGTTTTATAAGTGCCCATGTAAGCCTACGTGAAATATAGTACATTTTTATACAGTGTGAAATATAGTGCAGAAAGTTTGTCATCGCGACCGAGGCGGAATTTGCACGAGCCTTAAGCGAGGGTGTTATGGAGCTGAAGGCTGCAGTGACTAATATTCACGTGTATCGAACGACTATTTTCAATACACTTATGAAGAAATGAATAAACGGGGGTCGACCTGCATCTCGTAGGGGTCGAGGCACGCCCAGCATGTACCATAAATGTAATAAAATTGTGGTGGGGAGAGCACGCGCTCTTTTCTGCACTGGTGCGGAAAACAGTCTATTGCGTGCCTAAAAGCGAATATGAGCGGGTTATCGAGTAAGTGTATTGAAAAATAATTTTGAGTTAGAGTTAATAAATAATGTCAAGGCGAGCACAAATGGGTTAAGCTCGTAGTTATCGCCAACCCTCTTGCTTATACAATAGAATGTTTTTCTTTGAGACCTAAAGTTTTAAAACTTCAGTTACGTAGTTGGCAAGAATATATTATTGTTCTTTAAGTATTATAATTAACTACCTTTTTACGTAAAGCATTAAAGTTCGTTTGTTTACTCAAACCAGGTCCTGATGGGCTTCCCCCTATTCTACTTGCTAGATGTTCTACGTCTTTCTCCAGACCTTTAACTCTTCTATTTAACCGCTCTCTTAAATCTGGTTGTTTCCCGTCCGAGTGGAAGAAATCTAAAATAGTGGGATGTTTTTAAAAACGCTAGTAAGGATGACATAAAAAACTACAGACCAATTTCGATCATATCAATTATTCCTAAGGTTTTCGAGCTTTGGTATATCCTTGTCTGTATAACCACTTACAAAATCACATAGCAGGCAACCAGCACGGTTTCATGAGGGGTAGATCAACACACTCCAACTTGGTAGCTTTTTCTGAGAATGTTATCGATTTTGTGGACCAACGGATTCAGGTTGACGCAGTTTACACTGATTTCAGTAAAGCGTTCGACAAAGTGGACCACCAACTTTTATTGCAAAAACTTGAGAATTACGGAATCTATGGTCCACTACTGAAATGGTTTTATTCTTACCTTAGGGATCGTGTATCATTTGTTGTTTTGAATGGGATGAGATCTGATGACTTCTGTGTGACCTCTGGGGTGCCACAAGGCTCCCACCTGGGACCATTGTCGTTCAATGTTTTCATTAATAGCATAATAGATTGTTTTCAGCATGCTCAATCTTATTTAGTCTATAGAAGACTCGCATCTGCTACAGGCTGACTTGGATAGACTGGTAGAGTGGTGCAACAACAATAGGATGAGCCTAAATTTTGACAAATGTGTGCATATCCAATTTTGTCGAAATAAGAAAGCTCATAACACCAAATATACTATCTCAGGTAAAATGCTTAGGGAAGTTGATAGTATCCGGGACCTGGGAGTAGTAATGGATGGTAAATTGAGTTACAGTGCTCATTTAGACAAAATAATAGCTAATGCTAACAAAATGCTAGGCTTTGTATTAAGGACCTCCAAGCCATTTAACAACCCAAAAACCAAAATTATTCTATATGAGACGCTGGTCCGTAGCAATTTAGAATACTGCTCACAGGTATGGTCACCTTATTACAATATTCATAATCAGCGTATTGAGCGGGTCCAAAGAAGACTTTTGTGTCATTTAGCCTTTCGGGACAAAACCGCGAATAAACTGCGATCTTATAAAGACCGTATGGTGTACTATAAGTTTCAAAGCCTCACCAATCGTAGAAAAGTGATGTCTTCCAAGTCAAATACTGACCTACTGTCAAGTGTGACCATTAATGTCCCTATT
The DNA here is from genome assembly GCA_910589285.2 of Mythimna ferrago. Lineage (NCBI taxonomy): Eukaryota > Metazoa > Arthropoda > Insecta > Lepidoptera > Noctuidae > Mythimna > Mythimna ferrago. The sequence continues at coordinate 29,225,274 of OU342673.1, read as the reverse complement.
CGATTACCACGATCCCATACGTACAACTTATTCAAACAAGTTCCGTGTAAAACGAACCTGGGTGACAACTCTCCTCTTGTACGGGCTACCAAACTGTACAACGCTATATGCCGCAAAGCTGACATAGACATAAATCACGACACTCTGAACTCATTTAAAAGAAAATTGTATAAATACTTTCAGGCGGAATACCTTTGATTTATCACTCCAACAATATAATTGATTATTACTCTCATTTTATTTTATTTAAGTAATAGTGTTTTGATTTAAGTAGTCTAAGTAAGTTTTAATTAACTTACTTGGATTGCTTAAATCAAATATGATTATCAAGGATTTTAATTTTGTAATCTATTTCAGGACATTTTATTTTATTTTATTTTTATTTTTATTTTTATTTTTATTTTTATTTTTATTTTTATTTTTATTTTTATTTTTATTTTTATTTTTATTTTTATTTTTATTTTTATTTTTATTTTTATTTTTATTTTTATTTTTATTTTATTTTATTTTATTTTAATTTAATTTATCCGTAATGTATTAATTCCAATTCTATTATAATTAGTTTGACATAAGTATTGTACTTAATCAAGTTTAATTTTGACATTACTTTTATTATATAATATTTTCATAATTATTTAAAGCCATGCTCACTCATTTATGCTTAAGCTGTGGTTGCCTATAATTAAGTGTTCATTATAGGACCAGGTTACTTGTACCAATTTCTATTTCTTAAGTTTTTTTTATTTTGTAACACTCGTTGGTGATCCTTAAATAAATAAATAAATAAACAAACATTTGAAGGTCATGGTGAAGTTTTCATTACTAGAATTAATATATTTAGGTATCTAGTATTTTAATTTTAGTTCAAATGCATAATCATACACGCGTTTTCGATTTTATACTAGATCTGCTATTTTTTTTTTTTTTAAATCTTTGCCCTTACAATGAATTAAATACCTACTCCTGTGTAGTTAGTTGGTGCGCCTACAAACTTGTACACTCACTTACACAAGACACCCACGCCCGCAACAACTGTTATTGTCTGTGCGATAAAAGAACCGTCGTGGCGTAAAGTGAAAACAACATTAAAGATTTTAAGTAGCAACCCAATCCAGCCATCCGTCAAATGCCAAACGTCATTATAATATTGACACCGGTTTGTTTATTATGTTATTTTATTGTGATTTTAATTGAAATCTTCAGAAATGTGATAAAAAATGTCACTGAGCTGCAAGGGAAAAAATATTTAATATATTACAGTTTTGCCAAAGATAATAAATGGCAAATCACACCATTATTGATCAAAACAAAGTCACGAACTTGTGAAACATTGGTATGCTGTTTTTTTGGTACGTAACACTTTTATTTTAATGTTTTTAGACTTCCTAGGTAAACTCCTGTCCCTGCTATCTCCAAATATATATAAATTAAACGGAAATTCATTTAAACATGACGATATTTATTTATTTTGTTTTGGTCAATATTTTCTATGGCTAGTATAAAGAGTATTGATACTTTAAATTTATAATGCATTTCGACTAACTTAGAATATTTCTTTTCAGGCTTGAGTACGGATACAGTAACTAAAATAAAAAAGGGCAAGTGCGAGTCGGACTCGCGCACTAAGGATTCTGTATAAATTTACCTATGAAATCAATTCCCGAACTGAGTTACGAAGATTTTTCCGAATTACAAAGAATTTTTTTTTTGTGGCGTATCTACAAATTTACAATTTTCAGATTTTTCCCTGTACTTGTCCTATGAGACCTTGATTTATGCCAAATTTCAGGATTTTAGGTCAACGGGATTCACCATATGAACTTTGATTCCCTTGAGTATCGAAATATACGTTTTTTTGCGACATAAACAGCCGTATTTTTTTTTTAACTCATAAGTCTGAAGTTTTCACATTATGAGCGTATGGTTTTAATATTAACTCGGTACCTCCAAGCGTTCTCGAGTTTAAGGGTCTTAACAGATAAAGAGACGGACAACCAAATGATCCCAAAGATCTTATATACGAGATGGTCCCTTACAGGCTAAATAGATTTCTTACGAAGCAACATTACAAATTCTGAAGTGTACTTTATTTCATAGTCATTAAGTTCATATTTTTCATTGATTAGCAAAAAGGAAAAATGTACTGAGGAAGACAACGAGAAAGTGGTCGTGACATCGTGTGTTCCATTTTTACCTTTATATTTAACTAGGGTAAACATAAACTTGCTGTTAGCTACAATATTCCTGTCAGTGATAATAGACCGATCCCAGTCAAAGTGATAGAACCATTTTCGTTGGAACTGGGTAAGTGGTCGTTGGTGGAACCTACCTAGATAGGCAGTAGGTACAGCAGTTTCTTCACGCTATTTTCCTTTACCGGTTCGTGTTTGCATTTAAATGTTCATCATCATTACAATCGAAAGACGTCCACTGTTCGACATAGGCCTCCCCCAGGTGTTTCATCACGTGGGCAAGTTCAATAAATAGGCTACTAATATTATAAATGCGAAAGTTTGTGAAGATGGATGGAGGTAGTCGTATGTACCTATGGATGTGTCGCGCAAAAACTACAAGACAGATGAACTTAATCATAAACATTGCAATAATATAGCACATAAGCTATAACTTTGCAGTTTCATTAGGTGAGCAAATTCAGCCAATAAGATAATTTTTATTATAGGGTGAAGCCGCTGGAAGAAGCTAGTCTAACATAGTTTCAAAATATCAAGATTTAACAGTCGCAGTATAATGACGTCACAATGTTGCTTACATAACAAAAACGATATTTATCTACAGCAGCGCCCTCAAATCCCACGATGGTTTACTTTCCGCACAGACTCTAGTAGGCCACACAAATATTTATTTAGTGTGGGAGTCGAATATTTATTTTATTTTGATTAATTTTAAGAAAACTTACAGTTAATATATTGACGCAGGTGATCTGGGGCCCAATTCTGCTATTTTTATAAATTCGTCATTCCAAAACGATTCCATTGTCATTTTGCTAAAAGTTCGTAATCTGCTAATTCTTAATGGTCAACCACTGATCGTGACTGACGTGACGAGATTGAGTGGATGAGATGGAGTGAGAGGTTTGGTTTGAAAGTTGCCTTCGCATTTGACGAAAAACTCTATCCTCCGGGCGCAATTATTAGATTAGGGAAGAAAATGAAGTTGCTTGGAGCTATATCTGGTGAGTAAGGCGGATGATCAAGCAGTTCTAACAGCAATTCGTAGATTTTCGCCGTGTCCACCGCTGAGGTGTGCGACGGCGCGTTGTTTTGGTGAAAAAGGATTGTCTTTTTCTGCATCTCACATCAACTTACTCAAATGACTGTCAAAAAGAAACTTCGCGTCCAAAATGGCTGAAATAGATATGCACAACTATATTTACTGACAAGTACTGCTATCTTTACATTGAGGTCGGCAACTTTTCAGACCACCAACGTAGAATAAACTTATTTTTTAAATTTAAAGTAACATTTATCTTTCATAATGTTGCCTTAAAGAAAAGCAGTAGGGGTTTCCCAAGAAGTATTCCCAAGAAGGTCGGCTAATCGGATTCCTTATATATTTTAATTAACTTACGCTTGGTCTGGAAAAGTCGGAGAAATCTTGAACAATTGAGCGTAATTGGAAGTGGGTTAGAACTGATCCCTCCGAGAATGTTCTCTTGCAATGTGAGCAATGAATTAGGAACTTGATTGACTAGTACTGCAATACTTTATAACAGTAGACTTTTATTATTTATTTTCATCTAAAAGTAAAGTAACATGGATCAGAGTGGCCCGAGAAAGATTACCGTGGAAACGACTGGAGGAGGCTTTTACCGCTATCTAGTGGCACTTGTATAGACCAAATATATAATTATTATGTATTAAAAATCAAGTTGTAAAAAAATTAAATTACAGGAACGACACTAAGAATAATTAAAGATACTCTAAACTTCATTAGTCAAGAAAGAAAAACAAATCATTAAGTCATTAATCAACCGTCTTTCTTTCTTAAAAAAACAAAAAGAAATTTAAGCGAATTGTATTTCGCACATTTTTTTACATCGTAAATGGCAAGGCTTTTCCTGTATTAAAAATAACAATATTTCTAATATTCTCGACGTAGGAACCTAGATAAATATTGTCTATAACCGAATATCATCATAATATGTTGGAAATATGCTCCAACTGCAAATGAGCCTGGTATTACATTTGTATGGAAATTCATCCGTCGCCGGCCTCTTAACTGTATAGCTTTTCTATATAAATTCACAAAAGCTTCGTCATCATCGTCGAAAATACTCCCTATATCTATACTACTTGTCAGAAGAAAACCTAAAATGTTCTAAACAAAATTCTAAAATTCTAATCATTCGGGGTATGTAAAAAACGATCATCATCTAGATTTTCCAAAAGTACTAAATTAATTAGTAGGGGCTTGTGATATCGAAAGGAGTTCGCAAGAGTTGTTTTTATTTTATATAAATAACAGACTGGCGTTTAAAATATGCTTGTACTTTTAATAATAATTATTTAAGGCATCTTCAGTAGATTTTCCGATCAGGTAAATCTAGGAGGATATTTAAATCTGCTTGTGATTATGAGGGTGGGCGCTGATGCCTATAACTACAAGATATTAAGTTATCTTAGCTTAGGTATTAGCTGTAACGCTTAAATATCACAATTAATATACCTTGTGACCTAATTGACTGTAATTTGGAAATTTGTTAACTGGAAGGTACAAATAAACTATTTTTTTTTAATGATTTTGCATTTCTAGAATAGATTTCAAAATTTGTAGAAAAAAGAAGTGTGTTGTTTTTTCAGTATTGAAGTGACTTTTATAGTGAAATGTTTACGTTACGAGCTGAAAAATATAGACGAGTGTTTTCTTATAAAATAGATCTCAAAACGAAGCCCACCGGAGCATAGCTTCGAGAACATTATCTCAAAATCCATCGCGCACATATCAGAAACAGGAAATACCTACTCGTATGATAGTAAAGGTCGCTGGAGAATAATGTCAGATTATTTTCAGGCAGGAAATATTATATTAATACTCGTATAACTGCGACAGGATATCTAAATACGCGTGATATGTTAGCAGATTTAGCAGATCATTTTCTAATTTCGTTGTTGTATTTATCAAAAGGAAAACTGTTGCTTATTTTTGCCACAGTCGAATACATTTTATTCAGTAGAATCGTAGCTGCTATAAATATACAAAATCATAAGTGAATCTTAAAAAAAAACCTTTATTTCCACTTATCGTTTGGGCATGTCTATACTATACACCCCTATTTATAAGTACAAAAAAATGGGGTTCTTTCTGTACCCATAACTAATCATATTTTTGGAGTCAAAAGTTAAAAAAAAAACGAAATCCCAATATTGTTCACGTAAAGTCATAATTGGTAAACTCATAATTAAATCAATTTCATTACAATTGCTAATAGAGAATACGACGTGCTGTGTTTTCCATTTTGATTCATTCATAATCAATAGTCTAGACTACAGGTTATGATTGTACACAGTATTTCCATAAATTGAGTGACATTTTGAGATACAAACTAACGCTAATAACGCTTTATGAATATTATTTATTGAGACTTTACTTAAATAATAACAAGACATTTTATAATAAGCCCTTTAAATATTTCTATCTACAAAATAAAAATTAGAGATTAAGCATTGCCATACAACGTGGCGTCCAGTCGACAGCGATTCTGAGGAATTTTTGACGCCATATTTTATGCAAGGGTATGTTTTTTGCGTCGGCCTTTTTTTGTGGCGGCGTTTTTTATAATATTGATAATGGCATACGTCGCCGCATGCCATTTGCGTATTTAATCCTTCTTCGTCAGAGTCCATTAAGATACTGCACGCATGGCCACAAGGTGTCGCGCGCTTCAGCTTTTTTTTTTGTGGCCGCTTCTAGCTTTTTTTTGTGGCGGCTTTTTTTTTGAGGCCCGTGGACACGTAAAGCATTCCTTATTTTAAAAAGTTAAAAATATTACCTCTACCGGCTTTATACGTATTAGAAATTGCATTACTTGTAAAAATAATTATTCAAGAAACTGTGTACAGTAAACAAAATACTCATGCGTGCTCAATATAATTAATTAATGATTTATGTCTTGTGAAATGTAAAACCACAAAAAAAAACTTAATGTCAAAAAATTGAAAACTAAATAAATTGTTTATAAAAAAAAGTATAGTCAAATTATAGATACTTTAAAAATATTTCAAAACACTTGTATGTGAAACCCAAAAAAACTCATCGCTATCAAAAGTGGACAAAGAAACAGAAGATTCGGCACAGATAGTTTATCATAATTACTGATTGACGCTATAAAATCAACTTTGAAGAAGAAGTCGAAGTACGCAAAATTCAGACAAAGACAAATGAAGATAGTTTTATCTTGTTTAGATAAATAATACAGGGATTTTTTAAGACTAATGGTTATCTAAAGTTTACGTTAGTAAAGGATTTTTAAGTTACATTTGGTTTTATACAGAGATTTTTAAAACAGTGGCTTTTATATACATTAGATTTTCATACAAAAATATTAAATAAAAATCGTTCTAAATATTACGAAGTCTACGCGAGGTAAGCGATAGTACAATAGCGGAGGGATCGGGCGGCGGGGGTGCTTGATGCGCTTACGTCTTATCATACAGACGTAGGTAGGTATAGCAAAATACAGAGTTGAAATGTGATAGATAGAACAACGAAATCTTGAAGGTTTATTTTTGGTAAAAATTATATTATGTTTTGTAAAAAGTCATAGAACAAAAATTGTTGTTTATGATGTTAGTAGTACAGACCTACAAGGTTATTAGTGTTTTTCAAATAACCCAGTATATTTATGAACTGGTATTTTTGTTACATTTACCCTCATGTTTTGGATATAGTCGTGTTTGACTGGCATATTTAAATCAGGTATGATGAAAATCAAGCATTGGACACACTATAGCTTATACAAGGTGTCGTTTTGAAGCTGCAAAATATTTCAGGAGGTAATTATGTTAGTGATTCTCGACCCGAATCAATAATAAAATAAGTAGGTAATTTTTTTTTTTTTATAACCGCGCTTTTTTTCACACACACAAACACGGAACAATAAAGGTCGTTTTCACACACACTAACTCGCAACGATAGTTTCATAAATAATGTATCATCCAATCATCATCACGCACGCCACACCCTAGCCACGCCCCCGCGGCCATCGATCAATCGATTTAGTTTAGAGTAATTAAAAATTAAATAACAAGTATTACTGATTATTGACCAGGTATCGTTTTTTTATATGACTATTTATGAGTTTTACTACAACCTCCTGAAATATTGTGCAGTTTTAAAACTGCACCTTGTATAATTATTATTTATATTGGTCATGTCACTCATGTATTTTCAGTCACACTAATATTATACTGACTGGCCTGTTGGTCTAGTGATGAATGGCCCTGACTGCTAAACCGGAGGTCGTGGGTTTGATTCCCACCCATGTGTGTGTGATGAGCATACAATCATTTGTGCTGTGTCTGGGTGTAATTTATCTATAATATGTATTTAATTGTGTGTGTTGTATTTTTTAGAAATATATAATTACGTCTATTAGTTATTTACTGCTAATAACACAAGCTTTGCTTAGCTTGGGACTAGACGGCGTTGTGTGATAGTTGTGGAATTTTATTTATTACTAGCTGTGCCCGCGACTTCGTTCTTGTGGACTAAAGGATTTTGAATTTATTTTTTCTAAAATAACAGTAGCTTATGTTACTCCTTATTACATCAGCTACATGCCAAAAAAGTCCCGTCAAAATCGGTCCAGCCATTTCAGAGATTAGCCCGGACAAACAGACAGACAGACAAAAATTGTAAAAAATGTTATTTTGGTATATGTACCGTATATACTTATATTCATAAGCATGTAGTAAAAAGCAGTTATTTCAATATTACAAACCGACACTCCAATTTTAGATGTATAGATTATAAAAGTGAAAGTTTTCTGAGAGTGTGTGTATGTTTGTTACTTCTTAACGCTCGAACAGCTGGCCAAAATAGGATGAATTTTAGCACACAGGTAGATTATGTCTTGAATAGTACATAGGACAGATTTTTATTCTTGTGTTGTTCGAAATGACACAAATAGTAGTATGAAAATTTTGAACTCCATTCGCATACAGATTATTAAAATAAGCGAAAACACAAATTCTTTAAAATACGAAGGCAAAACAAATGAAACTCGGCGATTATTTAAAATACAGAACTTATGTTCGTAAGTTTACTGCGCTTCGTAGGCAAAGCCATGTAAGATGAATGTAAAAGAAAAACACAAACTGTTTGTTTCTTCGAAGATGGCAAAAAGTTGAAGAACGTCTCGAGAAGATTGTAAGTACTTGACAAACGGAAATTTTCTAACTATGAGTACCTATTATATTGAATATTAAGTATCGATAAGACGTCAAACGATATTTTCCAGAAAGAATCGCAGCCGACTTCTGCGTCAGCACAAATCTTCTTTTCTATGTAACTATTACATTGTACGTGTTTTAGATATAAGTTTTTCTTTGTTATGTCGTGTTGTGTTGTGTTGTCTTCGACTTACGAGTTGTAGGTCGCGGGTTCGAACCCAGCCAGGCGCTTTACTTTGTGTAATTTATATCATGACCACTACTCTCAAAACGGTGAGGGAAAACATCGTGAGGAAACCGGCATCCTAGATCCAAAATTTCGACGACATGTGACATTCACCAACCCGCACTGCAGCACTGGGCCCGCATAGTGGATTACGGCCCATTCCCTCTCCTAGAGAGGAGGCCTGAGACCCAGCAGTGGCGCGAGCTTGCGGACAGTGAGCTTGGGTAGCTCGCTGTCCGACCGTCCGGTAACTGTCCGGATCAAGCCCAAGTCGTCGACGGCACGGCGCGCCTCAAAGAGTTGTCGGCAACAGCAGGGGCCCAGCTGGGTCGAAGCCTACCGGGGCCAGGATTAGTTTCGAAAGACAACTCGAGCCCCGGTATGAAGGCTTGAAGGAACGGGGTGGGTTTTTAGTCAGTAAGAGTCTGACACTATCTCCCGCTCCGCCCAAAAGCGGGGGTTGTCATTGGTGATTATACCACCAAAAAAAAAGACCCAGCAGTGGGAACATTAAAAAGTCTAATGGTGATGAAGCAAGCAAGTACCAATTTGTGCGTGTTTATTGTTCATGGAAATGGAAATGAGAATTTTATTTTTGACTAGCTTCTGCCAGCGGCTTCGCCTGCGTGATTGTCGGTTTCTCCATACAAACTTTGGACCCAAGTTTCATCCCCTTAGAATGTCAACACACTGTAAGGAACCTACCTGCCAAATTTAAAGTTTGTGAGTGTTATAGCTTCTAAGATTTCATGATTAATCAGTGAGTGGTATTTCGCTTTTATATAGGTACTCGTATATAGAAGATTTCCCTTTAACATAAAGACGACAATACGTCACATGTTTGTAACCTGAGCAAAAGCGTACATGTAATTTGCTTGCTATTATGCTAAAACACGTGTGGCATGCGAGCTATTCACATTATCACATATTTTTATGTAAGTTACAGGTATGAGTATTTAAGAAAACACTATAAATATGGCCTTTTAAATGTTGGAGAACGTAAGGAAGACCTGGAATGAAATGAAACGCGAAACTCAAGAACGAACAGGACGGCAGCGCACTGTGGACGCCCTGTGCCACATCCAGGGGACACAGGAATTTGCAACACTGTTGTTCTGATCACCGTTAAATGGAAAACGATAATCTACAGTAGGCACAACGGATCTTGAGCGGTTGCGCAGAAGTCAAATATTCGGTCTCTTTGGTGGTGCAAAGTGAGACGCTGGTTCGGGGAGTGTCAGCGATTGGCTCGCTGTGCCATCGCGCCATAGACGTCACTCCTCTTTCGTTCCCAGCGTTGCTGCATGTATCTAACAACGAAGACGATTGGCTCGCCAATGTATGGAATGCGCAAAGCGATCCGTTGTGCCTACTGTACTACTGAATAAAAATCTAAAATTCATTCATTCATTGATAGAGAACGCACAGCCGGTTGCCGTTTGCCGTTAAACGCAAACTTGTTAACTCTCTATCAACAAGTATGGATAAAAGTTCCAAAAAACTATGTGCAGGAGCAAAATAACCCCTCAGTCTCCTAAATGGTCGGGTAATCATGTTTGCGGACAACCACACAACATAACAAGCTTATAACTTTGTGAATTTTCATGATACGGTGATGAAATGTACACAGATTCTTTACATAATAAAAATACTAGACACGTGTTTTGAGTTTCTTATGTACTAAAACTAATGTTGTATAACAATAAGACTGTAACTAACAATCATGATTTAAAAGAGTGTCCATGGAGTTTCTTGCACGTTCTTCTCCATAGAGATCTACGCTTTGGAACGTGTAATTTAGTTTCACTTTTCTTGGACTGACCTGCACTTTTGAATAGTCAAATATTCAAAAGTGCCTGTAATTGGTCTATTTGAAATAAACGTTTCTGAATTAATAAGTGACGTTTTTTCAGTTGAGAAATCATCAAATTAATTTCTCCCGCTCTAACGTGGAGCGAGAGTCAGACTTCTACTGACTAATATCCACCTGCGTCCGTCAGTTGCCCCTTGCATTGCAGAGCCACGGAAACTCTTTTAAAAGTTCAAGCAGTCCAACTACTAAATAGACTTTAATCTATATGGTTTGCCGTCCAGGCAATACCTTATCTATGATATAAAATCAATGCCACTTTTCGTTGTAATTTTATAACTTAAGAACGGGCTCACCTGTCCAAACCAAATGTTTAGGCTTTGTTCGGACTATTTAGTAGATGGTTTATGTGAAGTTTGGTAGGGTAGAGTAGGGTATAGTAGGGTAGAGTAGGGTATAGTAGGGTGGAGTAGGGAAGAGCGGGAGCGAAACCGCGCGGGCAAAAGCTAGTTATTATATACTTTATTGTTCACCATTACACATACAAAAGGAAACTAAAACACATACACACAATTTGCGGCCTTATCGCATTCCGTGATCCCTTCCAGGCAACCTGGACTGTACAGTGATTGCTTGGACAAGAAATGAGGCTATCATAGGTGTGACAAAACAAGTATTAAAAATATATATTATAATAAATATGTACATATGCTGTATAATAGATACATATAAACATAAATAATTATTGAAAACTTTAGACAGAAATATAAATAACGAATATCGATATTCACAGCGACAGATAATGTTCCCTAACGAGTCTTTAAATAAAACATTTTACAAAAAAAAATACAACCGACTTCAATGTAAAAAAAAAACACTGAAAAATACACAATAATTTTAATTCCGGAAGTCGGTGTTGAATAACGAAGAGACAAAACTATTATAGAAACACCGTCGGTAGTTCTTTTTTTTTGTAAAAAAAAATTATTTTACACTTTTCAGTTGTGGTACCCCTTTTCATTGTTGTGGTTCGATTATAACCTCAAAATCTGATACATTTTTTGAAATATATCTATTTTGAAAGCTAGTCCGCTATAAAAATAAAATCTAATATGAGTTTATTAATATTAGAGAATACGGTACATAATTTTCCGATGCTCTCGACTCCAGGGCGAAGAATGTATGGAGGCCGAGCAATGTCTTTTATTATGTTGGATTGCGCGTGGGGTGAAATTAATTTTAATTGAAGTATTATTATTGTCTAGTTCTGTCAGTGGCGCAAAAATAGAAATCTTATTTTATTTTATTTTATTTGGGTTGCTTACAGCTAGAAACACGAAATATATAACGATAAGGTAGATCACGGTGAGCCATTTACAAGCCTCCACATATAATATGGGAGTATTGTTGAAAGTTACAGTTATAAAAGTATAATTGAAATTTACATAGTTTGGTAGGTAAGTAATAGGCAAAGATAATATAGAAGACAATTATAAGTATGAACATACTCCCGGATAAAAAGTATCCTCTGTGCCAATGGCGAAGGGTGAATATTTGCAGAAGGGAAGCTGAAGCCTGCTCCATAGAGCGAATTTTTTTTTCTTTTATTTACTGATAAGTGATGGCGATCATCCTACGGGCTCAAAAAAAAGTATTTAGAATTCTGGCTAATGCATCGTGGTATAATACAAATGCTGAGGTTCAACAGGACTTGGAGGTCCTCACTGTGTGTGAGGAAATAAAAGCCAGGGAAAGCGTCTACCTGGAGCGACTGAGACATCCATCCTCTGGCACGTGACTTAATTACTGATAGGCTTGCGTTTGACCACTATCTCAACTGATGGTAAACGATGATGTGGTCGACGATGGAGCACGCTTGTCTAGAAGTAAACTATTTACTCTTGACTTTAACCTAGCTATGTGTGTAAACCTACTGTTCCCCTAAACATATGTTTTGACACCGAGTTATCGCTACTCACATACCGCTGTTAATCCGGCAATGGTTTATGTTGGCATGTTAGTACGTAATGCTGGGATTATGTTGTTGTGTCGTATCGTGGCGCCGCCGTGACGTGCTTAATTGGCTACAAAACTCATTATGACATGATGTAATCTTGAACAGAGTCGTTTGATTGGTGCATTTCGCGCCACAAAACGACACAACGCAATAATGTTAACCCGGCTATAACATGATTACAACATTATATACAGCTAGTAGTCAAGTGGTACATAGGTAACAAGGCAATCTCTACCAGTCAACTTTAAATTATAACTAATTTTTATAGGAATCCTTTTAGACATTTATGCGTGTCTGAATCATCATCATCATCATCATCAGTTCAGCCGACAGACGTCCACTGCTGGACATAGGCCTCCCCCAAGCGTCGCCACAACGAACGATCATGTGCGTCCCGTGTCTGAATAAAAGAAACTAAATAAAGTTACAAGAAAATAAATATTATCTGTAAATCTTTTAGGTTGGATGCAAAAGTTTTTCAAAACTGATTTCTCAGATTTAATACTGCAATTTTAGGATGGGCGTCTATGAGCAACATAGTTGATCAGCAACTTGGTTTGCCTCTGTCGCACTTTCATACTAACCCGTAACTTGATGTGAGAAACAAATTAGCCGCGAAGACAAAAGTTGCTCGTCTGCGGTATCTCTTAGGAAACTGAGGTAGGTACCAAAGCAGTAAAGTAATATGATTTTTCCACCGACGAAAAAAATTAACTCTATCATGAATTACTAGCAACTTTCGACGGTTATATATAGCCCACGTGGAAATTGAAAATCGACAACATACTTGCGAAATAAAAAGTAGCATAATGTCCAGGACACCCACGCGACAAGTTCAATCAAATTCATTCAGAGTGTAAAGGAGTAACAAACATACTTACACACACATAGGTATATACATACATTTTCACATTTTATAGTATTATTGTGATAAGCGGGAACTACCTAACTTAGACCAACGCACACATGAGCCACGCCTGATTTGTAAGTAGATCCACGGCGGCGCGTGGCGTAGCGTGGATCTAATGTCTAGTTCCCATATGAAATGTATGGAGACCGACGCGCCCAGATCGGCGGACGTGGCCCAGGTGTGCATAATGAAGTTCTACCTATAGTCTTTCAAAGAAACATCATAAAATTAGAATGTAATATAGAAGTGAGGTGTTTTTTTTCTATAGTATCAAGCTTTGACATTTTCGTTCAAAGCTTAATAAGATAATAAATTATGAATAAAGCTAAATTATCTGTGATCCCTCTGAAAATGCTCTGCCATATTTTTGGTGAGTTTATCTGGGATATTTAGGAACACGATATCGAATCATCATCATCAGCCTTTAGGCAACAGTCCTTGCACACATGCACGATATGCGCGTGGAGATGCAACGCCGGGGTGAAAGTCCGCTGCCGCGACAGGTCACGGCATGGCGGACAGAGCTCCGGCGGGATCTCATGGTGAAATGGCGTCAACGACTATCGCAACCCAGTGCTGGGCACGCCACAATCATGGCGCTAAGTTCCCTCTTTGAGGCGTGGCTGGAAAGACCTCACGGCGTCCTTACTTTCCGCATGACGCAGGTCCTCACCGGACATGGTTCGTTCGGGAGTTTCCTGCACCGGATTCATGCTGAAGTGACGCCCGGGTGTCGCCACTGTGCGGAATGCCCGGAGGACACGGTGGAGCACACAGTTTGAGGTGAGCCCTGCTTGGTCGGAGCATCGCCGTGCCCTCGTGGGGACGATCGGCGGCTGAGACCTCTCGCGCCGGGCCTTGGTTGAGGTCATGGTCCGGAGCGAGGAGTAGTGGCAGGCGGTCGCCGACTTCTGCAAAGCAGTAATGCTCGCAAAGGAGGAAGCCGAACGCATCAGGCAACGGCGTTATCGCCGCCGCCGCCGCCACCGGGATTCTGATCCCGATTTCCGGCCACCGTAGGCGCGGGCTTGCGGACAGTGAGCAATGGGTAACTCGCTGTCCGGCCGTCCAGTAACTGTCCGGACCAGGTCCAAGTAGTCGACGGCGCGCACACTGGTCCCGCGTGCCTCAAGGAGTTGTCAGCAACAGCAGGGACCCAGCCGGGTCGAAGCCTACTGGGGCCAGGGTTATCCGAAAGGGCGCTCGAGCCCCGGTATGAAGGCTAGAAGGAACGGGGTGGGTCTTTTAGTCAGTAAAAGTCTGACACTATCTCCCGCTCCGCCCAAGAGCGGGGGTTGTCATTGGATGATTTTTTCCCACCATAAAAAAAGCCCTTTTTAATGTTCCCACTGCTGGGACTCAAGCCTTCTCTCTAGAAGAGGGAATGGGCCGTAATCCACCACGCGGGCCCAGTGCGGGTTGGGGAACGTCACCTATCTTCGAATTTTTTGTTCTAGGACGGTTTATCGAATACAGAGTATTAATACTGTATTCATGAGTATTATCAAAAAAAAGTATCATACTCGTAAAAGTATCGAATCAAAAATATCATCCAATGACATGCTCCGGTTTTGAGCGAAACGCGGGATGGTGTGTCAGACTTTTACTGACTAAAAACCCACTCCTGTTCCTTCGTTGCCTTTCATACCAGGGCCGAGTCTTCCTTTCAGAAGTAGACCCTTGGCCTCAGTAGGCTTCGACCCTGCTGAGCCCCTACGGTTTGCTGTCATCTGTCATTTAGATTCCGTTTTTATCCTACACTATTCGAAGGTTCGATAACGGTTTCGGTTATGTGTATTATTATTTTTTTTTCAGATATTCGCATCCCTGAAGTTTTCCACATAGTTTACCCCACACACACCCGTCGGAGTCACATTCCTTTTACTCCTTTGACAATTTATTGTGTCAAAGGAGTAACAGGGCCCTATAGTGCTTGTGCTTTTCCGAGTTAAAGTTCCAACAACCTGTCGCTTCTAAACGGTTTCGTTGAAAGCTTATGGAGTATGCAAAAGGTATCAAGACAGGTTTTAGTCATTTAATCATATTCTGTGCTTGATGCACGTTATAAGATTGAGCAATATGCATTTTCTACACGTTTATGTAGAAAATGCATATTGCTCAATCTTATAACGTGCATCAAGCACAGAATATGATTTTGAGATCAAGATTGACATTATTTTTAGTTTATGCGAAACCTGGATATATGTAGTTTGTTTATAATCAGTATCTGTAGCCTAATTCACGTAAAATCAAACAAGCCAAATATCGTTGAAGTTTTATAGTCACGATCGATGTCCTATTCAAAAGCGGTATTCACGATATTCTACCAGGATAATTTAATACAGATTTTTAAGCTATTGCATAGCTTCTATCGCGGGCCTTGAGCGTGGAGACCGAATCCAGAAATTCCGTAACGAAAATAACCTAACACCCCCCACTCATTTGTTTTTTGAGCGTGGTGACCGATAAGAAAACAAATGAGTGAACAATCAATCAAAATTCAATTCAATGTGTGAAAGTGTAACTTCAATTAATATCAAAGAAAAAAAAAACAAAGAAGAAAAAATACTGCATAAATAAAATAAATAAATAATTGTAATTGCATAAGTTGATAAAAATGCTATGCAATAGCTGTACCGCGGCAGTCCCCGAGTGCCACACGTCTTTTTTTTTTAATCGACGAATTTCAAACGACATAAAAATCTGTGTCGTTCAAACTCGATTGATGGATGTGAATATGGAAATGGTCTAAACGACTAAATCGCTACGATATCGTTACGGTTTTCATTACGTGAATCGGGTTAAAGAATGAATTCCAATAGTTTTGACACTATGTTATATTTTTTCCCAAAAATATTTCACAAGTTGGACACCACCGACATTAAGTGCATGAGTACAACACAGGTCACGAAAAGTCATAGCGAGCATTAAAGCCTGTCCAGGGGCCCAAGTCTGCTATTTTTATAGTAGTGGTAGGTCACTGATCAAAGGAACTGTCAAAATGCTTGCAGATTACCGTATACGTCAGATATTCATTTGTCATTTATTTATTTAATCTTCATGCAACAAAAGATACAAAGGCGGACTTAATGCCTTAGGCATTCTCTACCAGTCAACCTAGGGTAGTGCAGAGACAAAATGGCAGGTGCATAAAAAAAAAGAAAATATTATTTAAAACAATTATAGAATTATATATAAAGCTAAAACTAAACATACATATACAAAAGCATATTTAATAAAATATATAGCAATACATACATACAAATATATACTATATATATACTCCTTTTCTTTGTGTATATATATATATATATATACACAAAGAAAAGGAGTTTTGAGATGATTCTGCTATTTGTTCAGAAAGTAATTCCGCAACTTCCGCTTATATGCATACTGACTCGTGGCCGTTCTGATATCAAGAGGTAGCGAATTCCATAGAAGGATAGACTGAATATAGAAGGAGGAATGAACAACATCAGAAGTATGAGAAGGACAAAGCAGTAGGAGATTGTTAGAAGAACGCAGATTCTTGGCGTGTGAAGAACAGAGATATTGGAAGTGAGATATAAGATAAGAAGGAGGGGTAAGAGAGTTGAGCAAAGAAAAAAGAGTTGTCAAAGCTCGCAGACTTCTTCTTTGGCGAATAGGCAACCATTTGAGTTCCGATCTGAAGCTTGAAACATGGTCATATTTCCTCAGGTTAAATATGAACCTGATGCAGTTGTTCAGGAGCCTATCAAGCTTATCCAGCAAGACTGCGTTCAGGTCATAGTAGCACACATCACCATAGTCGACTATAGGGAAAATTAAAGTCTGCACAAGCATCATTATGTACGAGATTACCATTCTATGCCATTATTTCAATGGAGTGTCAGTGGTTGACCATCGGAAAGTCATAATAACGCCATTATATTAGTAGATTACCAAAACTTGTCAAAATCAACAATTATGAAATCAATGATAAACCATTCTGACACTATTGTAATAGCAGACTTAAGGCCCTGGTAAGGCGTTTTACGCTCGAATTCATTCGCGCGTTAAGACTAGCGCGTGTCCGAGATACTAGAACTACATATATCCCGTCCAGATGCCTACTCGCGTTTCCTCACTAGCGCGTAAAAGGCGTGCAATGAGCGGGACTCTCGACTCGCGCGTTGCGCGTTGCAAGTAGACGTATCTTTTTAAATGGACCGTGATAACTTTGAACGATGTTACTGACATCCGAAAGTATTTGAAAAACTTTTCACCGTGCTCTCTGAGCTTTGGATATAATGTAACATAGTATGCGTCAGTCTGTCACGTAGAATTGGGAGCTCATTAAATCGTCGACGTTCTCTTCGTTTACGATATTTATAGCGACGATATACAAACCACAATATAATCGCTATTTCCGAGTCCATGTTTGTGACTAACTGAGTCCCTCCCAGCAAAGAAACGCAAACAGCTGGGTGCAAGCGCAAAAAAACCCCTCAGTCGCCTGGAAGTCCAGTGACTATATATTTTGGCTGACATAAAAAGCTTATAACATTGTGATTTTTCATGATACAGTTATGAAATAGTACATAGTTTCTTTACATAAAAATACTAGACGGGTATTTCGCATATACTAAAAATGAGTTTGTAACTCTCTAACGGCTTAAGGATGCGTGTGAAACTTAGCACACATCACGTGTGACACACAAATGTGGGATATTTTGGCCACGTGATGTGTGCTAAGTTGCACACATCACGTGGCCAAAATATCCCACATTTGCTCTCTGGAAGTACGTCCTAATAAGATAGTTTTCGGCTTTCACTCGGGCGAAACCGATGCCAGAAGGTAGTGTTGAAATAAAAAACAAGCAAATGCTTTCATTAAAATCAGTTCGATACTCATTTCTTATTTGTACGATGGAAGTTGGAATTCCTATTTTATATTTGCTTTAAAAGGATATTAAATTAGTTTTTGGACGCCTATGTTTCATGTAAGCAATATACGAGTATATACAGTAATATCGTAGTTTTTGAAGCCACACTAAAAGTAATAAAGTTGAGCTATTTTAATAAACTTACATGGCATTTGGAATGAATTCCTGTTCAAATATGTTTGCGAATATTACATTTCCACATCTGAACTGTGAGATCTACTAACACATACTGGGCCCGGGTAGGGGCTTGCAGATCAAACGGAGAGCAAGTTTTTGAACTGTGAGATCGTTCTAGAATATTACATGATTTTCATGTTGACTTTCATCATAATAATGAAAGTCGAAAATTATCTCAAGAGAATATACTCCCAGAATAGAAAGTATCCCATGTCTTATTCCAGCCAAGTTACGACTGTTTCCTTTCGATTCTCTTATGTTGAACGCCTCGAGTTGACCACGCCTCCGATTCTTTTGTTCTGACCACGTGGCAGAGCATTGAAATGACGTCAGAACAAAAGAATCAGAGGCCAGGACGTGGCATACCTGTGTGTTAAGTTTCATAAAAATCCGTTCAGCTCTTAGAATATGAAGCAGTGATAATTATACAGACTCATATACATATTCATATGTGTGATTTTTTAATTATTGAAATAAAAACAGTTCCATCTTGTTTGAGAATTGAAAATAGGATCATCAAAACATTGTGCACGTTTCATTGGAAAATTGTAAAAGCTGTGCTCCAAAATTACATAATAGAGTAAGGACATAAAGGGTTAATATAAATTATTGATACAGATTCGAAAAATGACACCAAAGACGAGCTTTATGTAGGATGCTTTCAAAAAGCTAAAGTTGAAAAATCAAATAAACCTTGTATTAAAAGAAAAACGTAAAAAATTACTGGCTGCCGAAAAATACGGTGAAATGTTTCGTCTAAACCATTGGCAACTGTACACATTGCAGTTCGAAGTTTAAATATAGTGATTGAATTCTGTTTGCCCATCTACTACGCTCGCTTTGGCGTGAGCACTCACTGGATTTTATCAAAGATATTTGGAAATCATCTTGCAAATCCGACACGTTTCTGTGAGCACTTTCCTTTTCAAAATGGTTTTATTCAGGTGCACTATCATCGAGTTAATGCTTTATTTCGTAAGTTAGTATACCGCCTAATCACTTCTTCAGCTCTAGGGCGGAACGAGAGGGCTTAGATTTTTACTGACTAATTCTACTACTATTTTCCTTCATTTGCTCTTTGCCTTCTAGGACACAGCAATTCCTTTCACAAAACCACCCATGGCTCCGCTAGGCTTCAGTTTTGTTGATATCTCTTTGAAGCGTGCCTGGTAGGCTTGAACGCTACACGCCGTCGACGAATCGGGTTCGATCCGGACGGTTACCGGTCGGCCGGACGGTAAACTACCCAATGCTCGTTGCCTGCAAGCCCACGCCTATGGTGGCTGGTAGTCAGGGTTGCGGTCTTGATTGCCTGGGGCATGAGGATGTTTGTTCCCTTAAGCATGAGGCCCCTTCCTTCGCTAACATTAAAGTAACACTAGTTTCATCTACTGATTTCTTTTGCACCCACCCAAGTTCGGTTTCTGATAACTTGTCAAAGAGTACCTAACCAAGAAAGTTATTTTTTCTTGGCTGTAGGTAAAACTATCATAGGCAAACAGCTTACTGTTTACCCCATAATAAGAACCCGTTGACCAATATTTTGATCAAGTTTTACTCATTTTAAACCTCTTTCGAAGTTTAATCTACACTAATGTTATATACCTAGAGGTAATTTTTTTTATGTTTGTTTGTTTGTAGCCTTGTAGTAGATCATTTCTGAAAGTACTGGTCCGAATGCGAAAAATCAATAGAAAGCTGCTTTATTCCTGAGTGGCTTAGGCAATATTTTATGTATGCGGGCGAAGCAGCGGGCAAAAGCTAGTTTAAAATACCACCCTATCTTGGTGTTTATTTTCGCTATACACTATATATTTGTGCAAAATTTCACTATATATTTGTGAAAAGGTTTCAAAGAGTCATTGCTAACAGAAGGGCAACTAGGAGTCAGGGTGGGTTTTAGTCTCACTCCACCCAAGGTCAGAAGAGTTTTTTGATGATTTCCTACTTCAAAAAATCGATCAAGGGACTTAGGCTGTGCGATGCTGGATATGGAAGGCTTAACTTTAATGATCTAATGATAGAGTATGAGGTGGCCGAGTGGTAATGGCCCCGACTTACGAGTTCGAGTCTGGGATTCGAACTCAGCCAGGCCCATTACTTTGTTTAATTTATTTCATCATCACTGCTCTCAAAACGGTGAAGGAAAACATCGTGAGGAAACCGGCATGTTCTAGAATCAAAAATTCGAAGACATGTGACATTCACCAACCCGCACTGGGCCCGCGTGGTGGATTACGGCCCATTCCCTCTCCTAGAGAGGAGACCTTAGTCCCAGCAGTGGGAACATTAAAAAAGACTGATGATGATGAATGATAGAAGGAAAGAGGTGCTTTTAAAGTTATTTGGTTTTTAAGCCTGAGAGTCCTTTTCCACTCGGTTTAAAAGCTTGTTGCGTCATCTAACGCAATGTTTGATGAAAAAGCAATATAAAAAAGAGAGATAACGCCTGAAAAGTCTGACGTCATTTGGTAATTCCGTAATACTCGGAATATTTCACAAAACTTGGTTCCAGATTTTTTAAACCGTTAAAAGTTTTTCAGAAAAATTGTCGTCATTCAGAATCTCGATTAAATTTGCAAGGCAAAGCTTTTTAAAAAAGTACATCAAGAAGATGTACTTTTTTATATTTGACATATTAGTAAATTATGGAAGGCCAAAGTTCACGAAAAATACCCGATTTTCACAGGTCTGTACTTCATTTACACTTTATATTTGATTAAAATATTAACTAAAATATTTTTCAATACACTTGCTCAGAAAGTAACTCTTATTGCACTAGGCGCTTGTTACCAAACTGTCACCTTTTGATTACCATTACGCTCTCGTGCTATAATGTAGTTAAAACTTTTTTGTTTGCAAAACAAATTTTGAGTGCGAAAAAATTTCACATAAGTTATTGCGTTCAATGGTATAAATTAGTGTCTTACTTACTTTATTTCATGCAATTTTAACAATTTTATCTTGTACAATCGATATATTTAATAAAAAAAAAATCATTTAGTAAATAAATCATACATTCAAATAAAAATTGTTTTTTTTTTTTGTGGTCTATGGCCGCCATTTTAAGATGCGCGCGGTTATTGGCTTGATTTATTCGAGTGTAATTCAGTGGCTGTATTAATTAAATAAAATTAAATACTACAAAATCATTAGAAAATGTTACATGCGTATTCCATTGTCCCTACGAAAGACATAATGGTAAGAACTTTTCACGCAAAAAACATAAACGTAAGACTAGGCAGTATGATTAAAATACCTTAGCCTTCCCCTAAGGGTAAATAAAAAAATATGCGCGCGCATATGAAAAAGGATTTTTACCGCCATGTCACAAAAAAGTTACTAGTTTTACAGTTATTTTCTTCACAAGTGTACTGAAAAACGTCGTATGATACACGTGAGTAATTAATGATTACCGTTCTCGGCTCTCTTAAGACCCTCGCCACGGCTCGGGTCTAAATACCGCCTCGACTGTAATCACTAACATTACACACTTACATCATAATGTACTATTATTAAATATTTGATTTACATAGAAGCCTAGATAATATCCACAAGATAGCTGTGTATCCAAAATATCCAGAGAAAGATGTGTAATAACATCGTTGTATGAAAATGTATCTCGAAAAAGACGCTCTTAATTACAATTCCTGGCACGGATAACATACTATATACAAAAGGAACTCTACTATACGAAGCAAAACTGACTTGATTTTTTCATAAAAACGAATATAATTAAATTATAGAGAAAATAAACTCATATTGAAAATTAAATAGCTGACATGAGACTACAAAAATGGCAAGTTTGCAGCGTTTAATACTCAGTAAACGCGGCAGCGCCACGCGCGAATGCCTTGAGATACGAATTCCAGGTGATACCGCGTTAAGTTTTCCATGTTCCTCAAAACCAGACGAATAAGGAGAATTTTGATAGGATGCCGGTTGAACAGTTCATTGATGAATTCATGTTAAACACCACACTACCACAGCTATGTTTTATACATGCGCTCCTCAAAGAGATGTCAGCAAATCGTAGTAGTAGTAACTGATTTTAGTCAGTTAAAGTTTGACACGCCCTCCACCCAGAGTAGATATCATTGGATGATTTCCACCTAAATTAAAAAAAAAAAAACAACAGCTGTCTACATTAGTGTGATATTTATTTTGTGCTGTATTTTTATTTTCTTTGTAGGTCAACATCTGTTTCTTTCTTCAAGTGTACAGGTGCTTGTAGTGCTACGGGATTGTTCTAAAGAGTTACCGTGGCCTTGGAACGTAAAGGCAATTGAAGAAACAAGTGGGTTTTAGTCATTAAAAGTCTGAAACTCACAATACAGTGAGTCTGTTCTTTGTACTTATGCCTGAGTTAGAAACCTTGTATAATGTTCGTTACTGTGGCGGGCGATAATAACTGCGACAAAATGTTACACTTCCGCAGTTTCACCGTTTCAATTGTTGTTTTCTACACAAGTGTGATTCTTAAATAAAAAATAGTCTGGTCTTCTATTGTGTTATTACTATCTCTCTGTTAATGTGTGTTTACCAACAGTTAGTGACTATCTGTGACTAAAAGTGACTTACAGCAACAGTGTCGTAACTAGGGCGGTCACTTGGAGGACGCCAAAAATTCATATTAAAAGTTGTCAAAAAGTAAAAGGTCAGTTTTGACTATCGATTTTTGACTACCTGGCGGCTTGGCCGGGGTAGTGTAGCTACTACTAATACGGCCAAAATGGCTACTACTACACCGGATCCCTAATTATTGTTTCAAAACGGGTTTTTCTCAAATGTCAAAACGGGCCTTTTCCATTTTTAAATAGTTTAGTGCTTTTTGTTTGTATTGTACTTGTTTCTAGGATCCTAGTATAAAAGGCTCTGTGCACCAACTAACTTTAACTATAACCAATAGATACCTAATCATCTCGCAAATCTCTAGTTAAGCAAAATTCGTGTTGCCCCAATTTAATGATAAAAATTGAAAAAATTATGTGATGATGCACTCACAAATTGTGCTAATATTAACTGCTTAAATTCGGGCAGTTAAGATCGGTCAACTCGAGATAGATACATGTCCATACAACCGCTCTTAAGTGATTATGACGTATACATCTTTCATACCTACACCTTCTTCAGATATTTTAGAAACTCAGAATATCTTGTGGATATTATGTGGTTTCTATTGAAATGAAAAAATATAGTTTTTATTTTTAAGCTATTGCATAGCTTCTATCGCGGGTCTTGAGCGTGGAGACCGAATCCAGAAATTCCGTAACGAAAATAACCTAACACTCCCCCCCACTCATTTGTTTTTTGAGCGTGGTGACCGATAAGAAAACAAATGAGTGAACAATCAATCAAAATTCAATTCAATGTGTGAAAGTGTAACTTCAAATAATATCAAAGAAAAAAAAAACAAAGGAAAGAAATAATAATAATAATAATAAAAAATAAATAAATAAATGCATAAATAAAATAAATAAATAATTATAATTGCATAAGTTGATAAAAATGCTATGCAATAGCTTTACCGCGGCAGTCCCCGAATGCCACACGTCTTTTTTTATTATAAAGACCTCTGAAAATCTACTGTTTTGCGTGAACGCCTTTCATAATGTTTTCATAAATTCAAAATGTGAAAAAATATATTGAGACCTCGTACAATTTAATCGAGATTCTGAATGATGAGAGGTTAAAACTTCAATGGTTTTAACAACAACTCACATTTCCTGGAACAGGTTTTATGAAATATTCGGATAAATATTCCATTATTCATTTTCCGTTATTTTCCGTTATTTCACAAATTCCAGCAGAGAGTTCAGGTATTATCTCTCTTTTCCCGCGTAGCCTCTTTATCAAATATTTCGTTTTATGAAAAAAAGGGTTTTAAACCATGCTCATGTTGATATACGAGTGGGGAAGGGCCCCCTTAAGAGCTAAAGTTATTTTTAAAGCAGATGGCGAACTATTATGTTTTTTTTTTATAATGAAGTATTGTTTTACTTGACAACCCAGCCTGAGGTGTATTTGTTACCTACACCTTTTTGCTTAGGTGGAAAATCACCCACGGCTTCTGCCGCTCTGGGGTGGTGCGGAAGGGCGTGTCAGACTTTTATTGGCTAAAAACACACCAGTATCCTTCACTTGCCCTATACGTTCCAGGACTTTGAGTTTCCTTTTCAGATAATGTTTATTTGTCAGAATGTGGTACAATGTTACAATTTTGGTTCCATACTACTGCATACAAATAAATAAAGTTTTATTTTGACAAAAGTTTAGTTTTCACGTCGAGAAAGTGAAATATATTTAAGCAATGTGAACCACAGACGTATAAATCAACCTTCACCGGCGATCGTCAGGAAACGGCGCTGGATAAAACTTAAATGATTAAAACTTTATATTTTTCGATTGAAATCACTTTTGCTCTCCCGTATTCTTAGATCCGTTTGGGAACTTAATTCAATTAAACTTACTGTTACAATGTCCAAGAAAATGGTAAAGTCGAACTGCACTATTCTGCGTTATCTTACTCTGGATGTAATAACATTTTATTCATGCTAATGATGATCAAAAATCATTTGAGTTCGATTCAAATTCTGACATAACACATTGTCATTTGGTAGTCAATCCTACAATAAAATTTTACAAAAAAATCCTTTTCTTTACTAATATGCATGTAAGAATATTGGTGAAAGTTGCACAAAAATCTGTTCAGTAATTTTTGAGTTTAAGACAAAGACGATATGGAACTTTGTTTAAATTATATCCTTAACCTTTCAATCGTGAGAATCACAGACACAATAGAAAGACAATAGGTGCGCGAACGCCGGCGTTCGCTCGGGGTTTAATGAATTAAATATGTAAGAATATTCTTAAATAAAAATATAAAGATACATATGTATCTTACATATGTAAAGATACATATGTATCTTTATATTCTTAGATTATAATAAATGGTACCCTTTTGAATCGCCTATTTAAATAGGTAGCGATTTAAAATTAGTCAGGGTATCGAATTAGCGTCTACATATTTTTGTCGCTAATTTGATTCATACCGTAGACGCGCGGTTTAAAAGGATCGCGTCATGTGCCATATTTATAACGGTGTTCACAACGCGAGGCTGTATCTACAGATTTATTGTAATCTAAGCTTGTACTCCAATTGTTACATAAACCCATATTTTAAGCCCCTTGTAAACCTGTGAGCCTACAGTAGATGCTAATCCCTACCTGATTTTGATGTCGATGGAAAGTTTAATCATAGTTGAGAATTGGGCCTAAAACACAGGACAACGAGGAAGTCAAAATAATATGTCCATAATATTATCTATTAGTAGTTTCGTCTGTATGAAATCTAAAATCATCACTCGATAACGTATGTATTAAAGAGATTAGCTTTTGCCCGCGGCTTCGCCCGCGTGGGATTGGGTACTTAAGGCATCGGCATAAAAGGTAGCCTATGTTCTTTTCCATGTCAAAGGCTATATGCATGCCAAATTTCATCCAAATCCGTTCAGCCGTTTTTGCGTGATTAAGTAACAAACATCCAAACATCCACACTATCACATTTATAATATTAGTTAGGATGAAAGTATCTATTATAAAAGTCAAAGCCAAAGTCAACTAGCGATATTTCGTAACTAACACCATGTATCATAACATTATACCTATGTGTAACAAATAAATACACCGTTAAATTTTGATCGTTTTAATCACGTGGAGGGTCGACCCGGTACATGAAACACTATCGATTTGTATAGATAAAATTAAAAAAACCGGCCAAGTGCGAGTCGGACTCGCCCATGAAGGGTTCCGTAGCAGCAAGTAACATAATATAAAAGTTCTTGTAGTTTGTTGTAACTTTGATCGATGTTTTAATAATAGTGATTTTTTTCGATTTATGACGTATTAAAAAAAAAACTACTTACTAGATCTCGTTAAACCAATTTTCGTTGGCAGTTTTTATAGTAATGTACATCATATATTTTTTTTAGTTTTATCATTCTCTTATTTTAGAAGTTAGAGGGGGGGGACACAAATTTTACCACTTTGGAAGGGTCTCTCGCGCAAACTATTCAGTTTAGAAAAAAATTATATTAGAAACCTCAGTATCATTTTTGAAGACCTATCCATAGATACCCCACACGTACGGGTTTGATGAAAAAAAAAAATTAAGTTTTAGTTCTAAGTATGGGGACCCCCAAAATTTATTGCTTTTTTTCTATTTTTGTGTAAAAATCTTAATGCGGTTCACAGAATACATCTACTTACAAAGTTTCAACAGTATAGCTCTTATAGTTTCGGAAAAAAGTTGCTGTGACATACGGACGGACAGACAGACAGACAGACAGACATGACGAATCTATAAGGGTTCCTTTTGTTGCCATTTGGCCACGGAACCCTAAAAATAAAGTATCTACTTTTTTTTTAAAACTCGTATTAATTTACGCATGTACGAAATTAATTTCTCTATGAAAACGTCAACTGAGCGAGTCCAATGACCTGTAGGTAATAGTCGGCGTTGCGTAACAACTTGTGTGATTTGGTCGAAAGAATTGTCTTTTAATTATCTCACTGATGGAGTAAAAAGTAGAGTATCCAAAACGGGCGCCTTGCATTCCTCACTTCATTCAGGTTTCTTTATAACTCCCTCGCGATGCTCGGGAGTAAATTATATAAATCCCTCACTAACGTTCGTTTTTAAATTAAAATTAGCAACTTTCATTTCGTTTGGAATTCAACATACCGCTCGCGTTATTCCGCATTATCCGGACTCACCTGATCTACTATTAACTAGCTAACCCAGCGAACTTTATACTGCCTAACAGTCAATGAACGTCGTATCTATCCTATATCTTTCGATTTAGTCAACCGATAGCGACGAAACAAAGCCTTAGTAATTTATCAAGTTACACACAAGTTTAATGTAAGTATAAAAGTTATCTACATCGATTTGGTACCTACATTTTACGTGATACGCACACAACTAAAGACTTTACAGATTTATTTTAATATATATTTGTAACATTTCAACAGCGCCGGAAACCCACATCATTATCAAATAGCATAGGGCTCTTATCTTTTCAAGTGCCAATTGCACGCTTATGTGCCACCCTCATTTAAAATGGTAGAATCTAGGGATGTAAGGAAAGTGGTTATAATATGTTGGAACTGAATTCGGAACTGGAGTTTTTTAAAGAGTTAAATTTGGTTTGTCGGAATCGGAACCAAAATCGGATACTCGCAGAAACATCAAATAAAACACTACTGAGGGTGTTTTTAATATTGTGCGGATTTCATCACACATGCGGATTTGCTCCGCATGCGTAACCATCGTAAATGTCCTTTTCATACAATTATTATTTATTATAATGAGGGGAATACGCACGCGTGACGCGTGTGTAGCTGGGCAATCCCGCATTTGTAATTAAATCCACATGATATTAAAAAAACACCCCGAAACTAATAAAAAACTCGATTGTGTAAAATGAAGGGCAAACACACAACATTCGAAATATGTGAAAGATTACTCTTTTACGTCAGCAGGCACGTGGAGTAACAGGTTCCCGGGCAACAAGTATAAACTTTATTTATTTATTTAATTTACCTATTTATGTATGTACACACATGTAATAAAAAACAAGAAGGAAACACAAAGATAAGTATAGGTGATTATTTCTATAGAAATCTCTTCCAGCATACCTGTAAAAAGAGAGTTGGAAAAAAAGAGACATCGTGTGTCAGAATAATGAAAAAAAAGGTAAAGTACAAACAAAACAGCTTATATTGAAAACATATAACATACAATATAAAAGTATACTGTCATAAATACCTATATACATAATATAACTTTTTTGTATCTAAGATATAAGTGCCGATTAAATATTAAAAATTCAATCGAAAGTTCCAACCTCGGAATCGGAATTGAACATTCGTAACATCCCTAATAAAAGCCCACACAAAGCGAAAATTCTATATTCAGCAGCAAATTAGCTGCTCTGAAAACATAAGCTCCACTGAACTGAATTTCCGTCTGTCAAGTTTACATTTTGCCGCTCAATGAGCGAATTAATGCTCATCGAATTTTCATTGTACATTATTGCGAACACAGTCAACACGTGAATGTTGGCAATCACGAGCCGATCGCGAATAACCTGAATTAATAACAATACGCCTGCTCCCCTAAGAACCTTCGCCCACGGTGACTTTTTGTTCGCTTTTTTCGTTCGCTTCGATACATTCGAGGTGCTGTAGCGCGTTAGTAGCCCTTGTGAATGCGTCTAACGTGCTTTAGTAGCGAAGCTGTCGCACGTTTACTAAACGCGCGACAGTATCGCTTCAAAAAGTCATCGTGGGCGAGGGACCTAATAGGTTAGGTAGAATTGTGGTTTAGCTAATACACTCACATGACGTCAGTAATGATATAGTTTTTTTTTTAATTGATATAAAACAGTGCTTGACTGCGATCCCACCTGATGGTATGAAGTGATACAATCGTTGACGGTGAGGCGCACTCGTATTTTATTAAGAGCCTATTCACTCTAGCTTTGAAGACATCTAAATTTTAATAGGACGGGAGGACCACAAATTGCACCAGGCCTTCGATGTTCGCGGTATAAACGACAAGGCGAAATGCTTAGTCCGGACCGTAGAGGTTTCAACAACGTAAGGGTGGATACCCGCCGTACGTCGGGTTGTCCGATAGTAGAAAGGAGATGGCGGAATCAATCATGCAATTTCCGCGCACAATCTCCGAAATACATCCCGTAAAATACCGAAATGCTGGCTACCCTATGCCTGCTGGGCAGTTCCACGTTAATATCGAGCTGTTAGGTCCGAGTGCTTACAAATTTCGTATCTATTATATTGTTTTTAAGATGGTAAATCGAGGACTAGTTTGAAACGGTGCGGGAGTGGTAGTTTTCTGAGTAGTTTTCTGCGGGCTTTTGTGCGTTCTGGTTGGGTACTCGTACAATGAGCGAAAAACGCGCGGGATTCCGCGCAGGGCTGGTGACCGGGATCACGCCCCGCGTTAAAGAAATCCGCACGATATTATAAACTTAAGCGGTATAAATATATATGTCGTGGAGAACGATATTGAACTACAGAGTCTTTGTTTTGTTATTATTATGGTACCTACCAAAGGGTGTAACGCAGTGGCGTCATTTTTTATACGTCACGAGGCCAGAGTCATGAAAAAGGGGCTGCGACCCATGATGCGAGCGCAGTTTTGCTTGCACTGTTTCAAGGGTCACACACCTCTAACATGAAACTGTCGGTTAACCCGTGTATTCGTGATTATTTAGTATAGGTACTTACAACACTATTGTGAATTATAAAAGTGACATCATAACAAATCGTGAACTGTGAAACTGGCATTATAAGTAACTGGAAAACTCAAGTGCATAGTTATTAAAATCCCATTAAAATGAACCCAGTACCACTGAATGAAAATGATGACGGTCATATCGCTCAGCCACTCCTGGCGCCGTCATCAGAAGTGGGATCTGAATCTAATTCCCACTGGTGCGCAATGCTTGAAGTGCAAAAAAAAAAAAGGAAATTTGATGTGACTAATTGAAATCATAAGAATACCAACAACGGTGTTTGAAATTACGCTGCCAGAATTCAACCCAGAACACCCTGATTCCAGGCCGCGCGCTTGGTGTGCCTCCGTGACAGTGATATCGGTCTCAACGAATACCTCCTCAAAGGTTCATCTCTCGTTATAGCCCTCAGCAAAGCCCTGAAGAGCGGTGCTTCATCATGGTTATCACCATAGATATCCGGTTATCACAAATATCAAACGCAGCCATGACGTGGGTGCATGTTCGTGATCTATTTCTCGTACTTTATGAGTGATTATTTAATGTGAACAACGGCAAGTCGAAAGAGAGTGAATGTGAACAAATAGCAGGAAGCATCACAGGAAGCACGCCATCGACATCAACTTGAGCTACAGCAGCGCAGACGCAGGCAGCGCGGTTGCAGAACGACGCGACGTGTCAATAGTGGTCAAGTATCCGGTGTATGCGGAAAGTTGGAGCAATCTGGTCAGTCGTACAATTCTTATTTTGAATCCGGGGCTGAATGGTCGCTTATTAAGTAGTACATCAGTCATAACTTCGAAGGGCCACGTAAGTACGCAATTGTTGTTATTAACGGTGTCGGTTGGTCGGTTAACAACTTAACATAAACCGTAGCGAACAAATCTTATGTGACGTTTTTTAATTATAGTCACGGCTTACGTATTTTATTTCAAGTGGTCGTTTGCTTGAAATATGCTAAGGGTGGCCGATGGATAGCGATGGCGTTGAAATGTTGGGTGACGTCATGGGATTAGCATTCGTGTTCAAGTGCACGCGCTTACCCTGAGCCCAGACAAAAAAAAAACATCTGTTAACCTCTTGACTCGGGGTGCATGAGAGCTTTGGCAAGCCCAAAGTTTCCATAGAATATTCAGACATCATTATTATGTTTTACTAAACATTGTGCAAGACAGTCATTCTAATTTGCAATTAGTGTAGTTTTGCTCATGACTCAAGTTGTTCCATCATAACACATCAAAACACATCTAGGATTCTGACTGGAATCACTATACTTATTTTATTTTATCACAATCGGAAAACAAACAGTATTAACAACTAACAAAACAATAAATTATGCAACTGTAAACCAATGACATGTTTTCACATTTGATTGTCTATGGAGAGCATGCTTGGAAGAGATTACAATGATGGTATGCACTTTAACAATACGACACAATTACAACATTTGGTCTTGCAGGACAAGTTGAAACGGTTGTCGAACCAATGTTTTGTAATTATTTGATTGAATATACATACGCGGCTTAGAAGTGAATAAATCAAGTTCAGAAAAGTCAACTAAATCATTGTAAGACTTTGCGCATCTTATAAAGAACGAATTCTGTCCGTAAGTTGTGTAGCATCAGGGAACGTTAAGAAGAAGAAAGAGTATTCTAGAGATCTAGTGGGGGCGCCTAAGTTAATCTTGGAGAGAAGTTGCGGGGCATCGATGTAAGATTGTGCTAACTTAACGAGGAAAGAGATATCTGATATATTCCTTCTTTCCCTAAGTGGTAAAAATGGGACCTTTTGTATCTCGACTCGTAATAAAATTATGAACGGGTTTTACATCTATACTGTAGGTATCGCGTAAAGTTTCGCTGGACAGATTCCAATTCTGGGATTCCAAACCTGCGAAAAGTATTCATGTGAGCTACGGACGAAGGAACAGTACAATATTTTGAGACTTGTAAACTGGGAATAAGATCCTTTTAAGAACCATAATAATCCATAATTGTACCCACAAATTGAAGTTTTTGTGTAAGCTGTTTTACTTTTTGGTGTACAATGGAGTCTATTCTATTCTATTCTTAGGGCTTTGTTAGCTTTACAGTCAGCTATACGGTTAACGTATTAGACAGCAAAAGGGTTCATAATACTAATAACTTATTCTTCTTTGATTATTTCATAACTAAAATCGATTGCTTTATGAAATCCTATACCTAAATTGTTGTTTCGTTTTAATGGTATAGATACAAATAGTCAGATAGCGAGACACTAAAGAACAACTGATAGCTTTATTTAAAGATAAAGAACTTTCTCGTTTTTTTTATTGTCGGTTTATCACTCAAGTTGCATCCGGCTAGTCAAAAGTTCTGGGACATGTTGGGTTTCTTACTCTGCTTTCTTACTGTTGTTTGGATTTGAGCCCGCGACCACCACCCGGTGGATCGGCGCGTTGCCACTCGGACACCACTGCTCTTATTAGACTTGCTAGCTTTCATTAAACTACCTTCTTCTGAGAATATTCATCAACTTAGATAAATTCATTGGTCTAGCCTCGTATTGCCGAAAGTTTGTTAAAAAAAAAAAAACTCCTCTCAAATTATGACTGTTACATCTACTTACAACCAGCAAATTATTTAATTGGAATTTAATTGGAATTTAATCGGAATTTAACTTAATTGCAATTTCATTGGAAATTTTATTGGAACTTAATTGGATGATAAGCTTTAACTACTAAATCAGTTTTGCGTTTTTTTAATCTGGTACTTCTTATTCTAAAGTGCTATACTTTTCCAAAAGGTCGATAATGAGATGCATGTAGCTAAGTACTTTAGTGAAAGAACTACGCACCCAGCGTGATCGGAGCTTTTAAATCTAGTGTCTTCTTATTCGGAGCCCTGATTCGGGTTATAGTGGATCAAGGTCTATGTTTCACTAGCAAAGATTGTGTCCTAGTTTATCTTTGTATTTTACCACCACATGATCAAGTCACGCTAACGGGTAAGTTGATAGCGGACGATGAGCATAGGGTATGCTTACATTTCTAGAAACGCAAGAAGCTTTGGAAGATGTGCCACTTGCTTTGAATCGTCCTATTCACTATGTAAACTTCAAAAGTACAAGCCACTAAAAAGTACGTTAAATGTGTATTTTACGATGTGACAGCTTGTCATTTAGTTTTAAGAATAACAAAAAAATCCGTTATGCGTTTTAAAATAACATAACGCAATATTGTGCCTCTTAGAAACTCATTTAGCCTGTGTTTTATGGGATACAAACCTGCACTTGTATCTGCCACATGGCGAAAGTAATATTTCATGCCCATTGAGATACCATATACTTCACGAATTCTAAGAGTCGGAATGACCCGACAGAAAAAAAAAAATACCAGTATCACAATGTGGCCGACCCTTACTTATCGAACAAAAAAAGGGGTTGTTTTAAAGTTTTCTAAACTCAAACAAGGGCAAAACCCTTAAACTTATGAGTTATGACGCATAGCTTAACTGTTAAATCTTGTAACTGATTGTGAGACAAAAAAAATAAGTGTTTCCTAGAGAAGAGAGAAAGCGTAAACGAACATGAAAAAAAAAGTTAAGTGGTAAGTACGAAAAATCTAAATTTGATAAAGATAAAGCTAAATTAGTAAAGTTTGATATTAGTAATTTAGTTTTGATTCATAAGGAAACGAAACAAGACTAAATTGAATTAAAAATAAAAGGGATCTTTTAAAGTAGTGGAGTTACTTGATAGTGATTTTTATCTTTGAAACCTTTGAGTGGTAACCGAGCCTATGAGTATGTTCACAATCGTATACGAAAGATGCCTCTAAGTAGCGTTCCTACTGAGCTAGATTTATTTGATGTAGAAGACGATGAGGAGTATTTCTCCAGAGGAAAGTAGACACATACCATGGCTATTTGGTCGCACTGCATGCACTTATCTGTAGTCGTAACTGCAATTCATGCGTGAGTTGTTCAGGGCGCGATGGGCAGTAAGTGCTGCGGTGGAACCTGTGTATTTTTGGGTTGGTCATGTGTTGACCTGAAGTTTGGTCGCACTGCATGCACTTATCTGTAGTCGTAACTGCAATTCATGCGTGAGTTGTTCAGGGCGCGATGGGCAGTAAGTGCTGCGGTGGGAGCCTGTGTATTTTTATGTTGGTCATGTGTTGACCTGAAGTTTGGTTGCACTGCACGCGCTTATCTGTAGTCGTAACTGCAATTCATGTGTGAGTTGTTCAGAGCGCGATGAGCAGAAAGCGGTGCGGCGGGAGCCTGTGAATTTATGTGTTGGTCATGTGTTGACCTGAAGTTTGGCCGCACTGCACGTGTTTGTCTGTAGTCGTAACTGCAATTCATGCGTGAGTTGTTCAGAGCGCGATGGGCAGCAAGCAGAGCAGCGGGGGCCTGAGTTTCTGAGGAAACTATTTTGTGTTGGTCATGTGATGGCCTGAGAGTCGTGGACTCTATAAGAGAAGTGTTTGTTGCTTGAAGCAATAATGATACAGGTGGCAAGGTTTGTCACTAGCTGCTGAGACAGCTGGGCCATGAGCGTTGTATGTGATCTAACTGTGTTTTGTATTAGTGTACCTAAATGTTCACTTTTGATACTTTTGAAGCTTAGAGGTACCTTTTGATACTTTGATTAGATTTGATTCTAACGAATGTTGATATTGAATTGTCTATTGCTGATGCACTTGTCCTTGGTCAGGTTGGCCGAGGTTGTGCTCCTAATGTGAATTTTGGTTACAGGTGTACACGAGGACGTGTAATTTGTCAGGTTGGCCGTGTCGTGGAGAACGATATTGAACTACAGAGTCTTTGTTTTGTTATTATTATGGTACCTACCAAAGGGTGTAACGCAGTGGCGTCATTTTTTATACGTCACGAGGCCAGAGTCATGAAAAAGGGGCTGCGACCCATGATGCGAGCGCAGTTTTGCTTGCACTGTTTCAAGGGTCACACACCTCTAACATGAAACTGTCGGTTAACCCGTGTATTCGTGATTATTTAGTATAGGTACTTACAACACTATTGTGAATTATAAAAGTGACATCATAACAAATCGTGAACTGTGAAACTGGCATTATAAGTAACTGGAAAACTCAAGTGCATAGTTATTAAAATCCCATCAAAATGAACCCAGTACCACTGAATGA
Organism: Mythimna ferrago; assembly: GCA_910589285.2. Taxonomy (NCBI): domain Eukaryota; kingdom Metazoa; phylum Arthropoda; class Insecta; order Lepidoptera; family Noctuidae; genus Mythimna; species Mythimna ferrago. The sequence continues at coordinate 29,190,346 of OU342673.1, read as the reverse complement.
AAATGATGACGGTCATATCGCTCAGCCACTCCTGGCGCCGTCATATATATCACCTACGGTACACATAAAAGGGTACACCAAAATGTGGCTTGGATCTATTAACATTTATGGGTACAGTCCCAACAACTCCGATATAAATCTTATCTTAATTAATCTGGACATAATTACTACACTCACTCAAATTAGTACGATCTTATTTTATATTATAACAGGATTTCACTAATGACATCAGGCTCAACATAAGATTAAATTTCGCACGGTCTCAACAACGAAAAGCGATTAAAATTCTGGCTTTTACATTATTAAGCGCTAATACTGGGATGGGTACAACCCCTCAGACCCCTCCCATATACACCCACTAGCTTCTGCCAGTGGCTTTGCCTACGTGAAAGTAGGTTTCTCCATATATAGGGTGACTGGTAATTAGTGACCGATACTTATACACGTTATTGTACTCATGATTACAAACAACTTTCCCAAAGAAACTCTTTATTATACTCATTAGTTTTATCAAAATAACAAAATAGCTGTTTGAAATTCGCGCGCGCTTGGCAAAAGCCAATGTACTTACTAGTAGTAGAGTGCCTCACGTTTTGTTGGTAATGTACATAATTGTACATGAGACAACAGCGTACCGCGGCTAAACAGCTGAGCGGTCGAATGTACGCGCGCGCGAATTTCAAACAACTGTTTTATTATTGTGATAAAACTAATGATAATAAATAAAAAGTTTCTTTGGGAAAGTTGTTTGTAATTATAAGCACAATCACGTGAATAAGTATCAGTCACTAATATATTTATATTTGGACTCCCGTTCCATCCTCTCTTAGTGCTCACCTACGTCATAAAAGGAAACTTTGCGCAAAATTTTTTACGCTCCTAGTCCCAGTAGTTTCGGCTGTGCCTTTATATGTCAGTCAATCAGTGTCACCTTTTATAAATATACTAACCTTTAAAAGTAGGTTTCTCCTCTGCTATTATATTTTCGCTTGCTTTTCATAGACTTCGTAATATTTAGAACGAATAATTTAAATATTTTTATTTTTGTATGAAAATCTGATGAACTAAAATTTATGATAATTTTTAAAACTCATAGAACTAAAGTTGTTGTTTATGATGTTAGTAACATAGTCTTAAAATGTTGCCAGTGTTTTACAAATAATCCTGTATATATAGGCATCATTTTACGTCTCTTGGTTGAGACGTTTTTTTTTATAATGTTATAGTCTGTCTAATAAGTCAACCGACTTGGGAATTTTGTATAATATTAAATCATTTAAAAAATACTTACATTCGGTACTTTTTAAAAGATTCTTCTGTTAGTAAACAATGATCTCTATCTCTTAATTAACCTTGATTATTGAACCTGTGTTGACTACATCAGATTTCACTAAATCCTTATAATTACCCAAGTCGTTTAACTTATTAGAAAGACTCTACGTTCTAAATACTGAAGAGTTAGTACACTTTCGTAGCTGTCAATACACACAGCAACTCATTTTAGATCAGTTAAGTTAAGCTTATTTTCAACTTGTTTAGCTCCCGACGTGAAAGGATAAACAAGCTATCAGCAATCTTAGCGAAGTTGCCAGCTAGCAACGCTGACATTAGTTTCTTAAAGACTTGTCCTATCTATAATTAAGAGCTAAGAGCTCATAGAAGTTTATACTGACATAGACTTGTAGTTTGATTAGTTCAACGTTACCATTCAGTGGGGAAACTTTATTTTAGACGATTGATTGTTAAATTGAGTAAGTCAATAATTTAAGATGATTTTGATTGCCTAGTAGGAATTGTTCCCAACCGGTGGTACATAATAATAATAAAACATGAGCAGCGGTAGCCGAGTGGTAACGACCCCAACTTACGAATGGCGGGATCAAACCAACCCAAAAAAAGTAATTTATTTTATCTCCAGTGCTCCCAAAATGGAAAGGTTGCTCAGCCCCGGTATGAAAGGCAAGAAGGAACGGGGTGGGTTTTTTAGTCAGTAAGAGTTTGACACTATCTCCCGCTCCGCCCAAGAGCGGAGGATGTCATTTGGATGATTATTACCTACCAAAAAAAAAAACGGCATGTCCTAGAACGAAAAATTCGAAAACATGTGACATTCCCTAACCCACACGGAGCCCGCGTGGTGGATTACGACCTATTCCCCTTTCCTAGATAGTCTCAGCCTGAGTCCCAGTAGTGGGAATATTAAAAAAAACCGGTGAAGTGAGAGGAATTCTCAAATGTCTAGTAACTTAAACTCACCTATGTTCCTCAGTGTTCCAGGGCCACGGTAACTCTATCAAACGTTGTCGTTTTTACTTCTACAGTAGTTAAAATTTTGCATCTAGTAAAAGTGTAGTGTGCTAACATTGTAACAAAACAAACCCTTGAACACACATCAGACGCCTTTTAGAAAAAAGACAATAGAAAATCTATTCTATCTACCGGCCATTTGCTGCCCGCATGGCTGACAAAGCTGTAAAATTCCTGCTGTGCCCTGAAAACAGAGTCGTCCTTTTTATTAAAGTGTATATTTGCTAGTAGGCATTTTTAAATCAAGCCATTCAGTTTTCAAAAACGTATATCACAACATGAGGTTGCAATTTTTCTATTTTTGCTGTTATTTATCTTGGATTTAAAGACTTTTGAACCAACTGTGCTACGATAAAATAAAATACAGTCGGGTAAAAATACCATCGGAGCTCAGTTCAAGAATATATGCATATAGTTAACGATGGAGTTTGACTACTATAGAGTAGTCAAGTACCATCGCGTTCAGTTTTAGAATATATGACTCGTATTTATTAATAAACGTCTGTGTACAGTTGATGATGGAGTTATGACTACTCATGAGTAGTCAAAAACCATCGAGCTCAGTTTAAAAATATATGACACGTACTTATTATTAAAAGGTTATATGCAGTTGACGATGTCGCTCGTCCAAGGGGATGGTGAGGTAGACCGAGACGTAACATGTCGGATCAACGCAGGTTCGATGAAATGGCGACAGGTCACGGGAACAACTTGCGACCCACGCATGCCCCTCAAGTTGAAGGATAAATTTTACAAGTCCATCATAAGACCTGTCATACTGTATGTCTTATAACTTGTCGACAACTAATGATGTATTTTTCATGTACCCACACTGGTACAATATTACTTATTTTTATTTAAATTTTATGTTTTCATGTAAGTGACAATTATATAAAAAAATATAATAGAAAAGATGGGATGATGTTATACTCGTAAGGCAAGTGGCAGTCACATGTCAGTGTGACACACAGTCACATGGAACATCACTCTGTTCCATGTGACTGTGTCCTTGCCTTAAGCCACTGCTTAAGAAAGACATGAGTGGAAAAGATTGAAAGAGGCCTTTGCCGACTGGCAAACAGATCTACAAAAAAAAAAATCAAATAAAAGACTAGGTTTACATTCTTTAAGTTTTCTATGTATAATGTAATATGGATCTGAATAAAGGCTATATTATTATTATTTATTATAAGTGACAATTGTGTCTTAATGGGAATAAAGATATTATTTTGTTAACCGAAACCCTGCTCAGGTTGACAATAGACGAGTAGAGAAGAGCCCTCTTAAACACAAAACTTTTAAGATTGTAAAATCCTTTAGTCTCATTGCAATATATACAAATCCGAAATAAAAATTCAAATGAGCATGAAAAGATGCTTTGATATTTCAAATCTTTTAAGAAAATTGGTATCCTATGTGCTCACGGTAGACCCATAGCGGCAGACACACCAAAGAGAAATACTTGTATTTCATACGAGATCACGTCTGAATACGTAGTTATGATTCTCGTGTTTTAATATTGGTGCGTTTTTCGTTCATGCTTTGGATAGAATTATTATCAGAAGATAAAATTGTTGGTATGTAGATACAGGATAATCTTTTGAAGTGCTGATACCATTACGATACATTGATTTATGATTACTGACTTAGCCTGAAGAATCGCCAAACTCAAGTGGGAGTGGGTAAGGCACATTGCTCGCAGAACAGATGGAAGATGGGGAAGAAAGGTAATGGACTGGCGGCCAACAAGTAGTGGACAATGTAGCGTTGGGAGACCTCCCACAAGGTGGACCGGTGAACTGGTGAGGGTTGCGGAAATTCTGTGGATACGAAAAGCACAGGGCCGGTCATTATGACGACGCTTGGGGGATGCCTATGTCGAACATTGGACGTCTTTCGGATGAAATGATGATGATTTATTATTTTGTAATTAAATATTTGGTTGACACAGAAATGAAATACCAAGAACAGGTTATTTTAAAACTATACTTACGTAGAAAGAAAGAAGTAAGCTTATAATTCTAAAAGTTAATATTTTCTGATGAAACTTTAATTTCCGGATATCGGATTGTTCCTTTACGTCTTGTGCCAGGCCAAGGCCAGAAGCAATACCATTTATATTGCTTCTGGCCTTTCATCATTCTAGGGATATCACCAATTTTTTTTTTTTGTTCCTTGTTTAGCTTTAATATATGCGCCACTAACCAACGAACTACGAACTTATCAACGAAGTACAGATTGCCTTATATTTAGATTGACGTGACTTAGAAGTTAGATTTTTTCATTGCTCCGAGGCGTAGTGGACCTGAGTATTTGATATTAATTTAAGCGTGATACCCCCACGGGTTCCTGAGAAAATGGATGGAAAGTGATTACCTATAAGTACCTATACCTTAAGGGTTCCGTTTTTGCCATCTGAGGTACGGTACCCTAAAAATTAAAATTCTTATTGTCTTTTACTATATTTGTGTATTCACATATAATAATTGGAAAAACCTACAAGGTATTTTTTTTTTTTATTAGAGACAAAGTTAAAAACAATCTTTACACTTAAAAATAAGATCCACAAAATCGTTTCAACGTATTCTCTTTGTGTTGCTCTTTCTCTTATTTGTCTAAGTAACATTATATTTTAAATATGATTATGGTAAGAAAATTTGAACAAACACAATTAATGTACTACGACAGAGATTTCGTTTTGTAAAATCTTTAAATATTATCGTTAAATTCGTTTTTATTATCAAAACAAAACGAATAGCATTTTAATGAAATCATAATAATGTATCACAATCTTTAAGTAATAAAAGTCCTGCCGTCTGCGTCTGTCTAAACGATATAATAGAAACAAAAAGAAATTTTCAATGAAAATCGTCTCTTTCATAGCAAGCTTTTTTATTGCGGTTTATACTCATATATAATTAATACTTATCAAGACCAATCCAAAAATCTCAAACACGATAGGGTTATCTGAGTTCCTATGGCCAGCTTCTGGCTCTATCATCTGATCAGCTCCATGACGTAATAATTTTGCATTGCCATCTGATTTACACATGCACGCAAAATTTCAGCTCATTTGGTAATCGGGAAGTGGATCAAATTTAATTTGCAAGATTTTATTACGGATATACAAACATCGGGACAGGTGAAACTAAATAAAAGCTTTTAAAAACTGTGTTCTTTATAAAATGAACAAAACTAGAAAACAAACAATAAAATAGAAGAATTATTGTTTAAGAATACATCGTCAAAGTGTCATAGTATGAAAATATTGAAGCCCCAAAGACATCGCTTGCCATCATTTTAGTTTCGCCCCCAGGGTTCTCCGAAGAAATCCGTAATCTCGTGCGATATTCTATTTTAGTACAATGCTTTAGAAACTAATATTCGTTGTTTTAGTTCAACAACTTATCAATTCGATGAAGATTTTCACGTAATTTTAAAGTTTTCGACGAACGCTTTACGAAAATTTTGTTAAAGTATCCCATTTCAAAGAAAGTATAAGTATATTTCACGTCTATGATTCAGTTCATCATCATCATTTCAGCCGAATGCTGAAACTCCTCCAAGTGGCACCACAACGAACGGTTTCGTGCGTCTCGCATGACCCATCGCATTCCCGTGACTCTTTCTAGATCATCGGTCCACCTTATGGGAGGCGTTCCAACACTGAGTCTCCGGTGGTTGCCACTTCAGAACATTTCGGCCCCATTGACCATCAGTTGTGCTCTACCCACTGCCACTTAAGTTTGTCGATTCTTCAGGCTATGTAACCTGGATGATGATCCAGTAATAGAAACTTATAATGGTGTGTCTAGACCTGGCGAATGCGCCGCTCGCCGCCCGTGAGCTGCTCGCGAGCTGCTTGCGAGCTGCTCGCGAGCTGCTTGCGAACGGCGCGCGTTCATTTCGCGCACGGCTCGTTCTTACAAAGCCCCCGCGCCGAGCGCGCTTCTTACGAACATAAAAGGCACGCGAGCAGTTTGCAAGCGGCTTGCAAAAGGCTCGCGAGCGGCGCATTCGCCAGATCTGGATGCACCATAAGAAGATTGCGTTAAAATCCCTTTTTATAAGCTGCTATTTAACAAGCAACAATTGTTTTCATTTTTTTTTTTTATTGATTTGTATCATTTGGCCTAAATAAACATATTATTTAGGCCAAATGCTATAAATCAATTTTAAAACTAGTTAAATAGTTTTAACCGTAATAATGAAACTGAATACAGATATGTTCAGTTGAATGACAACGCATGCTTAGCTAGTTGACCTCATTCTAAATTCAATATGGCGGATTTCCAAAGATACGAGTAGCGGAAAGTTATTTTTGTATGCACCCCTAGCAATTCATCACTTAAAAATCAATTGAAAGGGTTTCTTGAGAAGAAACCGAAAAAATAAATTACGTCCGAATAAATCCAATATGATGCACCATTTTTTGAAAATATTTTTTTTATTTTTTATTAATATTATCTTGTTGAAACTGAAAACCTCTCATGCTGCAGCTTTTTAAATAGCTCGCAGCTATTTGAGTTTATTAAAAACCTTTGAAGAATAGGTATCGCATCTCCCCAAATATCTATACTCGTAGAATGTAATTCCAGAAACCAAATATGATTATTACAGAACTTCACCAGCAAACTTTCAAAACAAATAACTGAGGATATCAACAGTCACAGTCATAACTGGGACGCTTGGCAAATTGTTGACTGCATTACGGAGACTTTGTCAACTTGGTCATATCAAGACAGGAGCCTTCCGAGCATTCAGCATCTAAATCTAACCGAAACTAATCGGCAAATTCATGCAAACTACCCGGTAGCTGCTCATACAAATGGCTGGTACTGACGAAGTCGAATTCCTATCTGCCTCCGAAGTTGAATTTCGTGTTTGCGTTCGGCTCTAAGCTGCCGAGTAACTAAGTACTAGACGCAGTGTCGGCTTGCAATAGCTTAGAAACCGAAACCAGTTTAGTGGAACGAGTCATAAATATTAACAGACCTGTTGTATCAAGAATACTCTGAATTGCGCTATTTGCCGAGCTGTTATGTAAAAGCCGGTTGCCATAGATTTCATCTTTCGCAGTGTTATTAAACTTGGAGTGGCTTAATCGCGGTGAGTTTTCCTTGTGTTGTACCTACCTATATTTATATGTAATTTCAAAAAAATCCGAAAGCTAGTGTAATTTTTCTCTCTTCTTCTTTGTCGTTTCACTCTTGCCAGAGTGGTAGTGGTTATCACGAAGGTAGCTCTCCGGAAGCCGTCAGGGTACGCCGCACGACTTCCCGCCACTTTTGCCTGTTGGAAGTCATCCGGGCGCACTCGTTCAATGGGCCGTCAACAGCCGTTTTTCGGTGATCTGCCACGCGGCCTCGTTCTGTCCACCTTTCCTTGTATAACAAGGCGTTCGATGCAGTCACCTCCACGTCGACAAAAATATCCCCAAAGTATTTAAAAATACGACATCGCACCAGCGTGGACAAGCTTTCCTTTACACCCAGTTCCCCGAAAATGGAAGCGTTTGTTCGAAACTCGGTCTAAGAGATCCCGAGCATTTTTCTCCAGCACCACAATTCCAAAACGTCAATCTTTTTGGTCTCTATCTGTGGAAACACTAATGTTTTAACGAACCTGATCTTTGTGGCTTTTGTGATTTTCCTGTTTTTCCAATTTTCTTGAGCTTATCCATTGCCGCTCTGGACAGAACCATTCAGTGTAATTTTTAGGTAAAACGAATTCTTGTCTATTTTAGAAATGACGAAATCTTTGTCCGTATTTTTTTTATTGATATTTAATATCTATTTAAATAAAAAAGAATCCCTATTTCCTTGGTCACGCCATCGCTCGTGAACGGCTGGACCGATTTCGCTCGTAGAGTAGAATAGGATGGTGTAGGGTAGTGTAGGATAGAGTAGGGAAGAGTAGGGTAGAGTAGGGTAGAGTAGGGTAAAGTAGGGTAGAGTAGGGTAGAGTAGGGTAGAGTAGGGTAGAGTAGGGCAGAGTATGGTAGAGTAGGGTAGAGTAGGGTAGGGTAGGGTAGAATAGGGTAGAGTAGGGTAGAGTAGGGTAGAGTAGGATAGAGTAGGGTAGAGTAGGATAGAGTAGGGTACAGTAGGGTGGAGCAGGGAAGAGCGGGAGCGAAGCTGCGCGGGCAAAAGCTAGTGTTTAGTAATAATTACCCCCTAATAATTTCACCCTTGAGCTGTTGTTGTTTTTAGAAATAACTAATTTTTTATGTCGTTTTTAGGAAAAAATAAATCTTACTGGCCTTTATTTAAAAAAAAAGAAAACTAAATCTTACTGTCATTTTTAAGGGAAACAATCAAAGATTTTTAATATATAAAATAGAAAATCTTTGGAAACAATGAATGGCACTGTCGTTTTTCAGAAAAAATTAATCGCGTTGAGGTTTTTCGTAGTTAATAAATCTTAAACTGTCAACTTGCGTCAGTGTACGATGCAAGTCTGCAAATCCTCTTAAATTACTTTTACGTATATTGAATATACATTGAAGTACCTAACTATAATTAAAAAAAAGAATGCATTAATCAGACCATTCCTAACTGATACCTACCTAATTACAGTAAATATCAAATCACTCTAGCATGAACTAACTCTTGTACTAATTGGGATAAAAGTTTCAAAACTGCATGAATTAATTTAGTGCTTGTCGGACATAATCAGCATCCGCTAATTAGTTACCTACATCGTGCTTTGCTCGACTTTCAAGATTCTGGATCAAAAAAGTACTCTATGAATTTTGATTCCCTTGAGAGTGTTGAAATGTACATTTTTTGCGAAAAAAATATACGGCCGTTTATCCGTATCTTTTTTTTGGTAATTTAGACTTTTGTTTTTTTTACTGCTTCAAAGGATCGCAGACTTGAGTAAGTATATTGTTTTAATCTCAACTTGATACATCACTCGTTCCGATTTGTTCTGTTTTAAAACCACTCATCTAATACCACTACACACTCTAGGTATTTTTTGAGCGCAATTTTATTACCTATTCTAAACGGAGACCACTCTTTATATAATTTAATTGAATGTACGAACCCATACCAATGACTTGAATTTAGTACAGTCAGCTCAAGTCAAACCTATCCTACTTAAATTGGCCATTTTACCTTCATACAAGTATACGAGGCGATTCAATATAGCTGTATTTGCTACATATCGCGATTCGGAAATTGAATTGTACGATATAGGTCAGTGCCAAGGCTTACCTAGATTGCTGTTTGCCTTCCAATGTTAGACCAGACGAAGCATCTTAGATTACTACGGAAATGCTTTTATGTTGTTGACTGTTTTCAAAAAACATCCCATTGACATAAGTAACTATTCTGAAAACTTTTTTCATCATCATCATCAACATTTCGGCCGATAGACGTCCTCTGTTGGACATAGGCCTCCCTCCAGTGTCGCCACAATAAACGATCCTGCGCGTCTGACATCCATTGGATTCCCGTAACCTTTACCAGTTCATCGGTCCTCCTTGAGGGAGGCCTTCCAACGCTTCGTCTTCCGGTACGCGGCTGCCACCCCAGAACCTTTATAATTCTTCCACTATGAGTGGAGTGAAAGGGAATGTTAGACTTTTACTGACTAAAACTCATTCCTGTTCCTTTAGTGGCCCTTAACGCTCCATAACGGCGTTAACTGTTCAACATAATCCCGTGGTTCTGGTGTAGGCTCCCCTGTTGTTTGTATTTATCTTGGCACTACACGACAGACAACCTAGAAGATCCCCTGACCAACGAATGTCTTTGCAACTTCCAGCAATATTTCCTGACTTTTTGAGCCTTTGGGCTTGAAAGTAATGGTGAGAACTTAATCTTTAGAGCAATAGTTCAATACTCAATACTTTATTGCATTCCATATGTACATAATATAGATGGTATAAAAATATAGTTAAGATCAATATGGACCCTGTCGGGCACAGCAAAGCTAGGAGAGAGGATGAAGGCTAATAAAATAAAGATATTTCACTTATTTTTCAACTTGTGAGTGAGCAACGAATTTAAAACTAGTTTTTTTTCTATTTTCTGACGTGTTTTCATTTTATCCTGACGTGTTGTCGGAAATTTGATTGGCCTGTTGGTCTAGTGGTTAGTGGCTCTGACTGCTATGCGGGAGGTCGTGGGTTCGATTCCCATCCAGGACAAATGTTTGTATGATGAGCACGATAATTTGTTCTGTGTCTGGGTGTAATTTATCTATAATATGTATGTATTTAGAAGGAGGCCAAAGAAAAGATGGGTGGATTGTGTGAGAAGTGATATGAAAGAAAAGGGAGTTAATGATAGCGTAACGAGTGACAGGACAGAATGAAAGAAAAGATCGTGTTGCATCGACCCCAAATAAAACGGGAGAAGGGCAGGAATATGATGATGTAAGTATTTAGAAATATATAAGTGTGGAAATTTTAAACGCAGCTATATGAATGAGATGGCATGATTGGTACAATGAACGTGTGCTAAAAACAGAATATAAGACGTTGATTAGAAGGCTCTGTTTTATCCCAAATCCCACATATGGAAGTATGTATATCAGTTGTTTAGTACTCATAACACAAGCTCTGCTTAGCTTGGAACTAGACGGCGTTGTGTGATAGTTGAGGAGAATTATTGTTAAGTAATTCATTTGCAGAAGAAAATGGAAGAAAAAAACGTGTTGCGCCGACCCCAAATAAAATGGGACAAGGGCAGAAAGAAGAAGAAGAATCTATTTGCAGATGAATAAAGTTTTTAAGGTGCAGACAATACACGAACAAAGAACTACACCTACAATTACCAACACCACTAGTTCTCATGGACTTTTCATTTTGAATTCGAATTGAAAGTCAGAACGTCATGGACACTCATAAATGCAGACTGAAGAACAATAAACAACAAGTTGCATTCCATTCTGTTGTGTTTAATTCCTGCATTCAAACTAGCTAACAACAACTACCGTGGTCATGCCTTTGTTTAGAACGTAGACAGCCAATTAATCTGGACTAACTTTGGACTAATTAAAACCAGTCGGTATTATTAGTCCAACTCCGCTACATTGCTGATTAAGAACTTGTCTCGGTAAATGCTCGCTTGATTTGTTTATTTCAGGGATTTTGTGCTATTTACGATCTGGATGGTTTGTTGGTTGATGTAAGTTGTAAAACCTAAACTATCTACAACATTAGTTTTTATCATCATCATCATTTCAGCCGATAGACGTCTGATTGGACATAGGCCTCCCCCAAGCGTCGCCACAACGAACGATCATGTGCGTCCCGCATCCATCGGATTCCCGCTACCTTCACCAGGTCGTCAGTCCACCTTGTAGGAGGCCTTCCAACGCTGCGTCTTCCGGTACGCGGTCGCCACTCCAAAACCTTTCGGCCCCAACGGCCATCTGTTCTGCGAGCAATGTGCCACTTAAGTTTGGCGATTCTTTGTGCTATATCGGCAACCTTGGTTCTCCTGCGGATATCATCATTAGAAAAGTACTGGTTACTATTTATGTAAAATATCATAAATAATATTCATAAACAGCAAATTTATATGTGCTTGTTTATATCCCAAAATGTCACTCAATTAATGGAAATATTGTGTAACTGCCTATAGACGCATAATGAATGAATAAATAACGCTCAAAATGGAAAAAAACACTGCGCGTATATTTTCTAGTAGCAATTGTTATGAATGATTGATTATATTACGAATTTATCAATTACGACAAACGTGCACAATTTGTGTTTTTTTTTTTTACTTCTCGCTACAAAAATATGATCAGTAACGGGTACGGATAGGAACCCACTTTATTTTGAAGTAATTAAAAAATTGGGGTGTATATAAAAGGAAAAACTCACTGACTGCTATATCAATACACAGCCGAAACAACTGGGACTAAGAACGTCAAATTTTGCACAAAGCTACCGTTTATTACGCAGGTGAGAAAGAGGTTTTGATAATTTTACCTTTAAGGGGGTGAAAAGGAGTTTCGTGTGAATGAAACAACGGATGTATAAGCTAGTGTTACTTATATACGATAGTAATCACAGCAATTTTCAAAATAATTTTTTCACCAGGTGGTTTATATATATATGTCATACAACCTTCACTTTTAAAGCAAGTCCCTAGGAAGACAATGCAGTATGGGCGATCCCTAGGGAATAATGGGATTTGAATTTGGAACGTCAAAAATCGAGTGAATAAAATGTTCGTGCATCCAACAAATTTATTCAAAATTCAAACTGGCCACTAAAAACAGAATAAAACGTGGTCGTGGTTAATGACGAGTTTCTAAAAAAAAGTAACGAATGAGCAGGAGCGTTATAGAAAATTGAAACCATAGAATCTTGGAGTTGTGAATTTTGTTTGTTTGAAATCTCAAAACATGTTGAGTGATATAGTTAATATTAACTTGAAAATAATACTTATATTTCTATTATATTGGTTTTACTTTTGTATTTAAATTATCTCACAGATGGTGTAAAAAGTAGAGTATCCAACATGGGGGGTTTCGTTTCGTTCGGAATTCAACATGCCGCTCGCGACTTAAAGACACTGCTTTATCCACTAGTCACATAATCTACTATTATAGTCACATATTCTACTATTATTGTCACATATTCTACTATTATAGATGATGATAGCAGATTATTGGAGCCTCCCAGAAACACAAAAAATAAATTTTACTATCCACGCGACATAAATTAGACCCACAACAAGTGCTCCGATTGTTGGTTAAACATATTTTTTACAATTACAGCGTGTAATTTGTCTTCAATATTTGGTATAGTAAAGTTAAAGTTACATGAATAATGGTCTCCTATTTATTTCACAGAACAGATGGGCTAAAGGGTTCTGGTATTGCAACGCGTACGAGACACACATGACCGATCGATGTCCGGCAGTGGTCGTCTTTCAGCTGAAATTGTGATGCAGTTGACTCATTGATCTACACTAAAAAGAGGTAAAGTTGATTATTTTATTTTTAAGCTATTGCATAGCTTCTATCGCGGGCCTTGAGCGTGGAGACCGAATCCAGAAATTCCGTAACGAAAATAACCTAACACCCCCCACTCATTTGTTTTTTGAGCGTGGTGACCGATAAGAAAACAAATGAGTGAAAAATCAATCAAAATTCAATTCAATGTGTGAAAGTGTAACTTCAATTAATATCAAAGAAAAAAAAAACAAAGGAAAAAAAATACTGCATAAATAAAATAAATAAATAATTATAATTGCATAAGTTGATGAAAATGCTATGCAATAGCTTTACCGCGGCAGTCCCCGAGTGCCACACGTCTTTTTTTTTTTGTTTGTAGGAGGTAATCTCTGAAAGTACTGGTCCGATTGCTAGATTTTTTTCACCAGGCAATATTAAATGAACGTCGGCGAAGCCGTGTAATGTCAACATTATAATCAGAAAACCTGCACTCTGTGCACAAAGTACTACATGCACAAGTGAAATGTGATTCCATGTGGTTTCTTTTTATGATTTGTACAACGCATAAAAGCGCACGAAGGCATTTTGATAACCTTTATTCCAGTTAAAATAAAAAAGTAATATTTTTGCGTAACATGCCCGTTTGTGTGACTGAGTGAAATTAATCCACGGGGGACTTCACGTGCTAGAGGCGAGTCACCTATCTTTCGCTGTTTTGATTTAATCTAAGAGTTGACTACATGCTTTTAATTCGAATTATCTAGTGAAAGAGATACAACTTGACATAATTTTCACTGTTTTTCATACAACCGATCTTATGCGAGTTACACATTTTTCATTAGATATTTTGGAAACACAGTATTTTCTGGATATTATCTAGGCTTCTATTGAAATCAATTTATAAATTTGTGTAAAACTAATCCAGTAGGTGAGATGGTGGTCAAACGCAAACCTATCAATAATAAAAAAAAAGTAAAGTCTTCTGAAAATCTGATATTTTGCATGAACATTGACACTTCAAAATTTACTCAAAAACACCAAATGCTAACAGAATGTTCAGGCGTTATCTCTCTTTTTTCGCGTTGCCTTTTCGTCAAACATCGCGTAAGAATACGTTAGATGATGTAATAAGCTTTTAAACCATGCTCGATGTAGAAGATAGGCGAGTGGAAAAGCAGCCTCTTAAAATAACCTACTACGGGTGTGGCGATATAGATACAATACATTTTGGTGTTTTCCATACATCCTTCCATTTCACTAACTTATATTTGGCGTCTTGCCAACTCTGAGTTTACTCATGGGATCGACGAATGGGGGTCGCCTCTTCATTCAATAAATTGTTTTTCTGTGCTAATTTAGCAACCAGTTTCTGATTTCAGATAAATTGAGTGGCGCCTAGCTTTGTCGTTGAACTTACAAGTTGTAACTTCTTTTTTAAGTTCCGTAAAATAACGTTAAGAGGACTATTTTTGCTGCAGAAAATCTCTATGATATTAAAGAAAGACTGCTGGAAATAAAGCTCCCCGATTGATGTCCAGCAATCTTTCGTTGATATAATGATCATCTTAACGGTTTTTTGCTCAACTTCCAAAGACAGTGTTTACATTTTAAACAATGATTTCAAACATTGAATATTTCAAAACACTCTTTTAAATGAATATTGCAAAATACAGAATTAAAGTTCCGAGTATAGACTCAAATTAACATGTCTCACACTCTTGAGTATAATTGTGACGGAATTCGTGCTGTTGAAAACGGTTAATAGGCGGTATTTGATTAAATACTAGCTACTTAGAGATATATATTTATAATTGAAAAAAAAAGCACAAGTTATAGTATTAACTAGCATAAAGTCTATTATTTCGTATATTTATCGTTGTTTTAAAAGTTGTTATCTCTCATAAAGTGATTTGCTTAAAAAATTTAATCTGCTCTCTTTGAATACAAGGCGTACTTTTCTTGAAACTACATTTCTGTATGACTAATGCAATAACTGGTATGATTGTTAAATATTAGTAACAAGTTGTGCTATGTAGTGCCCAGAACATGCCAGGGACGCGAGGTGCGCGCACGGCCTGTATTTGCCACTAGTATCAGTCGAACAAATGCTGGCTTGCGTGCCCCTCTTCATCGCCTTACGAGCAATTTTAATAAAAATTTCAGCGATCCAGATCCGTTCTGAGCATAAAAGGAAATTTAAAATAATGTTACTCAACATGTTAAAAAATCAACATAATTTATAATAAGCCGGCTCTATTTTTTATGAACCACAATTGTAATTTAAAGTAACTTTTCGCATTCCTATAAAAAATAAAAATAAAATAACACCACTTGTCAAACCAAATGTCTCATGTTTATATGTAGAGAACGTTGTTGATATCGCATGTGTAAAATTATTTTTAAGCCTTTTTTATGTAATTCCCTATTGTGTTATTGTTTGTTTTCCCTAATAAATAAAATAAAAATTATATTTCGAAATGATTAATAACGAGCCACGCCAAAAATTGTTAAGATTATTAAATAAATTCTAATTTATTTCAAATTTTATACTTATACTTACTTAATAAAACCAAAACTCTCTTATTAATTTTAATATAGTAGGGTAAAACTGACTTTTTTATATTTATATAAATTTAAAGCATTTCCTAGTTTTCTCATAACATATGTTTTGTAGTTCCAAACCCATCTCCGAGAAAAATTTTTCACGAAGTATCGTTATCTCGATATACTTTCCTGCTTACAGGGAAAAGTCATATTCATTTTACTTCAAAACCTTAATATCGCGTTACAATTCCTAAAAGGATTCTCGCAGATAAAATTGAAGGAATACGCAACATACTAAGGCTGTGCGCAGACTTGCGACAAAACTGTCTTTGAGAAAGACTAGAGCTCTGTAAAAAAATTTATAATGATTGCAACATTTCGTCTCGGATAACTGACTTGTAAACAATTTTTTTTTCAGTAAAACATTCTAAGTAATGAGTTTTTTAATGGTAATAAATAGGACTTTTCATGGAGATAAAAATAACTTTATTGCTACACACAGTAGATACAAAATAAAATAAAACCGTAACCATACTAATATTAATTCTTTGACAGTTATGTGTAATTAAGAATATTCACAGATGCCAATAGCACGCTTATATGCGATCATCATTATTATTTGGAATATCAAGTATCGTATAACATTATATTTATCGGAAATAACAACATCAAAATCTAAAATTGATAATTATGTAATCAGCAGTGTTATTCACAGTAAACAGGAAAAATATTAATAACGCGCTTCAATGAAGACTAAAAGTAGGTACCTAATGATTACAATAAAGTAAAATGGATACCTACGAACAGAATAAAATATCGTAATTACAATAAAATACGAAATGAGACTGATTAAGATATACCTAGCAGCAAATTATTTACATACACTGCCTGGCTGTTAAATAATAGCAAAATTTAAAATTAAAAAAAAAGCCCGGCGCCTGATATCTATGAAATAACTGATTAAGACAAGTCAAGGTATACAAGTATGTGAAAACTGAATGGCTTGATTTAAAAATGCCTACTAGCAAAATAATATACGCTTTAATAAAAAGGACGACTCTGTTTTCAGGGCACAGCAGGAATTTTACAACTTTGTCAGCCATGCGGGCAACAAATGGCCGCCGGTAGATAGAATAGATTTTCTATTGTCTTTTTTCTGAAAGGCGTCTGATGTGTGTTCAAGGGTTTGTTTTGTTACAATGTTAGCACACTACACTTTTGCTAGATGCAAAATTTTAACTACTGCAGAAGTTTTTTACTTCTACAATGTTTGATAATGCCTTCGACAATGTTTGATAGAGTTACCGTGGCCCTGGAACACTGAGGAACATAGGTGAGTTTAAGTTACTAGATATTTGAGAATCCCTCTCACTTCAACGGTTTTTTTTAATGTTCCCACTACTGGAACTCAGGCTTACTATCTAGGATAGGGAATGGGTCGTAATCCACCACGCGGGCTCCATGCGGGTTGGTGAATGTCACATGTCTTCGAATTTGTAGTTCTAGAACATGCCGGTTTCCTCACGATGTTTTCCTTCACCGTTTTGAAAGCAGCGCTGATTAAATAAATTACACAAAGTAATGCGCCTGGCTGGGTTTGAACCCGCGACCTACAACTCGTAAGTCGGAGCCGTTACCAATCGGCCACCACAGCTCGCAAAAATGAAAATAATGTCGTGTGATTAAAGTATTCCACTCTGTCGCAAGCTTGCGAACTACCTTAGTGTAACGTTCATAACTCGACTCAATAAAAGACGTGAAATTCATGTTATCCAAGAACGATTCTGCCTTTAACAAGTTACTGAAAGGCACTGACTGAAACTTCTCGACGAACTATATTGAATTCCTATTTTATTGCGAACGTTCGAATATAGATATTATTAAAATGAGATGCAACTGACGATAAATAGATACAATTTGTGCAAAATCTTATTTGTCCGGGTGTCGAGGAGTCAGCAAGAATCGTCATATTCACTAACGTTCGATTTAAATCGTTTCCTGATTTAACTGAAAGTAAATTTTCTTTGAAGCGTAAATTCAGAACTACTACTCGAATTTCTCTCAACTTTAGTTTTGTCATCTTATTAATTATTTTTAGAGTTCGGTTCATTACAATGAGTATCTATCAATTTATAATGTTAGTATATTTATTTTTAAATATCTAGTACTCATTTATTGTATACACTTACCACAGTGTAGTTTTTTTTAACCCAAAGGAGGAGGTGGTTATTAGGCGGGTGATGGTTGGCTGTTGCCTTATTACCTTGAACTCATTAAAAAATAAAGTTTTGACATTGAGAAAGACCCTAAAATGTAATTTGGATCAAAACTGAAAGAAACAATAAATTAATAATTAGGGGTCCGGTGTAGTCGTAGCTATTTTAGTCGTAGCTACACTACCCCGGAAAAGCCACTAGGCAGTCAAATCCAAATGTCAAAAGCCACTAGGCAGTCAAATCCAAATGTCAAAACGGGCCTTTAACTGTCCCCGCAGAGTCGGCCTTTATTTGTGGCTCGTGTGCGGCGGTGCCGCTACAAATAAAAAATGCATAAAGCGGCTTCAAGCTTCTCCGGACAGAAGGTGTCGCGCGCTTCAGCTGTTTTTTTGAGGCTGCTTCTAGCTTTTTTTGTGGCGACAACTTTTTCCGCCTATGTACTACTACTGTACATGAAGTTTAAATAAATAAATAAATATAGCGACTCATTAGCCATCAATGCTCATGCAAGCGCTGCATATACTGCTCCAACATTAAACGCCAATTAGTGTACATATTACTCAAACTGAACAGTGATATTACGTTACGGATAATAGTTTTAACAGTTCAATTTGGAGTATTCCTTGGGAACGCTTACGAAGTAGAGGCAAGGAATAATGGGTCTTTGCTGCATATTTTATCATAGTCTCGTTCCAATAAGTTTTGGTTATTTTATTTTAAGCTCATAAGTAATAAAGAAATGGTTTTTTTTTGTGATCATTTGCTGTCTTAAAGGTACCAGCGGTAGGTACATTTAAAACAGTAAATGATGAAGGCTTTAATTTGTATGTAACTGGAATAGTGCGCACCCTTATTAGAAATTAAGGTAGTATTTTTTAGGATTCCGTGCTGAAATGTTAAAACGAGACCCTATTACTAAGACTCTACTGTCTGTCCGTCTGTCATCAGTTTGTGTTTCATGAACCGTGAAAGTTAGACAGTTGAAAACAACAAATATTAAAATACAGAATAAAATAAATATATTCAAGGAGGTTCCCATACAACAATCGTATCCTTTTTTGCTCGTTTTTTACGGAAGATGCGGAACCTTTCGTGTGCGAAATTAGTTATCCTAATTGAAGGCAAATAACATTGGTAGTGCATCAGTGTTGGTATCGACAAACGCACACATAGATATACCAGTGATATAATCAAGACTCTCAGAAGCGAACCTATGGTTCCAATAGGCTACTGTTTTGCTGACATCTATATAAGGCCGAACTTCAAAAAAATGGTGCAGGAGCACTACCTGTCACTTTAATTGTTCTTTCCCTTTCTCTATTGTATTTTTTAATATTTATTAGTTTATTATTTGGTAATTTATTTATGTATTATATTGTTTCTATTGTACTATATAAATATATATCTTATGTTGTACACTGACAGTCCCAAATCTTTTCCTTTCGTTCAGTCCATCCAAATGTTGTCTGGTAGAAATTGCCTTGTGCAATAAGACCGCCTATTGTACAGTGTACACTTATTCTTTTATAAATGTTTATCCTATAATAAACTAAGGTGTGCAATAAAGTTATAAATAAATAAATAAGGCACACGTGGAACACTACGTACCGCGCCATCGGCGACTCGGGCCCGGTCCGGACGGTTACCGGACGGCGGACGGCGAGCTACCCCTTGATCGCCGTTAATAGCATGAAGACACACAAGGGCGTCGCCAAGGGGGCAGGGTGGGGCAGTTGCCCCCCCCTAGAGATCAAATGTAGCTAGCCGCAAAGCGACCAAAATGCGAGCAATTGACTTCCTTACCTATTAATAAATTCCGCATCGCATGACAAAACGTAAATAAATTCACAAGGTTTAATGTATATTGTAGAAAGTATTGAAATATTCAGAATAAAATTAAGATTTTGACATCCGTTTTTAAAATCGCCGCCATTTTCATCACGACTATGTCAGATTTGCCAGACAAAGGCAAAGACTTCCAAAGTTTATAAAAAAAAATTATCCTCCATAATATTGCCCCATTGCCCCCCCCCCCTTAGTCATAAGCTGGCGACGCCCTTGAAGACACATCTAATACTTAAAATATCTCAAATCCAGTCTCGATTTATTTATTATATACTTTATTGTAGGTACAAAAAGAAATATACAAAGTAAAACTTATATCTAAAATACATACAATGGGCGGCCTTATCGCATTCCGTGATCACTTCCAGGTAACCTCAAATGGACAATTTGGACAGTAATTGTCAAAACATAATATGGGCTCTATCTAATTCAATGTTGTAAAAGTCTAAAGTTAATACAATTTTTCAGTTCTAAACCGAGTTAGTCAAGAGGCTTCAATACTGTTAGATAAACCTATTACCTTCTTACTGACTATTTTTAGTCTGAGCAAGAATTGTTCAAGTTGAAAAAAAACCATTTAATAGATTGATCTAGCCTAAATACCTATAAACGACTAAAATACAAAACCTTAAAGTCATTTTAAAGATTTACGCCTAAAATAATCCCTTCCGGATTTGAGGGTTAATAGTCCCGGAACTCACTCAACCATATATTTAATTTTTAATTCCAATAACAGTATTTTAACCCGGATCCCGACCGCCTGCTGGGATTCCGATCCCGATTTCCAGCCACCGTAGGCGAGGGCTTGCCGACGTCAAGTAACGGGTAGCTCGCCGACCGGCGCTCCAGTAACCGTCCGGACCAAGCTCGAGTCGTTGACAGCGTGTATGATAGTGTTCGCGCCTCAAAAAGATGTCAGCAAGACCCCAACGCCCCCAAGGACCCCAAGGTCCGGGAGCGAAGGCAAAGAAAGTACATAGGAGTAGGTTTTAGTCAGTAAAAATCTGACAAGCCCTCTCGCACCGCCCTGGAACGAGAGAAGTCGTTGGATGATTTCCCACCTAAAAACAAAGGATAACCGAAATGGCCCAGACAACATCAGGGCCGAAGCCTACGGGTTGGCTTCCAAAAGGGAAACCCGGGGCCCTGAAGCGCAAGGCAAAGGAACATAGGTGTGGTTTAAGTCAGTAAAAGTCGTGCACGCCCTCGCGCTCCGCTTTAAATATATAAAAAAATCAAAGACAGTTATAATTGTGACACCTGTCCTCATTGCGCCCTAGTTTTAAGTCACATTATGAATCTATCAAATAAAATTACAAAAAAAAATGTTTGATCCAGCGAGTGATATGTCTCTTTCAAAGTTGCAATTAAACACCCCGAACTGTCACTATATCTTTTAACTTTCCTGGCAATCGTAATGAAAAGCACAGTGTTTACCTCGGGTTAAAGACTTATTTATAATAGTACCTAGAACTATTGGCGACCTCGCTACGCTCGTATGTCAAACTCCTTCTCGGGCCTAAATAAGTTACTAGTGATGTGATAGAGACACAACTAGACTAAACAGCCAATTAAAAATTGAGTTATTTCAGTATTCGACCGTGAGTGGCATACCTCCTGCCTACCCTTAGGGTAACATGCAAGACACTCATTTCATGAATAAGTAAACGAAAATACTCCTTTGAGATTATTTCACATTAGGGCGAAATGCAATGAAAAGAGAATACTTACAACATTTCTTAATAGCTTTTCAGTAAAAACGAACGTTCAAAAGTCATTTTGGCCTATTTTTGATACATCAGAAAAGAGAGAGAGAGATTTTTTTTTACTTTTCCAGTTTATTTAGGTAACATAGTCGATCATGACATGATGACAATGTAAGAAAACTGGCGTACTATCACGGACTCAATCTACATGTACTTTAATAATAACAACATAATAGTGTACATACTAATTCCATGCAATAGGTAATCGTTGTTAATCACGAACACACATCATTGACACTTGGATTAACGTCAGACATAGAAGCGCACATAAATAATGCCACAATCATACCTGTTCCTAATTCAAACGTCAAATTCCAAGAATCTAATTTTGAGCTGTCATTATTAATTTCAACCCGTTAGGCCTACGAGTATATTCGCTACGTTATGATTGTTATTAGAAGCATATTGTTCGATAACGTTAATCAGGTTGTATAATTATATCCATGCTATCACATCTGTGCCTGAAAGGCACGTCATTGTCTATGTCAGGTCAACTAGTCGAAGACCGGCATACTTCATTAAAAAAATATTTCATTGGGCATTTTTTGCTATTTCTATAATATATTAGGAAAGTTTTATTAAACTAGGTGATTAAATATTTAGTTGACTATTAAGAAAAACTATCAGAATTGCTTTAAGGTTGTCAATTTATTACATAAATACAAATTTTGAAAAAATGGATGAGTAGACGGAATTTCCTACCACGTCGAATAAGACCGTCTAATGAAAAAAAAACCTATAAATAGCTGGTTTACTCAAATATAGACGATGTGTACGCGTATGTATTTCAAAAGCATTTTAATGTGTGCTGTCGTTTTTCATATTAAAGGCTTCAATCGGTAGAAATTGCAATAAGAAGTGTTTGTCGTGTAAGACCGGTATAAATCGCCAGTCAGGGGTTAAAAACTGTTTCATAACTAAAAAAAACTTTTTTTTTTTTCAAAGTCAGCTTCTATTTTAACGAATTTCTTTAAAGAACAAATTTATAGAAAGGGATTGAATAGAAGGTACTAAAATATTCTCTGATCTCTCTCTCTCTCTGTATATATATATTTTTTTATTGATATGAACTATGACTGCGATCCCACCTGATGGCAAGTAGTGATGCAATCTCTCATGGTGAGGCGCACTAGTTTATTAAAAGCCTATTCACTCTAGCTTTGAAGACACCCAAATTATAATTGGACGGGAAGACCGCAGCAAGAAAATTATAATTATGGTAATATTTTCGCCACTAGTGCTGATAAATTCGCCTAAACATTATATATTACCTGAAAAAAACATTAAGAACTATACAAATACAGTCTTAAAAAAATATATATTACTTATATAATGTAGGTACTAACAAAAAGTTGACAAGTTTAGAGTTATCGACCAATTGGAATATTTGTCAGATATTTGTTTCCACACAAAACTGCGAATTAGCATCGCACGTTTGTGCGATATTACGTTTCAGCCGAAAGCAGGTAGGAAGAGACTTTAGTACCTATCTTTTATTCAATCGTCTTTACTACTGTGTAATTAAAAGTAGTATACAACACGACAGGTGACAGGAATACCGATTTATCGATTTTAAGAGCCTCATGGTTACTCAATACGCTGGAAATTCGAACTTACTCAGTTATCAATTACTTTATAAAATTTGTTCAAGTGTAAAAGGTTTAAGGCAACTGGAATCGGCGAAGATCGGCATGTGCCGATCTTGCTCTCCAAGTACTAGACGGTCTTCGCCACTATTGCACTTTGAGGTTGAATTTTTGTCACTAGATGTAACTTCTTCAAAAACTAATCATTATTCCACTCACCTACACAAACCCTGGTTTATACAAAGAAAAAGCAATTAAAAAAATTTTTTTGCTGGCATGGTGTTGGTTATGTTGCAAGTTGATAACCCGAGAAAATTTTGGACGTCATTTTTTCTCTTTGTATTGTAAATACCGCCATCTATGTGATTTTATTGAAATCAAAATAGTTTAAAGTTTTAATATCTCGGGTGGTCATTGTTGTAGGTATTCAGAATTCGTAGTTTTGTTTACTATACGGTCCTACCCGCCATACGGTCTTCGCCGAGTCGACCTTCTGCCTAAGGCTGGACACGGTACGCTCCCTCGTTTATTTCCTCTGACATTTGGTACGTAATGGACGTAGTTCAGGGATGGCGGGTAATAAGTTTATCATGAAGTTTGTTTTGTTACTTTTTTTATACTTATTTCAGATTTAGTGAAACCATTTGCTATATACATTTGAAATTAGTGAACTGCGCCTTCTTGCTTGTCAGAGGCCTACCATGAGCTCTTAACGAGATCCATTTTATGACTTAAACTGAGCTGTTAATGGAATGGAGATAGGGTGTATAACTCCATCCCTCTCCCTCGATCGCACGAATGAGCTAGCTGAGCTAAGTTGCAGAATCTAACGCCATAGGTTTATTTTTTTTTTATTTTTTGTATTTATTGCTCCACATATTCTAACTAGACACCTGTATCGTGGATGCGTTCACAAACATGTGTCCTTTCCCCTGTTTCTTCATAAAGAAGAAACACTATATTTTGACATTTTAGAAGTGTCTACTACATTTATTGCGCAAGAAAACATGGCCGAAAGACTAGGCGATATGGTCGAATGACTTTAGCCTTCCCTAAGGGGTATAAAGAAAAAAAAATGTTTATTACATAACCACTTTGAAATACTAAAAGCCATTTAATTGAAATCACAGGGTCATCAAAAAAAATTAAGAAGTAGGTATCTCAATTTTTTTTAATCACTTTTTGCGAACATAATTCTAAATTTAAATTAGATAGAGAGATGAAAGTAATGAAACATATTTAACGTGCCATCCCTAAATAATGTAAACTTACGCACACAGGTAACTTCACACACACATCATAATTTATATGTGTAAAGTCTATGGGTACGTTAGTGAGAATTCACTAATGGGTTTTACGTTTCAAAAGGAATAATCATTTCATAAGAGAGTGAGTTATATTATGTTGCGTAAATGGCAGAATACTTTTTCACTGTTCCAATACCTACATAAGAAGGAATGAAAGGAGACATGAAGAAAAATCAACTGTTCGCATAATAACATATTTTATTCCACATTTCAAATTTTGATCTCATAATTAAAGTGGTCCATGTTTGCGCCATGATCATACAGTGAGAAAGATAAAATATTCCTGGTTAGTGAACACAGAGGTGAGGTAAGCTAATTAACTTATACTTGAAATTTGGATGCCGAGGCCACCCAGCCAGATGGAAAGCGTGACTTATTGCTATGCTCGGTCTTCCAAGGCCACATTTAGAATCGAAGATAGCGTGTTCCTACCGATTTGAGCGCCTTTTTTCAAAAGTTGTGAGTTATCCCAAAGATGGAAGGAGCGAAAGCTATATGTAAATAGCTCAAAACAACAAACAATATTGAATGAGTGTAAAAGCCGATTGCTAATTTTGAAAACTCTTTCCGAGATATCACTAAAATTATTTTGTACTTGCATTAAAATAAGATTTGTATTTGGATTTTGAATTTTGGTGGACCGATGACCTGGTAAGGGTTGCGGGAATCCGATGGATGCGAGACGCACAAGACCGTTCATTGTGGCGACACTTGGGGAGGCCTATGTCCAACAGTGGACGTCTTTCGGCTGAAATTATGATGAAGATTTGAATTTGATACGAAAATAATTAAATAAACTTTTAACAGACCATGTCACAGGAGAGCTAAATGATACCTAATGTACCAGATACCAGAAACCCAGAGCTACAGTCCATACAGTTTCTAAATACTAGCAAAAAACATCACGGTATATCTTTTGAAAACTTGCCAATAACTACTACCTGTAAACGCAGAGCGTGTATCCACTTGTTGAGGAAAACTAACGTTTAATACGAATATGCAGTAAAAGGAAATATCCATTTCACTTTCATGCTTGTAAAAGTTACAACGGTAACCTAATTTCAGTATTTTATTTTTCTTTTATACAAAACGGACCCAGTAGAAATATTTTTTGTGATACATCTCTCAATAATAAAAGAAAATATAAGTCGCCAGGCAAGTAACTTATGCGTTAGTGAAAACTAAGACCTGTGCCTCACTGGGACGCCATGGCGGCGCTGCCAGTTCGCGCAACCAAGGAAATGCATGCAGCTCTATGGTGTGTACCTCACCTGTCACCCGGCCACTGTTGGCCATGCAGCCAATCCATAAATTTTTTTGGCGTTTTGACCTGGCTACGCCCCATGGCGTCCCAGTGAGGTACGGCCCTAAAAGGTCTTTAATTAATTAGGAACTTATTGTAACTAAAGCTTTGTCACCACTGTCAAGGATATATTTTCCAGAATGCTCAACGGGGCCGTAACATAAGGGCGCCACGCTTGTCACTGTGGGACTAATTTACATGTGACCCCTACCTTGGGGGCAGAAGATTTGGCAAGCCTGTAACACGGCTGACCATTGCTCGCCACTTTGAGACAGTTCTACAAATAACTTTATATGTTGGGGCAGGAGGCCCGGCGAGGCCGTAATACGGGGGCGCCACGCTCGCCACTCTAGAACTATTCTACACTTGACCTCTACCTGTGAAGGCAAGACAGTCGACGAACCTGCCACACGGGGGCGCATAGCTGGCTACTGGTTTTGAAACAGTTTTACAAGTCACTTTACTAGTGAGGGTAGAATGCTCGACGATACCGTAACACGGAGGCGCCGCGTTCACAACTGTAGTAAGTTCTACAAGTGACCCTACCTATGCGCTCGACAAACCTGTTACACAAGGGCACTACGGTCACCACTATGGGGCAGATCTACTCGTGATCTTACCTGTGAGGGCAGAATGCTCGGCGGGGCTGTAGCACGGGGGCGCCACGCTCGCCTCTGTGGGACTGCACGGGGGGGGGCCTTCGTGCCGCTGCACACCTTTCTTGACCATGTAGCAGCGCGGCATTGCGGCCAACGCTGGAACAAACAGATGTAGGTTGTTTTTAAAAAACATAATATAACAAAATGAATGATAGCCTACATGGGCCATGGGTTGTGCGAAAGAGAACCCCGGGGCCTTGAAACAAAGGCAAAGAAGGAACAGGAGTGGATTTTTTGTTAGTTAAATTCTAGCACGCCCTCTCGTTCCGCCCAAGACTGAAAGAAGTCATTGAATGATTTACCAACTAAAAAATAAAAGGAAGAAAGAAAGTTTCGAACGCAATAAAAAAAAAACAAAACAGAATATAAAGAAAGAAGAAGGAACAGTAAAAACTTAGAAAAACAACGCATAACAATGTTTAAAACAAGTTTGCAAAGCTACTGGTCTCATTCTCGCTTCGATGCAAAACTAGAAAGTAAGTACAGATGACTGTAAACTATATAAAAACGGTACAGAAAACTTGCTAACTAATTAATACAACCACCCGTAATTAAGAATTCATAGTGAAACTACTTTGTGTGTTTTGTGAAAATGTTTGAAGGAGTGACCGTGTTCTTAAAACAATCCTAACACGTGAGAATATTGAAGATTTCCATCTTAAAAAAATACTATCTGTTTGTCACCTCCTCATGTCTTAACGGGTTTTTTTTATGCGAGAAAAATTATCCAATGACATCCTCCGCTCTTGGGCGGAGTGGAAGATAGTGTCTGACTTTTACTGAATAAAAACCTACTCCTGTTCCTTCATTGTCTTTCATACCGGGGCGGAATCTTCCTTTCAGAGACAGATTCTTGGCCCCAGTAGGCTTCGACCTTGCTGAGCCCCTACGGTTTGCTGACAATTCCTTGAGGCGTGCGTGGAACAATACGTGCCGTCGACGTTTTGGCTCGGCCCGGTCGATTATCGGACGGTCGGACGGCGAGCTACCCATTGCTCACCGTCGACAAGCCCGCGTCTACGGTGGCTGGAAATCGCGATTGGAATCCCGACTGAGGCTGTGGTGTGACGACCGTTGCCTTAGTAATTTCAAAAACTGTAAGTGCCTTTTTGGTGTTTCTTAAGGATTAGACGGATTTGAATAAAACTTAGTTTTCGAATAGATTACATCTTGGAATGGGATAAAGGATGTTAGGTTGACTGGAGTGAAGGCCAGTCCTCATACCATGGCCCTTCATGAACTAAGTACAGAAACCAAGCTCCGAAGATAAGATGGACATTGGATAGTTTTTTTCCGAGAGTACGTTTCCTTGAGATAAATTTCGTCTTTTACACCAGCAAAGTAGCTAAATAAGCTAGTGAAAATATACATACAAAAAATGGTAGTACAATATTTTTCGAAAATGCGATAGAGTTACGATTTTTTTCTTAAGGGGCCGGCGACGGATGAATTTCCATACAAACGTAATACCGCGCTCATTTGCAGTTGGAGCATATTTCCAACAAATTATGATGATATTCGGCTGTAGACAATATTTATCTAGGTTCCTACGTCTTTCTTTTTTAAAAAAACAAAAAGAAATTTAAGCGAATTGTATTTCGCACTTTTTTATGGCGTAAATGGCAAAACATGCCATTTGACTTTTCCTGTATTAAAAATAACAATATTTCTAATATTCTCGACGTAGGAACCTAGATAAATATTGTCTATAACCGAATATCATCATAATATGTTGGAAATATGCTCCAACTGCAAATGAGCGTGGTATTATGTTTGTATGGAAATTCATCCGTCGCCGGCTCCTTAATAGGGCTAAACTTTGACCCCTATTAGATCTTTGATACCAGGCAGTTAGTTTGACAATGCATCGATTTTTTTTAACATAAAACTAGCTCATCATCATCATTTCAGCCGATAGACGTCCACTGTTGGATATAGGCCTCCCCCAAGTGTCGCCACAATGCACGACCCTGTGCGTCTCGCATCCATCGGTTTCCCGCAACCTTCACCAGGTCATCGGTCCACCTTGTAGGAGGCCTTCCGACGCTGCGTCTACCGGTACGCGATCGCTAAAACCATATCAAAGTAACAAGTAAATACCCTATTCATTTCTACATTCCTATCACCCCGTTTGAAGGTAACTCACAAAAACACATACGAAAGCAACAAAAATCATAGAGGTTCATTTACAAACGCAACCACCGTATAAAAATCATGTAGGCACGGTAAACTAACCACGTATTCGTGCCACGATAACTTTACATAATATTTTTATAAGGAAAACGTCTAAGAAATTCAGCGGTAAAATTTTCTGTAGGCAGATTCATACTGCCGGAGAAACGGATCAAATGGAAAATGCGGTCACGGAATCGTATAGTAGACGCCTTATTATTCAAATATTTGAATACGTTGTCAAAATGTAGGCTGAAATAAAGGACAAGCTAACACAATTTTCTTTACAAGTGGTTTAATAAAACTTCCTTCTCAGAAATTGGAGTCAACATATGTGTGTGTGTTGTATTAGAGTCATATTTCACAACAGATTCCAAGAATAGAGTAGTGTCCAGGGTCAAAATAATTACATTTTATTTAGTCCGTATTTTAGATTATAAAAAAATATTGGACACGTTTGAAAAAATGTAGCACGGTGTGACGTTACACGTAACTTTAATGGGCTATATCTTTGTCATTTATGGTTTAATTTACAAATAAAAAAATACGTGTCCCTTATTTTTAAATAATCTAAAAGACAGACTAATTACATTTTTTACGGCCACTAGCCTATTGTGTACCGTCTCACAGTCAATGAATATTTTATATCTATATCTTCTGATATAATCAACCGATTGCAATGAAACAAGGCTTAAGTATTACAACAAGTTACACCCTTCGAACCCTGTTCCCACGCGCAACAATCGCACTTGCGCAAACGCAACACGAACTGAAAAAAAAGTAAAAGCGGGAGATGTTATTGGATGATTTTGCCACCTACAAAATAAAACAAAAAAAGTAACTACATAAAATGGAACAAATTATTAGAAACGACAACTTATTTTCAGGCATAAAGCCTCTTTTTGAGAAATTTATGTTGGTCAACTCTATAGTTCAACTAGACAAGCTCCTATTCTATACATATAATAAATCTGTAAAAGTTTTTAGTTGTACGAGCATCACGTACAATGTTCGAAATCGATGTCGATAATTTTTGTACATTAAAATTGTGTGTAACTTGATATATTACTTAACTTTTGCTTCATCGCAATCGGTTCACTATATCGAAAGATATACTACATATATTTTGACTGTTAGGCGGTACGAATTTCACCGGGTCAGCTAGTTTCTATTTATTAATACCCTAGCTACCCCACAACGTCTCTCTTTGTATGCAAACCGGAAAGCCGTAAGTCAATTCAACGCCGTAGTGATCCCATTATTGGTACGAATATCGTCAATAGCAGGCTGCAGTTCGTAGAGTCGCTTCTCGTCTAAACCACTAAGCTCTAAGTGCAAACAATTGTCGGAATCGGAAATTATAGTCAGGTTAGTTAGTCTAATAACTATTGATTCAAATCAACTAAAAGTTTAGTTTACTATAGTTATTTTCAAGTTGTCATGTCGTACGGTATTCCATTGTGGGGAAATTCCGCTGATATTCTATTCAGAAAATTTTTGTTTTGCAGAAAAGGGCTATTCGTTCTATTTATAAATTAAGTCCCAGATCCTCAGGGATAAATTTACTTTATCCTCTCAGTATGTTTATGAGAATATTTTGTATGCCCGTAAAAATAAAAACATGTTTAAGAAATACAGTGATATTGATGATTTTAAAACTAGGAACAAACATAAATTTGTAGCTCCTGCTACCAGGCTCAAAAAAATAGGGGTCTCATTCAGATGCCAATGTATACTTTATTATAATCACGGTTATCAGTGGATGTATGTTCATTATCTATAGATTTTGAGACAATGTTTGATTTTTTTAGAAACTTCTTCATAGAAAATCTATAAATTGAAAAGCTTCCTTCACTAAAGCGAATAGCTAACGAGCCTATGAAAGCGAATCAAATTACCCCCGAGCCTTTGTTCCCAAATTTAAATTCCAAACAAACACAAGCTGAACTTTTTCGCTCTCCGCACGTTTAGTTTCTGCATATTAATCCCGGCTTACGAAAACACGTTCGCACTAATTAGGAGCATTGAAGCACGTTTCAATGTGAACTTTGGATAATGGAAAACAGTACAAAATATATTATATGTTCCTTGAATTAATTTATTGAATTCAGGATTTTTATCCACATGGATACGTTAACCCTATCGTGCCCTCTTAGTTCTGGTTACACTAACTAAATAATTACTTTGAGTGAGCGAGAATCATCAATTGGTTATCCTTGCCTACTTAGTCTTTTTTCTAACATGATTTAGGACTTGCCAAAATTGTGTGTACTAATCCAACATCCAGAAAATTCAGTTAAAACTCTTCAATTAATGCTTCTCTCTCATCACCATATATATATATATATATATCTGTAGAAGTGTTTTAGTTGTGCGCACATCACGTAAAATATACGACATCGATATAGATAATTTATATAGGTACGTTCAAATTGTGTGTAACTTGGTATATTACTTAGGCAATCGATTATATATATGACTGGCCTGTTGGTCTAGTGGTTAGTGGCCCTAACTGCAATGCCGGTCGTGGGTTCGATTCCCACCCAGGACAAATGTTTATGTGATGAGCATGATCATTTGTTCTGTCTGGGTATAATTTATCTATAATATGTGTATGTATTTAGAAATATATAAGTATGTTTATCAATTGTAGTAGTATCAAGTCTAGTACTCATAACACAAGCTCTGCTTAGCTTGGGACTAGACGGCGTTGTGTGATAGTTGTAGAATATTATTATATCGAAAGATATATGACATTCATTGACTGTTAGGCGGTACGAAGTTCGTTCAGCTAGTCAATAAAAACTTCTCAATTTGCAACAAATATATCGTTGAAAAAATGTAATCCTAACCTTTGATTGAATGAAAACTTTTCGCTGTATTAATTGATGGAACATATTTTTATTCGCCACTCCGCTGACTGACCAATGATCTGATAAATTGTTTGTGAGGTTTTTTTTATAGTGGAAAAATCATCAATAACAATCCCCGCTCTTGGGCGGAGCGGGAGATAGTTTCAGTAGTCTCTTACTAAAAACCCACCCCGTTCCTTCAAGCCGTCAATACCGAGGGTCGAGCTATCTTTCAAAACTAACACTGGCCCCGGTAGGCTTCGATCCAGCTGGGTCTGCTGTTGCTGACAACACCTTGAGGCGCGCGGGAACAGTGCGCACCGTCGACGACTTGAGCTCGATCCAGACAGTTACCGGACGTTCAGACAGCGTGCTACCCAATGCTCGCCGTCCGCAAGCCCGCGCATACGGTGGCCGGAAATCGGGATCGGAATCCCGGCGGCGCCGGCGGCGAGACCGCCGTTACCTGATGCGGTCGGCCTCCTCCTTTGCAAGCGTTACTGCTTCGCAGAAGTAGGACACCACCTGCCACTCCTCCTGGCTTCGGACCATGGCCATGTCCATTATTGTTTGTGAGGTCATGTTTATTTTGTCTCTTAATTGGTATCGATTTCGCTGCAACAATTTTTCACAGTCAGTCTTGGATGCCATATGTCGGACGAGACGCATTAACTTTTTTAATACAATTACTCGAAAACCCGTTCGAATCCCACCGCTTTTAGGCACGCAATTTACAGTTTTCCGTACTACCGAAAAGGGCAGCGTGCTCGCCCCCGCCACAATTATTTAAACATTTATCGTGTCAGGCTGGGCGCCCGTCAACCCTCACGAATCATAAGGGTATTGAAAAACGTCGTTTGATACACGTACAGATTTGTCACTGCAGCCCACGGTTACATAACACACTCGCCTATGGCTCGTGCGAATTCCACCTCGGTCGCAATGACCAACTTTCTGCACTTGTCAAAATGTACAATTTCTTCTTTAAAAAATAAAGCTCGGACTCGGAATTTCAAAATGGAGTTCTTTCCTGCTGAAATGGAGCTCGGTTCATAATATAAAATGTCTCGGGTAGAAAAGAACAGAGCTCGTAGACAGCTTGAAGCGGATTTCCTGTGACAAGACACGTCGGCAAAATGGCATATAATGCACCTTTTTATGTATACGCGAAGTATGTGTAGGTAACACCTGGGCCGCCGCGCCGGAGCCCCGCCGCGACCGTTGCATGCGCTAGTCATAAGCTGTCTTCATACACACTCGTGTGTTGGGACTAATTACGTACACTTTATTAATAATGCACTGCTCAAAGACATATTTAATTAACCGGAAAAGGTTTCTTCTGTACATGTTCGTAAAGAAACTTCCATAGAACACAGTTCTATTTCTGGTGCTCTATTAATTATATTTTCCTTTTGAAAGCGTCTTGTAGGTACATGTTCGTAAAGAAACTTCCATAGAACACAGTTCTATTTCTGGTGCTCTATTAATTATATTTTCCTTTGAAAGCGTCTTTTTAAATCTAGCTCGCATTGAAAATACTATTTTATATACTCGCACCAATTTATTTTGTCGCTTATTGAATATTCTTACTTTATTTGAGTATTATTTGAGTACTGCGTTTTAAATTATTATTTCTTAAAGTCATAAAAAAAAACCTTTATTAAAAGTAGTGACCCGCTACCGCCAGTCAGGATTCCAGAAAAAGTAACCTCCTAACTATACGAGCCATGGTCAGGAGTACCGTTTTTAGTAAAAAGTAAAAAAAATCGAATTCTCAAAATTGTCTACGAAAAGCCATAATTGGTAAATTCATTATTGAATTAATCATTCATAACAATTGCTACTAGAAAATACTACGCGCAGTGTTTTTCCAATGTTTTTCAATTCATGATCCTGTACAATATTTCCATAGATTGACATTTTGGAATATAAACGAACGTTGCGAATATTATTTATTGAGACTTTACTTAAATAATAACAAGACCTTATCTAATAAGCCCTTAAAGTATTCGTACTAGTTCAAATTTGTTGGTGTATGCATAAGTGTGGAAGTAAATGAAATGTTAAATAAATAAAATTAAGTATTGACTTTGTGGGATTTAGATTAAGCGTTTATTATACCGACAGCCGTCCCAGGTAATGGCTTAATAGCCATGAACCTCGAGCTAAGGAGTGCAATAAAGTTATATAATAATAATTATGATAGAAATCCTCCATCAATAATATGGCCAAACGAGGATTGACATATCATCAAATATGACCAAATGTTAAAGTTTAAACGATCTGACCAGTGTTACTTGGCTATCATGAAGAGATCAATTTCTATGATCTGGCCACGACACACACCATATAATGTAATATTTGAACGCATCTACCATATTCGCAGCGTAGTTTATTTTATTTTTATTTTTTTTCTTTGACAATAGAGTCGATTTCACCGAAGCAACACCTCGTGAGTATTTCTTAGTGGCAGGTAGCATTTATTTGGCGTGAACCCAATCCGTCGACTCGAGAGAGGGGTCGGTGTTCGCACGGATAGTCAATATAACGCGAGCCGTGAATGTGAATGCGATATTTTATACAGCTCCTATTTTATTAAAATTTTATAGGAGCCTATGAAAAAAGTATATTTTATTTATTGAGGCTTCAACTAACAGGGCCACAGGGACGACCTGTTTTCATAGATTTTTTTTTTTCAGGTATATTCATTATACAGAATGAAGAAAAACGATAAATCATATTATTTAGCAAATAGGTTTCTTAAAAACACCTTTACACGTCAAAAAATAGTCATTGAAAAATTATTACTTATTTTAAAAAAATATTATCTTTAAAAAACATTAAAATTGAAAAATATTATTATTATCTTAAAAAATAATAATCATTGAAAAAAGATTTGACATCAATGATTAATCAACACTAATTAAACGAAAGTAAAAGGCGTAAGTTTTTATATATTTAAATCTTTGTGTATGGTATGTTTGTTACATCTTCAGTTCTTTACGCTCAAACGGCTGATTTTTTGTACCAAGATAGCCGGTATCCTGGATTAACATATAAACTATATTTTGATGGCAGGAAGTACTAATTCAGAGCACCAGAAACCAGTAAATAAATAAATGTCTCGTAGATAGTCAATCTGAACCACTTCATCATTTTACCATCATTGTTGCAGACAGGACATTTTTTTCAGGTGTGAAAATCATCTAATGACATTCCCCACTCTTGGGCGGAGCGGTGAGATAGTGTCGGACTTTTACTGACTAAAAACCCACTCCTGTTCCTTCGTTGCGTTTCGTACCGGAGCCGAATCTTCCTTTCAGAATCAATGACAACCCCTGCTCTTGGGTGGAGCGGGAAATAGTGTCAGACTCTTACTGACTAAAAACCCACTGCGTTTCTTCAAGCCTTCATACCGGAGCTAAAGTTGTCTTTCAAAACTAGGCCCCGGTAGGCTTCGACCCAGCTGGGCCCCTGCTGTTGCCGACAACTCCTTGAGGCGCGCGGGAACAGTGCGCGCCGTCGACGACTTGGGCTTGGTCCAGACAGTTACCGGACGGTCGGACAGCGAGCTACCCATTGCTCACTGTCCGCAAGCCCGCGCGCCTCAGTAGGCTTCGACCCTGCTGGACCCCTAAGGTTTGTTAACAACTTCCAGAGGCGCGCGTGGAACAATACGTGCCGTCGTCGTCTTTGGCCTAGTCCAGACGGTTACCGGACGGTCGGACGGCGAGCTACCTATTGCTCGCCGTCCGCAAGCCCGCACCTACGGTGGCCGGAAATCGGGATCGGAATCCCGGCGGCGCATTTTCTAGAAGCCAAGTTCAAAGGTCCCATTCACAAAGCACTGTCCACTTGAAATTCCAAACTAAGTTTCATGGCGGCTACGAAGCACCGCAGTTTGTTAAGTAAATAAAACGATCTTAGAATCATTATGACAAAGTTCGCGGTGTTAGGGGGAGGGGGAGCAACAAGTCCGTCTGCCCTCCCCTTAGGGATGTCAGGCGACCGGATAAAGTCGGACAGTTAAGTTTTTTAAAGGAGTTTCTGGCTAAGAAATAATAGACCGCAGAAGTACTAAAAATCTTATAAACTAACCCGCGTACTATCAACGATTGCATCACTGCTTACTATCAGGTGGAATCGCAGTCAAACACTAGTTTAAATTATTCAAAAAAATTGCAAGTGCGAGTCGGACTCACGCACTGAGGGTTATTCATCATCATCATCATTTCAGCCGATAGACGTCCACTGTTGGACATAGGCCTCCCCCAAGTGTCGCCACAACGATCGATTCTGCGCGTCCCGCATACCCATCGGATTCCTGCAACCTTCACCAGGTCATCGGTCCTGAGGGTTATTAAATAGTTAAATTCCCGAATCGAGTCTCGAAGATTTTTCTGAATAGAAAAAAGTTTTTTTTTGTGACGTAACTACAAATTTTCAGTTTTCAGATTTATTCTTTATACTTGTGCTTTAAAACCTTGATTTGATGTAAAATTTCAGGGTTCTAGGTCAACGGGAAGTACCCTATGAATTTTGATTCCTTTGATAGTAACGAACGTACGTTGTTTCCGACATAAATGGCCGTGTCTTATTTTTTGGGAATTTATTTGCAGTACCTATTGACTAGCTCAGCGAAACTTGCCAAAGGCAGACTCGACACAATTCCTACAAAATACTGCACAAACATTGCCAAGTGTTACATCCACACTTTAATGGAAAACAACGTGCAAAAAATCGTGCGAAGCCAAAAAAAATCCCTTAGAAAACTTTTTAACTAGACCTTTGCGAAAAGTTCCGCCTGGACCGCTTGTTTTTTATTACAAGCTTTTGTTTAGTTTTACCTGTCCCGATGTTTGTATATTATTACGTCTGTAACAAATCTTGAAAATTAAATTTGACCCACTTCTAGGTTACCAATTGAGCTGAAATGCATGCATGTGTAAATCAGATGACAATGCAAAATTATTATGACATGGAGCTGGAATTGGAAGGTGGCTACAGGAACTTGGTAGAACAGTTAAACGACAGAACCCCATCGTGTTTGGTGGGATCGTATGATTCGTCTTGACGACTATTATACCGTGCTATGAAAGCTTGCTATGAAAAAAAATATTTTCATTAAAAAAATAATAAGGCAACCCTAGTCTCTCTTATCCTTAGGCTGGTTTCACACGATCTGCGGATGAACTCGTGAACGGACTTCGAGTTACGAGAGCTTTTAATTAAACTTTATGCAGGTGTATGGATGCGTCCCGTAGAACGTGAACGTGAAAGTTTGTTAGTACACTTCATGTTACCTAGTTAGAAGAAATTTCAGTGTTTGTTTTGACCTTGACTTTGTTTATAAAACGAGCGTAATGCAGGTCGTTCTAGTGATATTTATTTTGCAAAAATGATATTTATTTTGCAAATAGGTTTTAAAAAACAATTTTACACTTTTTTTTTCTTCAGTTTAAACTAGATGAGGCCGATGTTTCCTAGCTGACTACCCCGAGAAGAAACACCGAAACGAACTCCGGGATCAAAGTCTCTTTTAAGGTCCGTTCAGTAAACATGTAATGGTCAAATCATTATGAGAACCATGCAGATTAGTATCTCAGATGGTCTTTTGAAGTAAGAATCACACAGATTTGAGTGGACCTGTCCAGTCAGTGCAAGCATTACTCAGTATTTGTATATATATGTTATATCCCTAATAATTATAGTATAGATATTCAATATTTATATAACTGCGCTGGCAGACCCCTCGATCGTCCGTATAAATACCAGTATACACACAAGAACAACGCGACGGTACTTTCACTATTATTTTATGAAATTATTATTAAAAATCCTTCCTTAATGTTCACTTTACAAGAAACACTTGTTGAAATTCCATGCTGTAATTTCTTTCAGGCTGTCTGAAAAATGAATTTTTTTTACACACAAAACACTATTTTCTGTACTAGTGCAGAAAAGTGTGCGTGCTCTCTCCCGCCACAATTTTATTACATTTATCGTATCAGGCTGGGCACGCATCGACCCCCACGAGTTGCCGGTCAAAGCCCGTTTATTCATTTCTTTGTAAGTGTATTGAAAAAAGTCGTTTGATACACGTGCAAATTTATCAGTGCAGCCCTCGGCTCTATAACAGATAGTTTGAAATTTCACCTCGGTCGCAATGACAAACTATCTGCACTTGTATCAAAATGTTCTTTAATATAGTAAGTATTTAACTGTATAGATAGGGTATCTATACAGTTAAATACTTACTAAACGAAATCTGACATCAAATTTAATAACTATCACAGTAAGTCATCATAAGTATCCGCGCGAGACAGGCGAAACACATTATTTGAGTATTGCTCCAGCGAGTACTCAAGCGGTACTTACTCAAATAACACTCATTTCAAGATCTCGGTGTGACAAAGCGGAGCCACGCCGCCTCCCTCACTATTTACAAACATTATTCATTTATTTGACTTGCAACCCTTTTCTGACTATATTTCTTACATAGAGGAATAATCACTATAATATACTCCTCTAGCAGCTTCACATTCGCGAAAGTCATCATCATCATCATTTCAGCCGATACACGTCCACTGTTGGACATAAGCCTCCCCCAAGCGTCGCCACAAGGAACACTCTTGTGAGTCCCGCATCCATCGGTTTCCCGCAATCTTCACCAGGTCATCGGTCCACGCGAAAGTAGGTAGATAGTTTTCAAAAGAGAACCTACCTACTCTCGCGATAAAAAAAAATATCTTTTTCAACTTCCAAATTCGTTAGTTTAATATTCGTTCGTAAAAATAATAATATTACACTACTATCATCACACAAGGCCGTCTAGTCTGAAACTAAGCAGAGCTTGTGTTACGAGTACTAGACAATAATAAACTTACTTATATTTTATTCTAAATACTATATAGATAAAATTTCATTATTTCACCCATTGTATGTGTATTAAAATTTATAATTTAAACAAACATTGGTGTAATCATAAAACATATTTCATTTGCCATCTCAATCTTGGGGTAGCAGATTTTTAATGAAACATTTTTATTTAAAGGAGGTTCTACCTTTTTTTATTTCCTTCATCCTATTTAACCTTGTCATCAATACAATAGTATTGATGACAATGTGAAAGTAACACATTCTAATGTGTTTGCACTATTTAGCAGCAAATGTATTGAGTCTGCCAGCTAGCTACGCTGAAGTAGTTAATACTACAATAAATCAACAAAAATCCATTATACCGAGATTCTGCCTATTTGAATGATGCTACGTATTGTTCAGTTATGTACACACTTGAAATACAAAACTACACTTATTTTAAATCACAATATTCACTAGGTATCAATTTACAAAAATTAAAACAGCTGTTTTTCACTTCAAAATATTCCGCCAAAAAACCTTTTTTCCAATAGCAATTTTGAATCCACTTATCACTACTCTACGAATTTTATAAATAAGAATGAAAATCAGCGTGCAAAATGTAACGTTACTATATTTTTTTAAAACGAAAATTGTTCCTGGAATTCATATCTCTCTTTAGAGGGATTTCGCCCTGAAATAATTTTCATACCACGTTATCGGTTTGCCTGTATGCGGTTATGAATGAATTTCTTTTGACGAAATGCGAAAGTCATATATATTTTTGTTCACGATTGCTGAAATTTCTTTGAACAGCACAAAACAGTTTCAATTTCAATTTCCAGTTACCGAGCATTTTCAAAATGAATCCGATAAAGTTCCCAATGTTTGAATATTTACAAAAAGAATAATTAATTTATAAGAACTTCAAACAGAGCGCAGCTATTGAAATATCAATAGTACCGAATATAAATATTTATTTTGTAAATGAACATAAGAAAAATCCTTTTCATTAATAAATTATGTAGAAACACATTTCGTATTCCTTTTCACGTTACATCTGTATATATAGGGTGACTGGTAATTAGTGACCGATAATTACACACATGATTATACTCCTGATTACAGACAACATTCCCAAAGAAACTTTTTTTGTACTCATTATTTAACTTATATTATTTAACCGGGACATGTAGGTACCTACACTGATTACATACACCGATGAGTTTGCAAGCGGAACGGGTGCACTATCACTATTGGAGATAGGTACCTGAGACAACGGCGTTACGTGGCTAACAGCTGAGAGGTTGCATGCCCGCGCACGTGTATTTGCGCGAAAAGCTGTTTTGTTATTGTGATAAAACTAATGAGTATAAAAAAGTCTCTTTGGGAAAGTTGTTTGTAATCATGAGTACAATCACGTGTTTAAATATCGTTCACTAATTACCAGTCACCCTATATATAAACGAAGAAACTGACTGATATATCAACGCAAAGCCGAAGCTACTGGGACCAGGAGTGTGGAATTTTGCTCACGGTGTTCTTTCATGTCGTAGGCGAGTACTACGATAAGATTTTCCAAAATTCGGACCCCAGGGGAATGACACGAGGGTCCAAAGTTCGTATACAAAAACTTACTTTCACTCGGGTGAAGCCGCTGGTTAAAGCTAGTTGGCTCATAAAAGGTTATCATGATATCAATTCGTTGCAACAAATCGGGTTTACCACAATTTTTTTATGCACAATCAAACTCAGGCCTGGCAAATGGACCTCTTTGAGGCGTGGCTGGAAAGACCTCACGGTGTCCTTACCTTCCATGTGACGCAGGTCCTCACCGGACATAGCACGTTCGGGAAGTTCCTGCACCGGATTCGTGCGGAAGAGACGCCCGGGTGTCGCCATTGTGCGGAATGCCCGGAGGACATAGTGGAGCACACAGTCGAGGTGTGCCCTGCTTGGGCGGAGCATCGCCGTGTCCTCGTGGGGGCGATCCGGAGCGAGGAGGAGTGGCAGGCGGTCGCCGACTTCTGCGAAGCAGTAATGCTCGCAAAGTAGGAGGCCGACCGCATCAGGCAACGGCGTTCTCGCCGCCGCCGCCGGGACTCCGATCCC
The DNA here is from genome assembly GCA_910589285.2 of Mythimna ferrago. Lineage (NCBI taxonomy): Eukaryota > Metazoa > Arthropoda > Insecta > Lepidoptera > Noctuidae > Mythimna > Mythimna ferrago. The sequence goes on along the minus strand of OU342673.1, from coordinate 29,149,893 downwards.
GATTTCCGGCCACCGTAGGCACGGGCTTGCGGACAGTGAGCAATGGATAGCTTGCTGTCCGGCCGTCCGGTAACTGTCCGGACCAAGCCCAAGTCATCGACGGTGCGCACTGTTCCCGCGCACCTCAAAGATTTGTCAGTAACAGCAGGGACCCAGCCGGGTCGAAGCCTACTGGGGCCAGGGTTATCTGAAAGGGAACCCGAGCCCCGGTATGAAGGCTAGAAGGAACGGGGTGGGCTTTTAGTCAGTTAGAGTCTGACACTATCTCCCGCTCCGCCCAAAAGTGGGGGTTGTCATTGGATGATTTTTCGCACCATAAAAAATAATACCTTATAATAGGAATATCCGAAAATATGAGTACCAGATCTATTAAGTACACCTGGCGCCCACGCTCCCAGTTACCACACTATTTCCATCGCTATTTCATTTAAACGCCATCGGTCCTTACAAATTGCTTGATTACAGTCGCCTGGCTCGGCTGTCCAGCTAAACTACGAACGCTTTGCCCATTTGAGTAATTGCCTAACTCAAATAGCACAACGTGTGCTATAATATGTACATATAACTCATGCAATAATTGGTGTTTGCATATAGCTGTACCATTCGATTATTAATTTAGTAACTATGTACGTTATTGCTCAGTAACAAAGAGGCTTCATTAAATGTTTACAGATATTGTTCATCTACCTATAGACATTAAAAAAAAAATAGAATATTTATTTATAAAACAATTAGAATATTTATATGGGTTGTCATTGGATGATTTTTCCAACCATAAAAAAATAGGTTATAAATATTCTAATAGTTAAATTTTTTAGTGGCCGATTTGTAACGGCTCTGACTTACAGGTCGCGGGTTTAATCCCAGCCAAGTGCATTACTTTGAGTTATTTATTTCATCACCACTGCTCTTAAAACGGTGAAGGAAAACATCGTGAGGAAACCGGAATGTCTTAGAACCAAAAATTCTACACAGTGGTGGCACCCGGGCGTCATTTCTGCACTAATCAGGTGCAGGAACTTCTCAAACTAACCATATTCGGTGAGAACCTGCGTCATGCGGAAGGTGAGGAAGCCGTAAGGTCTTTCCAGCAACTCCTCATAGAGGAGACTTGCCGCCATAAATAATTATATAGGACTGAAGCAATCTGTGTTGAAGTTACCAGTTCAATTATGCACAGGGTTTTATTTTCACATTATAAATATTACAATTTATTACTATTCAGATATGACCTTATTCAATTATTAACTACATTAATTATTATAATTATATTATAGTATGTGTACGGGGCCCTCGTGGGGGCGATCGGCGGCGGAGACCTCTCGCGCCGGGCCTTGGTTGAGGCCATGGTCCGGAGCGAAGAGGAGTGGCAGGCGGTCGCCGACTTTTGCGAAGCAGTAATGCTCGCAAAGGAGGAGACCGACCGCATCAGGCAACGGCGCTCTCGCCGCCGCCGGGATTCCGATCCCGATTTCCAGTTACCGTAGGCGCAGGCTTCCGGACAGTGAGCAATGGGTAGCTCGCTGTTCGGCCGTCCGGTAACTGTCCGGACCAAACCCAAGTCGTCGACGGCGCGCACTGTTCCCGCACGCCTCAAGGAGTTGTCAGCAACAGCAGGGGCCCAGCCGGGTCGAAGCCTACAGGAACCAGGGTTATCCGAAAGGGAACTCGAGCCCCGTTATGAAGGCTTGAAGGAACGGGGTGGGTTTTTTAGTCAGTAAGAGTCTGACACTATCTCCCGCTCCGCCCAAAAGCGGAAGTTGTCATTGGATGAATTTCCCCACCCAAAAAAAAAAATTGTATGTGTACCTACATGCAAACTTTCACGTTTATAATATTTTAAAGGCAAAATTTTGTATATTTGATACACCTTTACGGTCAAATTCTGAATGGACTTGGACTTTACACACGGGTAGACCTTGTCACTAATCCTTATTAAAAATAGTATTAAATTTAAAACTCGTAAAGATATAGTTGCACTGTCCGTTGAACATAGCATTGAAGTGTCGTGTGTTGAGCTGGACAGGCATATCATAGTGTGCGTTTATAGGCCCCCTAATTATCAAAACTACTCTATTTTTGAGTCAGTCATGGAAGATGTTATGGCTAAACTTTCAACGAGTAATAAACCAGTAATTATCTGCGGAGACTTTAATGTTAATATTTTAGAAAATAATTCAGATAGCAGTAGATTATTAAATCTTTTCAAATCATTTAATTTATCAAATGTGTTTATTGAACCAACTCGAACAACGACAACTACTGCTACATGTATCGATAATGTTTTTTGTTGCTGCAAGTATTTAGAAAAAGCCATTGTAAATTATCTGCCTTCTGATCATAGCGGCCTAATGGTAACATTTGAATCCAACTTACCAATACAACAAGTGCAGATACAATTCAGACCAATAACATCCGGTAAACTAAATAAATTTAATAGCACTTTAACTAGCAGGTTGGGTGATTGGAACCTTGCAGAAAACAATGGTAATATTTTGTATAAAAATTTTTTTTCAGTAGTTCAAAAGGAGTTTAATCAGACGTTTGAGAAAAAAACTAAAACTATCTGCCCTAAGTTTAGATTTAGTGCAGTCACTTTTGTATATAATTTTGTATATTTGATACACCTTTACGGTCAAATTCTGAATGGACTTGGACTTTACACACGGGTAGACCTTGTCACTAATCCTTATTAAAAATAGTATTAAATTTAAAACTCGTAAAGATATAGTTGCACTGTCCGTTGAACATAGCATTGAAGTGTCGTGTGTTGAGCTGGACAGGCATATCATAGTGTGCGTTTATAGGCCCCCTAATTATCAAAACTACTCTATTTTTGAGTCAGTCATGGAAGATGTTATGGCTAAACTTTCAACGAGTAATAAACCAGTAATTATCTGCGGAGACTTTAATGTTAATATTTTAGAAAATAATTCAGATAGCAGTAGATTATTAAATCTTTTCAAATCATTTAATTTATCAAATGTGTTTATTGAACCAACTCGAACAACGACAACTACTGCTACATGTATCGATAATGTTTTTTGTTGCTGCAAGTATTTAGAAAAAGCCATTGTAAATTATCTGCCTTCTGATCATAGCGGCCTAATGGTAACATTTGAATCCAACTTACCAATACAACAAGTGCAGATACAATTCAGACCAATAACATCCGGTAAACTAAATAAATTTAATAGCACTTTAACTAGCAGGTTGGGTGATTGGAACCTTGCAGAAAACAATGGTAATATTTTGTATAAAAATTTTTTTTCAGTAGTTCAAAAGGAGTTTAATCAGACGTTTGAGAAAAAAACTAAAACTATCTGCCCTAAGTTTAGATTTAGTGACTGGGCAACTAAAGGAATCAGAATAAGTAGGGAAAGACTTTTCGAGTTGTATGGCCTTAAGCCTATTATTAACACTGAAACTTTTAATAAATATGTTGCTACTTATTTTAAAATGTTTAAAAATACTTGTAAGGCAGCTAAGGCCTTATACATTAGCAACAAAGTTAAAACAGCAGATAATAAAATGAAAACGGTTTGGAATATTATAAATAATGAAACCAACAGAAACAAAAGAAATAATAATGATTACACATTGGAGACTCATCATGGTCTTATTAGCGATAACAAACTAGTTGCAGAAGAATTTGTAAATTTCTTTACCAGTATACCGATTAAAACTACTGAAGCCCTAAATTCGTCGCCATCGCATGCTTTTGGTTTATTACAGGCGAACGTTGCAGCCTGTTCGACTGAATTTAACTTTAAACATATAAACCCCATAACAGTAATAAAAGCTTTTAAAGAAATCAAGATTAAATTGACAGAAGATCTATGGGGTATGTCTATCAAACTTTGTACCTCAATTATTGAGACTATAGCGCCGTACTTGGCTTTAATATTTAATTTGTGTATAGATCAAGGAGTCTTTCCAGATCTAATGAAATATAGTAAAGTGATACCACTCTTTAAATCCGGGAATAGTAGAGACACTAATAATTATAGGCCGGTGTCCGTTTTGCCGGTTCTTAGCAAGATATTTGAAAAGGTAATGTTAAATCAAATGCTTAGTCATTTTAACTCCAATAACATCCTACATGATAAACAGTATGGTTTCACCAAAGGACGTTGTACAACTGACGCGGGTGTTTCCTTACTAAAACACATTTTTAATGCGTGGGAAGAGGCACAAGATGCTATAGGCATCTTCTGCGACCTATCTAAGGCGTTTGATTGTGTAGTTCATGAAACATTGCTTCTGAAACTCAAGCATTACGGACTAGGCAATGCAGCGTTAAGCTTATTAAAATCTTATTTAAATAATAGACAGCAATTAGTGCAAATAAACGGTGTCAATTCGTCGGGATTGAATGTTGAAATGGGGGTGCCCCAAGGTTTAATTTTAGGTCCTTTTTTATTTTTAGTTTATATTAATGATTTACCCAATTTGTTGCAAAATAAACTTAATATGGTGTTGTTTGCTGACGACACTTCTTTGATTTTTAAGATAAATAGAAAGACTAACAATCTTGACAATGAAAATAGCGCCCTATTGCAGGTTCAAAACTGGTTCACTGCTAATAATCTGGTTCTAAATGGGAAAAAAACTAAATGCATAAGATTTTCCTTACCGAATGTCAAAAGTAGTGATTGTGACATTGTATTGAATAATGAAAAACTAGAATTTGTTGATAAAACGATTTTCCTGGGGATTACGCTAGACTCAAGGCTACAATGGGGTCCTCACTTAACATCTCTTGCAGGGCGGCTTAGCTCAGCTGCATATGCTGTTAGAAAAATCCGCCAATTTACGGATGTTGATACCGCTAGGCTAGTCTATTTTAGTTATTTTCATAGTGTCATGTCGTACGGTATCTTACTATGGGGACGGGCTGCAGACATCGAGTCAATCTTTATATTACAGAAAAGAGCCATCAGAGCTATTTACAATCTCCGCCGGTGCGATTCTTTAAGGGAACTGTTTAAAGAAATTAACATAATGACGGTACCTTGTCAATATATCTATGAAAACATCATGTATGTTAGAAAAAATCTTCATCTTTTTAGCAAAAGAGGCGATAGACATAATTATGTTACAAGAAATAGGGATCAATTAGTTCAACCAGGTTTCAGACTGGCTAAAGTGGCCTCTTCTTTTATGGGGTACTGTTTGAAATGTTATAATAAAATACCACCCCAAATATTAGACCTCAATGAAACGAAATTTAAATCTTGTATTAAACGCACACTATGCAGACAAGCATATTATAAGTTGGAGGATTATATTCAAGATAAAAATGCTTGGCTCAATGCTGGTCCAGCTCCACTACCACTAGGGCGTACTAATTAGTTGATTAGTTGGAAACTAATATTATTATTTTTTTAATTTGAAAGACAATTGCATTGTATAATGTAGAAGCACTTTTTTCAAGTTTGTGAATGTGAAGCACCATGGAGCATTTTTATTAGGTTACAACTTTTTTTTTTTTTGACATTACGAGCATGGCAGTTGAGAGTTTGTCATGCTCACTCAAATGTCTCGCTGTTGGTGGCACGTGTTATTGGGTCGTTCAGTTCCCTTCAAAATGGTTGAGCTGAGTGGGGCTGATGCATGCGTCATGCTCGTGAACGGGTGCCGTCAGATGGGACTGGTCATCTCTTAGCTGCCAGTGGCTTAATTCAGTTTCTATCTTTTAATTATTTTACATTTTTATTTCATTATCGACATTGTGCTCACATGATAGAAGCAACAAGTAATATGTAACCAAGCATTATATGTAACACATAATATGATTTAAAAGAGTGTCCATGGAGTTTCTTGCACGTTCTTCTCCATAGAGACCTACTCTTTGGAACGTGCAATTTAGCTTCACTTTTCTTGGACTGACCGACATTTGACTATTCAAAAGTGCCTGTAAATGGTCTATTTGAAATAAATGATTTGACTTTGACTTGGATTATTAAAAAGGATAATTTAAATCACAAAATGTGTGACTTTGGGATTGCCACCGTAGGTACGATGGTACGGGCTTGCGGACGGCGAGCAATGAGCAGCTTGCCGTCCGACCTTCCGGTAATCGTCCGTTCCAAGCCCAAATCGTCGACGGCGCATAGTGTTCCACGCGCTCCTCAAGGAGATATCAGTAAACCGTAAGCCTACTGCGGCCATGAATTTGGTTCTAAAATGAAAATTCGACCCTGGAATGGCCACGAAGAAACTAAGTTTAGGTCAGTAAAAGTCTGACACACCCTCACGCTCCGCCCAAGAGCGGGAGATGTCGTTGGATGATTTTCCACCTAAAAGAAAGTGACTTTTGGATTATTTTCTATTTTCACATGCGTGAAACCACTGACAGAAACCGGCCATTAGTCAAATCTTTATCATTCAAAAGAGCATTAGTCAGTTTAAATGTCATTAGGATGATCCGTAAAAGCCCCTTGAACCCCCATTCGTTAAAGGCTTCGTCATGTCATCAAATTATTCAGGAAATAATTATACTGTGAAACTGATTTTTAAATACCTTTGTGTCCCTGAGGGTCCCCTGAAATTTGAGGAAACATTGATCTGATCAAAGGGTCGCGGTTATAAGTTATTATAACAGAGAAATGGTTTTAAATCGAAACATGTGCCACCCACAATTGAACGAAAATCACCACAATAATTCAATATAATATTAATACCGAGAATCGCTTTAACATAACATTCCAATTCAATCGGTTACCAGGTAAAATGATTAAATTTTGTAAATACTTTACCTGTTTTGTAAACTGTTTTCGATTTTCAACGTTCATTAAATTTTAATATTAGTTTATGTGACTAGGGGATAAAGCAGTGTCTTTAAATCGCGGGCGGCATATTGAATTCCGAACGAAACGAAGGTTGCTGATTTTAATCCCGAACGACGGTGGGGGATTTATAAAATTAACTCCCGAGCATCGCGAGGGTGTTAATAAAGAAACCTGAGTGAAGTGAGGAATTCAAGCCGCCCAAGACAAAGACAGCTTTATCCTACGTGTTTCAGGTTTCGAATAGATATACTAAAACTAATGTTGTATGTAGAGCTTGTTATATTTATGGGCAATAATTAGTAGAATTAACTTTGCCAACGTGAATAGTGGTCACATTACAAGATCAGTGGCTCGATCTATCAAGTTAATGAGCTGGTACTACGTGCACACATTGTGTAACAGTCAGTCATATATCCAAGTAACGCTTTCGGTACGCACAACGCTGCGATGTGCGGTGGCGGTCACATAATCTTTCTCGCCGCTGACGCATAATGCAATGGAACAGAAGAACATGCATACATAAAGTGCCACGTTGCAAGATTACAACTTTACAACAAATTCAATTGAACGACACAATGCCAACTTTTCAACCCATTACGTGTACATATGCTATACATTCCATTACATAACTATTACACATGCTGCATTATTATTATGTATATCTAATTGTATCTAGCCTGTACTGTTTCTCTGCTGGAAAAAAACCTCTCACCATTCCTTTCATTGTTAAAGGCTCTGGGCCACTTCTTGATATTCCTAAGGACAGGCCATAATATTAAAAAAAAAAAAATTAACTTGACGTATGAGTTTTATGTACAACTAAAAAGGTTTTGGTCAGGGTCATGAACACCAACGATCGTTATTATACCACCAAAGTATGAATTCAATTCTGTTCGCCTTTAAAACAAAACAAAAAAGGGAAGCTTAAGCCATAATCAACCCCGACTGCCGTGCCGTATGAATGAAAAACATTTTAAAATCGGATCTTTTTTAATAAAACCTACCTACAAACACCCAATGGTTAAATGCTGAAGACTTCATTATTTCGTTGTAAGAGACAGATATCGCATTACTCAAAATATCTTTCCACTTCTACTCATCACTGTACCGGTTACTAACTGAATTGTTCCCAAAAAAGCCGAAATGCCACTTCAAGCAAGGTAGGGTAATAATATTAGCTGGAGAACAAGATGGCAGAGTTGACAATGATGCTACAGGTGGCTACTTGTGTTCCCTTCGTATCTGTAATCAAAAATGAAATGTTGTTCATTGGTGAACACGGCTTGAGGACGGCTGGACCTCTTTGTTTTATTTTTTTTATGATCGTAACAGGTTTATTGAGGTTCTTAGAGAAAGGTAATTTCGAAAACTTGAGAAAAGTGAATGTAGCATAATAGCGTAGCATAATTGACCTTTTTTATTGTCCACAATGCTGGGACTCAGCCCTCTTCTCTATAGGCGCGGGCTTGCGGACAGTGAGCAATGGGTAGCTCGCTGTCCGGCCGTCCCGTAACTGCCCGGATCAAGCCCAAGTCGTCGACGGCGCGCACTGTTCCCGCGCGCCTCAAGGAGTTGTCAGCAGCAGCAGGGGCCCAGCCGGATCGAAGCCTACTGGGACCAGGGTTATCCGAAAGGGAACTCGAGCCCTGGTATGAAGGCTAGAAGGAACGGGGTGGGCTTTTAGTCAGTAAGAGTCTGACACTATCTCCCGCTCCGCCTAAAAGCGGGGGTTGTGATTGGATAATTTTTTCCACCATAAAAAACCCTCTTCTCTAGGAGATGCAATGGGCTATAAAACACCATGCGGGCCTAGTGCGGATTAATGAATGTCACATGTCTTCGAATTTTTGATTCTGGGACATGCCGGTTTCCTCACGAGGTTTTCCTTCACCGTTTTGAGAGCAGTGCAGGTGATGCAATAAATAACAAGTAATGCACCGGGCTGTGTTTGAACCCGCGACCTATATAACTTGTATGTAAGTAGAAGCCGTTACCACTCGGCGACCACTGTTCAAAGGTAAAGTGAATGTGATGGTATGGTATTTTTATATCAATTTAAAACTCAGAAGCTCAAAGCTAGATCAAGAATTGTCTAGCTCGATCAGTCGCAAAAAAGGTAAAGCGATTTGCACATTCTAAAGCGTCAATCTCTACGGAGAAAAACGTGTAAGAAATTCCTTGGATACTCTTTTAAATCAGTAAGTAATTATACAGTTATGGTGAAATTACACATATGTTTGAGAATGATATGTAGAAAGTAATGCATTTAAAAAGCGTCCAAAATAAAAATAAAAAACTATTCAAAACGACTCAGTGACAGGATAAATTAAGAGACAGGACAACTTTAGTCGAGACAACACGTCATCGTCATCATCATTTCAGCAGAAACACGTCCACTGTTGGCCATAGGCCTCCCCCAAGCGTCGCCACAACGACCAGGCTGTGCACGTCAACTACTTTACTAGCTTTAAAATTAAACAGGATTGACAAAAGAAGGAAAACCACAATACACATTTGGAACCAATAACTTAAAAATAGGTGACAGGAAAATGTATATAAACCACACTTGACGAAATGAGTTAACCAGTAGCAGTTTACAGTGACCGAATCAGTCGTTGCGACCAGACGCACAGTTGAATAGTTAACTTTCCATGATGAATGTGACCCTTATCGTGTACCTGCTCGTCATAGTGACTGTAAGGGCGACGGGCAAAAAATCAGAACATAAGGTAAACCACGAACTTCTACCTAATGGGCATACAGTTGAAATCCTACCTGAAAAAGTAATTGTAACTTTAAAAAAAGAAAAATCCGGTCCTAAGATTGGTGCAAAACATTTTCAAGCTAAAAATATAAAACCTGTCAAAATAAACCAAGTGCCACCGGGTGCCAGCAAGTGTCTTTGTGGTAAAGTTGAAGATGGTGAATGCAGTATCAAAAATAAAGTCTTAGTGCAGTTGGAAGCGAGTAAATCTGAAAAGGGACTACCATGGACTGACCAAGAAGATGATTTAAATAAGTTTGTTAATGTGCCTTTAGCTCGCCCTAGAGTACCGTCAAACAGGCCGACGCCCAAATCCACTAAGCCAAAACAGCCGAAATCGTCGTGGCGACGACAATAGGGAGACGCGGCCAAAAGCTCACTGAAGCCATAGGACATTGAAAAAAAAAAATTGCAAACACTGTACTAGCTTGCTGTATAAAGTTCATAATGCTGACTGGCTAAAGATGAAGTGCGCCCGATACGTTGAACGGTTTACATTGTGTGCTGTAAACTATTATCAAGATTAATCACATTTTATTTATAGAAACACATTTTAACTTTGACCATACAACTTAATTTCACGACAGTAACTCTTTAGAAAAATAAGAAACAACAGAGAAATTAATGCAATTTGCTTTATAAAAATTAAATACGTACATTAATTGTCAAGAATATAAAATAAAAATATAAACAATTTTTGTTAAGAATATTATTTCCCAATATTATTCTCCTAATAAAATAATAATGAACAAAAATATTAATATCATTGTGAAAAAAGCGTGGGGCGCTTTGTGTCATATTTTTCGTAAATCGAGCACCCCCACGCTTTTTTCAGAATGATATTAATATTTTTGTTCATTATTATTATTTTCTACCAGTATTGAAAATTATTTTACACTTTTTAATTTGATATGCTATGAAAGCGTGTTTTTTAGTTTTTTTAAACTATATTTTTATTTTTCACTAAAAAAAACGGATTATTGTATTGTCATCAGTCTTTGATGGGTGTGCAAAATTTGAAGAAAATCTGATCGTCCAAAGTAGGTCAAAATAGAGCTCAATGGCGTTGGTTACAAATATACAGGTGAAGCTAATATAAGCGTGTTAAAAAAAGCTTACTTAAACTGTTGTGTTATTATTTTTCCTGTCCCGATGATATTATCCTCCTAGCATGGTAGCAAATCGTTGGCTGGTTCTATCTTATAATAAATAATATGTAAATAAAAATCAACAGCTAAACACAAAACTTGAGTGACTTGTCGAAGTCTCAGAAAGTTATGAAAGCATTTTTTTTAATTGCACAAAAATCCGAAACAAATGTCGTTCTATATTTTTTACTAGCTTTTACCCGCAGTTTCGCCCGCGGACATAAAATATACGCCCATGTCACTCAAGATTAAAGCAGCTTTTTATCGTTGAAAGAATTTTAGCAATCAGACCAGCGCCCCTAGCCAAGTTGATAATCTGCAATCGTTAACGCTAGTCGAAAATTAATCAAATGTATGGGAATGACATCAACTCAACGTTAAGTCACGTAGTCGGAACAAACGAATACAAAATTCGTAGCCAAATTCACATCGTTCAAAATGATAGAATGAATTTCTACAACGTTTAACGCTACATTCTTTGATAAACAAACGCTACATTGTAGAACGAGCGGCCGACTCAGGCGCGTCAACATGGCTACCCACTTATCGTTCTACAACTGCTGACACCGAAGCGTTACCGATTGGGGAACGGAATTCGACACGATACGGTTGAAACTTGGCTAGGGGGGCAGTACTTCCAGAGATTACCTCCTACAAACAAAAAAAAAACTTTACCCCTTTAATAGAAAGGGGTAAAGTTTTTTAAAGTTTTTAGTACAGTGTAGAAGATTAGCTGTTAATCCTTATTACAAACTATATACTTTTACTTAGGTATCCGTAGATTTCTCACTTTTTGTTTTTATGATTGTCGAATTTTGACACTTTTGACAGAACCGTGCCTGTCGGGTAAGCTAGTTAATTAGTATTACTTAATTTAATTAAGTAGGTTCCTAATTGAAATGACAAAAGGTGGCGAAATCTGGTGTATTTCAACTTCTTTCGCCACAATTTCGATTTGTATTCAATTTTTGCTGTTGATATCCATTTTTATTTAAAAAGTTGCATTTCTGCTTTGGATAGTTTGGTTTCATCACAATTACTTAACTATTTGATCAATAACTTTAGTAATCTATACATATAGTGAATCTGTAGAAGTTTTTATTTGTAAAATATTTTGTACGTCGATGATCTACATCGATTTCGAACTTTTATACATTCAAATTTTGTGTAACCTGATGTATTACTTAGGCTTTGTTGCTTTGCTATTGGTTGGCTATATTGAAAGACATAGACACTACATTCATTCATTCATTGACTGTAAGGAGATATGAATTTCGCCAGGTCAGTTAGTTTTTTTTTTTTAATAATAATGATCTTCTTTATTAATATAAAAAACAGATTGTAGTACATTTTACATTTTTAACAAATTGGGTAGTTTTACATTTTTGACAATCAAGTGGGTAACGTTCTGTTCTCCTTGTTAGGCTACGAAATAGCCTGTATTAAGAAGTAACAGTGCTGATCCCCTCGAGTTGTATTACTACAATCGTAATAAGTTCAACATTAAATAAAGATGATTAAATATTATCAACATTTTTTTGGTAACGAATTTATTGATCCTTATAATGAAAAGCTGAAATAATAAAGGTGATGATCCTCTTACTTACGAGATTCAACAGATTCTGAAATTTTCAGATAGATTATCTAAGCGAATCGAGGTAAATACAGACCACTATAAGCAGACTATTTGTTACTTTGATATTTATAACGCAGTTTATTTTAACCTTTCGATTACCGTGAGCAGAGCTACAATATAAAGACAATGACAGAGCGAACGCCGGCGCTCGCTTGGGGTTTAATGAAATAAAGGGGTAAATCATCAATGACTTCTACCGCTCTGGGTGGTACGTGAGGGTATGTCAGACTTTTACAGACTAAAACCACACCTGTGTCCTTCAGTTGCCCTTTGCGTTCTAGTACTACGGCATTCCCCTTCAGAAATTCCCCGCGGTCCAAGATAGCAGGCATCGGCTCTGCTGGCCTACATACCGTTTGTGGTTTGACGAAAACACGAAAAAAAACTCAAAAAACAGTTAAAGATTTAATAGATGTGGTTATTTCCACAAAATTATAAAGCCTGAATAAAAAAACTATAAAACATCTGGTTAATTTAGCTGAATAAAAAACCTGATCTAAAATGTTATACAGTTGGCCATTCTATGCTGCCATTATGAACGTTATTCAATATTTTATCCTTTTTTTCATTATTATATCCTTTATTCCGGGAAAGGGAGATGAAGCAGCGATTTATGGATTCTGGTCCAAAAGGCTATTTAGTTTCTATTTTGCCAATATATAATCCAGTGATGTTTATAGTGCTTTTCTAATACCAAAGCCTGTGGTAATCTGTAAATAAAGAAAGGTAAAAATATTGCTCTCTGTAAATCAAAATATTCGTAATATTTCAAATTAAAATAATAGAGACTATACAATTTAAAAAACGTCTAAGCCAAACTAGCTAATAATTCGATATATTTTTTAATGATAAAACTTTTAAAGTGATAAAATCGATATTTTATTTAAAAACGATTTGGTTAATCTCTTTTTTCCATTAACCCTTCCCTACGACGGCTTCATCGTAACAATAAAATTTAAATTTCACAGCCGTTGCAACAAAACAAAATCCAGGTACAGTTAAAGGACGAACAGCCAGAAGTACGTTTTATTCGTGCAAGTACACGACAAATGCATTACATATATTTCAACGGAGACAAACTTATCTATTTAAGCAGGATGCAGCCGCTGCGGGCAGTCTGACCGTCTCATTTCAGACATTTTATAATCCGTCTGACGTAATATACAGTTTTGGTTATTCAGAACGAGGTGTGCAACTATCCTTTATTTTGTCAATTAAAGTTGCAAGTGTACTTTAAGACTAGAAAGAAACTGCAATTATTTTAATGTAAAAATAATTTCGAATGCGAGAAACATTTGTATAAAAATTTTTCAAGCTGTAATTTTTTCATTATAAAAGTAATTAGGAGAGCAGGAAATTTTGGCTCATTCAATTTTCCAAACCGTAGATAGTTGTTTCAAAGTAGAACTGAAATGCGTCGAAATATATATAGAACAACAGTTTTATTCCACTCAAATACATACTAAAGTGATAAAAATAATTCCTCCAATATCTTATATGCAGTATATTTATAACAAACATAATTTTTTAATGCATATATCATAGGATAGTCAGCTTTATAATGTTCCCACAGCTGGAGCCAAATGATAATATTAATAATAAAATAACATTGTAAAAATATCTTTCTGCGCTGAGTTATTTATCAAGAAGGTATGCTAAAAGGTAAAGCAAAAGACAAAGTTAAACTCGAAATGCTTTGCATAGACGAACGGCGTCACAATATCAGGTACAAAGCGACTATATTAAATGCACTCCAGACGCGTTTGAGACTACACGGTTGCGAGAATATCCAGGAAATGTTCGCCAAGTTCCGCGACCGCGCGTCCAGTCCCGTCTAGACAATCTATTCACAGAACACTGCGTAATTGTTTAAACACACGTGACAGTTCTAGGTAAAGACTTCCTAAGATGAAAGATGACTAGCATATCGATGGGTCCCACGTATAAGGGCCAATGGGCAAACAGATAACTTTTCAGTAGAGAAAAGTTTAAATTTAATATATTTTTACAAGTTTGTAACATTTTCTTGCTCTCAAAGTTTCAATAGAAAAGTTGTTAATTTGCAAATTGGCCCTTATACATAGAATCTATCGATATTGATCTAGTGTTCAGTGACTCTGACTGCTATGCCGGAGGGTTCGATTACCACCCAGGACAGATGTTTGCGAGATGAGCACTATCATTTGTTCTCTATCTGGGTGTAATTTTTTCTAGGTATAAGTATGTTTATCAGTTGTCTAGTACCCATAACACAAGCTCTGCTTAGCTTGGGACTAGACGGCGTTGTGTGATAGTTGTGGAATATTATTATTATTTAGAATTATTTATTTATGTTGATTAGTTGTCTTATAAGTACTCATAGCACAAGCTTTGCTTAGTTTGGGACTAGAAGGCTTTGTTTGATAGCTGTGGAATATTATTATTTCCTATAATTATTTGCTGTACGTATTCATATTTTTTAATATTTCTTAAAACATACAAAAAAACATTTCAAAATATAAAAATAAGTAATCCGCTGGTGTCGGGAGCAGGGTCCAAGCTACCGCTGCTCAGGGTTCCAGAGACGAGAACCTCCTCACAATGCGAGCCATATCAAGGAGTACTGCTTTCTGTATCAGGCCCTTTTATCCAACCGCGCAACGACTGCTTTAACAGATTGTCGTCAAAACTTTTGGCCATCAAGCCATTGGTGGTCACAACAATCGGCACAATGATAGCCAAGTCTACATTCCACATGTCGATAACCTCGTGTGCTAAGTCGAGATATTTCATTTGTTTCTTTTTCCCAGCTTTCACGAGATTTTTGTCATGTGGTCACATCGACTATCATAACGCGGTGATTATTATTATTCTTCCTCTTTCTTCCATTTTGAAGCATACTTACTCCTAAAACTTTCACGTTAGAAATTATAATCCTAGTACAGATTTAGTTGGCCTTAGTTTAGTAATTTTGTTATCAAATTCTCAAGCCGGCATTCTAGGGGTTTATTAAACTCTATCGTGTTCTGTGTGGGTATTTCTAATTGTACTTTTTGTTTCTTAAAAGTTGAGCACCCGTTTTGGTGTTAGCAAACGTTTTCGTGTTTGTTTGTAGTTGAGTTACATCGCCAAAACGTCCCTCTTCGCTAAGCCGTGCAAATAATTATGAAAATATTCTAATTAAGGCTTTAATAAGGATGTAGACGGGATAAAATGATCCGACACACCACTGATAACCGTTCGTTGGAGACGGTGGAGCATTCGGTCGAAGTCTGTCCAGCTTAGATGGAACACTGCTGTGTCTTCGTGGAGACGATCGACAGTGGCGACGTCTCGCGTCCTACCGTAGTTCAAGTCATTGTCTAGGGTGAAAAGAAATGGGAAGCGGTTACCTTCTTTTGAAAAGTAGTAACGCATGTGAAGGAGATAGCCGCAACTCTGCCACAGCCGTCATAGGAAACGCCACGGGCGTCGGAAGTCGTAACAGCCCATTCACGACTTTATCGCTGTGAGCGGTGGTTAAGGGCCAAGCGCCCGAAAAGTACCATAAAACAGTGACTTTCTGTAGCCTACTCCTCTGTAACGGCCAGGTTAATAAGTTTGAAAAAAAAATATTTTTTATTAAAGATGATTCATGAACAACATTATCAACATTTGATTTTTTCGTGCTATTAATACTTTTGCCAAAAAAAAATATTTAGCAATTTCGCAACTTTTTGCAACTTTTCCCTACTCCTTCGAAACGGCTTGGACCTTTAGAAACATTTTCAAACATAAAAATTGGTGGTTAAATATTCTTCAAAGTGAACATTGCATATGTAAATCAATCAATATCTCGCAGAGAAAATGGATTTAAAGCGCTTTCCGGGCGCTGCTGGCCGCAAATAAATGCACAGATTTGCGTACCGCCGCCTAGGCGAGTGAGACAGTTGCGTCCACATAATTTCGGTCAGATGGTTCAAGGGACTATACGCCTTAAGCGCAGGGCGGCGAGCAGTAAAAAAAAAGTAAGAAAATGTTTGCAGCACGTGACGAGACGCCGCTTATAGCGGCGCGCGACCGCCTACCGATGCCGCTTCCCTCGCCGCACCGCGCGCCGCTAAGACCGAAGTCATGACCAGAATGTAAGGGCGATTCCCAGCTACGACGAGCAATGGGTAGCTCATCATCCGGCCATCTGGTAAAGATCAAGCTCCAGTCGGCGGTGCCTGATATTCCACGCACACCTCAAAGAGATGTCAGCAAAACCGTAGGGCTCCACAAGAACCGATGCCCGCCAGTTTCCGGAATGTGTGAAAGAGTTACTGTGGCCCTAGAGCGCAATTAGTAGCGAAGTGATTCAATTCACTTTATGTCGATTTAATTTTTTAACTGAAAATCGTATTGCCATAAAATAAATTATAATTTTAAAGATGTATTTTATCCTTTTGCAAATATTCCAATAGTGGTATTGGCTCGCTTCGTCAATTTGTATCGAGTAATTCAATTAATCAGGAGCTCGCCGCACTATGGGGTTTTTGAAGAAAAAGTTGGCCAACATATAATATTATATTATATTATTATATTTAAAATGGTTCGCCAATTAAACTGATATTGACATTTTTTAATATTTTGACTAAAAATATTTTGAAAACTGAAAACTATTTTGAACCCGCTAATTACTTTTTACATCTCATTAAATTTTGTTTATTTTTTAATTCACTTCATGGTTTCTTTTGGACCAATAGTAATTGAGCTATTGCTATAACTATATGTATCATAATGATCCATAATTACCTGATTAGGTATTAACCTGGCTGTTCAAAATCAGTCACAAAATAATCACAAAATTGCCTCTCTAAAAGATACTTAAACACAATTTTTCAGCTTGAGTTTCTTAAACGAAAACCAGCAAAAAAATCGAATGTATGTTTTTTGTTATTTTTCTCTTTCCAACCAGTTTTTGACCAGCTCTTCTGTATTATAACCCCAATGTGCGTCGCTCGAAAATTAAAAAAGGAAAATATGATTGATGAAATTCCAATTATATTCTCTTTTCCAATATTTATATTCTCTTTTATCTTTCATATATCTTTATTTATTTCGATATTTACGCAAAAACGTTGTCTTTCTTATGATAAACCTATTGTTCTTTTGTTTCAAAGAATTCAGTAACACGATATTTTATTACATGGTATATGTATGTACTCGTATATGGTATTCCTTAACGGTATAGTGAAAGTATCATGAGTAGTTTTTTTTTTAAGGTGGGAAACCTTACAATGGCTTCTCGCGCTCTAAGGCGGAGCGGGAGGGCGTGTCAGATATTTATTGACTAAAACTACACTTATGTTCCTACTTTGCTTTGGGTTCCAGGACCCCGGGGTTCCCCTTCGCACTACCTATGGATAAGTAGGTTACGTTTGAACAAAACAATTTACGATGCAAACAAAAAAACATTGACAAATCAATAGATTGTGGCTTCTTCAATGTGTTACCGGGTTGTGATAGTCAGATAGAATACTCTCTGTGTAAAATATTAGAATCAGGTACCTACATACATCCCGGTATAGGAAACCCCACGGTGGAAAGGCCCAGGGGGAAAAGAAATGTTGGAAGACCAATGAAACGGTGGGCTGATGATATTATTCAGGTAGTAGGAAACAATTGGCTAAATACTGGCAAAGACAGAGAGTTTTGGGAAAAGATGGAGGAGGCCTTTACCCTTACAAGGGTCCATATTTCAACATAAAAACAGTTACTAAAATTACTAACTTAATTTAAGCAAACTTACTAACTAATCACTAACAACATTTGAAATGTAAGCTAAGAAAGAAATATGGAATAAATGGCTATTATTATTATTATTATTATTATATCCCGGTATACTGGAAACCGATACCGACATATGTGGGCTGGCTAGGCGTAGTCGTAGTGGGCTATCGCCCATGGCCCTATATCCAAAGGGGCCTCTATTTCACCTGATGGTAAGCGACGATGTGGTCGCACACTGGGCTGTGATAGTCGCTGTCTCGTTTTCGAATTTATGAAAGAAAAAGGCCTCGCTATTGTGCCTTCGCCTATATCTAAATTAGTCCATGCTACGCCTCTGTAGCTGGAAAAAGGCGGGCTCTGGAGATTGATTAACCTCCATTCAAGCAAATAGTGATAGTCTCGAGCGAGTGGCGGCCCTGATTAACAATTTGTAGGTCATGAGTTAGAACCACAGCAGACACTACGGTTAAAGAAAATTCTTCAGGGAACCTTTATATCCCTGAACCAAAAAACCTGCCAAGTACGAGTCAGACTCGCGCACGACGGATTCCGTAGCAAAAAATCACATTTGTTATAGGGAAGCCCCACTCAAATATATATATTATTCTGTTTTTAGCATTCATTGTTTTAGCGGCAACAGAAGTACATCACCTGTGAAACTTTCAACTGTCTAGTTATCACGGTTCATGAGATACAGGCTGGTGACAAATGGACAGACAGACGAACAGCAGTGTCTTAGTAATCCTGTTTGGAACAATAAAAATAGATGACCAAGACCAACGTAGGGGTCTTTAAGTCAAGAGTGAATAGATTGCTTCTAGGCAAGCGTGCTCCATCGTCGGCCAAATCATCGCTTACCATCAGGTGAGATTGTGGTCAAACGCGAGCCTATCCATTATAAAAAAAAAAAAAAAAACGTAGTAGACAATTGGCCATGCACCCTCTCCAACAAAAGCTTGTGACCCGGCAGTAGAATGCAGTAAATTATAAATGAAAATATGATTTAATTAAAAGCGCAGTTTTTTTTTTTCAATGCAGCTAAATTGCAGTATTTGTCAGCGTCATACAATGAACGTGTGAAGAGGATAGCCGATGGCCTGTAATAGACCACTACCATGTGTTTGTGCGTACGACTTTAAAAATCAAAGATTTTTATCCTTATGGATTTCTCGCCTCTGCGAGACATATTAATTATTTATTTGGACCTTCTATAAAATCCTCGCCTATGTGTTTAATTCTTGATGTTTTTAATTTTGTTTTTAAAAACGAAACTGACGCAGTTCGTTGAGCTAATTTTGTAAAATGTTTTAACTAATAACTTTAGGTTGGTTTCACGTATCGCTTTGCCACTAGTTAGTGTACCCGTAGTACGCTACTAGCAGTGCTAGATAAAAAAGTGTAGATAGTTACTTAAAACTAACTACACTATTTTATCTAGCACTGCAATACATAGTAACCATAAAGGGCCCTTTTCCATTCGCCTATGGTCAACATCAAGCATGTTTTAAAAGCTTGTAGCTTCATCTAACGCAGTCCAACGCGATGTTTGATGAAGAAGCAATGCGAAAATGAGAGATACATTCGGTAATTCCGTGAGTTACTCAAATATTTCAAAAAAACTTGTTCAAGGAAATTCGTGTTTTTTTAAACCCCTAAAAGTCTTTCAGAAAAATTTTCGTCATTTAAAATCTTGATTAATTGTGTGCAAGGCTTCTATGGATGTCATCATCATCATCATCATTTTAGCCAATACATGTCCACTGCTACACATAGGCCTCCCCCAAGCGTCGCCACAACGAACGTTCCTGTGCGTCTCGCATCCATTCTATGAATGTACTTTTTTATCTATAATAGTCGTCCATCGTCGACCGCATCGTCGCTTTCCATCAGGTGAGATAGGGGTCTTTTTTTATTGTTGATAGGTTCGCGATTTAACCTAACAACAATAAAAAAAAAATAGAGAAAGATGTGTAATAACAAGTAAAAGCGGTTGTATGGAAATGTACCTCGGCTAATGTAGAGCGCCCAACTCCGCTCTCAAACACATTTTTTTAATAAAAATCTTTTAATAGCTCAAAGTTACCACGTCTTTGCATCATAACAGTGTGCTGTGATGGCTGTTCAGTGTACCTATTACATTACTTACTTGATTAATACATTTTTTTTTAATTGATATAAACTAGTGCTTGACTGCGATCCCACCTGATGGTAAGCAGTGAAGCAATCTCTGATGGTGAGGCAAACTAGTTTATTAAGAGCCTTCTAGCCTTGAAAACACCCAAATTATAATCGGACGGGAATACCGCAGCAGGCAGTTCCAGTCCTTCAACGTATGCGGCGATTACGTCAGATAATTTTGCATGCCTAAATTTGTATGGTACGCCCTGCATCAGGTCTGACTCTTGCTTTTGTGACATTGACCAAAGATATATTATTACACATAAAAATATTTATCTAAACTAATCTAACGCGCTAATCCGAAGAACTACTGTACCCCAAGCCTAAGATTCAAATGTACGGAAATGACGTCGTCTTAATGCTCAGTCACGTGGTCAGAACAAAAGAATTGGCGGCAAGGTCAACTCAAAGCGTTCGGCGCAAGCAAAACGGTTGTAACTTGGCTAGGGGGGCTGGTTCGAATTAAAAAAAAAATTGTCATGTTGGATAGCCCATTAATCGAGAACTAGAGACACTAATAAAAACGACACGGTACAACTAGTATACTTTATATTCTGACATATGTATAAAGCGAAACCTTTCACAAACTAAATAGAACAAATTCTACAACTCAGAGATCTATTACCATTTATATCCCGGAACAACAAACTTCGATTTTGTATTGCGATAAAATATTTATCGAAAAATTCCACACAATCAGAATACAAATACAAAAATTTTTTGGAGTAATAACTAACACGCATTGTTGTAACGAACGCTGGAACGTAAACAAAGTTTTAAAATATTTTTAATCATGTTGGAGTACTTCCACCTGAACCGATCGTTAACGTGTTTCGGAATTCAGAAATATTTACTTACTTTTTATAAAATAGTTTCACCATCAGCTTTTCCGAACGCAATCCCGCAAGTATGGCTAGAATATACTCGACTATTTTATTCACTCATGGCAGGTTTGTACGGGTTGAAAGTTAATGCATTCGTATCGATTAATTGGAATTTATTGCTCAAGTACTTTTTATACAACATTATTTTTAGTTTGCTGAATGCAGCTTGTTCAGAATCAGTAACTGAATCGATTCCAATAGTTTGTACACGAGCCCCCCTAGCCAAGTTGCTAATCTGCAATAGTTAACGCTTGTAGAAAGCTTGAAATGTACGGGAATGACGTCGCCTTAACGCTCAGTCACGTGGTCAGAACAAAAGAATTGGCGGCAAGGTCACCTCGAAGCGTTCGGCGCAAGCGAAATGATTGTAACTTGGCTAGGGGGCCAGGTTATATTTTTTCCCAAAAACTCTTCAAAAGGTCACAAGTTGGACACCACCGACACTAAGTACAAGTAAGTACATACGACTAACACAAGTCTCGGTAGGTCATAGCGGGTATTAGGTACCAGCGTACAACTGGGTGCAACTGCAAAACCACTCCTCAGTCACCTGGATGACCATGTATTTTTGTGGACAACCAGGTGGCATAACAAGCTTATAACTGTTAATTTTCATGATACAGTTATGAAATTTTGTACTTAGATCCTTTACATAAAACTACTAGACACGTGTTTCGGGTTTTGCATATACTGAAACTAACGCTGCATATGTCTGCTCTTGAAGTTTGCTTGTGTCTTTCTTTGGTTCTGTGGTTTTTTATCATTAGATAGGAAATAATTCAGTGACTTCTCCTTTTTTTAAGCTATTGCATAGCTTCTATCGCGGGCCTTGAGCGTGGAGACCGAATCCAGAAATTCCGTAACGAAAATAACCTAACACCCCCACTCATTTGTTTTTTGAGCGTGGTGACCGATAAGAAAACAAATGAGTGAACAATCAATCAAAATTCAATTCAATGTGTGAAAGTGTAACTTCAATTAATATCAAAGAAAAAAAACAAAGGAAAAAAAAATACTGCATAAATAAAATAAATAAATAATTATAATTGCATAAGTTGATAAAAATGCTACGCAATAGCTTTACCGCGGCAGTCCCCGAGTGTCACACGTCTTTTTTTTTTTTTATTTGTTACAAACTAGTACTTGACTGCGATCCCGCCTGATGGTAAGCAGTGATGCAATAGTTGATGGTGAGGCGCACTAGTTTATTAAGAGCCTATTCTCTCTAGCCTTGAAGACACCCAAATTATAATCAGACGGGAAGACCGCAGCAGGCAAACTGTTCCAGTCTTTTGATGTACGCGGTATAAATGACGAGGCGAAACGCTTAGTCCGGACCGTAGGTGCTTCAATAACGTAAGGGTAAAAATCTCCTGCTTTATTGCGGAATGGAAGGGCGTGTCAGATCTTTACAAACTTAAACCTACTCCTAAGGGACTTACCACCATGATCATGGCATACCCAGTCATAATATTTGTCATATAAATTATAACATGAATTAATTATTCACCATAAAGACAATCTATTGTCAGTAATAATTACTACTGAAATACGTATTTCAAGTTTCTATTCCAATCATTATTTTTAAAGCCTTTTAGGCTTTGGCTTTACATTGATATTAAATCATACACTAGCTGACCCGGCGAACTTCGTACCGCTTCAGTCAATGAATGTAGTATATCTTTCGATATAGTTTACTGATTGCAATTAAATAAAAGCCTAAATAATATGTCAAGATACACAAAATTTTATTGTACAAATAAAAAAGTTATCTACATTGATTTTGTATATTCTACGTGATGCGCGCACAGTTAAAAACTGCTACAGAAATATACGAATAGTTGTATAACATTGTGTATTTTATTCCTTAAATAGATAACCGAATATTTACAACCAAAGTAATTATTAATTCTTTGGCAACACAAAGAAGATTTCAGTATTTCAATTTAATTAATATGATCTAATAAACCGTCGTAGTTCAATATCGATATCATAATATTATCATAGTGGCTGCTACGCGCCTACGCCGTAGCCTCGTAGACTGCTACGCCGTAGACAGCTCTTAGAGGTACCAATTACCGGTACTCATAATATCAAGTCTAGCATAAAATAATTTTCTAATATAATTTGCAGTTAAATAAATGGACTTCATATTAAAAAATGTAAATGAATTGAAATATGCGAATTATTTTAATTGAAATTGGATAAATTAATGATACTTATGGACCCACAGTGCGGTTCGAATAGAAGTTCAGCTATGCTTTTGGGTACTTACGTACTGAACCCTCTCCGTAACTTGGAAAGGTTGTGGGTCGCAGTTGTTATTCCTGGATCTTTGACAGTCATTACAGGTAGTCCGAGGACAGAAAGTTTGACAACCGGTCTACCAAGGTCGCGTCACCCAATTGGACTGGATTTTGTAATTTAGTTAGGCAGTCGCTCTATCTCAATTATTGATTTTCAGAGTGAAGATGCTGACTAGAAATCTTTTATGTATAAGGTGGGATTGGGGTGAAAAAGTAACATAAAATAAATGAGGTGAGCTTATAATAAGCTTTGGAAGCCGCGCGGCTAACACATGAAAAGTTGTCAGTCAGATTGACGGAGCCCGGCTGTGGGTTGGTTTGAAAGAGTTAAATCTCACACTCCCTATCACCTACCAATAGATATGGTTATTCAAAAACAAGCGTACTCAATTAGGGCTTCATCATCTTAAAAACGTCTACTGTTGGACATAAGTGTCGCCATAACGTCACTAGGCCATCGGTCCTGCTTGTAGAAGAAGGTCTTCCAATGCTGCGTCTTCCAGTACGTGGTCGGGACTCCAGAATCTTTCGCCCCCATCCACTGCCACTTAAGTTGGCGATTGGCCCAGGGCCCACGTACAATGGTCCGATAAGGACTAAGTGCGGAAACCAGACTACAAAGATAAGATAGGAATTTAGCGCTTCCATGCATCAAACGTGATTTTTTTGCCTTTTTTTGCGGTACGGAACCGTCCGTGTGCAAGTTGGAGTCGCACTTAGCCGGTTTTTTGGTTCGGGGACATAAAGGTAAGGTCTGTGTTTCCTGATAGCTATAACCTAGGGATATTTAAGTCAAGAGTGAATAGATTGCTTCTAGGCAGGCGTGCTCCATCGTCGGCCACATCATCGCTTACCATCAGGTGAGATTGTGGTCAAACGCGAGCCTTTTCACTATTCAAAAAAAGGTTCCCTCAAGAGTTTTTCTTTAACCGTAGTCATCTTTTCTGTGGTTTAAAACCCACGGCCAACAAATTGTTAATCAGGGCCGCCACTCGCTCTGACAATCACTACTTGCTTGAATGGAGGTCAATCAATCTCCAAAACCCGCCTTTTCCCAACGATGTCAGTATCGGTTTCCAGTATACCGGGATGTACCTACCTGAATTCTAGTACTTTACATGGAGTCCTTTCTATCTGACTATCACAACCCAGCGGAACCCTTCATGCGCGAGTCCGACTCGCACATGGCCGGTTTTTATTGAATTACACAAAGGGTTACATTAATGGTGCTCTAATTGTGTTGATTGCACAAAGGCACTTCTGATTAATGTTCGGAATGATTGCTCGTGTTATGGCGTGAAATTCAATGATTCATTTTAGGTTATTATTAACTGCGTGTAATGATGCTTTTTTTTCATATTTCTGTTTTATTTTATTTCATTTATGATATGTTTGTAACTGACATTGTTTTTATTTTATCTACACTAATATTATAAAGATGTAACGTAATTTTTTTTTTGGTTTTTAGGAGTAAATTTTATAGACAGTTCTGTTCCATATTGTAATAGAACTGTCTATGACATTTTACAACCAATGTAACAATAAAATTATTAGAATAAACTTTATTGTACACTAAAATAGGATCAAAACTTCTCAATGGCGGTCTTATCGCTAAGAATGATATCTTCCAGACAACCTTAGATGAACAGGGGGCAGTCTTTTTTTTTTGTAGGCGGGAAAATCATCCAATGACATCTCCCGCTCTTGGGCGGAGGAGCGCAAAGGTGTTTCAGACTTTTAATGACAAAAACCCACTTCTGTTCCTTCGTTGCCTTTCATACCAGGGCTGAGTCTTCCTTTCAGAAGCAGACCCTTGGCCCCAGTAGGCTTCTACCCTGCTGGGGCCCCTACGGTTTGCTGACATCTACTTGTGGCGCGCGTGGAACAACAATACGTGGGTAATTGGCGATGATCCACGAGTCGAGACTTCAAAGTCTTGAGCATCGACGCAGAGTTGCTAACTTGTCGGTTTTCTTTTGGTTGCATTTCGGGGAGTGTGAAACGGAATTACATAACCTAATTCCGCCTAGCCCGTTCCATCATCGGACTACCAGACGTACGGCGATGCGCCACCGGTACATGGTGGATATCCCACCTACACGCACAAAACGTTTTGGGAACACATTCATTGTGCGTGCAGCTAGGGAGTGGAATTCCTTGCTCCCATAATAAAAATTGTTTGTTATCATGAGCACAATCACGTGTTTAAGTATCGTACACTAATTACCAGTCACCCTATATAAAAGAAAAAAACATTAACTGATGAATATTATATCATGTTAAATGTTACAAAATTTCAAAGAAGGAAATAGAATAAACAAATGCGATTAGAGTCTTTGTTTCACAAGAATTGAGTTTGAGGCATGTCATCGCATGCTTGTTCATGTTTCTACTGGCTTTTGTCCTGGTTTGAAGTTTATTCCGAACAGGATATAACGTTGAAGATAACGCTATTGTGTGTGATGGCGGCAGGCAGCTGACGCGGAGAGAATACCTTGGGATTTTTATTCGGTTGAATTTTATTTAGATATTTACCGTTGTACAGAAGGCATTTGTAAAAATGATTGGCGGTCGACAAAAAATTATAGTAACCTTTATTTACAAAAAGACGTGTTTACAATTTTATTGATGTCCCTGACTCCTGCGCTAGGTAATTAACCTGTGTTACAGAAGCCAGTGCCCTCTCCCAGGAGAAATACAATTAGTTCTTATGCAATTTTATTATATGAACACATGAAAAATTATAAAAAAGAAAACTATAATTTAAATTAAAACTAAAATAAAAACAAAAAATACTACTTTTCAACCTAACGTACTTGAGTAAAAGCTAGACAGCTTTTTATATAATAAAAATATACTATTTTTTTACTAATTACAGCAAAAAAAAATATGTTTGTAACTTCATAAAATTGCTTTGTAAAAAGTTATTATTATTGGCGCCAAGTTGCTTACATTGCGAAGTAACCCAGTAAACAAGGCGCAAGTTAGCGTTAATTCCGACCACAAACTCGCTCACAAGTAATACCTCGCTTGTAAGAAATTGTTTTGGCATTACGAAGTGGGTAGTAAACAGGTTTCTGTAATTTCAATCTTGGAATTATAGGGAAAGGATCATATTTCAGACAGAAACATCTTCTTACTTTCTTCTGTAAAGGTAAAACATGGTTTAAGCAATTAAGTAGTTTTGAAAACCTCATTATGGGTTTTATTTTTTGAGGGGGGAATCACATCTTTTTCTCTGAAACACAACGTACCATTGACTCGAGCTTGGTCCTCGCCGGGGACGGGGAGGTGCCTAATGCACATCGTCTGCAGTAGCCGGGAATCGTCCTACGAATCTCGAAGTGTGAGTGTCCGTGTGAGTGTCCGTGTGCGTGACGTGAGGATGTCCATTCCCTCACTGTTCAAAGTCAAAATATTTTATTTCACATAGGCCTACATGGGCACTTATAAAACGTCAGAAGCTAGTGCGAGGTTCTA
Organism: Mythimna ferrago; assembly: GCA_910589285.2. Taxonomy (NCBI): domain Eukaryota; kingdom Metazoa; phylum Arthropoda; class Insecta; order Lepidoptera; family Noctuidae; genus Mythimna; species Mythimna ferrago. The sequence goes on along the minus strand of OU342673.1, from coordinate 29,122,970 downwards.
ATTGGTCGTTAGCATTAGAAGCCCTAGGTGACCGCTTCCCATTCCCTTTCCCTACAGAACACGGCCTGAACAGGGCTATATGTGAGAGGTCACCACCGCCAAATCTACTCTACGAGGACTAGGCGGCGCTCCGCCCAAGTGCGACAGGCTTCCATCAGTTGATTTAATAAAATAGTAACACCGAACTACGAACAGGGATCCGTGTGACAGAATAGTTCTAGTTAGTAAATAGTTCGAGTTTCAATGTTTTGTAGTTGAAATCCCAACGTAGAATACATTGCAGGATTGTTCGGAAGAGTTTCAGCGGCGTTAGAACGCAAAAAGCACAAGCAAGCGTTTGCGTTTGCACAGAAGTTTTTTAGTCAATAAAAGTCTAACACTTCCCTCTCAATCCACACATCGTGAAAAATCATTTCATGTTTTCCCACCTAAAATAAAATGTAGGTGGCGTAAGATGAAAGACAGTTCCGCCTGACCATCGCTAAGTTCATTTCTGTTTGCACTCCAAACGGTAACTTCAAAGGGTTTAGTTTAGCGCCACGCCACAGAATCCTCAGGCAGAAATGACCGCGATGGTACTTGCCTTCATTATAACCCTTTATCTGTATACACCACTATTTCTTAATTAGTACAAAAAAATTGGACTCTATCCGTACCCATTACTGATCATATTTGCGTAGTCAAAGTAAAAAAAAAACAAAATCCCAAAACTATCCACGAAAATTGGTCATAATTGGTAAATTCATATTTAAATCAACCATTCATAAAAATTGCTACCTTATTTAATTTGATTTTTATTATTTTCATTTTTTCATGATTTTAAGTCAATACCTAAAATTAATGTCAGCAGAAATGTACCTAACCTAACCTAACCAAATAAAATCGTTTAATATAATGGTAGCTACTTTGTTCCTTTGTGAAGCACGAGTTTAACCTGCGACATCACAAATACCGGTACTATTGACAAAGCTCAAACCGACAGTGAAACTGGATGCAGGGCCAGCGTTATGTGCGACATAATTAGGAATAATATTGTCCTACTCGTAGCTCGGAAGGCATGTTGAATTTCTCTGAGAACTAACATCGGACGCAATTCAAACCAACTTGTTGACGTACTAATTAACACACACGAAATGAAGTTAAAATTAAATAGCTTGCAGAACGTGATGTGCTTCACATTTCGCACTGAACTTTTTAGTTTACACATGTAATGAAAGTACGATTTTAAATAAAGAAAATTTGAAACCTGAAATAGAAGCTAAAGCACATTTATTTTTATTTTTTCGCTATTATACTCGTAACGACACTTACACATTAATTGCTCAAAAGACATTGCTCGGCCTCCATACATTCTTCGCCTTGGAGCCGTGAGCATCGGAAAATTATGTACTGTATTCTCTAACATCTGCTACTCCTATTTAATCTTATTTTTATAGCGGACTAGCTTTCAAAATAGATATATTTAAAAAAAAATTATGATCAGATTTTGAAGTTATAATCGAACCATAATAATGAATTTAAGGTATGATTTTTCATACTTCCAAGTATTTTTTAAGAAACAGAAAAACAATATCATAATGCATATAGATATTTTTCGTTTTTAAAAGCAACCAGAGATCGTTAACATATGCAATAAGTCCCGAAAATCACCAAAACACCGATACAATAACAAAGAGCAAGTGACACTAATGCAATCACAGGTAGAAACGAAAAAAAAACTATAAAATGGTACTCTGTGGGTAGAACTGAAAACTGTGACTTTGACAATGACAAAGGACCCTAGCTACGTCTAAAATAGGTATGGCAAATACGATACAATTAATCGATATTTCCTAAGATTAACTATGGCAATATGTTACAAACTGCCTTGCATCAACTTTTATCATATCATTACGAGTATGGCAATGTCTTATTTTACAATGTCTTATATAAACATTTCTATACCTATTAATACCTAATAATATCTTTATTACATAGTTTGCAATATTGTTTTTTTTACAAAACTTTTCCAATGTAGGTTTTCAGTAATTTTTTTTTAAATCATGAAGCCCAAAAGGAGGGTTCCTTTTGTATTACTTGTCGTAAATAATCGTTTAGTAAGTTATAAGTAGAACACACGTTTTTAAACGATGATTATAAAACCCTAAAAAATGATCATGATTAAATAATAGGTTTTGGTCACTTTATCATTATTCTAACTTCCTACATATTCAAAATCGAGTATAACCTGATTTGTAAAGTTAACTTATTAGGTTTTTTTAAATAAAGCTATTAAAAAAAACATCAATCGATCGATTACAATTGATTGGATATCTCTAATTCATTATGACTGGCTTGTTGGTCTAGTGGTTAGTAGCCCTTACTGCTATGCTAGGCCGTGGGATCGATTCCTACCTAGGACAATTTTTTTTGTGATGAACATGATCATTTGTTCTGCATCTGGGTGTAATTTATTTATAATATGTATGTATTTAGAAATAAGCACGTTAATCAGTTGTCTAGTACTCATAACACAAGCTCTGCTTGGACTAGACGCCATTATGTAATAGTTGTGGAATATTGCAAAATATTAACAATGTTTAACTATAACATTTATTTTATGGATTGTGATGTGTTTTATTTAACTGACGCCTGCTAAACACTGTCGATAATATTGATATTGCCACCGTCATCAAAATGTTTTCGCGGTAAATTCACGTAGATGAACTTTTGTGTGAGAGCTGGTCGCTATGCCTCGTCATTAATGCTAATGTGTTGCATTAATGACGAGGACCACAAACCTTTCAAAAACCTTTTATGACAATATTGATTTTCCTGCATCCATTATGTCCGAATTAAACGGTCCGATACATCGTTAATTGCCTTGAACGTAGGTGTTCACAAAAGGGTGAAAATCTACTTCAAATATTTAAGGGGTATAGTCCCTTTAACATCTGTATGGAGTTAAATGCACACATGCTTGTACTGCTACCAGCACCCACATAGAGCCCCGCTGACCTTTTCATTAAACACCAAGCGAACGCCGGCGTTCGCGCACCTATTGTCTTTCTATTGTGTCTCTAATTACCACGATTGAAAGGTTAAAATAATTTTCTTTGAGGAATATTTTATTTTATTTATTAAGAAAAACAAACAATAACACATAGAGAATTACATAAAAAAGGCTTAAAAATATTTTTTTACACCACCTGCTCGATAATGTCGTTTTACACGTCATACAAACCTCACTTAAAGCAAGTCATTATACACTTCTGGACACATCTATTGGCCCACCTTAGAGTTTAGGTTTCGATGGCCCCTACCGAAATATGATTGCTAGATTGAACAAAAACTGTTGATGCAGTTTTAAACCTGATACATTTTACCATCTTTTTCGATCGTATTGTTTTAAATTTGAATTCAGAATACCATACGACATGGAGCTACGCCTAACAAGTCGGATATGCGCCTTGTTAAAGGCAATTGATTTTTGAATAAAAAACATGTTTTATCAAATAAAGGTTTAATTTAATAACGCGTGTTGCCTCCATGGGCATCTACCACAGCTCTCATACGATTAGGCATAGAGTTTATCAACCGCTCTATGAAATTTTGAGGGATCATCTCCCATTCCTCTTCTATGGCAGTTTTCAACTCCTGCATCGTCTGGGCAACTGGCTGACGAGCCCTAACACGTCTTTTTAGCTCGTCCCACATGTGCTCAATGGGGTTCATGTCTGGGCTTCTGGCTGGCCAGTCCATAACTGTGATGTTCACATCCCGAAGATATTCCCTGACGATGCCGGCCGCATGGGCTCTTGCATTATCATGCATAAAAAGGAAATTTGGGCCCACATAGTCCGCGTATGGTATCACGTGAGGTTCTAAGCACTCACGAATGTACCTTTCAGCATTTAATGTTGGCAGGCGTGGTCCTGTAACAACCTCAAGTTGAGTTTTGCCGCTCGCGGATATACCGCCCCAGACAGTCCATGAGCCACCGCCATAAGCAACCCTCTCTTCAAAGCAGCATTGTGCGAAACGCTCTCCTTTACGTCGGTAGATCTTCTTCCTACCATCATTGCCATGTAACACAATTTTAGACTCATCAGAAAAGAGTACACGGCTCCAATCTTGCTGTGTCCAATTTAAATGACTGCGTGCGAAATGAAGGCGCGCTGTTCGGTGGGCTCGCGTTAGTTTGGGCCCATTAGCTGGCTTGTGTGGTACCATATCGCGTTCTTTTAACCTTCTCCGAACAGTTCGAGCGCTCACAGATACTCCATGGAAGTCGCGAAGTTGGTTTTGTATCTCAATGGAGGTAAGGTGACGATTTCTCAAGCTGGTCGCCACGATGAATCGATCCTGCCTTTCAGTTGTGACCCGAGATCGTGGCCTTCCTTGGCGACGAACAAAGCCGCCAGTCTCTAGGTACCTCCGATAAACATTTCGGACCGCAGATCGACTTAAATTAAGTTGAGCACTCACGTTTCTTTGGCTGTGTCCGGCCTGAATAAGTGCCACAGCTTGGGCGGCGACTTCAGGTGAAGTATCCATAGATTATTGATAGAACCTCACCTTAATGTTAAGAATAAGTAATGTTTGTTGCAAAACCAAAGATATCAATCACTTTTTCAAGAATTAAATCCAAGTAAACCAATAAAACCAAGTTTTCTTAGTATTCGATTGTTTGATATCAACAAACGGGCTCCAAATTGTCTTTTATTTCTTTAAATTCTGTGTTCGAGATTCAAAAAAAGACTATTGAATGAAATTGTGAATGTGCCAGGTTCAAAACTGCATAAAACTTTTTGCTCGACCTAATATAAAATTTTAGCTAGGACCAAACGAAACTGAAAATACAAGGTGGGCCAATAGATGTGTCCAGAAGTGTATATGCCTAGGGAGATAATGCAGTATGGCCGATCCCTAGGGAATAATGAGATTTGAATTTGGAGCATAAAGAATCGTCAACATTGTGAATTAAGATGTAGGCGCATCGAACAAGTTGACTCGAAATTCAAACCAAAGAGTATGTAATCACTATGATTCAAACTGGCCACTAACAAAAAAAAGAAAATAGATTAAAACGTGCGTACTGACGACACGGGAGCATTATAGAAAATTGAAACTATAGAATCTTGGAGTAGTGAATTTTGTTTGTTTCATGAACTTGTAAATATAATACTTATATTTCTCTGATATATGATTTGGTCGACCAAATTGTCTTTTAATTATCTCACAGATGGTGTAAAAAGTAGAGTATGCAACACGGGGATAAAGCAGTCTTTGTCTTGGGCGGCTTAAATTCCTCACTTCACTCAGGATTCTTTATTAACTCCCTCGCAATGCTCGGGAGTTAATTTTATAAATCCCTCACTGTCGTTCGGGATTAAAATCAGCAACCTTCGTTTCGTTCGGAATTCAACATGCCGCCCGCGACTTAAAGACACCGCTTAATCCCCTAGTCACATAAACTACTATTATACATGTGATATCAACAACGTTCTCCACATATAAACATGAGACATTTGGTTTGACAAGCGCTATTATTATTTTTTTAAAGGAATTCGAAAAGTTACTTTAAATTATGTTATTTATTTTATTATAATATATATTGTTTTATTTACATGCTATGTATATTCTGAAGAACACTTAACCAGTTTTTTTTTTTTTTGTGTAAACATTTCTAAAGATCAATGCCGTTTCAAAGAAGTAGAAAAAACAAGCGAAAAAATATCATGTGGTTAATTTATTTATTTTTTGCCAAAAAAGAGTAAGTATTAGTCATACGAAAAAATAAGATCATATGTTGATAATTTTATATATAAATCTATTATATTTTGTTTAATCTAGTAGCGTGGAGTAGGCTTCAGAAAGTCACTGTTTTATGGCAATAAATGGGAGCAAGGGCCTTATAGCGTGGAGGTCAGAGCCGACGACCGGACATTAGCTTTATTCAGTTACGTCGCAGTAAACATGTTACATCGGACCGGTAGCTGACCGGGCCCGGGCGGGGAGTCGACGTGCCGAAAACGGCTTTAATCAAATTCCCTTCGTTTTTTCAACCGAAACAGTGAGGGCATTGTGAAAAAAATTAATTACTACCTGTCTATATCAATATACAGGTATTGATGTAAACTGGCAGTAATTTCATTTATTTATTTTTTGAATTCTATATGCATACAAAAGTACAGAGGCGGACTTAATGCCTTAAGGCATTATCTACCAATCAACTTTTGGACGATACAGAGACAAATTGTGGTAAGTGCAATATAAAGCATTAAGTACATTACACACTTTAAACAAATATATACCTATAAACTATAAATACAATATCTACATTAGGAGGTGTTTTTATGTTTTTGGTTTGTAAGATGTAATCTCTGAAAGTACAGGTCCGATTGCGAAATTTTTTTCACTACTAGAAAGTTGCTTTATTCTTGAGAGACATAGGCTATATTTTATGTATGCGGACGAACCCGCGGGCAAAAGCTAGTATATAATATCCACGAATCTAGTGAAACAATCAATGCAAACAATTAATAAGAAAACAAATTAGCGCCGTGACGATACCACTGCCAACTTCTTACGATCACTTCAACTTGCAATCACTTAAGAGATGGGGCTAGTGTCTCTAATATTTTACACAGATTTTATGTTTAATGATTGTAGTATATAGCCTAATTGAGCCAGACAACCACAACGACAACGACCAAAGACCATCGACAATCGTCGACGTGGCGCCGCCATCATCGATTATCGACTCTATCAACACATATAATAAAGAGGTAAAGTTTGTTATTTTTTTATTTTTTTGTTTGTAAGAGGTAATCTTTGGAAGTACTGGTTCGGTCGATAGCTGCTTTATACCTGAGTGACATAGGCTATTTTATGTACACGGGCGAAGCTGTGGGCAAAAGCGAGTTTTTTATATATTAATATAAACTAGTGCTTGACTACGATCCCACCTGATGATAAGTACCTAGTGATGCAATCGTTGATGGTGAGGTGCACCAATTTATTAAGAGCCTATTCACTCTAGCCTTGAAGATACCTAAATTATAATCGGACGGGAAGACCGCAGCAGGCAAATTGTTCCAGTCCCTCGATGTACGCGGTATAAACGTCGAGGCGAAACGCTTGCCGTAAACCGTAGAGGTTTCAACAACGTAAGAGTGGATAGTCGCCGTTCGTCGGGTTGTTATTTAAGTTGCTTTCAATAATGAAATTGGACGTTTGAGAGCACACTTCCCGGAAACTTGTTCCTGAGTAATATTTAAAATATCCTTTGTATTTTTAGCCTATGCATCTCCAAAGTCCTCTCAGATCCAAGAACTTCTGTGCGCAAATCACTGAAATTTTGTATTCGAATTTTACTAGCACCTATCGTATATCTTTTTTTTTCTGCAAAATAATATGGTGTTCAAATGACAACCAAAGACAGTTAGAAAAACGATTCCTTGTGACGTAAGACAACCGACCAAATACTCGGACTGCACGAGCTACATCTCGGGGGCTGATGTCGATTGCCCCCATTTGTGTTATTGGATCGCACGCACGCTCGACCTCCCGAGTCCAGTCACCCTCGGTGTGACAGGCACCGATCAGATGCTGCGCCAGATGGAACTCATGGCGACATTAACTGGGAGGCGCGCGTCAGGCACACCTTGGTCCGGTCGCTATAATACATTTGGATAAAAATGGAGAAAGTTTGTCATCGCGACCGAGGCAAGGTTCGCCCGAACCGCAAGCGAAGACGTTATTAAGCCGAGTGCTACAGTGACTTTCCATGTGTATCAAATCACATTTTTAATACACTTACGAAGAAATAAATAGACAGGGGTGGACCGGTAACTCGTGGGGATCGCTTAGCGCCCAGCCCGATACGATAAATACAATAAATTGTGGCGGAGGTGAGCTCGCACTCTTTTCCGCACTAGTGCGGAAAACCTAGTATCTTGCGTACCAATTGTTTTATCTAAGTATAGAATTGTTTGGTTGAGCAACTATTCAATATTCAAATTTAAAATATCTTTTATGTATCAAACGATTAGATTAGACATAAATGACCGAATTCTGAGAAAGGAGCCCTGTCACTTTCAACCCCGCATCAGGAGCTGGTTGTTACACTACATGGGGCAAACTGTTACAAAAAAAGAAAAACGTAATCAAACACTTTTTATTAAGTATAATCATCACATACAGTTGCGTTTTTTTTATTAAATAACATATTATATATCTACAAGGTAAAAAAACACAACTAAAACAAAACTTAGAATAAAACAACTTTTGAACAAAACTTTTTAGTCTACTGTAATACAAAATATAAATTATTTATTATCTTTATCAAGGTAATAGACTTATTTATTGAACCAAAACTTAGAACCCATCAACAACTCACATTATATCTCATTAATAAAAATAATTATGAAGCCGTAATTTTATGAAAGTTTTTTTTCATCCCCCTTCAAAGTTGCTACTTGTTCGTAAATATCTTTCTTAGATATTTTGCCAGATTCCATTTTTCTTTTATATGACCTCATCCTACAAAATGAAAACCATAAATTATATAATTCACATTGTATCACTTGGGAAAAAAAACACAGGGTAAGTTGTAACTTGTCACAACCTACCCCATGCAAATGTTACTTTTAGCCCCAACGCCAAAATTGGTGTTTTGAAGGTAAATAGTAAAAACGCAAATAAATATAACAGTACAAAAGTTGTTTCGACGCAAAAAGAAAGCCTTATGGCGCAAATATGACACCAAACACCTCTCCGATTATTTAGAAAACAGGTTATAGATAACGTGACCACACGTCCCGTTTTGAACGGGACTGTCCCCTTTTACAATTACGAGTCCCAGTATCCCCGAAATGAACTGTGGGACGCAAAATTGTCCCGTTTTCAGAAACCACGCGAAAATTCGAGTAGCAGACGGCCGGCCACCGGCCCGCCCGCCTCCCACTTGCCTCCGGCCGCATTAATTGAAAAGCAATATATTGACTGTAATAAAGATGGTTAAGTTATTGACGAATTTTCATCGCAAAAAGTAACGGAATGGAATAATTTAAATGTTTCCATGGAAACCCGTTGGGTGGAAATATTCAAACACTTTCGCGCCAACAATCTTCAGTATGAAAATTTTTGTATTGTAATTGAATATATTTTTCATTACTCATACTCTGAAAGTAGGTCTGAAGTTGCCTGAGGAGCGGGCTGAAAGTGATACTTTTCATCCCTAGGGAGTTTTTGTAATAACTTAAAGACAAGTATTAATAAAATAATGTTATATTTTAAGTGATTTATTTGTTCAACAATTTCTTTAAAATACTTTATTTTTAAAAGATTACAATTAATTTCTAATTTATCATTAATGAGGCTGAATAGCTGGCCGGCCGCAGAAAAAATAAACAAAATGGCGGGAAAGAGGCAATCAGTCGTTGGTTTTTTCGAGTTTCGTTTACATTTCCGTACAACAGAGATTTGTATTAACACGTTATGTTTATCAGATTAAAATAGTGATTTAACGCCTAATTTCATAAGAGAAGAGGCTAAAGCAGTAGTGGAATACCTTTTACCGCCTAAATCAGAAGAAAGATACCTACTTAAAATCATAGGTACGACGACTCAGGTTTTACAAACTTTTTATTTTATTTTTAGTTTCCTCGTATTCGTAATGAAAAGCACAGTGCTTACCTCGGGGTTAAAGTAACCCATTTAACCCCTCGAATCAGCGACCTCGCTGCGCTCGCCCGCCAATTCCTTCTCGGGACGAAATGAGTTACTTTCACCCCTAGTGTAACGGGCTTGCGGACAGTGAGCAATGGGTAGCCCGCTGTCCGGCCGTCCGGTAACTGTCCGTACCAAGCCCAAGTCGTCGACGGCGCGCGCTGTTCCCGCGCGCCTCAAGGAGTTGTCAGCAACAGCAGGGGCCCAGCCGGGTCGAAGCCTACTGGGGCCAGGGTTATCCGAAAGGGCGCTCGAGCCCCGGTATGAAGGCTTGAAGGAACGGGATGGGTTTTTTAGTCAGTAAGAGTCTGACACTATCTCCCGCTCCGCCCAAGAGCGGGGGTTGTCATAAGATGATTTTTCCCATCGAAAAAAAAAAAAAACCCCTAGTGTAACAAAAAAAAAGACCCACTTTCAGAGTATGAGTAATGAAATAGTACATTTCATTACTCATACTCTGAAAGTGGGTCTGAACTTGCCTGAGGAGCGGGTTGAAAGTACTACTTTTTATCCCTAGGGAGTTTTACTTTCAACTGACAGCTGTCAAATTATTAAAAAAACAAAACTAGTTCTATCTTCACATTTCTATTGACACATTACAGCGCGATATAAAATTGAAATAACTTAAAGAAAAGTATTAATTAAATAATATTATATTTTTAAGTGATTTATTTGTTCAAATATTTCTATTTTTAAAAGATTACAATTAATTTCTAATTTTTCATTAATGAGGCAGCCGACTACAGAAAAAAAAAACAAAATGGCAGGAAAGAGGCAATCAGTCGTTGGTTTTTTCAAGTTTTGTTTACATTTCCGTAAAGCAGAGATTTGTATTAACACGATCAGTTTATCAGATTAAAATAGTGGTTTAACGCCTAATTTCATAAGAGAAGAGGCTAAAGCAGTAGCCTTATACCGCCTAAATCAGAAGAAAGATACCTCCTTAAAATCATAGGTACGACGACTCAGGTTTCACAAACTTTTTATTTTATTTTTACTTTCCTTGTATTCGTAATGAAAAGCACAGTGCTTACCTCGGGGTGAACAATGTACTATTATGTTTACCTGCTACAAATGCTCCAGTAGAAAGAGTATTTTCTATTATGAACAAATTGTGGACATCTGAGAAAACCCAGTTACAAATGTCAGTTGTAAAGGCGACGTTGATAATTAAGGTGATTAAAAAAAAACGTGTCAAGAGCAACATTCTTACTTGAAATCGTCACCAGCTATATTTGTTCTTCTTCTTCTTCTTCTTCTTCCTGCCCTTATCCCAGGGGTCGGCGCAACACGCTTTCTTCTTCCATTCTGTCCTGTCACCCGTCAAACTATCACTAACTCCCTTCTAATATCTTAACTAATTTGTTCTTCTGATAAATATAAATATTACTAAATTACTAAACATTTTGGGTTACTAGATATTTTGTGATTCGTAACTTTCAAGCCAAATAACTTTTTCTGAATAAACAACTTATAAAAAGTGTTTTTTTTTTTTCATTGACTAAGTACCTATTTATTTGACCGAAATAAATCAATGTCTCGTTTTGAGTCAAAGAATAAACGGTCACGTTAGTTATAGACCAATAATACTAAAATTCTAAAATGTTACAAACCTGTGGTGTTATTGGTGACATGCACGTACTCTTTCCACAATAATTCTGAGGCCACAGGCTCTTGCGCCGTGATAGCCATCAGTGACGACGTCATTTATCTCTTTCTAGCGTCACTATAGCGTTCTGTTTCGCTGCCATTGCCACTTTAACTACCGGCCTCCCCTACCAATATTTAAAAAATCCTACTACCTCGAAACCAAATTAACTTCAAAACCCAATACTTTTACAGTACCTAAGACTATTTACCTTCATTCTTTATGCTCCATTTTTTTGAATTATAACAATTTAGTAAATTACTTAATGGAAATAGCACGACATTGAAAATGCTGTAACATTGTTATCTCAATGAAAATCCTTCTGTATTTACCTCCTGATAAACTTTGAACAGATGAAACCCACAACCAATTAACCAGTAAATTGCAATAAATTAAACAAGTACTTTCCGTAAACCAGTAACACGAAATAATAATAAACAAACTGTTTTAATTTACTATTGCATTTTAATCGGATGTAATCAAATAATATCACAGTTTAACACGTTCAGACCAGTGTGTTTAGGGTTGCCAACTTTTTTTTACAAGATATAAAGTATTTTTTTATCTGAGAAGAATATTAAAGAATATTTAAAAAAAATAAACATTATTTTATTTGTTTAATGTATTAAATACATATTTTTAGAGCTTCTCGTACTACTTATTAGTAATTCACAGAATTTTTTTAAATCTTCCTAAGTGAGGCATGTGAAGTTTAGAATTGTAACTAAAAATAAAATAAATTAGGACCTCCTTCGATCCGTTCTGAAACTAACACTTACGAGTACCTATAGTGTTAAGCATGTTGATGATGAAACAGTATTTGGTATACTTTGTTTTTGTTCAACAGTAAAAAGTAGTATGTAGTGAAAAACAGTATAGTACTGTTTTTAACAGTAGATATAGTTGGCAACCCTAAGTGTGTATTTAATGACATGGCACGGTGTACCACCGGTGGCCACTTCACACTATTCTTTCAATATAACAAAAATATCTCGCCGCATTGATAGAAAGTGTAATACTTACTTTCCCCACCTATTAAAATTGACAAATTTTCATAGTGCAGCTCACGAGAAGTAATCAAAAATCAACATATTGAAAAATTTTACTTTTTAGAAAAAAAACGACGCGAGATCACGACATAAATTGTACGAAATGCAAATTATACTTGCTTATTAGAAAGAGAGAGAAAGCATAATACCTGTCTAATCCTATCCGTGTCCACCTGTGGCTCACGCCGCCCAGCAAGACTATTGGTTCATGAGGCGGCGATGTACCACCTACTCATAAGATGTCGGCCCGAACGTGTGGAAGATGGTGTTTCACCAAAGATTTGCGAGAATGCATAACGAAGCTGTGAAACGGAGGGTAGTGTGGCTAAGTGCAGCGAGGTTGTATAGCGGAGCGGACTCTTTTCAGCTGTACCTAATCACACACATTATTTACGTGCGTCTCACGTACATCTTCCTCGTCTGCAACTTTCGCATTTTTATATGTAAAAATATAGACGAACTCGACCAGGTTTTTTCTACCATAGCTATGCCAGGTCTGGCTAGGAAAATAAAAATATTATTCCAAAAAAATTTAGGAATTTTTCATCGCGTACTGTTCACTACATCGTACATCTGTAGAAGAAAATCATCCCAAAGCAGTGTAATAATGAGTCGCGAGCAGTGAGCTATATTATATTATGAATGATTAGTCGATCAGAAACAGGTCGTTAAGGTTCTAATCCAATAGGTGGTATTTTTATTCGGTCCCGTAATTCCTATTTAACCTGTCCGTTGCCAGATACATTACATTTATAGAGAATAATAGGCATGGGATTTAAATAAGGATCAAATTTTTATTCCACAAAATTTATTTCATTTGAATTAAGGCTCCATTAACATTTTAGAATATAACTTTGAGAATTGATTTTTTTATGTGATATAAACTAGTGCTTGACTGCAATCCCACATGATGATAAGCAGTGATGCAATCGGTGATGGTGAGGCGCACTAGTTTATTAAAACCTATTCACTTTAGCCTTGATTATAATCGGACAAGAAGACCGCAGCAGGCAAATTGTTCCAGTCCTTCGATGTACGCTTCGATAAACGTTAAACATTAGCTAAAGTTAATAAAGTTTACATTATCCCTAATCTTAGACCAACCCGTTATTACTCAAAGGCTTTCAAAATGAGGTCAAAATCAATGTCTTTGAAGATGCAGTAGTCTGAGCGTCTCAGACCGACCGTCTGCCGATTTATAGCCAAACAGAGAGAGAATTACACTTTGCCAATCGACTGAGCTCACAGAGTCGCTCAACATTTCCTTGAGCTTTCAACTAATCCTACGCCTTGTAAAGGACTTATTTATGTTATCTAAGGAGGTAGATTATTGGAAATCCTACCAGGTGGGCTATTTGGCTTGTTGAAGTTGAGATTTATATGTATATGCGATATGATAGGTACGTTTGGTCTTTTAATTAGACTTGATATCGATGCTTGAAAGGCTAAAATTACTAAGCGACATTGAGTAAACTTTACAGGAGAGTAGTTTAAAGTTAAAATGTTTAGAAAAATTACCATGCTGTTAATAATATCTAAAACCGACAATTTTGTCTTTTCTAACTACTATCTTCTAAAAATGTTAAATTTAAATCACTCTCCTGTAAAGTTTACTCAATGTCGCTTAGCCATTTTTACCTTTCAAGTCGGCGCTTATCGGGATATGCTTTTGCAAAACGCTATGGCATATTATATTTTTTTGTATCGTTAATGCCATATATTAGTACATTTTCACTATTAGTGTTTATTCCAGTTTTTAAATGTGTCAGACGGTTTGTATTTGTATTATGGTGGAGGGCCGCAAACAGTGACGTTGTTACACGTCCATCTTAGGAGCACTCGGTCAGCGCACAATTTTTTACGTACGTGATCGCATCAAAGTAAAAATCAATTTGTACTAAAGCTATACAAGCGCCGTCTAGTGGTAATAATGGAAAATCTCTTTTCTGACATAACGTTCTACACAAGAGAACTCGCACTAAGCCATCGACTTGTATGTAGGTACTGACCTATATGTCGATGCACTAAGCCCTTAGTTTGCTAAGCTATTGGCTCGCTGTTTGTTTGCCAACGAAAATCAGCCCCCCTAGCCAAGTTACAACCAGTTTGTGTCGAATTCCGTTCTCTAATCGGTAACGCCTCGGTGACAGCAAGTGTAGAAAACGATAAGTTGGTAGCCATGTTGACGCGCCTGAGTCGGCCGCTCGTTCTACAATGTAGCGATTGTATAACAAAGGATGTAGCGTTAAACATTGTAGAAACGATTTTGAACGATGTGAACTTGGCTACGAATTGTCTATTCGTTTGTTCAGACCACGCGACTTTACGTTGAGATGACGTCATTCCCATACGTTTCGTCACTTTTCGATAGCGTTATCGATTGCAGAATAACAACTTGGCTAAGCGTGCTGGTCTTATAAACTTAGTATTTTCAATGTGCATATTTCGCCCTTTTTATTAACCGCACATTTTGGCGTTTTGATAGTTATAGAAGCCGATATCTACTTGTAAAATTGTATACTTTCCCACTGCTGGGAAAAGGCTTACCCCAGCTTCTTCCAGGTATTTTTTTTCGAGCCGTCTTTAACTAGGTTTTGTTCTAGGCGTCTAGATCATATCGCCACCTATGACAGCCTATCGCATAATCGGCTGAATGCTGACTTTTTTAAAAGTACAACAAGTGCTAATATTGTACTTAAGTGATATTTTTTTTAGCCTATTAGCCTTTGGCCACTGGGCAAAGACCTACCCTTTCTCCTTCCAAATCTCTCTGTCTAGGGCTTCCTCTGGTCAAGTTTGCCCCGCTAATATAAATGATAAATGATCCTTATTTTGCAAGTAGGTTTTATAAAAACACTTTTACACGTCAATTTTTTTTTTCGTCAATTAAATCTAGATGAGGCCGGATTTGAATGTGGTCGTACATATTTGTGATTATATTCTTTTTTATCGTGTTTGATCCTAAGTTTTCTACTTATTTTTTTTTCTGTTTTCACCTATGAGAACATGTAATTGGCTTCATATTATATACAATATTGTAATTCATTGTTATAGTTGTTAGTTGTCCTACGATTAAATAAATAAATAATATTGTACACTTAGTTTCTGTACTAGCATGTATCATTTAGCGTAACAATTGTAGTTGGGCCAATAACTAACATAAGAACGGAATACCTTCTGTATTGTACTGCAATATACTATACTTAAACATATGTACATCTACAAGTAAATGCTAGACCCGAAACAATTTTACCGAAGATTTTAATTAGGCCGGTCTCATTACTGTGATACACTCAGTGAGCACACTAATTGGACAAGGATAATTAGCAAGCCCGGTAGGTGGCGCCACTGGTAGGTTCGAATGAACTGACGCGAACACGCGTCGCTTGCTACTCCTGAATGATATCCAGCTACGGGTAATTATTTACTGTATAGCGAATATTAACACCGGCCTTGTTTAATTTAATAATAATAATAATTGGGTTTTGTTTATAAATATCTGCCCGGACAAAATACTGCCGAAAAAAATACTAAGAACGAAGTCTCGTTCTGTAAAAACTTAATAATATTTTTTTTATTATGATTCATATAACCTTTTATATTTATTTATATAGACTAGCTTCTGCCAGCGGTTTCGCCCGAGTAAAAGTCAGTTCCTTCATACAAACTTTTGAACCCCATTTCATTCCTATATAGGGTGAATTTTAGAAAACCCTTTCTTATTCTTTGCATACATCATAAAAGGTGTGCAAAATTTGAGCGTTTTACGTCCAAGGGTTTGTGCTGCGTCATTATATCTAGCCTGTACAGTCCCACTGCTGGGTAAAATCCGCCCACAATTTCTTCTATAGCTCTCGGCTCTGGACCACTTCTTGCTGATTCTTAAGGAAGACATCTCACGTAGGTACGCCTCAAAGACATGTCAACAAAACCATAGAGACCAATGTCGCTAGGACCATGAGGAATTTCTGAAAAGGAAACCTGTGTCTTAAAACGCAAAAGGCAAATCTTTGAAAACCGGTGGGTCTTAGCCAGAAAAGTCTAACACTTTCTCCCGCTCTAACCAAGAGCGAGAGAAGTCAATGGATGATTTTTCACCTCACAAAAAAAACAAAGACGTCTAAGACATCCCGCCATCTCCTTTGTGGTCTGCTAAGAAACCGTTTTGCTACTTCAGGGCACCAATTTGCTACTTAAGGCCAGGTTCTACTCATTTTGAACTTTTTTAAACCTTACCTACATCCATAAAAACAGAACACCGTGAAAAATTACTTTATTAAAATGCCCGGCAGTTGGTCATATATGACTATATGACCAAACACCGGGCAAAAATCAAAACATTGTATAAAAGTCTAACACGCTCTACCCAAGAGCGAGAGTCAATGGATGATTTTTCACCTCACAAAAAAAGAAAGATGTCTAAGACATCCCACCATCTCCTTTGTGGTCTGCTGAGAAACCGTTTTGCTACTTCAGGGCACCAATTTGCTACTTAAGGCCAGGTTTTACTCATTTTGAACTTTTTTAAACCTCACATACAAAAAAACAGAACACCATGAAAAATTACTTTATTAAAATGCCCGGCGGTTGGTCATATAGTCATATGTGACCAACCGCCGGGCAAAAATCAAAACATATAAATTTGTTGGATTGATAAAAAAAATAGCGAATCGGACCCTAACTTATAATGTTACGATTGAAAGTGTACGTCCTTGAGATTACGTCACGGAAATATTTAAAAGTTACAAAAAATAATAAAGCTTTTTTTAAAGGGCCTTACAAAAACCAAACTCTTGAATAGTTAATGTTTTTTTTTCATATAAAAATAAAACCGCTGCTACGGCGCCGTATCGACATAGAACCAGGCGGAGTTCATACAATATACTCAGTGACTACAACCGGCTCTTAACATGTTCAACACTCCATCAGCATGCGGCAGACATGTCCACTTGTCCAGCCTAGTCCTATTAACTAGTCTAATTTGTATAGTTCTGTGAAACAATACAACGCAGATCGCTTTTAAACTCGCATTCAATTCAATTTCATTCGCCCACTTCATTCATTCACGTAAAGTGAATGAATTGATTGAATAGTTCAATTTGCAGCATCATGCCGACCTGCACGCTCTGTGCGGTACCGAGAACTATTTGCAATCCTATTTAATCAATTACTAACACGAATAGAACTGGGATACTGTACTTAATCACTGTAACTGTAATATGGAAATGGCACTAGGATTCCATATCATGAACAACCAACCAACACATTAACCATAATTGAGTTAAACACTAATATTATAAAGAGGAAAAGTTTGTTTTTTGTTTGTAGGAGGTAATCTCTGGAAGTACTGGTCCGATTGCTAAAATTTTTTCACTGCTAGAAAGCTGCTTTATTCCTGAGTGACATAGCCTATATTTTAAGTACGCGAACGAAGCCGCGGGAAAAAGCTAGTATATTATAATTGCGGTAGTAGTTTCTTTTAAGCTATTGCATAGCTTCTATATATAGGCCTTGAGCGTGGAGACCGAATCAAGAAATTCCGTAACGAAAATAACCTAACACCCCCACTCATTTGTTTTTTGAGCGTGGTGACCGATAAGAAAACAAATGAGTGAACAATCAATCAAAATTAAATTCAATGTGTGAAAGTCTAACTTCAATTAATATCAAAGAAAAAAAACAAAGGAAAAAAAATACTGCATAAATAAAATAAATAAATAATTATAATTGCATAAGTTGATAAAAATGTTATGCAATAGCTTTACCGCGGCAGTCCCCGAGTGCCACACGTCTTTTTTTTATATAATCATTACTGTCTACATGTTGTTACTACGTTGTGTGTATCTATATGTGTGTATGTCAAATAAAATAGTTTTCTTTCTTTCTTTCGTTATTATACTTAATATTAAACATAGCATTTATGTGCTTAATTTAAAATACCTCTAACAGTTAAGGCAAAATATCAAAGACAATATACTATCAGAAATCAAGGGTAAAATCTAACTAATCTTACTCTATGTGGGTTGAATCATTTTCTTTAAACGATGTCATTACTATTTATTCGTTATCTAGAATAAACAATTTAAAACTCTATTACTCCTGTAGGTACTTAAGTAAATGAAAACTTAATCTGCCCTGTCATAAGGCAGGGACGTCTATTGTTCGATGCTATTTTTTGCGACTGGTCCCGCGAGTGCCCATCGTGGATTAAAACAGAACTGCAACTTCCTCTAGTGGATAGTAATGGATACTCATTGTTCTCATTTTTTTTTATGGGAATTTAATATCATCCAACGACATCTCCCGCTCTTAGGCGGAGCGAGAGGGTGTGTCAGAATTTTACTGACAAAAAATCCACTTCTGTTCCTTCGTTGCTTTTCATAAGAGAAAGAAGAACTTATCGTTCGCGAAAGAGGTAAAGGGGAAACCATTACCCTTTTATAGAACGTTTAAGTACCCGATCAATAAAATAAAAACTTCAAAGCGCTGTTGGTATTCAATGGAAATAATAGCCTTAGAAATATATTGAATGCAATTTTTTAAACGGAAATCAATATTTCCTAATAACCCTCGTTTGTTATTTATATAGCAGACATTGCTTGATGATAGGCAATTGAATGAAGTTGAACATAGTGGAAATGCATAACGACATAATTGTTAGCAAGCCGTGCCAGACACGATTTCCCATCGGCAAAAAATGGCGGCCGTGCAAACATTGACTCTCTATTGATTATCGCATCATGGGAAGTATTTTAAAAATGTCTTTTTTGATAGCCGTTAAATTTTGATCGTTTTCATCCCGTGGAGGGTCGATCCGGTACATGAAACACTATCGATTTGTAAAGATAAAATTAAAAAAAAAGTACCTTTTTTTTAAACTCGTATTAATTTGCGCATGTACGAAATTAATTTCTTTAAGAAAACGTCAGCTGAGCGAGTCTAATGACTTGTAGGTAGTAGTCAGCGTTGCGTACTAAAAAAGGTACTTTATTTTTTAATTTTATCTTTACAATTCGATAGTGTTTCATGTACAAGATCGATCCTCCATGGGGATTAAAAAAAAAAAAAAAAAAATGGGGATTAAAGCGATCAAAATTTAACGGGGTATATATCAACACTAATTTTTAATCGGGACAAATACTTAATGGGCTTATTAGAAAAGGTGTTATTATTTAAGTAAAATCTCAATAAATAATATTTATAAACAGCAGAGTTAATAGCGTTTGTTTGTAAAACGTCACTCAGGTTATGGAAATAATGTACAGGCTATTGATTATGAATGAATAAATGATGATCAAAATGGAAAAACACTGCGCATAATATTTTCTATTAGCAACTGTTATGAATGATTGATTCAACTTTGAATTTACCAATTATGACCAATTTTCGTTGAGATTTCTTTTTTTTACTTTTGACTACAAAAATATGATCAGTAACAGGTACGGATAGCGACCCATTTTTTTTTTTTTTTTTGTAAAATTAAAATATAGGCGTGGATTATAAAAAGAGAAATTAACTGACTGACATATCTACGCACAGCTAAAACTACTAGGACTAGGAGCGTCAAATTTTACATAAAGTTTCCTTTTTATGACGTAGGCGAGCACTTTGAGGAAATTTCCTAAAATTCAGCCAACAAACAACGACACAAAGTTTGTATGGAGAACCTACTTTCACCGGGCTAAGCCGCTGGTAACTGGTGCTCTGGGAGGAACGAGAGGGAGGATGTCAGACTTTTACTGACTAAAACGTAATCTTTCAGTCTATTGTGTGGAAATTTATTTCCCTGACAGTTAAAAAAAATCAACAAAAATAACAAGCAGTAGTATATAACATTTAGTTTCATATGTTTATAGTTCCTGTGTACTAACGAATTTCTCTACAGGTATAATAGTACTGAATCTCATGCAAAGGATAGCACATTCTTACTCGATTCCAACACCAACTAGAAATCATGATGAAATACACTTTGATATAATAGAGTGCAGTCCTAATGAGTTTTCTGAATGAGACCAAGTGTGACGTGACCCAGAATCTCTTTAGATCAATTCAATTTTTCGTTACTTTAAAGATCGTTTCACACTGTTTTTAATTCTAAAATAGTACATTATGATATACTTAAGTGTTAGTTAGTGATTACCGTCGAGGCGGTATTTAGACCCGACCCATGGCGAGGGTCTTAAGAAAGCCGAGAACCGTAATCATTAATTACTCACCTGTATCATACGACGTTTTTCAATATACTTGTGATGAAAATAACTGTAAAACTAGTAAACTTTTGTGGCGGTAGAAATCTGTTTTCATATGCGCGCTCATTCTTTTTTCCTCGTGGGGACGATGCGCGCCCATCCTGATACGATAAATGTAATAAAATTATGACGGAGGAGAGGTTGAACAAAAAGGTTTTAACTACATTATAGTACTTGCTTCGGCAGTACATACCTAATACTTAAATTGGAACGATACAGAGAACTACATTATAGCACTAGTGCGTAATGGTTATCAAAATGTCACAATTTAGTAACAAGTGCCATTATATACATATGTGCAGTGCAATAAGAGTCACTTTTGAAAAGACCCTAAAACTGGTTAACGCCCTAGCGCCCGAACAGTGCAATACTCTTCGGTAACGGCTAGGTTAATATGTTTGTAAAAAGATGTTAAATTATAGATTCATGTCCCTACGTACAACATTATCAACATATGATTGTTTTGTTGGGTTTGACATGCTTACTTACTTTTGTAAATCTATCAATAGTTCGCAAAGAATAAAGGTCAGCGGTGCTGTACGTGGGCGTACGCGGCTGTACGAACTTGTGTGCGTTAACTCCGGGCATCTGTTCAAGGGGCTATGCGCCTTAATCGCAGTGAATTTCATAGCGACTCTTTCATGTATTTGTAGGAAGTTTTCTTCAAAAGTTCTTCGGGTATGTGTATTACTTCCTACGTGCAGATGTTTCCATTGCTGGGACTCAGGCCTCCTCTCGAGAGTCTCTAGTTTGTATCAACTTCTTATTATTTTATTCTTAACTGATACCCCGTTCCTCAAAAGCACGTAAATCCGTTAGTCTCGGATGGCATTCGTAGATATTTGTTAGTCATTACAGGTAGTCAGATGACTGAAAGTCTGAACATCAGTCTATCCAAGGAGTATCTTGTTGCCCAGTAACTGGGGTGTGGAAGTCTGATCACTCACTCCATGTCAAACACAAGTATTCAGTCGCCCCCGGAGAGTCTGGAAGCTGACCCTAAACTAGTTGGAAAAAGGCTAGAGAGGTGATTATGAACGATTTACAGCAGGGATGTTACGGAGCTTCGACTCCGACTCCGTTAAGTCGGAACTTCCGATATTATTACACCTTCGGTTCCGACCTCGGCTCCGATACTTTTTAATCGGAGGTCCGGAATCCCCCTGACTCCCGCTACGTGCACTCTATTGTCAATTATTTTTTCACTTTTTATTAGTTTGTTGACGCACACGACACGTTCATCTTCATTAAAATTAAAATGAAAAAAAAATGACTAAATATGTTTTATTTGTACTTAAATAAAAAATCTCTCTCCTGCCACCACTACTGACCCTCTTCCGCCTCCGGTTCCAATTACGGTTCCAACTCCGATAAATCAAATTTAAAAACACCGACTCCGCCTTCGGTTCCGATATAATTACCTCCGTTACATCCCTGATTTACAAATACTTACTGCTCCGTAACCCTTGGACAGCATTTCGAACTAACGTTTCCATATTGCGAGAACTCAAAATCTCCTCGTGGTTGTCGTCAGAGTGTCTACGCAAGATTCTACAAAACTTTGATCACATTGCAAGGAGAGACGGTGGCAACCTCGAAAGGCTCATCGTGACCGGTAAAGTGGATGGGAAAAGGCTTTGTAAACGCAGCCCAATACGTTGGTCCGACCAGATCCGCACCTCTCTGACTATACGGTGTACAGTGCCCTTCACACCGCCAGAGACAGAAACAGATGGAAGAATATCGAACGAATGAAAGTGATGAAGCAGACCCTCAGCATTGAGGAGTAAGACGCA
Source organism: Mythimna ferrago (assembly GCA_910589285.2). Classification (NCBI taxonomy): domain Eukaryota; kingdom Metazoa; phylum Arthropoda; class Insecta; order Lepidoptera; family Noctuidae; genus Mythimna; species Mythimna ferrago. Next base: position 29,100,514 of record OU342673.1, on the reverse strand, counting down.
AGGAGAGATATGCTTCATTAATTTCTTACGGTAAACCAGTGATCGATTTTTAGACCGATTAGTATACTTTGATTCGGAACTGGCCAATAAGGCTTATTTTGTGTGTGGGGAACATACATATAGTACAATTAAAATAGCATAGGCACAACAAAACTTTATTGTACTGAATTTTATGGATAAAAAAACATTGATGTATTGGGGCTATATTCACAAGCCAATTTCGATCGTTAAAACAATTTTTCACGAGAATACTATTGTTTTTAAAAACAATAGTGCATTCTGTTATCCTTTTGTGAAAATATAATTTTAATACAACAGCACTGTTTTTTAAGCTATGCATTTTTTATATGATTATACATTGAAGCTGAATTGAATACTCATTCAATTCAGCTTACATTTGGGTGAATTTCGACAAATGGCATTTTTTTTGTATATTTTTCAGGTTTTATGTAATCTTCAGGATTTTAAATACCCCCAAATTTAATATCATAAACGTATTATTTAAGACTAAGGAGAAAATTCAGTTTGAATTTTGATTTCCACAGATATGACAAATTGGCACCGATTATTTTATCTGTACACCGATATGATAAGTTTATCCACCGAAATGATATACATATTCAGCGATATGATAATCTATTCACCTTTGAACTTCAAAAAGGAAATAGTAGGTACCTATACAGGGTGTCTTTGACATCGACGCACAAACGAATACATGATTTTGGACTCCCCAGTGGTGGAATTTTTCGTCGGTTTTTTCTGACGTGCTTAGTCGGTTTTTTTTTTGGTGTTGTGTTACGTTTTATCCAAGTCAAAAATAAAAAATAATTGAGCGTAACTGTCAAGCTATCAATGACATTTCTTTCAGTTTACAAGTCGACGTTTATGTATTCGCCATTGGGAAAAATAATTATGACACAAATTATTACGCGCGAAAGTTTGTATGTTTGTTACTCTTTTACCCTACACTTCTACGCTATCCCAACCCGAAGCCAAATAACGTGCATGTGCAGTAATTTGCCTTCGGGTTGGGATAAGTCCGGCTGCCTTTCGTCTAGCTAAGCATTCTCTATCTTTTCTTAAATGCTCCTCTCTTAACACAGGATTACTTTTGATTTTAGCTTTTCTTATTCTTTCCAGCAAACTCTTTTTCTCTTTTTTCTCCTTCTCCTTTATAAATATATATATATATATATATATTAGTTTGGCCTCGGCATTCTTAAACAAAATTAATCTAATAAGATGTTTTCTTTTTATCTATTTATTATTTTGTTATTTATTATAATGTACTTACTATTTTTTAACTAGAAAATACTTATTTTTAAGAGAAACCTTTTTGCGTTCAATTGCTCCACATCACCATCATCATCTCAGCCTATAAATAGACGTACATTACCGAATACAGACTTCCCCTAATGATACATTTATGCATCTACTACCCAGTGATATCGTGGCAATGATTTTGGCAGTCTATGCAGGTAAGTATGTATGTATGAATGTTTGTATGTAGGTATAAATGTATGTATGTAATGTATGTGTTTGTATGTATGTTTGTGTGTTCCATTGTTTCTTAGTATACATAACGAAATGACACGGAATCTACCGATGTAATTAAAGCGACTCACCGAGATGATAAAATGATCTACCGATATGATAAAGCAATCCACCGATGTGACAAAACTGTGCGTTGATCATGAATCAAAACACCGATATTAGATATAAGACACCGATTGATTTTTTCTTATCATTTCGGTGTAAAATTATCACATCGGCGGTAACAAAGACCACCGATTACATTGATATGAGAACACAGACTTGAGAATTAACACACTTTTTAGAAAATTAGAAAAAATGCATAATATCTAGGACAAATTCAATACCAGTCAATAAAGCTAATTCACTTACTACTTCTCTTAGAACCAAACAACGATAATAAAACTAATTATTTCACTAGAAAAATTCAATCACCGATAATATAAAATAATTGTCCGGGAGCAACTGAAATAGCGTACTTACGTTATTGGCGGGAATATGCAGCGATTTGACTTAAGTCCTCCTGACTGCGCACTAGCACAAACTAACGAGGGAAATAAAATTGAGGTGGGGACGCTGTCGGACTCGTCGATGTAAAGTTAGGTTTAAATTAATTTGTCCACCGATTTGAGAACATTTCGCAGGACAAGTACGTTTGTGCCTCTCAGTTATAATATTCTTTAATTTTGTAATAAAATATGTTATATATTAATAACAAAACTAATATTCTATGAAATAGAATAAGTTATATTCTTAATTTACTTATTTTTATTAGTGTATGAGCTTGTTTGTTTGTAAAAAAAGTAGAGGGACAGCACCGATTTGAAAAAAATAGATGTTTATGTATTTATTTCTACCTTTGTACATAGTCCTAGGCAAATTATATTTTTGCCACAACCCAATAACTACCTATTGAATAATAGAAAAATAATTCAGTACAATATTCCTTTGTTCAAATACTAATTTCACCGAAGACAAAAAAATAAGTCATTTGGAAAATTCACCCATTTATGTACATTATGATATAAGTGTGTAATGTTAGTGATTACCGTCGAGGCCCATCCTGTTACGATAAATGTAATAAAATTATGGCGGGGGAGAGGCTGAACAAAAAGGTTTTAACTACATTATAGCACTAGTGCGAAATGGTAATCAAATGTCACAGTTTGGTAACAAGTGCCATTATATACCTAAGTGCATTACAATAAGAGTCACTTTATGAGCAAGTGTATTGAAAAATAACATACATATAGGTACTTACCTACATTTATTTTTACGGAACAATTGACTGCTGCGCTGCGTGCCTAGAAATACGTGTTTCGGTTCTGAATGTCTTTACATCCCATGACACAGGAAGTTACAAAAAAAATTGTATTGAACTTAAACCTGTCAAAATGTGTTGTAACTGCACTATGTGGACAGGAACTTCGTATCTGTTTTACAATGGACGTGAAAGCATATAAATGTATGATACTCCCTATGAGCAAATACGTCAAAAGAGTACATGAGAATAGCTTTGTCAAACTCTTCACTGAAAAATTATGAATGGCCGGCCACAGAAAAAAAACAAAATAAGCGGAAAAGCAACATTCGATCTTTATTTATTTTTTCGAGTTATTGAGTTGTGTAGGTACAGACTTAATTATTTCCCTGAATTAAGAGATTTGTACTCGTATTAACATGATAAGTTCATTAGATTCTAGCGAAGGAGGAGGTCGCACGTGTGAGGGAACTAAGGTCCTCACGCCCCAGCCGCCGAAATTCCGACCCCGACTACCAGCCATGGTAGACCAGCAGGGGCCCAGCCGGGTCGAAGCCTACTGGTGCCAGGGTTATCCGAAAGGGCGCTCGAGCCCCGGTATGAAGGCTTGAAGGAACGGGATGGGTTTTTTAGTCAGTAAGAGTCTGACACTATCTCCCGCTCCGCCCAAGAGCGGGGGTTGTCATAGGATGATTTTTCCCATCGGAAAAAAAAGCCATGGTAGGCACGGGCTTGCGGACGTCGAGCAATGGGTGGCCCGCGATCCGGCCGTCCGGTATTTAACCGGACACAGCAGTCGCCAACGGCGCGTAGTGACCCACGCGCTCCTCAAAGAGATGTCAGCAAACCGAATGGGTCCTGCAGAGCCGATGCTCGGTAGCTAGGACCGCGGAGAATTTCCGAAAAAGAAACCTGTAGTCCTAGAACGCAAAAGGCAACTGAAGGACATAGTGATGTTTAGTCAGTAAAAGTCTGACACGCCGGCAGAGCGGGAGAAGTCATTGGATGATTTTCAACCTAAAAAAAAAAGTTTATCAGATATGGAATTAACGCCCGATTCAGAGAAGAGACTAAAGCAGTAATAGAAAACGTCTTTTCGCCTAAATCAAAAGAAAGATACTCAAAATTATACAACGACTCAGGTTTTTAATTTTACTTTCGAATACAACGTAATGGAAAACGCAGTGTTTACCTCGGGTTAAAGACTTATTTAATCCCACAAACTATTGGCGATCACGCTACGCTCAGACGCCAAACTCCTGTTTTTGGGACTAAATAAGTTACTTTCACCCCTAGGGTAACAATGTACTATTTCGCACGGGAAGCTCTGCCTGATTCTCCAATATTTCAAAGCGGTGGTGAATTCTTTTTGCCTTGTTCCTTACGCGTTGTCAGATAGACAAATGAATATAGGTATATGGTCATCCAGAGCTCTACTCGACTATCCGATTCTACTCATTTTGAACTTTTTTAAGCCTTTGGAAATCCACAAATATAAAACGAACACCATGAAAAATTATTTTATTAAAATTAACTATATGAACAACCTCCTGAGCAAGAATCAAATCCTGATATTAGTTGGCTCGATAAAATAATCGCGAATCGATATACGATTTCAAACGTATTTAGCTACGAAATTACGCCACTAAAATATTTGAAAGTTACAAACAATAATATAGAATGTTTTTTTTTTTTAAAAATGCCTCGCAAAAATAAAAATCTTGAATAGTTATTTTTTTTTTTGTTTAAAAATAAAACGGTTGTTACGGGGCCGCAAAAGTGCCAGACAGTAGACGCGGGCGGAGGTCATACAAAATAGTCTGTGACTACAACCGGCTCTTAATATCACCATGAAACTGATCCGAGCGTACATAAAGGTACCAATTTGTCGATAACACCCTCGTGCTACACTGATTAACTAAATACGAGAGAGATACAGATTTTTTAAACCACACGATTTAACTCTGACTGCGTTCGCTCAACGTCGAAATAAATTCAAAAGCCAAACCATTTTAATAAAAAAAAAACCGCCCAAATGAGAGTCGTACTGGCGCACAAAGGATTACGTACCGTCAGTATAAAAAAAACTGGGCAAGTGCGAGTCGGATTCGCGCACTGAGGGTTCAGTGCAAACTACAATTCCCGAATGGAGTTTCGAAGATTTTCCCCAATCACAAAAAAAAAAATTTGTGACATAGGTAACAACAATTTAACTATTTTCAGATTTATTCCTGGGTCCATGAAAAGTACCCTATGAATTTCGATCTTTGAGAGTATCAAAGTATAAGCTTTTTCCGACATAAACGGCCGTATCTTTTTTATTCGTTAACTTAGAAGTTTAATTTTTTCACAGCTTAAAGGGACCGTAGACTTGAGTATATGGTTTTAATTTCAACTCGATACCTCCACGCGTTCTTGAGATAAAGGGTCTTGACAGACAGACGGACGGACAACAAAGTGATGCTATAAGGGTTCCGTTTTTTCCTTTTGAGGTACGGAACCCTAAAAACAGCAAAACAACGACAAAAGAAATTGCGACATATTTATTCTGTTTTTAATATTTGTTTCTGAAGCAGCAACAGAAATACATCGTCTGTGAAAATTTTAATGGTCTAGCTATTACGGTTTATGAGATACAGCCTAGTTACAGACAGACAAACATCGTCGCTTTCTATCAGGTGAGATAGCGGTCAAGCGCGAACATAACTACAATAAAAAAAGACGGATAGCGAAGTCATAGCAATAGGTTCCTATTTTTATCCTTTGGGTACGGACACCTAAAAAGTGACACAAATATTTCTAAATCTCTTATTTTCATACCAAAAATACTGGCATAATTTCCTTTAGCTGTATGTTTTAAAAAGGCATAAATATCGGGTGTCGAGCATCAATCATTTTGAGTTCAAAGCGTAAACTTCTACCGCTTTCCTGCACTAGCCTTTATTCAGCACAGACGTGACAGATCCCCAGTAGGTATACTGTACAACACATGAATGCACTCAATGTCGACGCAGCTTATATGGGATGAACGCTGCATTTATAAAGCCTCCCCTTCCTTTACCAACCCTTTTGTTTAACTATTTTGTCCAGTTTTAATTTTGCTGAGAAGATAATACTCGAGCAACACTCCTGTATACATCGGGCTTAATCACTGAAAGGGGATCATCCTATCTGTTTATTAAAATCTAGCATTCGTTCGCGACTTCGAACGCGTATATAAAATATACCTATGTCAATCAGGATTAAAGCAGCTTTCTATTGGAGAAAAAAAAATTAGTAATCGGACAGAACTTTTACAGATTACCTCCTACAAACAAAGAAATAAACTTTACCTCTTTATAATATTAGTGTAGACTATAGCTTCTGTCAGCGGCTTTGCACGCGTAAATGTAGATTTCTTTAGACAAACTTTAGACCTCCATTTTATCCCCTTAGGCGCTGAATTTTGGGAAATACTTTTTTAGTGCTCGCTTACCTTATTAAAGGGAACCTTGTGCCAAAAACGCTCGCAGTTTGGGATATGCGTTGATATGTCAATTAGTTTCTTCTTTTATACATGTAGCGACATCTATAACGTCACATAAGAACTAATCCTTTTTTAACTTATTTTTTTGTATCACTTCGTGATACGGAAAAGTCAACATAACGTGTTGCTAAACTTTCGTTTTCACTTATTGTTATCTAAAGAGTCAATAAACAGTTGTTATGTGTTGTCCATCAGTGTTCGCTGGATCACGACAGGCGAATCAAAAATGTATGCGGCGCCGCGCCCTGGTCCCTCCATAATTGATGGCGCGTCACTCACGGCCGCCTGCAACTTTTACCTATGTTTAGCTTTTGCAAATATTGTAATCATATTGTATTTAGTGTTCGGTTTCGGTTACAGTCGAGTTTCGGCGAAAAAACGAGTTTCGATTTAGTTTCGGTTTCAGTGGCAAACCTGCCGAAACTACGACCGAAACCGAAACTGCACTCGGGAGTTCTCGCGCTGTGATCGGTCATGTTCAGCAAGCAATGAAGACATTTTGCCGTGTCCACGTGCCTAATCATGTGACTGGCTTATGTTTGCAGTTCGTTTTACATACTAAAACTAAAATCAAGTGCAGTAAAATTTATGATAGTCAACGAATATAAATACCCAAATATAAAAAATATTAAAAAAAAATTTTGACGCTTTTTAAATAATGACTGAATGATTATAATAACGTTTTCATTATTTTTCCCTCAAAACATGATTCTTGTAAGGCAGTTTCGATTCCGGTTTCGGTTTTGGCTGAAACTGAGACTGTTGCCGAAATTTGATTTCGGTTTTGGTTGAAAAACCAGTTTCGGTCGGACACTAATTTGTAGCTACTAATAATGTCACAAATATTTGAGACTCAGAACTCGATTTTGCAATTTGATTTTGCGATTTTGCAATTAAACATCTTTGTTGTACCTAACTAAACTTTGTTACTTAATTCAATAAACCGAAAGTGTAGAACAATATACTAAATTGTAGAACAATATACTAGATAAGTATTAGATACTCTATACCTAGTATATTGTTATAATCATAATTATCTTTTTTCGTATTTATACCGGGTTGCAAAGCTTCTACATTGCATTAAATAACTCAACAACTGTTAAACAATTACCAGTTTTGGAAAATTTAATTATTTTTGTCATAATTTTGACATTATTTTGACAATAAATGAATTTATTTTAACTAATGTTATTGACATTTGTATCTCATTTAATTCGATGTGTATTTACAAAACGAAATAAATTAAATTTATTTGAAATTATTATTTCTTTTATTTAAACTTTATTCCGTTTATTTGTTACTACCTACTTACCTCTATGTAATTGTCTTGCCCGACAATGGAAGGTCCATTGTCGGGCACGTTGGGTCAAAACGTACTTGTTAAACTATTTTTAAGAGCTAATAAAACATATGTAATAATGCAATAAAGAATTTATAATATTTAAATGCGCTTGTTATTGTAAACATATCTTGAAACTAAAATCGCATTATATCAGCTTATTTCGACACAGTGACACCTTTGAGAATGTCAATTTTAATTAGAATCATAATGCAATGCAATGAATTATGACGCCATATTTTAGTTAGTAGTTATTGCCTTAAGTGTTACATACCTATTTAGTTTTAGTTTGTTAAGTGTTTTTTAGGATTCAGCACCTCAAAAGGAAAAACTTATAGGATCACTTTGTTCCGTCCGTCTGTCTATCTGTCAAGACCCTTTATCTCGAGAACGGGTGGAGGTATCGAGTTGAAATTAAAGCCATATACCCAGGTCTGCGGTCCCTTCAAGCTGTTTTTCCTTTTGAGGTACGGAACCCTAAAAAGGTAGTAACTCCTAATTAATGATTAATTGAACAACGGAGCAGCGATATCTGAATAAATGTAATCCTATTTGAATCCTATCAAGCCGTTCGGAGAAGGATCTGTATACATAAATTGAGCCACAAACCACAAATGATTGACATATACACGATTAGCTGGTTGCAAATCAATGAACTCTTTGAATGCCGTAATTAGAGACACAATAGAAAGACAATTGCTCATGTCGAACTGTGTAACTTAAGACATTCAAAAGGTTAATGTTGCGCTTAGTCGATTTAGGCTGAAATATCAATTATTTTTTCTATGATGACAATCGACTATTATTGTTCCCTCTGAATGGAATTTATGCAATAATTGCATTGTCAACTAACAATTCACAAACTGAGACACGTACGAATATTTGGCTTCGACAAATATTCGAGTTTGGCTTATCGCGAGCATAAGGTACACGGTATACGGTCAGGCTTTTTAGTTGCGTGTTCGGCCAAATTAAATGGAACCCGGCCCGTCCGGTTTTGGTTAGGATTTTTAAACTTGACCATTTTATTTTGAATTGTCATTTGAGGTTTGCCTTACCTTGTCTAGCTAGCACAAGCAGAGCGGACATACAATTAGTCTAGCAATTATATCACTTAATTTTATTGTTTTTGCATTAGAATTTAAAAAGATTTCACGAATTTTATTGTTAATAAACGGTTATAATAGAATGACCTGTTGGTCTAGTAGTCAGTGGCCCTGACTACTATTCCGTAGGTAGTGGGTTCGATTCCTAACCAGGATAAACGTTTGTGTGTTGAGAACGATCATTTGTTCTGTGTCTGGGTGTAATTTATCTATTATATGTATCTATTTAGGAATGTATACATAAATATATAGGGTGACTGATATTAGTGACCGATAATTATACATGTGATTGTAATCATGATTTCCAAAAATGTTCTCAAAGAAACTTTTTTGTTATACTCCTTAATTTCATCATAATAACAAAACAACACACCACGGTCGCGCCCATCGGTGTTGGCGTTTCGTGAACATCGATGAGTTTGCAAGTGGCGCGGGTGCTCTATCACTATTGTAGATATGGTTCATGAGACAACGGCGTTACGCGGCTAACAGCTAACTTTTGTTATTGTGATAAAACTAATGAATATAAAAAAAAGTTTCTTTGGGAAAGTTGTTTGTAATCATGAGTACAATCACATGTAGAAGTATCGGTCACTAATTACCAGTCACCCTATATATATCAGTAGTCTAGTACTTATAACATAAGCTCTGCTTAGCATGGGACTAGCCGGCGTTGTGTGATAGTAGTGGAATATTTATTAAAGTTGCTAATTGAACATACAACTTTAAATATCTTGTATAGTTGTATTCTAAGAACTGTTTGATGTCCAATTAGTATGATACTAATTGGGCATCAAACAGTTCACCTATTACATATAGTGCTTTGTGCGGCTAATTACTGCTATATAATTACCCGTGTACATAACAAATAGTAAACCAAGAATGCACTAATTTGATATTAGTACGTTTTCGCTTCAATTAGGCTACGTTCGCACTGACCCATTTATTTGCGCGAACAGTGTAATGAGCCACTTGTTCATTCATTCGTAAAACAAACACCCAGACTTCTAAATTCATGCCCAGTGAGAATTTTACCCGCCAACCCGCAAACAGTGACGTCACAGGTTCTGAATGAAGAATCTACTTGCGGCCAGCGCCCATATCGGCATCAGAGCAGCTGAGGTTTTTAGGTGGCGAATAGCAATACAAAATAATTTTTAGTAAGGCGAAACCTGAATATAGTTTATTTGTACGAAATCAATAACTGAATCGATTCCAATATTTTTTACACCCTGTTATATTCTTCTCCAAAAATATTTAAAAATGGTTACAAGTTGGACACTACCTACACTAAGTATAACACAGGTCACGGCGGGCATCAGATGTCAGCACACAGCTGGATTCAAGAGCTAAACAACCCTTCAATCGCTCGGATAGCCCGGTGATCATGTATTTTTGCGGACAACCTGGTAACATAAAAGTTATAACTTTGTGATTTTCATAATATAGTTATGAAATTTTTTACATACCTAGATTCTTTACATGAATATTCTAGATACGTGTTTCGGGTTTCACATATATACTAAAACTAATTAGTAGTTGTATACATTAACATAACGGCAATAAAGTAGAAATTTCCATTACGAGTACATACTCGTATATATGTTCGATCCTACAGTAACATAAAGGATAGAATTCATCTTCTCATTTGCGTTTCAGTTAAATGGAATTAAATCACATCAAAGGCATCCGTGATTTGAATGTCAAACATCGTATAGTATTCAGTTTCTGTGGAAATGTCGACGTTGTGCAGAGATCGTCAATATTGGGTTCAATATAACAAAGGTACACTGAGCAGGGAAGCCTACAGCACAGGTTTGACACGGTTCGCCACATATTGTGCCTTTGAGTTTGAGTATGTTACAGCTATGTCCATCACATTACAGCCATGTCCATCACATCGAACTCTCACGTCTACTCTAACGTCGATGTCAAAATGTTTTGAATTCCTACTATCCAATTATGTTTTCAGTAACATTTGCAAATAAAACAGGATTTTTAGCTACCGTGTGTGTGACCGTGGGGTCTGTAGCAATTTCTACCAAGGGCCCCCTAAATCTTTATAAATTACACCGTATTAAAACTCTTAACTTATTTTCAAACAAATCCCGAAGCTCTTAGGTAGCGATGGGTCTATAGCTATTGTCTTTATTTAAAACCTGGAACTGGTTAGAATTCATATGTGACTTTTTACGTCAATGCGCTGGGCCCGTAGAATTTGCTACTCTCGCTACGTGTTACGCTATGTGTTTTGTTTTTGTCACTTTTGAATGTATGTAGGTATAATGTGAAACTAATCCGAATTTGCGGGTTATGTGACTCATTGTATTTGAGTTCACCACAGAATGGTTTTAATGGTTTTAATAAAGTGGCTCCCGATAACAACTATAAACTGTAGTATTTTATATGTATATTCAGGTAAATATACAGATAAACTTTCCTGATGGGAAACAATACAAAATTGATTCATTTAATTAAAATAAATCACTCTTTTCAATTCAATAACACAACATGAATTGTTAAACAGTGTATTTGCTTTGTTTTTGTGCATGCAAAATTGTTGGCGATCCCTGCATCCGACTGAAACTCGTTTGGAAATTTTACAAAAGCGACCAAGCGCTGTTGTGGAAAATTGACGATTTCTTTTTTCATCTATAGACGTAAAAGGAAAAATAGACTGAGTGACATATCAACGCGCAATCGAAATTACTGGGACTGGGAACGTGAAGTTTTGCACAAGGTGTTTTCCTTTTATGACGTAAGCGAGTACTGGGAGAGAATTTAAAAAAATCCTAAGGGGATGAAACGGGGGTCTAAAGTTTGTATGGAGAAACTTACTGACACGTGGGCGAAGCCGCTAGCTGAAGCTAGTTTTTGGTGGCAAAATAAGAAGACTCGAGGTTTTCTCAACTTGGTCATTCCTATACAAGAGTAGAAGCCGATGGCTATTGAAAATTTCTAGTTTGTCAATTTTGTTTTTAATTTTTACTTTTATTCAAGGGCAGTAAAATGGGTAGTACTCGTAATATTTGACTGCGATAGAGTGGACAAAATGGAGTATTTCGTCCACTTTACCACCAAAAAATAGCAATTACACTTTTTTGTACATTCTTACTCGTTTGTCGGTATGAAAGAAAAATATCTCAAGTGTATTTTGGTATGTTTTGTATCTCCGCAACGTACGCAATTACAATAAAACATTTACACTTAGTCAAAAGTTTGTTTTTCTGCTTACCAAACACTTTTTTTTTAAGTACATAGTAGATCAGTCAGTGCTAGTGATGTTTTTACCTGAAAAAGAAGAGAAATATCGTGAGTAAGTTTAAAAACATCGCGTCAAACATAATATTTCATAACAATGTATTGTTCGCGCTGTAAATTAGTATTGTTGAAAGAGCGAGCTGGGATTTGCCCGCGGGTAGGTGTGCAGTATGGCTTCCGGCGACTTCCTCCAGTCACGGTACAAATTATGCATGGTGTGAAATTTTTCTACGAGTCTTTTCTTTCTTATAGTTTATTTTTGTTAGGCTGATGTTCTGAAATGAAAGTTTTGGTATTTCGGGCCAATTGAGTCATCATCATCATCATTTCAGCGTAAATTGGGCAATTGCCTGTAACATGTAACCAAAAATAAATGTTTTTCTGAAAACTGCATCAAAATTGATTACAAAATGAAGCAACAATTATTATTTAAAATATTCGTATGAGGAAGAGTGGGCGCGTGGTGGAAAAAAAACTGGGCAAGTGTGAATCGGACTCGCGCACTGAGGGTTCCGTGCAAACTACAATTCCCTAATGGAGTATTGAAGATTTTTCCGAATAGCAATTTTTTTTTTTGACGTAGGTAACAAGAAATTATTGTTTTCAGATTTATTTCTATACTCGTGCTATAAGATCTTGCTTTGTGCCAAATTTCAGGTTTCTGGGTCAATAGGAAGAACCCTATGAATTTCGATCTTTGAGAGTATAAAAATATACGTTTTTTTGCGTCATAAACGGCCGGATCTTTTTTTATTCTTTAACTTAAAAGTTTGATTTTTTCACAGCTTGAAGGGACCGCAGACTTGAGTATATGGTTTTAATTTGAACACGATAGCTCAACGCGTTCTTGAGACAAAGGGTCGTAACCTCTTTTCTACGCGCGTAACCTAATGGCGGTGACGTCACTTTATAGTTAGTACATAATTTTTCTGTTTCTTGACAGTTTCCCCTTCCACCTGAAAGATTTCTAACTTACTTAATTTGGAACCGATTTGAAAAATTCTTTCTATATATGATTTTCGATAATGTTACTTTTTGATAAAAATAATATTTAAAAAACGGGCAAGTGCGAGTCGTACACTGATAGTTCCGTACAAACTTTGTAAATAGTTCAATTTTTTTTTCCACAACTATCACACAACGCCATCTAGTCCCAAGCTAAGCAGAGCATGTGTTATGAGTACTATATAACTGATAAACATACTTATATATTTCTAAATACACACATATTATAGTCTATAAATTACACCCAGACACAGAAAATGTGATCATGCTCATCACACAAATATTTGTCCTCACAATTCCCAAATAGAGGCGCGAATTTTTTTCCGAATAGAAAAAAGTATTTCTTTTTTGTGACGTAACTACGAATTTACTGTTTTCAGATTCCTATACTTGTGCTATAAGACCTTCCTTCATTAATTTCATTTTGTCAATTTTTTTACGGGCTACCTTTGATCATCCCCCTTATAATAAAACAAAATATTCCAATCCCGCAAATCCCGCGAGAATGCTGACTTTAATCCCGCAGATCCCACGAGAATGCTGACTTTAATCCCGCAAATCCCGCGAGAATGCTGACTTTGATCCCGCAGTGCTGCGGGATTGGATTCCCGATCTTAGTGGCACCGCACGAAACAACACGAAAGTTGTTTACGTATTCGTTACTTTGTTTGTTTTTTTCCAAAAACATACAAAGTAACAAAACTTAATTTAAAAAATTAACACCGCTTAAAGAAATTAGCTTCCAACAGTTACTCGAGAAAATTGCTTCTTTTACTTAAGGCCCTTAATCTCGAGCAATGCCATAAAACAGTGACTTTCTAAAGCCTGCTCCACGGTTTGAAAAAAGAAAATGTTTATTATAGATTTATGTAGGTACAACATTGTCAACATATGATTTTATTTTATGACTAATAATTTTAGCAAAAAAATAAAATTGATATTATTTTCTCGGTTTTTCCCAACTCCTTTTAAACTACTTTAAATCTTTAGAACTATGTTTACTCATAGAGCAGTGGTGGCCGAGTGCTGACGGCCCTGACTTACGAGTTCTATCCTAGCCAGGTGCATTACTTTGTGTAATTTATTTCATCACCACTGCTCTCAAAACGGTGAAGGAAAACATCGTGAGTAAACCGGCACATCCTAGAACCAAAAATGCGAAAACATGTGTGTGACATTCACCAATCGGCACTGGGCCCACGTGGTGGATTACGGCCCAATCCCTCTCCTAGAGAGGAGGCCTGAGTCCCAGCAGTTAAAAAGGCTGATTATGTAAAATGGTTTTAAACCAGATGTTTTGGCCAGATGTTCAAGGGACTATTCGCCTTAACAGACAAGGTTTCGTCTGTTAGTAATAATTAGTTTACAAAATTGCACACTGGTTCTGCAGCTCGTTGTCGAGCCAGTCATTGTAGGATTAACTTGTTGCTGAAATACATTTTCATAACAGTTCAAGGCTTGAACTTTTTTTTCGATGTGAAAAATCATCCAATGACAACCGTCGCTCTTGGGCGGAGCGGGAGATAGTGTCAGACTCTTACTGACTAAAAAACCCATCCCGGTCCTTCAAGCCTTCATACCGGGGATCGAGCGCCCTTTCGGATAACCCTGGCCACAGTAGGCTTCGACCCGGCTGGGCCCCTGCTGTTGCTGACAACTCCTAGAGGCGCGCGGGAACAGTGCGCACCGTCGACGACCTGGGCTTGATCCGGACATTTACCGGACGGCCGGACAGCGATCTACTCATTGCTCACTGTCCGCAAGCCCGCACTTACGGTGGCTGGAAATCGGGATCGGAATCCCGGCGGCGGCGAGGGCGCCATTGCCTGATGCGGTCGGCCTCCTCCTTTGCGAGCATTACTGCTTCGCAGAAGTCGGCGACCGCCTGCCACTCCTCCTCGCTCCGGACCATGGCCTCAACCAAGGCCCGGTAGGCTTGAACTTTGAACAGGTAAATACGAATGAGAAAAGTATGTTTTTTTATGGTAGAAATCATCCAAAGACTTCTCTGACTCTGGATAGATAAACCGCACTGAAAAAAAATACAAAGTTGAATTGAATGACTAACTAACGATTATTATATAAGACACAACCTCTTTAAACTAATAATCTAAAAAAAAAAACGGCTGGATCAATTTAGCTAATTTTGGTTTTGAAATATTTGGGATAGTTCAGGGCAGGTGAAAATATGAATAAAAAAATATTATTCAAAAACGTCTTAAAATGTTATTTTTAAGATGAATTATGCTGCTTCTGGGAAAGCCAATAGGTGCCTTCTTCTTCTTCTTCCTGCCCTTGTCCCATTTTATTTGGGGTCGGCGCAACACGTTTTTTTCTTCCATTCTGTCCTGTCACTCGTCACGCTATCACTAACTCCCTTTTCTTTCATATCACTTCTCACACAATCCATCCATCTTTTCTTTGGCCTCCCTCTCCCTCTCCATCCATCCACATGTAAATTCATAACTTTTTTAGCAACATGCTTTTCATCTCTCCTCTTTACATGACCATACCAAGACAAACGATTTCCTTTCAACCTTTCAGTTACTGGCGCCACTAGGAACACAGACAGCCAATAGGTGCCGTTATCTTTTAACAGTTCAGCTAAAAGGTATCGCTATATTGACGCAGATTTAACTCACTCGTTTTCATCATACACTTTTCTCGTTAACTTACAAGTTTGATTTTTTTACAGCCGCAAACCTGAGTATCAGGTTCCTCCACGCGTTCCCGAGATAAAGGGTCTTGACAAACAGATAGACAGACGGATTGACGGATAACAAAATGATCGTATAATGGTTCCATTCTTCCCTTTTGAGGTACGGAGCCCTAAAAAAAAAGTAGATTTAATTGTAAACAATGCAACAAGCAAGCAAAAAGAGCTCCGCTCGCGAACGAGGGAGCGAAACCACGACTATGTGAATTAAAACACAGGCCGAACAAACGGTAAATGTCTACAATGGAGAGCAGTTCTCTCCTTTGAGGCAAACTCCCGTTAAAAGTTTAACGTGAGGTGGCGGAAATGTTTGCGAGCAAAGAATAAAAACGGGTTAAGTCCTTTTTTAATTTTGCCGTCCCTAAGTCAGCAAAAACGGAACCCTTATACGATCACTTTGTTGCCGGTCTGTCTGTACATTCGTCTATCCGTCTGCCAAGACCCTTTTTTCAGGAACAGGTATGAAACTGAAATAAATTGCAAATACTCAAGTGCATGGAATACGGACGCGGGATCCGGGGCATGATATTGGGCAGCAGCGTCGCATGCGGAGCTTCCGCATGCGTTTCCCCCTCCACTACCCCAAGCAATAATGAAAAATCAAATTTCTAAGTCAACGCAATTTTAAGGTCGCGGAGTAATAACGGGCCCCGACTTACGAGTTGTAGGGCGCGGGTTCAACCCCAGCCAGGCGCGTTACTTTGTGTAATAATTTATTTCATCACCACTGCTCTCAAAACAGTGAAGGAAAACCTCGTGAGGAAACCGATATGTCCTAGAACCAGAAATTCGAAGACATGTGACATCCACCAACCTGCACTGCCCGCGTGCAACCTGCATTCCCTCTCCTAGAGAAGAGGCCTGAGTCCCAGCAGTGGGAACATTGTAAGGCCGACTATGCTATGCTCTGTTTAGGCGCATATTTTGACACTCGCTAGGAAATCAAAACCTATAATGTACTTCCCGTTGACCTACAATCCTAAAATTTACGCAAGTGTAGTAAAAAGTTGAGTAGAAGTGTAATTTTTTTTTTGGAATTTGTAAAACTTTCGAGATTCAAATCAGGAATTGAACTATTTACATATTTATATGAATAAATGGGTGAATGATATTTATTTGCAAGATTATAGGTATTAACATGTTCTTAAGATCTATGGGGTCTCACATATTCACAAATATTTAGATTTCACATCTTTAGTTCCGTACAAACTTACCTATAAATGTGTTCCTGCTGTATGGTGCACATTTAAAGGTAAATTAGTACAGAACTCTCTGTGCACTCCTACTGGCACTTGACCGGGTTTTTTGCTTGACAGCACGCTTCGATAGCCATGTTAAGAGAAAAGGTAAAGCAAGTGTTCTCTGTGTACCATTAGTGAGTCCCGCACTTTACTTTCATTATAATATTATCCTCGCTCACACAAAAATGAAGAGGAAAAATTAACAATAAGATGAGAAGCCAAAAAGAAATCTGGCCAACTGGATAAAATTCTGTATGTCACTAGGTTTTTAATGTTGGTATAACGTGCTGCTTTTAAAACTTTGTGCGAAAAATTTGATTGTTTCCACAAGGGAAAAGCCTTGAAATGTTTACTGTATTATTTATAGGAACGACTTAAAAGAGTACATACAAGGTTATGTACTTACCAAGAGGGGCCTTTTCCACTCGCCTATCGTCAACATCTTGCATGGTTTAAAAGCGTGTTGCTTCATATAACGCAATCCAACGTGATGTTTGATGAAGAGGCAATGCAAAAAAGAGTGATAACTCTGTTGGCATTCGGTAATTCCATGTTACTCGAATATTTCACGAAGTTTGTTTCAGGAAATACGTGTTTTTTTAAACCCTTAAAAGTTTTTTAAAAATATTTCGTCATTCACAATCTTGATTAAATGTGCAACGCTTCTATTGATGCATTTTTTTATATTTTCCGTAAATGAGTACATTATGGAGGGCCAAAGTTCAGGTAAAATAGCAGATTTTCAGAGGTCTTTACTAGATTAGTTTTACACAAATTTAAGTTTTGATTTCTATAGAATCCTAGATAATATTGACAAGATAGCTGTGTATCCAAAATATCTAGAGAAAGATGTGTAATAACAACATAATTACGTAAGAGCGGTGGTATGAAAATGTGCCTTGAAAAGGACTCTCTTAAAGAATACCTTAAATATTCATTCACAAGCACTATAAGTCTTAAACTCCTTCAGTTATTTTGTAAAGGGCAACATTTGGTTGACGATGGAGGACGCTTGACTAGAAACAACCTATTCAATCGAAAAACTATTATATTCACACAACACTGTTTGACTGACTGACAGTTTTGACTGGCCTGTTAATCTAGTGGTTAGTGGCCCTGACTGCTATGCAAGAGGTCGTGGGTTCGATTCCCACCCAGGACAAATGTTTGTGTGATGAGCATGTTCATTTGTTCTGTGTCTAGATGTAATTTATCTCTAATTATGTATATTTAGAAATATACAAGTATGTTTATCAGTTGTCTAGTACTCATAACACAAGCTCTGCTTAGCTTGGGAAAGACGGCGTTGTGTGATAGTAGTGGAATATTTATTGTTATAAATGTTGGTACGTAAACCAATATGTTGTGTATAGGTGTGAGGCAGGGAGACGTCATCTCTCCGAAACTGTTCACGGCCGCAATGGAGGATGTCTTCAAGGTTCTGGACTGGAGTGGACTAGGCATTAATGTCAATGGCGAGCACATCACTCACCTTCAGTTTGCCGACGACATAGTAGTCATGGCGGAGACTATGGAGGAGCTCAGTACAATGCCCAATGACCTCAGTGGGTCTTAAAATGAACATGGATGAAACCAAAATCATGATTAACAACCATGTAGCGCCCACTCCTATCAAGGTCGAGTTCGGTCACTCGAAGTTGTGGACGATTACGTGTACCTCGGATAGACAGTCCAGTTGGGTAGGTCTAACTTCGAGAAAGAGGTCAACCGTCGAATCCAACTCGGTTGGGCAGCGTTCGGGAAGCTACGCGGTATCTTCTCGTCCAACATACCACAGTGTCTCAAGACGAAAGTCTTTAACCAGTGCGTGTTGCCAGTGATGACATATGGCTCCGAAACATGGTCGCTAACAATGGGCCTCATCAGAAGGCTTAAAGTCACCCAAAGAGCAATGGAAAGGGCTATGCTCGGGGTTTCGAATAAAAAATGAAGATATCCGCAGGAAAACTAAGGTTGCCGACATAGCACAAAGAATTGCCAAACTTAAGTGGCAATAGGCAGGGCACATTGCTCGCAGAACAGATGGCCGTTGGGGCCGAAAGGTTTTGGAGTGGCGACCGCGTACCGGAAGACGCAGTGTTGGAAGGCCTCCTACAAGATGGACCGATGACCTGGTGAAGGTAGCAGGAAACCGATGGATGCGGGACGCACAGGAACGTTCGATGTGGCGACGCTTGGGGGAGGCCTATGTCCAACAGTGGACGTGTATCGGCTGAAATGATAAAACCAATATCAAGTCTTTAACCAGTGCGTGTTGCCAGTGATGACATATGGCTCCGAAACGTGGTCGCTCACAATGTGCCTCATCAGAAGGCTCAAAGTCACCCAAAGAGCAATGGAAAGGGCTATGCTCGGGGTTTCCTTGCGTGATCGAATAAAAAATGAAGATATCCGCAGGAAAACTAAGGTTGCCGACATAGCACAAAGAATTGCCAAACTTAAGTGGCAATGGGCAGGGCACATTGCTCGCAGAACAGATGGCCGTTGGGGCCGAAAGGTTTTGGAGTGGCGACCGCGTACCGGAAGACGCAGTGTTGGAAGGCCTCCTACAAGGTGGACCGACGACCTGGTGAAGGTAGCGGGAAACCGATGGATGCGGGACGCACAGGAACGTTCGATGTGGCGACGCTTGGGGGAGGCCTATGTCCAACAGTGGACGTGTATCGGCTGAAATGATGATGAATGATGATATATATTTATACTAGCTTCTGCCAGCGACTTTGCCCGCGTGAAAGTAGGTTTCTCCAAACAAACTTTGGACCCCGTTTCATCCCTTCCTCTCTTAATGCTCGCTCATATCAAACATAACTACGGTAGTAGTTTTGACTGTGCTAAGATATGTCTAGATATATTTGATATGGATAGTTTTTTTTTTCACACCTATCACTCAACGTCGTGTATACTATCATCTAGTCCCAAGCTAAGCAGAGCTTGTGTTATGAGTACTAGACAACTGATAAACATACTTATTTATTTCTAAATACATACATATTATACATAAATTACACCCAGACACAGAACAAATGATTATGCTCATCACATAAACATTTGTCCTGGGTGGGGATCGAACCCACGACCACCGGCATAGCAGTCAGGGCCACTAACCACTAGACCAACAGGCCTGTCAAAACTAGCCTTGAAAAAGATACAGATCTACAACCATTTAACAAGCACAAACAACTTTATACTAAAACCCTTTAGCCACTAACTTCACTTCGTACATTAAATCACATAAAATCTACCTCGAATTGTAAAGGACCTCATTTTATGTACTGCGTACGCACGCGTGACGTAGATATCCTGTGTCGGTGGCCTTTAATAATTAAACCACATCAACAGGTCGCCTGTAAAATGTTGCGTTACGTATTCTTACGTCACAGTACGTATACAACGTGGATCGTACTCGCGTCGTCAACGGCGCGTAGTGTCCCACGCGCGCTTCAAAGAGATGTCAGTACAACTGTAATAAATTCGCTGCGTATGCGCGGCGTATTCGTTGCGTACCCGCTCCTCTTTGAGGAGGCTCGTAATCCGCTAGTACGAGTATGATAAAGCTAAGGGCCTTATCATACTAGCGGATTACGAGCCTGCGCTGCGCAAGCCAAACGGCTCTCACGACTATTGTCCCAGGGATTTACATACTGAACTAAAGCTTGCCAGTCCCTCACACAATCAGAATCGAGAAGCCGTCACTCACCTATGATCACACACCCATACATCTCACAAAGAGAAGCGACTGAGTCATCACAAAATTGACCGCTCAGTAGAAAGAAGAAAAAGCAACGCTTTTTTTTACTTCGTCTACTCTGAGAAAAACGAGACGAAATGTTAGAGTGTGGCTAGTAAAACTCACTTGTGTGTTGTTGTATTTTTATGATTTTTATTTTTGCGTGAGGCTAAAGTCGTGTCAGACTTTTACTGACTAAAACCCTTTCTTATTTATTTTTTAATTGTTATAAACTTGTGCCTGACTGCGATCCCACCTGATGGTAAGCAGTGATGCAATCTCTAATGGTGAGGCGATCTGTCTTTCTTATGTTCGTTCTTTGCCTTCGTTTCGAGGCGCCGGGGTTCTCTTTCGCACAGCCCATGGCTCCAGTAGGCTTCAATCCTGCGGAGCCCCTACGGTTTTGCTGACATCTCCTTTTGGCGCGTGTGTAACACTACGCGCCATCGACGACTCGGGCTCGTTTCAGACGGTTACCGGACGGCCGGACGGCGAGCTACCCATTGCTCGCCATCCGCAAGCCCACGTCTTCGGTGGCTTCAAATCTTGGCCGGGATCCCTGTGTCTGTACAGTTGCCCGTTGTCACTCTGTAACTCTATTGTACAACCCCGTAGCTCAAAAATAGCAAAGCAAGCTGTCTTTATTCCTTAAAATCGTTGTGAAGAAAGTGACACTACAAACTAGTGATGTGGCCCAATCATAATCCTTGTACAAAACAACAACAGTAACAGCCGCACGATTTTCTTTATCTCTCTGACACCTTTTCGTATTCAGTCCATTCTCCATGTCTATGACCATATACAACGTCGATGTATGTTGTGCAATGTACACTCGTCGTTATGGCGACAAGGGGAACAACGTTATGTCACTTAGATCGGTTGCTTGGATTGCTCGGTCACAGTATGTAGCTAGAATGTACCTATGGAGCAGCAGGTCGAGTAACAGGTTGTTTACTAGTCAAGAAAATAACCTGTAGCCATAACAGTGTCTTATAGGCAAGTCTGAAAAATCTAAAAATATCTTATATAGAATCGTGTCGCCCGAATAATTGTTATTTTGTCTCACGTACAAAAATACATACAAGAAATCTGTTCCAGCAGCAGGTATTTGTGAAAAGATAGTTGGAGAAAATAGAGATGTACACACTGTCTAACAATATTTTGGATCGCTAATAAAATGTATTAATCGGACATTCACAAAACTACAGTGTAACTTATTTGTTTATCACATTTTTTATTAGCGACCGGTTCCGAGAAGCTAGAAGCGGCCACAAAAGCATCTGAAGAGTGCGACAGCCACTTGTGGCCGGTGGCTGCTGCTTTATTAACCTATACGCGCAGTATCATATCGGACGCTGACGAAAACAGTTTAAATGCGCGAGTGGCGAGTGTCTGCGTTTTGTATCGACGTTTAGTGGCCGCAGTGCGGGCCACAAGAAGCTACCGGTGTCAACCGTTTGTGGTGAATCCATATAAAATATATGAAAACTTTAGGAAAATAGGAGAATGCCGGTGCCCCGTGTGCGGCGACCCTAACGCTGCTCGCCCACGTCCGACTTTTTGTCGGACAGATAATCGGGCCGATTTTATATACTTGTAACATTGTTCTGTTTTCTGACCGACTTTTTGTAGAACGTGTGCGTTGCACTATTGCTATCATTGTGTTCTATTTTTCTCCTACAAAAAATCGGTCACCGATTATCGGACGTGGGCGAGCAGCCTAAGAAGATAACTTGCTGTATCAACTCCAAGTAAAATGAGAAAAGAGCGAAAGATGATGATGATAGAATAACAAATTTGTGATTGCCAAGCAACCACGAATCCCACAGTAAGAATAGGGAACTTATATTTAAGCGTGCTCCATCACCGCTTAGCAATTGGTGAGATGTTAGTCAAGCGCGAAACTCAACCGAAGAGGCCTACCAGGGTCAAAGCCTACTGGGGCCATGGATGATGCGAAAGAGAAACGCGGGGCCCTGTAACTGGCAAAGAAGGAACAGCAGTGGGTTTTTAGTCAGTAAAATCTGACAGTATTTTCCGCTCTGCCCAAGACCGGGGGATGACATTGGATGATTGAAAACCAACCTAAATAAAAATCAATTATAGAAAACGAAACGAAGTCGGCCTTCCTTCCTACCTCAAGGGAACGAGAACACGTCTATCGTCGAGAAAACTTACAAAATAATAAAGATATTGAAGGAATTTCCTTACGTTTTCCCCTTTAGGTTATTTCCAATTCTCAGTAGAGAAAATTCTTGAATAAATAAAACATAATCAACAGGTTGGCTGTAGGTAGAGTTCCTGATGTCTGTTGCCGAACTCAACGTTAACTGCCGGCTGAGGCGTCTCGACTCAACGTGATATTTCAACGAGAAGCAACGAAGCTACAAGTGAAGCAGACCAGACACGTAGCTGGGTCGCGCGGCCATTCGAAAAGAACTTCAACATTAAGAACAGTATCCCTAGCCAAGTTGATAATCTGCAAAAATCTTCAAATGTACGGGAATGACGTCATCTCAACGCTCTGACACGTGGTCAGAACCAAAGAAACGGGCGCGTGGCCAACTCAAGGCGTTCGACGCAAGCGAAACGGTTGTAACTTGGCTAAGGGGCAGGTTTTACTGATTTTGATCTGTTTGGAACCTCTGGAAATTCACAAATATAAAAGAACACCTTGAAAAAATATTTTATTAAAATTGACCATAGTTGACTATATGGTCAATTTTAAATCGCTTGGTAAAAATCAAAATATATATATTTTTCTTATTGATATAAACTAGTGCTTGACTGCGATCCCACCTGATGGTAAGCAGTGATGCAATCTCTGATGGTGAGGCGCACTAGTTTATTAAGAGCCTATTCTCTCTTTGCCTTGAAGATACCCAAACTATAATCGGACGGGAAGACCGCAGCAGGCAAATTATTCCAGTCCTTCGACGTTCCCGGTATAAACGACGAGGCGAAATGCTTAGTCCGAACCGTAGAAGTTTCAACAACGTATGGGTGGATACTCGTCGTACGTCGGGTTGTCTGGTGGTAGAATTGAGATGGAAGAATCAAGTCATGCAATTCCTGCGCACACTCTCCAAAATGCATCCTGTAAAAAACCGGAAAGGCTGGCTACCCTACGCCTATGCTCGTTAAAGTTACATAAAATAATAAAGCTCGTTTTTAAAAGGGTCTGGTAAAAAAAATCTTGAATAGTTTTTTTAGGGTTCCGTAGCCAAATGGCAAAAAACGGAACCCTTATAGATTCGTCATGTCTGTCTGTCTGTCTGTCCGTCCGTATGTCACAGCCACTTTTTTCCGAAACTATAAGAGCTATACTGTTGAAACTTAGTAAGTAGATGTATTCTGTAAACTGCTTTAAGATTTTCATACAAAAATAGAAAAAGAGCAATAAATTTTGGGGGTCCCCATACTTAGAACTGAAACTCAAAATTTTTTTTTGATCATACCCATACGTGTGAGGTATCTATGGATAGGTCTTCAAAAATGATATTGAGGTTTCTAATATCACTTTTTTCTAAATTGAACAGTTTACGCGAGAGACACTTCCAAAGTGGTAAAATGTGTGTCGTCGTCCCTGTAACTTCTAAAATAAGGGAATGATAAAACTAAAAAAAATTGGTTTGAACGAGATCTAGTAAGTAGTTTTTTTTTTTAATACGTCATAAATTTAAAAAAATACACTATTACTAAAACATCAATCAAAGTTACAACGAACTACAAGAACTTTTATATTATGTTACTTGCTGCTACGGAACCCTCCATGGGCGAGTCCGACTAACTTAACGCCACTTAATTTCACTATTACGCCCCAGTGCCTACAAAATACTTTGTAACTACGACTGGCTCTTCATTTTCGATATTTTACAGACATTTTGAACGTTGATTGAAGATCGTTATACGACATAAAAAATTCTACATTTTAAATTGCAGCCATTAATCATTAAGTATTTTCATGTTCGGTATTTTAAATGAAGGTATTATGACTTTATACATTTTATATGGCCTTCAGATATGGACCCCAGTGGCACGTAGATTATTTTCAAAATTATCTCTATATCTTATTGCTATTTTTACCATGAAATCCATTCCGTTACTTATCGAACACACCGCTCTAGTCAAAAACTGGCAAATTTAAGTTTTGAAAGGCTTTGAATAGAACTCTTTGCCACGGGTCGAAATACGTATTATACTTTAGATGAACATCTAATAACAAGTTAGTATTCAAATAATGGGCAGTTTACTAAGACATTTGTCTGTGAACTATACTGTAAACTATACAGCATTATTTTTAATTTGTTCATAATCAGTAACTGATTCGATACCTTTTTACACCAGGTTGTGTTTTTGATTTTTTTTTTCCAAAAATATTTCAAAGGGTCACAAGTTGAACACCACCGACACTAAGTTTAACACTGGTCACTGGCAGGTCATAGTGGGCATTAGGAGCCAGCAAATAGTTGTGTGCATATGTAAAACAACACCTCAGTCGCCCGGATGGCTGGTAACAAACTTATAACTTTGTGGTTTTTCATGATACAGTTATGAAATTTTGTACATAGATTCTTTATATAAAAATACTAGACACTTATGTATTGTGGTTTCACATATACTAAAACTAATATTGTACGAGTATAGTTATTCAAGATTATATATTATTGTTAAATTATTGATTTATAGTTAGTCAATATTTTTTTATCAACAATTCATGTTTTATTTTTAATTTTACCGTTTTTTAGGGTTCCGTACCTCAAAAGGCAAAAACGGAACGCTTATAGGATCACTTTGTTGTCCGTCTGTCTTAAATAAAGGGTCTTGACAAACAGACAGGCAGACAGACAGACAGACGGACAACAAAATGATCCATGAAATAAAACATGAATAGTTGATAAAAAAAAATATTGATTACATAAAACTTACTTTTCTGCCTGCCTGTCTGTCTGTTAAGACTCTTTATCTCGGGAATGAGTGGAGGTATTGCGGTGAAATTAAAAGTCTATTCTCAAGTCTATGGTCCCTTGAAGCTGAGAAAAAATCAAACTTCTGGGTTAACGAAAAAAAAAGATACGGCCGTTTATGTTGCGAAAAAACGTGTATTTTGACACCCTCAAAGTAATCAAAATTCATAGGGTACTTCCCATTGGCCTAGAATCCTGAAATTTAGCATGAAGCATGGTCTCATAGCACAAGTATAGAAAAAATCTGAAAACTGTAAATTTGTAGTTACATAACAAAAAAAAACTTTCTTTGCGATTCGGATAAATCTTCGTAAATCAATTCGGGAATTGAACGGTTTTCATAGGATCGCGTTGAAATTAAAATTATATCCTCAAATCTGCGGTCTCTTGAAGCTTAGGAAAATTCAAGCTTCTAAGTTAACGAAAAAAAAAGATACGGCCGTTTATGTCGCAAAAAAGAGTGTATTTTGACACCCCTAAGGGAATCAAAATTTATAGGATACTTCCCGTTGAGCTAGAATTCTGAAATTTGGCATGAAGCAAGGTCTAATACCACTAATATATGTAAAATTCTGAAAACTGTAAATTTGTCATTATGGCACAAAAAAAAACTATTCTTGTGATTCGGAAAAATCTTCGTAACTCAATTTGGGAATTGAACTGTTTTCATGTGTAAATTTGTACGGAACCCTCAGTGCGCGAGTCCGACTAACTTTTTTTTTAGTTGACTTCCTTTAGATATATTTAATCATAAGAAACAATTAGATATTGTTTTCTTAAACAATTAATAAAATGATTCTAAGCATTTGTTCAGTTTATTTACTTGCTGCTTCAGGGAGAGGGGTATAAAAAAAAGGGACCAATATGCTTCCTGGCAACATCCAGAATCATAATCTGCATGCTTTTCTGAGTCCGAAACCATTCACAGAAGGCGGTCCTCATATTTTGCATACTCAACTCCCTTTGGCGCCTCCTCTATACGTTTTCCTCGCTACCGCAACCTACGTAGAACAATCCGAAGCCCTAGAAATGCTTTCAGGGTGAAACTATCTCTAAGCCAATGAACTCTCAAAGTCTGAACCGGTGAACTCTTATTGTATTGACTTGAAGTCTTAAATTGCCGAACAATGCGCCAGAATATAAACTGTTCAATGTGGAACAGGGGTGTTCCAACCATTGTTTTTCCAAGTCAATCTCGAAATTTTCCAAATACATAACATTTGTAAATGGTGGCCACAACATCTGATCTAATAAATGAAAATCTCTGGAGGTAAGTTCATTGGAGGGGATTATAAATGGGTAGTATTTAAACGAGTGACTGTAAATTAAAATTATAAGTGACAAAAATAATAATTTTGGGTCATAGAAATAATAAGCGAGCGACTGACTGCGAGTGACGAGAAATTAACAGAACAGCGACTTACAAACTATAATTTGAGTTACTTAAAATACAAAATGAGAAGCTTCATAATGTTTGAGTGTCAACGTTACGTCCTGCATTTTTTCAAAATTTAGCAAATGATTTATTTATACTGAGCGGCATTTTATCTTAAATGAAGTGTTCAGAATGTCCTAAATATCGAAGTACACAGTATCGAATGTTAAATATCGATATTTATGTATTATGTATGTCACAACAAGGTACTTTGATGATTCGGATATTGCGAAAACCCGGATAATTAGAAAAAGGTGAAATAAAATCTGCGAGCAACTTGGTCGTAGCGCGGTAGGTCACAGTTCTAACCTAACCTAACCTATTTTACCCAGTTCAAAATGATAAATCTACCTGCGACTAGATAATTAGACAATAAGGAAAACATTTGTTAAAGTTAATTTTTTAGTAGTTCGTTATGAAAAACCTCAAATTTATTTCTAGTCGCTCACTTATTAATTTTGTCGCTCAATTACTAATTTAGTCGTTTAGTTAGGATTTTAATAATCCACTTTTAGTTACCTCGTTCTGGATTTAATTGTAAATCAATATTTGTCGTTAGTTTATTTAATGTGCCGCTTACTCAATTTCATACCGCTCAAGTTATTAAAACAGTATCTTATCATCAGTCGCTAAGTTTTTTTTTAGTCACTCGTTTTATAATTCCCCATTATAAATCAAATTCAATATTATGAAAATTTGAGTATTCATATCTTCAATATCATTGTGTGTAGTTACGTTTAGCATTTAAAATGATTTGTTGATATTTAACCTTTCAGATATATCGTCAATTTGAGACACAATAGTAAGACAATAGATGCGCGAACGTTCGCTTGGGGTTTAATGAATTAAGTTTCTTATGGATATATTTTGTTTAAAATATTAGCTATATCTTTGATGTCCAATAGGTATATTTTAAAGTAATTAAAGAGTTATATAATTTAACTAATAAATATAACAAATGTAAAGAAGGTAAAGCTAAAAAGTTTAAGGTTGCTGGTAGATTGGTTCAAAATTAATTCAATTATCTGACATTCTAATATTAATTGTATTAGAAGATTTATAGGTTGATCAACGATATCGACGATACCTAAAATATAAGCAAACCTGTAGTTTGAGTATACAACATTATTTCTCGTTTATACAAAACCGGAATGTAGTTTGTTGAATGAGAAACTGAATGAATTTCAATAGTTTATACACTATGTTATATTTTGCCCCAACAATATTTAAAAAGGTCACAAGTTGGACACCACCGATACTAAGTAAAAAACAGGTCTTAGCAGGTCATAGCGGGCATTAGGCGCCAGCGCACAGCTGGATGTGGGAGCAAAACAACCCCTCAGTCGCGTGGATGGCCCGGTGTCTATGTATTTTTGGTGACATAACAAGCTTACAACTTAGTGATTTTTCATGATACAGTTATGAAATTTTGTACAAAGATTCTTTACATAAAAATCCTGGACAGGTGTTTCGGGTTTCGCATATACCTACCTACTAAAACTAATATTGTATAAAGGGTGCCACTAACAACTAATAACTAATATTGTATAAAGGGGACAGCCCTCCACAAACTTTAAGGGGCAAGCCCTTAAAGTTTGTGGAGGGAGAAATTGTCCAATCAAGTTTATATTTTTGTATGGTGAGGCCGATTTTATTTTTCGTTTCCTGAAAAAAAGTGTTGTGGAAGGTTGTTCAGTTTCGTCTACTGAGCAAGCCCTTAAAGTTTGTGGAGGGCTGTCCCTTACACCTTGTATATATTTTATGTTCGTCGCAGTACGCCTTGCACACAATTATAATACACATTCAGTCAAGGTCGAGAGGTCAACTTCGATGAATGGTGCGTCATTTACAGTACCGCCGGTGAACGTATTGGTTTACGTTGTGTTTTGCGATAGTCCTATTTTGTCTTTTTTATACCTGATCGGCCGAAAATGTTGCTCTCTATATCTTCGTTTCTCCTAACCTAAGCAAAACGATTTTTTTTTTTAAATGTTATCATTTTGAGGAATTTTAGTAAAAAACGCGCGTTATAATATGAAAGACGATAAATGGTTACGGTTACGGTATGGTTATGGTTGGTTGGTAATGGTTGGTGGTGGTGGTTTTGTTATGAAATTAAACTCTTGTTAAGGAGTTAGCAATAAGGTGTAAGAGCAACATCAGATGATACATGACAAAACGTTGCAAATATTAAGTATAATTTCTCCAACCGGCCGACGCCAGTTAAGGCCGCGGCGAATGTTTAAAAAGGAAAACCGCGGACAAAGAACACAAAGGGCTACTGAGGGACAGTATGGTTTTACTCAGAAAAAATCTGACGCTCCCTCCCGTGCGGAGACCTCTCGCGCCGGGCCTTGGTTGAGGCCATGGTCCGGAGCGAGGAGGACTGGCAGGCGGACGCCGACTTCTGCGAAGCAGTAATGCTCGCAAAGGAGGGGGCCGACCGCATCAGGCAACAGCGCTCTCGCCGCCGCCGGGATTACGATCCCGATTTCCAGACACTGCAGGCGTGGGCTTGCGGACAGTGAGCAATGGGTAGCTCGCTGTCCGGCCGTCCGGTAACTGTCCGGACCAAGCCCAAGTCGTCGACGGCGCGCACTGTTCCCGCGCGCCTCAAGGAGTTGTCAGCAACAGCAGGGGCCCAGCCGTGTCGAAGCCTACTGGGGCCAGGGTTATTCGAAAGGGAACTCGAGCCCCGGTATGAAGGCTTGAAGGAACGGGGTGGGTTTTTTTTAGTCAGTAAGAGTCTGACACTATCTACCGCTCCGCCCAAGAGATTGTCTTTGGATGATTAACCCCACCAAAAAAAAAAAAAACTCCCTCCCGTACCACCCTAGACGGGAGAAATTATTGAATGATTGCCAACCGCGACAAGAATCTTTAATAAGAGTAAGGATAGAATATTTATAATGAACTTGTTCTAAATATTATCAGCTACTAACTTAAAAAACTTTTCAAAAGAAAAACGAGTAGTTTGTACACTATTACGTTTCGAAAGATCTCAAAACGAAGAAAGAAAACAGCTTTTTGATAAACATTTAAGTAACTTTTATTTAATATTTAATCTTATATATCTATACTATTTAAAATTAAAGTCAGAAAACAAAAAAAAATCTTTTATCATTTCCAAAAGAAAGCCGATCCGATTAAATTACGTTCGAACAAAGGAAGCAAGCGGATCCGGTAAAAGCTACGTTGAAAATATACGGACATTGTCGAAACTGTAAAATGTCCGGAATATAAACGATAAACAAATATTAAAAACATCGATGTCCATTACACAGAAAGTAACTTGTCATAAACGAACAACAAAAAACAAGGAAATAACTGTGGAAAAATAAAATATTACAAAGTTTTTTTAATAAAATATTCGTGTAAATGCACTTGTTTTCAAAAGAGTACAATGACGTATTTCCATTGTGAGTTATCCATCGGAGCATACGTACAAAGCAAATTAAAAACTTTCAAAGGTACAGTTCAGTGGATTGTAAATTTCGAATACATATCTCTCTAACATTGTCATTGTCTCAATGACATTGGCAACTCGTGTGTGGTACACGTTGCCGAAAATTTCCCCTCTGATTTCCACTACACAGGATTTAACAAAGGGACCTCTCTCTCCCCTTCACTTCCAGCTACGAAATATTGTGAGGGGAACATACTCGGTCGCGTATTTAGTAACTATTGTCTCAACTTGAACCAAGCATTTACAAAACTCTATTATATGATTTTATTATTTAATGTATCCCCAAACCATTGTATGGTACCATGGGGTATAGAACATCCCTATTTAGTAATACCTACTACTACTATACTATATAGTTACTGTACCTACTAAATCTGTAATCACCGATGATTTAGCCCTTATGGAGTTACACATCGTCGTTATGTATAACACTGTGACTGTGTAGCTAAGAAAAAGTAAGCACGTGTTGTTGTATTTTTAACCGACTTCGAAAAGGAAAAGGAGGAGGTTCTATGTTCTGCTGGATGTATATTTCTTTTTTGTAATAGATACAATTGTATATCCGAAAGAGTTACTTAGAAACCTAAAAGAACACGGCGGGTTTTAAAAAGTAAAAGTCTAAGAAGGGGAGTTTATTTATTTAGCAAGCGTTGTCACTTGCGTGATATTTTACCTTTCTACACTATCACCGAAAAGAAGCCAGTAAGTGAACATTATACAACATATGAGTAGGCCAGTAAGTATATGAATATTTTAAACAATCTCGATAAGGTTGCGTACTGCAAATCAACTCAGGTCTGAATGTAGTTTCTTAATACGCGATCCGGCCTCTGTGTAGCGCAATAACGAATTAGTGCGAACTCTGAACGATACTTCGTTACACAAATTGGAAGGCTTGGTATTTTAGCATTAAGCGAAACAACTTTATGTTCGTACGCATATTTCCGTGCACGGTACCTGCTTAGTACGACTTCTGATAACTACGAGATTTCCTAACTTTTTATTAATTAAATATTCACGTAATTTATGTTGTATATACGTAAATCTATCTAATATCTTCGGGAATAAATGATTCAGGTAATAGTTCAAGCCAAATCAAAATCCATCAAGATCTTAATCAGTATAATCATTACTATCTCTTCCAATGGACGCCATTTCCCTCGTCCTAGGCCTTCCACATCCAATCATGGTCTGCCTAAGCTTCTAAAGCCAGATGTTTACCATACATTTAGCGCATGATGGACTGGCAGTATTATGCGTAGTGGTTGCGAGCGGTCCAATAGTGAGGGATAGTAGAAAAACTAAAGATTACCAACTGCTTCGCGAACAAACGTTATAAAGCCGCACAAACAACATGACGAATTTTGAAGCGTCTATGAAGCTACAAAATCGCGTATAGTATCTATATAGTTAGCGTTGCTAGGCGTCCAGATAAAGCCGGGCACGGTCAGGCTTATTAGTTGCGTGTCCGGCCTGTCCGGCTTTTGTTAGGCTTTTTAAATTACACATTTTTTTTTTCAAGATTTGTCACGTCTTCTACTTTATCTTGTATCGCTATCGTAAGCGGAGCGGACTGGCAATAGGGTAGTTTCCAGGGTCAAAATAATTAAATTTTATTTAGTCCGTATTTTAGATTATAAAAAAATATTGGACAAGTATTTTTTCTTTTTTCGATTAAACAAAACTAAAATAACGAAGATATAGCCCAATTAAAGTTACGTGTGACGTCACCCCGTGCGAAAAAATACAGCACGGCGTGACGTTACACGTAACTTTAATGGGGCTATATCTTTGTCACTTTTGGTTTAATTTACAAATAAAAAAATACGTGTCCCTTATTTTTGAATAATCTAAAAGACGGACTAATTACATTTTTTACAGCAACTAGCCTATTATAGCAGTCAATTTTATTGTTGTTTCATTAGAATAAAAAAATAAATATATAATGGTCAATAATAAAAAAGTCGAATTTCGTCTTTAAAATTGTCGGCCATTTTACTCAAATGTGCGGCAGTTAGCTGGTCAGTACGGATTTTCGGTTTGAAGACCTAGCAACTAGCAACCCTACCATATTGTAGACATAGATATTTTTGCCACCCCAGATTAACCTTTAATGAAGTAGGTGGAGACTAACACCAGAAGAGGAAAAAGTTACCGTGACCCCCGCAAAAGGCAACTGAAGGTACACAGGTACGTTTTGGTCAGAAAAAGTCTAACACTCTCTCCCGCCCCACTCAGAGCGGGAGTGGTCATTTGATGATTAAAATAGGATAAGTGGGGATTAACACTCGGACCGAGAGGCCTGTGCCAATGATGAAGTTAAATACTACTGTACAATTACCGGCACGGATCTAGAGCGCTGGCTTCAAGTTGCGCAGAAGTCAAATATTCGGTCTCTTTAGAGGTGCGAAGTGAGACGCGGGGACGGGGAGTGTCAGTGATTGGCTCGCCGCACCATCGTGTCATAGATGTCACTCCTGATTCGTTCCCTGCGGTTGCAGCATTACCTAACAACGACAACGATTGGCTCGCCAATGTATGGAATGCGCAAAGCGATCCCCACTCTGACGCCGAGCGCTCAAGATCCGTGCTGGTAATTGTATGATTCCTGTGTTCTGTGAGTTAATCTATCATGTAGCCCAAATACGCATTGCAGTGTCCAACTAGAATTATTCACTATACCACCTTAGTTTTATTATATACAACTCCTCCTGTCCAGTATTTTTATGTAAAGAATCTATGTACAAAATTTCCAAACCGTATCATGAAAAATCACAAAGTTATAAGCTTGTTAATTCAGTAAAATACATAGTCACCGGGACATCCAGGTGACTGAGGGGTGGTTTTGCTCTTGCATCCAGCTGTTTGCTGGCTCCTAATACCCGCTATGACCTGCCGTGACCTGTGTTGTACTTAGTGTCGGTGGTGTCCAACTTATTATCTATTGAAATATTTTTGTGAAAAAATATAACATGGTGTTAAAACTATTGGAATAGATTCAGTTACTGATTCTGAACAAATTATATTCAGGTTTTGCGTAAACTAAAAATAATGTGGTACAACTTAAAGGCTACCTATTTTTATTTTCAAATATTTAACGCGAATAGTTCCGCCCGGTGAGAAGGCACCTTAACGTGAACGCTTGTTGTACGTCGTGTAATTGTTACTGTAATAGGCAAATCGTCGCTTCAATCTCTCGTCTCGATTGCCTCTGAATAGCCAATCAAACGATATATGGGCCACCGATATCTGTCAGCCGGAATGTGTACGGAATACGGAATTGCCTACAAAATCAACCGTATCAATTCTGTCATTCAATTACTGCTGCAAGTGTATGTTACAGTATACAAGGCTTATGGTGTTTTTAATATCGTGCTGTGAAATCCGCACGATATTAAAAACACCATAAGCCGCATGCGAGATTTCATCGCACTCGCAGCCCCCGCAAAAGTCCTTTTCATACAAGTCTTTATTGTATAATGCGTGGAATAAGAATGTGGGATGCGGAGCATGATATCGGGCAGCAGCCCCGCATACGGAGCAATTTAGCACGCGTGACGAAATCCGCATGATATTAAAATTACCTTACTGGTAGACTGTTGACGATACTCTCACCTATTTGCAACAAGAGAACCCATGAAAAGGCTTATATCACCAGAACTAAATACTAAACTTTTTTTTCTAGTAGGTACTAGAACTAGCTAATTGAAAACTAGGATTTTCTCGAAACCTATTGGCTTCAACACAGGCTTCCATGGGTGCTTTATTGTTGAAAATAAACCACACTATCACATTCGGCAAGGAATACGTAGGGACGTAGACATTTTCAAGGCGAATTTAAACTGAAGGGCTCAAATATGCGGGATGTTTCATTACTTATCTTTTGGTAGGGACAATTATTCTCCAGAGAACTTAGTTCCGTTCCTATATAAAGGGAACATTATTTGAATGACGAACATTCAAATACCTACGGGTAAAATGTCAATGTTCAAAACATCGAAAATTTAAATATCGACTAGGTAAATCATAATATATATTATTATTCATCATTTTGAACTGGGTGAAATAGGCTAGGTTTTTCAAAGTCAAAGTCAAAAGTTTTTTATTTTACATAGGCCTACATGGGCACTTATAAAACGTCAGAAGCGCACGCTAGTGCACGGTCCGAAATTGGTCGTCTCCTATGGAGAAGAACCGGCAAGAAACTCCATGGTTACTCTTTTAAAAAAACCGGCCAAGTGCGAGTCGGACTCGCCCATGAAGGGTTCCGTAGCAGCAAGTAACATAATATAAAAGTTCTTGTAGTTCGTTGTAACTTTGATCGATGTTTTAATAATAGTGTATTTTTTAGATTTATGACGTATTAAAAAAAACTACTTACTAAATCTCGTTCAAATTTTCGTTGGCGGTTTGCATAGTAATGTACATCATATATTTTTTTTTTAGTTTTATCATTCTCTTATTTTAGAAGTTAGAGGGGGGGGGACACATTTTACCACTTTGGAAGTGTCTCTCGCGCAAACTGTTCAGTTTAGAAAAAAATGATGTTAGAAACCTCAATATCATTTTTGAAGAACTATCCATAGATATACCACACGTATGGGAAAGATGAAAAAAAAAATTTGGGTTTTAGTTCTAAGTATGGGGACCCCCAAAATTTATAGCTTTTTTTCTATTTTTGTGTAAAAATCTTAATGCGGTTCACAAAATACATCTACTTACTAAGTTTCAACAGTATAGCTCTTATAGTTTAAAAAAAAAAAGAAAAAAGTGGCTGTGACATACGGACGAACAGACAGACAGTCAGACAGGCATGAAGAATCTATAAGGGTTCCGTTTTTTGCCATTTAGCTACGGAACCCTAAAAATTATTGTTCTTACAATATTTCCATATTACAGTATTAATAGGTATTATTTAAGAACAGTGTAAACCGGTCTATAGATACGTATATACTCAAAAGCACAATAAAAATAATCATTTTAAAAAAATGAGTCAACATATGAAGTAATCTAAGAATTCGTGGAGTCTACAGTGTTCTTCCATTTACATTATGAAAAGAAGCTATATAAAATAAAACCGGCCAAGAGCGTGTCGGGCCACGCTCAGTGTAGGCTTCCGTAGTTTCCCATCCGTCACAATAAGTGTACCCACTTATGAGTTTAAAAAATGCTTGCATATACGATTATACTACGAACTTAGTCCAGAAATTATTTTGTACAACCTTTTTATCTTTTTTTGTACAAAAACTGTTCTTTCCATCAAGATCAAAATAATTTTCCTAGAAAGTCCTTATAAAGTTCTACTTTTCAGATTTTTTTCATATTTTCTAAACTTATGGTTCAAAAGTTAGAGGGGGAGGGACACATTGTTTTTTACTTTGGGAGCGATTATTTCCGAAATTATTGACATTATCAAAAAATGATTTTAGTAAACCTCTATTCATTTTTAAATACCTATCCAACAATATATCACACGTTAGGGTTGAAATTAAAAAAAAAAAAATCACTTGCCACTTTACATACCTATAGGGGGGCTACCCTAATAAAACATTTTTTTTCAATTTTTATTTTACCACTTTGTCGGCGTGATTGATATACATATTGGTACCAAATTTCAGCTTTCTAGTGCTAACGGTCACAGAGATTAAGCGAGGACGGACAGACGGACAGACAGACATGGCGAAACTATAAGGGTTCCTAGTTGACTACGGAACCCTAAAAAATGAATAATTACAACTAATTACAGTCAATAAATGAGACGTTACCAACAAAAAAAAGAAAAACTAACGAATTTGAGATTGGAGTCAGATAATATAAAAATATTGCAAAAGCTCTGTTAGAAAAAAAAAATGTTACTTTGGTTTTTGGTTAGGTTAGAACTGACCAACCGCGCGTGAGTCAAGCGAGCGAAGCAAGCGGTGCCGTGTTAGCGGCCGGCAAACCCTACGTACAAGTTGCTCGCAGATTTTATTTCACCATTTTCTAAATACTCTGTGACATACATAATAAATAAATATCGATATTTTAGACATTCGATACTTTGTAGTACGATATTTAAAATATTCAATACTGTGTGCTTTCGATATTTAGGTTTTTTGATGTCACTAACTAGCTTTTGCCCGCGGCTTCGCTCCCGCTCTACCCTACTCCACATTACTATACCTTACTCTACCGTACTCTATAGTCTGTCTAATAAGTCAACTGACTTGGGAATTTTGTATAATAATTAATCATTTAAAAAATACTTATAATCGGTACTTTTTACAAGGTTTTTCTGTTAGTAAACAATGATCTCTATCTCTTAATCAACCCTGATTATTGAACCCTTGTTGTCTACATCAGATTTTATTAAATCCTAATAATTACCCAAGTCGTTTAACTTATTAGACAGACTTTACCCTACACTACCCTAATTTTATTCATAATAGATTATATTTTAGCTAAATTGAAAATAGGTTATCTAACCATTTGACATTATAATTATTTTAATTTTCGTTTAGAAATTCAAAACGATGTGTTGAACGTTGACATTTTACCCGTGAGTATTTTAATGTTCGACATTCAAATATGTATGAAACTGTAGTGTAACATTGTTACTAACTTTAAACAGAGATACATTCAAAGCTCTAAACACTGTATGCAACTGAACGCTGACACCTAGGGGACTGCGCAGTCAGTTGTTAGTTTCGATGTACCTAAATTTATCAACTGCACGAAAACTACATGCAAACTGGATATTTTTGTATAGTTGGCCCACAGTTCCAAAGCGGGCAGCAGTTGAGAAGTCTATTTACACTCTGAGAGAACTACTCTCAGGATCTAAATCGACTAAAAACAGAACAATGACAGCTGCAAAGTTGTCAAAAAATGAAAGGCCTATTTTGACATTTGTATTTTGACTGCCTACAGCCTGTCCGGTGCAGTGTAGTTACTACTAAAATAGTTACAACTACACTGGCGCCCTAATTATTATTTTATATTGTTTCTTTCAGTTTCGTTCCAAGTTACATTGTAGGGTTTTTCCCAAATGTCAAAACGGGCTTTTTCTTTTTTAACAACTTTGTTCTGTTTTTAGCTTCCTTTAAACCAAGAAAAATGAGACGAGACGCATAGGACTGTTCGATGTGGCGATATTGGGGAGGCCATTTGTCCAACAGTGAACGTTTTTCGGCTGAAATGTTGGTAACGATGTTGAAGCTATAAGAACCTGTAACTGGTGGTGCAAAAGGGCAGGAAAGTATGTTGGTCCTGTGCGGAGCAGAGAGGTCCGCAGAGACACTTTGCGTGAGATAGGTCGATGATACCCCATATTGCTAGATTGTTTGTACAACGGCCAAGGTTGGCCACTGTATAATTTGTTGTCGATTTTGTGCCGTATTCCAAACCTTTCAGAGAATGTTCGTCGATTCGAAAATTGCATAAGCTAATTCCGCTTAGCCCGTTCCATCATCGGACCACCAGGCTTACGGCGATGCTTCACCGGTACATGGTGCACATCTCACCTACACGCACAAAACGTTTTGGGAGCACATTCATTGTGTGTACAGCTAAGGAATGAAATACCTTGCCAGAATCGGTGTTTCCTGATAGCTACAACCCGGGAATCCTTACAGTCAACAGTGAATAGGTTACTTCTAGGTAAGCGTACTCTTTCGTCAATCACATCGTCGCTTTCCGTCGGGTGAGATAGCGGTCAAGCGCGAACCTATCAATAATTAAAAAAAAGAAATGAAGTGTGCAGCTGCTGTGTATGTTCTTGCTCAGTTCACAATCCTCCTTTAGCGCATATTTTATCGACGAGGACCTTTTTAGCCATTTCACCTAATTGCAACCTGCTTTAATTACAATGCAGTTGTAACTTCCACCCTAATCATGTTATGGACGCTCCGTGATCCTATTTCCCGACTTGTTGACAATGGCAAACGCCGAGTAAACACTAGGTTCGTATATCCTGTGTCTGTATCGGCCTGAGTAAATACGGGGGCCAAGCGGTCTGTGATTCGTGCTGTAATATGCTTACTAGGCATCATGTTGAGCTTTAATGTATTTCTGCAGTCCGTATATTAATCTATATGAAGCAAACTTAGATTTCAAGTATTTGATCTACACTAATAATAATCTAATCTATCTAATCTAATATTCTAAAGGGGTAAAGTTTGTTTTTTTTATTTTTTTGTTTGTAAGAGGTAATTTCTGAAAGTACTGATCCGATTGCTAAAATTTATTCACGGATAGAAATTCCTGAGAAACAATAATAATAGGCTATGTTTTATGTACGTGGGAGAAACTGCAGGCAATATAATAATTACATATTTACTAACTAAATTAAAGAAAATGGTACCTTATAATGTTATACTTGGGATACTGCTAAACGTAACTTGTTATATAAGCGTATATACTTTGTGGTCGTCAACGTCGAGCATGGTTTAAAAGCTTGTTGCTTCATCTAACGTAATCCAATGCGATGTTTGACGAAGAGGCAACGCGAAAGAGAGATAACGCCTATTTCACAAAACGGAGTCTGTGTTTCCTGATAGCTACAACCTAGGGGTCTTTAAGTCGAGAGTGAATAGGTTACTTCTAGGCAAGCGTGCTCCATCGTCGGCCACATCACCACTTACCATCAGGTGAGATAGTGGTCAAACGCGAGCCTATCAATAATAAAAAAAAAAAATAAAAAAAAAAAAACTTGTTCCAGAAAATAAGTGTTTTTTTTAAAACCCTTTAAAGTATTTCAGAAAAATGGTCGTCATTCAAAATGTTAATTGTATGTGTATGAGTTGGTTTCTATTATTGATGTAATTTTTATATTTTTAATATATGAGTACATTATGGTCATGGGGGCCGAAGTTCACGTGAAATAGCAGATTCACAGATGTCTTTATTAGATTAGTTTTAAACAAATTTATGTTTTGATTTCTATAGGACCCTAGATAATATGTCCACAAGATAACTGTGTATCCAAAATATATAGAGAAATATGTGTAATATCATCATAATCATGTAAGAGCGGTTGTATGAAAATGTACGTGGAAAAGGACGCTCTTAAGAAATACATTCAGAAAGCTCCTTAACGAGCATACATATTTTGTCAATGTGAAGAGACCGCAAATAGCTCTTTTTTTTTATTCTGGTCTACATGATTCATGAGATGGCCTTAATGCACTACTTTGCGCCACTCTATTGTAATCGGTATTGTTACCCCACATTAAAAGACAATATCATAACGATTCAATAAAGGGTAAAATGATATTGTTGCCGTTTTTAGGGTTCCGTACCTCAAAAGGAAAAAACGGAACCAATAAGGGTTCCGTGTCATCAGGATCAAGATCACTTTGTTGTCCGTCCGTCTTTTTGTCTGTCAAGACCTCACCACGGCAGTACCAAATAACCAAACTAAGCAGAGCTTGTGCTATCAGTATATATTTCTAAATATATACATTATAATATATATTATAGATAAATTACAGCCAGACCCAGAACAAAAAATCCTGGTCATAACACATCGTGGTCTTGAGTAGGAATTAAACTCACGATCTCCGGCATAGCAGCCAGGGCACAAAATAGATAGGTACAGAAGACAATCTACATACAAAGCGCGATCGAGCAACGCACACAAGACACCGCTCACGGACACGATATCTCGGCTCAATCGCCCGGTCGCACTCGTACAGTTCGGACCAATGCGCTGACATGTATGCGGTAGGTATAAAAAGTGAAGTAAATACATGAGATTAACTTCTGTACCTATCTATTTTGTGGTCAGGGTCACTAACCACTAGACCAACAGGCCAGTCAAGTCAAATTATTTGCATTCTCTTTGTCTTTTTAAAAAAGCATTTTTACCGGTTTTACTGTTCACAGTTTCAGTCCTTTGGGAAAAGTGCCAAGTTAACAAGATAAAAGAGATTTAAATGTTTTCATTTACACATTTCCTTTGACGATTTTCAATTAAATGTGATCATAACTTTCTGTGTTCGTAATTAAATCTCCGTCAGAACTCCGGGTTCAGACACAGCTTTCAGGAACATCGAGTGGCTTGTTGAAATTCAATTAAATTTATATTTATTTGTATTTACAACTTGTATAGTACAATTTAGTTGCATATTTATGTAATGGCTATTGATAAATATATGCTATTTAGACGGGATTAGTTGTGTTGTCTATATTTATGTTATCTATATTGTCTTTAAAGTTAGTATTATTAATCACAACTTTAAAAACTCAGCACGAAGCTTTGCGTTTATTTCCATTACTATCTAAATTTTATATATTTTTAGGTGTAGGTAAAGTAATTACAAAATTTATAATTATTTTAACATTGAATACGAAATATATAGGTTTGCTTATTAGCCGCAATTTTCTGTGTATATTAAAATAAATAAAGCGTAGAGTATGCGTTGTTGAGTAACTTTTTTAGTCCCTTGTTAGTATAATTTTGTTTCATTTTTAACCGACTTCGAAAAGGAGGAGGTTCTATGTTCGGCTGAATGTATGTTTTTTTTATGTATGTTCACCTATATCTCGGTCAATTGTAGACCGATTTTGAAAATTCTTTTTTTGATTGAAGAAAGGTTATGCTTCCAAGTTGGTCCCATTGAAATATTGTTATGATCTGATCATGAACTTAGAAGATATGGCACAGAACTCCTCATAGGATTACAGTAGATCTGTCGTAACAAGTAAAATTGCTTTGTTTGTACGTGTAGTCGATGACTGGCTGAAGGAAAAGGGGGAGGGGATGTATCGGACTGATCTGATGATGAAGCCAGAAGGTAAATTAATGTAATCTAACCGTGTTTGGGATTATTAGAATCGTTATGAGATGCTCTCTGGCTATAAGGTATTTAAGTTTGGCTGGGAGGTACTTTTTAATGATGTACCATAACTAAAAGTGTAAAATAAAAAACTTTTTACAAAAAAAGATACAACCGACTTCAATGTTAAAAAAACACTAAAAAGTACAAAAACACTTTAATTTCGGAAGTCGGTGTTAAATAACGAAGGGACAAAACTATTATAGAAACACCGACTTCCGAAATTAAAGTTATTTTGTACTTTTTAGTGTTTTTTTCTCGTAAAAAGTTTTTTATTGAGCGTGACAGAGTGTGCAGACATTGCTAAATATATATTTAATGTCTTTGCTAAATATCAACACATTTGACGTACAAAACTTAAAACAGGAATCTGAATCATGCCATCTTTTGTGCCTTCCATGAAGATCTCCGCCTTCGCGGAGTGGAAGCAGATGCAGCTGCCGCCGCCCGGTTAGGTTAGAAAACTCAACAGTTAGTTACTGTTTTAAGTTTTATTAGAAAGCTCAACATTAGCACTGTGTCGTGATCGGAAAGATAATGCAAAGGATATTATATATATTATAAAATATAAATGATAAAGCCGTTAGCACAATTGTTTAGGCAAAATGTTTTGTTTGTATTACAGTCTAGACATCTTTTTTTTTTTAATTGTCCGATCGCCACGATCGTGACATATTTTAAGTACGCGTGCGAAGCCGCTGGCCAAAACCTACATTGTTTGTTCACTATAAACCTATAATTATAGTGAACAAAGATTTTTAATTGGAAATGAGGTTAGAGAGTGTTGGCTTGATATTGAGCTGAATCGATATTGAGTACGTTTTTATTTAGGTGGGAAAATCATCCAATGTCATCCCCCCGCTCTTGGGCGGAGCGGGAGGGCGTGTCAGTCTTTTACTGACTAAAACCCACCCCTGTTCCTTCTTTGCCATTGTTCCAGGGCCCCGGGTATCTCTTTCACATCACCCATGACCCCAGTAGGCTTCGACCCTGCTGGGGCCCAACGGTTGCTGACATCACTATGAGGCCCGCGTGGAACAGTGCGCGCCGTCGACGACTTGGGCTTGGTCCGGACGGTTACCGGACGGTCGGACGGCGGTTGCGACCCATTGGTCGCCGTCCGCAAGCCGGAAATCAGGTATTATAAATATTGAGTAGGTACTTGTGTCTTCATTTCGCACAAATCTCCCCACTCTTGCTGGAAGGACGCAACTGATCTGCCTCTACCTTCCGTACATCGAGTCACTTGTCTAAGAGGATGGTGTGGTAGGCCGAG
This sequence comes from Mythimna ferrago, assembly GCA_910589285.2. NCBI lineage: Eukaryota > Metazoa > Arthropoda > Insecta > Lepidoptera > Noctuidae > Mythimna > Mythimna ferrago. Next base: position 29,057,817 of record OU342673.1, on the reverse strand, counting down.
TAACGCACAGGATCAATCATCACAAGAACCCTCACTGGAATAATTTGCGACTTGCGACCCACCGAGATAAAATGGGAAGAATCTTTCTAAATGCATGGATAAGAAGGTTGAGCTGTGACGAAGACGGTCGGAAGTCAATCATCTCTCTCGATATTAGCATGTAATGGGATAAGATCTAAGATACATGAGAAGGAGACAAATACCAAAGAAACACTATTTCCAGGGTTCCATACCGTAGATCTTACCGATGGATGCGAGATGCACATGACTGGTCGTTGTGGCGACGCTTAGGGGAGGCCTATGTCCAACAGTGGACGAATTTCGGCTGAAATGATGATGATGACGATGATGGTACCTTAGTCCGGAAAAATGGAAACCTACTAAGATCACTTTGTTTTCCGTCTGTCAAGACTCTTTATTCAGAAACGCTTAAAAGTACTAAACTGAAATTTAAATGCTCAGGTCTGCTACACCAAGACGCAGATAAAAAATCAAACATTTAAATCAACGCAATCTAAAGATAAGGCCATTTAATTTTATGCTCTGTTTACCACAATAGTTTTAGTGTATGCGAAACACGTCAATAGCATTTTTTATGTAAAGGATCTATGTACAAACATAATTATATCATGAATAATCACCAAGTTACGAACTTGTTACGTCACCTGGTTGTCCGCACAAATACATAGTCACCGGGCCATTCGGGCGACTGAGGGGTGGTTTTGCTCCCGCACTCAGCTGTGCGCTGGCATCTGATGCCCGCTAAGTCCTACCGTGACCTGTGTTATACTTAATGTCGGTGGTGTCCAACTTGTGATGATTTTTAAATATTTTTGGGTAAAAATATAACAAGGTGTACAAAATATTGGAATCGATTCAGTTATTGATTCTGAACAAACTTTAATCAGGTTTCGCATGTACTGAAAATACCCATTGTCAGTCTTGGAATTTGTCATGGAGCAAGGCTTATTAGCACAAGTAGGTATAGGAAAAATCTGAAAACTGTTTTGTAAATCGGAAAAATCTTCAAGTGTCGGTTCAGGAATTGACCTATTTATATATAGGGTGACTGGTAATTAGTGACCGATAATTAAACACGTGATTGTACTCATGATTGCAGACAACTTTCCCAAAGAAACTTTTTTTTATACTCACTATTTAACTTATATTATTTAACCGGAACATGTATGTACCTACACTGATGATGATTACATACACAGATGGGTTGCAGCAGAACGGGTGCACTATCACTATTGTAGATAAGGTACATGAGACAACGGCGTTACACGGCAAACAGCTGAGAGGTCGCATGCGCGCGCACGAATTTGCGTGAACAGCGGTTTTGTTATTGTGATAAAATTAATGATTATAAAAATCAGTTTCTTTGGGAAAGTTGTTTGTAATCATGAGTATAATAACGTGTATAAGTATCGGTCACTAATTACCAGTCACCCTATATATAAGTTTGTTTGGAAGGGGTTCTGTTCGGTGTACGAGTATGAATCACACATGCACTTTACATATAATGGTTTATTGTTATTTACGTTTTTGGTTTGTATATTCAGTTATTTTAAAATATAATATGTAATCCTTGCTGGCCGATCAACGTCTCACCGTCAACGGCGGCTGGTGCTGAAAGTCAGCGCTAGGGCTCAGTCTTACATTACTAGCTCCAGCATTTTGCTGGACGGATGTGTCGCATATCCTACCACTTTAAGTCGTTATTGTTATTTGCTTTTATTTTTTAAGCTATGCGCCATGTTTGACGTAAATAAACTCTTTTTCTTTTTTCCATTTTTACAAATCCACAATCTATCAGCAGATATGTTTATTGCTTGTATTCAGGGCGACACTCACGCCTGACTCTTTCCGCGTACACTATGCCATTATAGTAATATCGTTTTGCAATAAACCCATTAACTAAGATTGTATTTGTTCCAGAACAAACGGGGTAAATACCTCGGGCGTTGACCCCGCTATGGGTGTAGTTTTTCACACGACTGTGGCCCCGACACAATAGGTGTGTATTAAAAAATACTATTAGTATAGTATGGTCTATATTGAATGAACATTACTCGTATGGTGTAACAGTATTTTTAGGCATTTTGTGAGAAAGATGAAACTTAAGTCCTATTCTGTGCTGAATACTTAAAATAGTAGTAATTATAACCTAAGACTAACACTAAGTTTAAATCATAAGAAAAAAGAAATATAAAAGGCACTACCATCCACTCTTGGGCTCCATCATCAGATCAGTTCGATGATACCTTATAACCACATGACAGTGCATCTCATGAAAATTCTAATAATCGCAAACACGCAAACTAGGAAACTTCGATTTATTACATAGTTCCGGTGCCTACCCGCCGGCTTCACCACCTGATCAGTTCGATATACCGTAACCCCCCCTCTTCCTTCAGTCAGTCATAGATTACAAAGTGTGAACGAAGCAATCTAACTTGTTACGGTAGTACTGCTATGATCCTATGAGGAGTTCCGTTCCATATCTTTCAAATTCATCATCAGATCATGACTATATTCTATTATTGTTTCCACCACCTGCTTGACCGTGAACATCTGGCGCGTTTTGTGTACCCATATTTAACCATAAAATCTTCCTTGTATCAAAAACCTATACATATAGGTACCCACTGCGAGACTAAGAAAAGCCTATCGGTGTACCATGAGCTACTGCATGACAACCAAAACCCTATCCGTGTACCAAAAACTTGTACTATTAGGGTACACGTACAGGTAGAACTAAGAAAAGCTTACCCATTTATCAAAAGCCCCAACAGGACTACGAAAAGCCTATTCGTGTACCAAGAACTCGTACGTATACCCCACTGTAGGACTAATAAAAGCCTAACCGTGTATTAAAAGCCACAGCAGGAATTAAGAAGAACCTAACAGTGTACCAAAAGCCACTACAGGACTACGAAAATCATATCCGTTTACCAAAAACCTACTATGTGTATACCCCACTACAGAATTAAAAAAGCTTATCCCTGTATCAAAAACCTGATAGTTTATTATATTAGAGGACTAAGAAAAGCTTAACTGTCTATCACAACCACTGCAGGACTAAGAAAAACCTGATTGTGTATTAAAAGCCACAGCATAAATAAGAAAAGCCTATCCGTGTACCAAAAACCCATACGTATACCCCACTGCAGGACTAAGTAAAGCCTATCCATGTACCAAAAACTTGTACTTGTACCTACTACAGGCTTATGAAAAGCCTAACTGTGTATCAAAACCAACAGCAGAATTAAGAAGAGCCTAACCGTGTAGAAAAAGCCACTGCAGAACCATGAACAGCTTGTCCGTGTACCAAAAGCCTATATGTATAAGCTCACTGCAGAACTACGAAAAGCCTATCCATATACCAAAAGCCTATATGTACACCCCACGGCATGGCGGCATGACTAAGTAAAGCCTATCTGTGTACCAAAAACATGTACGTAAACTCCACCGAAAGAACTGAAAAACTAAAACTAACTGAGTAGCAAAAGCTTCTGCAGGACTATGAAAAGCATATCCGTACGAAAAGCCACTGCAAGGCTAAGGAAAGCCTATCCGTCTGCCAAAAGCCTTTAGGCACACACCTCTGCAGAGCTTAGAATAGCCCATCCGTGTTTAACGCAATTCACGGATCTCCCCTAGTTTTAAAATATTTTCATATAAAAAAGTGCTTGTTAAACAAAACTTGTAATCGAAAACAAAGTAACCCAATTAAAAGCTGAAATATTTTAATATTTTAGCAACTGACAAGGTGTAGGTACAGAGCCGTGGTTAAATAAATATTTTGACTGTTAAATTCTGAACTGAACTAAATCCTGTAACTTGTTATACTCGTATAACATTTCAATTCTGAAGTTTAATAGTACATTGTTACACTAGGGGTGAAAGTAACTCATTTCGTCCCGAGAAGGAGTTCGATTTATTTGAGGGACTAAATTAGTTACTTTCACCCCGAGATAAGCACTGTGCTTTTCATTACGAATACAAGGAAAGTAAAAGTAAAAAGTTTGTAAAACCTGAGTCGTCGTACCTACCTATGATTTAGGTATCTTTCTTCTAATTTAGGCAGTAAAAAGTTTTCCACTACTGCTTTAGCCTCTTCTCTTATGAAATTAGGCGTTAAATCACTATTTTAATCTGATAAACATAACGTGTTAATACAAGTCTCTGTTGTACGGAAATGTAAACAAAACTCGAAAAAACCATCGACTGATTGCCACTTTCCCGCCATTTTGTTTTTTTTTTGGTTTGTGGCCGGCCAGCTATTCAGCCTCATTAATGAAAAATTAGAAATTAATTGTAATCTTTTATAAATAAAGTATTTTAAAGAAATAGTTGAACAAATAAATCATTTAAAATGTAATATTATTTAATTAATGCTTATCTCTAGGTTATTTCAATTTTATATCGCGTTATGATTGACTGGCTGTATGGAAAATTGGAACATGGTTCAATAGAAATGTGAAGATAGCACTAGTTTTTTTTTAATAATTTGACAGCTGTCAGTTGTAAAGTAAAACTCCCTAGGGATGAAAAGTATCACTTTCAGCCCGCTCCTCAGGCAACTTCAGACCTACTTTCAGAGTATGAGTAATGAAAACGTAATATTCTTAATAGGTACATAACTCTTTTTCAAATATTGTTTAATTATTGTGGCCACCTATCACAATTTAGTATTTTAGCCAAAGGTTGACTGGTAGAAAATGCCTTGTTACAGTAAGTCCGCTTATGTACCAATACTGTACATAAGGTTTAAATAAATTAAATACGAATGGTACTTCAAAGCTTTTCACAATTTTGGAAATAAATGCAATTTATTTTAAGCCAGATTAACACAACGTATATTAATTTGAACGTTATTTAATTAAAATCATTCCGTAAATGCAGATTAAATAAATGTAATACATTTGTTGCTTGTAGCGAACTCGTTTTATTAATTATTTATCATTTTCATTGACTGATTTATATTTCATTTGATAGTTTAAATTAATACATTGGTTTAAGGTACAAAAGAAATAAATGGACTGAAGTAAATGAACAAGAATTTGGACAGAGAAAAAGGCACAGACTCATACAGAAACCAACAATATGTATTTAATAAGACACTAATATAACGAGCTTATCAATAGCATGGAGTTGTAGATTTAGACCAATTGTAACTATTTTTCAGTACATGAATATAAACGTAATCAATAATTGAAAATTACTTCTAGATGTCTAACTCGATAGTAATTTGATAATTGTTAAATGTGTTATGTTTTCATTACCTATATATTTCTGTCCTGCAGCTTAAAATCACTTCACGCACACACAAAGACATTTGAATGTTTAAAAAATGCAAAACATTATCACAATTGCAATTGAATTATAATTCGCCAGATAATTCGCAAAATAATACAATAACATGGAAAAAGGAATATATATAATAAGAAACCAATAACGATTGAGGGAAGATATTACGGAGAATTTGCTGTCAAGCTTTTAAACGCTGGATACCTAAAGGGACCGGAATGTGTTGTAATGTTTTTGCTTGTTTATTGACATAACGAGTAAATAACTCGTTTTCAATATAAAAATCACCCTTTTGAGTGGGTAATTAAATAATATTTAAATCTTCCGGCATCACTGTAACACACTCTATTTATCCAAATTATGATTTCAATCGCGTCCCCCACATCCCCCCGGCGGGGACTGGCGAACTGACTGACTGGAAAATAAACAATATAAATTGGTTGGTCAGTTGCGAAAGCGCGCGACTTTCAAACTTTTGTTGGTGACTGCAATTTCTCAAAGTTTTGGGGAAAAGTCAAAAATTTTTCGCTACGGCCTGAAGCGAAGGAGAGTGTTCTTGATAAACTTACCTGAGTTTCACGGTGCCCCCATGAGTTAACAGGTGGCGTTCGCAACAAGTTCGAAGCAGTGCGTTCCACAGGTCGCGGGCGTGCGACAACGGCAACGGCCCAACGGAGACACGCTGAAGGTAGCTCGCGGGACGCACGCGCGCCCTATCCCCCCCTATCGATCCGTGATGGGCTGCCAAAGAAGCGGTATTTACTAATGCAGACAACAGCCGACCGGAGCTCCCCTTCATAACACTTTTCCCTAATTCACAGAAAGCAGTGTCCCGCAAGCCGGAACGCACGGAGAGCGCAAGCCGGAGGGCGCGGCCCGCCGCACGCACTGCGCAGCACTGGCGAGCCTGACCTGCGCGGAGCTGCGCACTCATTCATAATAAAATACGAAACATTCAAAAGTTTTATCATGACATGTGGTCGAATAAATAAAACCGGTGTAGTCGGACCGGTGAGAAGGAAAAATAATTTTCCAGGGTAAACTTTGTTGGAAGCAGCCCGAGGCGGTCAGACCGCCACAATCCGGCGGCATTGCTGGCGTAGCTGTAGGTAGGTATGGCGCGGTCCGCGGTGGGTACGCCCCACGTGCGCCGGATCGATACCCCCACATACCTCATACATAAATAATACCCCTAAATCAAAGTTTACAAAACAAATTTTAATTTCTTTTTATCGCTTTTGAAAAAAAATCAAACTGTTCAACAAGTTAAACCAATTAATTATATCAATATAATGTAAGAAAGAACGAAATTGAACAACTAGTTGTCAATATCAAGATTCACCCTTTTTAGGAAAAGCGACCTGTTTGCGTCACCACAAATGTTGTCCTGTGATGTCAATCGTTACATTACTTTTCGCTAATGAATCACTTATTCAAGACTGATCAACAACAAAAAACATATCAAAGTATTAATAAAATAAATAATAAAAATCTCTATTTCGCAGTACAAAAGACTTGTATGATGTGGACGATTTCCCGCCAACAGCCACCCCGCCGCCATCGGCATTGTGCAGGGCGACATCTTACGGAATACTCTAATACCACAAAGGAATGCGGTAATACAACTGTAGCTTAGAAATATGCAAGTGTAGATACTGGCATATTTCATTGGCCCAAACTAGCGGGGAAAGAAAGAAGAAGAGGACGCCAACAAGTGAATAAAAAAAGTCAACAACTCACGCCTAAGTTTTAAAATGCAGTATGGGTCGGTTTTCAAGGTTAAGCAACCCTTGCCGAAGCCGCAGTCTTTAGATAGGTGACCATCTTAACATGCCGAGATTCCCCTTTTTTTATATAAACTAGTGCTTGACTGCGATCCCACCTAATGGTAAGCAGTGATGCAATCTCTGATGGTGAGGCGCACTAGTTTCTCTATTCACTCTTGCCTTGAAGACACTCAAAGTACCTTTAGGTAAAAAAGAATTTAAGAGCTCATACACACGAGCAGCTTATTACCAACGGCAGAGGCAACAGCAGTCGTTGACAGGTCGGTGGCAGCTGCTGACGCCTCGGCCGGCGGCCGTCAACAACTTTGAAGATCAGCGGCAGCCGTCGTTTGTGCCAAATATAAAGCATTGGGCACGCCGTAATTATGGCGGTCAGTCCCCTCCTTGAGGCGTGGCTGGAAAGACCTCAAGACGTCCTCACCTTCCGCATGACGTAGGTCCTCACGGACATGGTAAGTTCGGGAGATTCCTGCACCGAATTCGTGCGGAAGAAACGCCCGGGTGTCACCATTGTGTGGACCGCTCAGAGGACACGGTGGAACATACGGTAGAGGTGTGCGTGTGCCCCGCCTGGGCAGATCACCGTCGTGACCTCGTGGGGGCGCTCGGTGGCAGTGATCTCTCGTGCTGGGCCTTGGTACAGGCCATGGTACGAAGCGAAGAGGAGTGGCAGGCGGTCGCCTCCTTCTACGAAGCAGTAATGCTAGCAAAGGAGGCGGCCGCACGCGCGTGGCAATGGCCCTTGCGCTCGAGCCGCCGGGATTCCGATCCCGAATTCCGGCTATAGGTGCGGGTTGCGGATGGCGAGCAATGGGTAGCCCGCCGTCCAATCGTCCGATAATCGTCCGGACCGAGCCCAAGTCATCGGCGCGTGGGGTTCCACGCGCAACTCAAGGAGTTGTCAGCAACCGTAGAGGCCCAGCAGGGTCGTAGCCTGCTGGGGCCATAGGTGATGCGAAAGAGATCCCCGGATTATGAAATAGGGTTCAAAAGTTTGTATAGTCAAACCTACTTTCACTCGGGCAAAGCCAGTAGCGGAAGCTAGTATATAAAAATTAGTTTAGAGATTAATTCTGCAATAGGGCAAAGAAAAATATACTATGTTACTTGTATTATCATAAATATATTTTTTACAGGCGTCCACGTCCATTTTGCATAACAAAAGATTTCAACGGGTACGCTCAACCTTCAACGAATACTTATATTATTGATTTTTAAAACACATGAAAACACTTTGATTAAATTGTTTAAAATCACCCGATTAATACACATTAATTTATTTATTTCTTCTGTTTTAACAGGTTTATTGCATGTTTATTTACTATAGTAAATAATATGGTTATAGAAAATTGTGTACTATTACAATAATGTATCTATGTAGGTATACTCACTCAGTCGTATCGTTTTATGAATAAAGACAGACATTAAAAATTAGCTACGGCGCGTAGCAAAAGACTACGGCGCGTAGCAAAAGCCTACGCCGTAGCAACTGTCCGACATACCACGTAGCGAAGTCTAGCTTAGGGTAGCATAGCATATTCTAACGAAGTCTAGTCTAAATGTAGCTCTTCTAAGCGTGCCTATAACATTATTTCTTTTTGATCTCTTTTTAGTAACGATAACGGTATTACATTACAATTGCTATAGGATGGTGCGGATGACAGCTGTCGGATTAATACAATGTAGCTACCTATCCTTTTCTCTCATCCTAAAGATGCATATTTTCGTCTTGCTGTCATCCTACCCATGCTATGGAAAAAAGACCTTAGCTGACAGTCATCAGATGTACTGTAAGAAAGTGATTATGGATTGCACCGTCGCGCCACCGCATCGCAGCATGTTGCATATTCAGCTTCGGTCCTCGTGTCCATACCTTCGTTGAATACGTTTACTGACCAATTTAATTATTTAGTAAATAATAGCTGTGAAGCGAAATTTAAAAAAATATATAAACAAAGCCATCAAAGCAATCATTAAAAATATCAAAGCAATAATCAGCGAATCAAAGCAACCATCAAAAATACCAAAGCAATAATCAGCGTATCAAAGCAATGATCAAAAATATCAAAGCAATAATCAGCGTATCAAAGCAATGATCAAAAATATCAAAACAATAAACAGCGTATCAAAGCAATGATCCAAAATATAAGTAATTGACAATAATATCAAAGCAATAAGCAACAGTTTCAAAGCAATAAATATCAAAGCCATGATTTTTTTTCTTTTTTCAAAGCCTTCTTCTCATAAAATATCTACTTGCAAAAGCAAAGCAACAAAAACAAATCAAAAGACAGCATAACCACTAATATACAATAAATGATTATATTTACAATAATAACAACATGAATAAAATTGTTCATATTTCATTTTGTATGTTTTTAAGTTAATTTTGTATTGGACAATAAATTAACGTTACTATTTATCATAGTACGGATCACAGAATAGACTGTATGATACCTGTGTTCTGTGGTACGGATGGATAATTGTAATGTAGGCATACTAGCGTTGTAGGACGAATGCTGGGGTACGGGCGCCTCTCCGCCAACTGGTGGCAACATATAACTCACATTTTATAGATTTAGATATTTTCGCGCTTTCTCAATCTAAATTTAGAAGAATGGCTTGTCATCTGCTGGCTCACCGCCCTTAAGGTGGAGTCATATGTATTTTTTTTTTCTCTCTTATAATATTGTAAGAGTATTTATATTCCTTTAAATTACTTTAACTCTTATTTGACACGCGTTCGTTATCCTACTTCACGTATTATTCCGTGGACAATGGTGTGGGTTATACTTTTTTTTACTCCTGTTATAAAACTACTGTAAATTGATTCTGTATTGTATAACTGTTTTTTGTCCCAAACAAATAAAATAAAATAAAAATACTAGCACTCATATTCCAGTCGCCTCTCCTTGATTAAAAGATTTTCTTTTTGATATTTATGATTATTATTTTTTCATAATACAAGTTTCATGTGATAATCTTTGTAATGACCGCATGATCATAAATAATCAATAATTAATTTAAACTACTAGATATGTTTTATATTTACACGCCAAATTAAAGGCAGAAAAGAGCCCATTTTTATTTTTATTTTTTTGATTTTTTTCTGTACCTTATTTACGCCAATAAATGTTTATTTTTTATATTATATCTCTTAACAATTTGAAAATAAACCAGTACATTATTAAGCTTCATCGCTACATAATAAAATTACGCGTTAATTCGCTCTCTCATTGTCTTTCTATTATGTCTCTAATTACGATATTCGAAAGTTTAATTTGAACTTATAGGCGTCAAATACTCGATAATGTTGCATAAGGTAAACCAGCCATACGTGCCCCAGTCGGTAACGTGCCCCACTTGTCAAATTAAGACACACATTTAATTCATTAAACCCCAAGCGAACGCTCGCGCACCTATTGTCTTTCTATTGTGTCTGTGATTTCCACGATTGAAATAACCTTTCATATTTCATAAACTAAGTTAAACTTGCATTGTATATTTCTCATCGCTGTCGTACCTACTTATAAACTAACCAGATCGGCTCAAATAAGCACCAAATTTTTAATGCGTGTCTTAGCTTTGCAAGCACATTACTGATTGTGCCAGGTTTACTAAAGAGGTACGTACGCACGCTATCTATATTTTGTGACAAGTTCAAACTTGTGCTTTGAAGCAAAATAACATTAAAGACTTCTTCCGAAAGACCTTATGTATGTTCATGGTGTAATTTTATGTGGTAAAAAGGTTGATTATGTTTTATAACTTTATATATTAGTTTAGCTTTTGTGGAGATTTAAGCTTATGTAAAAATCGTAATACTTTTTGGTGTACAATAAAGTTTATTTTATTCTATATGCATGTATATTCATGTACCTCAAACTTTTTGATTTTGTCAAGAAGTTAGCAGTAAATAGGTAATAATTCTTTGTTACTCAATAATTCGTACTTTCATATTTTTCTGTCGACAATATCGAACCATTTGATATTTCAAACTCTTGATAATTCGTAACACTTTCGAATTAATAAAAGTCCTTCGTTTTTCGAATTAACAAGATTCGACGTAGGATAAAGAGTGATATAAGTTATTTGGTGATATTTTTTTAAACACAATACCATACAGTTCCAAGCAAACACATTCATGAGATAGCGCTAGTAAGTTGTTACGAGCGTGAGGAGGATAAATATCTTCATACTAATAACATGTTATGCATAGGAAACTGTATGGTATTGTGTTTAAAAAAATATCACCACATTACTTATATCACCAATATATCTCTCTTTACTATATTATTGCAATCTTGTTTCTTTAAAATAACTACGACTGCTGCTGATATACCTTATACCTATATATAGGTAGGTACGAGTATATACAGTAGGGCCTCGTTAATCCGCATAGGGTAAACCAAGATTATATTTTGCAATGTTTTAATAGGAACAAACATAAGAAAGCGCAACATGAAACTAAAAAAAAACTCAAAGTTAATGCTTGAAAAAATCTGTAATACACGTCTGCTTATAATTTTCGCAATTCATTTCAAAATCACGGTTTCTAAGTTGACGGAGAAACTAATAAAAATGATTGAATTTTGCCACGTTGTGGCCTGCCCTAACGCTTCCTCCGCAAACGTGGCCGCACAATCCTCTAGCGTGTCCGAATTACAGCAATTAGCGAGGCTCTACTGTAAATAACTAGCAGTGAAGAATGATTCGATTCCAGAAGCAATCGTACAAATAATATAATATTGAGCCAATTTTGACGCAAAGCGTTGGCTGCCATCGCCGGAAACTATTTAGATTGGAGGTAAGTACGAAAAGATGAGCACAAGTTACGAGGTTACGAAGCCGACACAATCTTCGAGGAAGGAAGAGCTTTACCTGTAGCCAGTGCCACGAATATAATCAAACTAGCTTTTGCCCGCGGTTGCGCCCGAATACATAAAATATAGCCTACGTTACTTAGGAATAAATCAGCTTTCTATCGGTGAAAAAAATTTCGCAATCTGACCAGTATTTTCAGAGATTACCTCTTTCAAACAAAAAAACATAAAGACAAAAAACTAACTCTTTATAATATTATAATATAAGTAAAAAACCAAACCAAAGTAACTCTGTTAGTCTGTTACTTCTTCATGTCTTAACGCCTGAACGGATTTTGACGAAACTGACACATGGGTAGACCATATACTTGAATAAGGGACTTTTTATTCCGTGTAATTATAAATTTCCTTTTTTTTTGGAAAATCATCTTCAGTATGATCGTTTAGGGTAATTTTTGACTTTCACGCGGTTATAATAATTTAAATGTCATCACTTTATTTCTCATAAAGATACATTTTATTTTAACTTTAAGGAATAGTTTAAAAAAGCAACTCCTTTCAGTATGTTGATTAAATGTGCAAGGCTATAGATATATTTTTTTGGCTTTTTTTATCCGTGAGTATATCATAAAGGGCCAAAAATCACGCAAAATATCAGATTTTCAAAGTCTTTACTGGATTAGTTTTACACAAAATGATCGGATCAGAAATGAAGATACCCGCAGGAGAACCAAGGTTGCCGGCATAACACGAAGAAACGCCAAACCTAAGTGGCAGGGCACATTGTTCGCAGAACAGATGGCCGTGGGGCCAAAAGGTTCCGGAGTTGCGACCGCGTACCGGAAGACGCAGCATTGGAAGGCCTCCTACAAGGTGGACCGATGACCTCGTGAGGGTTGTGGGAACCCGATGTATACGGGATGCACAGGATCGTTCATTGTGATGACACTTGGGGGAGGCCTATGTCCAACAGTGGACGTCTGAAATGGTGATGAATGATGAAATTTATGATTTGATTTCAATAGAAACCTTGATAATATCTACAAAATATCTGTTTTTGAAATATTTAGAGAATGATGTGTAACAACGTCATTATTATATAAAAGCGGTTGAATGAAAATTGATGAAAATGTATCTCAGATTGAACGCTCTTAACATACAGAGATTTTTCGAGTTTCGGAAAGCACGTCAAACCTTTCATGCTGCCGGCATTTTGATAGTCGTGACGGATAATGAGAACCCAGGAATATCTGACACTAGTCTTAGCAGGGTTATCGTGTTACCAAATTAGTGTGTTGTGGAGATCAGACAGACAGTCTTTCCAGTCTCCCCATGTAAGATAATGTTATATAGCTGAAACCGGCTTCACTTGAAGCTGATCCCCTACATTACTGTGTGGGCGGTTGGCTTCCAGTCCAGAGACCAGGCTTGGCAGATATAACCTGACGGTTACTCTTTTGAAAGTGATTGATTTAACAATATTTCCATCTTACAATGTGGTATGTGGGGACAGTGTAAAACAGTCAATATTGTACCCAAAAGTACAACCAAAACCAAGTTGATCGAAATAAAATGTAATCCATAAGTCGGCTATACAAAATTGATATGATCTTTTAACAATAATAACTCATTAATAATAAAAAAACAAGCACTTGAAAACCAAGAGTACTTTCAAACATTGCAGTTTTGTCTCTGTGATGGCAGCCCTACTGTGAAGGTGTTGGGAACAGTTCATAGGTGACAGTAACTAATTACGAATGAATTCAAAATCATGCAATCTCATCCTGATAATTTGTGAAAAATATGAGTTCGAAATTCGAAAACGAAAGATCTTAAAAAAAAAAAATTGCCCTCAGTCAGCCTGCTTCCTGCCAAAGTTACGGAGTTGTTCTAGAAGGTTACCGTGGCCTTAAAAAGGAAAGCGCAACTGAAGAAACACGGTGACTTTTAGTCAGTAAAAGTCTGACACTTCCTCTCTATTTACGTAAACCGAGAGAAGTTACTTGATGATTTTCCACTTAAAACTATCTGACTTCTTGAAGAAAAATATTATGAGGAAATAGTAGTATCCTAAATCAAAACAACACACACAACACTGGCGACACTTGGGGGAGGCCTATGTCCAACAGTGGACGTCTTTTGGCTGAAATGATGATGATGATGAAATCCTATTTCCTATTTCCTAGCAGAGTGTTTTTCCTTATCGGAATCGAAACGTAATTAAACGTAATAATTTAATAGTTACATATTAATCGTATTGTATGTATATTAATCGTACCTAATTGTAACTATTTCATTAATATTTGTATACCACTTACTGTGGCAGAACACAGAGATGCGTAGAAATATTTTGTAACAACTTAATACTGTGTGCACAAAGAAACGTTTTGTATTTGTATTGAAATACTCTACATTCTTTTTAACGAGTTATCTAAACGAATGTGTAGTGCTCCATCTCGAATAGTAAAAGCAGAAAATTTTATTGATTTTAAGAAAACAAGAAAAAGCCATTACTTTTAAGAAAAAAAAGTAGGTAAAGAATTTCGCAGAAGTCATTATCCATATAGATTTAGCAGGTCTGAATAATAAAAAAATAAACGAAATTGGCCACTAGTAAAGTGAAAGCTTAATAATATATTTTTATTCCTCTTTCTGTTATTACAAATATTATATTCGCGTAAGAGCGCATATAGTGTATAAAGCTAGGTTTGTTATAATAAAATCCTAAAAGGTTTATAGATATTACTTGCTGGGCAGCTTTTTTGCAAACAATATTCACAACTCACAAATCACTCAGTTCTTCAAATACATGAAATAAACTTTCGCTAATCAATGATAAATATGCACGCAGACAAAGCAAAATAAAATAGGATGAGTACCAACCTGAATGAAGTTTGAGATTCTGAATCAAACCTGAAGTGATGGAACAACCTCTCTCCCGTGGAGATCAGAATCACCAAACCAATTTTCGAACAACTTCAATGAGCAAAGTTTTTAGTTCATATTTTTCCAGCCAGCATTATTATAACAGTATTTTAATGACGGCTGCAAAAAAAAAAAAAAACAAGAACACAACAAGTTATTTCAGTCCGCTGCTTCACTTTGTGTCCATAGCACTGTGAACTGGCGGCAAAAACTTAGCAACTGGTGTCAGGCGAGCCAAACAGTCTCAACCTGACTGTCAAACAACCCGAAAAAAGTTTTATAAAAGAATAGAACGGAGGGCTACGTCGTATCGTAACAGTGAAAACGTGTTCACGCAAACGATGTTTCGTATTCCGCAACAAAGTTCGGTGACGTGACGATGCACATGACACCGGTGGAGCTGTAACGCTACTGACTCGCACTTGTCCATACGTTGCATCACCTTGACCGACACGCGCCTGCGCTAACACTTCTTCACTCATATACCACGAGTTTCAAAGTTTTTTACAGTACTCACAACATAATTTTATTACATGAATACTGGGCATTTTCCCAGTATTCATTTATTTACACAGTTTATTTATTTTGGCATAATACTGGTATGCCACATTCATTAGTTATCAATTAGGTAATTAAAGAATAAAATAAATAAATATTTAGCACCACACAAAAATATGTCGTTTGCTTACACTATTTATGTTTATTCATAATGAATACTATGAAAACCAAAATTTTAACATTATTTAAATCTAATATTTGAAATGTTTGTTGTTTAATACGATAGAAATCAGTAATTAAGTACACAATTTATTGTGTTACAAAAATTAAGATTACAACACAATACAACATTAAAAGCATTAAATTAAATATATTTAAAAACGGATTGATTAATAAAATACCTATATTTTTGTAGGTTAGTAGGATAATTTCATGATTTCTCTCGCTCTGTACTGACTACAACCACACCTGTGTTCAGTTGTTACCACTGAGGCCACTACACGCCGTCGATGAATCGGGCTTGATCTTTACCGGACGGACAGACAGTGAGCTACGCATTGCTTGTCGTCCGCAAACTCGCGCTTACAGTGACCGGAAATCGCCCTGCGACTCTTGACACCCGGGGACGAAGATGTCCGTTCAACTACTCCGACCCAATTGCGGCCTTCTCTTTCGCTAGCTTAACTGCTTCGCAAAAGGAGGCGCCTGCATCCTATGGGCTTTTGCTTCGGACCACGGTCAGAATGTTGATAGCCTCCACGTGAACAGGGTGGTGCTCCGCACAAGTGGGGACGCCTCCATCGTATGCTCCACCATGTCCTCCGAGTAGAGATGGGCTTTGACGAAATTTTACAAGCATTGAAATTTTTCAGAACAATTTCATTGTTGATTGCAAAATTTCAATTAGAGGTGAAGAATATTTTTATTGAAATGTAAAGTTTAAATAAATTCTTAATAAACCAATTTCATGATTTATTAATCACGTAATTGCTTAAATATCAACAACGGAGGCAAATTATGAGAAAAAATAATAGTATTTTAGTTACACATAATACAAATCGTTCCGGAAACTTTTGACCTACTTCTCGAAGTTAGACTTACTTAACTTCAAGTGTAAAACGAACATTAGGTTAAAACCACAGCTTTCGGAAGCTGCTGATGTTATCGAAGATTGTACTGGGCTCCTCCATAGTCTCAGTTATGACTACTATATCGACGATAATTCGATGGTGAGTTATGTACTCGCCTAACAGTAATGCTTAGCCCTCTCCAGTCCAAAACCTTAAAGACATCGTTCATTGCGGCCTTGGACATAGTTTCGAACCCGGGTCATTTTGTTGTTGGCCTGACGTTGACCGTGTTCGTACAAGGACTTCAATGTACAGATAGTCAATCTGACACCATAGGAGATATCGCAGTATAACCAAAGTCTCGATCGAATCGAAGTCTTTCCCGTAGTCCACAAACACAATGATGCAAGTTGCCTCAATCTTCCATATAACCTGCCGCAACGTAAGTATGTAGAATTCTAGACTACGGCGCTGAAGCCTTTTCGGAAACCTGCTTGTAAGGGAGACTGGAAGTCGTCAAACACACGCGCGACGGTACGTGATGACTCTGGATAACAACTTGTAGACATGGCTCATTCTTAAACAGGGTATTGTCGCCCTTCATAAAAACTGGCCAAGTGCGAGTCGGACTCGCGCCCTGAGTGTTCCGTACAAACTAAATAAATAATTTAATTCCGAAATGTCTTGGAAGATTTTTCCATAACGCAAAAAAAAAATTGTGACGTATGTACACAAACCGTTTTCAGATTTATTCCTATTCTTGTGCTATAAATCTTGCTTAAGGTATGCCAAATTTCAGGATTCTGGGTCAACGAGGAGAATTTTGATTTCCTCGAGAGTGTCGAAATGTACGTCTTATAAACCGAAGTATCTTTTTTTCTCGTTAACTTACAAGTTTGATTTTTTTACAGTTAGATTTTTGAAACTGTCAGCAGACCTAAGTATATGGTTTTAATTTGAACTCGATACCTCCACCCGTTCCCGAGATAAAGGGTCTTGACAGACAGACAGACGGACAGACAACAAAGTGATCCTATCCTATCAAACGAGTACCTAGCAAAAAAATTCCCAAACTTGCCATGTCCAGTAAGGAGCCGCGTCATGTGGACGCTGTGGCGCCTCTTCTGCCACTTCTAAAAAAGGAGAGCTACCGCCGCGATTGCGATGATAAAGGTAAAAATATGGACGGATGGGAGCGACATTGTTCTGATTTTATTTATTTATTCATTAATTTATGTACACACACAAACACTTAAAAATGAAATTAACAAATACAGAAAGAAGAGTACAAAGGTACTGCTTATATGATTTTGCCCCGCCTCGAAAATTCAAGTACCGGGGCTGCACTTTTAAGATGATTTAATGAGGTCAGTCCCTCTGGTAGGTTATCAGCCAGGAGAACGTTGGCCCTCTAGGTACTCTTCCCTGTCCGACTAAACGTGCCAAAGAGCTTTAATTGTGGATGGTATGTCCAAACATTTTAAAGATTCGCAGTTGCACAATCGATGAAAGTCTTTGTTTGATGCGAAGCTTTTCCAGGAAAACAATGATAAATAACAGCAGGGGTAATACTCGCTAGAATAGGGCCGCGTGGATTTTCTGAAAAATTAACCCGTGATCCTAGAACGCAAAGGATAACAGTAGGATACAGTTGTGGTTTTAGTCAATAAAAATCTGACACGCCCTCGCACTCCACCGTTGAGCGGGAGAAGTCATAGGAATAATAACAATAACAATAAGAGTTTTTAAAATTGCGGATTTTGAAGTGAGGTAAAAAGTCTAAGGCGCGTAGGGTATTAAGAATGGAATCCACATTGGTTTTTTTTAGATAAAAAATGCTCTGAACTAGGAATTACTCCTGTATCGTGGGTGCGTTCACAAACATGAACACATGAGCAGAAATTAAAACCGCGACGCGTATCCCAGCAGTTAATCGCTCAACCATTGGGCCAACCGTGCCGTAGTAGAATTCATTGAGGACGTAGTCACACAACCCAAGGCTTCACGATCCATCTTGCCACCGTGAAATAACTGTCATTTTCATATAGTCGCATTCCGTCTCGGTGAGTTGACCCTACCTAATATTTAAACTCACCTGATAAATATTATAGCAGAGGTCTGTGCCGCTTGCGATATACAGATTCGAGAAAAATAGGTGGAATATCTACATACAACCTCTACAATTTTTGGTCTTAAAAACAAACGTCATAATTATTACCACATACCACACCATCTGATGATCTGACACTACCCTATATAAAAAATGTACTCTGTGTCTGACACCATCAACTAAAAAGTCACAGTTCAAGAGTTTTCGTTTTTATATTTTCTAATACATCATGAATTATTTATATTTATTTTGAAAGCTATAAGTTGTGTTACAAAAATGGTAACGATCAAAAATAATCAAAAACCCTTCAGTTCAACGCAACCGAGGTTCGGGCCATTCACTGGGCATCCTAACTTGGATCCTAGTGGGTTATTCGTCACAAAAAGGCCCCTAGGGTGTGACCCATGCCTCTACAGACCTCTATCTGTAAGAAAGATATGTGAAGCAACCCACAATAAAAATATTGATAAAGATCCATGGAAGTATAAGAATGATTTAGAGGAATGGTCGAAAAACTTAGGTTACAGAAATCAAAAAATACTAGAAAGTCGAAGATGGCAAAAGGCGTTATTGGGTCCTGCCTGGCACGAGATTAAAGAGCCATCAGCGTATGAACCGGCTTGCATGAACGTTGGATTTGGAAGAACACCTTTATTTAAAACTTCGAAACAAAGGGCACCTGACCCAGGAACGTACTACAAAGCTGTCCCTTTCAAGGCCCCGTACGGACCGCACTCCGATAGACCGACTTTTGACCGAGAAGAACCATGCAGGTTCAAGGATCCCCCGTCAAGCAAGTGGTCACTGGCCCCAAATCGCTACACGATTCTTGATAAAGAGCAAATCGACCAAAAATCGGAGAAGATTGTTTCCATTCGAGGCCCTTACGATTTGTTTACTGGCAAACGAGACGAAACAACTATCAAAAACCATTTTAGCACTTCTCTGAAATGCACGGCGGCCACATGGCCGATAGCCTTGAAGGGCAGTTTGGAGAAATACAAAACAAACCATTTTGGCAAATTAAATAAGACTAACAGGAGTAAGCCCTATAGAGGTCGGATGGCGCTCGTGGATTTGTCGATGTGTCCACGTAAACCGGAAGAGCCTGGTCCCGGTCACTATGAAGTTGGTAAACGGAGTCCTTTCGTACAGTATAAGTATGGGTTTAATAGTTCTTATGACAAGCCGCCAGGCTACCGCAGAGTGATTGTATGGCCCGGTGTGGGCCGATACAAGGTTACGAGCGGTCGGCCTGCATCATGCCCTGGGATACCAGGAAGTGGTCACAAGCACGTGTTCCTGAGCAAAATACAAAGGACGATTGGCGCCACTATAATGCCACCAATGAACTCATTCTAGTTGCTCTGGTAGTAAGAAATTTGATTAATACCTACCTAATAAAAAATAGTCCTTTTTTATGCAAGTGGATATTTTTGGTAGTCTCTCGATCTTACATTAAAAGACTGAAATCGCTCGTTAAGTGAAGGCGCGTTGTGGGTTCTTTCGTCGCAAAAGCGACGTGGAACTTAAAAACGGAGAATGTGATGTGGTCGAATATTATGAAAGCCCAGAAAAAAATCACCAAGAACTTATTCATATAAAATTTCCCCCACAACGTGTCATGGCCATGTTGAGCAAATTTTTAACCGACTTCCAAAGAAAGGACGAGGTTCTCAATTCGGTTGTATTGTTTTTTTTATATGTTTGTTTTATCAGAACTCCGTCGTTTATGGACCGATTTCCAATTTTTTTTTTCTCATACTTGATATGTTTCCTGATTGGTCCCATTTTAAAAAAAAATCAGTTCTGATGATGAGATCCATGAGGAATAGAGGGAACTCCTCAAATATTATAGGCAACTATATAGTTATTTTGGTATTTTCATCGAGGACTTAAGCACTTGCACTTAAAAAGTGACATTTCATGAAGTGGAAATGGTGAAGACGAGAAATGGCCAACGGAACTTCATACTTAAACAGATATCACAATGAATATAGTTAAGCGACTATAAAAATTTAAACTCTGATTATACCTAGGTGAAAAAATGACCTATTTTTAATTAATTTTCAAGTAGACGTTTAGCTAAATGTATAAATATTATGATGTCAAGGATAAATATAGTTTATTATGTGAAAGAAAAAGATTAGCACGTGTTTTGTAAAAAATGGGTTTTGAATCATTCTGCCCCACCAACGGGGCACTTAGATACGTCACCTGGGGCACTTTCATACTAAGCGGATATTGTATGAAATTTGTTAAATTAGAACACTTTCATGAAAATAATACTTTATAATTATGAAAATATTGTAATCAGTTTTAAAAAACTTGTATCCTAACGAAATAAAATTAGTATCTTAATTCTTCAGAACAGGAATACCAACACTGACTACCAAGTCTTTTCTTTTTAGTTTTTTTATTTCTGTAAGTCCCAATAAATTTTGCTTCTTGGGTTTGTATGTCCGCATTATTATCTGTTGACAATATAAAAATATGATTATAATTTTAATTCAATATATTTTACAAATTATATAATTATAATTACACATCAATGTGCCCCGAGCTTTGTTGTATCTAAGTGCCCCAAGAGATTTTTTTTCAAAAACATAATTATACCTACTAAAGAAACTAACTGATTTCATTCGTAAAAAACACTAAATACCTACGTAAAAATGGATGGTTTAACATAACTTTGGTGTATAGATATTCTCACAGGATGGTATAAGAGACCGGGGAAACAGTTTTACATTACGCGTTATTTTTTAGTTGACCGCACTCAAAACACGTTACGAGTTGTAGAGCGTCAACGGCTAACAGGCTGTAGGCGCGAACGCATAGGATACGTTCAAGCATTTCTATGATCGTTTTAGGGATGTCATCACTCGAATATGTTCAATCGATTTTTAGATAATGCTTGTGTATCTTGTGTGCCCCTTGCATCATTGTGCCCCTCCCCCTAATTGTTTTAACATTACATAGTTGATTCCAATTTCTTAGGTCATTGTGGCGTAGGTACATAAGAGTGAGCAAAAGACATTATACGGCCTTATTTTTGAAGTTCTTTTTAACTACTTTTTAGGCGCCAGATAAACATGAATCAACGGCCATTGACCTCCTACATTTGTTGACATTCTTAATTTTCAAAAACGGAAATAAAGACTTTATTAAGCTGTCTTGAATCAACATCTATCGCGATTCTTTACACTTTCTAATAACGAAAAACAGATGATTACATGTTTTTCGAGTATCTACGCAGAAATACAAAAGGCCAATGTACTTTATTCCACGTTTATCTGGCAACTTGCATTATTACATTATGACATGTATTTTGCAAATTCACGATCCTGCCAGTGAAAGTATGAAGGATAAAATTGCAATTTATGTTTTGATAACATATCGATAACACGATGTTTGGGGACGGGGCCTAGACGCGTGCGCCGTGAGGCGATGTTTGTGCGTGGGTGTTTTTGTGTGTGTACGCAGCGCAGTGTGTCTACAAGCGTTGTCATCTTTTGGATAAGTCTCTGATGCCTTATCTCAATTTTTTTGTATTAAGTGATACTAAAAGAAAAAATACGAATTTCATTACTTTTCTTAAGATAAAAATTATTTGCTGTAGGTATACCCTAAATTTTTTTTTTACTTCGATTAAAAATTTCCAAGTCGTTAAACTTTTTAGACAGGCTATAATTGCAGTAACGCGAGCGACACACAGACACGAGCAGCTCGCATAGTTTGCTAGAGGCGCATTTTCCAGATTTGGACACGCCCTTACATTCCTGATTTTTGTGTGAAATTATCAGTATTTTTGCGTCCATCATAAAATCTCGAATTAGTGGCCCAACATCCTAGTTTGCGGTAGACCTTACCTGTTGTGGGCACAGACCACACGGGCCCCTACTATATACGCCTAAGCGCAATCTCGTTATAATGTGACAGTACCTAGTCGCATGATATTGGTACCTACTAGGATAGGACGTTAAAAACTGGATTGTATGGCCAGTGCCCTCTCAAGTGTGACAGGGCACTGGGCATTGACAGTGAGCAATTATTTTCTTCGTACTTTGCGTCACACTTCCAGCCGCTATGATGGCTCGTCGTTTACTGCAGCGCGTCTCTGGGACTCCCTCCTACACTCCCATTGCGACAGCCCTTCTTGGACTGTCTTCAGCAGTAAAACTATAGAGAATATGCTTGAATGGTACCTATAATCGGAAATGGGTAATCCTCCCCGTGTTTTTCGTGTGCGTCATAAACGCTTTAGTATTGTGTATTTTGAGTGAAGGGGATGCATCTCGACATACATTTTCACTGTTTTTCATACAACCGCTCTTACGCGATTATGACGTTATTACACATTTTTCTTAGATATTTTGGAAATACAGTATCTTGTGGATATTATCTAGGCTTCTATGAAAATCAATTTATAAGTTTGTGTAAAACTAATCCAGTTAAGACCTCTGAAAATCTGCTATTTTGCATGAACTTTGACACTTCATAATTTACTCAAAAAATCAAAAAAGTACAACATACAAGCCTAGCAAATTTTATCTTAATAACTTTTAAGTGTTTAAAAAAACACGTATTTCCTAGAACAAGTTTTGTAAAATATTCGAGTAAATCTCGGAATTGCATACTGAATGCCAACAGAGTTTTCAGGTAATAACACTCTTTTTCGCGTTGCCTTTTCGTCATCACGTTGGATTACGTTAGAAGTAACAAGCTTTTAAACCATGCTCGATGTTTACGATAGGCGAGTGGAAAAGCAGCCTCTTAATATGCATTTGTATAAAGGCATTAAAAAGTATGAGGGAATTTGAACTTTGTCATATGAGACAAAAATGTTAATATTCCAAAATGTGATATTTATCTACAATTAATCGCCGCCCGCGAATCGGCCCCCATGAAATTAGTACTTTCTTTCTTTCTTTCCTTTTATGAAGCGATTTCAAAACAAAATTTCCTATTTTGAATGTATCTATTGTTTCTGACAAATTACCCATATTAGCGAAACTAACGAATAACGATTGTTATGTATAGATTTATTCAATTACCTAAGTTGAAATTAGCAGCAATTCGTCCGGGAGGATTTTTGAAGTAGGTAGAATAGAAAAAAAGAATTAATAATGTTTTAATGGTAATTTTCATTGAGGGACAAATTTTATAAATCAACAATTTCTTTTTTTCAGTTATTGACATTATTACATAATATTCAAAACACTGCCGAGTATACAGTTAGTTTTGCTCCCCATTCTTCCATTAAACATTTATTTCACCGTGAGTGCTGGTAAATACAGTAGGTAATATATTTTAAAATTAAAATTACTCGTAGTAGGCATTTGGAAACATCGATTTTTATTTCGGAGCTAAAAAAATAAGACGCACTCAAATAGTTCCATTTGCGACTACGTCATTTTGACATAATTAAATTTAAATTAAACTATATATACAGCGAACAACTAAAAAAAAGTAATTCAAAGCAAAAAAAATAATGTATTTAATCATTCCACCTCAACAATATTTCGTAATCATTCACAACTTAATGAAAATCCTATATTCACTGAGACAGTCTAATCCGCCGAGTCTAGAAATGAAATGTTGCACCAAAGTTCAGTATATGACAAAAAATGAACGTAAGGATTTTCACAAATTCATTCAATTCATTTTCTAAGGAAATTAAATAGGTGATGAGAAAGGTTCAGCATTGGTTTATTATAGTTTCAAAAACCTCGACCCAAATAATGCTCAATTAGTACCAAACAAATAATGAAATTTTAAAGACTTTATTTCCAGTTGATGTCAATTAGCCGTGTGATGCTAGCGTCCGAGTATCGTACAGCATTTTGTGAATAATTTGATTGTCTTATTGACTTGACGTTTCAAGCTGACATCCACACAAAAATTTATTTATAAAACTAGACAAGTAAGTTCTGTTTATTTGCTTTTGGGTTAAGTTTCTTGAGACTAGCCAACCCATTTTCTATCAACGAAATAAGTCATTTAGGCAGGCGAAATTCTCATTGGGTACATGGAACATCGCAAATCATTTCTCAAACCTTGCCTGCTACAATTATATGCTGAAGTTTTTTTCTTAAAGACATACATCTAAACTTATATTAACAAAAAAACTATTTTAATGATTTTATCGAAAGCAACATCGTCAAGCAGTAGTCATCAGATAACTAATTGTTACGAATATACCATTTGAAGACATGAGTGTATCTTTTGTGATTATTGAAATCAGTGTTCTTAATTAAAATCTATGGACGAGTTTAAGTATCGCGTTTTGAGTTAAACAATAATATAAGTAATTACTACATACATTTAATTTATTTTTTTTACTACAAAATAGACGAGAATAGTGTCGTTTGAAGAAATTTTGGCTTACATTTCATAAAGACCAGCAAACATAACATAACTTAAAAATTAAGATTTTTACATTTCGCTTATATAAATACGATGAAGTTGGCACTCAAAAGTACATCCCAAAAACAAATTATTTTCTTTTATACCCTAGACACAAAAGTTTGTACATAGCCAAATGCGATACTAAACATGTATGTCCGTTTAACGAAATCGAATGTAGATTTAGAAGCTACAAGGGCCATCTTACACTTAGAGTCGGAGCCTACAACTATCAGGCCATTAGACTAATTCAGGCATTGACACGTTGTGCTAGTCCCTGCGACTGACTTTATCAAATTCATAATTTACGTGAACTTACATCACTAGTACTTCCTTCAGCAACAGAAGCTCTATTTAGCACAAGCTTTAATATCACACGCGTAACACATTGTGTCAGTGCCTTTACATCAAGTAAATCCATTTACAAGCTACTTTTACTTTATTTTTTTATAAATTCCACGGTCGTCTGTCAACCGTAAGTATTAAACTTATAACTATAATATTTCATCAATTTTGTTAGTAAAATTGGTATTAGAAAGACCAGCTTTCATTTTTCTTCCCATTCTATATTTTTGCCTCAAGGAATGATGTGTTGGTAAGAATAATATTACTATGACGCCTGGAAGCATTTTATGTATACAATGAGTAGGAATAATTCATTCCATTTAATACACCAATGCCTCTTTCAGTAACACTTGATAATACGCAATCTAGGTGACCGTAATATAGTGTTAGTGAAAACAGGCATTTATATAGTATTTTAACTTTATGAAGCAAGCATAAATACATAGGCTTTTTCGTGTTAGAAATGTGATATAAATATATAAATATTTATGAAGAAATAGTGTATATGGTTACGTGTATACTATTAAGGCTATAATAATACACTTGCTACAGAATATAATATTTTCTGTCAGTTATCAAAACATTCCCGAGCTTATCACTATTTACTAGCCTATAGTGGCCTATAACAATAAAAAGGTTTGTAACTTGTTTACTATCAAATAAAACTTTGACTCAAGTATAGGAATAATGTGGTAAAATAATAAGTGTCATAACTTTAAATCATCTCCAAAAATCTTAACGCACCTAATATAAATTTCAGGGGACAAAGAAAAAACCTAATTAATAAAAAAAAGTTAATTTAAAAAAGTTTTAGCTTTGAAGTGTGCAAAGAGAGTATAGTAGTCATGAAAATGAACATCATTTTGTATACAGTAACCTTGAATTAGACAGATCCATACATTTGTTTGCATAGTACGGAAAAGTACTCTTTTTTTCGTATTTCAGTATCGGTCCCACAGTAAGAATTGCTCATTTTCTCCTTTAAAATATTATTATCTATGTATAAAATCCAATTTCAAAATGAATCGTAATCCACGAGGTAATCTTCTCAGGATTGGTTGGATAGGACACACCAATCTTATCCATTAGTGTGTATGTATTGTTTTATTTTTTATTGGTAAGCGTGCCATACACTTGTTTGATTTGACAGTATTTGTTGAACCACAAACCAATTGCTACTATCAATTACTGTGCCTATATTACGCATCTGAACAAGTGTGTAGTACACTTAAAAATGATATCTTTTAGGCAATAGTACATTTAATTTTATCCTACTTTGATCTGCAAGTAAACTAATTCTATTGAGAGCTGATTTATCAATAGTCAATAGTCATATATATATTTTTAATACAAAAGCTGTCAAAACACCATTCATTCTTCAGTTAAACAGGTATTTGACTATTGAAAAACCGATCCAAGTCTAAAACAACATGCAAAAAAAGAATTACTAGTAAGTATACTGTCTGTAAAAAAAAAATGTGTGCCCAACAAACTTCCTTCCTATTATAAAAATAACACACGACATTTAATAGCGATTGATGTGTTCCAGTTATTTATTTTAAAGTCGAAAATTTTGTATCTATCAGCAGTTTCAGTAATGATTATGATTTTAGGGCATTATAATAAAATAAACATTGATAATAATTTATTGATACATATACTATCTATTCATATATTACATTAAATTACTATTCATATATATAATATATATATAGTAAACAAAGTCGTTATTCATGATGTCTGTGTAGACACTATCATAGACACAAAGAGCGACTTTATTTTTTATAATATGGTATAGAACTATAGACTACACTCTTGATATTTTCAATACATATTTCGTGTTTATAACAACATACACCTGTACACATCGATTAACCAGACCTGGGGCCCTATCACAACGTCTTGAAATGATAATGAATCCGGTGTGAGAAACTGATAGTGCCGGAATTATGATAATTGGAAGATGTTATTGTAGGACCCCTTTATGTGAAATTCTAATAAAGTAAGTAATACAATGTTAACACAAATTTGTATAATCACGAAATTAAATAAATCCTATGATATTATTAAAATATACAATAGTAAAAGACTTATTTATGTATTTACTTAAACAAAATAGTTTATAAAAGTAAAAATATTTTTACTGCTTAAATCACAAAGAAAAAATTTCACAATCGGAGCTCTGGCGAAACTACAATCACAAAGTTTAATGGTACGGCTAACATTGTGCATTATAGTAGTGATGATACCAAACCTTTGACTCCACAGAGTAATTGACTTCTCGGAACAATCCAACAATTTATATTCCTCTAAAGTATTTAAAGCTTAACTCTTCTTTGCTGTGTAATGTACATTAAACTTCTTTCTAAAATTCTATAGAATATACTAGATAATATATATGATGCGTTTCCTTTATTACTTTGTTAATATTATTACAGCACAGGAGCACAATATTCTGAAATCCTTAAAGCTGTTTTTATTATATTACTTTGGTTTTTAAATCGGTGAAACATTTATGTTTAACCAGTCAAATTAGCAGAATTTTACGATACACACGTAAGCCACACTTATATGTGTAGTGGGAGTAGGCAGAAAGTACTGAACGCCACCTGCTATGACACCTGCACTCCTTTTGCTTTATTTAAGATCTGTGATATGGTGCCTAAGTCTATGATTGAATTTATTTATCAATTATAGACACCAAGTCCGTTGTAATTATCAAAGTGAATGTTAGCGCCATTTTTATATCGTTTTAAAAGTGTTCTATACCTGGTGTCTATTTAATTATATTATGTAAATTATTTCATTTACATCGATTACAAAGACTTAATTGACAATGGCATGGAGTCGAAGCGTTAATCTAACACTTTGCCATTGTCAACTACGGAAACCTATTGTGCACTATCCCAGCTACATATTAATCGACCAAATTATAAAATTTATGTGAACAAGTTAAAATATCGTAATAATTCCATAGAAAAATGCTTGTTATAACTTTGTAAAAAGTAATTTTTTTGATGAAAACTAACTTCCGAGTGTATTATTATCATGGAAATCTTCTCAAATATACTTACCCTTATATACTACTACTGTATTATGTGTTTACTATTGGTAAGGCAGCAAAAATATCTATATTTTTTGACGGATGTCAAATGCTAAACGTCATTTCGTGTTAACACAGTTTTGTTTATCATGTTCTATTCTATTTTTTATTAATGGCAAATGGAGCCGATGTCGACTATTCTGCCAATGTCAAAAGTAAATTGTATTGGCAAGAGTGTATAATAATAACACAAGGAACTAGAATGCTAGAACAGTAGTAACTGTGTTATTTTATTAAAAAATTTATCATGTAGTACAGTAATGAAATTTTATAGTTTCACAAGGAAAACAATATTTTATATATTTATATTTAATATACATATTTATATTAAATATTATTTTGCCAAAGGGAAAGAGTGGCGAATTACACCATTATTGATCTAAACAAAGACACGGAATGTTGCAACACGTCAGCACGCTATGGCGATTCGGCAACCGCTCTCCGAAGACCGATTCGTCATTGAACAGTTCGTCGACATTACGATTAATTTATTCCCGTTTTCCCAACAGAATCTTTCACCTTTTCCGACCACATTTCGCCGACAGGAACTTTCATTGTCTACACTTTCTTATTAAGATATATATAAGCTTATTTTTGCAAAGTTTCATCACGTGAGCAAGTTCAACACTTCTCATTGAGGTACTTTTTATTATATGATATATGATGCTGTAAGTGTTTTCAAAATAACAAAAACGATATTTATATACAGCAAAGCCTAAAATCTTAGAACTATTTTTTTCTGCACAGACATTACTTTTACTATATGCGAAACCCAAAACACGTGTCTAATAATTTTACGTAAAGAACCTATGAACAAAATTTCACAACTGTATCATGAAAAATCACTAAGTCATAAGTTTGTTATGTTACCTGGTGGCCCGAACAAACACATGGTCGCCGGGCCATCCGGGCGACTAAGGGTTTGTTTTGCTCCCGCGCCCAGCTGTGCACTGGAGCCTCATGCCCACTATGACTTGCCGTGACCTGTATTGTACTTAGAGTCGGTGGTGTCCAACTTGTGACCTTTTTTAAATATTTTTGGGAGAAAATATAACATGGTGTAAAAATTATTGGAATCGATTCAGTTACTGTTTCTGAACAAACCATATTCAGGTTTCACATAAAGTAAAAATAATGTTGTATAATCACACTAATATTATAAAGGCGAAAGTTTGTGAGTGTGTATATTTGTATTCGTATGTTTGTTCCTTCTTCACGCTCGAATTGATTTTGATGAAAGTGAGTGCACGTAGTCCTGGAATAGCACCTCAGTAACTTTTCACCCCGGGAGTATGTTCCTTTGTTCACCCCGGGAGTATGTTCCTTTGGGATAATTACTTGAGGCAACAGCTAGTAAATAAAATATTTAAAAAAATGTCGCGTTTGCCAACCATGTTCGGACGTCTAGGAAAAAACCCCGATTTCGGATTTAAGCATTTGAAGTTGAGTATTTCTAAAACTCTAGCCTTTTTTTTATAATGTGAATGTGAGAACACTGTAGACTCCATGAATTCTTAGATTACTTCCTATTGCGACTCACTATTTTTTTTATTATGATTATTTTTATTGTGCTTTTGGGTACAATATTTACTAGTCTACACTGTTCTTACATAATATCTATTAATACTGTAATATGGAAATATTGGAACATACACCACTTTTTTAAAAAAGTAACCATGGAGTTTCTTGCTGGTTCTTCTCCATAAAAAACGACCAATTTGGAACCGTGCACTAGCTTCTGACATTTTATAAATGCCCATGTAGGCCTATGTGAAATAAAAATATTTTAATTTTGATTTCTAGTCTGAAAACCTGTCAAACATTTGGCATATGTGAAAGGTTTGAGACAACCTCAAAATAATCAATTCAAAAAACCGTCCTAAGTTTCCAGATGGTTAGATTTTTGGATATTTTTTTTAATGTGTTTTCCATGTGATCTAAAATTTATCTTTATTCTTATGGATACATTCTGGCAAAATTTATAAACATATTTAATATTTATGAAAAAAGGTGTTTTCCTTGCCGAGTTGAAACAATATAATGTTCGTACTAATTATTTTGTATCATAAGTCATCTAATAGTCATTGTATCAGTATCATTACTGCCACATAACAAAGGTTATTAAAATAAGAGTTTGAGTTTATACTAGTATCACACAAAATATTTCAATAAATTACCTAATTTTGAAGTTTAAAATCTAATCTCATCAAGAACTCAATCCATACTAGAATAAATGTGAAAGTAACTCTGTCTGTTACGCTTTCACGGTTAAACTACGGAATTTTGGTACGGGGTAAGCTTGAACCCCAAGCAAGGACATAGGCTACCTTTTATCTGGTTTCGATTCTGCCTTAACATCTACAATAACTGACATTCAAACGGATGAAGTCACGAGCAAAAGCTAATTTAAAATATCGTAAATATGGCGTCAAAATCTAACATTTTTCCGCAGGACTGTGAGAATGCAGACCACACGCCTGTTCTCGACAATGCGACACGTAATCGAACTCCAAATTTTGAAATTAAATACTCTCGTCGTAATTTACACTTTAATAGTGCAATTTATTATTATTATTTTATTTTTGTTCTTTTTTCGTCAAGGTTTGAAAACTACTGTTGAATTCTATTTTAGTATAGTAGAATGAAAGTATTTTGTAAGATACTATTTATAAAAAACTTTTTAATTTTATAAGTGTTTTCCGTGGATAAAGTTCGTCAATAAGGTATTACGTGAGGTATACTGAAAGTCTCTGGATCTGGTCACTTACAATAAAATAATGAAAAAAACAATTATAGAATTCGATTAAATGGAACTCTTGGCGAGCATGATTTGGTGATGATTTGCGAGACTGTCATTTGTTTTTTCAATGTGGCTTTATTTCGAAGATTGTGTGCGCTATCAAAATGAACATTTTCGTTCAATGATTTTTTTTATAATTTTCGTTGTGGCTTAAGTCAACAAGAGAGTTGCCAGAGACTTCAATTGGCATTTAGTGATCTATGTATTCGTGTTGGAGAATTTAGACACGAACGTGATCATCTCTATGACGAGGTACATGAAGGTCGGCCGGCGACTACGATTAAAGAATCGAATATTGACAGCGTACGACAACTTATTGAAACTGATTAAAAAAAAACACTTGCAAGTAAATTCATGCTTTGTTAAGCATTGGAATGAGCCAAGTGCAAAACATGTGCATCTGAAGGGTCGGAAGCTTTGCACTCGATGGATACATGACTTAACGGAGGACAAGACACGACTGCGTGTCCAGTGGTGCAGTGAAATAATAAAAAAGTTTAATGGAGAACAGCCATTGGCTGTCTATAATATTGTGACAGGTGACGAAACGTGGGTCTACTGCTTTGAATACGTATTGTTAAAAGAATGGTTGCTTCTTTTTTCAGCAAATCAGAACATTGCACTACAGTATCGCTTGAAGTTTAAAGGACAGTGACTGCAGACTGGTACGTCAGCACTTGCTTGCCCAGTCTTAGAAAAAAAATTGCGAAAAGCGCCACCGAAGCCACTACGATAACGCATCCTCACATCCCGCCAAGGTTGCCAGAAGCCTGTTTGAAGGCTTCAAATGTAGAACTGATGACACATCCGACTTCAACCCGGACCTCGCACCCTGCGACTTCGATTTTGTTTTCAAAAATTAAAGACAAACTTAGAAGCACACGTTTTACGAGCCCTGAATCGGCGGTGAATGCGTTCCATAAAGCCATTGAAGAGGTCCCTAAAGAAGACTGGTCCAACTGCTTTGTACAGTGACATCTTTAATTGCGAGAGCTTATTTATCGGAATCCAGAAACTTTCAGTATGCTCTAAGTACTATTGAAGACATAATTGGAACTTTGTAATATAAAAATAAAATACCTTAATAACTTTTTAATTTTATTAAAGTTGTCTGTTGATAAAATTTGTCAATATGGTTTTCTTTTGATGTCATAATTTGAACATTACGATATGTGAGTAGATAAAATATAATACACAATGCTACACCAACCAAATCTGTTACAATTTTATACATCTAACAAAAAGTATTATTAGCTACCTTATAATTAAGATCCACTGTTAACGATGTTACCAAGAAATCCTCGTGGCTTTCACACGGACAAATTTAATTTGAGGACACTTACTGGATCCAGTCCATATCGTGCTAGAGTCGGTGCAAGTTTCATCGCTGCGGATTCCTACGAACCGCTTTACGAACGCGTCGGACGGCGGGATTGGCGCCACTGCCCATGCTGAACTGAACTTGTGGTGCGCCGGCGGGAGCCCCACCGAAACTGTAGACGCCGGTCTGCTGCGGACTCGCTTGATGCTGCTGCAGCAGCTGCTGCTGCTGCTGCTGCTGCTGCTGCTGCTGCTGCTGGAGATGTTGCTGCTGCATCTGCTGCTGTTGCTGAAGTTGTTGCTGCAATTTTATACATTTAATCAGTAAAAACGCAAAAGATAAGGCTTAGAAAGCTAACGTTAATAGAATGCGGGCAAAGCTCCGCGCTCGAGTTAGAGATCTACATAAACACTGCGTATGTCACTGATAATTCAACCTGTGTCACCCCAACCATCACACAAAGTGATTTATTTCTAGGTGCCAATGCCCATTAAGATAACAACCACACCTATTTTTTACTATTCCATAGTACAGTAAAAATAACAAGCTGTGCTGTGAATAGGTAGGCGATTGGGTAGCAGTTTATTTCAATTTACGTTCGAAAAACCCTGAATCTTGTCCTAATTTCAATAATGATATTTAATTTTGAAATAAGTATATAATAACATAATTGTATGATGGAAATACTTAAATAATTAATATAAAAAAGTAATATTCATGTAGCCACAATTCAATTTTACAAATAAGGCAGATCGAGCTAGTTAAATGATAATTAACGCCAAAGCAAACATTACAAATTACAGTATGACTGTACACTTTTCAGCAAATTTCAGCTGTAACATTTAGTAGAGTGCCTAAGTGTTTAAACCCAGGAATCCAAATACAAACTGTACTTTAAATCAATCGTGTTAAAATGGTAGTATTTATTATTGTATGTCTTTGCCTGTAATCATAAAATGACTCGGCTAATTTATTTATAAAAGAGGGCTTGCCTACCTATTTAGTCACTACCCAAAAAAGATTGAAAACTGAACTTTTAAGGAAACAAACAGCGAGTGTAGTTCAACTGGCAGGCCATTAAAATAGGATAAACCTTTTATGTGGAGACATTTTGTATCATGTCATTTTGCGCATTTGGATTCCCAAGTTTTTGAGTCATAGTCACCAAAACTATATCTACTATTATTGCGACAAGCGATGCAGGAGGCAACCCGCCTTGAATAAATAGTAAATGTTATCACTCAATATAGTCTACATGGTTAAACATGGATATCAAGGATTTACGAGAACGCAAAACAAAAGAAATAATCAGACTTTCGATTGTATTTAAAATCATCAACTCACATGCTAGATTTAACACTCAGATGCAGGTTGTATATAACATTTTTATATTTTGTTTCATACTTTCAGAATAACCACCGTTTCGTTAAAAGAAAACTTTTTATGATGAGCACCCTTTTTTCCAGTTTTGCATTGCTGCGCTTCAAATAAATTATGTAAGGACAAAAAAGTTCATAATATTCTAATATATTTAGAATCATGTGCAAATAGTAATGACTGCAAATTTTAGCTAGATAACATTTTTCTGTGTCTATAGTAGAATTACTAGGAAGGGGTGTAGAGGGGTGTATGCTAGCACCTTACCCATTATATGTATATCACTATTTTAACATTATGTCAAAAAAAACAATTCATTAAACCCCAAGCGAACGTTTTACTCTCTCGTATTTCTATCGTGTCGAAAGGTTAAACACGACAAAGCGCCATCATTTGAATAATTCAATAGATTAATTTATATCATCTGTAATAATTTAAATTTTTTAATTTTATTAGTCTCTATTTAGATTTAAAAAGTGTATATAGTTAGAATTTAACAATGTTAATTGAACTTTTTTTTTTTTTTTTAATTTAGCTAGAAGAATATCATATTAATAGTTTATATTAACATTAATAGTTGCTTTCCACACCCATCATGACCATCTCACTCATCAAATCAATTCAGTAATATTTATTTATTTAACCTTCATGTACAGTAGGGGCTAAATGTAACAAGGCATTCTCTACCAGTCAACCTTTCATAGCATTCCTCATGTAAAAGAGACAATATTTTCAAATGAAATGTTTTTTTTATAAAATGGAATGCGAATAAGGTTTACAAAAAGTTATAATCATGTTAAGCGACGTGTTGGCCAATTATTACTCATAGTATGTAAAAAAAAAAATTGCAGTGCTTTTAACTTTGGCACTTGATTTCAATGATGGATATCAAACCGAAATTGAGTGACATTCAACATAAATTTTGACTTTCAAATTTAACACATTTTCATTTTAAATTCACCTTTCTTCTTTGCGTTCCCGTAAGCCTTCTCACCAGTGCAGTTAGTTGAGAAATTAGAAACAACAATTTATTTACCTGCTGTCCAAACCCGAAAATGCCTGTTGACTGCGGGGCACCGAAGTTGAAGGCAGGCGCAGGAGCCGGTGCGTGAGACGGGGCCTCAAATGAAGGAACAGGCGGGTTCGGCGACCCGAATGCGGGAGGCGCGCCAATGTTTGTCGTGCCGAACATGGGCATCTGAGGTGTGGCGTTACTTGCTGGTGGCGGCGACCCAAACAAGTTTCCTGTAGGTTGACTTGGAACAGTATTTGAGAACATAGACGACTGAGTGTTGTTGGTCTGACTGTTCATACCGAAAATATTTTGAGGAGGGGCCGCGGTGGTCCCAAAAGTCGGCATGCTGCTAGCAGCGTTGAACATAGTCGACGAGCCAAACGTGAACGTGGGCGGCTTCTGCAGACTACTCGCTGCCGAGTTGGACACGAACAGGTTAGGGGTCTGCGCAGCACTGCTCGCCGCCCACACGTTTTCCTTCTGCACTGTGTTATTGAACAAGTTAGGGGCATTGCCTGTTAAAATGTTTCCAGGTTGCATGCCTCCTGACAGCTGGTTTGCAGATAAACCATTGGTACCTCCTAGAGTACCGTTTCCCATTGTTAAAGTATTCGATGACAGTGAATTTCCAGCCATTGAGCCAAGTGAGCTTCCTGCCATTGCATTTCCTGTGAGTCCATTAGGAGCAGTCAATCCATTACTTCCTCCTAAAGCGTTTGTAGATATGTTATTGTTGGCGCCTAATGTTGTTCCTGCAGGTAAGTTAAAAGTGCTTGCAGTAGCGTTGCTACTTTCTGCCGCCCCGAAGGGAGACTTGAACATTGCTGGTGGATCCGTTTTCGGCGTTGTATTACTGCCGAATGTAAACTGAAATTTAGGTTTCTCAGGAGCAGCGGGTAACGTTAATACTGCCGGTGGAGCAGGGGTACTCGACGCATTATTTCCAAAACTAAACATCGGTACTGCAGCAGTATTGTTAGTCGACTCATTGGTTGGAAACAATGGCGCTGGTTTGGGAGTTAAATCAGGTTGTTGGAATAACGACGTTGCAGGCGCACTGGTCTCAGGCGGCTTGAACATTGGTAAGGTAGGCGCACTAGTCGCAGCGACAATTTGTGACGGCTGAGTAAACAAGTTCATCGAGCTGCCAGTACTAGCCGGAGCTTCAAACATCTTAGAATTCGGCGTTACACCAAATGAGAAGGCTGGTTTAGGTTTCTCAGCAGATGACGTTCCTGCTAAATCTACCGAGTTGAATGGTGTATCCTTCTTCGCGACAGTTGAAAGTTGAGCATTAAACACAGTTCCAGCTGTTAATGTCTTATTTTCATTGTTTATCTGAGTTAGTGGAGACATAATAAGAGGTTTGCTTTGCACAGGAGCATTCAAATCAACTGATGGAACTTCCTGAAATTTTTCTTCTTCCAAATCTTTACTGGGCTCTACTTTATTTGTGACCACTGTACTTGTTGGAATTGTTTTTGGAATACCAAATGTGAAATTCATTTTTGGAGCTTCATCTGCCTTTCCTTGGGATGCATCAGTTTTACTTTCTACCTTTTTGTTAGGTAAAGTAAATGTAAACGTTGGTGTCTCAGCTAATACATTGTTATTTGTTTCTGATGATGTTTTCAGTTTCGAATCAATTGTCGAAGTTATTTCTGGTTTTTTAGTGATGTTAACTTCTTGTACTTTGGGATCAATGCCGAATTTAAAGGAATTATTTGCAGTTTTACCGAAATTAAACTTTGAATCTGGGAGTTTCTTTTTGTTTTCTTTTTCTGCCCCACAGCATACACATTTATCTTTTTCAATTTCATTTCGGACTAAACAGCTGGAACATTCCCATTTCTCCGCTTTTTGTGTTTTTACAATGTTTTTAAATTTGTGGTCACTGGATCCGAAGAATGAGTTCGTGTTAGGCGCCACGTCGGTAGCATTCGTCTGCTTAGCTCCGGCCCGAGCTCCTCCGCATGCCGCACATTTGTCTACGCTACTCTTATTTGAAATCCAACAGTCATCACATTTCCAATCAGCATCTACCTTTGGCGTCGCAGGCATTGCCTTCACTGGGACAGGTTTGTAAATAACCGTAGAAGCCTGCAGCGAGTTCGTGCTCGTGCTGGAGGTAGTCGTGGCCGTCACCTCCGAACTACTCGGCTTTCTGGGCCGACTGCCGCCGCAGCAGGCACACTTAGCCACACTGTCTTCATTGCTGACCCAGCAATCCTCACATGTCCACTTTGATGACGAACTGGTCCCTGCCGCCTTGGATGTGAGGGGGCTAAGTACTTTTGATTCTGACATCTTCTCACAATTTGCACATTTATCCTTTTGAGATTGACTATCAGCAAGTTTGCAAATAGAACATTTCACATTCTGCACTGGCTGTTTTGAGCCACAACAGACACATTTGTTGGCTTCGGACTTGTTTTTAACCCAGCACTCCGCACAAGACCAGTCTTTTGACTTATTAGTTGATGATTCAGGTTCTTTTACAATACCTACAACAACAGAACAATCGTCACGTTTGCTTTCAAATTTCTGATCTATGCGGCGCTCGGGACTGTCGAATGTGAATTTCGGAGGTGTGGAGCACACTTGTGAAGTGTCATTTGATACTTTCACAGGATTGGAGAATTTGAAAACACTATTAGTTACTGTTTCATGCTTACTTGCAGGCACTGCAGTATTAGTTTTATCAGCAGAAGGAAAACCTATTTTTGGCGTAGACGTCGCCGGCTGTTTAGAAATTACTGGTGTACCAAATGAAAAGTGTGGTAGCTTGTCCTGATCTAATTGCAGCACGCCTGTGGGTAGTTTAACTGGTGTGACCATCTCATATTGGTCTACGCTTCCTCGATTGGTTCTTGTTAGCCTTGCTTTTACTTTGGTAGTCATTTTGTGGGGCGGCTCCACCTCTGGTTCTTTCCTAAAAGTGAACAATATACTGATTAAACCAAGATATTTTTTTTTTAATGGATTTTAGAATAATTTGTACATCATTGAGTGCTGTTGATACAGACACAGTTTACAATCAAGACTAATTTAAGTTATATCAAACTACTAAAAATAATTATAACATATCACTTTATTGTTTAGAAACCAGAAAGCCAGAGTAGCCTATTATATCATTATATAAACTCCGGATATGGCCTACTACTATATCTTGCCTACATATATTAATTTTATTTCTAGACAAAAGAGTCTAGTACCTAAAACAAATACAAATACTACCAAAAAAAAGGGCAAAAATAAAGTGTGAGAAACAAGAATGATATTGTTATACTTTGTGTGACATAAAATCTCTTGTAGAGCAAGTAATTCCCAAAAGGTCTTCAAAAAAACATGCTTGAGCTAGGGAATAAAAACATGTTTCACAATGTATTAGTATAAAGCATAGTATGAGAGTCATCCCTGTCGTTCAAATGCGCATACACACCCACCACGGCTTATAATCACATGAGTAAATAAAACGTACAGAGACAAAGCTTCATAAGAACGAGCAAAATTGTCACCTATGTTGGTAGGGTTGTTACAAAAGGTGAAAACAAAATAAATAAAACATTTGTTACATAGTTTTGTAGTCCGGGCGGTACCATTACAAATCAAAAAGTCATAGTAAGCCGGCTGATATTGTTACTGATGGTTAATCTTATATGACCAATAAGTAAACCAACCGTCAGCTGCTCAGGTAGCGGTGGGTGCGGGTGTGGGTGGTTACGGAGGTGGTAAAAAAAAAAGTCATAGTACAGTACAATTCACGAATGATGGCGGCCGTGAAGTTTGCGCAGAAGGCTGCGCAGTAACGTGTTTTAGGAACCAAATGGCGACGTGCGTGTGTGAGAAGAGTGTATTATGCGCGAACATTCGCAAAGGCTAACTTCACGGCCGCCATCATTCGTGAATTGTACTTTACGTCGGCTGAAACTTTTTTTAATAAATATTTTACATCATTCTGAGACGAAAATAAATCGTCAGCTGCATGGTGGAGGGTCCTTATGCGTCAACCGCTCGCATGAACTTGTAAAAAAAATACGAAAAATTAAGTTATAGTACGCCAGATGAAATTTAACTAAGTGATTGTTTAAATTATCAAAAGTACGAAATCAACAATTAGCTGCATGGGTAGCGGTGGAAAAACCGTCAGCTGACGCAGTAAAAGTTAAAAATATTGGAGCATTGCTACTATGCTGTCTCTTTTTAAACACATTTCGAGACAGATTCTGGAGCTGCCTGAGCCCGTAACACGGCCTTCATGTTACCTAAATCTCTCCCCCTAAAAATTGCTTGTCTCTTTGTCGTACAAAATCAGCTTCGGTTGTACAATACGACCGACGTAATTTGGCAAGTCTGAACATAGTTTCTGCGAACTTTAGCGCATGTACACTCGTAGAAAAAAACTGTTATTGACATTTATTATTATAAACCGAAATATGAATACAGGGACTAAGTACAAATAAAATAAAGTTTAAAACACTTTGATACAGAAAGCCACAAAAAGTAGCTTTTTTAGAAACAAACAAAATCTTAACAATATAATAATAACTACCAATGGAAACTTTTGTCATAGCTTGTGCTCAAGGTATCGCCACGAAAATTACAACAATGGAAGTTTATTTCTTCGAGTGAAGTTCAGTGTGTGTTTTAATTATTCGCAAAATAATGTTTTAAATGCGCATCTAATGAATATCAAATACAATAAAAAAAATTACAGAAAAAGAAAAATAAACCTCTACACTTGTTGCGAAAATCTCAGGCATAATGTATACAAGGTGCAGTTTTAAAGGTGCAAAAAAATTCAGGAGGTAATTATGTTAGTGATTCTCGACCCGAATCAATAATAAAATGAGTAGGTATTTTTTTTCTTATATATGGAAATCGGTATGTGTGAACTACCTTTTTTATAAACTCTGCTAGTCTGATACCTCCCTTATAACCGCGCTTTCACACACACAAACGCACCATTATTTAAACCGCGCTTTCACACACATACACGCAACGTAAAGCACCAATAATCTCCCGCACGACACACCCTAGCCACGCCCCCGCGCCATCGATCAATCGATCATGTTTAGTGTAACTGACGCCGCCGACGTGTGCATACACGCGCTTGCAATATTCGCCCACAGCGCCTTCGGTTAACGGTTGCGGTATCTAGTGATGAAAGATGACAGACCAATACTCCAATGTAGAGTTGGTGGAGATAGTCCGCTTGTATGCTATCAGTGGAAACATCGTAACGTCCATCTCAAAGTGTAATACTGGCTGCTACGCAAAGACTCCGCGAGTTTCGACGATTCGGCGTTCCCCCGGCTTGCTGACGGTCGCGGCAACGAAGGCCTGCTTGTCGCCTTGCAGGAAAATATCCTGGAATACTTCAAGCGAGAGCCACGGGCCAGCACGCGGGATGCTGGTCTACGGTTTGGTTTCCTCACTACGGTCGGCAAGTACGTTACTTGAAAAGGTGATCACTAGTGATTAGTGCTTTCGACACTTTAAAACGAATGTGTTTGTGCTACGAAATTAAAAGAAAATCAGCAACGTCGTGCTAGACTGCTGTCTGTTTGAACAACACCTCCAGGTAACATAAGTACCTGCTTAGGTATTTATTTTATTTTATTAGTAAGTACATAAAAAGTCATTTGTAAATACGTTGTTAGCCGAATCAATTTGATTAGTGTAAATAAATTGATTTAAAAATTTTAACTACGGTAAAAATACCTACCTAACAGGCAAGATAAATCACTTAAAAACCTACCTATCTACGTAACTAGCACAAATTATCTTGAAGTGTTTTTTGTCGGTCCTCAGCCCATTAAAAAGTACGAAGGGAAATTTCACATCCACCAATTTAATCTACAAATAAAAACGAAATTATTACGGAAAACTGACCTTGAGAATGACATTACCGACAGACTGCGTCTGGTAGATACGTTCATGTACAGTAAGGCCGCAAAAGTCCATAGGAACGCTAAAGATTACATTGCTACGAACCGAGCGAGCGCGATACATCCGTGCGTATGTGTGCGCATGTATGAGTATCCACATTCCACAGATAACACACACTAAGGAACTGTCGTCGCAGTGAGCTTAAAAACATTATTATTTTTCTGTTCTTACCATAGGATTGATAATTTCGTGCAAATACGTCATGTGCTGGTAGCCGTGTGAACTAAGTGTTGGATTCGCAAATCACGTAACCCGAGTTCAAATCATGGTCGGTCCGTTGCAGTTATTTCTTACTTTGAAAATTCCCAATCTAAGTATATTGATATAGTTGTTTTTTTATATTTCTATGAAAAATACTATTGCATTTTTTGCACTAAATAGTTGCAAATTACGAATGTGATCTGTTAACCAAAAGAAGAATCACATTCGTAATTTGCAATTATTTAGTTGTTACATCTTTTCGATGTTATAAGGTGGAAATAAAAAGACGTGTTTAATAAAAATGTTTATTCTTTATATTTACAAATTAAACATTTATGAGAATTGTGACGTCGAATTGTTACCTAGACAAAAAGTTATCTTGTAACCGTTATCTATGTTACGCCTAAGATTGTTTGTTGGAAGTATACCCACTTAGACTATTCATAATATGAATAACGTAACAATGAACGGATATTCAAATTTTAATAAAATAAAATATAGGTAATTGTTTATATCCAGTTATTTATTGAAAAGTGATATATGATTTGGAATTTGTAAACATTTTATTTTTGTGTAACGTCACAATGAATGTATTGAGGTCATAGCTTAATTGTTCATTTTCTTGACGAAAAGAAGATTGAAACCAAACCTCAATTTCTGTTAAAAGAACTTTAGTTCTCACAAGATAATCGTCAATTAGATGAGAAAAATAAATTGAACTATAGTATTATGTTAAAACAGTGCGGGTAGAAAAATAAAAAACGAAATAGACTCATGATTATTGTCAACAAAATTGATAGCGAGTTCACTGCATTCTTATGATGAGGCGATGGCACAAGTTAAAAGATATAGCTGTTTTAAACGAAAGTAAACACAATATAATACAGTGTTTGTTAACGAATAATCACAGATATGTTAAAATAAAATGGTAGGCCATTTAGTTTAGTTAACATTAAATATTTAGTGCGAAACGTAATCGTTCTTGTTTGTGCCTCTCTGTCAAGTACGGCTTTTTAGCAGGTTTTCTGTGATGCACGCCTTCAGCGTGAAGTGCACGGCGAACAGTATCCATCGAGGTGTCATATAATTCCGCAAAATGTCTCGTTGGTGCGAAACCATTCGTTTCGTATACGTCCACCATATGTCGTCGCTGCGCCTCGCTAATAAGCTTCGGTCTCCCACTTCTCTTTCGACTAGCAAGGCTACCTTCTTCCTCATATCTTTTTAGCCAAAGATTTACAGTATTTTTCTAAAATAAAAAAAAATATATATTAGGCAGCTATACCTACTTCACTTCATTTTCATTATATAAAATGTTAATAATCATAATTATTGAATATAATTTTAAAATAAAACTGCATTTATTAATCCAATAACCAATCCAATAAACCCAACGATTTACGTATTTCTCTTTTAAACCTCATAAAGATACGATGAATGGATTCATAAATGGCATACGTTTTAATTAGAAGATTAATTTGTAATAAAGTTACAATTCATTAATAGCTATTATACTCACATTCAGTCCGGTTTCTTCAGATATTTGTGTTTTATTAAGACCACTTTTATGCAGCCCAATGATAGTCGCCCTCACTTCAATACTAATATTAGCCTGCATTTTGCGAATATTACAATACTGTCAACCTCACGTCACTAACCAACAACTACAACCAAACGACAGTTCATTTCGGTTAAGTTAAAACTCATGTCTACCTCGCAGAAATCTAATTCTTTATTTAGCTTTTTTGTGATCTACCTTTCTAACTCTAAGAAATGTGTGAACAAGTTAAAGAATAATTTAAAATATGTAATGCAAATACATAACTTCCAATCGGGTAAGAACTTACAAAAAGTCAACAATTGCGTGGGATTTGAACTTGCGGCACACTGATTTGCGCTTCAATCTGTGTGCCTATACCACTGGGCCATCTTGACTTATGATAAGTTGATGAAATTGTGAATTTCAATCATTTGTTGGCGAAACTTGAAAATAAAAGGTCGTAAGTCAAACTAAACGTCAAACGAATAAGTTTTAAGAATT
Source organism: Mythimna ferrago (assembly GCA_910589285.2). Classification (NCBI taxonomy): domain Eukaryota; kingdom Metazoa; phylum Arthropoda; class Insecta; order Lepidoptera; family Noctuidae; genus Mythimna; species Mythimna ferrago. The sequence goes on along the minus strand of OU342673.1, from coordinate 29,014,728 downwards.
CTTATGGACTTTTGCAAGTGATAGTACCACTGCGTATCTAAATCTCGAGCGCGCGCGCTCGATGATACCTACGGACGGAGGCACGGACGCCTCATAAGGTTTATTGATCTCGGCCTAACATTTTATTCATCAGCTGATACGTAAGTACCTATCGACGCGACGTCAACGTGACTTTTAAAAGATTTTCACATTGTGATGATGCTTAAAAGCGAGTAATTAAATAGCGAAATTTAAGACATTAATGTACATTATGATCATCGAATTCGATCTACATCTAAGGTTAAAACTCTAAAAGCTAGGAGTATTCTAAATTTCTTGGAAGCCTCCGGGCTAAAAGAGTTACTCTAACAAGGTGGCGAGTCACAATAGATCTTTTAGGTCGCAGTGACTACATCCCCTACACTATGGGTGATGCATAGCCCCTTATCTTCTAAATAATAATAATAATAATAAGGTTAAATTATTCATTTCGTAAAATAAGTGGGCGGAGCCTCGTACAGGTTGATGCACTCACACACACAGTGACACGGCGTGCGATAAATCGCAACGGGTGATTCTGTATTTTTTTAAGAAGTTTATTTAGAGAGTTATTCTGAAAAACGGTTAAAATTAAAAAAAAAAAATAACAAGTTTTACTGATTATTGACCAGGTATCGTATTTTTATATGATTATTTATGAGTTTTATTACAACCTCCTGAAATATTGTGCAGTTTTAAAACTGCACCTTGTATACGTGTGTGCAAGCATTGGTCAATATTACAAATATCCCGAATTGTACAATGGACGACGTCTTTGCAACGACTGGAGAATTTGTTTTTCGCCTGTATGGATTCAAAACGATAAAATGTCATCGCTAGACGAGTTGCGACGTTTATTCAAAACATCGAAATCAAAATATAAGACTAGAATACAACGGGCAAGAAATTGACAAAGTTAACAGTGGCTAAATTTTTGGGAATATTGATAGACAGTCAGTTAACATGGAAACCTCAAGCCGAAGAAGTATGTAAAAAATTAAGCACTTTATTATTATTTCAAATGACAATAGTATATAGATTTAGTTGTTGACATTATGTATTTGATATTTGCCTATTATGAATACTATAAACTTCATTTTTATTTCAAATGACGCTACTATTAAGATTTTGTTTTGACATTATGTATTTCCTTATTATGATCAACATAAATTCAATTTCTCTTATTATTATTTTGTCGCGATTCAAATCTTTGACAATATTTGCATGCCTAATTTAAGGTAGATTGTATCAAGATCACAACTCTTTGTAAACACCTTATTTTATGTACCTACATTCTAAGCAAATAAACGATTATTATTAAGAACGATATGCTGAATTGGCGGTATTAGGCAACGGCGCCAACAACGCCCCAGCCACTGCTGGGATTCCGATCCCGATTTGAAAGTTTGATTTTCACAGCTTAAAGGGACCGCAGACCTGAGTATGTGGTTTTAATTTCAACTCGATACCTCCACGCGTTCTCGAGATAAAGGGTCTTGACAGACAGACAGACAGACAGACAGACAGACAGACAGACAGACAGACAGACAGACAGACAGACAGACATACAGACAGACGGACGGACAACAAAGTGATCCTATAACGGTTCTGTTTTTTCCTTTCGAGGTACGGAACCCTAAAAAAGAGAACAACCTGACAGACGAAAGTTATTAAAACTTTGCCGATGCATCTGGGAACGATGACAATAGCGATAATATTATCGATTACGAATAATTCTTTATCGATTTCTACCTTTTTATGATATCAGTCACACAGACATTTTATTCCATAAAACAGGAAAAAAAATCAATTATTTTCGTACGATTTTGTTTTACACATAAGTATCTTTTATTTGCAATCTGTAGTTTTAGTGCGTCTGCTGACGATCTTTCCACCGCTACTTAGGCATCTGATTGTTGTGTTCATATTTTTATTAATTTAAACAATCAATTAGTTGAATTTCATCCAGCGTACTATAACTTAATTTTACGTGTTTTTTACAAGTTCATGCGAGCAGCTGACGCATAATCACCCCCCCCCCCCCCCCCACCATGAAGCTGATGATTTTTTTTCATTTCAGTATGATGTAAAATATTTATGAAGAAAGTTTTTTTTTTCACCACTTCCGTAACCTGTCAAACGTACACCCACCGCGCGTGCGTCAGCTGACTTTTGGTTCACCTATCAGTCATTCGATATCTATTGAACAAGATGGCAACCGATTGCCGTAAAAACACTACCTAAAATGCAACGCTACCACCCGGAATATTATTATTCTGTATGACAGAATATTTTACAATTACTTACTCTGATAATTTTCTTTTTATAATTTTAGTTTTTTAATAATTTATCTTTTGATGGTGAAGTAAATTCTGAATCAAACAAAGTTTTTTTAAGTAGTCTACTATTTCGTTGCCAACCTTGACAATATTAGTTTCAAGATACCTTCTTTAGAAGAACAAAATACCACGTTTTTAGATTAAAATATTTAAACTCTAACAAAACAAACAACGTGCGTCGCATAGACCCTAAGATTGTCCACCGACTGCCTGCGTGAACCGGTTTTATCCAGTGTCGCCGCGTACGCAACAAGCGGCCAGTGGACACTCATACATTTCCCGCGCGCTTGTAGTAGTGCAACCAATTCGCGCGGTTGTATGCAGCTTTGCCTCTGTACGGTTTATTTACTCATGTGATATAACTAAGTGGCTAAGTTTAATATACATTACCCTTTCGATCCTGTTGGATACGTAGGAAAGCTGGAAGCACTGCTATGTGAAGCAATAATTTGTCGTGCGGCATTCGTCGTGTCCATGAGACGCGATTTCTTTTTCAACCGTAGTATTGACGCGATACTTGGCACATGGAGCTCTTGAGTCTTGTAGGCTAAAAAAAAACATAATATTCAACTTTTAATACAACTCCATGAGATATAATCATCTTAATCTAAAAAACATAACTACATATTTCAATTCCGTCACTCACCTTTACATCCAACAAATACTACTGTAAAAAATCAAGCAGTATACTTACATAAACTTTTATTTTTGTATGGAGATGATCTATCGGAAGACGTGTTATGAAACCCGTCGTTCTTGGGCTTTATGTACAGCGGGATCCTCCTAGCTTCCATGAGCGGAGACGAGTAACTTTCTAATAGATCCATGATCCGTCGTGCGGAACTACTGATGGCAGTGTCATCATTGCTCTTCGACTCATTCACCACCGCAACAGTTTGCCGCTTTATATTAGGCTGGTTTATGTACGAAGAAGATGCTGCACCGCCATACATTGTTCTGCCGGGGTAAAACGGCGAACCAAGAAGATTCGGTTTGAAGCTAGGCTGTTTTGGATCACGCATTGTATTTGTCGCTGACTTTGCTGAAATCATACGTTAATTATATGTTTTAATAAGTGTCTACTTTATATGCCAATACAAATATACAATGGTTTTTAAAATAACAGTAATATTAGTGAAAAAATCGAATACAGTATTACATGTTTTTTCATTATTAGATTTACAAAATATCTCTCTGCAGTTTTGGTTCACGAAAAGAAACATTATGATTTTTTTGGAAAACTATGAGTCGCCTTTTCATCCAGAAGTAGTGTTGTTCTGTAAAAAGTCAAGTCTCAAATTCACTTCTTATCTGCAATAACTATATTGGCCAACATTATTGTACAAAATAACACGTCCACTTATAAGAAATTCCTGAAATTACTAGAACTAACTATATAATAATCATCTTCAGCAGTAACACAAAACAGCAATACGGCAAAATGTCAATTACTGTGCACTAACATGTGACTTGTAAATCCAACATACTACTGTCATTTACACTCTTGTAACAGTTACATGCACATATATAGCCCTGCACAACATAATATGCATATTATCATGTGAATATATACAACACAGTCAAACATAAGCTAAACAAAGCAACTTAGGAAAAATTTACGGTTTGTATATATGAAGTCTCATAGTAAATATTTTAATGTAAATACATAACATAAAGACATATTTGATAAAACTTTATCAATTGCATACAAATGACTATAGTCTTTTTTGCAACACTACATTAATTGATTGCCTTTATCCACAAACGATATACCTCTTTGCCTTATAAAACCTAACATATCTGATTATGAAAATAAGAAATCAAACAATTTTCGTTTTACCGTCGGAATCAGTGTTGACATACGCAGCGTTTCCCAATATTGGACTTCTATTTGAACTTCAGTGAAGATTAACATTAGTTACCATAAAAAACCATAGCCTTTTTTTAATATTTTGACCTTAACATTTGTTTTATTTTTAACATTTATAATTAACTAAATTAGTACTTAAAATAAAACAATGTTAATTTTAACATGTCCCAAAACTATGTAAAATAATAGATACTGAACTTACCAACTGCTTTAGCGGACTCCTCTTGGCTTGTTGTGTCAAATATCGACTTTCTTTTATTGGCAACTGAATGGCCAATGCTGGAAACTGTATGAGGCAACTTAAACACATGTGATGTGTCTCTGTCCGTAGGTTCTGGTTCTTCATTTGAAGACCGCATTGGAGTAGTGAAAGTGTTCCGGCTTGGTGGTGCATACTGTGGTCCACTAAAAGGACTGTAAGGTAGGTCTATGATTTCAACGTCGCTTGTGGAGCAACCTGCCTGCAATACAGGTAAATGTGTGGTTAAAACACAGAAAATACAATGAAAAATATGATAGTGATTGCACAATCTAATTCATCGGACCACTACGTCCGCCACCACATGGTAGACATGCCACCTAGACACACAAAGCACTTTGGGAACCCATTCATCTATAATATAAAAATGAATCTCAAAATGTGTTGGTAAGCGCATAACTCAACAACGCCTGGACCGATTTCGCTAATTTTTTTTTTGTTGTGTTCGTTATTATGAGGAGAAGGTTTTTATGGAAAAAAAAAAAATGAAAATTAGGGTAGTGTAGGGTAGTGTAGGGTAGAGTAGGGTAGAGGAGGGTAGAGTAGGGTAGAGTAGGGTAGAGTAGAGTAGGGTAGGGTAGAGTAGGGTAGAGTAGGGTAGAGTAGGGTAGAGTAGGGTAGAGTAGGGTAGAGTAGGGTAGAGTAGGGTAGAGTAGGGTAGAGTAGGGTAGAGTAGGGTAGAGTAGGGTAGAGTAGGGTAGAGTAGGGTAGAGTAGGGTAGAGTAGGGTAGAGTAGGGTAGAGTAGGGTAGAGTAGGGTAGAGTAGGGTAGAGTAGGGTAGAGTAGGGTAGAGTAGGGTAGAGTAGGGTAGAGTAGGGTAGAGTAGGGTAGAGTAGGGTAGAGTAGGGTAGAGTAGGGTAGAGTAGGGTAGAGTAGGGTATAGTAGGGTAGAGTAGGGTAGAGTAGGGTAGAGTAAGGTAGAGTAGGGTAGAGTAGGGTAGAGTAGGGTAGAGTAGGGTAGAGTAGAGTAGAGTAGGGTAGAGTAGAGTAGAGTAGGGTAGGGTAGAGTAGGGTATAGTAGGCTGAAATAGGGAAGAGCGGGAGCGAAGCCGCGCGGGTACAGCTAGTTGTATATACAACCAAGGAGCGGAATTCCCGGCCAGAGTCTGTGTTTTTGGCGAAAGGCCAAAAACTTACTTTATGAACACATACAATACGTATCATGTGGGCTAATATTGTAAAATGACAGACTTGTCTGTTTGTAGGAAGTAATTCCTGGACTGATCAGATTATGGAAAGTCTTTTACTGATCTAAAGCAACCTATTTCCATGCCATAAGCAATTTGCCGGAAAATGTATAATTCCTGTATGATAAGGCAAAGGAACATGGTCATAAAGCTAGTAGGAAAAATATCTTACTTCTGAAGGACCATAGTGGCTGTATGATCCAGGCGAGCTGAATCGCATGCGTTTTGCTGGCGGCTGGGTTATAACTGGGGCGTCTGATGCTTCGTCTTCTGAAGAATCCGAGGCATCGAATACCGTGGCCGAACCATTTGCGTTTGAAGAGCTTGGGCTACTGAACCACTTTGTGATTGTAGTTGGCAGTAAGCCCGACACTCTGGATGTTACATTCTTGACAAAGGACTGAAAAGAAAAAAAAATGTGTCTTACTGATGAGAATTACGGTATTACGTAACTGGAAAAAAAAATCGTAGCTATAATATATATTTTTTTTTTAATAATAATATTCCACACTATCACACAACGCCGTCTAGTCCCAAGCTAAGCAGAGCTTGTGTTATGGGTACTAGACAAATGATAAACATATTTATATATTTCTAAATACATACATTTTATAAATAAATTACACCCAGACACAGAACAAATGATCGTGCTCATCACACAAACATTTCTCCTGGGTGGGAATCAAACCCACGACCTCCGGCATAGCAGTCAGGGTCACTAACCACTAGAACAACAGACCTGTCAAAATATTAAATAAATAATTTTAAACACTATTTATTTAGAACATTAATTTTACATTAATCGACTGTCGCTTCGGAAGAAGATACAAATTAACCGATTTTTTATATTGATTCCTGAATTTAGTTCACTATATCATAATAGACCACTTTTAACAAGATCTACAATTGCCGAAACGGATCTTGAGCGCTCGGCGTCAGAGCGGGGATCGCTTTGCGCATTCCATACATTGGCGAGCCAATCGTCTTCGTTGTTAGATACATGCAGCAACGCAGGGAACGAATCAGGAGTGACGTCTATGACGCGATGGCGCGGCCAGCCAATCACTGACACTCCCCGCCCCCGCGTCGCACTTTGCACCAATCGACCCATCCGAAGAACAATGTTACATTTGAAATTTACTAGGTTTTCAGGAGAGCCATTCAAAGTTCACCCCTTAAGTATGGGGTATAAATGTAACATTGTTCTTCGGATGGGTCGCAATAAAGAGACCGAATATTTGACTTCTGTACAACTTGAAGCCAGCGCTCAAAATCCGTGACGGTAATTATACTAGTGTCATCAGAAATGAGACTAAAGGGCCTATTACACTACGCGTAAAGAGCCTATTACACTGCGCTGAATAACGTGTGCGATATTCAGACTCGTACTATTTTTCATTCATAGAAAGACAGTGTAACGGTTAGACTGTCTTTCTATGAATGAAAAATAGGGGGTTAGACTCTAACCCCTATTACACTACGCGATACGTCGAACCATAGACAAAACGAGTCTGAATAACGCGTTGTGTAATAGGCCCTTTATTCAGACTCGTTTTGTGTATGGTTCGACGTATCGCGTACCTAGTGTAATAGGGGTTAGACTGTCTTTATATGAATGAAAAATAGTACGAGTCTGAATATTGCACGCGTTATTCAGCGCACTGTAATAGGCCCATAATACGGGATTGCTATTAATGATCAATACATAATGGTGTTATTCTTAGGTCTATTTGATTCTCTTCTTTGATCTACATTAGGTAGTTTTCGTACAGATATGTTTAATGTCATAACATATTTTTCGCATTTCAAAATCATTTTGGTTTGGCCTCAAAAGACATGTTTTCATTAGATAATTAATCATCTTAGGCCAATTTGAACATGAAGAATAAATGATTTTAATGAGTATTCTGCGGTAACTAATACATATTTGTAATGATAGCGATTTTTATCACTACACAACATAATACCCACTACAGAAGACCAAAGCCATTTCGACTTGTATGAATCATAATTTCTAGACAATACAATGCCAGTACCAAGAGAATGTTCACAAAGTTCAAAGCCGTTACACGTGCCTGAACCCAAATATAAGAGATTCCTTACAAGTTTTTATATTCAGTACCCTTAAGGAAAAAAGCAAATAATCTGAAACACGTGAACCATTCGTAACCAGGAGGATAACAAGTTTTCCTGCTTCTGACTTCAAAAAATATAAAGACTTTATTACATGTTTTAGGTATTCATAAAATGGGACTAGCAGAATTTAATTTGAAAAAGAAATGCTAACATATTTACTACTACTCTACTTTTAGAGTTGATTGAGTTCTTAAAAAAACTACTGCACTCTTTGAAAATACTCGTTTAATAAACCAATACCTAAAGTCTTAAGTAAAAAATCAGTTAAAATCGATACTGATTTTCTAAATAGGTACTTCCAGTAGCTTGATAATTTAGACCAAGATCTGTTCTACCAGATACAGCACCATAGAGTCGGAAAAATCGAATTAAGGAAACTTATACTGGCCTGTTGGTCTTGTGGTTAATGGCCCTGACTGCTATGCCGGAGGTTGTGGGTTCGATTCCCACCCAGAACTAATATTTATGTGATGAGCATGATCATTTGTTCTGTGTCTGGGTGTAATTTATCTATAATATGTGTGTATTTAGAAATATATAAGTTGTTTATCAGCTGTCTAGTACTCATAACACAAGCTCTGCTTAGCTTGGGACTAGACGGCGTTGTGTGGTAGTTGTGGAATATTATTATTATTATTATTTCATGTGCAGTAAAATGTATAACTATAATGCTTTATTTCAAACATTAAGAAATAAAAAAGGACAACTTTAAATATTGATTAAGTCTGTTGTTGATGAAATATTTATTTCTAAATCTTTAGTTAAATAGGTAATTACATGTTTAGATTAAAAGTTAGTTAAACAATATCTCTAAGGGATAGTTCTTTGATCCAATAACGAACTGCGAGATTCCTGCTTATTCCACATTGCTTAACTCTAGTTAAACTTTCGTAATACCGTCATTTATGTTTTGAAAAAAGTACAAATTTAATAACAAAGTGTTGCCCAATGGGCAATAAATTTCACATAAACACTTAAATTACTTAAGGGCCAGCTAAAGTAAGAAAACTCATGAAAGAAAAAACATTTTGCTAACATAATAAAACTGAAACTAGCGGCTACCAGCTGGCAGCAACTATGCACAAGACGTAAAAAACCCAGGCCCACAAAATATTTATGAAATTTATTGTTCTTGTTGTTTCATTATTTTGCCAATTAAGGAAGTTTTTGGTGATTTCTAATCAATCTCACTTTTTATTTTTGGCTGCATACATCATCTATATATAAAAGGAGAAACTGACTGACAGACATATCAAACACACAGCAGAAACTATAGGGCTGTTCATCCAAGTTTGAGTAATTTCTAGTGTTTTCAAGACGAAATTTTGTTTTTTTTTAATCCATTTAGTTAGTAGAACCAATGTAAAAAGGTTCAAAGGGGCCCATTCATCCCAATAAAAGCTCATAATAAGATAAAAAGCAACTTACTAACTGCTAACTTATTCCATGGACCAATCACTTTTAAAAATGGAAAGAGACTCTTTTTGGGAACTTTCAATACTAAATGATTGCTTTTAACATGCATTAGACACAACAATTGATTTTCAAACATTATACCCTTATTGCAAAAACCAACTATCTGCAATTTTTTACCAAAATTAAGTTAAATATATCTATTGATTCATCTCATCAAGACAAATTTAGAGGTAGAACTGGTTATTAGCTACGACACTTATTTACAAATATATATAAATATAGCTTTGGCAAAAAGTAAATAAGCAACAGATTTGATTGAATACAATATAATAAAACAAAAATGTTGGTGCAAAAACCAACTAAATGTTGGTGCAAAAACCAACTAAATGTTGGTTTTTGCATAAAGAGTATGGTATGACATGTTGAAATATCTTTCCAGAAACCTTTGTTATTTGTGATTTTGCAGTATACATATAAATGCAAGTCGCCAGGTATTATCAACATTACAAATATTAATCATATACACAGCACAGCATTTAAAAAAAACCTAATGCAAAAAAATTCACATATTACATGCATTATTTTAGAATATTTCACTCACATACACAATAACAGTGGCTAATAGGAGTAATAAGTTCTAGCATCAGTTAAAGGAGCGTTTCCATGAGCATTAGTGACAGTCAGCCAAACCTGTAGGTTTAGGTTTTAATTGAAGAAGGTTTGGAGAAGGTCATAATGCTATGCCAATGTCTTTTCGAATACCGGAGTTAGACGCACAATAAAAAGACAATGGGAGAGTGAACACTGGCGTTCACTTGGGGTTTAATGAATTAATATATCCACTATGAATTTAAAGGTTCTTTTTAATCTAATTTAGCCATAAATTGCTTTGAACATTTTGATCAAAATTCAGATTAGAATTGGACAATTGAAAGGCATCATCATTAAAACAGCATCAAAAAAAATCATTTTACAAACCAACAAAATGGAACCTTATTTTCTCCTATACATTTATTTAACTATTGCAATCTGTGACTGACAAGAACACATGAGGCAAGCATCTTAATGGCAGCGGCACGAAAAAGAGGCAATCGCATAAGCATGCAGCAAAAGTTATAAGTTACACAATATTGTAAAATATTGAGACCCTTTTGTGCAATTTAAAAATGATGATCATTCTTTATGATTCACAGCTTTGGAGAACTTCAAGACTTTTTGTGCAAAGAATTATTGAGAAATAGTAAACCGATGATCAATAGTGAATGTTATTGTAAGAATTTAGAATTGATTATAACTGTTAAACTAAGATATGAAGCATCATAGAAGGTTAAGGCCCGTATTAATAAACAATGCTCAACTCAGTCCTCAAGTGCGATATCATTTGATCCCCGATTGTACAATGTCAGAAGCTCAAGATCATTGCTAATCAATATACACATGAGTACAGAATCTCACTTACCAAGTACCTTGGGCTTGTAAATCTCGTTTATTAATACAATCATGACATCAAACTTGATATCAAGTATGATATCTTGGCTGAGGAATGTTTATTAATATGGGCCTTTTTGGTGTTAAATTAAGATATGGTGCATCATAGAAAGTTTATTATTGTTAAACTAAGTTATGCTCCATCATACAAGGTTTTAATCTAACTAATATAACATTAGACAGGGTGCTTGCCTACCCTAACATTACACTTGTGTAAGGACTTTTGTCTCCTCTAGGTATAATGTATGTTATTGAAATGAAATCTAATTAGTACATTTTTGTTTTATTGCAATCAGACATGTGTGCTTTTTTTTTAATTTAAGGATAACAGTCCTTTAGATTATTAATCAATCGATAGCTTATCACATTTGGATGAAATTGGGAAAATAGGTTTAAATACAAAAAAATCATGTAATTATTTCAAGTTGGGATAGTTAGGTGGGTTTAACTTTTAAGGTCTATATTTTATCTCAACCATATTACTCATTAATATGGTTGAAATAAAATATAGTTTTTACCATTTTGCATTTTCAATTCGCACAGGTGCAAAATGCTCCTAAAACTTATTTAATTTGGAAGAACCTACAGAAACTCATTCTTTCAAATTAAACTAAACAAAAATCATCTGATTAGATATGGATATGCCAGAGATAAGAGGAAAAAATAAACCTCTTGTAACTTATTATTTTGTTGTTGTTTTAAGGCATATAGTCCCTTGAACCATCTGACCAAAATTATGTGAACGCAACTCTCGCACTCGCCTAGGCGGCAGTACGCAAATCTGTGCATTTATTTGCGGCCAGCAGTGCCCGGAAAGCGATTTAAATCCATTTTCGCTGCGAGATATTGATTGATTTACATATGCAATGTTCACTTTGAAGAATATTTAACCACCAATTTTTATGTGTACAAATGTTTCTAAAGGTCCAAGCCGTTTCGAAGGAGTAGGGAAAAGTTGCGAAAAGTTGCGAAATTGCTAAATTTTTTTTTTTTTTGACAAAAGTATTAATTGCACGAAATAGTCAAATGTTGATATTATTGTTCATGAATCTATAATAAACATGTATTTTTTTCAAACCAGTAGACCTAGCCGTTACGGAGGAGTAGGCCTCAGAAAATCACTGTTTTATGGCACTTTTCGGGCGCTTGGCCCTTAAGTGATTTGTACCAAAAACTTTCCTTATGGGAGTTTTGAAACCTTATAGACAGTTAAGGGAGTTAAGTTTTTATGAAAGAAAATGCACATACAGCCCATTTAACTTCGTTTTATTTTAAATTTTGACACAATATAATTAAATTTATACAAAGCATTTAAGGCTGTAGCTATTTTTATAATTTAATAGTTGTATTTTAACAAAATAATTATTTTATCACTGCCTAACCGTAAGGGTACGTAGTAATAGGGACCAGAGTTTAAATGATTTTTTTATATCCTTTGATCTAGTAACATAAAACCTGGCCAAAATACATTATAATTATCTAATAAAATAATAATGATCGTAATTTATTTATTTAAACATAATGGGTAATAGTTGTGATAGTCAAACGTTTTCTAAAGCTTCCTTTTAAAGTAACCACGAGACCGAAGTTCCAGGCAACTTTTAATGTGTAAATATACCACGGTAGATTTTAATTTTTCCTGTATCCTTAAAATTTAACAATACAAATAAAATAACAGCCAGGGTAATTATCAAAGCATGGACTTTGACAAGACAGGAACTTCGCAAAAGCTTCAGAGGCGACTACTACTATAATCCCGATATAAGGACGAAATTATAGAAGTAATTCGTAGTCCCTCGCCATACATTATGTATAAATACACAACTACGCGTGAGGCCACACATTTCATGAAAAAACGCAACGACATTGTCCCCAGGAGCGGGAATTTGGTTAAATACTTACAGTGTTAGTTTCGTTCGTAGGACGCTGGCGCTTTTCCTTATTATTCGGAAATACTTGACTCATGGTGGATTTGATTTTAACACTATACACGCAGTGACGCTACTGCAAATTCATTTTTTGGCTAAATATATTCACAACTAGCAAAAACGTGACAAACATGGCGTCTGTAAAATGTGTCAAAGAAATGCTTGGTGAGGTCAGACCACTACAAATCGTTAAAATTTTAATCACTTTTCACGGTAAAAATAAACGAAACGAAAAATATACTCAGTATCAGAACTGGTGATAGAACAATCACCAGTCAACGGTACTTAAATTATAAAACTTTAAATCGCGTTAGCGCTCAACACACGCAAGTTTCTCTTAGTAGTCTGTGGGCGGGAGTGTTGCTAGTGCTTAATAATTATTACCTTGCTTGGTTGTTGCCTCATATGGAAACGTTCAATTCCCAGTGAGTCAAATTCCTTTCAAAAGCAGGCCTGCTTCTGAATCGCTAAAAATCATACCATGGCAGTTCTAAAGTTGAACGATTTTTGGGCAGAGGTGAACAGTTACGCTTGAAGATCGCTTAATTTAACATTATAGACACCCAAAAGACGGTCATCTGCTATTAATACTCGTCAAATAGCACGCCATAGTACAAAAAGTCTATAAAAAAAAAGGTGAACGAATCATGAGCGGATTTCGTAAACGTCACTTAGCGAGCCAGTTACAGGCCTGCTATAACGAAGTCATAGTACAAAAATGCCGGGCAGTTCAAGTTCAGCCCTGCTTTAATAGGTCATGGTAAGCCCGCTGAAGAAAAATCATGAAATTATATTAAAGATATTGCCAGCATCATAAAAAAGTCCACATAAAAAATGTAAAACTAATCCATTTTTTTCTGTACTTTTAGAGCCCAGAGAATTATGCTATATCGAAGGTAAATCTTGGAAATAAAGGATGCTTGGATAATAAACGCATTTAAAGCTCAGTGTTACTAATTATCATTGCCAGTGGCAAAAACCTTCAAGAAAAATATTTTGACAATTAAATGACAATGTCATTTTAGTGGAGTATTTTTTGTGGAATTGTCTGTGGAAAAGATTTTTGCGATTTGGATAAAGGAGAAGTAAAGGTGGACCATTTATTTTTATCCTGTCCTAAATTGCGCTTCTCTTTTCATGAAATCATTCCTCCTCATATTCCGCGCCCAACCTCGGTCAAATGTCTTCTTCCTTTTGTGTTTGTAACACGTTTTATATTTAAACTATGCAAATTCAATGAAATTAATAAAATTAAGTTGTGACCTTTTTAACCTTTTTCTATACATATATTTTTTTTCTCTTACAAGTAGCTGTCCTGTACTGGTCATCATCTGTGGTCATTGGACTTGTCACTTGTCAGTCTGTAAAGAATTTTTTCTACTTTCAAAGATATTTTTTTACTGTTCATTCACGCTAAATACTCTCCAACGTTTGATGGTTTATTAACAATTCGCACGTGTTATTGGCAAACTGGTGGTGTTTCTTCCACAAAGGCCATAAATTAAGAGTTGAAGTTGACTCCATTTGTCAAATAATTTTTCGGGTGACCATAATAGTAAAATTTCCCATTCATACCCGAGCGGCGCCTGGCAGAAAAACAGAGTTTGTTAAAAATGGACTGGTACTATGTACTTTAATCATAAATAAGTGACTATATAAAAACTACTTTGGTCCAGTCGCTTCTGTTGCCTATAGAGATGGGCAATCCACCCACCCGGGTTTGAAATGTGAAACGAAATCGTTTTAACGGTAGTTGCACCACTATAGGGAAAATTATGAAGGGAATAGGTTTTTTTTTTAAAAAAAGCAGGTCTAAAAGGAAGTTGTCAATGGAGAGGTACGATATTGCGGCGTGGCGTTTTCGGTATTTGAAAGAATTGCAGGACAATCGGAATGGAGCCCAGCGTCCTATACTTTATTCAAAAATTGAACAGCACCGACAGACAACACACCCTTTTCAAATTTAATACAATAGCCCCAGAAATTAAAATTATAGAACAAAACTCTCTTCGTCTCCTGGGGTCTCCTATTTTCGAAGATTCCTTTCCCAACTTTGTTGAGGAAAATATTCAAAATTTTAATGATGTTTCGAAAAGATTACTCCAATTGAATATGCTTTCGGCCATCACTATAATTCGTTTCTGCTGTTTCGGCCCTAAATTAACTTATTTCCTTCGCGCTTCTTATTTATGGAAACACCCCCACCTTTTGGAAAAATGGACCAAATTATTCGGCATACCCTGACATCAATTTTAAACGTAGCCATGGATGACCGAGCTTGGGCTCAGGCTACTCTTCCTATCCGTATGGGTGGCCTCGGCGTCCGCAAAATTTCTAGTATTAGCTTACCAGCCTTTATATCCTCGGTTCACGGCACTGAGAAATTAATCAGGAATATTCTATCTCCCTTACTGAATGATTTCAATGTACCGTGCTTCATCGAGGCCATAGATGCCTGGAGACTTGCTTGCCCGAATTCTAATCCGCCCGACGAACCATCATCCCAAAGACGGTGGGATGAGCCGCTCTGCAAAGTAGTTCAGGTAAACATTTACTGCTCCTGCAGAGCGAGCGCGCCTGCTGGCTGTGGGAGAGTGGGAGTCGGGTCTCTGGCTTCACGCACTGCCGTCGTTGAACATTGGCACCTTGCTCGACGATAATACTTTCCGCCTCGCTGTTGCTTTACGTCTAGGTGCCCCCTGCTGTTCTCCTCATCGCTGCCACTGTGGCGAAGTCGTCAACAGCCTCGGACACCACGGTCTGTCATGCAGCCGTAGTGCGGATCGCATAGCGCGACACGCGAATATCAACGACATCATCAGACGTGCTCTTGTCACCGTCGGCGTTCCAGCCGTATTGGAACCCCATGGCCTGGCACGCGACGATGGCAAGAGACCGGACGGTATGTCATTATTCCCTTGGAAGATGGGAAGGCCTCTAATATGGGACGCTACTTGTGTCGATACTCTTGCGCCTTCACATCTTCCTAGCTCGTCGTGTCGTGCTGGTGCTGCCGCTGCGGCTGCGGAGTACCTCAAGCGGCGGAAATATAACAACCTTGTTAGAAGTTATATTTTCGAACCGTTTGGGGTTGAGATTCTCGGATCGTGGGGTCCGAGTGCTCACAAGTTGTATAAAGATCTTTCGAAACGTCTAGTTGACACTTCGCGTGACCCAAGGACTGGCTTTTCTCGGACAGAGGATAAGCATTGCCATACAGCGTGGCAATGCCGCCAGCCTTTTGGGCACATTACCAGTCGACAGTGATGTGGAAGAGTTTTTTGACGCCATATTTTAGTTAGTTGTATTTAGCGTAGGGTTTTATTATTATAATTTTTTGTAATATACTGAAATTATAGTTTTTAGTTGTGTATGTAATAAGTTAAATTGATTCAAAAATAGTTTTACAGTTTTCAAAAGGAAAAAAAGGAAAATTTTAAGGCAAATTTTAAAAGTATCGAAATATCATCAAACGTCAATCTCCCCAATATTAAGTAATTTAATTGCTTAAAAATATTGCAACACTGTTTTTCCGTATTGCCAACATTACGGCGAAGGAAAGGAAACGCAATGTTATAAGTCTGTCTAAAAAGTCAACCGACTTTGAAATTTTGTACAATATTTAATTATTTAAAAAAATACTTTATATTCGATACTTTTTATAAGGTTCTTCTATAAGTAAACAATGATCGGTATCTCTTACTCAACCTTGATTATTGAACCAGCGTTGACTACATCAGATTTCATTTTACCTTAATAATTACCGAAGTCGGTTGACTTATTAGACAGACTCTACTATCCTACTAGGATATATAAAATCTTTGCCTATAAGGCCCAAGCGCCCGAAAAATGCCATAAAACAGTGACTTTCTGAAGCCTACTCCTCGGTAACGGCCAGGTTAACTCAGCTAGGCAGCATTCAGGAAGCTGTGTGATTTTTCTCTGTTAGCGCAGGGTGCTTTATACAGAGATACACATTAGATATGTAATGTTAACGGCATTTCATAAAAGAGCTGACATTGTTATTACGATAAAACATCTGACATGTAAAAACAGTTCAATTGGTAGCATAGCAACCTCTCAAAGGAGTATTTTCACTGATGTGCTATACAACCTTAACACTTTCCCTCATCAGTTGAAAAAACTATGCAGCCCTAATTTAGCTCCCATCTTGATTAGGTCAGCTAATTGGTCAGTAGAACTGGTTTTTTGTACATCTACTAAACCTTCTTGAACAGTCTCACGAGCGAAGAAATGTCTCACTCTTATATGTTTCGTTCGCTTGTGAAATTCCGGATTGTGTGCGAGACGTATGGCTGCTTCGTTATCTACCTTCAATATTGGTACACCCTCTAATATTGTGAGTTGGTTATATAACCTCTGAAGCCATATAAGCTCACGTGCGCCTTCGCTCTTTGCAACGATCTCAGCTTCAGTTTTTGAAATTGCAACAGACGCTTGACGTTGACTTAACCAGGAAACAACTCCTCCGGCGAACAAACATGCTACTCCTGTAGTAGAACGTTCAGTTTGTTCATCTCCAGCATGGTCAGCATCACTATAGCCTTCAATAATGGCTTTCGTTGAGTCACATGT
This sequence comes from Mythimna ferrago, assembly GCA_910589285.2. Lineage (NCBI taxonomy): Eukaryota > Metazoa > Arthropoda > Insecta > Lepidoptera > Noctuidae > Mythimna > Mythimna ferrago. The sequence continues at coordinate 28,997,491 of OU342673.1, read as the reverse complement.
GTATTTGAGGCCGTAACTAGCTGTTCCCTTCAAGTAGCGGAATATTCTTTTCACTTTCAACCAGTCTGCTTGTATCGGATTCTCCAATTTTCTTGATACGACCCCGACAGGATAAGCAATATCCGGACGCGTACCTGTCATGAGATACGCCAATGCTTCTACAGCTTCTCTTTAAGGAAACTTTTCTCCAGATTCTTTCTCCTCAACTTTCCCTGTTTCTGAAGTCCTCTCTATTGGTGTCGAAATAGGATTGCATGCGGACATTCCGAATCGTTCGAGAATTTTCCTGACGTAAGATTGCTGTGTTATTGTTACAGAGCCATCTGCTAATCTAGCAATCTCTAGTCCTAAGTAGTAGGATGCTGGCTTGACAGTTATTTTAAGCGTTTCCCCTAATTCCTTTAAGAATTGGCTCGCCAAAGCTTCATTTGTTGTGGCAACAAGCCCGTCATCTACGTATAAAGCTATTATAATTTTCTTGTCTCCTATCTTTCTCATAAAAAGACAGCAGTCAGCTGCATTCTGCGTAAAACCTTTCTCTAGCAATATTGCCTCGAAGCAAGAATTCCAGCAACGAGGTCCTTGCTTTAAACCATACAGACTCCTTTGAAGTCGACATACTTTTGAAGTACCATCGCTAAATCCATCTGGCTGCTCCATGTAAATTTCTTCATTTAATTTACCGTTTAAAAAGGCTGTCGAAACATCAAATTGAGTCAGGTGCAGCTTTTCCTTTGCACTCACACTCAGTAAGGCTCTTATTGTAGCCATTCGAGCAACTGGACTAAAAGTTTGTTCAAAGTCGATCCCTTTCCGTTGCTTGAACCCCTTGACTACAAGTCTCGCTTTATATTTGTCAACGGTACCATCTGGGTTTAACCCTGAAAACCCACTTGCATGGCAGCGCTTTTTTGTTGGGTGGTAAGTCGCACAATGTCCATACTTTGTTGTCAGCTAGGGATTTTATTTCGCTCACCATGGCTTTTTGCCATTCGGCACTGTCCTGCCTCTTAATTGCGTCATTATAAGTTTCTAAGAAGTATTCTAAACCCACAAAGCAAACATAGTTTTCGAGTTTCTTTGGTCGGTTAAACATTGTTCGGTTTCTAAGTTTGTATCGAGTCTCCGTGAAGGGCTCAACTACTTCTAATTGTTTCTGAGCATCTCTGAAATCTTCCTCATCCTCTGTTAGTATAGGAACATTTTCTTGAACTTGGTCCTCTGTAGGTGTAAGAATGTCCTCTTGAACTTGATCTTCAGTAATATCTCCCTCTAGATTAAGTTCTTCACTTTCTCATATATTTTCAGAAGCTTGCTCTTGTATGAGACCATGTTTATCGCTGTCATCTCCGTCTAACCTAATACGGATACTGGTAGAAATCTTGAACTCGACATCTGACTGAAACGTAATGTCTCTAGACCTAGAATCTTTTTTCCGTCCTAGATGCGATAGCCATCATCGTTCTCATAGCCTATCAGCAGTTCTTTAATGGCTTTCTTATCCATCTTCTTACGGCTTTGTTTTGGAATGTGGGCAAAACATTCACTTCCAATATCTTATACTTATTTTGTGTTTCCTACCGTGCCACAACTCAAAAGGTACTTTTCCATCTACTCTGGTGGGTCCTGTCCAATTCAGAACGTATGCAGCAGTGTTTATGAGCTCTGCCCAGAGCACTTGTGGCATCTCTCCTCTCGCGTGTAGCATCGATCTTGCAGCTTCTACAAGCGTGCGGTTTTCTCGCTCACTACAGCCATTCTGCTCTGGCGTGTAAGGCATTGTCAGTCTATGCTGAATTCCGAACTTTTGTAGAATCCTTTGGATAGCTCCATTATCAAATTCACCACCATTGTCGCTCAGTATTGTTTTCACTATATGACCTGTTGTCTTAACTTCTTGCAACATTTGTAACAACTTATCCTTAACTTCGGACTTGTGCCTTATGAAGTACACAAAGCGGTAATTTGAAAAGTCATCCTTAAATAAAATGAAATATTTTTATTTTGAGATGCTATCAGCAAAAGGTCCGCACACATCGGTGTGAATCAGTTCGCCTGGCACTGTAGCTCTTTCCCTTGTTCCAAACTTTTTCCGTTGGGATTGGCCATAAACGCAACCTTCGCACTTTGTATTGTCTGGTTTAAAATCGATTCCAAGCTCCCTCTTAACAATATCGCGAACATGTCGTTTGTTTTGATGTGCGAAACGCTCATGGTAAACTTGTAGTAGATTATAACCAGTGATTGAGTTTACCACAATGGATTTTTGTTTTGTTGGTATGACCGTCTTCATATCCAACTTGTAGAGTCCTCCGTGAGGTACCCTCTTGCCGACAACTTTAGTTAAGCCTTCTATGTCAAGCTTACATTCTCTAATGGTCGACGTAAATACGCTGTTCGGCATTCTGTCTTGTGCCGCTAGCGTTGAAAAAAGATTTTTCGTTAGTGCTGGCACCAACCACACATCTCTAAGTGTTATTTTTTCCTGTTTATCGTCGACATACGCATTGACCTCTACAGTTCCCTTTCCCAATGCTGGAATTACAGTCCCGTCGGCGGTGGTTACTGAGTGGTCTATCTGAAAATCATGAAATTCCAGGAAAAAGTCGCTTCGGACCGCAATATGTGTCGTTGCGCCATTGTCCACATACCAGTTATCTCTATCTTGGATATGTTCTTGTGAGCATGCATTCACCATTAATGAAATTTGTTGCACTTGCTTGGACTTTGAGTTAGGGGCTGATATGCCTGAAGATGGCTTAGGTGGCCTCCCATCTTTAACCCACTTCTTGCATTTGCGAACTCTATGACCTTTTCCCGAACAATAGTTGCAAATCAGCTGTTCGTCCATGCTTTGCTTTAACTCTCTTTTAATTGGTGTAGTCACTAACGCCTCCTGTTTAGAGTTCTCTTGACTGCCTAGCTCTCGTTCGAACGTGCAGAGGTGACTTGTTAAACAATCAATAGTCCTTTCAGTCTGCTTTAGCATCAGCCAGCTTGACTTGAAGTTGAAATATTTATCATCCAGCGTGTCCAAGACTTTACATAAGAGGAACATCTCAGGAAGCTTGGCATTTGCGGCAATTTTAGAAACCTCGATCTTTAAATCATTCCAAACATTCTTCAGCTTTGATATGTGTGTAGGAATATCGTCTGCCTTACTTTGTTTAAGTCCGAAGAATTCTAGACACAAGTTGTAAGCTCTGTCCTCTTCCTGTCCATCAAATAGTCTGTGTAACTCCTGCCAGACATCACATGCAGTTCTATACCTCATTACCTTTTTTAATGTATCTTCTGACATGTTAGTAGTTAGCATGAGCAAAGCGCTCGTTTCAGCCTTCCTATAACTAGCCAACGCTTTATTATAGGTGCTTACTTCAGCATCACCTGCTCCTTCGGCAAGGATTGGTTTTTGGAGTTTACCTTCCACAGCATCTGTACTGTGCCCTCAAGCATTATAGAGATCTTATACTTCCAAGTTGACCAATTTTCTTTGCCATGTAACTTTCCTATGTCAATTTTTGTACTATAATCCATTTTTATTTACGTACGTACCTAGGCTATTTTTTTCTTTTCGTGCCTGGGCCCATAACCGGTTAGCGCAGGGTGTTTTATACAGAGATACACATTAGATAATGTTAACGGCATTTAATAAAAGAGCTGACATTGCTAATACGATAAAACATCTGACATGTAAAAACAGTTCAATTGGTAGCATAGCAACCTCTCAAAGGAGTATTTTTTTCACTGATGTGCTATACAACCTTAACATTCTCAACCGACATTCCACATCTTAAGACGAAAGTCTACGACCAGTGCGTGTTGTCAGTGGTAACATATGGCTCTGAAACGTAATCGCAATGTGTTTCGGCCGTCAATTTCCTAGCATGATCGAATTAAGAATCCGAGATATCCGTAGAAGAACCAAAGTTACCAACACAGTCTGAAGAATCGTCAAACTTAACGGGCAGTGGGTAGTGCACATTTCCATTTTGACGTCATTATTGATTTTCAGAACTACCTCCAATAGAAAAATTTAGGGGGTTTTAAAGATCGTGTTAATAAACATAAAACTTACCATAAATTCTAATCAAAATAAAGATGGTCATTATTCGTTTTGCCAAACTACCCTAAAAATACAGTTCTAAAGGGTGATAAAGTTTTATGAAAACATTTGCGAACGAAGTTGCTGGCGAAGTGCTAGTTTCAGCATAAACAACTTATCTCAACAGTACGGAATTATCGAGAACAATATATACTATACCCATGTTTGCAAATAAAATAAATTATTATTATTATTCTCTTTATTCATTTTTTACACTTTTACATTTTTAAATATTTTTTAAGAAAATTATGGGGAGCAGGGTCCAAGCTGACGGTGGTTAGGGCTCCAGAGACAGGAACCTCCTCACAATGCAAGCCGTATCGAGGAGTACTGCCTTCTGTATCAGGCCCTTAATCCAACCGCGCAACGACAGCTTCGACAGATGGTCGTCGAAGCTTTTGGCTGTAAGGCGATTGGCGGTCACGACAATCGGCACGATGACAGCCGAGTCAACATTCCACACGTCGACAACCTCAAGTGCTAAGTCGAGATATTTCATTTGTTTCTCTTTCTCAGCTTTCAAGAGATTCTCGTCATTCAGGATGGTGACATCAATATCATTGCGCGGCGCGCTAATCGGTCTGTCACCACTATATCCGGCTTATTGGCTACAATAGTCCGGTCAGTAATGATAGACCGATCCCAGTACAGCGTGACATGGTCATTTTCAAGTACTGGGTCAGGCACATACCTGTAGTACGGTACCTCAGAATCCACTAGGTTCTATTTAAAAGCAAGTTGCTGGTGAATAATCCTGGCTACTTGGTTATGCCTGTGCAAATACTCGCCATTAGCCAGACGAGAACAACCTGAGATAATATGTCTGATGGACTCACCCGGACGATGACATGCCCGACATGTCTCCGGTAGTTGTTCGTCAAGATAACCTCGTCCATAATCGCACAGACAAAACCTTCAGTTTCTCCGAAGAGGTTGCTGAATCGTAACCAGGCCACGAACGCCGAAAAATCTACATCAGGCTCATGAAGAGCCCGAAAAAAGCGCCCGTGAAGCTCCTTGCCTTTCCATACTTCCTTGCGGTCATCAGTAGTAAGTACCACAATTTGCGCCAGTTCTCTTTAGCCATGGACAGCGGGGTGAGACCCTTTGTCCAGTGCGACCACATCGCGGTGCATACCCACGTCGGTTTTGAGAAAGTATTCTCTGAGGCTGCACACCTCGCGGTTGTGTAGAGTCTTTGCATTCAAAAAGCCTCGACCTCCACACTACCGCGGGATGTACAGTCTCATCACCAAAAATCGTTGGTGATCCGATTTGCGGTCAGCAATGTACGGACCCGCCTATCCAGAGCGTCTAACTCAGTCTGAGTCCATTTGAGTATGCCGAAAGAGTACATTAAAATCGGCATGACCCAACCGTTGAAGGCGCGCACCTTCAACGTTTGCTTCATGTCAGCGACAGTGCCGGATCTAAGGGGGGGCAAACCGGGGCACTTGCCCCGGGCGGCAGTTTCATGGGGGCGCTAAATCCTTGAGACGAGAATTCGAAATATCGAACAAATGAAGCCTCTTTTCCTACAATCTCATAGGTTTTTATCAAGTAATCGAATCTTAATATAATATGTTTGAAAAACAAACTTTTCTATTTCCATACGCCCAGTTAGTTTTTGAACACATACTAAGTGATTTATAAACGCATCTTAACAGATCAAGTAAATTTTTGAACGCGTGCGTAGTGTCCGTGATCTTTCTGCCAAGGGGAATCCCCGTCACATATCTATGCGAGCCGAGCCGAACAAATTCAAACAGTTGAACGTCAAGTGACAACACTGTTTGTTTATGTGGGCCCACAAGCAGTTAGCCTATTTGGGCTTGTACAAAAACTTTATTGTTTCTTTGTCGGATCCACCACGCGGTGGAAAATAATGCAAAAGTGTACAAAAACAAACTTAAAAGGAAGTAGTCAAACTAGATGGTCGGCTAAACATCAAGCTGTTACTGCTCTATTAAATAATTTATCGGAAGTTGTCAAAGCTCTGGCAGAAATTGAAGAATCCTCTCTAGCCGCAGAATCTAAGTACGAAGCTGGTCATTTGCTACATGCGGTAATGGATTTTAAATTTATCCTCAACTTGACAATTTGGGATAATATTCTCCGAGGGATTAATAGAGTAAACGTTGAAATACAAAAAGAGGATTTCGCGTTCTGTGGCGCTAATGCAAAGCCTTGGTAAGATCTTGCAAAAAATGAGAGAAAAACCGGTAGAATATTGGATCAAAGAAGCTACACCTGTATCAGAAAAGTTGGAAATTGAGCCGGTTCTCAAAAACAAACGAATTTCCAAAAAGAAAAAGCAACACGACGAAATCTGTGAAGACGAAACGAGCATGCTAGATCCGACTAGGCTATTTCCCAAAGATTTAAAAGTAGTGTTTGACAAAATTTTAACAGAAATTGAGATAAGAGTAGAGAGTGCAAAGAGTCTACATGAAAAATTCGCCTTCCTCAGTGGCCACGCCTTTTTAAATATGTCGACAGAAGATCTGCAAAAAAATGGAGCCGCCGTATTTAAAGAGCTAGTACATGAAATTAATGAAAAATCAAGTGCCTTCGACCTGTTACAACATCTGTACAAGCACGACTTGCAAGAAGCATTTCCCAATGTTAGTATAGCTTTAAGAATTTATTGCACATTACCAACAACATCTGCAAGCTGTGAGCGAAGCTTCAGCAAACTGAAAATAATTAAAACTTATCTACGTTCTACAATGAGTCAGGATCGTCTATCTGGTCTCGCGATCCTAGCCATTGAAAACAAAACTGCCTATGCAACGGACTTTGAGGAGCTAATAGATTCTTTCGCAGAAAAGAAAGCACGACGTGTAAAGTTGTAGTCTTTCCTGGTTATATATTTTTTCTGTGTTTCTGTTTTATGTCACAAATGAAAGTTATTAGTTATTAGATAATAAAAAGTTTTTTATTAAAGGATTATTATTTTAACAAATGGTCACAAAAATGCTACAATGAGTAGCAGTATTAACAGTTTTTCTCAAACAGTGAAGGGAGGGGGCGCCAGTATCAAGGTTTTGCCCCGGTTCAAAAAAATCGTAGATCCGGGGCTGGTCAGCGACGTTAATGCCTAACGCTTCCGACATACCCAAATACTTATAAGTTTCGGTCGAGGAGAGGGATCTAAGGTGTATGGAATCCGAGAGTTGAATTCCCTCGGATTCCACTCTTCTTCCCCTCGCCTTACATGCATGACTGCACATTTGTCCACACCAAATTCCATCCTGATGGCATTACTGAAAGTTTCAGTTACCTTCAGTAGTTCCATCAGTTGCGAATTGTTGTGGGCAAAAAGTTTCAGATCATCCATGTAAAGCAGGTGAGATAGGACCTGACCACCTCTTCTCAACCGATAACCCAGACCTGAATCCTCCAGCAACGTGCTTAAAGGATTCAGGGCTAAGCAAAACCAAAGTGGACGCAAACTGTCGCCCTGAAATATTCCGCGTTTGATCCATATTGGTTCATCATTCCCCTGGATCGGTCGACATCCTGATTAGCGAAGGACTGTTTTCCATTGCCTCATACATGACTCAAGGAAGGTGCGTGGAGTTGCATCTATTTTATACAACTCCAACACCTTCATGAGCCATGTATGTGGAACCGAGTCGGCCTTCTTATAATCTATCCAACATGTCGACAGATCCTTGCGGGATCGACGAACCTGTTGGCTTATGGCCATGTCTATGAGGAGTAGCTCCTTAGTGCCGCGGGATCCGTTCCTACATACATTCTGAGAGGCAAACATAATTGAGTTGTTCTCAATGTGTAGAGTAATTTTCACTCTCAGGATGGATGTAAGAAGTTTATAGACCGTCGACAAACATGTAATCGGTCTATAATTCTTGGGATCCGCGGTACTACCCGTCTTATGAAGCAGGTGGGTGGTACCAGTTGTTAAAATCTGAGGCAGTGACCCAGACTCTAAGGATGACTGGAATTGTGATGCCAAAATCGCGTGTGAGCTGCCATGCCAGAAATTTTGTAGTCCGTCCGGTCCCGGAGACTTCCAATTTGGTAACGGACGTACTGCTCTGGCCACATCTAATGGGGTGATGAAAACTTTGTCCATTTCTGGTATAGCCTCGCACACGCGCTCAACATCACGCATCCAGCCACCTTCATTGTGACATACGGGCTCCGACCATATGCTGCGCCAGAATGTATTCGTGGCAACACTATCCGGACGAAACCTGTCAGTCACATTTTGTCCAGGTCGCTCCCAAGCTCTGTACACCCACCTCTCACCGCTCTGGAACATGCGATTCTGCGAGTACCGATCGACCCGAAGCTTATACCGCCGGATACGATTGGCCCATGCACAAACTTTCTGCTTCAGGAAGTCGATGCGTTCCGTGACACGTGACATATATTCTCAGGGGTTTATTTCAGTCCCCGAAAACGCTCGTTTCACGAAACGTATTACACGTGACGTGTATTGCCCTCCCTGAAGCAGTATAGTTTGCCAATTAGTGCTCTGGCGTCATTAATACGCCCCTCGATCCTGCACTGCCAGGCAGGAGCGGCAGGCGTTGGTCGATTAGCTACACCATAACATGGGAACTTTACATTAGCAAAACGACATGCCGCAACAGTCTCACAGTACAGGATGGAGTGCGTATAAGGAGGCTATCGCTGCTCTCAAAAACATTTTTAAGCAGCGAGTCCAGAGCACACACTAGTGCCCTATTTTTTTTGTGCATATTCAACCGAGGTAAATGGGGCCTAAGCTCAGTCGGAGTCGATCTATACTCACGAAGCGTATCCTCCAGTGCGCTCCTCAGTCGATCGTTGCACTGGCTACTTACTCTGTCAACCCTATCATCTGCCTCATCCTCAACATGATCATAGCGCGGAGTGGTCGTGACAGAAGTCGATGGTCCCGCGGTCTGTATCTGTTGCGGTGTCGAGACAATAGGGTTGCTCAGTACCTCTGAGCGCAGCCGATCAAGTGCGGCGTCGTCCAACCTGTGGTTGCGTTGAATAACCCTCACCTGATCCGACAATCGTTGCGCCGAGACGTTCACGGTTGGTTCAAGATCCTGAAACAGAGACAGCATCCTAACACAGTACGCAGTGAGGTTAGTTCCCCCCTCTGTAGACCCGTAATATGCGCGCATGACGTTCTCATTCATGGATTGAGTCCATTTCATGCGCTGCACACAACCACCGGCAGCGGGGACTCGGCTCGGGGCCGGTTGGCCCCTAAATCCCAAGCCGTTCGGTGGCGGCCTCTCCCCGGCCGACGTACAGGTGTTGGCGACGTCGGCGGGGAGAAATACTCGTCGCTCGAGCTCGACGCGACTGCAGCCGCCGGTGACACGGATGATCCGGGGTCCGGCGGCGGCGAGGCGGAGCTGAGCGGCGAGTCCGGGGGTGGAAAGCCTGCGCGTTGAGCAGCTGCTCTCGTCAACATAGCTTTTTATTATGTATTTTCATTCCGAATTCCATTTCATAATATTTTCTTGACGATGACATGTATCATCTGTCCGGTCGGTAAGCATTTTTTCTTCTTGATGGTTTTCAGTTTTGATTTATTGATTTCGGTAAGTTTTTATTATGTAATCTATTTCTTGTTACTATTGCAGTACAATTGTGCAAAAATAGGTCCAGAAATGAGTTTAAAAAGGATTAAAAATTCGTGAATGAAAAAAAAACAATTTTGTTGACATCTGGTGTTGCCAGCTTATTATATTAAAATTAATAAAAATTAAAAACCTTGTTTATGTCTTAATCTAAAAAAGTTCCCAAGTTTAATAGTCGAAATTTTAAAAAACGTCCTATTAAATAAAAACTAAGTCATCAATATCCAGATTCGAAAGTGACAACCCTAGCGAAAACGGATAATTTGGAATAACTTCTAGATTCCACGCAATTAGGATGTGTCATTTTTGTGGTATGTAGGGAAGATAAAGGGCATAATTTTAGTTTAAATAACTTTTCAAAATACGATGGAATTACCGAAAAAAAAAAAACAAAACTAAAAATCTCGTATAAGTCTGAATCTAACAAAGTTTCGAGGGTTTTTTTTATTCTAAAATATGCAGCATAAAAAACGCCGTCGATGTTTCTCAGGTCATAATTACGTATCATATTTAGTTTCAGAGAAATGATTTTTTTTCTAAATACCCGGTTGAAAAAAAAGGTGATTTTCAAAACTTTTTATCTCAAAAACTAAAAATGCTAGTGAAATGGGGATACGAAATATTGCATTTGAATTACTTAACTTAAACTATCAGTTTTTCATATAAAAAAACCACGTCCGAAAAATGGTCTTCATAAAACACTGTGCAATGGTCTAAAGCCACTTTAGTAGAATCGTATTTGGATAATAATATGAATCATGTTACAAAATCCACTTGAAATTACGATTGATTGTTTTCAACCAATGTTTCGCTCCTGTGCTGGAGGATTGTTTGGCGGACCTACCCCTGTCAACACGGAGAGAGGAAACGACGAAGAGATGTGGTGTATACCGCGGGGATCACAACTTCTTTTAAAGGTGCGAATTGTAATGACTTCTCCTTAAGGTGAAGCGGGAGGTCGGCTAAGACTTTTTCTGACTAAAACCACATCTACAATTACCGACCGGCACGGATCTTGAGCGCTGGCTTCAAGTTGCGCAGAAGTCAAATATTCGGTCTCTTAGGGCTAGAGGTGCGAAGTGAGACGCGGGGGCGGAGTGTCAGTGATTGGCTCGCCGTGCCATCATGTCATAGACGTGACTCGTTCCCAGCGCTTGCTGCATGTTTCTAAAAACGACGACGATTGGCTCGCCAATGTAGGTACGGAATGCGCAAAACGATTCCCACTCTGACGCCGAGCGCTCAAGATCCGTGCCGGTAATTGTATATTCCTTCATTTACCCTTAGCTTTCTAGGATCACGGGTAACCTTTTCAAGAAGTCAATCATGGCCCTAGTAGGCTTCGGCCTTGCTGGGCCGTATGGTTTTGCTAACATCTCTTTGAGGCAGACGTGGAACATTACCCGCCGTGGACGTCTCGGCGTGCGATCATGATCCGGGAACGCAAAGGGAAACTAAAGGACACTGATAAGTTTCAGGCGGAAAAAGTTTGAAACGACTTTTTTTTTAAATACTTCAAATTTTGGAATCAGTATCGTTTTCGGCTAACAAACTGCCGACGAACCTTCGACCGAACCAAAACTCTGTATTCGTGAATTATCATGAGTGATTAAGCTGACTTTGGGTGACTTCATGGTTCATGTATCACCTGCCATCATCAGTTGAGTTCGTCAGTAACCACCTCAACAATTACCTGCCATGATTTAACTGCGTGTGACTCTCAAATATTTGATTGTAACTGTGAGAAAACACGTATAGTAAGTGCGATTTAAGTAGTCAGCTTGCTCTCTTCCCGCTTACTGGGCGAGGTGCCTAGTCCAATCAGCCGGTTAGAATGGATTGGCGGCTGATTTTTTGCATAGTTAAAATAGCATAAGCATTTCAGCCCTGCCCCACTGCTGGAACTCGCCTCCTCTGGAATTTAAAATGTGCCGTAGGTAATCCACCATGCTTTTTATTTTATTTAATACATATGTTAACTGACTGCATAAGTGTAAAAAATAAACCAAAAACAAGAAAACAATAGGGATGTGCCTAAAAGTTTCGGTTTCGACCGATAATTACTGAAAATTCGGTTACGACTTTGGTAGTCTCGTTTCGGTAGGACCTTAGTTATTCGACTCATAATAAAAAAGAAATATTGGACAAGAAACAGCACAAACAAATACCCAATTACAAATTTTGTACACTACATTATCTTACATACGTATTAAATAAAATAATAATACCAACTTAAAACATAGGTACGAGAAAATGTACGAGATTGAAGGTGATAAAGGAGATATAATTAAACGAAATTCAATATAAAACACTGGTTTTATTTATTACATTAAATTAATTAGTCCACTCCATAACCAATTAATAAAACTTACACAGTGGCAAATTCAAATAATTATATTTACATATAAAATCATTCATATTTGGAATAAGTCATCCAATTCGTATGCTCATGTGATATGATGCTGCATTTTTCCATGTTTAGTTATTGCACTTCAGCTAGTGTTGGGCAAAATTTAGTTTTATTGCTGACTAAGACGGATCAGTTAGTTGTGAACAATGGAATGATGAACATTGTTTGAATAATTACAAAGTACAAGTCAATCTACATACAAAGCGCGCTCGAGCAACGCACGAATAGACACCGCTCACGGACACGATATCTCGGAGCGTCTCGGCCCACTCGTCGAACAGTTCCGGCTCAAATGCTCATTAGTGTGCGTCCACCGAGCGTAGGTATAAAAAGTGAAGAACATACATGAGATTGTCTTCTGTACTATCTATTTTGTGGTAAAAGTCTCCTCTTTGAAGTTTCGGTAGGTTGATAATTTGTAGCTTGACAAAACCATAATTTGACAGCTTCTAATAGTACAGGATACGGTTAAGAACGACCTTCACCGGTTTGTTTAATGGATGAAACCTATTTTATGATAAATTTAGTATATTAAATAATATAACGCGGGTGGGTTGCCTGAGAAATTCCTGGCCAAACAATTTTTTTTTTTTTTGTAAAATGCACCGGTGTGTTCTCCTTCTTCTTCTTCTTCCTGCCCTTGTCCCATCTTATTTGGGGTCGGCGCAATACGTTTTTTTCTTCCATTCTACCCTGTCACTCGTCATGCTATCACTAACTTCCTTTTCTTTCATATCATTCTTCACGCAATCCATCCATCTTTTCTTTGGCCTCCCTCTCCCTCTCCACCCATCCACATGTATACTCATAACTCTTTTGGTAACATGCATTTCATCCCTCCTCTTTACATGACCATACCAAGACAAACGATTCCCCTTCAGCTTGTCAGTCACTGGCGCCACTTTCAAACTTCCTCTAATATACTCATTTCTCACTTTATCCAATCTCGTCACACCGCACATCCATCTCAACATTCTCATCTCCGCTACATGCTATCTTTTTTCATCCGTCTTTTTCACAGCCTAACATTCTGATCCATACAGTATGACAGGTCTTATCACGGACTTGTAGATTTTACCCTTCAACTTGAGGGGCATCCGTGGGTCACAAGTTGTTCCAGTGACCTGTCGCCATTTCATCCATCCTGAATTGATCCGAAGTGTTATGTCTCGGTCTACCTCTCCATCTCCTTGGATAAGCGACCCGAGGTACCGAAAGTCGGAGCAGATTGGTATGGGCGTTCCAGCGAGAGCTAAGGGCACAGAACCGGAGAGACCGCCAAAATCGCAGAATAAGTACTCAGTTTTCGTTCTACTTAATTTTAAGCCAACACTCTCCAGTCTATGCCACCACACCTCCAATTTGCTCTGGACCTCTAGGCCACTCTCGGCAACCAGCACAATGTCATCGGCAAACAGCATACACCAGGGAGCCTCTTCCTGGAGGTCCGACGTCAAAGCGTCCATTATCATTAGGAAGAGGTAAGGGCTGAGAGCCGACCCTTGATGTAAGCCGACAGCCACATTGAAGCTGCCAGTGTTGCCCATCGTAGACCGGACTTGGGTACTGCACTGACTGTACATTGCTCGGATCAACTGCACATACTTTCCAGGCACACCTTTCTCCTTAAGGGCCCACCACAGAACCATCGTGTTAAACGAATAAATTTAATATTAACCGAAAGAGTGAAGCCTTTAGAACATAAAAATGTTGGGTTGCCTATTTGTTTCCTGGCATAGCTATGGGTTGTCAGGTATAAACAGGTATGCATAAACAGGTGTTTTTTTTGTATACAACAAATTCTATATCAAAATAAACGCTGTTTCATTACGAATACGATGTTATAGTGTTGTCTGCAAAAAAATCTGGTATGGATAACGGTTGTGCATTTTTCTAAAAATTAAATAAATTTTTAATTTTTAATTAATAATAGTCTGGCCAGGAATTTCTTAGGCAACCCACCCGCGTTATATTATTTAATACACTAAATTTATAATAAAATACGTTTCATCCATTAAACAGACCGGTGAAGGTCGTTCTTAATCGGATCTTAGACTATAAAGTCAACATTGGAGTTTTGCATATTATATGTAGGCATTTTTAGTATATATAAGTGCTAAGCCCCACCCTTTACCTACAAAAGGACTGCCTTCATTTAAAAATGTCCAGAGAGCTTCCGCTTATCTTGACGGGGTACAATTTTTAACCATTCACCGTCTACCTACTTGTGCGATCTAAGGCTACCTAGTCGTAATAAATTGATAAAGTCATGATTATTCGAATGTTTGATTAAATTAGGCACAAATGATCAATTCATGACAAAAATTTGTTGATTGACCCAACACTGACTAAAGTAAAATATTACTTGTACTCTCTTGGTATTGCTCATCAAATAATTTCAAACTAATAGTTTCACGCTTGTACATTTCATTTTATGACATTAATTTGAACTTGACGTCCTAAATCTATTAATTCTAAAATATTTTCATATCTTATCTCATTAAAATTTATTAAATGTCATTAATGTAATATGTATAAAGATACGTATTACACGAATGAATTACATAAATTTTGTTAGCATGAAAATGTTTTGAGGACATAAATAGCACAAATTTAGGGTCAGCTCACACTGAAATGCTCACTTTTTAAGATAAGCCATACAACATAGAAGTTTTAGTGTCTGACCGAAAGTTCGGATTCGGTAAACCTGGTTTCGGCCAAAACGTAGCCGAATATTCGTCTCAGCCGAAACTAGCAATCTGGAGTTGATAGACGACCAACAACTGACTGTACGTACTAATTAGTGGGTTCGCTCATCATCTCGTTGATTAATAGCCTAAAGATAAAATGTATTCTCGGTTAAAGGTTGCTTGCGTTTATTATTTGGGACTCCGACATAAATGGCCGAATGTGAATGTGCAACATTATGTACTACACTAGCTAATGAAATTAGTTACGTTACAGACATTATTAAGTGCCTATGAGTTTAGTCTTAAAGGACACGTTGACTTTATTTTGTTTTTAATTTTGACCGCCCCGCCATCCGATAAATATTATTTTATATTACACTTGAATGTCTTTTACGCAAATAAGAAAGAATGTTTAAATAGTTCGATTACTTTATTCAACGTTTTTGCTTAGATATCGGTGTCTTATTTAGTTTCTTTTATAAGTTACGGTTTCTTCCGAAAATGGAAAAACCGAATAATCAGTTACGGTTTCGGCTGAAAATGGTGTTTCGGTCGGACACTAAGAAGTTTATTTACTATATAGATACAAAAAGATAGACATTTTATTCAGCCATAAAATGCCACGAGGAGCGCAGGAGCACGATAAATTCGTGCTGCGCCTCGCGAACTCGAGTACCCTCGCCTTGCTGCTTGCTATTTCGTGGCAACTCACGATATGACTGAGCTCTTCAAGCAACGTCGCGTCGCGCACTCGCGACCATGTGTGAGCTGACCCTTACAAAGTAGTACAGTAATTGGAATGATTTCGTTCTTATCCATCTTCGATCTTACCAAACGCGGAATCTAACAATCGTGTCTTTTTATATTCGAATCGACAAACATGACTCAGTAGGGCTATGCCTTCATAAGAATATAATTTTCAGTTAGGTTCAGCATTATACTAAAAGAAGTAGATAAAACGCGGTAGAAGATTTCCTGATGAATTTTGTTTGCAAGGCAAAATGCAAGTGGTGATTCAATAATATATATACTGCTCTTTTAAGACAATGAAAATGAAGTGTACCGTTAAAAATCTAAGAATTCCGATTTGACATTTCTCTCATTATACATGTCGCGAACTTTGTATGAACGTATGAAACGAAAAAACCAAATTCATAATCCTAATTACTTACTATGTTATCCTCTACTATATTACACTATGACAATGAGTATCAATCGTAAGCACCAAGTTTCAATTTATATTGGAAATATACTCTCAAAAATTCGTATTTGTCAATTATTAATGTTCCGATAGGCCGTTATAGCAATGTCATTGCCGTTATAAACCGTTTTTTAACCAGTGATCATTATTTTTAGAAAAGAGAGGAACATAAATTAAATTTATGTACTATAGAATATATTTAACCCGGTGTCATGGGTATGGAAGAAAGGTTCACCGACGGAGGTGGGTAATTTTTACCCGACACCTTAAGATATGATACTATAAAAAAGTTAATGTTATGAATGGTTTAATATTATATTGATACCATTTGCTATGATAAAACCTATTATGGACCACCATGTATTAGGGAAATGGTGCAAAATTGCATTAATTACAATGGATGGGTCAAATCTACGCATTTTCTAATTTACCTAAGCTCACGTACCTTACAGTTTAGCATCTTCCTTACTGATTCCTTGTCGATAACCCATAAAGTACTTAGTTCATAAACTTGAGCTACTGAGAAAAAAACGATATCGACATCTCGTTAATAATTACAAAATTATCAGCAGATTAAAACGAATCGGGTAATTTTGATCCAACCTCAAAGGAGTTAAAAATAATTATATGCCTACACCTGGAGATGTGCCGTTGCCGGTAATATTGCCGTGAAGTGGGAATATTGCCCGATGTATGAATATTGGTGGCAATATTCTCATATCTCTACCTACACCACTTGTGCATATTATACTATGTATAAAAAACGTCTGGAGGAAATCAGTATGTCGGTTTATGTTTTGGTTTGACTTTGAAACTCGCCCAAATATAAACTTTGTTGGGATTTATTTAATACAAACCCGTACGTTAGTAGAACGATATGCCTTGAGAGTCAGTTTTAAGCAATGTAGATAAATAGTCGATTACAAACTCTAAGAATGATAATTCGATATGTCTCCAGAATCGGTTTTTAAAGCTATCGATTCTTTTTCCCATCACTACACAAAGTATTTTTACTGCAGCTGTCAAATCGGACTTCTTAGATTGTCAGTCATGTCTGCAGCCGTCAGTGACCTCTGCTATTTAGGGTCGCCCCGCACACGGGCCATCGGCCACTACCACAAAATGCCGCCACTGGCTTATTTCCTATAGTTCTCTTACATTTTATATGGATTCGCCGCATACGGTTGACGTCGGTGGCCGCTGTCGGTTTTTGTGGCCCGCACTGGGCACTAAACGCCGATACAAAATGCCGTCACACGTCATTCGCGCATTTAAACAGTCCAGTACGACATTGCGCGTATGGTTTAAAAAATGTAGCAGCACACGACATGCCACATGCCACAGCCACTTGTGGTACTGGCCACAAGTGGCTGTGGCATGTGGCCCATGTGCGGTGACACTTACTAGTAGAGGTCAGTGGTAGCCGCGTAAGCGCTTCGGCAATCATCGTTTATTTTCGGTAATAGTCGGTTGTTAGCATATTTGCTATGATAAAACAGCTTATTGAAAATGACAGGTCAAACATCACTGCTGCCATCGTTGCTTCCAGTTTTTTAAGGCAATTCAGAAACACGAATATTACCGAAGCGCAAAAGTTTTATGGTTGAACAGTATTATTGAATGACATCAGAAGATCCTCTACCTCGACGACTGACTATGCTAGATGCTAGCGCTGGCTCATCACTGTAACGAGCGGTACGTTATCACTCCTATTACTAACCACTCCGCGACAGAGTACATTGCTCTCACGGTTCAATGGTAGCTGCCCGTTACAAAAGTCATTTATCTTTACTTAAATCCAAGTTAAATAAATTGGAGCTTGTCTATTGCTTTTCCGTTTTAAGCTACTCGTACAATACACGAAGTGCTTTAATTATGTAACATAACACTTATTTAATATATAATACACTAACATTATTTTTTCATTAATATACCAAACAAAATAGAATTATCTTTAAAATATTACAAACACATGACCAAAGGATCAAAAAATTACAAATGCTAGGTATTCAAAAATCTTATTATGCATAGAAAATTGCGAATTTGATGGAAATCTACGTTATACAGAATATTCAAATGTCGATAATACTAACACTTACAACATCGATCCATTTAACTGCGTTCTGCAATTCAAATTACACAATTGACTATTTCACAAAAAACATTTCGCTGCGACATTTACATCAGATGAAGCTGCGCAAGTGTTCCCATGCTATCGATCTGTAAAACTCACAAAACCCACATTTTGTAACGTACCTTCAGTTTATAAAATTTGTTTAATATTTAAAACCTTGTTTTTATTACAGTTATTATTGCTAAGATTGTAAAAGGCAAAAAGTTTCGTCCTTAAAAATAACAATGCACACATTCGTGTTAGTGACATAGCTTTGAGGATAATTTTCTTAATTTTACAATAGCTCGGGCGACACGCTAATCGTCGGAAGTCTACTTTACTTCAATAAACACACAATATTCGCTTAAATACGTTGAATAATGTATACAACACACTACTACTTCATCCGAGTCTGACTAAAATATAACGAAAACTACAATTCCTGATCGTTAATTTAGAAGATTTCCTTGAAAAGTGACTTTCGTATGCATCTTTGCACTTTCATCTTAATATAATATACAAAGGCAAACGTTTTGGCAATCGAATTTATTACAAAAGGACAAAAATATTATAATTATGTAAGTATTGCTATGTAGTTACAGTACACTATTTATTACAATCACGTTAACTATAAAACTAAGTATAATGGAATATTATATGCTTTGCTGGAGCCTCAAACTAAGTAGATCAGTTGAGTGAAATCAAATATCTTAAACCTTAAAAATGGAATTTAACTAATCGACTTGTGAAAAATGGCCTTGCGGCGTATTCGGACGAACTGTTAGAGTACATTATTAAGTTTATAGTCACTGTTGATATAAGTCGTTGCTTTGCGGGCACGTTCGTATTCATCACGAAAACTACACGATTGTGTTGAGGCACTAAAATCTAACATTGTAAAAAAATATATCGATCAAACTTTAAAAAGCTATTAATTATTAAGGGTCACTTTACGTGTACGAATCAAACTTATGTTACGTTACATATATCTGAAATTGGACGACGCCAAATAATCGTGTTAATATATGTTGGACGACATGGAAAAGAAATTCGAAGCATATTTGTATAAACACCGAATCACTTAAGATGAGGTCACCAAAAGGCAATGAGGTCTAAAATTGTAGTTTGCTGTTACATGTCCTTAAACGACGAATATATATTATTGTATCAAATGTTTAACAACTTAATCTTAACATACAATGCGCACATGAATATTTTCCGAAAGATAATTTTCTTTTTATAAACAACAAACATATATTTATACGTAAAATTAGAAGTACTTTGTCGCGAGCGTTCACAGGCGCTAGACCATCTTAACTAAAACAGAATAAATAAAATAGTTTAGTCTACTTTGTTACGTTACACAAAAGTATGAAATCTACGTGCTTACTTATCAAAGTCCTTACGCATATAGTAGGTCGTTATAGTGTGTAAACACCGTTCATTATATACAAATTCCAAATATCTTAATGTCCAAGGATTCCAATTTCGGAATAAGTAAGAAAATAGGTGCTTTACTGATGTATTAATATAATTTTAATACACACACTGACATCAAGTCATCACTTACTCGAGCCACGCTTCGCTCACACTTACACATCACTTAATTGTATTGATAAATCTAACAAAATGTTAATATAAAATGACATTTATAGTGTGACGATGCGCGCTTTATAATATGAACGTAAACATGTCACGTACACACAATCTTAGTTTAACAATTAGTTAAAGTTACAGAGTGCTCGTTTTAGGAAGACGTGTGTCCAAGGCCGTAGCCAGAAAAATATCGGCAGCGATGTTGAAGAGTTTATTTATTTTTAATACTTAAGTACATTTTTTTTTTAATTTTGTTAATGTAATATTCATACAAATAGATTTATAATTCACAACCACATGTAAATCACTGTTTAATGCATTAGTCTTAGTTTGTTTGTTAAGTTTAAGGGTCGATTCAATGCGACGGACAGTGAAAGCGTGTCGAAGCGACTATCAGAGCCCGATGAAGCCCACATTTTGACTTATTGCTTTACTCAGTCTACTTTAATATTGAGGAATGAACTGCCTGCCGAGATGTCAGACGCCGAACACGTGACACAGGAGTTGCACGAAAACGCATAAGGACGCGAGTACTCGTGCGACCTTACTTGTAAACATTTTGACGCCACGCTTCGACTGGACTCACTGTCATTGTGAATCGACCTTTAACGGAAGATGAGTGGCGCAGGCTGAGCGCGTCCCGGTCCTCTGACCCTCTTAGCTACGGCCTTGCATGTACCATTCCATGACATACGCTGATTTCAGGCTCGTAGACTAACCACGGTTTCATACAACGAGCTGCGTATCATACTAAGTTTGGGTTTAGCATCTATGTGGAAGAAAGAAGTTATAACCAACTGCAGTTAAATATACAAAATTCCAACGCGGCGACGTCGTCGCACTTAAAACTATATTTTTACATTAATGAACAAACACAAATAAAACTTATAACAATAGCTGCGATTTCATTTCATATCACAGAAAACATAGTTTAAAAAAATAAAAAGTGCTGCTCTATTTTTTGATTATGCACATTAAACGAAATCGGAACACTTAACAAAAGTTAAACTTACGTAGTTGGTAACGAAAAAATATCACTACAACTTCAAATCCATATGATAATATTAATTAAATGCTCCTTCAAGATATTATTACACAAATATATTCTAAGAGGTAGGGATCAGGAGTCATGCTCGTGGCTTGAAAATCTAGTCCATTCAGTAACGACGCAAAGTCCAAGTATCAAACCCTTATTTCATCCAGCTCGACATCCCTAAACATTATACAATTATATAAACATACAAATACATAAAGTGTACAATCGATTGCGAAGAAAGACAAACTGTATACATAGATGGTAGAATGTCATTCAAACAGATGTAAGAAAGTAGATCGTTGAATGAGGCACGTTTGTCTTTCTTGAAGCATGAAGTGAGATAGCACGTAATATACAAGAATTAAAGTGAACAGCAATCGATTTCACAAGCAATAATCGTTGAATGGTGTTCGAACGGACATCTGCTAGCGAGTTGTATGTGAAAGAGCTCAATGAAATAAGGCGTGTACTTTGTGTTGCTCGCACTTACAGCTTGATGTAGTCGGGAGTGCCGATGTTGGCAAGCGTCTTCTTGATGCGGAGCGCGGTGAGGCGGGCGGCGGGGTTCTGGTACCAGCACTCCTTCATCACCTTCGATATTGAGGACAGCACCTGTCGCCGAAGCAATATTATGTAACGAGGAACATTCTACTGAGGTACAGTCTAGTAATAGCAGTCTTTTAATTTAAAATTACCGTCTGCCTATCTGACCTCGAGTGATTCTGGTACGTCCGTTACATAGTGCTTGTTGAGTTTTGATTGTCTCGTTAACCAAACTATTTTATATATATATTCACAAACATGTAAATTCACATAATATAAAAGACACCCAGACCCAGAACAGCTATGTGTAAATGTCGCAGGGATATCACGAAATTCCGGCAGATGTCGAATATTCTTGTATATTACGTCTTCTTACTGAAAGTATCTAGTGATATGACAAAACACCAATCTATCGTCAATGATCTGTCGTTTCACTAAACTAAATCTAGTAAAATGTCAGAAAAGCGGGTACTACCGAATGAAAATCGAACCATGCATTTCTCTCGCTCGCTATAGTATCCACACGTGCACTAGTGGGAGCAAACAAATGCGTCGCTCGAGCTGGCGCGGCTCGTGTGATTTTTAAGACCCAAGCGCCAGAACAGCGCCATAAAAATGTAATTGTGAAAAATCAAAGGCCCAGGTATGTCATGACATATGGCTCCAAACAATGGGCCTCATCAGAAGGCTTACTGTCACCCAAAGGGCAATGGAAAGGGCTATGCTCGGTGTTCCTTGCGTGATCGAATAAAAAATGAATTTATTCGCAGGAGAACTAAGGTTGCCGACAAAGCACGAAGAATCGCCAAACTTAGTGGCTATGGGCAGGGTACATAGCTCGCAGAACAGATGGCCATTGGGGCCGAAAGGTTCTAGAATGGCGAGCGCTTATCGGCACGCAGCGTTGGAAGATCTCCTACAGGGTGGACCGATGACCCGGTAAAGGTTGCGGGAATCCGAGAATGCGAAACGCACAGAATCGTTCATTGTGGCGACACTTCGGGTAGGCCTATGTCCAACAGTGGACGTATATCGGCTGAAATGATGATGATGATGATGAAAGATCCAGTGCAAAATCAAAAGATGTATTTGCAAGAAGCTATGGTTTGTGTAATTCAAATAACAAGATTTTCCATTTTCAATCAGGCGTTAGTCGTCGTCTTATTTGTTGAGCCTCGCATACTTTTAGAAGTCTATATTTTTTTTATTAATACTATACATTTTTTTGTACCTAATGAACGAATCCAAATAATAAGAAAAGGTATAAAACCTAATATCATTGTCAGATTATTATGTTTAATTAAAACTTTATTTTCTAATAAAAATGCACCAGTTAATTTGTAATTTTGTTTTATTACTTTATTCAACAACAGTATTCTTTATTTTACTAGATTTAGTTTAGTGAAATGACATATCACTGACGATAACTTGGTGTTTTGTCATATCACTAAATACTTTCAGTAATAAACAAGAATATTCGACATCTGCCGGGATTTCGTGATATCCCTAGGGATTTCGTGAAATCCCTAATATCCTCATTTCCCTGCGACATAAATATTTTGTACGGCCTAAGTACCTACATCGTACGGAACCCTTCGTGTGAAGTCAAAACAATATCTGAAACAATACAAAAAAGAAACTTCTTTTTTGTATTGTTTTAAGAGCTAGCTTCTATTAATGCGTTAGGTTTATTATAATTAAATTAATAGCGTACGGCACGAGTTGTTTTGATTAGAAGTGCATTAGGTAATAGTTCACTACCGATAACATGTTATTGAATATGTGTACGCAAATATATTTGTTGTGTAATAATTTGTTTATGTGCGTTATGATAATGAGTCACTGATAACAGTGTTGGATAATCAGCTATCGAATCGATTTTTCACATAAATGTCATGATTTGAACTTGCTAGCGCAGAATTTGGATGATATTTCCCGTTATTACATTTAAAAACCGGGCAAGGGTGAGTCGGACTCACGCATGAAAGGTTTCTATACCGTCCGTAACAAAAAACGGCAAAAATACTGTCACGTTTGCTGTATGGGAGCCCCATTAAATATTTATTTTATTCTGTTTTTTTAGTATTTGTTGTTATAGCGGCAACAAAAATACATCTGTGAAAATGTCAACTATCTACCTAGCACGGTTCATGAGATACCGCCTGGCGACAGCAACAAGAGGAGTATTGGTAATAGGGTCCCGTTTTACCCTTTGGGTGCAAACCCTAAAAACAAAGGAGGAGGCCGACCGCATCAGGCAACGGCGCTCTCGCCGCCGCCGGGATTCCGATCCCGATTTCCAGCCACCGTAGGCGCGGGCTTGCGGACAGTGAGCAATGGGTAGCTCGCTGTCCGGCCGTCCGGTAACTGTTCGGACCAAGCCCAAGTCGTTGACGGCGCGCGCTGTTTCCGCGCGCCTCAAGGAGTTGTCAGCAACAGCAGGGGCCCAGCCGGGTCGAAGCCTACTAGGGTCAGGGTTATCCGAAAGGGCGCTCGAGCCCCGGTATGAAGGCTTGAAGGAATGGGATGGGTTTTTTAGTCAGTAAGATTCTGACACTATCTCACGCTCCGCCCAAGAGCGGGGGTTGTCATTGGATGATATTTCCCATCGAAAAAAAAAAACCCTAAAAACAAAAGTTTCGAAAATTAAAATAAATTTTGCGCGTCTGAAGAAAATTAATTATAAACCAGTCTCAACTTGGTGATCTATATTTAGACAGCACGTCTAAGTACAGGGAAAAAAAAGAAGTTAATTTCTCAATGCAGAAACCTAAGAAAGTATCGGTCTCCAGACGGCGCACTATGTATTATCGTAGAACAAAAGCTGATCATAAATACTTTTTTGAAATGTAGTAAATTGCACATGTTTTTGGTCTTATTTTTTTCTTAATGAATCATACTATTATATGCAATTCGGTTATTATCAATTCAATATGGAAAACATTGATAAAATTGCATTAGAACTCAACAGTACGGAAATTCAACAAATTGTAACCCTTAAATTAGATATGTTTAGAGTTAAATATCGAGCACTTGTTAAATAGGTACCATATAGTGTGTTATATATTTAGAAAGGATATTTTATATAAATTGTGAAAATGTGTTTAATTTTATAATTAATGATATAAAATAACTGTCATAATTATTTACGTAAAATGCTAGAAAAAAACAAATTGTTTTAACTTCAACGAGACTTTTAGTAGTTAGCTTAGCTTGCCTAAGTTCTAAATTTGATCTTATATCCTGCGCAAGGTATCTACCTGACATATGCAAAAAGAAAATCTTGCGCATATTTGCGCTTTTTGGTGTTATGTAGCATCATGTGATAAAATGTCCCAAATAAATTTTCAAGAAAACTAAATAGATGACTATTATATATGGTTTTAGTGGTAATATTTTGCGGGTTTGCATATCTTCTAGTTGTTAAGAAGAATGTGACATAATGCACATCATTCTTATTCGATTTTGATATAAAAAAGTTGGCAATAGAACGCACTACACCACAATCCCTATAGTCGTTATTATTTTATTGTACAAAATAATGATTACTTTTATATTGGGGCTTTTTTAATTCTTCTAGACATTATCTAATTGTTACGAACTTAGAATGATAAAAATATTTCAGCCCTATCAACATTTTTACCTGAAAATTATCATCTCATCATCATCGTGTTGCCTGCGCCGAATAAATGCTATTCTATTCTATATTTTAAAAATAATTTACAAGAGGTAATAAGTGATTTTCACCAGAATTTTTAATTGATATTTCTCGTGGTTGCACAACCTTTACTGGTAAATTTCTTGAAGCCAAAATTAGTTGGCTGTACACAGAATTTTCTATAGGTAACTGACAGAGTTACCTATAGAAAATTCTCGTCTCTTTCCTACTTTCGAAAGCCGCGCTGAAGACGCTCAATAAAGGCTACAAAAATTTTAGAGTACATCATACGAGGAAATTTTTAAGATTGGCAGCAAATAAAGGTGTATTTCATACATTACTGTATATGTACATCGGATTTTAGATATATTACAAGTATTCACAAAACGTTTAAAAAGAATGTCAAGGAACTAGACGAAGACACTCTGCAACTCTTGAAAGTGATTCAACTAATCACGGATCCTGAGGTTGTTCAGGTATAAAATTTGCCTACATGTATTTATTTACCTTTAAGATGTATAGGCACAAGTAAAAGGTAAATAAATAAATGTAAGAAATACACTTGAATTAAGTAATTCAGGTTATTTTGATTGAATTATTTTCTAGGCTGATTTTAATATGAGTAAAAACTATAAATATTTTTTATTATATTATTTAAGTGTATTATATTGTGTTCACATCCTACTTCATAATAGGCCATTAAAAATAGACAAAAACCACATTGAAGTGAATTTAAAATACATATACGATTTTTTGACATCATCGCAAATTAAAACGCAAGTAAAACCGCAAGCAAACGCTAGTGCTTATTAAATGTATATCTATTTAAGTACCTATAGCATGTACTATGTTACTGCAAAATTTCAACTCTATATCTTTAAAAACAAAGGAGATATAGATTTTTAAACAACAAACGACCCATATTTTCCATAGTGCGGCGCGCCGCTTGCGACTGTTACGTATCGAACCGAGCTATTTACTGTTCAGTCGAACAATGTTCTAAAACGAACCGTTACGAAGCCTAAAAAGAAGAAAATAGCAACGAATTTCTTAGATCGCGAGAACCAAACATATAAGTCGCTCATTAATTTAATTTTTTTTTCTTCTGGACTTATCTGGAGTTACTACGAGTATAAGCAGATTTCTGATTGTTACCGGTGGACGGTTTTTTTTTAGATGGCAAATCATCCAATTACTACAGACTACTCGCGTGTTAGACTATTATTGACTAAAACAATGTACCGTAACTTGTTGTTGTTGTAACTTGTATGTTCTTTCTTTGTCGCCGTTTCAGGACCCCGGGGTACTCTTTCGAATAACCCATGGTCCCAGTAGCACCGGTGGACGGTTGGGGTGTGTCAACAGGTCTGTTATGGCAAAGTTGACAAGATATCTTTTCTTCTATTGCGTTTGTGATAAGACGGAGTTGTCGGTTTGGTAACAAGTTCGTTACGGTGGTCTCAAGCTTCCTAAGGTATGCTTTAGAGGCGTTGAGGAATTCCTCTTTTACTGTACACATTTGCAGTTGTTCATGTATTTCACTTAGATTTGACCTCGCTAGTCGGTTTCTGGGCATGAACACAAGTCAACACTAGCTGCAATCAACAACTATCTTGGCACTGAAAGTGATAAAAGAATGAAGAAAGTGACACTTACATGGTCCGAATGCCATCTGTTCGGCACATTAGGCCTCCGCTTCTCAGTGCAGACGACCCGACGCATGTCTTCGAGGGCAGGGTCTGGGGGCACGCAGTCATAGTAAGGAGGCTGGTACTCGTCGGGCATCACTCCGCATCGCCGCGCCATCTCCCACAGGACCAGCCCGAACGAGTACACATCTGAACGCTTGTACGGGTCAAACTGCCGAGTATCCATAGTCTCGTCCAACACCTATAATATTTAATTCAATAACTTTAGGTAGTATCATACCTGAACAGTTGAGCATATTCGCAAGATGCTGGTAGAATCATCACAGCACTGATTGGTTGGATTTGTTTTTTCATTACAGCATTGTTTATTTATATGTATGTTTCTAAGTATGTATTTACTATTGTATTTGTTTCACTTCTGTTTGTCTATTCATTAAGTTGCACCTGCCATGTTATGTTTCAGCACCTCCCTAAGGTCGACTGTCAGATAATGTCTAAGGCATTAAGTCCGCCTTGGTATAGTGTTTTGTGCATAAAGCTTTAATAAATATATTAACAGTTACTAATGCTTGAAATAGTACATTTTAATCCAAGTGGAGTAAGTTTGACATTGCAGCCGAGGGGAAATTCTGTGTTATGGAGCCGAGTGTTGCAGTGACTTCTGAATCTTCACGTATTAAACAACGTTTTTCAATTGCTAAACAAAATTTTCCAAAGTTGACATACATTCTTAAATTTACACAGTAGTGTTCTAAACACAGATAATTGTTAATTTGTTGGTTTTAAAAAATATAATTTTGTAAATATGTAATCATATTTATTTATGATATCCTGTTTATAAACACCATTTAAATTTTCATTAAATACTAGCTTTTGCCCGCGCGACTTCACTCCCGCTCTTCCCTACTTCAGCCTACTATACCCTACTCTACCCTACCCTACTCTACCCTACTATACCCACCCTACTCTACCCTACTCTACTCTAATAAACCTCACGGAGCCCGAGACCTTTCCAACGAATGCAAAACCGTGGAAATCGGTTCGTGCGTTCTGGAGTTATAGCGTCAGGAAGGAAAACCCGACTTATTTTTATATAGTAGATTAAAATCTTAAAAATATCCGCCTCTTTGCTTAAAAAAATATTCATCGTTAACCGTGACGAAATAGGAAAGAAAAATACCCTTGTTCTAATAAATTAAAAAAAAACCAAGAGTATGATATACATGGCATATTGAAAAGAAAAATGGTTTTATATTTTCACAAAGAAAATTATTCACAATTGCTGTAAAGAAATACAATTTACTTTTACTGGATGGACGGCGAGACGAGTTTCTATGGATTCTTTAAAGAAAACAGAATCCATAGAAATCCGTCTCGTCTCGTGCTTTTATTTTATATTTGAACTCCACTTTACAAAATAAACTGAAAAATAATTATTTTTGTCGAGTCGAGGTATAAATGGTTAGGTAGGTTCAATGTACGTCATTGAATACCTCTGTTGTTGGCTTGGTTTGGTATAAGCCATGGAGGGTGCAGGTAGTTGTACATGCTGGGCAGGAAAAGAGGTGACGCAAATCCTGTGAAGGGGCTCCACACTGAAGAAGATAACGACAGGTCTGGACAGGTGGCTAAATATTGGACAAAATTTGAGTCAGATCGACACTGAAGAAGAAGAATTGAATACCTCAGGAGCCATGTAGCGCTTCGTGCCAACTCTGTTGGTGGTGGGCACGTCGACGGAGTCACAGGCTACGTTGTGACGGACGGCCAGCCCCAAGTCACCGATCACGCACGTCAGGTTGCTCTTCACGAGAATATTCTTCGATTTCAGGTCCCTATGAGCTATAGCTGGCTTGCCTGTTCGATAAATCGGATTTTATAGTTGAGTCTTAAGGTGCTACGGTATACCTGACAGGTTTACCTGTACAAATGAGTTGTACAGGTAAACCAGAACGTGTATGTTGCATAACTTTGCAGGTTTCCACACAAACTTACCTAACAGGTATAACTTACTGTACAGGCAAACCTGTCAGGTATACCCTAGCGTGTATAGCTACCTTAACTGGACATTCCAAAGTAAATGCCACATCTAATAAGCGGTAGATCACACAAATTGAAAGCTAAAAGATCTTGCTACAGGGAACTAGGATCTAGCAGATGTCTTGGATCATTCATATTAAGCAATAGCCGTCTCCCGCGGTTGCAGCTCCGCTCCTATGGGTCGGAGAGTGATGTTATATACTATATTAGCTTTTGCCCGCGACGTCGCCCGCGTGCATAAAATATAGCTTATGTCACTCAAGAATACAGCAACTTTCTATCGGTGAAAAGATTTTAGCAATCGGACCAGAACTTCCAGAGCTTACCTCCTATAAACAAAAAAAAAAAAAAACATTACCTCTTTATTATATTAGTATAGATAGCTTAAGGGGCCGGCGACGGATGAATTACCATACAAACGTAATACCACGCTCATTTGCAGTTGGAGCATATTTCCAACATATTATGATGATATTCGGTTATAAACGATATTTATCTAGGTTCCTACGTCTTTCTTTTTAAAAAAAACAAAAAGAAATTTAAGCGAATTGTATTTCGCACTTTTTTACAGCGTAAATGGCAAAACATGCCATTTGGCTTTTCCTGTATTAAAAATAACAATATTTCTAATATTGTCGACGTAGCGTAGGAACCTAGATAAATATTGTCTATAACCACAATATGTTGGAAATATGCTCCAACTGCAAATGAGCGTGGTATTACGTTTGTATGGAAATTCATCCGTCGCCGGCCCCTTAAACTCACTAAAAGATTTTTTCAATTCGAACCAGTAATTCCTGTTTACGTGTTCAACCGTACAAACTCTTCAGCTTAATTAATAATGCATCAGGCAACGGCGTTATCGCCGCCGCCGCCGCCGCCGCCGCCGCCGGGATTCTGATCCCGATTTCCGGCCACCGTAGGCGCGGGCTTGCGGACAGTGAGCAATGGGTAGCTCGCTGTCCGGCCGTCCGGTAACTGTCCGGACCAAGCCTAAGTCGTCGACGGCGCGCACTGTTCCCGCGCGCCTCAAGGAGTTGTCAGCAACAGCAGGGACCCAGCCAGGTCGAAGCCTACTGGGGCCCGCCGGGCCTTGGTCGAGGCCATGGTCCGGAGCGAGGAGGAGTGGCAGGCGGTCGCCGACTTCTGCGAAGCAGTAATGCTCGCTAAGGAGGAGGCCGACCGCATCAGGCAACGGCGCTCTCGCCGCCGCCGCCGGGATTCCGATCCCGATTTCCGGCCACCGTAGGCGCGGGCTTGCGGACAGTGAGCAATGGGTAGCTCGCTGTCCGGCCGTCCGGTAACCGTCCGGACCAAGCCCAAGTCGTCGACGGCGCGCGCTGTTCCCGCGCGCCTCAAGGAGTTGTCAGCAACAGCAGGGGCCCGGCCGGGTCGAAGCCTACTGGGGCCAGGGTTATCCGAAAGGGCGCTCGAGCCCCGGTATGAAGGCTTGTAGGAACGGGATGGGTTTTTTAGTCAGTAAGAGTCTGACACTATCTCCCGCTCCGCCCAAGAGCGGGGGTTGTCATAAGATGATTTTTCCCATCGAAAAAAAAAAAAAAAAAAAAAAAAAGCCTACTGGGGCCAGGGTTATCCGAAAGGGCACTCGAGCCCCGGTATGAAGGCTAGAAGGAACGGGGTGGGTCTTTTAGTCAGTAAGAGTCTGACACTATCTCCCGCTCCGCCCAAGAGCGGTGGTTGTCATTGCATGATTTTTCCCACCATAAAAAAAAAGCTTAATTAATAATAATATTAAATATAAGTAAGTTTATAATATAAATTGATAGAAAGTGCCTACACTAAAACCAAAATGACGCGTAACCTATTCCTAGCCATAATTACGCCATCGTATCTAGTCATCAAAATTAAGAACTAAATAGTTATGCATGCGGAGAAAACCAATACAGATCTGAATCCAAAACTTCTCGCCCAATTCAAATTGAGTGGTGTTCAGACAGAAATCGGCCAGTCCGTTGAGCATTTGGGTCATTCATCATCATTATCGTGTTAGCTCGTAAACGGTCTCTTAACTATATTCACAGCTGACCAGATGTACCAGAGAAGCATTTTACGTAGGTTAATCTTGAGATAAGAGATTGTTAAGGGAATTGTAACATGAATGAAGTTAGAATTACATTAGATCGTCGCACACTTGTAACACGCCTAGATTCGTACCTACAAGTGTAGTTTCCATATAATGTATGGAGACCGACGGGCTAGATCAGCGTGTGCGCAGTGTAGTTCTAGCTTGAACGTGGTTGGACAAAGGGACGCCCATCTGAAGTTTGGATTGTATCCTGTCCTTATGGTGAGAAATGATGAGATTCTGAATTAAGCCTTATGCAATTCCATCAGAAATGAGAATTGATGAGCACGCGTCCTCATCTACATATATAAAAAGAGAGAACTGACTGACTGTTCACGCGTCAAATGCGTGAGCAGAGAGTGACGTCAGCCCGTATGGGCTGACGTCACCGACGGCTGAGGCGACGCGCGGCGGGCGCGGGGCAGAGCACCGGCGGCGTGCACCGGACGGCGAGCGGCGCGACACTTCTCGATCCGACAGCTTCCAAGGCACACGCGTCCCTCTATTGACACCTCACTGTACAACTACTTATTTACTTACTTCATCATTGTCAATCTTCGAATATATCTACAAATACAGTCCATTTGTTTTATTTATCTCCCTGAGATCTTGAACAATCAACGCATAGCTGAAACTACTGGGTCTAGGAGCATGAAATTTAGGACAAAGTTTCCTTTTATGACGTAGACGAGCACTAAGAGAGGATTTTTCAAAATTCAAGCTCTAAAGGGATGAAACGCGGGTCCAAAAGTATGTACGTGAAAAACCTGCTTTCACTCAGGCGAAGCCGCTGGCAGAAGCTAGTGTTAAATAACCATTTAACACTAACCGCTTGCATCGGATTTGTCCGACCAGTTTTTTCGTGTCCTATTCGCCAGGGTCGTGTGTTTGTGACTGGGTATACTCTATGGAATATTTGGTCGTGGATTTACAACCCTGGCGGAAGAACCCTGAGGTTGATTAATGTGATCCTGGCCGTATACAGATCCAATTTTGAAAATTGTTCCATAAACTGGCCAATAAAATAAAAAAATAAGAACTAGTCACGAAATCGTTTCCGAACGACAAGTACCTATTAAGCCTTCGATCTTGAACATCAGCACGTATGTTTGACTTGGCCTCTACGACAATGAGAATAGACAATAAATTGTGTTATATTTGACTGTGTTTATTATTGTACAATATTTTATACTTAACATCAAATAATACTGGAAACGTAATACGTTCTTTATTCGACATAAACAGCCATATCTTTTTTTTCGTTAACTAAGAAGTTTGATTTTTTTTAGCTTCAAGGGACTGCAGGCCAGCTTCATATGGTTTTAATTTCAACTCGATACCTCCACGTGTTCCCGAGATAAAGGGTCTTGACAGACCGATAGATGGACTACAAAGTGATCCTATAAGGGTCCCGTTTTCTCCTTAAAAAATGAGTCAAATACCCAATTGTAGGTACAAGTCTTTGTTGTAAAACAGATATAAAAAAAATCACGATTTCACTTCTATACTATTTAGGTACTGGCAGAAGCTAGTATGATATAATTTGGTGATCTACAAGGTGTCGTTTTGAAGCTGCAAAATATTTCAGGAGGTAATTATGTTAGTGATTCTCGATCCGAATCAATAATAAAATGAGTAGGTAATTTTTTGTTTTTTTTTTCTTATTTATGGAAATCGGTATGTGTGAACTACCTTTCTTAAAAAGCAGCCAGTCTGTTACCTGCCTTATAACCGCGCTTTCTTTCACACACACAAACACGGAACAATAAAGGGCGTTTTCACACACACTAACTCGCAACGATAGTTTCATAAATCATCTATCATCCAATCATCATCCCGCACGGCACACCCTAGCCACGCCCCCGCGGCCATCAATCAACCGATTTAGTTTAGTGTAATTGATGTCGCCGGCGTGTCCATACGCTTGCAAATTCGCCCTCAAGTGCGGCACCTTCGGTCGTTAACGGTTGCGGTATTTAGTTAATCTCTAGAAACCAAAACTCCAATGTAGAGTTGGTGGAGATGGTCCTATCTATCAGTGGAGACAGCATACCGTCCATCTCAAAGGGTAATGCTGATTGCCAGACAAAGACTCCGCGAGTTTTAACAATTCGGCGTTCCGAACACAATTACGTGAAAAGGTGATCAGTGCTTTCGACACTTTAAAAACGAATGTGTTTGTGCTACGTAAATTAAAATAAAATAAAAGGCTGTGACTGGAGTGTAAAGGTGGACACTTTGAACAATACCTACCTCCAGGTAACATAAGTACTTAGGTTTTTTATTTTATTTGTAAGTACATAAAAAAACATTTGTAAATACGTTGTTAGCCGAATCAATTTGCTTAGTGTAAATAAGTTGATTTAAAAATATTAACTACGCTAAAAATACATACCTATCAGGCAAGATAAATCACTTAAAACCCCTATCTACTTAACTATCACAAATTATCTTGAAGTATTTTTGTCGATCCTCAGCCCGTTAAAAAATAGGAAGGGAAATTTCAATTTCGTAAGCTTTACATCAGGTTTATTGCATTTTATTCATCAGCTGATAAGTACCTAACTAACGACGCGACGTCAACGTGAACTTTAAAAAGGTTTTCCCATTAATGATGCTTAAAAATGAGTTAATTAGCGAAAAAGACAATAATTTACATTATGATCATCGAATTCGAATCCAGTACAATGGCTAAATTATTCATTTCGTAGGATAAGTAGGCGGAGCCTCGTACAGGTTGATGCACTCACGCAAACGGTGACATGACGCGCGATAATTCGCAATGGTTTATTCTGTTTCTTTATGAAGTTTATTTAGAGGGTTATTCTGAAAAACGGCTAAAATAAATAAATAAAAAATAACAAGTATTACTGATTATTGACCAGGTATCGTATTTTTACATGATTGTTTATGAGTTTTATTACAACCTCCTGAAATATTGTGCAGTTTTAAAACTGCACCTTGTATTAGCTTTTTGTTGCCATTAGGTATAAGATAAAAGGATTCATTAAAAGAATCTGTCAATAGCTCATTATTTATTATCTATAGACGCCAAAGGAAATTGGGCACCAACAGTTTCACTTTTTGACGCGTATGGCTATTGGAGTTAATGTATAATTCATAATATTATTTTTAATGCTGTTTTACCTAAATTCATTGAAATCATTTGTGGGGTTTCTATTTTCATTTTAATTAGTATCTAATACAATAAATACGTCATTTGTTGCTTAATAGTGAAGCGACTCTATTTTCAATTATAATCGATCGATTAACCGTTAACATAAATCGTGGAACAACAAAATAATCTACAATCGCAACTAAAAAGTATTAAGAGTTGTCATTATGTTTATTCTTCAATTATGTTACTATTTCTTCCGTTAAAAAGCAATTTCTAGGCAAAAATAAAACAATTAAGATATAATCTATAGTCATGACTCCGCGTCCGTAATCTATTGTTTGGTCACAACACTATTCGATAAAATGTCAAACAAAATGGTATTTTCTGTTTACCTTGTTAACTAACGTGCCGGTTAAGCCGAGAATAATGGTTTCAGCTTTTCTCTGCTAACAAATATAAATTCGTGTCGAGTTGAGTTTTAGGATTCCTCCAAATCTATCTCCTACATCGAGCAATTCGACACTTTTTGTGCGTGTGCTGCGAAGTGTATTGTTAAAACATTTTTTTTACGTTCACGGTGATTTGTTCTAGACGTAAAACATGTCGCGATGTGTGGACTGTTCTCTTTTATTAGCACACCTGCTCCCTAGATGCCAAATCAGAGAAGCAACGGATTCCATGGCAACACAACCTAACCTACATAACCTCAACAGGTACACAAGTTTTTTTTTTTTTTCAAAAGCCCTACAATATTTAAGTTTGAATTTAACCTTGTTTTAAAGTATGACACTAACCCTTTTTTATGTCTTATTTTCACTACTATACTGAGTCAAAAGTTGCGAAACCAAGTGCCATAGTAAGTTGCTCATTCTCCTTTGTCCTTCGGCATATCATATCAAAAGAAATGGGAGACATTTTCTCAATAACCATATTTATTTTGATTATATTCAGGTTGTTGCTATATAATTTCACTTAATTATTATTAATTCAGCCCTCTGTAACCAAATTTTCATATAAATCAAATCAATTTTCGATCAACCAATCACAGCGGTTAATTTCAAATTTGAAAACAGATCGCTTGTTTAGATTAGAAAGAGTAGAACTAATAAATATCCAATATTCAGGCAATGTGATGTGATAGGTCGAGCTGATTAATCGATTGACCTTAATACGAATATAGGAGATATCGTCATTCGTCACATAGTAAACCGAGAGAGAGGTGACGAGACCAACGACCAGCGCAACTTTTAATACTGTGCTAACGGTGGAATGCGACTAACTGTACTTAGTGAAATTAATGTGGTATTTTTTTTTATTGTAGATAGGTTCGCGCTTGACAGCTATCTCACTTGATGGAAAGCGACGATGCGGTCGACGATGGAACGCGCTTACCTAGAAAAAACCTATTCACTCTCGACTTAGATTCCCGGGTTGTAGCTATCAGAAAACACAGACTCTGGCAAGGAATTCTACTCCCTAGCTGCACGCACAATGAATGTGTTCCCAAAAGTATATACATATAGTATATATAATTTTACAGACCAGGTGTGACCGAGTGGTAATAGCCCCAACTTACAAGTTGTAGGTCGCAGGTTCAAACCCAGCCAGGCGTATTACTTTGTGTAGTTTAATTCATCACCACTGCTTTCAAAATGGTGAAGGAAAACATCGTGAGGAAACCGGCATGTCCTAGACCCAAAAATTCGAAGACATGTGACATTTACCAACCCACAAAGGGCCCGCGTTACGGCCCATTCCCTCTCACAGAGAGGAGGCCTGAGTCCCAACAGTGGGAACTTTATAAAGCCGACTATGCTATGCTATGGAAAGAAAAGAGTAAAGAGTTTTCGTATGTAATAAAATAGATTCTGTCAGCGGATTCGGCTCACGTGAAAGTAGGTCACTCCACACAATTCCAGGACCCCCGTTTCATCAAATCCTCTTGGTGCTCGCCTACGTCATAAAAGGAAGCTCTATGCCAAATTTCACGTTCCTAGTCCCTGTAGTTTCGTCTGTACGTTGTTGATATGTCCGTCAGTCTTCTTTTATATATACATAATATATAGAGAAACTAAAAAACTACTTTAGAATGCTACTTTATCACTGAGTGACATAGGCTACACATTTTCTACAATCGACAAGTCACTGGCGGAAGCTGGTTGAAAGTATAGCAGGTAGAGTATGGAGCAGAGTAGCCAGAGATAAGACGACATGGAAACAACTGCAGGAGGTTTACCGCTATCGCTAGCGGTCCTTACAGGTCTCCTCCAAGTGTCGCCACAACGAACGGTCCTGTGCGACTCGCAACCATCGCATTCCTGCGACTCCCACCAGGTCATCGGTCCACCTTGTGGGACGATCAACGAACAATGTCCCCTGCCCAATGCTGTTTGGTGATTCATCAGGCTATATTGATGACCTTGGTTCTCCTGCGGATATCTTCATTCCTGATGCGATCACGCAAGGAAACTCCGAGGATAGCCCTTTCCATTGCCCTGAATTGAGAAGGAAGGTAAACGTATTTTTAATTTATTTATTTTACTTACCTTTAGTGCCTACGATGTCCATGTGCAGATGAGCAAGCCCGGTGGCGATAGACAGCGACATCTTCACCAGCGTGATCGAGTCTATGGTGCGAGCACTTAGAAAGTCGAACAGCGATCCATTCTCATGGTAGTCAGTAATCAGCCACAACTGTGTCCATGTGCCGTTATCTACGACAAAAAATAGAATTATTTTAACACCATAAAGAGGCGGTACCTCCTGAATCTAAAAATGAGCATCTTAAAGTTTAAATTTCACAAACAGATTTAATTGATTCAAAACATACTTTCCACACCACGCCCTGACATTTTTTTTGAAAATCCTACACTACGCTTAGTCGAGAAGAGGAGGTACCCTGAAAAATGTTATTTGTTCTGAAAAAATATATTTTATATTCATGAAAAATTACAGCATTTAGGTACTAAAAACATCTAAGCTAAGTCTAGGACAGACAGTCAGACTGAAATAAACATAGTGAAAGAAATAAGAGTACCAAATTACAACTACGGAACCCTAAAACCCATCCATACAGTTGATTATAAAACATTATTGTATGTTTTTATCAAAATTAAAAAAATGTGTTTTGCAGCTAACTGACGTCAGAAATAAAGATCTTTGTAAGATTCTTCTAGACAAAATATCAGATGCAGTGAATAATGACGTGAGCTGTTCATCTAGGTATTATCAATGTATAAAAACAGCAACGACATGCAACGCAACCAATACTGTAATGGATAACAATTAATCACTGGAGCATAGTCCAGATTGTGACGCACGGAGCGATGCAGTTTAATCCGTATAGCTTTGTTTCAATCCAGGAAAACATCGAGTTGTATGAACAGTCTTCTATGTTTTTTACTACTCATACTTTTAATTTAAGTTACACATTAATGTTCGTAGTTACCTACTAAACCATTTTCCTATTATGTTTTAGGAGCGTTGTAAAAGGATTGCATACAATGGTAATGAGAATGTGAGCTGAATGTGTGGAGTAACGAGAATGGATAAAGTGAGAAATGAGTACCTATATCAGAAGAAGTTTGAGAGTTGTGCTAGAGAGTGAAAAGTCAAAAGGGTAGTATTTAGTATGATCATGTGAAAAGGAGGGATCGAAACACATGTTACGAGTATTAAAAAAGTTATGAGTATACTTGTAGATGGACAGAGAGGGAGAGGGAGGCCAAAGAAAATATGGACGGATTACGTGAAGCGTGGATATGACAGAAAAGAAAGTCAATGATAGCGTGACGGCTGACAGGATGCAATGGAAGAAACAACTTGTTGCGCCGACTCCAAGTAAAATGGGACTAGACGATGATGATTTAGGAGCGGTGTTCTGCAATGCTTACTAAATCAATTTATTCAAATAAGAGTTCAAATTTCTAACTATTCTTTATTTAGATATTTCCAAGTTTACAAGATGCATTGAGAGTTACAGCCTCTTTATACTCGTCGACGATCGTACTTCGGCGGTTAGCAACTAGACATAGCGTTAGAAGACATAGCGTTATGTGGCATATTCGATTTTGAGAACAATCTACACATGCAAAACACCTATCAAAATCAATATTGATACTTTTAAAAAGATAAATAACGTTACCCTACACTAGGAATTACAGCTTGAAATTAAAAAATAAAAGTAACAGTAATAGCATACATTCCTACGTTAGTCGATGTAAAAACTAACTTAATGTGGAATTAATCACTGGAAATTTAATAGTTACTACTTGACAAACATTCTCATAAAATTGGAGACAAAATTCCCTAATTTTTCCTACGATTACCATTGCGCGACCAATGCTATAACCATAAGTATATAACGCCTCAAGGCTTATAGTCCCTTGAACCATCTGGCCAAAATTATGTGGACGCACCTCTCGCACCCGCCTAGGCGGCAGGGCGGCAGTACGCAAATCTGTGCATTTATTTGCGGCCAACAGCGCCCGGCAAGCGCGCGGTTCCATTTTCTTTGCGAAATATTGATTGATTTACATAATTATGCAATGTTCACTTTGAAGAATATTATTTTTATGTGTAAAAATGTTTCTAAAGAGCCGTTTCGAAGGAGTAGGGAAAAGTTGCGAAATTGCTAAATATTTTTTTTTGACAAAAGTATTAATAGCACGAAAAAATCAAATGTTGATAATGTTGTTCATGAATCTATAATAAACAAATACATTTTTTTCAAACCTATTAACCTGGCCGTTACCGAGGAGTAGGCTTTAGAAAGTCACTGTTTTATGGCACTTTTCGGGCGCTTAGGCCTTAAGTCCTTTAGAAGTACAAAGTTTCGATCCTATAACATTTTGCTACATCAACAGATTGTCTTAGCCTAGCTCAGGGAAATCGCTAATTATAATCCTAGGCTTAAAATTATTTCTCCATAAGTCCTGAAATATTGATAATTTAGTTATACACACATAGTCATTTGTTGGGTACTAGCGTAATTATTTATTTAAGATTTACTTGTGGCTGTTATATTATAACTGTACTGTGTAAAAGATATAATAAAGATTATTATTATAAATGGTCATACCTACAACTTTATCGAAGAAATTATTCGCTGCGAAGACGATCAATATGGACATTGTTATTTAACAAGGGATCGTGAATTCTACTTTCTAACGTTATAAGTGATTGTTGATTAATCAATAAACATCACACAGGCAACAAGTCGTTCCCGTGGGACAATTTCCAATCTTCTCGCTGGCGAAGCCTCTGGATGAAGCTAGTAATTTACTTTAAACTTATTTTCTACATTAAAGCTAGAACAACATTAGACCGACGCATAAGTGTATCACACCAGATTTGTACGTAGAACAACGTCGCGTGGCGTGTAGCAAGTGTAGCTCTTCAAGTCTAAAACTATAGTTTCCATATAAAATGTACGGAGACCGACGCGCCCAGATCGGCGTGTGTGGCCCACGTGTGAGCAATGTAGTTCTACCTGAATATTCTGATATCCATTATTGTAAATTTTCATCAATATTATTTCATTCGTTTATGCATCATCATCATCATCGTTTCAACCGAAGGACGTCTACTGTTGGACATAGGCTTCACCCAAGTATCGGAACAAGGAACAGTCCTGTGCAACTTTCACCAGGTCATGCATAAAAAAAAAACTTTTTACAAAAAAAAAATAAACCGACTTCAATGTAAAAAAACACTGAAAAGTAAAAAATAAGTTTAGTTTCGAAAGTTGGTGTTCCTATAATAGACATTTTGTTCTCTTCGTTATATAACACCGACTTCCGAAATTAAAGTTAAAGTTAAGTTAGTTAGTTCCCATCTATATATATCTGTAACAACTGTTGGTGAACCTTAAATAAATAATACTCTTATTAGCAGGATAAACTCACCTTTATTGTCGGCAGCGATGAAGCCCAAAATATTCTCGTGGCGTAACATCACCGTCTGATATATTTCAGCTTCACGGAACCACGAGGACTCTTCGCGAGAAGAGAATATTTTGACGGCGACATTCTCGCCACGCCAACGACCACGCCACACTTCTCCGAAGCGACCCTTGCCGATAATATCCACCAACTGGATCTGACGAGCGATCGATCGCTGCACCAAAAGAGGCAACCCTACAGGAACATACATAATGTTAATTTTATGACTATGACAACGTTGAATTAATGCATTCTTGCTCATGTTTATAAGGCCAGCGCAAGAAATAGGTATACTTTTACACACTGGTTTGAAGGTTGAGAGAAAAGGTGGACATATTTGGTGTTAAATATAAGTATTTTTGCACATGTGAACATTTGTAGCTATTCGTGTTTGGCTCAGACGGATAGGCTGGCACAAAAAGTTCCCAAGATATTTTCGTTCCAAAAAAGATCAAAGTTACAGACGGGATAACAAAAAGAAAAACCCCAGTTCATGCAATTTATAAACAGATTTCAGTATGAGTATTATAGTTACCGGCACGGATCTTGAGCGCTGGCTTCAAGTTGCGCAGAAGTAAAATATCGGGTCTCTATTGTGGTGCGACGTGAGACGTGGTGGCGGGGAATGTCAGTGATTTGTTCGCCGCGCATCGCGTCATAGGCGTCACTCGTGATTCGTTCCCTGAGCTTGATGCATGTTTCTAACAACAACGATTGGCTCGGCAACGTATGCAATGCGCAAAGCGATCCCTCTGACGCCGAGCGCTCAAGATTCGTGCTGGTACCTATACTGGGCATGCCTTTTAAGTTCTGTCGTTTAAATATTTCCCGCTAATTTTGAATTGCTCAATTTTCTAATTTGTTTCTAAATTGTTTGAATTTAGAATAATAATAATCCTTTATTGTCAGGCATCTAAGGCCCATAGATAAAATACAAAAATAATCCAAAACGAATAATAATACAACAATGGCTAAACAAATGAAATAATTAGGATTGATGCAACTATTTATAGACCAGGGTAGAAGCCTTTAAAAATAATAAAAAGTGAAAAAAAATAATAGTAGGATGAAACCCATTAGAAAAGGAGGAGAATATTATAAAAATGAAAGGAAAAATAATTTACGGGCGATCTGAGGTCGGGAAGGGGATGGGGGTGAGTTTTTAAGGGTAAAAAACGGTTTTTCTCGATTTCCGGCAAAACTAAAAGTCCTATGGAAAAAAGTCAAACGGCAAAGTTGTAGGTAATAAAAAGATCTAAAACTTTTGTATTTACACTTTTTTCACATAACCTCAAAATTTATGTGAAAAATTCAAAAAACCAAGTTTTTGGTTTTTTATTTTTATCTTTTTAAAAAATAAATTTTTTTTCACGAAATTTGGTGAAAACTTACCTTTTTATGTCCCAAATACGCTGTAATTTATTTGATTAGAAATATTTATTTTTTCACCTTATTTTGAATTAATATCGAAAAAGCACCCTAATTTTCAATCGAAAAATCACCCGTCAAAATATCAGCTTTTTACAAAAAGTTGGTATATTTTCTGTTCGTTGAAATCTCTACTTTCCGATGGTGATAAAAAATATATAATTATGTTACCGTAGCAAATCTTCTCAGAAAATGCAAAAAATCGAAAAAAACTCGAATTCGAAAATTTTTTTTCAATTATTATATACAATTTTGAGCTATTTACTAAAATTTACACTTTAATTACTCGAAAAACGTAAGATTACATGTTACATTGATAAAAAAAAATTGTAAATCAAAATATACTACTATAATTAACAAACAAATAAGTTAATAAAATTAATATTCAATAAGACATCTACAATATTTGGAGAAAGTAGTCGAATCTTCTTTAAATTATATGCGTAGATGCCTATTTATAACTATTTTTAGATAACTTATATACCTGAGTGACCTACGAAAAATTTTAGCCCATCAAAAGGTGAACGCCGCCCCAGGACCCGATGGCTTGCCTGGGAAAGCCTGGGTCCTGGCCATGGAGGCTCTCGGGCCTCGACTGAGAGGGCTCTTCAGCGCATGCTTGGAGAGGGGCCAGTTCCCACTTCGCTGGAAGACGGGGAAACTGGTCCTCATCGCGAAGCCAGGGCGCCCTGCGGACTCTCCGTCCGCGTACCGGCCCATTGTGCTGCT
Source organism: Mythimna ferrago (assembly GCA_910589285.2). Lineage (NCBI taxonomy): Eukaryota > Metazoa > Arthropoda > Insecta > Lepidoptera > Noctuidae > Mythimna > Mythimna ferrago. The sequence continues at coordinate 28,955,532 of OU342673.1, read as the reverse complement.
CGACGAGGTGGGCAAGCTCTTTGAAAGAGTGATTGCGAGCCGCCTCGTCGCGCGCCTTTCACGGGTGGGGCCGGACCTTTCGGACGGACAGTTCGGCTTTCGCAGGATGCGCTCGACGGTGGACGCCATCATGCGCGTGCGAGCCCTCACGACGGGGGATGCGGTGTCCCAGGGTAGGCGTGTCGTGGCAGTGTCCTTGGACATTGCCAACGCTTTTAATTCCCTGCCCTGGAGTACGATCCGGAGGGCACTCCGGTACCACCGGGTGCCCGAATACCTCTGTCGAGTAGTCGAGGCCTACCTGTCGGACAGGTATATTGTCTACCCCGGTCACCAGGGAGACTGGAAACGTCGGGAGATGTCGTGCGGTGTTCCGCAGGGGTCGGTACTAGGGCCACCCTTGTGGAACATCGGGTACGATTACGTGCTGCGGGGCGACCTCCCTGACGGGGTCAGCGTGGTCTGCTACGCAGACGACACGCTGGTTCTAGCGCAGGGAGAGTCGTACCGGGCGGCGGCCGCTTTAGCGACACGCGGGGTTGCGATAGTCGTTGGTAGGATCCAGGAGTTGGGACTCGAGGTGGCGCTGCGCAAATCCGAGGCCATGTGTTTTCACGGTTGCGGCCGTCGGAACGCGCCACCGCCGGGTTCCCAACTAACGGTAGGAGGAGTTCGCATCGGCGTCGGGACATCGATGAGGTATCTGGGACTCATCCTCGACAGCCGATGGAATTTCGAGGAGCATTTCCGACGTCTGGCTCCCAAACTCAACCGGACTGGGGCCGCTCTCGGGCGGCTCCTGCCCAACCTTGGGGGTCCAGACGCCTCCTGCCGGAGGCTCTACGCGGGGATCGTTCGGTCCATGGCCCTCTACGGGGCGCCGGTGTGGGCGCTGTCGCTGCAAAAGCGACCGGCGGCCATTCTGAACGCCTGCCGGAGGGCCATGGCAATTCGGATGGTGCGGGGATACCGCACGATTTCCCGCGAAGCGGCGAGCCTTCTGGCTGGCCTACCACCGTGGGATCTGGAGGCAACAGTCCTTGCACACATGCACGACATGCGCGTGGAGATGCAACGCCGGGGTGAAAGTCCTCTGCCGCGACAGGTCACGGCATGGCGGACAGAGCTCCGGCGGGATCTCATGGTGGAATGGCGTCAGCGACTATCGCAACCCCGTCATGGGCACGCCACAATTATGGCGATAAGTCCCCTCTTTGAGGCGTGGCTGGAAAGACCTCACGGCGTCCTTACCTTCCGCATGACACAGGTCCTCTCCGGAAATGGCAAGTTCGGGAGGTTCCTGTTCCGAATTAAAGCGGAAGTGACGCCCGGGTGCCGCCACTGTGCGGAACGCCCGGAGGACACGGTGGAGCACACAATCGCGGTGTGCCCTGCTTGGGCGGAGCATCGCCGTGCCCTCGTGGGGGTGATCGGCGGCGGAGACCTCTCGCGCCGGGCCTTGGTCGAGGCCATGGTCCGGAGCGAGGAGGAGTGGCAGGCGGTCGCCAACTTCTGCGAAGCAGTAATGCTCGCTAAGGAGGAGGCCGACCGCATCAGGCAACGGCGCTCTCGCCGCCGCCGCCGGGATTCCGATCCCGATTTCCAGCCACCGTAGGCGCGGGCTTGCGGACAGTGAGCAATGGGTAGCTCGCTGTCCGGCCGTCCGGTAACCGTCCGGACCAAGCCCAAGTCGTCGACGGCGCGCACTGTTCCCGCGCGCCTCAAGGAGTTGTCAGCAACAGCAGGGGCCCAGCCGGGTCGAAGCCTACCGGGGCCAGGGTAATCCGAAAGGGCGCTCGAGCCCCGGTATCGAAGGCTTGAAGGAACGGGATGGGTTTTTTAGTCAGTAAGAGTCTGACACTATCTCCCGCTCCGCCCAAGAGCGGGGGTTGTCATCATATTTCATAGAGAAGTGGGGAAGGGGAAAAAAATTCAAAATACATAAAAAATATATTAAAAATCTATAATAAATATATATAAAATATTTATCGTAAATATATTTTTAATAACTAACTTTTGGCCGATTTGCATATATATTTTATACATTTCAAATATATTTTAGATACATTCAAAATATATCTTAAAAGACATAAAAAACATAGCTAAGAATATAAAAAAATATATAAATATATATTTATTATAGATTTTTAATATATTTTTTATGTATTTTGAATTTTTTTTTTTCATGGGAGTAACTAAATTTGTTTGTGCAAAATAAAGGAGATTATTATTTTTTAATCTTGTTAGTTTTTTTTAAGTAAACTTGTCACAATTATATTAAAGAAACTCAGCATGCACGTGTATTTTTATAAACGATGTTGTATACTGTACTGTATTTCGAATAGGTACTGGCTAGGCTAACGGTTGTTACAGCTGCTAAGAAATAGTAGGTATGTACGTAGTAAGACCCAGACCCGCCTAGCCCCTTCCCCACTTCTCTATGAAATACCTTTTGATGGGCTAAAATTTTTCGTAGGTCACTCAGGTATATAAGTTATCTAAAAATAGTTATAAATAGGCATCTACGCATATAATTTAAAGAAGATTCGACTACTTTCTCCAAATATTGTAGATGTCTTATTGAATATTAATTTTATTAACTTATTTGTTTGTTAATTATAGTAGTATATTTTGATTTGCAATTTTTTTTTTATCAATGTAACATGTAATCTTACGTTTTTCGAGTAATTAAAGTGTAAATTTTAATAAATAGCTCAAAATTGTATATAACGTAAATGCTCCTATTACCGCCAGTTTTAGCTGTCTTAGGATTCACTTTAAAAAAATAGATATAAGCTGTTATGTTAGGAAAGATGTTATAATTTATAATTAATCTCAACGAAGTATTCTTTGCGATTCAGCACTTAAATTCAATATTCAATAACACAATAGTTAATAAATAATTATTTAATCCGAAAGAGTAGTTGATTCTATTACCGACCCATAGAATGCGGCAAGATTCTATTACCGATTTTTCTACTTCTTTTACCGACCGCTACGAAGTTGTCACTTCTTCTATACTATTAAATAAAATAAAAAATAGTTTTTAAGGTATTTATTACATAATAAAAATAGTTATGAGATCAACATTATTACAATATGAACATAATTATTTATTGCAACGCTTAGAGCACTTATTTTTTGTTATTTTAATTAATAAAAAATAATCAGTCTCAGAAAACAGTCTTCAAACAATTAAATGCTTACTTTTTAATTACCTACATACTAATAAGATATTATGAATCAGTAACAAAATATTTTTATCTGCAATACAATCACAAAATAATTTCTCTTGTCACGCAGAGTTGTCCTCGGTATGCCTTAGGTTTTTGAAGCTTCGTATATGCTGGTCCCTTCATTTATAGCTAGAAGCGCAGCTTCTAGTTGAGTAGAGGCGTACTGCTTGCGCTTCTGCGGCTCCATGATTCTATAAAAGAACACAATCTTTAAAGATATATAGAATTTATTAATTCGAAAGAAGCTTTAAAAAGTTACATGGCCCCCATTCCGTCCCGCCATTTTTATTTGATTTGAAATCATATAAAATATAGCCAATGCCATGAATGGCTTCATTTCTAGAATGAAACTAGATAGCAAATATTATTTTACATTAATAATATGGCCTGGGACAAAATCTCTCAAAACGTCATGTATGTAAGAAATAAGCCAATTTGTTCAAAAATATACATTTTGTTTTTGTGTACTTACTGTAATATTACCAAATTTATATCGTCACAGCTGTGAGTCGGTAATAGAATCAAGTATGAAGGTTGCAATATTCTATTAGCGACCAATAAAATTAATAATAAACAGATAAAATATCCGCTTTTTGGAATACTGTTAAATTCGATCTCATTGCTATATTATTGCTTTTAATGTCAGTTAGTCTTTAATTCAGATAATAAAGGTTTTTTACAATATAATATCATTATAATAATAGGGATATTGTCTACCGTTGAATCGAGTTTTACACAAAAACTTTAAGAAATAGCTTTGTCGCTAATAGATCTAACGAAGTAAAATAATTTTAAGAATTGAACAAGAAAAAAATAAAATCAAATGAGGTAGTTTATATTAAATATTAATTTAAAATACTAAATGTTCTCAAAATTTAACAACGCCATGGGTCGTTATTAGAATCAAATTTTGAAATTTGGATTCTATTACCGCCTTAAATTAAAACATGATTTTATAACATAAAAACCAATAAAAAGTATTGTATTAAGAGTTAGTTTAGAAAACGAATATATTCGTTACAGTTGTAATGTGATAGCAAGAAGACAAATCCATCTTTAGTGTGTTATTTTCCTTAGATAATATTTAGGTGTACTTACGTGGCTGGAGACGCGACAGTATGAAAACTGCGCCCGCTTCGGGCGCGTCCCATTCAATGTCAAATTATTTCTTTCACTGGCTATTTAAACATACAAACTTTACTCTTTTTGTTGTCCAACAAAAATACGTAACTAATTTTTAAGGTATGAATCTTCTGGAACCCTATATTATGTCTAATATGAGTGATTTAAAAATTAGATCGTTAATAGAGTACACTTTTTAGGGGGTCGTTAATAGGAGCTTTTACGTTAATAATTGAAAAAAATTTTTCGAATTCGAGTTTTTTTCGATTTTTTGCATTTTCTGAGAAGATTTGCTACGGTAACATATATATTTTTTTTCACCATCGGAAAGTAGAGATTTCAACGAACAGAAAACATACCAACTTTTTGAAAAAAGCTGATATTTTGACGGGTGATTTTTCGATTGAAAATTAGGGTGCTTTTTCGATATTAATTCAAAATAAGGTGAAAAAATAAATATTTCTAATCAAATAAATTACAGCGTATTTGAGACATAAAAAGGTAAGTTTTCACCAAATTTCGTGAAAAAAATTTTATTTTTTAAAAAGATAAAAATAAAAAACCAAAAACTTGGTTTTTTGAATTTTTCACATAAATTTTGAGGTTATGTGAAAAAAGTGTAAATACAAAAGTTTTAGATCTTTTTATTACCTACAACTTTGCCGTTTGACTTTTTTCCATAGGACTTTTAGTTTTGCTGGAAATCGAGAAAAACCGTTTTTTACCCTTAAAAACTCACCCCCATCCCCTTCCCGACCTCAGATCGCCCGTAAATTATTTTTCCTTTCATTTTTATAATATTCTCCTCCTTTTCTAATGGGTTTCATCCTACTATTATTTTTTTTGGTTTTAAAAATTATCGACCCTGGTCTAACTCACAGTGTTGTTTTGAATCTATCAAGTCGCGCAAACTTTCGGAGAGGCCTAACTCGGATTCAATGTTTCGAGGAGTATTAGGATTTATATTTTATAATAAAGCTCCTTGTCTACGGACTGTCGAACGCTGGTATTTAGAATTCTAGCATGAAATACTCAATATGTCTTAGTAACAAATCTCGCGAAGGACGTCCAAAATCCGCCTTTACTGAAGAAAACATCGTTGCTGTGAGACAACTGATACTCGAAGATCGTTATGTGACATATCGGAAGATAGAAGCGTTAATAGGCATCTCAGGGACAACCATTCAAAAGATCTTGCATGAGGAGCTTGGTGTGAGAAAGCTAGTTTGCCGATGGATTCCGCATTTGCTTTCCAATGATCATAAGGCGGCCCGCGTCAGATGGTGTAAGAAAACTTTTCAAAGGTTCAAGCGAGGAGAAATCAAATCACGTCTACGACATTATCAGTGGTGACAAATATTGGATTTATGCGTACGACCCTGATTCTAAAGAGTAATCCACAACCTGGGTCTTCCGAGATGAACCAAAGCCGACTAAAGTTGTTCGCTCTCGTAGCACTTCGAAGAAGATGGTGGCTACGTTCGTGGCAAAAACCGGTCACGTTGCAACAATTGCGCTTGAAGATCGTAGAACGGTTAATGCAGAGTGGTATACCACAATTTATTTGCCACAAGTCATCGCCAAAGTTCGGAAATCTAACCCAAAGCGACGCATCATCCTACACCATAACAACGCTAGCTCACATACTGCTGGTAAAACAATTGATTATTTGAAACAGGAAAACGTAGAAATTCTTGACCATCCCTTAAGTCCTAACCTAAGCCCTAACGATTTCTTTACATTTCCTAAAATTAAGAAAACTTTTTGTGGGCAAAGGTTCCAGTCCAGTGAAGAAGCAGTCGACTCTTTCAAGTCGGTCATTTTGGACATACTTACCGACTTTGGAGTGGTATAAGTGTTTTAATAACTGGTTCGAGCGAATGGAAAAATGTATAAAACTTCGAGGTGAATACTTTGAAAAACAAACGACCAAATTTAAAAGGCATCCCTCGTAATGCAAAAGAATTTGAAAACCACGCAAATTAAAAACTACAATACCTTTTACGTATCGAAAGAGTATTTTATGAAGAAGAGTATTAAATGGGTACGCGTGCAAACAAAACTGTCTGTAAAATTCTTTTCATGACGCCCATACATGACATATCATCATTTTTATTGCCTCATTCAATTCATTTGATGCATCAATGCAGATCGATTCGAGGCAACGATCGCTCACTTTGGCACTCAGTGATGTAGGTACGCATTTATGAATTCATTCATGTGTACCAGAATGTTTATGAAGATTACAATAGCGTACGTGAATGTCGGACGACGGACCAGATTGTCGTTTAGAATATTGAACTGGTTTCTTCCTCAATTTAGAGTGACGATTGGAACAAGATACGAGATTTGTCCGATATTTATTTATTACCGTACTATGGTGTATTATAAAGCGATTATAGAAATTTGTCTTATTTCACTGATGTAAACTGGATTGCACAGCCACTAGCTCAAAATAATGTCCGTAATAGTTTATGACGCTGGTGAAACAGACCCTTACAACGATGTATTAATAAGTTAAATATGAATAAAACATGTATTATTCTTACCAGAACCAGATCCGGAGGTGGTCAGCTCAATCATGTCTCGTATGGTCGTGGTTCTCATCATGGGGTGTCTGGCTTCACAGACCGAGTCATCAGCTGGGTATGGCGTACGAGACTGGACTCTCTTCTTGGGGCTGTGCGATCGCTTCGCCCACCAGAAGCTGATTGCAGCGCACACACCGAGAACCATCAATCCCATCACCCAAGGCAACACTTTCCATGCCGTCGCTGTGGTGCCCGTCTCTTTATTCAGAATTTGTGCATTAATATCTGTACTCAAAATGGTGGATTCAGGAAAGCGATCAAGAAACAAGTATTTTTTAAATAAACAAAAATATTTTGAAGCATCATTTGCTATTATTTTTATTTTGAATAACAAATTTCATATTACCTTTTGAATGCATGTAACATGTACACCCAATAATATTATGAAATGACAGTGGCAGAGTGGATGCTGAATATGGAATACCAGCCCAAACCCAGAGCATGCATGCATCACAGCCCACATTTTAGCAACTTGTACCTAAGTATGATGCACAACTAAATCTTATTGTAAAACTAGAACATTAGACACACGTGTAACACGCCTGATGTGTACGTAGAACAACATCGCGTGGCGTGTATCAAGTGTAGCTCTACAAGTCTAGTTTCCATATAAAACGTATGAAGACCGACGCGCCCAGAACGGCGTGTATAATATAATCTCAATGCTTATAAAGTTGTGAAAATATCCCATGATTGAGTATTCCCATACAAATATCAGAGCAGCATTATAGTCTTACTTTATATTAACTTGTTTTAAATAATATAAAAAAAAATGTTGTGTAATAAATTCAAATCAAAGACAGGTCGTAACTTCTTAGATTTGCGGCGCACGTTTCGGCAAGGATATTATCGTTCACATGCAACATCTAATGGTCTTCAATTGAGAGTAGTGATACAAAATATTCATAGTACGTTGACCCACATATCAGCAATGAACACAAACGCTCAACTGGTTTCACAGAAGTTAGGTTCTGTAAATACAAAAAATAAATAGATCTGTTTTATGTAAATATTAAATAACCAGCAATCGCATTTGTTTCAGTTTCTGATTACTTCTCAAAATATTTCTGTGGGAATGTTGTGTGTGGAACCTAAATATTACTATTAAAGTAATAATAAAGGACACTGACCATCCGTGTATGCAACTTAGACCAACTGCTGCCCAAAATGGACACAAACTGCAATATGTTTCTTGGGCTTTACTAGTCTGTTAAATAGAGCTCTTCAAAATCTATCCGAGGAGTTAGCAGTCAAAGATATCAAAATACAAAAATAATAGTTGTATTTACAGATAGATATCCTTTATTTTTTTGTTAGTTATTAAAAAAAAATTAAACGCGTCCCAATTAAAACCCAAACGGTTATTTCTTTATTTTCAAATCTATTTACAAATTTGCTTGACTGATCAAAGCCAGCCAGAAGTACCTATTTGCTGCTAGCCTGAATGCTATAGTAAGGTAGAGTTTGTTCAAAATGGTGCTAAATATTGTTAATGTAAGTAAGCAAAAATTTTAAGAATTGAAAAAATTTATAGCTATTCAAAAACCTTAACATAATGTTTTCAATCTAAGACCGATTTCAGATAGTTGAAAATTGATCTAAATAATTACTTGGAAGCACTCCCAACGTCTACCGAAGGGACAGCGAGGTCAAAGAAAAGATGGATGAATTTTGTGAGGAGTGAAATGAAAGAAAAGGGAGTTAGTGATAAAGTACCGGTGAAAGGAATAGAATGGAAGAAAATAACATGTTGTGTCGACTCCAAATAACACTGGACAAAGGCAGGAAGACGATGACTCCCAACGTATAGCAGCATTTAGTCTAAATCCAGTCAATGTCCTTTTACTAATTAAAGCAAGCAGTTCTTTTATAATCTAAAAACATTTGAAATTTGACGAAAGCTGTCGTAAAGAGAAAATGAAAACATCACACAAGAACACATGCAATAAGCGAAACCAATAATAAGCTAATTTAATAAACGTAACAAATATATTATGTATCAACAAATTGGACTTACATAGTGAAACAAATTACCACTTAGAGAGGTCTAATATTTCTGATAAAATCATAAAACTAGCGACTCGCCCCGGCTTCGCATGGGTGCAATTCACACTTGTGTATAAAAAGACAGTGTTTGATCGATTTACAGTTTATCGCTATGCTATTCTCGTTAGAAAGAGCGCTTAGCAAGAAACTTTACATAATTATATTTATTTTATAACGGATAATAGCAGCACATCCCGTTTTTACTGGGCCGGACAAGTTTTTTACTTTAAATCAACATTCATGAAATCGGAACCAATAAAAAGTAATCGACGACACGGTTGTCGGAATGGTTAAGCGGTTGGCTACTAAGCCGCGTGTCGCAGGATCAATCCCGCGCGGATAGGTACCCACTCCGGTTGCCTCGTTCGTCAACTCGCTTAAGCAATTCGCGCGAGTCCGCGCGAGTTGGCACCTTTCGATTTTACCTACTTTTTCTGTCGTCATCTCGCTCAAACGTATAAAGTACAGTTAAATAAAAACAGGTTGAAATTCCGACCCCGACGACTAGCCACGGTAGACGCGGGCTTGCGGACGCCGAGCAATGGGTAGCCCGCCGTCCGTCCGTCCGGTAGTTAACCGGACCAAACCCAGTCGTCAACAGCGCGTAGTGATCCACGCACTCCTCAAAGAGATGTCATCAAACCGTAGGAGCAGGGCCGATGCCCGCAAGCTAGGACCGCGGAGAATTTCTGAAAATGAAACCCGTAGTCCTAGAACGCAAAGGGCAACTGAAGGACACAGGCTAATCGTGAAACGGAACGTATCCAAGAAAGATTTTGTTCATCATGTGAGCGCTTTTGATTTTGTGACACATAATGACGTATCGATACTGCATATTCACTCACTCACGTGTATTTCTAAATCTCCCATTCCGCTTACTCAAACGAGTGCCAACATTAATTAATATATGTGCGTCAACTTTGGTTACTTATTATTGCTGATTTGTGATATTGTTGGTAATTAATAGGCAAATATGCAATAATATATTATTGTTATGTTGATTTATATTAAATATCTTTCTCATAAACGACATGTGTTTTATTTTTAAGTCAAGTCGAATACAATTTCTAATACATTTATAGTGGGTACCTATGTTATACTTTTTATAAGAAGTTTTTTTAGTTGACTATACACGTCAGATTTTCAAGTCTGAGCCAGTTGACGACAGACAATGTAGGTGAAATCGGAAGGTGCCAGGCCAGCTCGCTTGGACTCGCGCGAATCGGGTAAGCGAGTTGACGAACAAGCCCTCCGGTTCTGTCTTGTGTATGGAGTTTAATATTTGTGAACGCACTCACGATACAGGAGTAATTTTTAGTGTGACCCAAAGCAACAAAAATAAAAAAGGTAACGTGGTACCTAATGTACCTATAGGCTACGTTGATTGTTCCGTTTTCATGAAATCAAAAGTTTGTAAAACCAATGTGTAAAGAACTAAGTAGGTAGCCTAGGTGACCTTTCTACACATACATTATATTTATAGAGCGGGTTAGATACATACCCCATAGCCAGTTGTCAGTAAACTAAACAATAAAGCGTTTAAAAATTGTTAGAGAAAATAAATAATAAGTAACAAAATTATGGTTACTGGCATGCTATTAGTATAAAAATCATACCTATGTCATGCTAAATTAAGTGGAAAAAACCGGCTTATGATCACTTACGGCCTTATTTATCGCCTGTTGAAAAATCACTACACATTCCTCTTAACTATCTGTAATCAAGACATTCAGTGTCGTATAATAATGGCACTAATTCGATGCAACCCCGTCATGCTTTCTGTGCAATGGCACCCCTCGTTTAATTTACTACGCAGCTAAAATATTATGTAATGATGTCCCATTTAATGGTTGAACAGTACAATTCAGTTGAAAGATGATAATTTCAGACGCAAGATATTTAACTTGCAAATGTGAAACACGTGTCGACCGAAACAACAAGGACGATCGGGAAATGTCCCACTGCCAATAAATTATGTGCATAATTTGATACATTTTCATGCGCGATTTTAACCGAGCAGCTGATATTATTTCAAGTTATTATCAAGAACCTGTCATGAACGTTACTGTAACATGGTAAGACTCAACAATACATTTGATGTGGACATCACAATGTAAGCTACCCAGACAGCGCGCCCCGACGACACATTCCGAATGTACATATACTGTACCTGCGAATAGATCACGGTTACAGTAGTCCGTGGCGCAGCAAGATATATTGGGGCTTTCGTCATCGCGGCACCAAATAGGCATGTCCCCGGGAGGGAATATGTTTTCCTGGTCCCAACATCTACATTCATAAATTCTTAGATTAGTACAAAAAGAACATATAAACCCTAAACGGTGATCAATGCCGGTCTACGGAAAAAAAACTTGGTTATTAGAACAAAACGAAGGAAAAATAAAATTCTTTAGCCATGCAGTCTCGCACCATACACCAAGGCAGTCGGCGCCCGCTGGAGCTCGGGCGCCGGGCGCTGGGCGCTTGGGGTGTGGTGTGCCGCGCATCGAGTGTCACAGCGGGAAGCTAGAGTGCAGTAGTTAGCGGGGCACATCGAGGGCTACCTCCACGTCGTCCTACCTGGCGGCTTCGGTTGCAGGACCAGGCGCAGGTTTTCATTGCACATGTCATGTGACTTACAACATTCTATCACCACCGATTCATTTTTAGTTTTCGTCGTAGAGCAACTGAAGGGATGCTCGATGGGTATCAGTGATTTGAGCTCGATACAGCTGCGCCGCAAGTGGAACCACCATACATTATGTTTAGTAGGTTAAAGCAAACAACGCACACTCGGAAAATAGACTTGGTTAAGGAGTACGGCACATCATTCAAATCATACTAATTATAATTATTATTATTTCTGTCGGCACCTGCGGCCGCTCGCTCTTTGCTTATTAGGTACATATTCAAATCACTAATTCAAAGCGATTGTTAGAGTATTGGCATCTCAACACAAAACTTAAAGGAAATGGCAATGCAATTATATGATTCTAATAGTACATCAAACAAACTCAAAATCTGCATCATCAAAATAGATACATGACACGCCCGCAAGTGCGCAGAACAGCTTACCCATTACTGAGGCATGAAGCACTTTGGAAAATTTTTCTCGTGTAATCACATCAGAATTGCAGAAATCGGTTTTACAGCAATACATTGTAGATTTTTTGCACTTTACTGGGTTTTCAGGAGGAAATGCAACGTTCAAGTTCATACAGCTTAAGACCACCGCACTACACAGGTCAATCATTTGATAGAAATAGGTTAGAATTATACCTGCGAGCCACAGCATAACAACAGGTTTGTGTTGATTTGAGTTTGCCAATTGTTTAATTATTATTAATTGTCAGCCAACATTATATTTTTAGAGTTTGAGGGACCGAAAATATGTACCTTTCAGATCAATGATATAATTTAAAAATAAAATGCCTTGACTTAAAATTATGAATAAATTTGGAAAAATAACAAAAGTTATAATTTTGAATAACTTTGAAAATAATATGAAGTAAATTTCAATTAACATTCATAAATATACTCACTGGTATGTGAACTTCTGCACTTTATTCTCCACGCTAGTAGAGGCGAAACAGTATCCATCCGTCTCACATGTTGAGTTGGGACATCGCTCACTGTTGCAGTAACATTTCAAACCTGTGATCAATATAATCATTTAGAATGGAAGATCAAGGAGAAATAATTTTCATACCAAGTGATTTTTAGATGCTGCTGGCAGCGGCTTCACCCGCATGTTAGTAGAAAATTATCCCAGAATACAAAGTATCCTATGTGCAATTCTACAACATGGTCTGTCTGTGCACTGTGTACAAAGTTTCATAAAAATCTGTTCAGTAGTTTTTGCATAAGAGTAACAACATACATACATCCCTACATAAAAACTTTCACATTTTATAGTAGTAGGATATAAAAAAGGAAAAAATAGAGAAATCATATTATGGAATGAAAAGTTGCAGTAGTAACATAGTGTTAAATGGTTTGAGCATATTAGAAATTGTATTTTTGGATTCTCCAGTAAATCACATTAATGTTCATTGTTATCAATATCATAACAATAATAATGTTAAGACTTACGCCTGTTTCTTGTTAAACTATGGTTAGTTATGTTTGGGTTAAACAAATGCAACTTTAATTTTATCTTATTTGATTCTAATATACTGGAGTTATCTGGACTGTTATGTTTCTGTATTTCTCATTTATTGTTATCTAAATACACACAAAGCACTGTTCAAATCAAGTAATTCAAATAAATTTTAAATAATATCTACAAATTCGGTTAGCACGTTTTTAATTTGTGCTAAACCATAAAATAGTAAATCTAATGTCTGGTGTATTTTGATGACTACACATTCTCTCAAAGTGCTGAGCTCAACTAAGCCAATACACCAAAAATACGTAAACAGAACTGTATTCGTGTTTAGATAATATAAAATCGCACGCAAATGGACAAGTGATGAAAAGCACTCACCATCGACGATGTCTAACCTCCGATACACAGTGAAAATCAAAAAAAGAAACCATTTGCGCCATTGGAAACTATTCATTATCACATTCCTCGATACAAACATATCAATCTACAGTTCCGGAACAGCAAAACACTTATTATTGACAATCGTACAGTACGGCCATTGAAGTGTTTCAGAAACATATGACATTTTTATTTTAATATTGCTTTTAGAGAACAGGTACAGTTTTGTAAACTATTAAATCGAATAAAATCTGAATATAAATTTTGTACTTAGACGAAATTTAAAACTAATTATTAAAAATATTGAAAACTACAAAAGCCTCATCAATGGTACGGGAAGGTAAGTAGGTAAATAGCTTAGCGTGAGTGAACCAGAGAGTGAACTAGTGAACTATGCAATGCAATATGCCACAGACTCAACAAAGCTACAGATAAGATATTTAACCATTACTTTTTTTTATTTTTACGTAATTATTGATCTGTACCTATGCAAAGATTTTTTATATCCTACAGTATACAATGCGTTCCAAATGAGAATAGGATCGCCCGCCATGTTGTGACGTTACGATTTACTGTCAAATCGAGGAAAGAAATTTTAAAACATTAATTAATTTACGAAAAGTTTAATTGATTTATGAGCTGTGAACGAAAAAAGTTTAATCAAAATCCAGTTTTGCCCAAAATTTCTTCGATTTGACAGTACGACGAGATGGCAAAACATAGGAATCGGTCCTATTCTCATTTGGAACGCGTAGTAATGATATTCTCGGTGATTTGATAGAAGAAAAAAACACGATAGAAATAGTTACAGAAATACTGAATCGCCTGACTATAGTTTTGTTTTCTAACAGAAACAGTGAATTTGATTGAAATTAGTAGGCACGTCGTGATTAAACATTTTGACTATGAAAACAAAACTTAAAAACACAACAGGAAAGCTTAAGGGCGACCGTACACGGGCAGTTCGGGCGGCTACAAGAAGATGTTACAAAAGGTAGAGTCTGGTTGAACGACTTGGATAATTGTAATTATTAGGATTTAATTAAATCTGATGTACACGGGTTCAATAATCAAGGTTGATTATGAGATAGAGATCATTGTTTACTAACAGAAGAACCTTGTGAAAAGTATCAAATATAAGTATTTTTTAAATGATTAAATATTAGGTATACAAAATTCCCAAGTCGGTTGACTTAGACTATAGCATAGTATAATGCTACGTCTACATGTTGGCCCAGCCTCGGCCAATCGCTATTATGTAGTCATTGTATAAACGGGGAAACCCCGTTAACACAATGGCAATTGGCCGAGGCTGGGCCAACATGTAGACGTAGCATAAGATTTAAGTACCTCATAAGTTTTCCCATCACTTGCCAGAAACAGAGACAGCAATTAACCGTTAACCATTAATTTCTTCAAAAAACACTCGCCTTGGCCTACCTTGCCCTAAAGCCCCAAGTGCTCAGCAGACACTTTTGAATGCATTCGTAGGATACCCGTAAACTAACAAAATATCCCGATAGGACCAGCGTAAGCGTAATTTGGAGAAAATTTGGGACAAAATAGAAACGTCCATCATTGTGAACCCTAACAAAATAGAATCGTCCATCATTGAGAACCCTAAGTCTTTTTGGGCATATGTCAAAAGCAAAAGAAACTGTGGTACTTTTCCAAAAGTAATGCATTATGGTGATAAGACAGCGAGTACAGGTGAAGAGATCAGCAATTTATTTGCATCCTATTTCCATTCTACTTTCCAGGAACCTGATCCTGTGCCCGCTACTTCTAGACGCACTTGCGTTGAAGACAGTGTATCATGCATTGGCTCAGTTAGTGTGTCTCAATCTCAAGTTTTAAATTTATTGAAGACCTTGGATTTATCGAAATCTGGTGGTCCTGATCTTATACCTCCAGTATTTATTGTAAATTGTGCCAATAGTCTTGCACTGCCATTGCGTATTTTATTCAGACGGTCTCTTTCAGAAGGCATTGTCCCAAAAATTTGGAAATCTGCATTTGTCACCCCAGTTTTCAAAAAAGGTAATAAGTCGGATATTTCTAATTATCGACCTATATCTAAGATACGTTTGTTCTCCAAAATCCTTGAACGCATTGTTTTTAATAACGTATACGCTGCAATGAAATGTAACTTTGGTGATGAACAGCATGGTTTTCTAAGAAAGCGGTCCACTACATCTAACTTAATCTTATCTTATGAGTTTATATCCCAAGCTATGGATGAGCCTGCACAAGTTGACGTCATTTATATTGATTACAGTAAATGTTTTGATCGTATTGACCATAGACTGCTCTTGGAGAAGCTATTAAAAGCCGGGATACACGGAGACTTGTATCGTTGGTTCTCCTCTTATGTTGATTTATGAGCTGAGAACACAGGCTGTGGTGCTTCAGGGATACACATCTGGATGGAGTTTCGTGCCCTCTGGTGTCCCTCAAGGTTCAATTTTAGGATCTTTACTATTTACTCTCTTCATTGCTGACGTAAAACACTGTTTTGAAAATAGTTATATTTTACTTTATGCTGACGACATGAAGGTTCATGAAATTATTAGAAACATCTCTGATACACACCTATTGCAAGCCGATTTAAATAGGTTTGAAGAATACTGTAGACTTAACAGGCTAGAATTAAATGTTTCGAAATGTTTTCACATATCTTTCACACGGCAAAAGTCTATAATTAATTCCACATACAAACTTTACAATAGTGACATAGGGAAAGTTAATAGTATTAGGGATCTTGGTGTGATACAAGATAGTAAACTACTTTACGATCAGCATATCGATAGTATAGTGAATAGGTCATCAAAAGCTCTTAGTTTCATAATGATAACCTCAGCCTGTTTTTGATCACTAAAACCGATGTCTTATATTGTTCGTTCGTACGCAGCCACCTCGAATATGCATCTCAGGTCTGGAACCCTCAATATGGGATATATAAGTCTCGTATTGAGGGCATCCAGAAGAAATTCCTTAAGTTTCTTGATTTTAGAGCAAAACAAGTATCTGATAACTACACTCACCGATGCAAGAGATACCATTTTCTACCGCTTGTCCAGAGACGTGATATTAATGATGTGTGCTACTTGATTAATATTGCAAATGGTTCAATTGACCGTCTTGAGCTTGTCTCAAAATTGTCAATACGCACTAATCAGATGGGACTGCGACAGCGACCACTTCTGCATGTACCTAGTGCAAACACTAATTATAGGCGTAATGCATTTTTTCCGAGAGTCAGTCGCAGTTTTAATAAGATTTCATGTGAACCCGGCATTGACCTCTTTTGCACGAAAGCGGGCACAGTTAGGAAGCACTTAGCAAAGTCATTTTTTGAATAACCAGCACCTATTTGCACGTAAAACATAATATTATTGCTTGTTAAAATTATTGAGAGTTAACCAACTCTGTGTCAACCTTGTGGGACCAACATTGGTTTTTTTTTTCGTCATTATAACTACCTACATGTGGAAGCTTGTAATTAGCAATTTAATTACCTACTATTGTCACTATGTTGTTATTAGTCTGTAAGCTTTCCTAAAATGTGAAAAATAAAATAAAATAAATAAAGTAAGTGCGCAACAAATATTATTTTGTAACGCATTGCTCACGAAATAATCAAAAGCGTTTTAAGTAACCAATGAACTTTCCTTCATACATTAATTGCATACCGTCTTTACTAAAATACGTACAATTTTTCCGAGTTCACCCGACGCGCTATGGACGGCGCGGCGGCGCTGTCGCGCTATGTTGCTATTTGGCCCCGCCTGTTCGCGTTGTGTTGAACAAGATAATAGATTTTAGCGCGAAGTCAGTCGATTTAGCAAACGCTATACGCTATGAATATATAGCGCGTTATATTTTGACGCTATACATTATATTAACCACCACTAGTTCAGAAACCATGTTCCATTAGTAACACCATTGCAAGATAAACTTACTTTTTACACCATCTCCCTCTCTCTATATATAAATAATTCTCTCTCTCCCTCGAGAGTTAGGTAATTATAAAAATCCCTCATTACTGTTCGCGATTAAAACTTAGCAACCTTCGCTATAAAATAATTTTATGGTAAAAGAATTGCAGATGCAGATGAGATTGCACTTATTTTAATTGCTAAAATATGGAATGAGACATAATAGCTAAAAGGTTTTGATTTAATGTAGAGGTGACTTATTATAAAAAACCCGGCCGAGTGTGATTCGTCCGATTCGCAGTAGTGGAATCGGTACGATGAATATATCTAGAAATATTCCAACCTATAAATAAAAAACCAACATGACATTGAAGTTGAAAAAACAGTTCTCAGATGCGTGATGCACAGGACCGGTCGTTGTGGCGACGCTTGGGGGAGGCATATGCCCAACAGTGAACGTCTTGCGGCCGATATGATGATGATGAACTATTCCTAATACCGGAAATAGTTTTAAAGTTTAAAAAAAAAAGTTTGGCTCGGCAGTTTCGGACACCATTCTTTTTTATAATTTAAAAACCATTAAATTATAAAAAATAACAAATTGGGATCTTAACAACAAGTTCTTCGTTTCATTACCTCACAATGTTATCATCACAGCTGGGATTCAGGCTCGCTTTCTAGAAAAGGGAATGGGCCGTAATGTAATCCATCATCATCAGACCAATAGCGCATTGGTGAATGTCCCAAGTCTTCGAAGATTCTAGGACATGACAGTTTCTTCACGATGTTTTTCTTCACTGTTTTGACAGGAATGGTGATAAAATAAATTATACAAATTAAAGTATTTACCTGCTTTTTTGCACCTGCAAAAACACCTGCTTGGGTTTGAACCCAAGATGTACAACTCGTGATTCAGGGCTATTATATTGTCTCTTCACCACCCTAGGTTGACTGGTAGAGAATGCCTAAGGCATTAAGTCCGCCTATGTACTTTTTGTTGCATGAAGATTAAATAAATAAATAAATAAATATTACACTGAAAGACAATGAGATAGCGGACGCCGCCGTTCGCTTGGGGTTTAATTTTAGTCATGTATGATGTGGTGCGGGGACACCGCACGGTTTCCTGCGAAGCGGCGAGCCTCCTTGCTGGCCTGCCACCATGGGATCTGGAGGCAACAGTCCTTGCACACATGCACGATTTGCGCGTGGAGATGCAACGCCGGGGCGAGAGACCGCTGCCGCTACAGATCGCAGCATGGCGCACAGAGCTACGGCGGGATCTCATGGTGAAATGGCGCCAGCGACTACCGCAACCCAGTACTGGGCACGCCACAATTATGGCGATAAGTCCCCTCTTTGAGGCGTGGCTGGAAAGATCTCACGGCATCCTCACCTTCCGCATGACACAGGTTCTCACCGGACATGGCAAGTTCGGGAGATTCCTGCATCGGATTCGTGCGGAAGTGACGTCCGGGTGTCGCCACTGTGCGGAACGCCTGTAGGACACGGTGGAGCACACAGTAGAGGTGTGCCCCGCTTGGGCAGAGCATCGCCGTGCCCTCGTGAAGGCGATCAGTAGCTCGTTGTCTGACTGTCTGGTAACTGTCCGGACCGAGCCCAATTCGTCGACGGTGCGCACTGTTCCCGCGCGCCTCAAGGAGTTGTCAGCAGCAGCAGGGACCCAGCCGGGTATAGCCTACTGGGGCCAGGGTTATCCGAAAGGGAAGCTCGGTCCCGGTACGAAAGGCAATAAGGAACAGGAGTGGGTTTTTAGTCAGTAAAAGTCTGACACTATCTTCCGCTCCGTCCAAGAGCCTGGGATCTCATTAGACGATTTTCCCACGGCGAAAAAAAAAAGTCATTTATGATGTAACATAAACTTCTAACATTTAAGAAACGGCCAGACTATTTTTTTTATCAATTTTGTTTCTTCGAGATCTGACGAGTTTTTATCAGGGAAATCGTTGTGATTTTGTGGTATTTTTTGGTAAATTTTATTTCTTTTAGTAAGATTCTTGTACCTATGTATATTAGTTTAGAGCAACAGTTTTTTTTTTTGTTTTAATAGTGTACAAACAACGCTGTAACCGAACAGTAACAGTATTACCCTTGAGTAACTGATTCGGCTGGTATATTTAGGTAACTTGGATGCCAATGAATTGATTTGGGTTTAAGCTGCATTTATCCACTGAAACTCCTATCCTCTGTCTCAACATCACTGTTTGGAACGCCCGGAGGACACGGTAGAGATGTGCCCCGCTTGGGCAGAGCACCGCCGTGTTCTTGTGGGGGCGATCAGCGGCAGCGATTTTTCGCGGCGGTCCTTGGTACAGGCCATGATCCGAAACGAGGAGTGGCAGGCGGTCGTCTCCTGAAGCAAACGAAGCAGTAATGCTAGCAAAGGAGGAGGCTACACGGGTGAGGTCCTCCCTCCCTAGCCACCGCTGGGATTCCAATCCCGATTTCCAGCCACAGCAGGCGCGGGCTTGCGGACGGCGAACAATGGGTAGCTCGCCATCCGACCGTCCGTTAATCGTCCGGACCGAGCCCAAGACGTCGACGGCGCGTATTGTTCCACGCGCGCCTCAAGTTGTCAGCAAACCGTAGGGGCCCAGCAGGGTCGAAGCCTACTGGGGCCAAGGATCTGTTTCTGAAAGGTAGATTCGGCCCCAGTACCTACGATAGGCAACGAAGGAACACGAGTGGGTTTTTAGTCAGTAAAATGTCACTGGATGATTTTCCCACAAAAAAAAATGTCCATAGGGCCGTCGCGCAGGGCAGGGTCGCCCGCAACCTCCTCAGACCAGTGCTCTCGTCCCGACTCCCAGTGCTCAAGTTGGTTTTTCCACCTAATTAAAAATTTGAAATTTCTGTTAGTGTGTTTTCTGGACAACTCCAGGGCTTTACGACCTCTTTTCTTATGACTACCTATGGAAGCAACGAAACGTTTCAAGCGATTTCAATGCCATGCTCAAATATTGGTAAAACAACCAATGCAATTAGTCACCTTTAGTCTTTACTGAATTATACATAGTGTATTTGTTACACTGACTCACATAATATTGTCTGTCGAAAGAAACTGGATCCTGCGACATTCAGGGTTTCCTGGTAGTCCCTTTTGCGGGGATCAGGGATGTTCGCGGTGTCGACCGTACCTACCTGATCTTTACGTCTCTGATTTTGATCACTCTTTCGGTCGGAAAGTAAGATAGCAGGTCGCTTGCTGAACGTTCAGCGAAATAGAACCAACGTTCTCAAATAATCGCAACCGGTCACAGTATTCTTGGACGAAACGTTGGACGCAAACTGCTCAGAATAACTCTCTTTCTTTTATGTTAATAACTTGTGTAGAGAGTAGAGATTATAGGAATAATAGCAAAAAAGAAACGACTAGTGTTTGATGGAATTTGATTCGTTTGATTCGTTACATAGAAATTCCTAATATCTATTGAGCGCTCAAAACGTGCTGAGCATGTACCTTGGGTGCCGGATTTATATGGTCTAGAACTCTAGATCTACCTAGTTGAGTTTTGATTAGAATAGTCAAAGTCAAAGTCAAAGTCAAAGCCATTTATTTGCATTAAATGCGGTACAGGAGATGGTAACTTAATATAATAGTGCAGACACATTTTGCCATGAGTTGGCATGCAAATATTAAAATACGATAGGTGATGCTCATAGTAAGCAAAACTACAATATTTGACAGGAAATTTCCTTTT
Source organism: Mythimna ferrago (assembly GCA_910589285.2). NCBI lineage: Eukaryota > Metazoa > Arthropoda > Insecta > Lepidoptera > Noctuidae > Mythimna > Mythimna ferrago. Next base: position 28,934,391 of record OU342673.1, on the reverse strand, counting down.
AAGAAAAATATTAAACCTAATGGACAGTAAAATATTATTTTTAAATATTGTTTCTATTACAGAAACAAAATAAAAACTTTATACAAATTAATAATTAGAATTATTTTAAACCAATATTATGTTTATAAACTATCACAAAATTAAATAAGAGACTTTAAAATATAACACAATAATTTAAATTAGACGCAATTTGGCATAACAACATAAAAATGCAGTGGGTCCTGCAACAGCAAAACAGTACCAAAACGATCTACAACACGTTTCTGTAATGATATGATTGACAAGAACCTTTTTTGAGAAATTCGGTCAAAGAATAAAAACTATGTGAGATGAGCCACTTTTTCAGTACTTTGCAAAATTTTCCGTAAGGAAGGTCAGTTATAAAATTTGGTATCGAGTTATAAATAAGTGGAGCCATGTACACACAACTACGTCTAAATAATTCAATTTTTGGTACTGGCAATTGCAAATGGTAGTGCGTAACTTTTCGTTTTTTATTATTGTTGTTTGTTTCAAATATTGAGGAATTGGTTTTAACAAATTTAGCGATTTCATATATGTAAATACAAGGAACTGTGAGAAGGTTGTGTGATTTATACACTGGTCTGCAAGAATCAGTCCACTTCATGTTGAAGATTGCACGAATGCATTTTTTTTGTGCTAGTAAGACTCTAGAAATTTCAGAAGAGTTTCCCCAAATAATGATACCATATCGGATGACAGAGCAAACATACGCATGATATACCATTAACGCGGTCGGTCGGGATGTCTCATTTTTAACCTTTTTTAAAGCGAAAACAAATCTATTTATTTTTATACATACTTCATCAATATGTTCCCTCCACGTGAAATGTTCATCAAGAGTTAGACCAAGAAATTTTGTTTTATGTATCTGTTCCACTATTTGATCCCTATGTGCTACTTTAAGATGAGTATGTTTACTCTTTTGTGTTTTAAAATTTAATATTTTAGTTTTTTCCACGTTAACTTTCAAGGCGTTTCTATCTAACCATGTAATTATTTTATCCAAACTAGCATTTATATTAGACTCGTGTGATTCTTTATTTTTACCATTTAAGATTATTGTTGTATCGTCAGCAAACAAAACACAATCTTGATCTATTGTTTGCGGAAGATCATTAACGTATACAAGGAATAATGGTGGTCCCAAAATGCTTATAAAATGATAAGTTGTGCAAATAAAATGATAAGTTGTGCAAATAAAAGATTTTCAAATATTTATGAATTTATTTAATATTTCCACTAAGTTTGCGCCTTTTCGGGCAAATAAAATGATTTTATTTCATTTTTTTTTCTTTCTTTCTATCTTTTCATATTTTTACTAAAACATTGGCATAACACGGCACGGGCAGCCCGGTCGGTAAATGGTCAAAATGTTATTAAAGGTATGGTTTATGCGTTGACTGCCGATCTAGCTATGTAGCAGCTCCGGGCAAAGATAATTTTCGCCGCCCTTCACATACACAAAACCATGTAAGTCATGAGTCTTAAGTCCTATATATTTCCACTACCCAACCTAAAGTGAGTCGGATGGTGGCACATAAAATTCTCAACCTGCCAATTTGGTTATGGATGGCTATGGCTAGATTAGAAGATGCCGCTCTGGGCAAATGGCCGGCTTTCTTCCCCTTAGTTCAGGCCCTGCCTCAAGCAGATTGCAGTGAGCAATTTCTCGTGCATATAAGAATGCAAAGAAGATTGTAGTGATGTCAGCCATGAAAACTGCCTATGTGGCTTTATTTAAACCTACTTGTCATATTCTACTAATATTATAAATGTGAAAATCTGTATATTTCAATCACGCCACAACGGTTCAACAGATTTGGAATATGGATCTTGGTCTGGATTTGGACTTTTTATCCCGGTAATGTATTTCCGTGGGACACTTCGTCAGCTTTCACGCAAGTAAAGCCGCTGGTATAATCTAGTAATATTTAAATATATATTATTTAATGCATAATATGTTTATTGTTATTTTGAATGCAATAATATATAACACCATGTTATTATTATATAAGTAAACATTTTTAAACTACTATCATAGTATCGATCTTTAGATACAAATGACTGTAAATTTTAATAAAAATATGTGTGACTATAGTTACTTTGAATATACGAAGTATATTTTGTATATGACTATTAAATATACAAAATATACTTATTTCGTTTATATGCTTGCTGTTATGATTTGTTTTCGCCTGATCGATTGACTAATAGGTAAAGCTAGGTAATACAAGGTTTTCTCATATAATCAGTTTTATTTATTAAATATACTTACATTAATTTTAATAAAACTGTTTTTCACTTGAGACTGTTATTGAAGTGGAGGTGTACAATTCAAATCTGCCTACGACGTCACGGGTAAGATACTAATATATGTAAATGCATAAAATAAGTAAGTAGGTACGGTATAAATATACTTAGCAAGCATAATCTTAAAATAAATGCAATGTGAATTTCATATTCCTATTTAATAGACTGTAATTTTTATAATTTCATAATACAGATTATTCTACTTAGGTAAAACTACTTAAATTTCATAGATCTATGTTAAATTTTAGCATTGTATAATTATGTATATTTATAAATATATTTTAAATAAGCTTGTAACGTGAGTGTGTACTGACAAACGTGAATAATTATTATATAAAAAAAAAAAAATAAGTTTTTTTGTTTGCAAATCGCAGTGCTGTTTTTAGACGTCCGATACGATTACATTGAGCCACGTGGCAATGCCCGGAATTTGTTTATTATTTTTAAGTTAACACTTGGACTTCATTAACAAACCCAACGAAATACCGAGGTATTGTGAGTATACTAATATCACAAAATATTTTTTTTCTATATTCATAGTATTTGGGCCAACGCTGCGATACGCAGTCGCCCGCGCGGTCCCATACAAAAGTGTTACTTTGCGGCTCGCCGCGCGGGCGACCGTTGCGGGCAGTCGCGCCCCGCGTCCGTTTTGATACATTAAAGTATTCCATCGACACGACAACATGCACACCGTTAAAGTTGAACTAACGACACTGCGCAGATAATAATCTGGTTTCCGATATGGGGACCGCCGGAGACGACACACACGCGACGTCACGCGGCGGGTACCCGCGCGAGCAAGCGTAACGCTGCGTTGTACCTTATGGCGTGGATGGGTGGGGATGTCTCTGTCTCTCTAAATCATGAGTAGCATGGACCCTGTATCCGCATAAATTATTAAATTGATTCATATAAATTAAACAAAAAAAAAACACCGTTTAACAGAACTCACTCCCATTACAAACTTACACAAAATCTCGAATATTTTGACAATAGTATAATTACTACAACAAGTCTCATAAAATTGTGCACACTTTGCTCATTCCAATAATTTGATAGAACTACAATAAAAAATTACGTAATAGTAACATTTGTTTTGTCAACTGTACCAGTTATTATGCTAATACATCGCCACAGATATTATACTATATTGTTAGAGTAATATTTGTACAGTGCGTTTCACTTAAGAAGTTCCTTCGTCGTAATGTTGGCTCCCCTGTCTGTCTACAGAAAAAAGAAGGGAATAAAGAAAAGAGTTGCCTACTCTAGCAAAACTTTTGCACGAAATGCGCAACGAAATCTGTTTTAATATATAAAAAAAACAGGTTTAAAAGGAAATTGTTAATGGAGAGGTACGATATTATGACGTGGCGATTTCGGTATTTGAAAGAATTGTAGGATAATCGAAATGGAGCCCAGCGTTGTTTACTTTATTCAAAAATAGTTTTTACAGTTTCCAAAAGAAATAAAAAACAAAATTATTTTGCAATTGTTACAATAACGAAATATGAGTGTTAATCTTCCTAATATTAAGTAATTTCATTGCTAAAAATATAGCAACACCGCTTTTCCGTATTGCCAACATTATGGCGAAGGAACTTCTTATGTGAAACGCACTATATTGTCAATAGTCTAAATATTATGTCAAAAATGTTATAAAATTAATGTTGATTTATAGAGAAGATTTCGATGCTCACTTATTAGGGACAAACATCGATGTTTTTCTTTCTGGACTTTTTATAAATACCACCTGGATTGTTCAATAACAACAGTTTTAATCCCTATCTTGGAAATTTAATATTCAAATCTGTTGCTTCTTTTGTTTACAATATGTAACGTTAAATGCGCAAAACCAGAAAATAGTTTGATCAGCATAACGAGCAGAATCAATTGAAACACTTTTTAATATAGATCACATTTCAAAAAATCTTCATTAAACAAGTTGTCCTGTCTATTTATTAATCTTTACCAACACTTTAACAAGTAGGTAAACAAACACAAATGATTGATTAATTTTTTTTTCAGAAGCGGGATATAATTTTTAGGATCTTATTTCAATGCAGATACGAATTTCAAACAAACTGAAATGACACATAAAACCTTTACATTTTTTAAAATGCTTTTTTCTCTCTGAAGTAGGTCAATTGAATTTAAAAAAAATGGGGTGACTGAGGTTTCGCGAATTTAACATTACATGTTGTATATTTTTTCTTACAGCAGTATCCTCAGTTTGTTATATTTGTGTTGTTTCCTGGTTACTTACTGGAATATCAGTCTTAGTAAGCTCATATTATGCATCCCTCAGTTTCCGTGAACGATATACTATAGTATGGCATAAACATGACCCTTCCTCCACTTATGGTGGCGGGTGGAATCGAATAGCTGCTTGTTCTACAAACAGTTATGTAAAATAAATGACAGTAGTCTAAATGAGTTTCATCTTAGCCCGAGGTCAATCCTAGTGAGTTTTATGGGTCATGTTTGCAGTTCTTCTCATTTCTTTAATAAATTAATTATCCGATTAGGCACCCACTTTACAGTACTAAACACTACGGGCTTGAACAGTCTTACGAATCACGAAAATGGAGTAAAATTTCAATCATGCAACAAAAGGCATGACTCTTCATGGTAAACTTCATAACGTTTACGTAGATACGTAGTATCCCATGTTTTTAACTTTTCAAGCACCGTTATATCACACCAATTTTCTTTCTATTTATTAGGAAATTCAACAGTTGCCTATAGCTTGCTATTCGAATTTATTTTGAAAGATAAAATATTCGAGAAAATAAGCAAGGTCGTAGAATCCTTACCAATTACAGTATAGCTGCAACAGATCATTATAGCTGCAACAGATCATTCATCATTCGAGCAATTTCATTGTTGCAGGTTATTTGAAAAAAAAAAAAAACATTTTTAGTGATAAGATAATTGAAAAAAAAAAGGAAATATTTTTGCAATTATTCGAGTAATGTAAGGACAGAAACAAAAAAATTTTCACTAAAACGATTTTTCCAAAATCCTGCGTCACATAAATATTATTATAATAATAGTCAATATACAAGAATTATTAGAGTTAAAGACATGAGAACGATGATGATAAATGAAGTTGTTTTTTTTTTTTCAATGTAATGTAATAGTAAATATATAAATATAATTTTGCCTCTCTAATCCGTCTACTTCTTGTAACTTTTTGGTTAGGTTAGTAGTTATTGTACTAATTGATCTATTTGCAGGTGATAAAGGATATATGAAGCATCAACGAAGACAGTTCTAGTTCCTCCGAGAAGGCGTTGGTGAGCGGCACACTCCTGTAGCCGGTGCGCAGGCACGTGAGCGGGAACACGGCCTGCCCGATGAAGTTCCTGTCGCCGAACATGTCTTCGTCTTGCACGAGGAAACGGATCAGAGCCAGGTCGGGGCTCGCCACCTCGAATTCGCAGATGTCATTCCAAACCGGATTTAATCCATTGTCAGCTGAAAAAAAAATCTATGTTGTAATATTTTCTATCGGTACTAACATTTGAATGTAGAAGTCAGCAAATGTACTCACAAACAGTCTTGGTGACGAGCTTAGTGCCAGAGTCGTAATCAGCTCCAATAATCTCGACTTCCACCGAGGGGCTGGTGGTCCCGCGGCCCATCTTGATGAGGTGCCGGGCCCCGATCAAACGCAGCATCACTATCGTCGGTTTCACTTTCTTCTCGATGCTCTTCTTTACGTACGGGTTGTATGTCTCGTCGAACATAAATTCGGGTTTCAAAACGTAACCACACCCGCCATTTTCCTTAAACTTTCCCATGTTGATCTGCATTGGCTTATCTGGAGTCTGGTAGTTCAGGGCTACCATCTGAGAGCCCACGTTCCAGAAAGGAACCGGGTTGTAATTGGACGAATCGATCCTCTGCCCTTTTGGGTAAATGCGACTCAGTTGCTTAGTGTGGTACTTCATGAAGAATGCAGTCTCCTGTTGGCACATCAGCCTCTCGGCTTTAGTTTCGGGGAAGGAAGACATTTCGTTGTAGATAAAGCCTTTGTTACGGATTCGCTCTTGGTTGAAGGTAACGGAGCGGCAGTAGACTATTAGGTCGGACATTTCTTTGGCGATTCTCCAGGTGCGTTCCATTTTCCTGTGTTGGAGGGAACGGGCGCTGGCGCTGTAGGCCGCTTCTTTGATGGCGGAGAGCCACTCGAGTGCGATCTCGCGGGTGGGCGCGGCCATGTCGAAGGGCTGGCACATAGTGGGGCTCTGGATGCGCACCAGCCAGCGCGCCGAGCCGCCTTCCTCACCCACCACCAGCTCCACCACGGCGCCCAGCACGTCTATGCAGCCTTTCTGCAAGGAGCCCAGAGCTGCGGATTCGTTCTCGAGACCCTACGAAAATGAACAATATTATGCTTTAATAAAACCATAAAAAAAATAAACAAACAAGGGTAGATTTATTTTTTATATAGGTATCTTTACGAAACCGTAGCCTGGCTATAAAAAACTTTTCTCTGAAGGCAGTCTGCGTCGTTCATTAGGCTAATTTCTTGAAGAATCTTGCATGAGACATAAACGTGAATGGCCACGATTAATGATTGTCTTTTGAGTGCAAAATAAAGCGGAGATTATATTTCACTAGCTACTGCCAGCGGATTCGCCCGCGTGAAAGTAGAAACTTTGGCCCCAGGGAATATACTTTTAGGATAAAAAGTATTCTATGACATTCTAGTCTAGTATTCTATTCTAGGACATGATCTACCCGTGCGCCAAAGGTCATCCAATCCTGTCAGCCGAACTTCGCCATTTTATTAATAGTGTGACAAAGAAGGCGTACTGGAATTACAGTTCAAATCTTTCAAATTATTTCCATTATCGGACGCCTAGACATACGCCATTGCATAAAATGGACAGCCGCGTAGTCAAACTCCCTGCTAGTCTGCTATAAATCTTAGACTTTTTCAAGTTGCGAGAGTATTTGTTTTGTTACTTCTAGGTAAGCATGCCTCATCTTCTTCTTCTTCTTCCTGCTCTTATCATATATTATTTGGGGTCGGTGCAACACGTTTTTTTCTTCCATTCTGTCCTAACACCCGTCACACTATCACTATAATCTGTCAGTCAAACGACTTGGGAATTTTGTATAATATTTAATCATTTATAAAATAATTATATTCGATAGTTTTTATAAGGTATTATTAAACAGTGATCAAGAGATCTTAATCAACCTTGATTATTGAACCAGTTTTGACTACATCAGATCTAATTTTGCCCTAATAATTACCCAAGTCGTTTGACTTTTTAGACAGACTCTAACTCCCTTTTCTTTCACACAATCCATTTTTTCATCATCAACATCAGCAAATATACTAGTGTAAGATGAGCAATTAATATTAAAAAAACAAAAACAAGCGACACTAACAGGGACGTCAGATATGTGCGGAATCTCGATCTCCTGAACGTAGTTGGCTGGGAACCAATGGTGCTTCTTGCCGCCGTAGTCCCCGCGCCACCAGCCGTCGTCGGGTTTGTCCACGTTCGTGATGATGGCTTGCTTGCAGAACGACAGCTCGTCATCTTGTCGGGCTCGGTAGTCATACAGTGCCTTTACAGTCACCTGCCGGAATCACATCATCCGCTTTACACGTCTTATTTTATTTAGAGGCACCAATTATGAAATACTCTCGAAAACCATATGATTAAAGCAAATCAACATGCTACAAACTAATTAAGATGTTTTTCGAATAGCAAACTGGAATACAAACTAATGTCTGAGTAATAACGACTACCTACCTACATACTATCACTTGCAAAAGTCCATAAGAATTCTTAAAACTTATTCGTTTGACGTTTAGTTTGACTTACGACCTTTTATTTTCAAGTTTCGCCAACAAATGATTGAAATTCACAATTTCATCAACTTATCATAAGTCAAGATGGCCCAGTGGTATAGGCACACAGTTTGAAGCGCAAATCAGTGTGCCGCAAGTTCAAATCCCACGCAATTATTTGCTTTTTGTAAGTTCTTACCCGATTGGAAGTTATGTATTTGCATTACATATATTAAATTATTCTTTAACTTGTTCACACATTTCTTAGAGTTAGAAAGGTAGATCACAAAAAAACTAAATAATTAGATTTCTGCGAGGTAGACATGAGTTTTAACTTAACCGAAATGAACTGTCGTTTGGTTGTAGTTGTTGGTTAGTGACGTGAGGTTGACAGTATTGTAATATTCGCAAAATGCAGGCTAATATTAGTATTGAAGTGAGGGCGACTATCATTGGGCTGCATAAAAGTGGTCTTAATAAAACACAAATATCTGAAGAAACCGGACTGAATGTGAGTATAATAGCTATTAATGAATTGTAACTTTATTACAAATTAATCTTCTAATTAAAACGTATGCCATTTATGAATCCATTCATCGTATCTTTATGAGGTTTAAAAGAGAAATACGTAAATCGTTGGGTTAATTGGATTGGTTATTGGATTAATAAATGCAGTTTTATTTTAAAATTATATTCAATAATTATGATTATTAACATTTTATATAATGAAAATGAAGTGAAGTAGGTATAGCTGCCTAATATATATTTTTTTTATTTTAGAAAAATTCTGTAAATCTTTGGCTAAAAAGATATGAGGAAGAAGGTAGCCTTGCTAGTCGAAAGAGAAGTGGGAGACCGAAGCTTATTAGCGAGGCGCAGCGACGACATATGGTGGACGTATACGAAACGAATGGTTTCGCACCAACGAGACATTTTGCGGAATTATATGACACCTCGATGGATACTGTTCGCCGTGCACTTCACGCTGAAGGCGTGCATCACAGAAAACCTGCTAAAAAGCCGTACTTGACAGAGAGGCACAAACAAGAACGATTACGTTTCGCACTAAATATTTAATGTTAACTAAACTAAATGGCCTACCATTTTATTTTAACATATCTGTGATTATTCGTTAACAAACACTGTATTATATTGTGTTTACTTTCGTTTAAAACAGCTATATCTTTTAACTTGTGCCATCGCCTCATCTTAAGAATGCAGTGAACTCGCTATCAATTTTGTTGACAATAATCATGAGTCTATTTCGTTTTTTATTCTTCTACCCGCACTGTTTTAACATAATACTATGGTTCAATTTATTTTTCTCATCTAATTGACGATTATCTTGTGAGAACTAAAGTTCTTTTAACAGAAATTGAGGTTTGGTTTCAATCTTCTTTTCGTCAAGAAAATGAACAATTAAGCTATGACCTCAATACATTCATTGTGACGTTACACAAAAATAAAATGTTTACAAAGTCCAAATCATATATCACTTTTCAATAAATAATTGGATATAAACAATTACCTATATTTTATTTTATTAAATTTGAATATCCGTTCATTGTTACGTTATTCATATTATGAATGGTCTAAGTGGGTATACTTCCAACAAACAATCTTAGGCGTAACATAGATAACGGTTACAAGATAACTTTTTGTCTAGGTAACAATTCGACGTCACAATTCTCATAAATGTTTAATTTGTAATTATAAAGAATAAACATTTTTATTAAACACGTCTTTTTATTTCCACCTTATAACATCGAAAAGATGTAACAACTAAATAATTGCAAATTACGAATGTGATTCTTCTTGTGGTTAATAGATCACATTCGTAATTTGCAACTATTTAGTGCAAAAAATGCAATAGTATTTTTCATAGAAATATAAAAAAACAACTATATCAATATAGATTGGGAATTTTCAAAGTAAGAAATAACTGCAACGGACCGACCATGATTTGAACTCGGGTTACGTGATTTGCGAATCCAACACTTAGTTCACACGGCTACCAGCACATGACGTATTTGGGCGAATTTTATTAATGCTATGGTAAGAACAGAAAAATAATAATGTTTTTAAGCTCAGTGCGACGACAGTTCCTTAGTGTGTGTTATCTGTGGAATGTGGATACTCATACATGCGCACACATACGCACGGAAGTATCGCGCTCGCTCGGTTCGTAGCAATGTAATCTTTAGCGTTCCTATGGACTTTTGCGGCCTTACTGTACATAGTTATTATCATTTATCTAAGATACGTAGAAATCTCTTCTCTTAACTATTATTTGATTATGATAAATATTATAAGCTTGATAATGCATTTATTAAGATATTGCGAATAGGTTGCTTAGCTAAATCTGGTGCTAATGATGTTAAACAATAAAATTTTTTGTTACCGTTTTGACATCAATTACCCTCATTTGTTATTTAGCTTGGCAACCTATTCGCAATGTCTTATTGAATGCATTATCTAGCATATCTATACTTATAATAAATCTGTAAAAGTGAAAATTCTGTACATTGAAAATATCAAAAAAATAAATGGCAGGGGGTGTTACTAGACCGACACCGAACCCAAAAATGTAATTAAAAAAATTTTTGTCTGTCTGTTTGTTCAGGCATCACGCAAAAACTACCGGTTCGATTACGATTAAACTTGGTATAATTATTCTTTAATATCCTGGGCACCACACTGGGTACTTTTTATCCCGGAAAAGTATGTACAATAAAAAACAAACTTAATTTTGCTGTTCGATCCCTAGACCCGATTACTGTACCAACCGCAAATAATAAGTTTGTCGTAGGTTACGTCACCCGCAGTGGAGTTCACTAAGGGGAGTTCACTAACCCCCCACAGAAAGGGGAACCGTGTTACCCCGAATTTAACGCGAGCGAAGCCGCGGGCATAAGCTAGTATATCATAATTAAATAACAGATGAGGGAAGAGATTTTTTCTGTCGGATCTCTAACTACATGCATTTATTTATCTCAGGACCCTGAGGTCCTGGGCCTTTGGAAGGCATACGAGGGGCCGAAGCCAACTCGCAGAGGCCTTTTAGGAAATTTTCATGGTACGTGGTACCAACCGACAATTGTCCCGGTACGCGCTATACTAGAGCACCCAAGGACAGCTCTCAGTTGATGGAAGCTATTGCGACATGTAGACATTATTATTATTGATAATTACGTTATAAATTATATACAGGGTTATTTTTAAAACACTGGCTACATCTTAGGACTATGTTACTAACATTATAAAAAAAACTTTTGTTCTATGACTTTTAAAAATTTAACATATTTTAGTTCATCAGATTTTCTTACAAAAATAATAGTAGATTATGTGACTAGATAAAGCAATGTCTTTAGGTCGCAGGCGGCATGTTGAATTCCGAATGAAACGAAGGATGCTTATTTTAATCCCGAACGTCAGTGAGGGGTTTAGCGAGGGAGTTAATAAAGAAACCTGAGTGAAGTGAGGAATTCAAGCCGCCCAAGACAAAGACAGCTTTATCCCAATGTTGCATACTCAACTTTTTACACCATCTGTGAGATAATTAAAAGACAGTCTATTATTTACAAGTTAATCTTAACTATCAGTCAACATGTTATGAGATATGAAACAAACTAAATTCACTAACACTCTATAGTTTTAATTTTCTATTTCATTACAATTTTTTCAGAAACTCGTCAGTATACCATGTTACTCTATTTGTTTTTTGTTAGTGGTCAGTTTGAATTTCGAATAAACTTGTAAATAATAGACTGATAATAGATAAATATCAAATCTCATTATTCCCTAGGGATCGCCCATACTGCATTATTTCCCTAGGGATATAATGACTTGCTTTAAGTGAAGGTTGTATGACATATATTAGGACATTATCGTGCAGGTGGTGTAAAAAAATATCTAAATTGAACGTTCTAAATATTACAATGTCTATGCGAAGCAAGCGATAGTACAATAGTGCGTTGCGGAGGGAAGCGCGGATCGGGCGGCAAGGGTGCTTGATGCGCTTGCGTCACGTCATACAGACGTAGGTAGGTATAGCAATATACAAAGTTAAAATGTTTTAGATAGAACCACGAAATCTTGAACAAACCTTCAAGATTTCGTGGTTCTATCTATCTAACACTATTTTTGCTAAATGAATTTTGTTTTGAAAAAAGTCATAGAGCAAAAATTGTTGTTTATGATCTTAGTAATACAGTCCTGCAAGGTTGTTAGTGTTTTACAAATAACCCTGTATAGCGTACCTACTTCACTTGTACTTGTTGGTTGTCTGTAAAAGATCGCTTTTAGCGATAAGACCGCCCTTTGTGACACCCTATAAATTTTAAGTTTCTCATGTAATTTTTATTTTTGGTGTACAATAAAGAATTAATCTATCTATCTATCTATCTTGTACTAAAACATAATATAATTAAAAATACTATACAAGGTGCAGTTTTAAAACTGCACAATATTTCAGGAGGTTGTAATAAAACTCATAAATAATCATGTAAAAATACGAAACCTGGTCAATAATCAGTAATACTTGCTATTTAATTTTTTTTAATTTTAACCGTTTTTCAGAATAACTCTCTAAATACACTTCTTAAAAAAACAGAATCACCCGTTGTGATTCGATTTATCGTACGTCATGTCTCTGTGTGTGTGAGGGCGTCAACCTGTACGAGGCTCCGCCCACTTATTCTACGAAATGTTAAAAACGAATAATTTAGCCTTAAATGTACCTACCTAGTTAAATTTCGATGATCATAATGTAATTTCGTTAATTAACTAATTTTTAAGCATCATTACAATGCGAAAATCTTTTAAAAGTACAAGTTGACGTTGCGTCGTTAGTTATTTACCTATCAGCTGATGAATAAGAGGTTAGGCCAAGGTCAATAAACCTTATGGTGCGTTTACTCGTGGGCCCAGCCCAGCATTACACAAAGGCTAGGAATGGCGATTGGCCGAAGCTGATTCGACGTGTAAAGGCACCATTACAAATATCACGTAAGCAATACCTATTCGTGTACCTGCTGCTTAACTTTGAAACTATGATTGCAAGTTAGACGGAACATAGCTTAGCCAAAATAATGTTTATTTATGTTAGCCTTAGTTTTGCTTTATTACTGATACCGTGACTGAGACGCATAATGTTAGTATGTTGTACCTACAAGATGTTGACATGCCCTCTCGGTATGATGAAAGCGAGGCGCGGGATTTAGGCATTAAACAAAACGGACGACGGCGTCTAGTAAGTAGTAGGTAGATACATACCTACCTACATGCAATCGCAGTCGGCGCGTTGTAGGTAATTCATTATCAAGGTCAGTTTTCCGTAATAATTTCGTTTTTTTGTGTGGATTAAATTGGTTGATGTAAAACATCCCTTCCTACTTTTTAACGGGTTGAGGACCGACAAAAATACCTCAAGGTAATTTGTGCTAGTTAAGTAGGTAGGTAGATAGGGTTTTTAATGATTTATCTTACCTGATAGGTAGGTATTTTTGGCATAGTTAAAAATTTTAAATCAACTGATTTACGTTAATCAAATTGATTTGGCTAATAACTTATTTACAAATGATTTTTTTATGTTCACAAATGAAATAAATAAATTACCTAAGTAGGTACCTACTTATGTTACCTGGAGGTATTGTTCAAAGTGTCCACCTTCACAATCCAGGCAGAGTCTAGCACGACGTTGTTGATTTCCTTTTAATTTACGTAGCACAAACACATTTGTTTTCAAAGTTTCGAAAGCACTTATTACCTTTTCACGTAATTGTGTAACACTGGTGATTTCCTTTGCGTACACTAGTCTTATTTTAAAATGGACTTTGGCTATTGGGAAACAGTTCTACGAACATCTCGATAGCTCGAGATACGCTGTCTCCACTGATAGCATACAAGCGGACCATCTCCGTCAATTCTACATTTGAGTATTGGTCCGTCATTTTTTAGCACTAGACACCGCGTACGTAACCGTTAACCGAAGGCGAACCTGAGAGCGCAAAGTGCACGCGTATGCACACGTCGGTGACAACAATTGCACTAAAGTAAATCGATTGATCGATGGCCGCGGGGGCGTGGCTAGGGTGTGTCCGCACGGGACGATGATAGGTGCTTTATTATGAAACTATCATTGCGTGTTTGTGTGTGTGAAAGCGCGGTTATAAGGCAGGTATCAGACTGGCTGCGTTTTAACAAAGGTAGTTCACACATACCGATTTCCATAAATAAGAAAAAAAATTACCTACTCATTTTGTTATTGATTCGGGTCGAGAATCACTAACATAATTACCTCCTGAAATTTCTAGCAGCTTCAAACCTGCACCTTGTATAATAATATATAATATACACCGCTAAATTTTAATCGTTTTAATCCCGTGGAGGGTCGATCCGGTACATGAAACACTATCGATTTGTAAAGATAAAATTAAAAAATAAAGTACCTTTTTTTCAAAACTCGTATTAATTTACGCATGTACGAAATTAATTTCTTTAAGAAAACATCAGTGTTTCATGTACTGGATTAAAATTTAACGGTGTATAGCTATAATAATATAGCTAAAAGTAGATATTAACTACACATTGATTAAAAACGAACACGCACATGGTAACCTGATCACGGATCCACAATCCTTTCCACCTCGTGAGTCTATGTAAGGAAAATTTAAGGCATAGAGTAAACAACAAGGTGAAGAAAGAACAAACAATGCAATATTTATTTTATTATAGTTAGATATACAGAGTTATAATATTTTAAAGTTATCGTATAGAAAGCCAGGAAAAGTTCCTTTTTAAAAAAAAAAACTTTGTGCCAGCTTAGCATCTTGTGCTAAAGCAATTAGTTTATCGAATACCAACATAACGTAGAATCTTAAAATAGATTACGACTGTTTTTAATTTTTTTAAGTGGGAAAATTATCCAATGAGCATTCCCCGCCATTTGGCGGAGCAGGAGATAGTGTCAGACTTTTACTGACTAAAAACCCACTCCTGTTCTTTCGTTGCCTGTCGTCCTTGGCCCTAGCAGGCTTCAACAGGTTTGCTGACAACTGCTTGAGGCGCGCGTCGAACGATACGCGTCGTCGACGTCTTGGGCTCTGTCCGGATTGAACGGCGAGCTCCCCTTTTTTTTAACTTGGGAAATCATCAATAACTTCTCTCGCTCTTTGTAGAGCGAGAGGGCGTGTAACACTTTTACTGACTATGACCAATTTGTGTTCCTTTTATTGCTCTTTACGCTCCAGAGCCACAATAACTCTTTAGAACAACCCCAGCAGAAGTGTCTTACGTTATTTTGTAAGCTGTGTATATTTTGGGAAGTTTTCTATCTAGTTCATAGTTTCCCAACCTTTTATGAACTACTGCCCCCTTTACAAGAAAACAAAATTCCAATGCGGGGGGCATTGGAATTTTGTTTTACATGATAGTTAATTATACTCATTTTATATGTCTGTCTATTATCTATTCATCATCATCATCAGCCTTTTTAATGTTTTTCTTTTTCTTTTTGTTATCTATTAATAATCACAAATTAAAAATTAATTCTCTCTATATGTGTAATCCTCCTACCCATGGTCTTAATTATTTAAAAATACTATAAAATTGTTGACATAATTCTCCTCATTTGCATTTGGACCCGCTAACACCCCCACGACAAGCTCTAGCGCCCACTAGGGGGCGGTACCGCCCCCGTTGGGAATCTATGATCTAGATTATGGTCTAAGTTCGTTGAAGGAAGTTTTTTGCTCATGGGCCCATTTTTTATTCATATTTTTATAGTGCCATATAAATATGAATAAACACTTGAAGTTTTCTACTTTTTTTGTCACAGTTTGTGCAAGCGGGAGGTAGAAACATTCATACAAATAAACGACATATCATAGTGCATTTCACATAAGAAGTTCCTTCGCCGTAACTTTGGCAATACGGAAAAACGGTGTTGCTATATTTTTAGCAAGAAAATTACTTATTATTGGGGAGATTAACTGATATTGCATTGCTTTTAACAATTGCCTTCTAATTTTCTTTTGGAAAGTGTAAAAACTGTAAACGACGCTGGGCTCCATTTCGATTATCCTGCGATTCTTTGAAATACCGAAAACGCCACGCCACAATATCGTACCTCCCTCTTAAACCTGCTTTTTTTTTCAAATAAAAGCCCATTCCTCTCATAATTCTCCATAAAGTGGTGCGACTACAGTTAAAATGGATTTCGTTTGGCATTTCGTACAACAATGTTGCTAGAGTAGGGAACTCTTTTCTTTTTCTTTAGACAGACAAGCATCCAACATTACGGCGAAAGAACTTCTTATGTGAAACGCACTATAGGCGTTTTAAAACAGTGCGAGTTATCTATTTATATACATTTCATCATGTCTGTAGTCACTACTACTCCTTTGGGTGATATTAAAGCGTGACTGATGCCATTAATTTTATAAGTAGAAAGGTTGCTTTCATTTCAATGCTGTTATGAATTAATTACCTGTCAGTCAATGTTATTAAAAAACAAAAATAAATATATCTATCATATATCCCATATATACTCTGTTCAAAATAACATTAGAAATTTATGAAAACCTTTTATTACTCTTTTAGGAGTGGCCTGTTGGTCTAGTGGTTAGTGGCCCTGACTGCTGTGCCAGAGGTCGTGGATTCGATTCCCACCCAGGACAAATGTTTGTGTGATGAGCACAATCATTTGTTCTTTGTCTGGTTATAATTTATTTATCTGTAATATGTATGTATTTAGAAGTATACATATAAGTATGTTTATCAGTTGTCTAGTACTCATAACACAAGCTCTGCTTAGCTTGAGACTGGACGGCGTTGTGCGATAGTTGTGGAAATTTATTTATTACTGTCCGTTCTACCGACTTTGACTTTTGTTACATCGGTAGCATGACAAATGGCGGCTGCATTAAATAGTTGGTATTGTAACCACTTTTTTGCTTTTAAAACTATCTTTATGCCTACGAAATAGAAGTTAAAATCGGTTGAACAGACAGTAAAAAAGGTTTCTTTAAATTTCTAATCTTAAAGCGAATAGGGTATAATTATTACAAATTCCACAGGAGTATAGGGTAGTAGTCTAAACAGACGTGTTATTTATGTATCGTTGCACGACCAAAGACTGTGAGCAAAGAGTGTGAGATAAATGCAAGTTCGTTTAATTACCAGGCCCACCAAGTACAAGTCGGTAATGACTATATAATTATTGTACATACCTTAGAAGTAAAAGCAGTTGGGTCCATGTAGCCAGGGGTCCCGTATACTGAGTTGTCGTCCGGCTCCTGAATGCATAAAAAAAATTGTTGTAAAATTCCTCATAATAAAATTTTATTGAGAATTTGCCTGTGTTTATTTTTGAACAATATTTTATACTAAACAACAAATAAACCATTTCTGAAATCAGCATCAAAATTATTAATTAGCATTTCAAATACGAGGAAGAGTTGAGGCGTGGAGGGGACAATTTGCTATCTCTCTTGTATACACGTAACCTAACGGCGATGACGTCACATTTCAGTGCCTGCCTCCTTCTTCTGTTACTTGACAATTTTTATTTTTGCAGATAGGAAAATCAGAAGAACGTAAATAAGACACCGTTTTTTTATTTGAGTGATAGTAATCAAAATGTCCCAAAACATTCGGTTGCAAAGGAATTTGAGCTTTAACTTGTATGACACTGCGTTTGTGTCACTAAAAGTTGATAATTAATTTAGGTTTTGAACTGAAATATAGGGTAATCGTCCTCAGTCAGTGTTCTATTTCACCCACTGCTGAATACAGGTATTTTTTCTTTATAGCATACTCTCCTGTGCTACCCTTCTCTGGGTAGCTTAGCAACAATGTTGTCTGCTCATCTCGCTACCGGACGACTATCACTATTTCTACCAGGATGATGAAGCCGGAAGTAAGCACCAAAACTCCGTAATAAATCAAAGTATCCTAACCTGTCTGTAAACAGCAGTGGTACTCCCTCCCACTTAATATGTACTAGGGTTTATGATTTCTCGGGTTTTTCAATTTCTCGGGGCACGAGAATTCTCGAGGGTAATTTCTCGGGTCTTCTCGAGTTGTCGAGAATTTTTCATTGATGTATTGTTTTGTAAATATTTTCGGTTCAAATAATGAAATATATCGTTTCCTAAATTAGAAATATATATCATAAAAAATTTCTACATATAAACTAACTAAGTATACAGCGATATGGAGGATGTTTTTGACGCTATATCTTAGTTTGTTTTTAGTTCGTTTTAATTATTATTTTTTGGTCTTATTAAGACCAAAAATGGCATTTTAAAGCTTGTTGTTTCAATCAACGCAATATTTTATAAATTGGCAACAAAGACCAAGCTTTTCTCGGGAAATCTCAGGTCCAGAATTCCCGGAAATTAACCCTAATATGTACCTCGGTAATATTCGAGGTCTGCCCTCCAATCTCGCAGCAGTACATCATCACCTGGAGACTGCAAAACCTTCCCTCTTTTTTCTTTAGAAGACACATATTAGAAGTCTGTCAGACGTGTCGTACCTGTCTTACCCGGGGTTTACCCTGGACCACAATTTTAAATCACGCGCGGTTATGTGTTTGTGCGCCAGGGACGACATCTGTTATAGGCGTCTCCTAGAATCCTCTGGGTTGCCCTGAGGATTCCAGGTTTGCAACAGCCTTCTCTGTCTAGAGACCTTACGGTTAACCATAGGCCATTTGCTACACCACTAAATATATTTTCTGATGGTCATACTAAAAATACTTACAGTAATGATACGCCTCACGATATCTTCGCTGATGGGGAACCACAGTTTGACTTTTTTGTACAGAGGGTTCTTCTCGTAGTAGCTGACGAGTTCCACCAGGCTCTCGAAGCGAACCGTGCCGATCGTGTAAAGTCTGCCTTCAAGCTTGATCCTGCAATGTTTGATTTCCCTCTCCGTTCTGTAATCATATATGATGAAATTATGACTAATGAGATTCTTTTTTTATCTGATATAAACTAGTGCTTGACTGCGATCCCACCTGATGGTAAGCAGTGATGCAACCGTTGATGGCGAGGTCGATTGAATTGACAATATCAGATATTAAAAATAAACAGGTATAAATAGATACGTATCGGCCATTTTGCATAACGAATGCAGTAGAGCATTCCTAGAGCATCGTGTTATTCCTCTTAATAATAATTTTATGTAGAATTATTATTTTTGTTTTGAGTATGTTCCGTCCATACAAATGTTGTCTGACAGATATCACTGTCTGTGATACGACCGTCACTGTAACTATTAAATTTTGAATACCGTTGAATATAAATACTTATTACCATTTTGGTGTACCACACAGTTGATTATATTTTATTCCAAGATTTGCCTTCAAGTAACGAATACAGATATTTTTCCATCTTTAGGAATACAAGCTCAAACAACAACAACGGCACCTCTAAGGTCTGGAATAAGCGTTTCGTCTTTTTTATACCGCTTACATCGAAGGCATCGATTGCATCTCTGCTTACTATCAGGATGAATCGCAGACAAGCACTAGTTTATAGCAATATAAAATAAAATAATAATAATTAATATAATTAATATATTGGCCGTCACGACTATCGGCACAATGATTGCTCTATCCACTTCCCACATGTCGACAACCTCGCGAGCCAAGTCAAGATATTTAGTTTGTTTATCTTTCTCAGCTTTCACGAGGTTCTCGTCATGAGGGACCGCTATATCAACAATCATTGTGCGACGCTCTAGTCGATCTATCACCACTATGTCAGGCTTATTGGCAACAATAGTCCTGTCAGTGATGATAGATCGGTCCCAATACAATGTGACGCTGCCATTCTCGAGAACTGGGTCGGGCACATACCTATAGTACGGTACTTCTGATTCAACAAGATTGTATTTAAGAGCAAGTTGCTGATGGATAATCCTGGCTACAAGGTTGTGTCTGTGCAAATAGTCTCCGTTAGCTAAATGAGAACACCCAGAAATAATGTGTCGGATTGATTCTCCGGGCCGGTGGCATGCCCGACAGATGTCAACCGTACCGTCCTTCACAATATATTTCCGGTAGTTGTTCGTCATCATAACTTCGTCCATAATTGCAAAGACAAAACCTTCGGTTTCTCCAAAGAGATCACCAAAGCGTAGCCAGGATACGGACGCTAAAAGATCTACTTCGGGCCCATGTAAGGCCCGGTAAAAGCGCCCGTGAAGCTCCTTGCCCTTCCATACTTCCTTGCGTTCATTAATATCCATTACTATAGGTTTGCGCCAGTTCTCGTTGGCCAAGGAGAGCGGGGTGAGGCCTTTGTCCACCGCCACTACATCTCGGTGCATCCCCACGTCGGTTTCCAGGAAGTATTTCCTGAGACTGCATACCTCACGGTTGTGCAGGGTCTTGGCATTTAAGAAGCCACGACCCCCACACTTCCGCGGGATATACAGCCTCATCACCGATGATCGTGGGTGATGCATCCGATTTGCGGTAAGCAGAGTGCGGACCCTCCTATCCAGGGCGTCGAGTTCCGTCTGAGTCCATTTGAGTATGCCGAAAGAGTACATCAAAACCGGCATGACCCAACCGTTGAAGGCGCGCACCTTGTTCCCGCCTGATAAAAGACTTTTCAGTACTTTATTCAGGCGGCCAAAGAAGCGCTCCCTCAACGATTGTTTCACGTCAGCAGCATTGATGCCCAACGCTTCCGACATACCCAAATACTTGTAAGTTTCGGTTGAGCAGAGGGATCTAAGGTGTATGGAATCTGAGAGTTGGGTTCCCACGGATTCCATAATCTCCCCTCGTTTTACATGCATGACTGCACATTTGTCCAAACCAAATTCCATCCTGATGGCACTACTGAAGGTTTCAGTTACCTTCAGTAGCTCCATCAGTTGCAAGTTGTTGGAAGCAAAAAGTTTCAGATCATCCATGTAAAGAAGGTGAGATATGACCTGACCCTCTCTTCTCAACCGGTAGCCTACACCCGAACCCTCCAGCAGTGTGCTGAGAGGGTTCAAGGCTAGGCAAAACCACAGTGGACTCAGACTGTCACCCTGGAATATGCCACGCTCGATCCTTAACGGTTCGCTGTTCTCCGAAACCCGTCGACACCCTGGATAGTGAAGGACCGTCCTCCACTGCCCCATACATGACATCAGAAAGGTGCGCAGAGTTACATCAATTTTATATAGCTCTAGCACCCTCATGAGCCATGTATGCGGCACTGAATCATAGGCCTTCTTGTAATCTATCCAACATGTCGACAGATCTCTTCGAGAACGACGAACCTGTTGGCTAATGGCAACATCAATGAGGAGCAGCTCCTTAGTACCACGGGACCCGTTCCTACATCCATTCTGAGAAGCAGACATAATGGAATTTGTCTCAATATGACTATTAATTTTAGCTCTCAGGATGGATGTAAGAACTTTATAGACCGTCGGCAAACACGTAATCGGTCTATAATTTTTGGGTTCCGCAGTACTACCCGATTTATGGAGCAGGTGGGTTATTCCTGTCGTCAGGAACTGGGGCAGCGAACCTGACTCTAAGGCAGATTGGAATTGGGACGCCAAGCGAGCGTGCGAACTTTTAAACCATTTAAGCCAAAAGTTGTGCAGCCCGTCCGGCCCTGGAGATTTCCAATTTGGTAACGGACGGACTGCACGAGCTACATCTTGGGGGCTGATGGTAACTGCCCCCATTTCTGGTAGAAGTTCGCACTCTCGCTCGACTTCCGAGTCCAATCACCCTCAGTGTGATTGACAGGCACCGACCAGATGCTGCGCCAAAATGAATACATGGCATCATCATCCGGTAGGCGCGTATCAATCACACTTTGGTCCGGTCGCTCCCAAGCCCTGTAAACCCACCTTTCGTTGCTTTGGAACGCGCGATTCTGGGTGTACCGCTCCACTCGCCGCTTGTACCGTCGTATACGGTTTGCCCATGCATAGACTTTCTGCCTCAGGAAGTCGATACGCTCTGTGATACGGGGTAGATAATCTCGTGGACTAATATCTGTCCCCGAGAACGCCCGCCTCACAAAGCGCATCACTCTAGGGCAAGTGTTGCCCTCCCTGAAGCAGATAAGTTTGCCGATGAGTGCTCTAGCCTCACCGATACGACGCTCGATCCTGCACTGCCAAGCTGGTTTAGCTGGTCGTGTAGCTCTGTCACTATTTGGAATTTTGACGTGAGCTACACGACACGCCGCTGCAGCCGCACAGTATAAGATCGAGTGGGTATCGGTAAGGTCTTCGCTGCTATCAAAACAATTTGATAGCTGCGAATCTAGAGCACACACCAACGCCCTATTTTTTCTATGCATAGGCAAACGAGGTAGACGAGGTCTAAGCTCTGGTGGTATTGAGCGGTACTCCCGGAATGCATCCTCCAAAGCGCTCCTCAAACGTACATTGCACTGGGTACTCACGGATATAGCCCCGTCATCATCATCCTCACCAACGTGGTCGGGTCGCGGTGAAACACTGGGTTGACGTTGCACCACGGCCGGTGGTGAAACAGGTGAGACACGACCATTCCGTGATTCTAGGCGCAGTCTATCAAGTACGGCGTCATCCAACATACGGTTACGCTGGATGACCCGCACCTGATCCGATTTTAATAGCCAAGAGCCTCGACCAACATCTGCGGAGGCTCTCGTTAGGCAGTTGGATCAAGGGCTTGATCCAGAAGGCAGTACTCCTAGACACGGCGCGTATTGTCCGGAGGTTCCTCTCTCAGGAGCCCTGACCGCCGGCAGCCTGGACCCTGTTCCCGATGCCGGTGGGCTACTATTTTTTATATTTTTAAATGTTTTTTTTTAATGTTAATTTTTGAAGAAATATTTAAAAATATGATAAATATGTAAATAATAATTAATATAAGCGTACATAACAATAATACCATAGATACAACCTAACTTAGCACACGATTTTTTAGACGACGCCCTTCAAAGTCTAACAATTTTTAATAGAAATATAATTATAAAAAGGAAAAAGTCGTATCTGTACAGCGTTGTCTAAAAACAGCCATGTCTATGCTTTCTTTTCTTTTGAAGAACTTTTTTAGAAGTTCGATGAAATTAACGCGGATGATTAAATAGTTTAAATAGTAGTTAAACAAAGGTAAATTACACGTGCCTGCCACGTCATAATAAACGAATTTTTACACAAATAAACTAATAGCGAAGTATTGATTTGTATGAATCATATTCCGGAATAAATGTTCATGTTGCAACGATTTAAAAAATATTTATGATAATATCATTCTAAAAGAAATATAACTACCGACATAATAGGATAGTTGCTATGAACTTATTTTCGTAAATACATACTTTTTAACTATGAAAAAGAAAACTCATTCCTGCAAAAACACAAATTGTCGCTTGCGTTGTTTTTCGTAAAAAGTTCACTCACCAGATATTAGTGATGCAAAGTAGACTATACCCTATTCGCGTTAAGATTAGACATTTAAAGAAACCTTTTTACTGTCTGTTAAACCAATTTTAACTTCTGTTTCGCAGGCATAAGTATACCATTAAAAACAAAAAAGTGGTTACAATACCAACTATTTACTGGCATGCCACCAACGTTATTAAAAGTCCAAATCGGTTGAATGGACAGTAATAAAAGGTTTTCATAAATGTCTAATGTTATTTTGAACAGATTATAAAATCTAAAACGGTGCCGAATGATTTTGTCTCAAAGCGCGTAAGTTGCACGGCCCAACAAAGAAGTCAGGCGAACCCCTTCGGCAGAGCGTCCAAGATAATCAAATAAATAACATGATAGATGCACTAGATAACGGCAATTTAAACGCATTTTTCAATTCAATCATATCAATTTTCCTATTTGTTCTAGGGTCTGCTTGATGCCACCGAGGGGCCGCATCGCGAAATGTATGATTCCGTTTGTTCTATAGAGATCGACTGATGGTTCGCGCTACAGTAGTCTAATTCGCAACGGCTTAGTACTTCTTAAACCTTATAATGTCCTAAAAACATAATAGTAAGTTGGAAAGCCACTTCAGAAATACATGAAGTATAATTTAGTCCTGATAACGTAACATACAACCGTATCCGTCCATTTAGCTAGTCATGCTGATAATGTTTATGAAAACAAGTTTCACGAAAAAGCACACAATATGGTACAGTGAATATTGTGTAAGCGAAGTGTTAATGAGTTTTCACCGCTTCCTCAGTCAATTGTGGACTGATTTTCTTTTTTTTTTTATTGACATAATACTCTCGGTCCATTAAAATATTGTAATGATTTAATGGCGAACTTCGAATAATCCTATGAGGAGTTCCGTTCCATATCCTCGAAGTTCACAGTCTATGAGGCAGAACTGTCATATCAAGTACAAGTAAAATAGCGTTTTTATATACAAGGTGCAGTTTTAAAACTGCACAATATTTCAGGAGGTTGTAATAAAACTCATAAATAATCATGTAAAAAAACGATACCTGGTCAATAATCAGTAATACTTGTTATTTTTAATTTTTTAATTACACTAAACTAAATCGATTGATCGATGGGCGCGGGGGCGTGGCTAGGGTGTGGCGTGCGGGATGATGATTGGATGATACATTATTTATGAAACTATCGTTGCGAGTTAGTGTGTGTGCAAACGCCCTTTATTGTTCCGTGTTTGTGTGTGTGAAAAAAAGCGCGGTTATAAAAAAAAAATAATTACCTACTTATTTTATTATTGATTCGGGTCGAGAATCACTAACATAATTACCTCCTGAAATATTTTGCAGCTTCAAAACGACACCTTGTATAGGGTGACTGGTATAATTAGTGACCGATACTTGTACACGTGATTGAACTCATGATTACAAACCACTTTCACAAAGAAACTTTTTTTTTTATACTCATTAGTTTTTATACATATAAAAGCTCAGCTGTTAGCCCATAACGCTGTTGTCTCATGTATCTTACCTACAGTAGTGATAGAGAACCTGCGCTACTTGCAAATCCATCGGTAACACCGATGGGTGACCGCGGTGGGCGTGAATTTGCGCGAACAGTTATTATGATAAAACTAATGAGTAAGTACAAAAAAAAAGTTTCTTTGGGAATGTTGTTTGAAATCATGAGTACAATCAAGTGTAAAATTATCGGTCATTAATTACCAGCCACCCTATATATGTAGTCAATGAGCGTTTTAGTTTTTTTTTTTTATATATTTAAGTAATGTATAAAGAAACAACGTTAATTTCGAAAGTCGGTGTAAAATAACGAAGATATAAACCTATAGAAACACCTTCGTTTTGTTTATTAGTTGAAAAAAAAATCCTTTTTTTTTATGCAATTGACGCAAGAAAGCTAATGCACAAAAAAAAAATTGACTAAAACCATTACCGCATTATTGCGTTTCAAATTAAACCGGTTTTGGGTTACATCTCTAGGATGGTTTCAAAATCTATAAAGAACACAGGTTTTTGTTTTATAAAAAAAAAGTGTTTTATATAATAGGACTAGCTTTTGCCCACGGCTTCGCCCGAGTATATAAATTATAGCCTATGTCACACAGGAATAAAGGAGCTTTCTATTGGTGAAAAAACTTTTAATGATCGGACCAGTACTTTCAGAAATTACCTCCAACAAATTAAAAAAAAAAACTTTACCTCTTTATAATATTAGTGCAGATGAAACAGCTAAATGTTGCCATATTAAATACGTCGTAAATGAGGCTTACATGAAACATTATTTTTACCTGAAACTTATTGCAAACGATGAATGATCTTTATCGCTGGGTCGGACCAGGAAGGCGCCGTCAGTGTTGGCTTTTCGCAGCAACTCTTCGGCCTGAACCCTGGTGCAGAAAGGATGGAACCATTCCTTGTCTTCATGTTTGTTCGGCTGAGGTACAGGTTCCCTAAGCGTTATCAGAAATTCCTAGGAAAAGAAAAAGCTTTTATTTAGTTTAAGAAAATGAAGGTTTATGGCTAGACAGGTAAGGCTTCTGGCGTCGACTTCCATGAAATTGTTAATATCTCAATAACAATGGTGTATTAAATGATATAATCTGTAGGCACCGAAAAGTTTAAAGTTATCAACAAATAGTACTGTGTCTATAGATTCCCCACCTGACTTCGCAATGGATGCTGCCTGTAGTGTGTGATCAGGCTGTAAAGACTGTCGAAACACACGGTGTCAATCAGATAATACTTGGTAATCCCACGTTCCTGCTTCAACTTGATGCGACAGTGGTTCACCTTGCCCTGACGCCAAAAAGATAAACAGTAATCTCCCACAAAGGTGACGCTTTCCCTGACGAGAAAGGTACCATCTCCAAGATGCGCGTGATTCTTGAGAAGCTCTTCAGCCTCTTGCCGGTTTCCAGCGAGCTTGCCGTGGAACCAGCATTCGCCGAAGTGCAACTCATCCTGAGGCACCACGGGGGCTTCCGCTTCGGCCTCCCCGTCGCTCTCCGCGTCCGCCTCCGTCTGCGAGCTATAGTGCTCTGTATAATACAGTTTATTTTCCGTCAGCACAAAGGCGTGGGGATTCCACTCCTTGTCCACTGGGTCCTCCAATAATAGGATACCATTCTTGATAGAATTACGTAAATCAAGGTCTTTGCCTTCTTCTTGTAGAACTGCGAAAGAGCTATCTTCAACTCCATCTGGTAACTTCTTGTGCTTCAGTATGATTTTTCTGCGCAAATTTTCAGGCGAAGGTAAACATGACTCGCATTTATCGAATGGCTGAACCACCAGCATCTCTCCGAAAACTTCTTGGAAAGCGGTCGCCATGCGGCGCTGTTGAGGCAATGTGCAGTTATCCTCAATAGAGAGTATCAGAGGATAGTCAGAGGTCACGAAAGCATGCTCTTTAATTGTGCGCAGCACATCCATGAATTTAATTTTCGTGGTGAGTGTGTGTCCGTGGTAGATAAACGGAGATCCATCCGGGCCGTCCCAGCAGTCCAGTTCAATGCAGCGACAGCCTGCTCTTAGGCATCGAACGTATGCTTCCAAAGATGACTCGCTCGAAAACTGATCGCCTGTTAGATACCTAAAAGTAATTCCGTCATTGTTATCCTTATAAGGATTGAATAAGGTGCAGTTGAAATAAAAATATACTTACGTATTATGCGATGATGATATCCAGTAATGCGATAATGGACGCGTCATGTCTTGGGTTACGGTGTCATGTCTACTATCCCAGATAGTGTTTTGTTTTGAGAACAACATCTCGATGAACTGAAAGGGAAGTATCTGAATCAGCATGTTTATTTTTGATTGGGCTTAGCTAACTCTATATTGGAAGGTGAATTTTAGTATTTTTCAGATAACAAAGTCCTTACCTTAAAATTACTTAAAAATTACAAAAGCAAAGGTGATTTAAAATTTCTTAAGGTTGATACCTCATGCAAGGTAAAATATGGCTCATAGGTATCCCTCTGTGGGTCGCGCAGGTAATCCCTGATGAACTGCGAGGCGACGGCCTCGTCATCTCCCAGCCTGTCATGCTGCTCCACGCGGAGGAAGCTTTGGAACTCCCGCAAAGTGATTGTTGATCCGTTCTTGCAGTACAGCGAGTATTTGTCGAAGATATCGTGGACATTCTGCACAAAATAGTGTACCATAAAATTGTTTCTAGATTCAAATATCTGACATAATGAGAAACGCTATGCTGCGCTCAAAAACGGAGATCCGTTGGGTCTGAATGGTCTTCACAAAGTAGGTGTCCGTTGAATGGTGGCGCATCCGAGACTGTCCTAGGAAGAGGTGGCAAGACTACTGTAAGGACAAAGGTATTGGGAGAGAGCTTCTGTAACGGTCGAGTCGAATTAGCTCAGGGAAGGAATACATGGGAGGTATTGGAGGTCTTTCAGAGACAGTACAGACTAAAAAAAATGTTTGGTCAAAGATACAGCCAGATCTATCAGACTCTTACTGATTAAAACCACCCAGGTGTTCCATAGCACTTATTTGCGGGTGCAGTGTGACTTCCGCTGCCAGAGACAGCCCTATGTTAAGGCCAGCCGTAAACATCACAATTTAAACTGTGTCCATAATGTTACACAAAGTTCGAGTTTAAACCCACTTCTCAGTATTGACTATTGACCAAGTTCTCATTGACTCGAGTGTAAAGACATAAGTCAATATTATTTTTACTACAGAATCAATGTATTACGTTCATTTAAATCTATAGATATAAAAATGAATCCCTATTTCCTTGGTCACGCCATCACGCGTGAACGGCTGGACCGATTTCGCTAATTCTTTTTTGATGTGTTCGTTATTGTGAGGAGAAGGTTCTTATGAAAAAAAAAAGAAAATTAGGGTAGTGTAGGGTAGTGTAGTGTAGGGTAGAGTTGGGTAGAGTTAAGTAGAGTAGGGTAGAGTAGGGTATAAAAAGGTATAGTAGGGCAAAGTAGGGTAGAGCGGGAGCGAAGCCGCGGGCAAAAGCTAGTAACACGATAAAAAACTTATTTTAGTTACAGTTCCCTCTTACAATAGGTACCTCAATAGAAATTTTCCTGTTTTATAGGTAGGAACTCATCACATGACTCCCCCCGCTCTGGGTGGAGCGCGAGGGTATGTCAGACTTTTACCGACTAACAGTCAACTGTGTTTTCCTCCCAATTCTTTCATTTAGCCTTTTACGGTCCTTTCGAACAATTCTGCAGGGCCGGTGCCCTTAAGTTCTCCGTTAATCTTGCTCTAATCGCTTTGAGGCGCTCGTGAAACACAACGCTCCATCGACTCAGGCCTGGTACTTATAAGACGGCGAGCTAGCTATTACTCGCCGTCTGCAACGCTTTGTCTGCCAATACTGGCACCCCGGGCGTCGCCGGCGGGTGCTGAGGCATGAGGTTTACCTGTTTTACGCTTTCCGCAACTTTCTTCGCTCGCATTACTGCTTCGCAAAGGGAAATGGGTAACTCACAGGATTGAGGTACTAATCGTACGCACAGTAATTCCTAGCATAAAACAAAGATGATAAAGTAATTTTCAGCTAAATAAAAACATCGCTAACTTACATTTTCGTCAAAGATTAGTTTCTGGTACAGACACGAGAAATCATCAAAACCTATTTCTCCCCTTTTGTCTGTGTCGACTTCTTGAAATAAATCTCTTAGCTTGTTTGTTGATATCTTGCAGTTTATTTTAGGCAGGAACCCTTTCACTTCCTTCAAGGTGATGCTAGAGCAACAAAACTCTTATTATTCAGATTGTTCACTTAGGTACATAAAAGAACAATGACAGTTTAAAAAGAAATATTACACATACTTCCAACATGTCTTACAATTATATTTAAAAGTACGATAGATACAAAAATGTATGATATTAATCATCAATTGATTATCATAACTAATTAAAAAAAAATCTGTACTGATGTAGTTTCATAGTAGGTAATTTTTTTAAGTAGATTTTGTAAGTTATTTAGTTTTCAGTATACTTTATAAAATTATGACTTAAACTAATAAAGTAATAAGTAATTATGAAACTATTAACATAATTACTTATTCATTTTATGTTGGTAACAAAACCATTGTTTAACAAAATTGTTCACAAAGAGACTCTACTATTATTATTTTGACATGCTCATTAGGATAAATAGAATAAAATTTAATGTTAAAACGAATTTTCACTTTGCTCGGTTTCTGAGGCCTTCAAATTCATAATACCTATCGATATTACAAATAAAATTACTCATGTATATAAAAATACTACAGTTTTCCAGTGCGCAGTCACCACTCTAGAACCTTTCGGCCCCGTCGACCATCCGTTCATAGAACGATAGATGAGTATCACAATGCGTTGGTCACCACACAGAGGGCACAGTTGCTGCATAGAATCATAATGATTTGCTTCTGTTATTTATAATGAGTTTACTAGACAACAGGCACCAACACACTGCTGAGACCTTAAAACAGAAGAAAATCGGCACTACTACTATACACCTCCATCTTAGAAGTATTCAACTGCTCCTAACGTAAATTTGTTACAGTGACATCGGCGTCAAATCTACATGCTTACTGCTTCTTTTTAAAGTTCCTTCTGGATAAAATAGACGTGGGCAAAAAGGCTAGGCTCAAATGGGACTGGGATGTTCATGTCAGCCTCATCTAAAAGGATTGCTGGGCAAGTGTCGCCACACGGTGGGTTCTTACTGAAGGATAGCGCCGTCGAGGCCAGCCTAGAAAGAGGTGGCGGGATGATTTGGACATGTACCGCGAGCACTGGTTAGAGACTTTTTAAAGGTTTACCTACCACTTGTAAACATACTGTATAGTACAACGGGCTGTTTTCCGCAACTCCATGACCAAAGCGCGTATTTTGCATACAATATACTGTATAGAGATTTACCTGTACACATATTGTGTAGTAGAATCTTTCTTTCTAGCAACAAGTTTCTTGCACCACATGTGTAAACATTTTGCAGCACAAAAGAATATGAGGCTTTATATAAACAACTAAATGGACTTGAACAAAATTTAACATGAGTAGTAATTTTAGTATAGTAGTTTAACAGATAAACCAAATCTTAGATTACTACTCAGAATGTTGATTTTTAAAGCACATGCAATCGTTTTCTGATGCCTTTTGTGAAATTATACAACAGAAACGAGTCCAAAGATATTCTGACATAGAAAATTGTAAAATTCATTTAGCATAATTCCATAATAAATTATTGTGTAATACTTCTATATTAGATGTTATGCAATAAAAAACACTGTGTTAAAAATCTATGAATCGATCATAAGAAATAAGTAATTTTTCGAACAAGCAAGAACGAACCTTTAAAAACATACGAATTGTAACCGATACCATATATGCCAATAGAAAAGTAGGATATATTTTATTATTCAATATTCACTGAGACTGGGTTTCCTGAAGGTTTCGAATATTTTAATAAACATTTTACAAAATAAACAAGACTTCCACTTACTTCTCGTTTGCGTTTTCTATTGTATAGAACTCTTTCCTCAGCCAGCGTTCTATTTGTAAAGGATATGATGCATTGAGGGCTTCTTCTATTAGAAACCTGATTCCCTTTACCCAGGCTTCACACTCCTTATCAGTTTGAGCTACAAAAAGTTAATTTTGCACAATGACTCAAACTCAAAACATACACTTTGCAAAATAGATTGTGTTCGTGCAGCAATCATAACAATAACTTGGCACTGCAAGTTCTATGAAACTGTCGCCACCAGCCCGCGTTGCATGCGACAATTGGGTGCGCTGGGTATAATTAGACATGTTTACAAACTTACCTGCAAGAGAAGCTGCGCGTAGTTTGAATTCAGTCCCGTAGTAGATAGTGAAACATTTGGTGTTGTCCAGCCTCTTCATCTCCTCCGGCCACCGCTCAAAGTGTTTGGATGCCTTTCCGACCCTCACTTCCTTTATGTCTCTTATATCCAGAGCACCTTCGTATGCATTCTTCAGCGAAACGCCTGTCCTACTCCAAATAATTTGATGGGTTTCTCTTCGTACGGAGAGCGAACGACGCTCGGGGCGTTTTCTTGGATAAAACTTGAGGATAGTAGACCCACGTTCAATTTGAGATATAAGCTGGTCAGCCTCATGTATGAGTCTATCGTGGGCCCCCCCATTGTAGCAGACTGGATTCATTGCACTGCCGCTGTCACCGCCGGGCGTAATGAAACTGGCAGCGAAACCAACTACATGGGATAGAATGCTGATCGGATGCACTTATATGAGGTATTCTCAATTGTATAAAATAAACCCGTGTGCTCGTGTATCACACACTCACACACTTTGCGCTATTTTGTTTATTCGACATACCATCTCGTCCCGAATGTGAAGGATAGACTGACTGAATGAATGAATGACTTATGACTGAAGGATTTTCGATTACGGCTGCGTTCAGAGCAAAATATTTTCCGTCCTTAATTTTTCAAGGCTGGCAATTACGACTATAAAGCGTCCTATTCAATCATTTTCTTCTATAATATAAAAATGAATCGCAAAATGTGTTGGTAAGCGCATAACTCAACAACGCCTGGACCGATTTCGCTAATTTTTTTTTGTTGTGTTGTTGTTGTGTAGTGTAGGGTAGAGTAGGGTAGTGTAGGGTAGTGTAGGGTAGTGTAGGGTAGTGTAGGGTAGAGTAGGGTAGGGTAGAGTAGGGTATAGTAGGGTAGAGTAAGGTAGAGGAGGGTAGAGTAGGGTAGAGTAGAGTAGGGTAGGGTAGAGTAGGGTAGAGTAGGGTAGAGTAGGGTAGAGTAGAGTAGGGTAGAGTAGGGTAGAGTAGGGTATAGTAGGGTAGAGTAGGGTATCGTAGGCTGAAGTAGGGAAGAGCGGGAGCGAAGCCGCGCGGGCAAAAGCTAGTATTCATATAAAACATACATAACATCTAGCTACAGCTAGACTGTTCTATAAGATTTAAATCGCTTCTTATAAATTGAATTTATGACTTTGTTTGGAAGCGGTGTTGGTTAAAAACGTGCTTCTGTTTGTTTTAATTTTTATTTTTCGATTTTGGTGAATCATACTAGTGTGAACTTCAATCGAAAGTAAGTATTTGTGTTTGTGTTGTATCTTAAGGTTTGTGTAAGTAATTTTAAGTGTTGTTATAACCATTTTATCCAGTACCTATCCATAATGGATAATAAAAAACCCCCTGACCCCCCCGATCTTTTTGAATACACTCCGGTGCTATCAGTTTCCCTTCCCGTCGACAATGCGCTAAATGTTAACATGGACACAGAATCTGCAAACCGAAAAAGATTGGCAAGTCCTCCCCCGTCTACTGTCACAAACCCCCCCAAAACTTTTGAAAAAAGAAACAGGTAGACTAATTTACACGGCTAGGGACAATGCACCCTATGTTGTGCTATGTCTCCTTAGGCAATGGCCAGACTTCAGGCACCACCCTTTACAAGGTCAAATTCGGAATGTTTCTTCATGAAACAAATTTTAGTAATGTTGTACTGGGCAGGCGTGAAGCAGCTTGGTAGGAATCGCGTGTCAGTCGAGTTCCAGTCTTACCAGGATGCGAACAGTTTTTTGATCAGCCGTCTTCTCACTCAACACAACTTTATTGCTACCATTCCCCAATTTAACATCACTCGCATGGGTCTCGCCAGGGATGTTCCCACTGAATGGACAGAAGAAGAAATCATTCAGAATATCAAGGTTCCTGCTGGATGTGGTTCTGTTATTAAGGCAAGGAGATTGAATAGGAAGGTAAGTTCTCTCGGCGTTACTGAGTGGAAACCCACCCAAACAGTCGTACTCGCCTTCGATGGGCAAGTTCTCCCTAGACGCGTCTTCTGTTTCTACTCAGCTCTCTCAGTAGAAAAATATACATACCCCACTATCCAATGTTTCCACTGCTGTCGTTTTGGTAATACGCGTACAGTATGTCGCTCTAAACCACGCTGTTTCAAGTGTAGCCAAGACCACCCAGGGGATGGGTGTCAAGTCCTCCATGAATATGCCATATGCGTCAATTGTTCTGGTTATCACTACGCAAACGACAAAGCTTGCCCTGAACTAGGTCGTCAGAAGGGTATAAAAGCCCTAATGGCAGAAAAATCAATCTCCTACGCGGAGGCAGGTTTTGCCCCGGGTTTCCAGATCGTATGCTGAAGTGTCTAGAGCACCGCCCAAACCTAATCCCCGTAGCTCTCCTCAATACCCCAGCCAAACTTCTCAAACTCCCAGATCATACCGGAAAACTGTCTTCCTGAAACCCAAAACTCACTCCCCTCTTTCTCCTAGTTATGATAAGCAGGCTCATCAAGCCCTTATCCAAGATTACTCTTTCGCCCCTTCTCAAAATGGCTGTGCCATCCCTAGGGAAGGTGCAAGCAGTCCCATCAGCTCAGAGAACATCCTTAATATAATCTCCAGTATGTTAATGACAGTATTGTCCAACCCTTCTCAATCCCTACCTGACCACGTTGCCAACAAACTGTCCTCAATTGTACGTTACATTAATAACGTTCAATCCCCAGATATTCCTTCAATGGAACGTCAGGAGTGTTTCACCCAGGTAGACTGACCTACTCTATCTAATTAACAAACACAAACCATCGATCTGCACCATCGCTGAGACATGGCTTCGCCCTGAGAGCAATTTCAGGATTCCATGGTTCAGTAGTGTGCGTCAAGACAGATCAGATGGATATGGGGATGTGCTTTGTTCATCAATAACAAAGTTACATTCTCCCCAATTCCTCTACCCTTTTTAGGTGATAGCATCAATGTCGTTGCTGTTAAGGCTGAGGATATAAATATTTTTAGTTTTTACATTGCACACCCTCACATTAACGATCTTGATTCAATCAAACATTTGCTGAGTAATGTTCAAGGCACATTACTTGTTATGGGTGATTTTAACGGCCATCACTATAGGTGGGGGTCAGATACCTGCGATAACTTTGGCTCAGGTCTGGTGGATTTGTTGGATGAGCTTGACCTGTGTGTGATCAACAATGGCTGTGCCACACGTCGAGGTTCGCCAGGACAATACAGCAGTTGTGTTGATCTAACATTTTGCTCATCCAACATAGCCAGCCTTTTCAATTGGAAACGTTTGGATATGACTTACGGTAGTGATTACTATCCCATCATGGTTGAAATTCCATCCAAAACCATCCCCAACAACGTGTCCCCTCCTCTATTAAAATATCAACCAAATTCAGTTGATTGGGATCTATACTCCAAAATCTCAGATTTACGGGTTTTTCTCTTCCTCCCATTAGCGACGCAAATGCTCAGGAATGCTTTGCAGCATTTTCGGGTAACATATCCGCTACAGCTGACGACTGCTTCCCTCTCCGCCATGGTGGGATAGAAAATGCTCTGCCTCGATCAGAGCCAGGAATGAGGCCGAAAGAAAGCTCGACGCAGATATGAACCTTGAGAACCTTATTAATTTTCAACATGTGTTGGCCAGATCCAGGAAATTACTCAAGAAAAAGATAAGAGAAGGTTGGCGGAAGTTCTGCGACTCGCTGAGTCCATCCACTCCCCCTTCAGTCGTGTGGCGTAAACTGAAATCTTACAGGAATAGCATGCAACCACCCTCTGGTTACATAATGTCTGAAGATCTGGGCCACCGGTTCTTCTCTAAACTAGCCCCAGCTTATGCCCCAGATATGAATGAATGTGTTTCTTTGGATCCCCAGATGGCATCAGACGATCCTCTGGATAAACCATTTACCCGGGCAGAGCTGAAATCGGTCCTTGTAAAGGATTCTGCTCCTGGAGTGGATGGATTCCCATACTCCTTTATTTCTAAAGCTGGCGACAAAACTCACCAGTATTACCTGGATCTGGCCAATTATTGTTATACCTCCGGTTATATTCCTCCTAATTGGAAGGTTCAAGTTATTATTCCTATATTAAAATCTGGAAAAGATCCCAGTGATCACTCTTCCTACAGGCCGATTGCTCTATCGTCCATACTTATGAAACTTTTAGAAAACCTTATTAAAAACGGTCTAGAATGGTTTGTGGAGAACAAGAGACTGCTGCCAACGACTCAATTTGGCTTTAGGAAAGGATTGGGTTCATCTGATAGTGTGGGAACCCTCACGTCAGAAATCCGTCTGACCCTTAGTAGAAGTGAGTCTGTGGTAGCCGTCTTCTTGGATATTTCTGCTGCCTATGACTCTGTCCTCCTCCCAGTTCTCAGGCAGAAGATGCAAAAGCTGAGAATCCCAGCTAGGATATGTACCGTCAGATCGTATCCAGTATCTTCTCAGATCGTAGTCTTAAACTAAGGATTCCTGGGGGGGACTCTGAACCAAGGTTAGCTTGGAGGGGTCTTCCCCAGGGATCTGTTCTTAGCCCCCCTCTATAAAACATCTATACCTCAGATCTTCCCTCTTGCCTAAATTTCGACTATAAAATTCTTCAGTATGCTGACGATATTGCTCTACTGGTCTGTGGCAAATCCATCGAGGATGCTGTTCAATCCATGAATGTATCTTTATCCTCATTAAACCATTGGCTACTTGATCATGGGTTATCTCTAAGCGCTCCAAAGAGCACAGCAGTTGTGTTTACTCGCAGACGTCTTGTTCCTCAGGTCGACATCAATATTGACGGCCAAGCTATCCCAGTTAAGGAGAACACAGGTTTCTGGGTGTTACCCTGGACTCCAAATTGTCGGGTGTGCATCACATTAACTACACAGTGAAAAAATGTGAACACTCGGTTTCAGTTCTTAGAGCTTTGGCAGGTGTATGGTGGGGTGCTCACCCATATACTTTAAAACTGGTCTACAACGCGATAGTCAGAAGCGTGCTAGATTACTGTAGTTATCTAATAGAGCCATGTAACAAAGAAGCTTTGCGTAGCCTAGATTTGGTCCAGTCCAGATGTCTAAGAATTGTAATCGGTGCCATGAAATCCTCCCCCATAAATGCTCTCCAGGTTGAATGCGCAGACCCTTCCCTTGCCCTTCGCAGACAATACTTAGCAGATCGTTTTTTGTCCAAAGTCTTCTCCCTCTCATCCCATCCTCTAATTCCTATTTTGGAGCAAATCTTTCTATCTCTTAATGCCTCTTCCTATTGGAACAATAAAAATATTCCATTGATGAATAGGTACAGGGAGCTTAAACACCACCTTTCACCTGTTTGTCAATACTACTCTCCCTGTCTTTGCCTCCGCCTATGAGGTGGTCCACTTTAAGCCAAACACCGTTTTGGGACTTGGTATCTCCAAAAACTCGCAGAATGCAAAAGGTGATTTCGATCGGGCTATTAAGAGATACTGGCAGGGTTGAAACTTTTTTTACACGGATGCCTCAAAACTTTCGTCAACTGGTTGTACAGGTGTCTCAACATACTTCCAGAATTCCCGAATAGCCCTATTATTCTAATGTCCTCCCGAGGCCTCAGTATTTACAGGGGAATGTATTGGCATCCTAGAAGCCATCAATTTTATTTTAGCCCATAATATTAAAAACTCA
Organism: Mythimna ferrago; assembly: GCA_910589285.2. Classification (NCBI taxonomy): domain Eukaryota; kingdom Metazoa; phylum Arthropoda; class Insecta; order Lepidoptera; family Noctuidae; genus Mythimna; species Mythimna ferrago. The sequence continues at coordinate 28,897,310 of OU342673.1, read as the reverse complement.
GTTATTTTTTCAGATTCTCGTAGTACCATTCAGGCTCTAGGTCAAAATCAATTTAAATCTAAACTCCACAGCAAAATTGTCATGGATATTTTGAACCTACTGTACATTTGCCAAAACAATAGTTTAAACATTGAGATAGTGTGGGTACCCAGTCACTCCGGTATAGGCGTAATGAATGTGCCGACTCACTGGCAAAATACACCACTTCCAACCCAGTGGACCGTAGACACTACATGCTGCATAGTTACGACTTACGTTCGGACACCAGACTTAAGTTGTGCAACTCGTGGTCAGCGGCATGGCAGGTAAGTTCGAAGCTCAAGGGAGCGCATTATGCCAGCATCCAGCCTGACATTCAGCGGAAACCTTGGTTTTTCAAATGTAACAAACTTTCAAAAAGAACGGTTTTATCCTTGTGCAGGCTGAGACTCGGCCACTGCTGTAGTCCAGTATTTCTTCACAAAATTCATGTTCGTGACAGTGCTTTGTGCGAGTGCGGTCTTGATGATGGCACATTGGATCATATCTTTTTTTCATGCTCTTTAAACTCTCACTCTTTCGACTTGTATCAAACGCTTCCCAAAATTAAAATTCCCCTCCCTATCAATTTCCACTTCCTTTTGACTCTATTCTCCCCTAAACTTGTCCAAATTCTATCAAAATTTATTAACGATAACGACATTAAAATGTAGCCAGGTGTGCGATATATGTATTTCAATTTGTAAATATTAATGTTTATCTGTGATGTCATATTATATATTTAGTTATAATGGATGCTCACTAACAAAAAATGTTTTGTCCTTACAGCCACTAACATTGTAGATCTACCACAAAGTGCAAAGTTCGACGGTTTATCTCACGGCGGGTGCTACGGTTACCACATGACACTGGCAGAATAGTCGACACCGGCTCACTTGCCAAAGAAAAAAAAAAATTGAATTTATGTATAATGGACGTCGCGAGTGCAGACGCACGCGCTCCTATAATTTACCACAGGGTGTTTTTTTTAGGTGGGAAAATCATCTAATGACATCTCCCGCTCTTGGGTGGAGCGCGAGGGTGTGTCCAACTACTACTGACTAAAAACTCACTCATGTTCCTTCGTTGCCTTTCATACCAGGGTAGTCTTCCTTTCAGAAGCAAACCTTAGGCCCCAGTAGACTTCGACCCTGCTGGGCCCATAAGGTTTAGAAACTGACATCTCCTTGAGGCGCACGTAGGTAGCATTGCTCGCCGTCCGCAAGGTCACGCCTGCGGTACCACTGGGTTGGAACTGGTATGGGTATGACCAAATACCCATAATAACACAATTTACCTATTACTTTGGCATTGGCAAATTAAATGGACCGATGTTGATGGTTCTTTTTGTTGGGTTAAGTTATAACTCCGTACTTAATGATCCCATTGCATAAGTACAGTTGCCATCACGGTTCTTGAACGCTCGGCGTCAGAGTGGGGATCGCTTTGCGCATTCCATACATTGGCGAGCCAATCGTCTTCGTTGTTAGATACATGCTGCAACGCAGTGAACGAATCAGGAGTGACGTCTTTGACGCGATTTCGCGGCCAGCCAATCACTGAACTCCCCGCCCCCGCGTCGCACTTCGCACCACTAAAGAGGCCGAATAATTGACTTCTGCGCAAGTGTTCAAGATCCGTGATGGCAACTGTACTTATGCAATGGGATCATTAAGTACGGAGTTATAACTTAACCCAACAAAAAGAACCATCAACATCGGTCCATAAACCAAAAAGTTATGCGCGAATTTATTCTATCATAGAATTTAATCGGTGAAATGAAAATATCTACCCCTTTAGAGCGCACTGCATTTAATTTCGGAAGTCGGTGTTTCTCTAATAGTTTTGTCTCTTCGTTATATAACGCCGACTTCCGAAATTAAAGTTATTTTATACTTTTCAGTGTTTTTTAACATTTCGGTCGGCTATATTTTTTTTTGTAAAGTTTTTTATTTTACACTTTTTAGTTATGGTACCACCACTAAAAAGTAACCCTCAGACAGTGCATTTCATAACGGTTTTAATACTCCCAAACACGGTTAGATTTCAATAATTTACCTTCTGGCTTGATCATCAGATCAGTTCGATACACGTCGATGACTGACTGACAGAAAAAGGGGGGGGGGCGGCTTTTCTGTCAGTCAGTCATCGACTACACGTATAAACAAAGCAACTTTACTTGTGACCACAGTTCTGCTGTGATCCTATGAGGAGTTCTGTTCCATATCTTCGAAGTTCATGATCATAACAATATTTCTATGGGACTAACTTGGAAGTATAAACTTTCAATCAAAGAAATAATTTTCATAATCGGTCTACAATCGGTGAATATACATAAAAAAAAAACATGCATTCAGCCGAACATAGAACCTCCTCCTTTTCGAAGTTGGTTAATAAACAGACACGAGATTGCTGTAATCCTGTAAGATTTCCTATTATTCATTGAAATATTCCATGGTCTATCTCCGAGGTTCCTCATCAGATCTTCACCAAAAAATAGATTCGGAGATTTCCTACCCCCTCCCCCAATAAATTAAAAAGTAGCTTAAGTTACTCATTATAACAAGCTATATCCCAGTCTCGTCAACTTTAGTTCAATTGTTTCGAAGACGTAATCTGTAGTTTCATAAAAAAATAGCCTAGAAGTTACTTCTTATAATATCAGCTAACCGTTTCGTCAAAATCAGTTCAGCCGTTTCGGAGATGCCTACCCCCAGGAACCGTCCCCACGGATATACAATAAGTATAATAGGTAGTCATGAGAGTTCGTTCAGATTTGTTAGAACTAAAAAAAGCAATGCCGACTGGTAGCGCCCATCGAGATGTGCTGTAAAAACATCGGTGACGAATTTGAGTAGGTAATTAATATGTCCAAGCTTATCTATTGGCCTGCTGGCGGCATTGCTATCACTCTCGCTGAACAAGAAGTGGCAGACGTCGATACTTCGCAGCGATTCATTAGTTCCACTTTCAGCACTGGTTTAATTAGTTAGGTACACTTTCATTCACTGGGATATAACATTAAATAATGTTTGATGGTCCACTTTTCATTATGCGACCATATAAAAATTTTGCCTATCGATTAACAGGCAATTTATTACCTACTTGTGTATCGTTTAGTCATCATCATTATCAGCCTTTTTAATGTTCCCACTGTTGGGGCTCAGGCTTCCTCTCTAGGAGAGGGAATGGGCCGTAACCCACCACACGGGCCCAGTGCGGGTTGGTAAGTGTCACAAGTCTTCGAATTTTTGGTTCTAGGACATGCCGGTTTCCTCACGACGAATAAATTAGTACGAGCTCATAAAATAGTACATTTTGAAACAAGACGGAATTCTATGCAGCCGAGTACTGCAGTAACAATTTCCAAATGTATCAAACGTTTTCAATACACTTACGAAGAAATAAATGGTGGCTGTCCGGCGATTAGTAGGGGCAGCTTGGCGCCTAGCTTAGATACGATAAATACAGTAAACTGTGAGGCTCTTACTAGCGCAGTACTAATGCTAAAAACAGTAAATTACGTGCCTAAAAGCAGTAGGGGTAGGAAAGGGTTTTCTTTCGAGTAAGGTCGGGTCGCTCAGCCGAATACACGAAATACAATAAACTGTGGAGAGCATGCTAGTGCACTTTTCCACACTAGTGCTAAAAATAGTAAATTGCGTGCCTAAAAGCAGTAGGTAAGAGGCAAGAGTGGTTTTCTTTAGAGTAAGTGCACCTATTGAGAATGTCATTTTTACTCGGCCCTAGTTTTGCTACACGCCGTTTTTTTTGTTTTGACGTTGGCAATCAAATTACTTATCCCTCACTGGGTGGAGCAAAGGGTGTCCGACTTTAAAATTAAAATCATTAATTGGTGACTAAGAACAGAATTTTACGAACATTTTTAATAGGTATGATGTTATTTTTTTTTTTGTAAAGATTTTATGACATTAGGTATGTTGTGAGTTGACAAGGATAGGGTAAAATTAAAAAAAAACACATCGTAATTTAAACGTTTTATTTGTTAGAAAAAAATATACACTTATAGTAGTTTTCTCAAAATATTTTTATTTTCTCTACATAGATCGGAATTTGCAAATTGAACATAATTACACCTAGGTAACTAGGTATAGATGATTTATAAACAAATTATTTTAAACATTATTGCAAAATATCTCGTCACAATGCCCGTAACTGCTACTGAACGAACATTGCCAATCGCTTCCAAATTTAGTAAAAAAAAAAAATTGAACTCAATTGGTAAGTACACTCTTTAATTAATCAAGATCACAACATCACTTACCGTCAGGTGAGATAGCGGTCAAGTACGAGCCTATCAATAATAATAATAAAAAAAGTAATTAATACCCGCACATTAGTACCCATAACACAAGCTCTGCTTAGCTTGGGACTAGACGGCGTTGCGTGATAGTTGTGGAATATTATATTATATTATAAACATGCCATTTCAGTAGTTTTCAAGAAAAATAAACTTCGTAGATGGGGTGGCAGTAGTCACAACTCCGACCGTAGGACTATCTTGTACCTACACCTAAGTACCAATTAGGTACTATTTATTATTTTTTAAATTTGGAAGAAATTGGCGACGGTGACCCGGCCGGCAGTTACGAAAATCTCGTCACTTCAATAAAAATACCGATCATTGATTAAATATTGGTTCTTCTAATGAAGTAACAACATTTATGTAAAGTAATAAAACAAAAAGCTTGCCCTGAATCAACATGGGAGGCTACGATGTCCGCAGACAAATACTACATCATCCCTAAAATACATATCATATTATATAAACTTATTAACTTTATGAGTGATCACAATAAAAGGATGGACGAATTGAGCGTGATTAACATCTATATAATTAGCGTTGACAAAATTTTAAATAATTTGCCATTTGATCGATAGGAATCATTTATTTACATAAATTCGATTAGAGTGATGAAATGTCTATCTGCGGTATCGAAAAACAAAAACAAAAAGAAAGGAGTGACATTGTCGACACGGAGAGGGGAAACGGTAGTTGGCAAGAAAATTGTATGTTAAGTAAAACTGCAACAACATTGTAAACAATGAGGGTAGGGCGGCCACCGCGAGTCGTCCGCGCCCATATAAAAAGGTACTTATTGCCATAGATTTATTAGTGAGGTCTCTTCGACCTTGCTAACATAACAGAGCCGGTCGTCGCACCGCCCCGCCCTCGACACATACAAATTCAGATCTACGTGACGTAACAGCACTATACTAACAACGCGGACTCGCGTGCTTTCACATATTTAAACACATCAAGGCGGCATGCTTTAAACATTAACTTGTTCTAGATGAAATCACCATTATAAAGACGAATCTGTGTTTAATCACTAAAAGCACGCGTGCGAGGTTGTTCCTCAATACATTAACCGGCGACACAGCAGCGACCCCGCCGCGCCGCCCTCACTCTACCAACTGCTCAATTCTGAATTTATTAAAAACAGTCGTTTAATAGCTCTCACCTTTTGTTGTTGTTAGTTTGGAATGTTTGTGGCGTTTGTTCAGGCGGCTGATCGTAACGGTACATCGGTAAGGCCCTTTATAAAACTATAATCGGACACAAAATATTAAGTAGGCGAGAAAGTCATTGTAGAAATCTACGCTCCACCTAGCAAAAAAATACGCTTGTGATATAGATATCCGTGGCACGGATAAAACTATTCAATCAATGAATGTATAAAAAAATAACGAATTATTTGTTATGTGGTGCAGTATTGAGAAGCGTTCTAGGGGGTCGAGACCGCTTCAAAAATGAGATCGCGTTACAACCCAGAGTTAAGAATCATCCTTGAAAAGCAATGTGACTCTGACGGCTCTGTCGTGTTATACTACACTAGACGAGAGAGCTGGTGAAGGATCAGGTAAAAGGCGACAGGCGCCTGTTCACTAAGAGTTTGCTATTTTTGGTAATCCCACTGATGTGTTGTGCCCCAATAGGGGGAAAGTAAAAATTGATATCGACACTAGTTCAATAACTGCCATCAAAATATACAAGTTGTACGAAACCAGCACAAAAATCGCGATGCACCTACAAAAATATTTTATTCGCGGATGACAGAATTGAACACGAACCGACACGGCGACTTCACATTACAATTATATTATTATTTATAACTCCTTTACAGGACTACTAACATCGTCAGAAAATGTACATGTAACGCATACGAACACGTAAGACGGTTATTCTTGACATGCGACAGACTTAAAGAGTCTATATTGAATAGTATTGTTACTTTGTCTTGGTTAACGTTTTACACTCAGTAGTGGCATGTTAAGAACACCGGTGACCACATCGACGAAGGCAGCCATGGGACATTATTACTTGATTTATTGCAATGTGTAGCCGCTGGGCGCCGCGGTCAGAGGCTACGGCCCGGCGGCGGCCGCCTGCAACACCTCGTCGAACGCCTGCTCCAGGCAGTGCTTCAGCTCCGCGTACGACACCACCAGCACGCTCTGTCCGTCGCGCGACATCAGCTCCACCTGACAGAACAAACAATAATCACCACAGACAGTTTCAGAGCACCTTTCGTGTGCTCGACCTACGCTCATAATACCTATACTCTGTTCAAAATAAGATTAGACATTTATGAAAACCTTTTATTACTGCTACCGTTCAACCGATTTTGACTTTTATTACGTTGGTGGTATGACAAATAGCGGCTGCAGTAAATAGTTGGTATTGTAACCACTATTTTGCTTTTAGTGCCATCCTTATGCCTACGAAAAAGAAGTTAATATCAGTTGAACAGACAATAAAAAAGGTTTCTTTAAATGTTTAATCTTAACGCGAATAGGGTATAATTACCATCGTAAGCCCGCATCATCAGAATTAACTATTTTTCTTGTCATTCCGGGGACGATATCCATTTACTAACCGCTGCTAATGGCAGATTTATTCAATACATTTATGATGCAAAGAAAAGTAGACCCAATATATCCGTACCGTGATGTTATTAAAATCACATTTAATAACATCACGGAGTGTGTTATCAGAGGAGTGGAATACTCTGCCGGAGTCTGTGTTTCCTTATGGCTACAACCCGGGAATCTTTAAGTCAAGTGTGAATAGGTTACTTCTAGGTAAACGCGCTCCATCATCAACCGCATCATCGCTTTCTATCAAGTGAGATAGCGGTCAATTGCGAACCTATCAACAACACAAAAAAAGAACATTAGCGTACCCTATTGTTGGTGCCACCGTCAAGTTGGTTGAGACAGTGTGCCAGATGTGCCTGTTCGAGCCAAGGCCTTCCATCAGCAGTCACCGAGTGGAACAAATAGTCCCGGAAGAGCTTCAACATGTAGCGGTCGCCTGTCTCCGACCAAGACGCGTCTAGATTCAACCTAAAAGTAGTCCAGAATTAGTTACTGTTATTTTTTATGCTTCGTTTACACGCTTGCTGGGGCTTGGTAAGCGTTCACAAGCTCCAAGCCTTTACAAACGCTTGAATACCATTTACTCGCTAGCCAGTGCATCTGTGCTTTTCAAATTTTAATATTGATTCCAAAAATCAAAAGGGACGAGATTATATGTTCGGTTGAGTTGAGACATTTAATTATTACGGACATAAAAAAGGTCCACTTGGACATCACTATTGTGTGGTAAATGGGATACAACATTTCTCTTTTTATCAGTGAAAATCGCCTCAAAATAGCGTGATTTAGAAGTTAGTGAACAGACAGACGTAGAAAGTAACTTTGTTTTATACCTTGTAAAGATGATTGGTTAAAGGTGGGTCTACACTAGAGGAGCCGAGCACGAGCCGAGCTCTAATTCGTGTAGTGTCGCTCATGTTCGGTTTCTATAGAGTTGGTCTACACTACACGAATTTAAGCTCAGTTCCTTTACGGCCTGGTCATAACTTCGGTCTTAAAGGCGCGCGGCGCGGCGAGCGGGGCGGCATCGCTAAATAGAGCGTTATCGCTGTGAGCGGCGTCTCGTGGCGTGCTTCAAACTAGTTTAAACATTTTCATACTTTTGATATTACCGCTCGCCACTCCACTCTTAGCTACCGCTCACAGCAGCAAGGTTGTGAACGGGACGTAGGCAGTCAGCTTAAAACCACCTTTACGAAAGTCAATACCATTCGTTTTACCAGACCATAATATAGGCAATAGATCGCAATGTACTGTGTAACCAACGATAATATGTGTGCAATTTCGAAATCAGTATGAGACAAATGCGGAGAGTTAGTTCGTCGCCATAGATCTCAGTAATCGTTTCCTGTGGTTAATTGGATGCACGTGAATTCAGCACAGGAATGCAGCTGACACTCCATGTGGGTGCTTAGTAACACAATACTAATATATATAGCATAGATAATGCTAATATATACCTTAGTACATTTACCAATGTGAAATTGACTGACACAGAAAAAGTATGGTAATTTAAGGTAGATAAATTTGCAAGTGCATTGACCTTTCCATCTTTCCATCTTCGTGGATACCCGAAAAGTAAATTATAATCTGTTTTTCATGACTAGACAATGTAAACGATCACGATAGATCATGTACCTAATTGGTAACTTTGTGTTTATTTCAGTTTTTTAAATTAAGAATGTCAATAAATGTAGGTGGTTCAATGACCGTTATTGGAAATTTATATGGCGCCTACTGTAGTTCTATGTTGAAGGGTACTGACCCAAGTGAGAAAAACTAATAAATTCATCAAGTATCCCAAAAAATGTCATTTTTATAAGGAATCAACCTATTGTTATAGCTTAAAAATCCTGTCTTGTTCATAAGCATTGTAAATCCCGCACTAGTGCGCCAGACCAATCCGACAGTCACTCACTCGGGCCTCTCGTTGACAACTCCTAACTTGATGAGTATGCGCAGCAGTCTCCCATTGTCAATTTCGTGAGCCAGTTGATCCTCGAAAACATCCGCGCGTCGCTCCAAGGCCTCCACCTACAATCATATAACTATTATTTCACTGCCTTCCAATAACTAATTATATTCCTTCATAAACTAGTCTGTACTACATATGTTTAGTTTTTACTTCCAAGTTTTCCCGCCCGCAGCATTTAATAATTCGATGGTGCAGCAGACAGGAACACACTACCAATAACAACATCAAAACTCAATTAACTACAACCATAAATGACAAAGGTTGCAACATAAAATATGTTGAACGCTCGATTGACTAAATACGACATGAATAAAACCAGGTGCATGCTCGTTTACAATTACATTCAGTCTAATTACATGGAGATGAAGGACGGCAGTAACAACATAAAAATGCATTTTATTATCAAGAAAGTACCTGTGAGTAAAAAATACTACTTTCACAGAGAAAATGTGAAAAGTACATTAATATATGGAACAAATAAATTTACCTGTGTGTAAAACCTTGCACCTATCATCGGCATGAGATCAGTGACGGAGCGGCGAGCGGTCGACGATAATAAATACCTAGATGGAATTTAACATAATACAGAAACAACAATCTTAGGTGTTGCGCTCATAAGAATAGTACGCACAAGTATTGTATCTAGAGGTCACACACACGGGGTCACAAATGAGGTTGAAACATCGAAAGCTTAAGCAGTACCTATCAAAATCACAAATAAAGTATTCAACACCGACGACAAGCAGACAAATAAATCAAAATCCATTCAGTCTTAGATGTAATATATCTGAAAGGTTACTCCAAAGACATACGTATTAGAGTGCTCTGTGTCAGGTGCACGGTTTGAATGCTAAAATCTTTGACATAGAGTACTAATTCCTTCTTCTTCAACATGTTCTCGAGTCGCTTTACTTAAAGCTACTACAGCTATGAAACCAACTGCGCAGACTTCGGGGCGATTGTCGTCCAACCCCGCGACACGCTGACTTATCACCCTTCTGATATTAGCCCTGCCAATGCCAAATGATAATAACCTTTCTTTTTGCCTCAATTCAAACACATAAGTTATGTGGAGGGGAGGGCAGGGGGGGGGTTGTTATTTAGGGACTGTTGCCCAAATTATAAGTATTTTATTGGATGTTAAGTAAATCTTGTCGGTTATTTGTACATTAAACAGGGCCAAAACATGGAAAATGATATTTTGATTTTATTTAATTTTATGATTATAACAATATTCGACAAGACTTATGTAACAACCCAGCCTATCCGACAGTACTGATCAAAAGAAATTATTTGGAATGTCTAATGTTATTTAATAGCATTCTAGACTTTACTATCGAATTTATTTTAAGGCTCGCTCACAACTTTCACAACAATGCTCACTAATAACTAAAAAATCTTATCAATAATATTTCAAATGTGTTCAGCACTGAATTGTTGTGCTTTATCTACGCTTACTGGCTGATAACACTGTTTTAATCTACTCATGTTTTTCTATAAGTAAATTTTTAATTCTTTCGAGAAAATATATATCTTGAGTCGTAGGTAAATGATATTATTAAGGTTCGTGTAAGTGAGCCTTATAACTAAAAATTAAGCAAGAAAAAGAAGAAAGTTATGGATTTTTAAATCAAGAATTAAGGAAAACTATTAGAGATTATTTCGCAATTTTTCTGTCAGACAATTATTTTGTGTGGAGGTGTATTTTGTGTGAAAGCTTATTTTTTCCTGAAACAAAACATTATGTTTTAAAATGCGAAATGATCTCGCAATATGTGTGATCAGGACGGAAAGTTTTGCACGTAAGCTTTTATGATAGTGTAGTAAGGTAACGATTTGATCATACAGTATAAGGTTTTTAAGGTCTGCGGAGTAAGTCCGTGCGACGAGTTCCATGGAGGCGGCGAGGTTGTCGCAGTGGATGGTACGGCATGCCAGAGCGAGGGCCAGCCGGCCCAGCGCCGTCAGGTCGTCTTGTTGAGCCTGTGGAATACGACACTTATTTAATTATTTTTGAAAAGATCGTTACATGGTGCGTCCAGATTTGGCTAATGCGCGCAGAACTGTGTGCATTTCATGTTCGTACGAAGCGCGCGCGGCGTAGGGGCTTCGTACGAACGAGCCGTGCTCGACATCTCGCGCGCCGTTCGGAAGCGTCTCGCGAACGGCTCTGGACGCACCGTTACAGGCCTACTGTTTAACCGAGACGGTGCCTGAGGCTGCGACGCAGTGTGTTGGATGGAGCTCCCGCATAAACCGTCACCATACTTCTTTTGAGTGTGCAGCTTCCTCAGGCATCGTCTCAGATAAACAATATACTTTTAGTAAATATAACACCATAATGGAATATGTATTTGTGATTTTTATCAGGAATGGGATTGAGAATTGAGTTGCAATCATAGTATGGATAAGATCCATCCGAAATTTGCTTATCTTTGCTTAAAGATAATTGATTTTATCTTAGGACTCGCCTTTTTACTTTGAAAAAACATCGTCTCCTGAAACTCCTGAAAGTTAGAACCAATAGTGGCAACCGCCAAAAAAGAGCTATAGTAATAAATATCGGGGGTTTCGGAGAAACTAATCTTTCTTGGAACCCGTTAAGAAATGAATTAGTATGAGTCCAAAATGATTACCTGAGCGACATCACTAGTGTTCGCGTGAAGAGCATCGGTAGCGCCGGACCACGATATACGCACGCGGCAACCATTCATCACCACCTTGGTGGGGTCGAGGCTACGGGAATAATGTTCCTATTAGGTGTGTCAAAAACGTATCTTAGAATTATTAAATCCGGGATTATCGACTTTAGATATCCATGTCAAAGTTCAAATTTCTTTGCAATCGTTTGGATTTTTTTTTATAACAAACGGTCAATCAAAAACCGACTCATAGTTTTTAACGCTACAGTAGATATCTACTTGGTTATATGGCAATAGATGTAGATTATTTGAGATTGTGAATTCAGGTCAAGTGTTTAATGCATGTTATTGGGGCATTTAATTGTCAATTTAAATATGAGAAGAAGTTATTAATACTAAGTATGATAAATTATACAACTTCTGAGTTCTAGTTCTTTTAGGCTGCAGATACGAGGCCAATTTTCCAGTCTGTTCAATATGTGACGTAGTTTCTTAACCACTGAGCTGTCATTGGAAGTATTCAAACATAAATTTGCTAGTAAAAGTCAGTGTCTGAAGAACTGCAGACTTAGACAAATGTTATTTCCATACATTTTGTCACGTGACTTCTCCACAGGCAATGTCATTGCCACACATTTTGTCACGTGACTTTTCTGCAGGCAATGTCATTGTTACACATATTGTCACGTGACTTTTCCGGAGGCAATGTCATTGCCATACATTTTGGCACGTGACTTCTCTGCAGGTAATGTCATTACCATACATTTTCTCACGGGACTTCTCCACAGGCAATGTCACTGCCATACATTTTGTCAAGTGATTTCTCCACAGGCAATGTCATTGCTATACATTTTGTCACTTGTCTATGCCTATTGCCTGGTAACACATAAACTGGCATCGTGTCTGAAGCCCATTAGGCCATCAAGTAGTGAAAAAAATATACGTACTTAAAAATGTCAGGAGTGTTAAAACAACCCCCACTACCATGCCGTGAAATTACGATTCCATTGCGAAAAAGGGACAGTGCTATTCGGCTTGTATGAGTCCGTCTCTCTCTTACAACGGGTGTTGTACCTGCACGCAAGTCCAGCGGTGTGCACAGCTCTTAGCGCCGCAGTCAGCTGCACGAGCAGGCTCCATAATACGGCCTCCGGCAGCAGAGCGCCGCTCGCCACCGCACGGAGCATCGCATTTTTCTGTTCGTGTTCAATTATAATTTATCGTTCTATATCCGAAATTACATCTTCCGTTGTTGATGTCTGCCTAATAAACATTCGTTTTCTTGAAGTATTAAGGGAGTCAATGGTAGTGTGATAGTTAACAGAATATAATACATACTGAAAAAAAAAACCTGTTGGCGCCAATTCCACGTAACATGCGATAAGGCCTGCCATTCCATGTTGATGATTCAACTGAATGTTATTCCACTTTTGAACGAATGTCTAAAGTTGAAGGTTGTTTGTAAGAAATTGCCTTGTGCACTAAGACCGCCTATTGTACACTTATTTTTATAAATGTTTGTCCTGTCTTAAGGTGTGCAATAAAGTTTATAACAATAATATTTTCAAAATCTGTCTTGTTGCATAATTATGCTGTCCGGGTGGATGTTGGGCGAAGGTTATAAGTTTATAACACATTAAATAAGCAATTTTTATCCGATGAATGTTTTTGTCACCTTAGGACTTACTTGTGAGTCTGCCAATTCAAAAACATTATAAAAATGCGCACTTCATTTGCTTTAAGTGGAAAAAGTCTATCAACATGATTTGTTAATCAGCAAAGGACCTCATTCGGAGCAAGTAACTGTTTTCAAGAAAACAATACGTCACGTCATTTTTCTCTTATTTTGTGTATCGGTTTTCAGGACGGTGTTGATATTTTAAACCAAAATGGACTTGAATTTTTAGTGACTTAATAAGATACTAGCTTTTGCCAGCGGCTTCGTCCGCGTGAATGTTGGTTATTGCGGACGTGAAGTTGCAGTTGAAGATGTTGATAAAAAGTAGTCTATTTCCATACTTTGAGTTCAAGCTTCCTTCGTATCAAATTTTATAAAAATCGGTTCAGTAGCTTAACCGTGAATGCATAACAGACATAAGAGCTACTATCACATCTATATATGGATTTACGTACAGTACTTCTATGGTTCACAGATCAGTGTATAAAGTTTACAGCTTAGATAGTGTAGACACACTTAAGTGTTGCAATGTTGCGTTTCTCAAGACGCAGTAATTCAAGGAAAAGTTTAAAGTTTGTACATTACGATTTTTGTATATAGATTTACAACACAGATCTATAAACCGGCCTCATCTAGTTAAAATTGACGTGTAAAAGTTTTTTTTTTTTTTAAACTAATTGAAAAATAAATATCATTTAATTCATTAAACCCCAAGCGAACGCCGGCGTTCGCGCACCTATTGTCTTTCTATTGTGTCTGTGATTTCCACGATTGAACGAAGATATCAACAAACCTGATGTGTATAAGGACGGGGAGCATCCGGGTCGGAGGAGAACGGGTCGTGGAAGGCGCCGTTAGCGTCATTGTTCGAGTTGCCGGCGCCCCCGGACAAGTACTTGTTCATCAGAGTCGTACAGGCGGGGTGGTAGCTATACACCAACACCATCGCTGTTGTGTAAACAAAAACATACTTTAAAAAAACTGAAGAATTCATAATGATAAGACTTAAAGTTAGGTACAGACTGTTGTAACGAAACATATAGGGTAACATGAAAAGAGCATTTCAAAGTATCACACACGCGCACGCGCACGAACCGAACATGTACAATTACATAGTTGAAATTCTCTGCCCCCCTAGCCAAGTTACGACTGATACGTTTCGATTCTCTTGCGTCGAACGCCTCGAGTTGGCCACGGCTCCAATTCTTTTGTCCTGACGTCATCTCGACGATCAGTCACGTGGTCAGAACAAAGTAATCGGAGGCGTAGCCAAGTCAAGGCGTTCGACGCAAGAGAATCGAAACGGCCGTAACTTGGCTAGGCGAGCCCCTCTAGACAAGTTACGGCCGTTTCGTTTCTTTCCGGTTCACTCGCATAGTGTGTGCGGGTCACGCGCGTATTGTGCACGTTTCGCACTATGGGAATTCTGTTACATTGCATGTTACGTTATAGCAGTCTGTACGCAACTTAACAGAATACATAGGATATGCCATTATTTGGAATGTTACATTTAAATCCAATCACCTATTACGGTGCGAGAAAACTGTCAAGAACCAAAATCAAAGTTGCTGCCGAGATGTTTTTTTGGTCTCAATAGTTCTAGGCAAAGCTGACCCTCTTATTATTAACCGACTTCAAAAAGGAGGAGGTTCTATGTTCGGCTGAATGAACTTTTTTTTTGTTTTTTTTTTTATTTATGTTCACCGATATCTCGGTCAATATGGACCAATTTTGAAAATTATTTTTTTTATTGAAAGTTTATGCTTCCAAGTTAGTCCCATAGAAATATTGTTATCATCTGATCATGAACTTCGAAGATATGGAACAGAACTCCTCATAGAAACACAGCAGAACTGTCGTAACAAGTAAAAATGCTTTGTTTATACGTGTAGTCGATGACTGACGATCATAAAATACGTTTCATACATTAAACAAACCGGTGAAGGTCGTTCTTAACCGTATCCTCTACTATATAAGGTATTAGTTAGGCTGAGGGGTACTTTTTAAAGGTGGTACCATAACTAAAAAGTGTAAAATTAAAAAACATTTAACAAAAAAAAATATAACCGACTTCAACGTTAAAAAAAACACTGAAAATTACAAAATGACTAATTTTGGAAGTCGGTGTTAAATAACGAAGAGACGAAACTATTACAGAAACACCAACTTCCAAAATTAAAGTTATTTTGTACTTTTCAGTGTTTCTTTTTTAGGGTTCCGTAGCCAAATGGCAAAAAACGGAACCCTTATAGATTTGTCATGTCTGTCTGTCTGTCTGTCTGTCTGTCTGTCCATCTGTCCGTCCGTATGTCACAGCCACTTTTTTCCGAAACTATAAGAGCTATGCTGTTGAAACTTTGTAAATAGATGTATTCTGTGAACCGCATTAAGATTTTCACACAAAAATAGAAAAAAAGCAATAAATTTTGGGGATCCCCATACTTAGAACTGAAACTCAAAATTTTTTTTTTCATCAAACCCATGCGTGTGGGGTATCTATGGATAGGTCTTCAAAAATGATACTGAGGTTTCTAATATCATTTTTTTCTAAACTGAATAGTTTGCGCGAGAGACATTTCCAAAGTGGTAAAATGTGTGTCCCCCCCCTCTAACTTCTAAAATAAGAGAATGATAAAACTAAAAAAAATATATGATGTACATTACTATAAAAACTGCCAACGAAAATTGGTTTGAACGTAATCTAGTAAGTAGTTTTTTTTTTATGCGTCATAAATCGAAAAAAATACACTATTATTAAAACATCGATCAAAGTTACAACACATTACAAGAGCTTTTATATTATGTTACTTGCTGCTACGGAACCCTTCATGGGCGAGTCCGACTCGCACTTGGCCGGTTTTTTAATATTGAAGCCGGTTATATTTTTTTTTTTGTAAATAGTTTTTTTTTTTAATAATAATAATTTGCTCGCCTAGTTATTTAACTAAGCAGTCAGATACTAAAGCAGTCCAGATCAGACAAAGTTAATTGCGTTATAGCTTTTTCAGCATTTTCTTTAATTCAACGCTATTGTATGAACCTTAACAAACCGGCAAAGTGCGAATCGGGTTTGAACATGATATTTGGTCAAGTGGGTGATCATCAACCCATCCGAAACACAGTTCCAGTTTGGAATTCCTTCGCTTCGCGTCAATACGTCGCTACCCGTCTTGCACCACTGCCTGCACCTTTCAGTTCAGCAATTATACGAGGCCAATGATAGCGTTGGTGCCTACATGTTGATAAATACCGGTTTGACAAAATTGAATTTCAGCTAGTAATCAATCAACACGAAAAGACGAGTACGTTATTTTAAAACCATAATTTCTTAGGTAAATAAGTTAGTTACAAGTATGTACATAGATTTTCCTGTAATCTATCAGTAAATAACTAATTTTTACACCCAGTCTTTTAAGACTCAGCAGATAACGGGGAAAGGTAAATTTTATATGAACATCTCTTTCTCACAATTATATTATAGTCCTTCACTTGATACGTCGCTCAAAAGATATATGATAGATCTCAAAAGCTCAAGAGCTCAAAAGAAATATGTACATATATAAAATTTATAATATTTCAACTAAATATGTCGAATGGATTCGAGAGAAGTGTCTATGACAGATTGAAGGACATACAAACGAATAATCTTATAAGTACTTAGTTATTTATATATGTTTAAAAAACTAAGTACTTATAAGGCGCCTTTAATGATACACGACGCAAGTTTTCTTTCATTCTGTCTCCTCAAAACATTTTGTTTATCAGAGCCGATCCGGAAAAGTGGATGGATGTTATATACGTAGTTGAAAACCCACCTGTCCGAGTGCATTTGTGTGACGTGGCCAGCCCTGTCCCACTCATCCCGGCTGTTTTTTCCCCGACATCTGCTATTTAAGTTACGAATGTACCCGGACAGATGGACGAGGATTGTCACTCACTGGACACCTGAGGGAGGTCGATGGTCGAGGCTTACCTCGGCGAAGATGATGCGACGATCTGATCATGATCGTGGTGCAAACACCGAATGAGATCGCCCTATACATGAAAGTTCTAGAAGGAGAAAGGGGAGGCCTTATGCCTAGCAGTAGAACATGCAATAGGCTATTTAAAAAAAAATGAAAACCTAATCTAACTTGCTCAGACCTGGCCATCCAAATAACTGCAAAAGTTTCGCCTTGAGGTTTGCCAGAAAGCTATGAAGCGCAGTATTCTGGGTGTGGGCGTATATCGAATAAGGAATAACACGCTGCGTTCCAAAACGGGGATAATAGACGTGTGCAAAAAGGCTGCCAGGCTCAAATGGGATTGGGCGGGTCGTGTCAACCGTATGCACACTTGCACAGTGACCACTGTGAGTTTCAGCAGAGGAAAAGCGTCGTCGACGCCGGCCCAGATAGGGATGGCGAGATGATTTTAGACGCGTACCACGAAGACTGGTTCGAGACAGAGCGGAAGAATGTCTGGCATTGGGGAGGCCTTTACCCAGTAGTGGGACGTGGGTAGGGCAACTAAAAAAAGATTTGATCCAGCCATATAACATGATCATTCAAAAAAATTCCGACCAACTCTCGGTTTCTTCATGAGCCTAATAGCATAACATTTTTTTTACATTATTTTACTCCATTATTAGATTTTTTTATCTAGCGGCTATAAGTCACACCGTCAAGATTGTCGCTCCACCTAGCTTAGAGGCAAGACTATCTTATCCTCTATCAAATTAATCGAGCTACGATTAGTAAACAAGGAGTATAATCTCGCAAAGAACAACCCCTCTACTTATAGCATGTCTTTATTTATCATCATGAATCTGTTGTCGAAAAGAGATAGTGCTATTCGAGCTATATAGTTCTGTCTCACTCTCTCATTGTTGATAATATTATGTTCAGGGAAATACTGTCTATTCCTTGTAACATTATAATAAACTAGCTGACCTAAAACGTTGTTCTGCCACATAAATTGTCAAGGAAAAACTGGAGGGTGGAGGGTGGGGTAGGAGAGTAAAAAATAACATACAACCTATTTTCAGACCTACCAAATAAACACAAAAGCCCGCGCAGCCGCCACCGCGCTGCCACTGCACCCGGGTGCGCGTGGTCTCGCGACAGGACGACAACCAAAGCGCAACCGCCGAGCGTAGGTATGAAAACTGAAGTACATACCTACATGAGATTGACTTCTGTACCTATCTATTTTATGACGCGACGTTCGACGCACCAATACGAACATATGGCGATTAAGGAAATCATACAAGGCAGACGTGAGCCATGGTCAGAAGTGGAGTACGACAACATTTCGTTAGACGATAACTTTCTACGAGATAAGTTCATGTCTCGTCAAATTAAAACAACAGTCGGGTACCGCTACTCTGCACGCCCTGCGTCTCTATAGACAAGATCGTAAATTGCCATACATTTATATTTGCGCATGCGGTGACGCGGGCTTCTATGTAAACAGTAAAATCGCCCGACGGGCCGTGAGACTTCACGCTGCAGGTAACGCTCAAGTCTCCGTAAACAAGTACTTAGACACTCCCTCTCGCCCCACCCCAAAAAATAATAACTTTAAATTGCACTACATGAGCAAATGCCACGTAACGTTAACAATCGCAAACGCATTTAACGACTTTTTTAAATCGGTTGGAGGAAAGTCCAGTCATCAAACTGGTCAACCGGTCATCACCAGAAATGACAAATCCTTATTTGTCAAACCTGTAGATGAATATGAAATACTATCAATTATAAGAAACCTTAAAAACAAGAGAAGCTATGGTTTTGATGAAATCCCACCCTCATTAGTTAAAAAATGCGCAAAGGTTCTAGCCATGCCCCTTACTTTCTTAATAAACCAATCCTTTATTGAAGGAACCGTTCCACATTTACTTAAAATCTCAGTAATCAAACCTATCCATAAAAAAGATTTGCAGACCGACTGTAATAATTATCGTCCTATAGCGCTTTTGCCTACCTTCTCAAAAATTTTAGAAACCGCTATGTCGTCACGCCTGTATTCTTTCTGCGAGACATTTAATATATTTAACGATAGCCAAAATGGATTCAGGAAAAATAAATCGACAACAAATGCAGTTTATAGATATGTGCAACAGATCTTAAATATAATTAATGACAAGAAGTACGCTATAGGTATTCTTCTAGACATGAGTAAGGCGTACGATAGAGTTCAATATAATATCCTCTTGAATAAACTGGACGGGATAGGTGTACGTGGCATAGCTCATAAATGGTTTACGTCTTATCTCGAAAACCGTTCGCAATATGTAGAAATTGAGCACTACAATCATACTACTGGAGAAATCGCTAATGTTAAATCGAAAGCGACCACTGTACATAAATCAATCCCACAAGGTAGCGTACTCGGATGCATATTATTTCTTATTTATATTAATGATCTCCCTAAAAAAATAGATGCCGTAAGCGTTTTATTTGCTGATGACATTTCTGTAGTTTTTCCTTGCTCAAATAATCTGACCCTTAACAATGACATTCATCGAATTCTAACTGACATTTATACTTGGTTAAATGAACACAATCTTGAACTAAATTTCGCTAAGACAAAAATAATGCAATTCAGACCATATCAAAAACGACCCCTTGACATAAATTTTACTTTTAACGACATTACATTAGACTGCGTGGATAATTTCAATTTATTGGGACTTAATATTGACACAAACCTAAACTGGAAATCTCATATAGCACACATAAGTAACAAAATTTCTAGGTTTTCTTATGCGTTATCGGAACTAAAAAGATCCACGGATTTCAAATCAGCAAAAGCAGCCTATAGCGCATATGCGCACTCTTGGCTTCGTTATGGTATAATGCTATGGGGTAATAGTACAAACGCTGATAAACTATTCAAGCTACAAAAAAGATGCATACGCATCTTAACAAATATAGGATGTATGGACAGCTGTAGACCACACTTTATAAAACATAATATCCTTACGCTCACGTCTCTATACATCTTTGAAATATGTCTGTTTGTCAGGAAAAATATGTCTCTTTTCCCCTTAAATAAGGATCATTACACCCAACCACGGAATTTGCGACACCAAAACGATCTAGCATTACCGGTTTCGAAGCTATCTATTTTCAATACAGGCCCTTATGTAATGTGTATCAAGATTTATAATAAAATTCCAAAATCCCTAAAAGAAATTAAAGCAATCAATTTATTTAAAACAAAATTGTTCACTCATTTGAACCAGAAGTGCTACTACACACTGAAAGAGTTTTTTGAAGAAAAAATAAATAAATAATTAAATAAGCGCAAAGTACATAATTGAATTGGTCTAATTCGTAATTCGCTATTACTAATGTTATTATTATCATTTTTCAATGTATTTTATATTATTTTGACATTTATACTTATTTTTGACATTTATATTTATTTTGACATTTAATTGATTTGACGTTATCCAATTATTTATTTATTTTAATACTTGTAATATCAATAATTTTTGCCTTTTTAAATGTAACATTGAAACTGAATTTTAAATTGTATTTTATCTTACTAAAATTTATTTGTTTTGCAGTGCCCTTACAGGGTGCATGTTTGAAACTCTATTTTTATTCCAACCACTGTACAACATGTTTGCAATAAACTGATTTGATTTGATTTGATTTGAATCCGTTTGGTATTCAATTAGCGACAACCGTTTGTATTGTGGCATGGTTGGATACGTAACAGTGCAATTATGAACCAAGTAGGAAGACAATGGTATACAATTGAGTGCACTAATACAGAGCAATTAGGTGTAATTGATAGCGTGCACTTTGTTGTGATGTCTCTTGATTATGGCTACATGTTTATTTTAACGTGCACTTTGTTATGATTACTCTTGATTATAGCTACATGTTTATTTTTCTGTGGGAAAACTACGTCGTATTAATCAATTTAACCGTCTTAAGCTGCACGATAGAAGTTAGATGTCTTAATGCTTGATGCATTTATGGAGTTGTGGCCTAATGTAAGGCTTTTTTTTGAGGTAGGATATCATCAGATAACTTTTCTCACTATGGGTAAATAGTGCCATAATTTTACCGACTAAAATTCATCTGCATTCCTTCAGTTACTTATTGTGTTCCAGTCTGGAACTTCCAGAGTCACGGTAGCTCTTTTGAATAATCTGGCAGACTAATGTTAGCTCTACCGTCAAATTTATACTTCTACTGGCACTCGAATATTCTGATTGTTGGTAACGCTGGGTATCGTTTTACCCAGCAGGTTTAGTGGTCAGATAGGCAGTTGCTCCATAAGCAACTAGGTTAGACTAAAAATTGACACCAACATATTTAGGAAGACTAAGCAGATAATTAATAATGTATGGAATCCGGGAAACTGCTAGATGTGGCCAGAAAAGACAGTTCAGCAGATGGTAGTTTCGGCAATGGTTGGTAGAGGCCTATCTCTAATTCTGAATTTTAATTCACCATCAACATCGTTTCAGTAGAAAGACGTCTACTGTTGGACATAGGTCTCCCCAAGTGTAATAATAATATGCTTTTTTAAAGAAATATTTAAAAATGTAAATAATATGTAAGTAAGTAAATAATAAATGGAATAATAATATATTTCACCACTATCACACAACGCCGTCTAGTCCCAAGCTAAGCAGAGCTTGTGTTATGAGTACTAGACAAGTGATAAACATACTTATAGATCAATTAAACCCAGATACAAAACAAATGACAGTGCTCATCACACAAACATTTGGGTGGAAATCATCCACGATCTCGGGCGTAGCAGTCAGGGTCACTAACCACTAACCAATAGGCCAGTCAAAAAAGTGAGACCATATTTAATTACTATTATTATGAATTGTGAATAACTAGATATTATCATCCACGATCTCGGGCGTAGCAGTCAGGGTCACTAACCACTAACCAATAGGCCAGTCAAAAAAGTGAGACCATATTTAATTACTATTATTATGAATTGTGAATAACTAGATATTAACAGCGGTTTCGCTCGCAAAGAATAGAATAGTGATTTATTTGCTCAGACTAGTGATATATTTCATAGAAGCCGAATATACACCACGTAACCGCATTTCCGGCATAAATCATGTTCATGCTTTTTCCCGTTCATGATATCCTCCTACCAAATCCTGTATCAAATTTCATGCAAATCTGTCCAGGAGTTGGAATATGACCAATAAACAAACCTGCAGATTTAGGCAATAGCGAGATTTTGCTCGTTTATACTCACAGTGGTCTCCAAAAGCCTTCGTTGTGAACCAATCGTGTAGCTTAACAACGTTAGGATGGTCGATCTGTTTCCACATCTCCAGGCGTTTGGTGACGGAGGTCGAGTAGGAGTGGAGGCGGCGCAGGGCGTAGTGTTCTCCGCTCTGTCTGTGGGTCGCGCGGTACGACGTCGCGATGGCGTGAGGCGCCGCACTCTCTAGGGGAGTCAGCTCCGAGTACATCTCCACATTTACCGGTAAATCTGGAAAAAAAGGATCATTTTAATGCAAAAAAAATACACAATATAATTATGTGAAGAAACCAGTTTTGATTTCGACTATCTTGGGTCTTAACTATTATTTAAAAAAAATACAGATTTTTTTTCGGCTCGCGTTTGATTAACTGATTTCTCCTGTCCTTGATGGCAAGCGATGATGTGGTGGACGATGGAGCACGCTTGCCTAGAAGCAACCTATTCACTCTTGACTTAAGACCCCTAGGTTGTAGCTATAGAACGATATAATTTTTTTATGAAAAT
Organism: Mythimna ferrago; assembly: GCA_910589285.2. Lineage (NCBI taxonomy): Eukaryota > Metazoa > Arthropoda > Insecta > Lepidoptera > Noctuidae > Mythimna > Mythimna ferrago. Next base: position 28,874,347 of record OU342673.1, on the reverse strand, counting down.
TTCCATGAATTGGGTTACATTCAGAACAGGTAATAAAGAAAGCTATAATATTATTAGGTGAAGGTACGTGAACAGATTCGCAGGAAGTTGGTGTAATCACCACAGCGTTGATTTGTTGGATTCGTTTCTCATAATAACATTGTTAATTTGTATGTTTGTATCCAAGTATACCGCTGACTACTACTACTACCAATGGATGCGTGACGCACAGGACCGGTCGTTATGGCGACGCTTGGAGGAGGCCTATGTCCAACAGTGGATGTCTTTCGGCTGATATGATGATGATACCGCTGACTCGGCGAACTTCGTATCGTCTAACCTTCGACCTGTTTGCCACCCCTGTTGGCCAACAGGTCGATCGCGACTGTTAGTCCAGTAGATCGTGGCAAGGCAAAAAATATTATGCTAAACTAGTGGAAGATGCTCAGACGCAATACTCACACTAATATAAAGGTAAATAAGTACCTAGTTACTGAGAATAATTTTCACATTTGTTTTCTCTCTTAATAAAATAAAAAAATACTACATGGTTGTATTGATTGTGTTCTGAATTATGCTGTTACATTTAAGATTTCAATAACTAAGTAATTGGTAGATCGCACAGGGTTTCAATAGTAAACAGGAAATCTTGGGTCTAATCAAGTTGGCCACCCCTGGTCTAACAGTCAATGAATGTAGTATATCTTTCGATTTAGTTAACCGATTGCGATGAAACAAAGCCTAAGTAATTATATTACACATAATTTTAATATATAAAAATAACCTACATCGTTTTCGTACATTTTACGTGATGAGCGCACAACTACAAACTTCTGAGTGAATATTCACAATTTTAAAATTTTTCTTCGGTTTTGTGATAATTAGTGACCGAGGACCCTAATTCTCGCGAAAACCGAGGCGAAGAAACTTTTTCCTCAGTTTTCACAAAAGCTGAAGTAACGGTTTCACTACCAAAATAAAAAAAATAAAAAAATATATTCTACAGATTTATTATAATGTATAGATTCTATTTATTTTCTATTTTTTCACCATTAAGTTGCATCTACCATGTCATGTTTTTGCAGCACCTAAAGATCGACTGGTAGAAAATGGTTTCGGCATTAAAACCGTCTTTGTACAGTGTTTATTACTAACTAGTGCAGTGCATTAATAAATAAATAAACTTGATTTTACCTGGATACTGGCGCAGATCCGTCTGCAGGAACACGTCGTCATTTCTCTCGTATATCTCGGAACGGATCGTTTCCGGCATGTAGAACGATGGGGCGAGACCTTCACGCAACAGAGAAAACAGTTAAACACATTTATTGTTGTAGTTGGAATAAATTATTGGGATTTCTGGATAAGGGAAATAACAAAAGATAGGTTAGAATGGGTCGATCGTTAAAACATATATTACACATACGTACGATAGTAACAATAATAATAATATAGTGCAGCACTTATAACGTAAATAGTCACAATTTCTTTTGAAATATAATAATGACAACGGTCGCTTTCAACAATATTGGCAAATATTGTAAGTTATTGTTAACAAATGGCGTGTTTTATTTTAAACTAACATGAAAAGATTCAAACTATCACTTCCTTACAAATGAAATCATATTATTATAAAATGAAAAGCTAAGCACAGTCGCAATTGTACAAGTAATCGCATTGCAACCTGCAAGGTAAACACAATTTGATACATCGAAATATTCGTCTATTGTAAATTAGTAACAATTCAAAAGTTTATGCGCTCAGCATTTTAATCTTGTTTCAAAAAGGAAATTTTGCAATGGCAAAGTTATTTTAAATAAAAACGAAAAAATTATCCTCCGAGTAGACCAACGAGTAATTTAAAGTAAAGAAAATATGAAAACTTGAGACTTAATAGCCACAAGCCTAACGCTATCGCAGCCTCTTTTTTACCTCATTTGACTCAGGTGCATGCACTGATAAGTAACGAATACATGCATTATTTTGTTGTTTTATAACGTAGAGACAAATAGCAGAAAAGTTAGTATGAATAGTCAAGAAAGTTCAGCTGATAACCATAACCGTCTCATTATTGGCTAAATAAGACAATAGGCATACCTAAAAGTATTAAATCGAGCCTCTCCTAATAATAGGCCTTAATAAAGGAGGGTATCTTGAGGTCACAGAAAAATATTGATGCCAATACTTTTCACTGAATTTAGCTAAGGAGTCCTCTCACTTTGTTAGTCGCAAACGCAAGACGTTAAATAGGTATTTAATTTCTAAATCATAGCAATCATACGTTAGGTAATAAATAAAGCCATGTATAAAAAAAGTAAGTAGGTATCGAACTCAGAAAATAAGCCATAAACTCAGCAAGCTGTATAAACCATGGCCTATCACAATTCACATGACGTAAGCCTAGACTGGCATATGATAATGCGACTCGTTACATATGTCAATTTCAATCGCGACCGCTAGAATAGCAAATCACGACCGCTAGAATAGCAAATCGCGACATTGAATTTATAAGCTATTCAAATCGGGGAAACTGGCGTTAGCTATATGTACATGTGCGCATTAATCCGAGATTCTAGATCCCGATCCGAGAGCCTCGATCACGGCCACTTTACTTACTACGGCTTACTTTTACTAGGTCACCTACGGTATACACATGCTTGTAGCTGGCACAACGTATGCAAGGAGCTTGCATGCCAGAGAGTGGATTGGTAGTTAGCACTATGGCGTACCAGCTACTTCCATACTTTAGTGCAAGTTTTAGTGTATTTAGGTATTTAATGGCATGAAGGTATGCAAGTAGTTTGCATGACAGAGAGCTGATTGGCGGTTATCACTATGGTATGCTAGCTACTTCCACTCTTTAGTGCAAGTTTAAGAGTATTTAGGTCTTTAATGGCATGAAGGTATGCAAGTAGTTTGCATGACAGAGAGCTGATTGGTGGTTATCACTATGGCATGCTAGCTACTTCCGTACTTTGGTGCAAGTTGTAATGTATTTAGATTTTTAATGGCATCAAGGTAAGCAAGTAGCTTGCATGAAGTAATGGCGTCGTCTCATCTCATCAGCTACAGGCAAATGTGACTTTATAACAGCTGAGTTTCGGGAGTACAGTGATAACGGCATCCTGATGCATCTAGCAGTATACCTCGTAGACTGATTCGTGAGTTCGTGATAACTTGAATCCATCGCCATTACCTGAAGTATCGACTTTAAAGCAGTGTACTTTAAGTTAATTTTTAAATAACCATTCTCCGCCCTCTAGGGTAAGTGTGATGGGTACAGTGGATTCTGAACTTTGTATTGTATGAAATTGAGTTTGTTATTTTAAAATTATTTCGATTTCTGAATTCAAATAGCTATATTCTATTTCACGAAGGCGGGCGAGTCTTGGATGTATTTGTAAATTCTAGTGTACATTGTTTCTGTGTGCGTAAGCGATGTACTATGATACCAAGCTCCCCGAGCTCGCACACTGAAAAAACAAATGTACATAAACGTACCCACACATCCACCGAACCGCTTTTGTGAGATAGAACAACTATAAAACTAGAACTACGAGGGTAGATCGAAATATTCGCGACCTAACACATAAATACTTGAACTATTTTAATGTAACTGACCTCATTCGATTTGCTTACTCTCTGGTTGTCACATTGTAAAATTCTATCGCAATAGCATTATCGGTTTTTAAATTAGACTGAATTTTGTGAGCCTAAGTGCAGCGTTTTTAAAGAATGGAGAAAATTGAGCAACGTGCGGTCATCAAATACCTGTTTAAAAAAAAAACGAACTCCAAAAGAGATTCACGAAGATATGTCAACAACATTGGGGGAATGCTCCGTCGTATACGACTGTGAAAAAGTGGGTTGCAGAATTTAAACGCGAACGAGAGAGTATTGAAGATGACCCTCGCTCCGGCCGGCCTACGACGTCTACGACTGAAGAAAACATCGAGAAAAACTGAGATCTGATATTGGCAGATCGGAGATTGACCATCAGGGAGATTGCAGGCACTATTGGCATCTCGTATGAACGAACACAAAACATCATAGTCACTGAACTTGATTTTCTAAGGTTTCTGCGCGGTGGGTACCCAGATTGCTTTCAGATGAACAAAAACGAATACGGCTCACGATTTCTCGCGACTGTTTGGAAATGTTTCAGGCTGATCCACAAGATTTTTTGGCCAGATTTGTGACAATGGATGAAACCTAGGTACACCACTACACCCCAGAGTCAAAACAGCAATCCAAGCAGTGGAAAAAACCTGATGAACCGACTCCAAAAAAAGCCAAAGCAATTTTGTCAGCTGGCAAGTTGATGGCGTCAGTTTTTTGGGATGCTAAGGGTCATCATGGTGGACTACCTTGCAAAAGGTGAAACTATAAACTCGGCTTATTACTGCACCCTTTTACGTCGTTTGCGTGAAACAAATAGAAAAGGCCAGGATTACTCAGCAAGAAAGTGTTGTTCCATCAGGATAATGCACGCGTTCACGCGTCTGTTGAATCTATGGCTCAAATTCGTGATTATGGCTTTGAATTACTGTCCCATCCCGCCTGTTCCCCTGATTTGGCACCCTCAGACTTTCATTTATTCCCAAACCTAAAAAAAAACCTTGGAGGTCAAAAATTTTCATCAAATGAGGAGGTCGAAGCTGCGGTGGGTGACTTTTTTGAAGGCCTAGATGAAACTTTTTTTATGACCGACATACAGGCGTTGGAAACCAGATGGAAGAAGTGCATTAAGTTAAGTGGAAATTACGTGGAAAAATAAAATTACTTTTGTTTATATTTTATATTGTTTTCTTGCTGAGGCCGCGAACTATTCAATCCATCCTCGTACATTAAATCGACACACACGTGTAACACGCCAGATTTGTACTTAGAACGACGTCGCGTGGTGTGGATCTAGTATAGCTCTACAAGTCCAGTTTCCATATAAAATGTGTGGTCACTGAAGCGCCCAGATCGGCGTGTGTGACACACGTGTGAGCAGTTCTACCTTAAAGCACATCAGACCGACGCACACGTGGACCACGCCTAATTTGTACGTAGAACGACGTCGATTGGATCTAGTGTAGCTCTAAAAGTTCAGTTTTCATATAAATCTTGCTTTTGCCCGCGCGGCTTCGCTCCCGCTCTTCCCTACTCCACCCTAATATACTCTACTCTACCTTACTCTACCCTACGCTACCCTATTTTTTTTTAAACCTTAAGAACCTTCTCCTCACAATAACAAACACAACAAAAAAAGAATTAGCGAAAAGTGTGCATAGTGTAGTTCTAGCTTAGATATACTTATTATGATTGCGCTTGTTAAACGAGTGTAGTACTTAACTGTTCTCATGACCAATTACTGATACGAGAAGCGACGGAAGGAGACTTCTTCAGATTTTAACGCGTTAATGAATACTCGTCACCAGTTCACAAGACCACCACGACAATTTGCAATTGATTCCGTGTTGCCGCCGTAATCGCTACTATCAAGAGCAATTTTCTAATTTCCGTTGACGGATATAACAAGCTAGACTGCGTTGATTTCCTTTATCGGGTAACTACTATCAGTTCCAAGCGCATCACTTGTTATGTAAGTAATCTATTGTTTGAAGAGTTAGTCTAAATTCTGTAATTTGGATTATTAATTTTAAGCGAAATAACACTCACTGATTGATCAAGAAATCTCAGAAACTATAACACCTACAAACTTAAAATTAGGCAGGTAGTTTTCTTATAGAGTGTAGACATCCATAAGAACAGATTTTCTGAAATTTTACGGCAAAGCCGCTGGCAGAAGTTAGTTCTTTATGTACTATCATCGTGGGTGATTTTACCGTCTCTGTTTGGTTATTAAGCCCTTAAAGTATGTTGATATAAACGAAACATATTATTCTTGGGCATCTAATCCAATTACATCATTTGCTGTATTATTATATAACCAAGTCATTGTTTTGCTATTGTTTTGTTCCTAGAACCAAGACTACGTTCAGAGTCTGTTTGAAACATATTTATAACAGGAAATACCAACTCAGTAATTCTCGCACAGAAAATCAACATATAAAATATGCAAAGCATTGTCGCTGGTGGAGGCAGACGAGAGCACGCGCACGGCAGACAGACAAATACACTGTATTATTAATATTAATATATTATGATCTCGCGCACTACAATGCAAAGTGCATAAGGGACTGCTTTATATTATAATAATTATAGCTGAATAAATACATATGTGCCACTGGCTATAAATAAAAACAAAAGCTGTCTCGTTACTCTCGCTAAAACTGTGCCCAATTTTTACAAAATGCGCCCTGTATGGGACAGGGCGCATTTTGTAAAAATTGGGCATTTTGTATGAAAATCGTCTCGGAAAGTATTAATTTGCGCAGCCACGAGTGGCAGCTAGTAACCTAATAATTATGCATTCAAGTTTACAGTGCAGGCAGCCATTAAACGTTGATTAGATTGACGATTGTTTGTTCTGCATATCGGAGTGTTATTGACCTGCCGCGGAGCGCTACTTATTCAAATTGAGCCAGTTATATTGAGAAGCCTTTGTATAGCAATACATCACGTTATTGAGTGATGAGACAAGTATCGCTAAGGTCAATAGAGCTAGCTGGAGAAACGTGGCGCTAAGGGACGGCGGAAATACGCCGATTTATTTGCAAGACGAGATATATAAAATAAAGTCGCATTTGATGTCCATATGTATACTTTTTCCAAACTGTGCAAAATAGGCCCAATAAGAAATTCTTTTACTTAGCAATTCGCAGTTTGTTGAAGCATGTTTGTTTTGCCGAAGAAAATCTATTAACACAGCTGCCGCTCTTTTTTTTAAATTTCAATAATTCTAGTTGTATAAACAATTATCTATAACAGCCAGCATGATACAACATTACACATTTCAAGTACCTACTTTAAAGTTACCAAATGCTAGAAATGTACTCAAAATTGTATAAATAAATTCAATATGCAATTAGACATAATGTAAAACGGTTATAAGATGTATTGGTGCATATGGGAGTATTTGCCTAGGAGCTTATGCGTATCAATGACTCATTAGCAGGCATAATGTGATTTTAATGGTTTATCGACGCGCAAGAGTGTAAAAGATTATCACGATAAGGTTCGACAGTTATTCAAGTAACATTTTATTTAACACTGTTTCGAATATTTTTACAAAATTACTTGTGGTATACATGCGATTGCCAAGTCAATCTAGGTCATCAAGGTTCCTTAAGTACGGAGCGAATAAATTAACCAACTAGGTATTACATGGATATCACAACTTTTTACTATAGAAGAAGTGAGTTGCGAGTCTTGGATTTTTTACAAGTTATGTTTTTGATGGCATAAGACTTTACCCAACACCTAGAAAATAAAATTGCCTGACTAACAAAGTCTTTCATTACCTGATTTCGATGTCATGGGCCCGATGTGCGTGGGTGTTCCGGAGTAGATCTGTGTGGCGTACGGCGACGCAGCGCCGGCGCCCACGGCTCCGCTCATGCATGACTCCGGAGCTCCTGAAACAATAACACGATACCTCCTATTAATAAAAGTTATATATATATGTATATTCTCCCTTGTTTTTTATTAATCTACTCTTTTTTTATGCACTTGCCATGTTTTCTCTTAACCACCCTTGGTTGACTGGTAGAGAATGCCTAAGGCATTAAGTCCGCCTTCGTACCTTTGTGTTGCATTAAGTTTTAATAAATAATTAAAAGGATACATTTAAGCAGTTACTGATACAGGTCATCGGATTGACGTCGATGGCGGATTGTGTTCCATGCACACCTCAAAGATATGTCAGCAAAATGGACGACGGCCAAAAGGGCCGATGCCGGCAAAGGCTACGGGATTTTTCGAAAGAGTTACCGTGGCCCTGTGCTAGGGCTACTGAAGGAGCATAGGTGGGTTTTAATCAGTAAAATACTGACACTCTCCCTCACTCCGCCCCCCGGAGGAGTCATTTGACGGTATAACACCTCAAAAAAAATTTTCAATTTGGCAGTAGCTCAATGTGAAACACTGGTATTCAGCTGCAACCGACTACACTAGAGGCCCGTAACAGCATAGTTAGCAAAAAGGAAGGAACATCATGATGTTTTATGTTAATACATAGTAATAATAATACTCCCCACCAAATTTCGATCACGAACTTCATCATGGTGGCAATTCTCAACAATAAGAGCCAACATTAGCAAAGTACTCAGGAGATTAAAGTTTATAAAGCGTGGGCGCCCTTTGTTCCTTTACTCTCTTAGTTTGGTGAGACGGCAAACCGACACGACCGGAGAGATAAGGCTCCGGGCTGCTAGAGTAATTCATAAAGGAAAACCTAATAGCACCTTTTCGCCTGATCCGGGAATCGGAACCCAGGACCCCACCACGCTCAACAGTCGCGCTTGCGATCACGAGTTCAACGAGGCAGTTACTATATCATTCATGGCATAGACTGATGAGACTCAGGCCTCCTCCCTAAGAGAGGGAATGGGCCGTAATCCACCACCCGGGACCAGTGCGGGTCGGTGAATGTCACATGTCTTCGAATTTTTGGTTCTAGGTCATGCCGTTTTCCTCACGATGTTTTCCTTCACCATTTCGAGAGCAGTGGTGATGAAATAAATTATACAAAGTAATGCACCTGGCTGGGTTTGAACCCGCGACCTACAACTCGTAAGTCGGGGCTATATTCGGTGGTGGTCATAAAGCCTGCAAGCACGTGTTTTGTTTATGTTTACATGTTAAAAGGCACACGTATAATAGTCCACATAGGACTAAGTGCGGAAACCAGATTCTGACAGATATGGTAGAAGACAAAAAACCTATGATGTTAAACGGTTACCGCCGTTTTTGGACATCTGCAATACCAAACGCATCACAGACACCGTTCGTTGCCATCCTAAAGACAGCTGTAAGTAGGAAGGTATTTTTAAAAACTATGTTTTTATCACTCCAAAGCCTTAGGATCGTGCTTGCCCAGTGACAGCCAAGCCCTTATCTCAAATCGCAATAACACAGTAGTACTGTTTCATTGTACTTTTATACCACATTTTCGTAATGGAACAAGAGAAGTCCTTCTTCATTTGGTAGAAACTTCTTGTTTCGTCGACTTTTTTGCATGAACCAGTAACACATTTCATAAAACCAAACTAGAACAGGACTGCGGAAAAATTATTAGGTACAACAGACTTTCACGTCTCTGGTTTTGTTTCTTCGTTATTTAATTCCGAAATTAAAGTTATTTTGTAATTTTTGTGTTTTTTTCCACCCGCGTGGAAGTAGAAAATCCAAGGGAACATACTCCGGTACGAAAGGCAACAAAGAAACAGGAGTGGGTTTTTAGTCAGTTAAAGTCTGACACCATCTCCTTGGGCGGCCCAAGGGCCGATTGGGATGATTTTGCCACCTACAAAAAAAAATGCTATTCCAGGACAGGCACACATTCTAGGAAGTTTTGTACACGGGTACAACATACCCGTGTACCAAACTTCCTTGTCACTTCCAAATCGGTTTTCCACTTCTTAGTTGAGGTATTATAACTATTTATAGCCAGAGCGTGTCTTGTGATAATTTTAATAAGCCGAAACACGGAATGGCATGACTTCTTGATGATTTAAAATATCAAAATCGCCTACTACAATATTTGTGAAGTTTCCTCAAATCAATGCACTTTCCAAATCGGTTCATAAATGACGGAATTCTGAGGGAAACAAACAAAAAAAAAATTGTACACCAATATAGGTATGGATGCCTCCTTTTTTGAAGTCCGTTAAAAAGAACATTTCACGATGTGGTTATCTAGGGGCAATTCGTCGCCTAACACCGTTAGGTAAAACTTTTTTGGTAAGTCACAGCTCATGCACATCGAAATGACCTACAAGTAATAATATAGGCATGATTTTATTGTGCAAATATCTAAACAAAATTCAAAAACATTCCGATAGATGGCTGGCGACTTTGATTTTTTCATTGTTATTCTTTGCTGTGTAATATTACCGATATTGTGGACTGTGCCACCCAAAAACATTTTTCAAATTTAGCAATTCTTTATAATACCCCGACACGCGACGGAAAGGTGGGCAAAGCCCTGAGGCCCTAACACGAGCTTTTAACGCCATCCAGTTGACGACTTAATTCACTAAACCCCAAGCGAACGCCAGCATTCCCTCTCTCATTTTCTTCTATTGTGTCTCTAATTACGGTAATCGAAAGGTTAAACTGTTAAAGTGATGGAGCTATACAGGGTATAGCTACACAGGGTGCGTGCCTGACATTTTAACACGTCACGGTAAGGCCCCTGTTCTAACTAGAAGTCAATTTGTCGACACAATCATTGCAGTCATATTAGGTACGTGCCTTCAAATCTAAACGCAATAAAAGCAGAAATATCAAGATTTGTCAGCTGATAACTTTGAGATAAGCTGACAAGCATTGTTTGCCCAATACACTACCGCGACTATCAATAGATTGCCCTCCACATAATATATGTGAACTCGCACGGTATAATCAGCGTTTAATTCGCGGCATTTTACTATCCGTTCGAAATGGAATTGAAAAAGCGCATTATACATTTTCCTTTGTTCCTTTTTAAGCTGAGTGAAAATTGTTATTTTTCAGGAAGATAAGTTACTTGGAAATGGAATTTGGTATTTTTTTATTGATTTAGTAGTATCTTTGAAGATAAAATAGGAACAAACCGGTTTTTTGCAAAATCCTATTTTCACTAACTTTTCTGTTTACCCTCTGTGACCTATCATTGCAATTTCTCACTCTATTGTTAGTTTAATTCTGATAAGAAAATAGTAAATACTTTTACTTTAGCAAAGTACAAAATTCAACCATATCTGAAACATTGGTTGGTTAAAGATAAGAAACTTGTACTGAAAAATGACTGATAACTGACCATAGTTAATGTTCACTGCAGTAACTATTGTATCAACTGAGGAATTATTGGTCTAGTGGCAAATTTTTTCATCTACTTACCAATTGAAGCTGAGGAGTTCAGTGCTCCAGATGTGTTCAGGCTGTCGTTTGTGGAATAAAAATATGTTGTCCCGCCTACATTCTCCTGTAACAAAAACATTTTTGTTTATTAGTTCATTAAACCCCAAGGGGACGCCGGCGTTCTCTCATTGTCTCTCTATTGTGTCTCTAATTACAGTATTAGCAAGGTTAAGATTGTCCATTCTAACATTGAAGCACGAACTTGAATGTAAACGTGCATGAACAAGATGAAACATCGCTACCTCTTAAATATGTACTAAGTAATCTTAAAGTATAGTAAACTTAAATTATTAATGAGGTCAAACACAGGTTCGTCCCATTCAGTTTTACATGGTTTAATCAAACATAATTTGGCATTGTTTCTGTTGTTTTATTCAAAGAGAACAAGCAGGACAGTTGAATTATAGTTGTTGAGATTCAAATCAAGTTTTGAAAGTTGGTCACGGTAAACTGGTTGTACAGATTTAAGCAGTACTTCAAAATTATGGACATTGAACTTTTACAGTAAGGCTGATGATAATTACTGCATTTAGATTTCAGAAACAATCCTGATGCTCTTCATTGACCTGATAACTGAATGTCTCATTATCATGATCATAAATTACCTCTCTATTTAAACACCTCATTTGTATAAATTCTATAAACATTGATGAATGTCATTGGAACTTTAATTATTCTAATTTATCGAAGCTGTTTTATAACTTACAGATACAAAACAGTTTCTGGGTCGACAAAAGTTATTTTCTAACGAGATTGTTTTTTTTTTATATCAAAGCTAAGAAAAAGAAAACTGGGTAGTTCCTTGTACCTGGTGCACTTGGGATGTGTTGGGAACTCCAGACATAATTGAGGGTGATGAGCTTTCAGGCGAGTCTGGCTGCATGATGCTTGGTTGATTGAAGTAGTTCATTGGAACAAACTCTGTTATTGTAGTTACCACCTAAGACAATAACAACCACAGACCAGTTAGTTCCAAAGGGATCTGTGCTATAGAAAATCTATCAAAAAAATTACATTATTATCATAGAATAAACGCCAAAACAAACTGACAATATTTATTTTCCTAGTATCTCAGTTAGAATTTATTAAAAAATATTGTTTATAAAACGTTTGATTACCATTATATAAGGATTCATTCTGTAACAATACATAGTATAAATAAATTTCTGGCTTCTAAAAGAACGGCATATGTAATGATGTATATTATGAGGCAGCATTATTATTTTTTATTAAATTAGTTTATTCACATCTTAATTATATTTTTTAATATATCATCCAAACGTATCTAACAAAAAAAAACAAATTTACATAATAGTAGTCCTCCAGTGTCAGGAGCACGGTCTAAGCTGACAATGGTTATTTTTATTATGATACTGTCCCACAGTTTGGCAAGGCCTCTCTTCATTCTTTCATAGGACTTTATGGCAAGATAACTACCCTCAATTGTTTTGCCACACAGTTCAGTACAGTAGCGCTAAATGGGTTTAAAAAAAAATCAACAAATCATCACCTTTCTGATGGCAGTAGGTGAGGACTCCAGACTGAGCCTCCCAAGTGTCTGGTTCAGAGATCTCGTAGGGGTCGAGGTGGAGCGATTCTGAAACATCCAAACATGACTCACCACTGACCACAAAGATACAGTACAACACAAAGGTTTGAAAATGATCTTACCATGTAGGTCGCCAACTTCGACTCCTGTGGCAGCCCATTCGGAGGGGAAGGGGAATATGGTAGAAAGATCGAGGGATCCATCGTTTCTAGCTCACGGTGTATCCAACTCATGATGATCGAATAACGAAAAAGGATTGTATAAATAAAGCGAACCGATAGTGGGTATCCGCAGCACTGCTTGACGTTTCGGAGAAGCTACGCGATCTGAACTTCGCTCACCTGGCTGATCATCAACAACCCATCTTCCTCATCTGTTACACTTAGCTTACTAATCTCAAACATCACAACGACTAACCACGATCTCGGACATTTTCGCTTTCTTTTCTATTATTCTATGTACCCACTTGATACACTATTTAACACCCGTGACAGAAGATCAAGCCATACACAAATAGGTGAGTGATTATAATTACTAAGCTCATTTTCACAAGAACTGTGTGTAAAACAGTCGTTTATCAATCGATCAATTGATGCAGGATTCAATACTTTTCAACAAATGTATTACATTTAAAATTTATAAATAAAAAAAACAGCATAGGGACACGAAGACCAATACACATTAAAATTACGCTACACATACATACGTATACAAGTCCGTAAAGTAAACGTATTCTGAAGAGCGTAGGAAATCAGAGGTCATAGACTACAGATGTTATCCTCCTAAATCAAATTGTTTAACATTTACCAAAACACAGTGTCAGTTTGTTGTTGATACATTTTGCAAGGTAGCAATCGTCTATGAAAATGTTTTTAGTTGAAGCAGTTTGAATAGGTCTGTACAAGTTTTAGTTTAAAGTCTCCTATGCAAAGAGAAAAGTAATAGTATAGTTTGGCCATCGAAAGACGGCACAACAAAAAGGAGGCCGAATTTAAAAAATCTGTAACTGTGCACCCTAACTCTACGCTGCTAAACATAGTCGATACTTTTGACATAAATTATTTATTAAAATAATTTGCAAGTTTTATTTAACAATTTATGAATAGGTAATTAAGTTTATTTATGAAATAAAGCGTTTCTTACCTTTAAATTAAAATATAGTCTGTCTAATAAGTCAACCGACATGGGAATTTTGAATAATATTTAATCGTTTAAAAAATACAAGTATTTGGTACTTTTTATAAGGAAGGAAGTAAACAATGATCTTAAGTAAATCTGTTAGTAAACAATGATCTCTATCTCTTAATGAACCTTGATTATTAAACCCGTGTTGACTACACCAGATTTCATTAAATCCTAATAATTACCCAAGTCGTTTAACTTATTAGACAGACTTTAAAACAAATTGTGTGTGAGGTTTCATCAAAATTATTTTTTATTCGTTTGAAAGACCTATCGATGCCATAACATCATCATCATCATCAAAAAAACGAAGAACGACGAGAAGGCTTCCCATCAAAATGTTTGATAAATATTAAAGACCTAAAAGTGAGATCAATCAGAAATCTACAGAGAAAATGCGACGGCTGGATACAATAATTTCATTTATAGGTATTTAAAAAGTCGTTCAAATGTCCACCATGGTTTTGCTGGACAGCGCGCATCCGAAATGTGAAATTTTCCATGACTCTGGTGCGTAAATCAGGCTGATGTTCATATCATCCCATTCAGGCCTAAAATTGGTAATGATAGAGTTACAACGCCCGTTTACGGACGGCACACAACTCTACCATTTTAAACTGGTGCGTGTGTTGGATCATTTGGTTCCCAATGATCCAATACACGTGCCATAACCAGTGATCTCAAATTTCAAACTAACAATTTGTGCGCCCTAGTGGTAGTGGAGCTAGACTAGCAGTCAAGCATTTTTATCTTCAATATAATCCCCCAACTTATAATATATGTCAACTGAACTGAACTTGTATGTTGCTTGCCTGCATAATGTGCGTTTAACCTTTCGAATACTGTACTTATATACATAATAGAATACAATTAATTTACTATAACATTCACAAACAGGACATCAAAATTATCCAAATTGGAAACTGTTGCACAATAAGGGCGCTTTTTTCCGGGAGTGTTCCACTTTCTTTGATTAATAGACCCTTCTTTTTTATTCTTTTCAGTGTCCTCACACTTAAGTCTGAAAACAAAAATCACAATTATTTCGAAACAGTTTAATGATAGAGTCTGTGCGGAAAGTAAACCATCGTGGGATTTGAGGGCGCTGCTGTAGATAAATATCGTTTTTGTTATGTAAGCAACATTGTGACGTCATTATAGTGCGACTGTTAAATCTTGATATTTTGAAACCATGTTAGGCTATCTTCTTCCAGCGGCTTCACCCTATAATAAAAATTATCCTATTGACCGAATTTGCTCACCTAACGAAACTGCAAAGTTATAGCTTATGTGCTATATTATTGCAATGTTTATGATTAAGTTCATCTGTCTAGTAGTTTTTGCGCGACACATCCATACTTAACGAGTACCTTCATCCATCTTCACAAACTTTCGCATTTATAATATTAGTAGCATAATTATTGAACTTGCTCACGTGATGAAACTTAGCAAAAATATATTTTATAAGCTATATTATTGCAACGTTTATCATTACATTCATCCGTTTATAAGTTTTTGCGTAATGAGTTAACAAACCGTTAAAAGTGGCGACACCTGGGGGAGGCCTATGTCGAACAGTGGACGTGTTTCGATTGTAATGATGATGAACATTTAAATGCAAACACGAACCGGTAAAGGAAAATAGCGTGAAGAAACTGCTGTACTGCCTATAAAAGTAGGTTCCACCAACGACCACTTACCCAGTTCCAACGAAAATGGTTTTGGGTTAAGCTCGCCTGTGTACATCGGCTTTCTTACTATGTATAATGTGTAAAGTTATATACAATAAATAATATATAAGAATGGTTCTATCACTTTGACTGGGATCGGCCTATTATCACTGACCGGAATATAGTAGCTAACAGCAAGTTTATGTTTACCCTAGTTAAATATAAAGGTAAAAATGGGACACACTACCAATTTCTCGTTGTCTTCCTCAGTACATTTTTCCCTTTTGCTAATCAACGAAAAATATGAACTTAATGACTATGAAAATAAAGTACACTTTAGAATTTGTAATGTTGCTTCTTAAAAAATCTATTAAGCCTGTAAGAGACCATCTCGTATATCGTATCCTTGGGATCACTTTGTTGTCCGTCTGTTTATCTGTTAAGACCATTTAACTCGAAACGCTTAGAGGTATCGAGTTAATATTAAAACCAAGTCTGCGGTCTTTTGAAGTTGTGAAAAAATCAGACTTCTGAGTTAACGAAAAAAAAAGATACGGCCGTTTATGTCGCAAAAAAACGTATATTTCGATACTCAAGGGAATCAAAGTTCATTGGGTGAATCCCAAGTCAAGGTCTCATAGAACAAGTACAGAGAAAAATCTGAAAATTGTAAATTTGTAGATACGCCACAAAAAAAATGTTTGCAATTCGGAAAAATCTTCGTAACTCAATTCGGGAATTGATTTCATAGGTAAATTTGTACAGAATCCTTAGTGCGCGAGTCCGACTCGCACTTGCCCTTTTTTATTTTAGTTACTGTATCCTTACTCAAGCCTGAAAAGAAATATTCTAAGTTAGTCGAAACGCATTATAAATTTAAAGTATCAATACTATTTATACTAGCCATCGAAAATATTGACCAAAACAATATAAACAAATATCGTCATGTTTAAATGAATTTCCGTTTAATTTATATATATTTGGAGATAACAGGGACAGAAGTTTACCTAGGAAGTCTAAAAACATTAAAACAAAAGTGTTACGTACCAAAAAAACAGTATACCAATGTTTCCCAAGTTCGTGACTTTGTTTTGATCAATAATGGTGTGATTTGCCATTTGTTATCTTTGGCAAAACTGTAATATATTAAATATTATTTCCCTTGCAGCTCAGTGAAATTTTTTATCACATTTCTGAAGATTTCAATTAAAAATCACAATAAAATAACATGATAAACAAACCAGTGTAAACATGACATGACGTTTGGCATTTGACGGATGGCTGGGTTGTGTTGCTACTTAAAATCTTTAATGTTGTTTTCACTTTACGCCACAACGGTTCTTTTATCGCTCAGACAATACTTTTAAAAATTAGACACAATTAAAACAATCAAATGTCATAATATAATACAACATTAAACCTTTTATTTAATTTAGTCATCCTTTTGCGTCTCCTAAAAACTGTTAAATCTAAAAGGTCTTTTTTTTCCGATGGGAAAAATCATCCTATGACAACCCCCGCTCTTGGGCGGAGCGGGAGATAGTGTCAGACTCTTATTGACTAAAAAACCCATCCCGTTCCTTCAAGCCTTCATACCGGGGCTCGAGCGCCCTTTCGGATAACCCTGGCCCCAGTAGGCTTCGACCCGGCTGGGCCCCTGCTGTTGCTGACTACTCCTTGAGGGGCGCGGGAACAGCGCGCGCCGTCGACGACTTGGGCTTGGTCCGGACAGTTACCGGACGGTCGGACAGCGAGCTACCCATTGCTTACTGTCCGCAAGCCCGCGCCTACGGTGGCCGGAAATCGGGATCAGTATCCCGGCGCCGGCGGCGGCGGCGATAACGCCGTTGCCTGATGCGTTCGGCCTCCTCCTTTGCGAGCATTACTGCTTCGCAGAAGTCGGCGACCGCCTGCCACTCCTCCTCGCTCCGGACCATGGCCTCAACCAAGGCCCGGCGCGAGAGGTCTCCGCCACCGACCGCCCCCACGAGGGCACGGCAATGCTCCGCCCAAGCGGGGCACACCTCGACTGTGTGCTCCACCGTGTCCTCCGGGCATTCCGCACAATGGCGACACCCGGGCGTCACTTCCGCTTTAATTTGGAACAGGAACCTCCCGAACGAACCATGTCCGGTGAGGACCTGCGTCATGCGGAAGGTAAGGACGCCGTGAGGTCTTTCCAGCCACGCCTCAAAGAGGGGACTTACCGCCATGATTATAACGTGCCCAGCACTGGGTTGCGATAGTCGTTGACGCCATTTCACCATGAGATCCCGCCGGAGCTCTGTCCGCCATGCCGTGACCTGTCGCGGCAGCGGACTTTCACCCCGGCGTTGCATCTCCACGCGCATATCGTGCATGTGTGCAAGGACTGTTGCCTCCAGATCCCACGGTGGTAGGCCAGCCAGAAGGCTCGCCGCTTCGCGGGAGACCGTGCAGTATCCCCGCACCATCCTTATTGCCATGACCCTCTGGCAGGCGTTCAGCATGGCCGCCGGTTGCTTTTTCAGCGACGGCGCCCACACCGGCGCCCCGTAGAGGGCCATGGACCGAACGATCCCCGCGTAGAGCCTCCGGCAGGAGGCATCTGGACCCCCAAGGTTGGGCAGGAGCCGCCTGAGCGCGGCCCCAGCCCGGTTGAGTTTGGGAAATCTAAAAGGTCTGAAAGAAGAAAAATACCTGTCATTGGATATTATTTTTTACTAATTGTGGTCGCGACTTCATTCGCGTGGACTACATGATTTTGAATATTTTTTTAAATAAAAGTAGCCTATGTAACTCCTTTCTAGAAAGAGGACGAAAATAAAATAGCCATATGCCAAAGAAAAATGGACCGAAGTATGTTGGGTATAAAACAAAGTGAAAAACTAGACAACAAAACTCTAAGAAGCAAAACAAAATCACATAACCTTTCAAACGGGGAAATTATAGACACAATAGAAAGACAATAGCCCATAGATAATTAAACCCCAAGCGAACGCTGGCGTTCGCTTGGGGTTTAATGAATTAAATGGAACTGGGCAGGTCACTCATGCAGATTGGAGAACGGTCGATGGACCAAAAAAGTAACGGAGTGGATACCCAGAGAAGAAAGTAGAAGTAGGGGTCGATCAAGAAAAAGGTGGGAAGAGATTTTTCGGGAGAGAGTTGGACCTGGGTGGATGACAATGGCTAGGGACAGGAATCATTGGAAAGTATTGGGGGATGCCTACGCCGAAGAGGCGACTACTACTTAGGGATGATTTTTTTATATTATATAGCATAATTATTATAAAATATTTAACTAAATGTAAAGTGTAGAATTAAGTAACTCAATTAATGTAAGTAGTAGTGTAGAATAAAGGCTTTTTTATTTTATTTATGTTACTTCTTATTACATCAGCTACCGACCAAAAAAAGTCCCGTCAAAATCGGTTTAGCCATTTCAGAGATTAGTATGGACAAACAAACAATCAGACAAAAATTGTAAAAAATGTTATTTTGGTGTATGTACCGTATATATATTAATATGCATGTAGTAAAAAGCAGTTATTTCAATATTACAATCAGACACTCCAATTTTATTTATATGTATAGATGTATTGTGATTCAGAAGTCGATATTTCAATTTCTTCAAGAGTTTTCAATGCCTTTGCCGTTCTGGTAATTTAAAGTTTCACCTGCTCATTGTCTGTATCTCCTAAAAAGTATATTAAAATGTTACTCATTGCAATTTGTTATAAATAATCGAAAAGTATCAAGCTATTTCATTAGATATTCAAAACACTAACCTATATATGAACTTATAGTATCCAGCCGTCGCATTTTCCGTACAGATTTCTGATTAATCTCACTTTTTTTTTTTATTTTAACTTTATTAATCATCTTAAGGCTTATAGTCCCTTGAACCATCTGGCCGAAATTAAATGGGTGCAACTCTCGCACCCGCCTAGGCGACAGTACGCATATCTGTGCATTTATTTGCGGCCAGCAGCGCCCGGAAAGTGCGCGGCTAATTGCTTGTGCGTAGTGATATTTGGCTCTGAAACGTAGTCGTTCACAATGCGCCTGATCAGATGGTTTTAAGTACCTACACATAGAGCAATGGAGAGGAAGATAAGCTTAAGTGGCAGTAAACTGGTTACATTGCTCGCAGAACAGATGATTGATGGGGCCGATTTCTAAAATGGCGATCGGATACCTAAAGACGCAGCTTTGAAAGGCCTCGCCACAAGGGTACCGATAACCTTTTTTTTAGTAAAGTTCACGTGAATTTGATGGAAGTGTGATAAACAGGACCAGCCATCGTGGTGACACTTGGGAGAAATTATCGTTTTTTTTATTAATTTGGATGGCTGATTGATGTCATTATGTATAGAATATAATCGTTCAAATGTTCGCTGCAACTTTTCTCTGCATGTTTCTAATTTATTTCACTTTTTGCGTCTTTAAATTTCTCTATCATATTAAATAGTAGCCTCTCCATCGAAGTAGTGATTATTTTCGGCATTATTTTAAGCAAAATGAGTATAATAAGATGCACGTATCTAGACAAAAAATGAGTTATGTACGAAACGTCAAGAACACAATTTTGAAAATTCTTAATTTTTTTAAATGCGTTGTAATCTTTCGATAGCCAAACTATATGTATGATTGAAAGGTTCTTGTTGGGCTTTGCATGGAGAGCTTTTTTAGTTGAAACGCTGCCTACGGATCAGAAACAATGTTGCCAGCTTGAGTGAATATGTATCTGACGATTTGGTTATTAAAAGTACTATATTAATTAAATAATATATTTGAATACGGCATGACTATGGCAAAATATCATTTCGCGCTGTCTTTGTATTTTGTACCACATTTAATGTAAATTAATAACTTTGGTTTTGACATGAACACACTACGGTGAATAAAATTTAGTCGATTTTTTTCTCACTGTATCACCCTTAGCGTAAATGACTAATGAATGACAGGTGCACGTATGAAAAAAAAATGCAGAATTGACTGTGACTGGGCTGACTTGACTACTGTACGTGGGGTTTTTTATTACGATTTAACTTGTAAAGTCTCTTCGCAAAAACATCAAAAGGTCTCATGTTTTTATTATTGTTTAGTATCATTTTTATGCTCGTTTATTTCCTTCAAAGTTCTGTGTTCAAATTTATACTCACAGCAACAGTACTTGGAGTCGTTGTTTTTTATGATAGCAAAAACAACGCATAATTTCATAATTTACTAATAGTCTAATTCGATTAGTGGTACGTCTCGAAGCAAAATATTTTTTTTGTTCATAGTTTATTTATAGGGTTGAAAACTGGCGGGTATGTTTACTAAAGTGTCCTTTATGTAGGTACCAAAGCCAGGATGGATTCTTCATACCAGGGAGGTGTGACCTACGAAGACAATAGTGCCAACTTCCAGCGTCTATCGCAAACGATCGCCAGCAATATAAAGAAGATATCACAAAATGGTAAATAGTGCTATTGTTTTCATTATCAACTTTTTATCACTGTTATTATCTTTTATGCTTACCTTTTGTTTGTTTGTTCTTAGTCATGCACATATTTTATGTGTTGTCATTTTTAGGGGGCATGTAATGGACTACTAATTTATTTTTGCAATATTGTGTATTCCTTAACAAATGCAGTGCTAGGACCATAATGACTTTCATATTTTATCAACTAGCAACCCGCTCTAGCTTCGCATGGATGTTACACATCTTTGAAAGTCTCGGCTGTTCCCTACTATATAGTATGCATGTTTTATGCATATAAAACTTCACAGATGGATCAAGGGACACAAGGGGGGTAGGCGCAGCATTCCTAGACCCACAAAGGAATTTGCATATGCAACTTAGGTTGCATGTCTCTGATGAGAGCCGAGCTTACGGCTATCACAGAGGCATTATCTTATGCTAGCAGTGTAGGGGAACAAAAAATAGTTATATTTTCAGATTCCAGAAGCGCTCTACAGCACTTGGCTCGGTGTGTCTTGGGTATCCGAGGTATTCCGATAGCCTATGAAGCCTTGGGTCTAGTTCATAGATTGCAGCAAGAAAATATTTGTGTCGAGTTTCAGTGGATACCCTCCCATGTTGGCTTGCTTGAGAATGAGATTGTGGATCAGCTGGCGGGGAATGCAGTGGATGATGGCGTGGATGTATTGAATCAGCCCTACGGTTGGGAGATTATCCCAGAGGCTAGAAGAGTGTGTAGAGAGAAATGGAAGAAGTCATTTAGAGAGTGCTCACAAACTAAGGGTGCTTGGTACTATACCATGCAGGACACACCAGGGTCAGTGCCTTGGTTTGAATGTGCCAGCCTCTCCAGGGAGACATTGGTTGCTGCTCTCAGGTTGCGGGCTGGTCATGTTCCACTGAACAAATTTTATCATTTGATGGGGGTTAAATCATCGCCACTGTGTGATACATGTCGGGTACCTGAAGATATCATTCATGTGATGGTGGAATGTGACCAGTATCACGAACTGAGGAGGAGCCTGTTACCAAATATTGATTTCCACAATGGTGGAATCAATAGGATTCTGTCAAAAGTCAAAAAGTCAAAAGTCAAAAGTTTTTTATTTCACATAGGCCTACATGGGCACTTATAAAACGACAGAAGCTAGTGCACGGTTCGAAATTGGTCGTTTCCTATGGAGAAGAACCGGCAAGAAACTCCATGGTGCCAGCCAATGTCTGAAGAAGCACAGAGTATTTACAAGTTCCTAAAACGATGTATGAGAGAAAGAAAGGATAGAGAGGGGCAGAGAACATGAGTATGAAGTGAGGAACTATATTTGAAGATGTGAGTAGGGGATAGAGTAGAGTAATGGGTGACTTGCAGTTTGCTATCGCAGCTTGCAGGTTGCCCATAATGCTACAATAGGATTGATCCCATGAGGCATAGTCACCCAGAGTGCACTGAAGCCTCTAAACACAAGATTAAAAAAAAAAAAAAACGTCCTAATGAATTACTCAGTTCATTAGTGGAAACAGCATAAAAATATGTTTAGTAGTATTTCTTGTTTTTTGCAAACATTCAGATAGTCAGGTGGTGGAGTTTGTTTTCATAATAATCTAATATAAAAATCAATGCCACTTTTCGTTGTAATTTTATAACTCAAGAACGGGCTCACCTATCCAAACCAAATTTTTAGGCTTTGTTGTAGAGTAGGATATAGTAGGGTAGAGAAGGGTGAAGTAGGGTAGAGAAGTGTAGAGTAGAGTAGTGTAGAGTAGGATCGGGTAGGGTAGAGTGGGGTATAGTAGGGTGGAGTAGGGAAGAGCGGGAGCGAAGCTGCGCGTGCAAAAGCTAGTTATGCATAAGAAAGGTTATAGTGTTTTTTTCTTTTAATTCAATCGTAACCTTTTGAATACTGTCAATTAGAGACACAATAGAAAGACAATGCCATATGAATTTATGGTTTAATGAATTAAAGCGTTAATTTCTACTAAAACAAATATACTGGTTAGTCAGTTATTCCTCAGAAAGATGAAGGTAACTGCATTTTTCAAATTTTGTTGTTGATTCCACTGTAAAGCGAACAATCCAAGTTCTAGAATGACCCCATGCTATACCGGAAACATCCCAGAGCAGCTTAAAAACAACAATGCATTGGGTAATGACGAAATTACAGTAGATCTCCAAAAGGCAGGTGAAAAACCTGTCCTTAACCTTTCAAATACCATCACTCACTCCATGAGACAAAGGAAAAGACTGTGACAGGTTTTTTTTTTTTTGGCTGTGAAAGGGTGAACACAATTGTTCGCTTGGGGTTTAATGGATTAAGGTAGTTCACAAAGTTGTACATTAATATAATCTCATGGAGTGAGTAATCACAATAATCCGGTGACATACAAAAATATTATACAAGATCAGATTGAACTGAAACTGCCAGTTCGCAAAGTCATCCATGCATGCAATGTGCTTGCAGATGGGTACAAGGTTTCTCTTCATGTGCATTTATCGTGATTTAAGTGAAACTATGGGATTTGTTGGCAGTGTCTTCAATGTCAAAGATGGTCAACCAACTGCAAACACCGCAGGACTCGCAAGAGCTCCGGAACCAGCTGTGAGTGGAATAATGACAATTTTATCCGTTATTGACTATTTCACGGGAGAATTGGTATAAATGTATCTGGCGAGTGTGATAATTGGCACTAACTTGTAGGTATTGGCCTTAATTATTGTAAAAGACTAAAATAAAACATAAACTAATTTACTTGTCTAAAAATTGATAGATAGATACACCTTCTCGTTTTATACACCATAAATAAAATTACAGTAGAAGCCTAAGA
Organism: Mythimna ferrago; assembly: GCA_910589285.2. Classification (NCBI taxonomy): domain Eukaryota; kingdom Metazoa; phylum Arthropoda; class Insecta; order Lepidoptera; family Noctuidae; genus Mythimna; species Mythimna ferrago. Next base: position 28,850,679 of record OU342673.1, on the reverse strand, counting down.
CTTATTGCTAAAAGCGATTTTTACATGTCTGTAAAAGGTTGTCTGTCACCTTTGGATGAAAATGATTAGTTACATCTTTCAACATAGTATTTGTAACATGATAGTCACAAGATCAGTTCATATACAAATCAATCGGTACTCTAGCTTTACTTTATTTGTAGGCGCCAGATACAAAACTACACGCAGAAGCTGGCCAAGGACACGTCATCACTCATCATGGAACTGATGAAGTTACCCACAGACACGCCTGTCAACAAACTGACGAAAGAGCGCCTCAGTGATGAGTACATGATCACACTCAACTCCTTCCAGGTTTGTCGCCCATATTTTTATACTAATATTAGTTTTTTTTTTATCCTTCTCTAATTTCCTGCAATCTGTCTATTCCTGACATTTAGCTGGATGTTCTGAATTTAATAATGTGGCTTGCGTAGTATGTATCCAGTGATACATCCAAGTTATAACTATCTACAGGAGATCTTGGTGTGCTTTTCTATTTAATCTTTGGAAGATGGGGCTGGCTTCCATAAGTCCTTGTGTCAAGATGTTGGGATATAGACCATATTAGATGATTGAAAGTTGGTTTTTCCATCATGCTTTGGCAGTTCGACACAATTGGTTTTTGGGATAGGATTAGGACATAGGATAATGATAACCAATAAAAGTCATGATTTACTAAACTTAGTTTTCTATGCTAATATTATTCTTACAAAAAGAGAGTTCATAATTTTAAGAGATTGTGTCCGTTTGAAAAATACTTTCACATTCAGGGCCGGATCTGCTACATAGTAAAAGTAGCAAATGTTACGGCCGGCCCCGTGCTACAGATGGGCCCCGCTTGGACGTACAAAAACAAGTCAAGATACTTGTGCCTTAGGAAATGAAATCATTTTCACACTTTCAATAAAGACTATGGCGACAATTGCCTATAGATCCATCTTTGCAAAAGAGCCCAGTGGCCTGTTAGAAAAAGAAGTTTTTAATTCGTTATCTATGCTAATATTATAAAGAGGAAAGATTTGTATTTTTATATGTAACGAATAAACTCATAAACTACTGTGCCGATTTCAAAAATTCTTTCACCATTGGAAAGCTACATTCACCCTGAGTAACATAGGCTATATTTATTGCCCGTGCGAAGCCGGGACAAGCCGCTAGTCATTTATAAAGTTTTGGGGCCCCTTGGTAGAATTTGCTACAAGCCCCACGCCTGGCTTAATCCGGCACTGTTCACCATTTAAAACGTAAATTCTTTCAATCGGACATAATGTGGTCTATATAAGCCGGGGCCCGCTAGGCTGTGTATATAAAAGGTAATGCCCTGACTCACACACTGACTCATCAAAGCCCAGCCCAAACCTTTATACATAGAACGCTGAAATTTTGCACAGACGTTCCTTCTATGATCTGTATAGTATATACGAAAAACAAGAAAGTATTTTCTAAAACTACCCTCTCTGGGGATGAAACGTGGGTCTAAAGTTATATGTCGAAACCTACATTCGCGCAGAGGAAGCCGTTGAAAGCTAGTGTACTTATAAATTACACACAATGATATAAAATACACCACTTAGATTAATTTTCTTTTCGAATGATTGATGACATGGTAGGATGTTTATTTTCATTCATCATTGTAAAATGTATCTCTGTGACTGTTGCAACCAACAGGCAACTAGACAATGCTATGTTGTAAAAGTATATTTTATTAGAAAATACCTACTCGTAATATAACTGTCTATCATAAACTAAGTACAGGTCTTATTAAATGATAAATGATCTTTATTTTGCAAGTAGGTTTTATAAAAACACCTTTACACATCAATAATTATTTTTTTCGTCAATTAATGCTAGCTGATGCCGGTGTTTCCTAGCTGACTACCTTGAGAAGAAACTCCGAAACAAACTCAGGGGTCAAAGTCTCTTTTAAAGTCCATACAGCAAAACATGTAATGTTCAAATCATATGAGAACCATGCAGATTGAGCCTGAGATGGTCTTTTAAAGAAAGAACCACACAGTTCTAAGTGGACCTGTCCAGTCAGTGCAAGCATTTGTCAGTATGCATGTAGCTCAACTCAGGACTACTAAGGAGCTCAACGACTTGACGAATAATGCCAAAGAAAGGATATTTGGGTAGGCCACATCAAATACTCAAAACTTCCAGACATCATGTGAAAATAAAAGAAAAGGAAAGAGTAATCCACATAGTTCTCACATTCACAATAATAAAATTTACAAAAGTGTAAATATTGCTATTGTAAAAAAAAAGTATATAAAAAAAAAATTCAGTCAAATAGCAAAAATAAACATCTCCCCAATATAACGGCCGGTTCTGTGCGTCTCGCGTCCATCAGATTCCCGCGACCGACAACAGGTCATCGGTCATCTTGTGGGACTTACCAATGCTGCGGCTTCTAGTACGCGCATTTCGATATATAATATAGATATACACATTATACGTACAAGGGCCGTATTATGAAGTAATAGCTTCTGCCAGCGGCTTCAAGTTTCTCCATATAAGCTTTGGACCCCCGTTTCACCCCTTTAGGGGGTGAATTTTAGAAAATCCTCCTTTAGAGCTGACTTTATTTTTAAGTGGAAACCTTGCACAAATTTCACGCTCCTAGTCCCAGTAGTTTTGGCTGTGCGTTGACATGTCACTGAGTTTTGCTTCTATATCGGGTGTAAAAAGACCCTTAACGAAAACGAAAACCACGTATTCTACCCATCACTAGGGTAGTTTTTTCTTCTAGAACATTCCTGGGAAATCACTGGTTCCGGAGATATTCAAGGTCAAAGTTAATTTTTTTTTTCGGTTTTTTTTTCATAATCGTATAACAAGTGTCATTAGTAAACTTTCTTCCAAACAAACATTATCAAAATTATTGATTTTCCATAACAAATTACGCATTTGAAGTTACAAAAATGCAATGAATACTAAACAACGAGCATGGCACGCACTCACACGCGTGCAGTCGTCGAGTTCACCGACCACGCGAGCGGCGAGCGGCGAGCGGCCCGGCCGAGTGTACCTACGTTGCTCAGCTGATAGAAATTACTTGGTACATTTATTAATTTTATCAATCGAACACTTCGATTTCACAGTTTCAACAAAAACATTGATTATAAATCAATACTTGATTGTTAAAATTTTGAAATTAGATAGGTACCTACTTGTCTAAACGCGGGCCGGGGCTGCTCTTGCTGTGCACGGGTACGCGGCGCATCTTACTTACCTACGTGAGTTCGTTTCTTTGACAACGTGAGTCTACGGTGAAACCCGCAGCGAACGCATCAGAGGGAGAACAACCTCTCGACCTAGCCGTCGCAGCCCCAGAGATGACCTGGACGTCGGGAGTCCGATTCCGATCCCGATTTCCGGCCACCGTAGGCGCGGGCTTGCGGACAGTAAGCAATGGGTAGCTCGCTGTCCGGCCGTCCGGTAACTGTTCGGACCGAGCCCAAGTCGTCGATGGCTCGCACTGTTCCTGCGCGCCTCAACTAGCAGTCAGCAACAGCAAGGCCCAGCTGGGTCGAAGCCTACTAAGGCCAGGGTTAATTCGAAAGATAGCTCAAGCCCCGGTACGAAAGGCAACAAAGGAACAGGAGTGGGTTTTTAGTCAGTAAAAGTCCGACACTATCTCCCGCTCCGCCCAAGAGCGGGGGATGCCATTAGATGATTTTCCAACCGCTAAAAAAAAAGACACCTAGTCTTTAGCGTTAAAATTTTGTGTGTGTTTATGTACCAAATGCGGCCTTCAAAGGTACTTACACCTACATCTACTAAGGTAGGTGCCAGATAAGAAAAAAATAACGGTCATTGACCTTTTCGTAATATCTCTGCGTAAGTACCAGATACAAACGGCAACTGAAGGAACAACAATCGGAGAGAGAGAGGGAGTTTCAGACTTTTACTGACTAAAGATCGGTAAAAGTCTTCACACAGAGCGCAAGGGGTCATTTGATGATTGATTTCCCATCGCAAAAAAGGTAAGTAAGTACTTCCTATTTATCTAAAAACTAAACTTGAATCCTAGGTTTAAACTTCTACCTAGGTTTAAGCCCTACCTACATTTAAACTTCTTAAATAAAAACGTAATAAAACTCAGTAGGTAGGTACTAGTGACGCAACGAATATTGTAGGCATTTTTGAGAATGATTTCTGGTATTTTATAGTAAGGATGGCTTCTAGTGCATAAGGCTGTAAGGCCTAATCACTAAAAGCAGGAATGATTGGAAATAAATCTCGCAAGTAGATAGGTACTTACCTCACTTTAAAAAATGTTTAGTAGGTACCGAATAAATTAGATTTCAAAACATGAACGAGCACGCGGCGCGTTTTATCTGCGTGAATTCGTTTGTTTGTCGGGAGTCACAGAGTGATTTCCGGCCGCCGTAGACGCAAGCTTGCGGACGGAGAGCAATGGGTAGCTCTCCGTCCAATAACTATCAAATCCTGGTGGACGGCGCGTTGTGTTCCACGTACGCCATAAGAAGCTGTCAGCAAAACTGATGGGGCCCGATAGAAGCGATGCCTGAAAGGGTCGCGTGAATATTCGAAAGAATAATCGCGACCTTGAATCGTAAAGGCAACTGAAGGAACAACATTGGGTTGTAGTCAGTAAAAGTCAAACTCCCTCTCGCTTCAGCAGAGCGCGAAGTAATTTTGATAGTTTCCCAACATCAAAATAAATCGTAGCTACGTACGCTTCCGTGCAGCAGTCTGAACTGAGATAGGTACCTACTGACTGCGGCCTTCAAAACTACCTACTAGCTATTTTTCAAATACCTACTAACCAGAATTTAGTCAGAATTTCATTTATCTGTGTTCATTGATAACATTTTTTTTTAATGTAATTTACGTAAACTGTTGAAGCCCGAAAAAAATGAAAAAAATGAAATGAAATGCTCGTTAAATTTCAAATTCAATTTAGGAAATTATTTATAACTAGAGCGATATTTTCTTATTACACCATGCGGGCGCTGGCGCCAGCAGCCAGTAGCATGCGAGCGGCTCGTGCTCAAAGAAAGTTACCGCCCACCGCGGCGGTGCGCGGCTGTGTATCAAAAGAGCCGCCTGCGGTCTGTGACCTCCTCTATCCCCGCAAATTTATAGAAATTTTATTTTTATTTACAGCGAATTTACCGATGTATTATTAGTTCGATTTCTTGCGTCATCGAATGCACTTGTGGTTTTTTTTGTTACGAATTAGGTATTGTTAATAGTTTGTGTTGTATTGTGTGATAGTCCGACTGACTGATAGTAGTGAAAGTGTTAGAGTGATTAGGGCTTAGTGTAGATATTGTGAGTGCGTTGTGTTTGTGTGTGTAGTGTCTTTTTAGGATTAAATTGGTTAGTAGTAGGCACCTTATGCGAGATAAAATGCCTTTTCATGTTTATTCGGCGCACGAGTACGTGAATATGGTTTACTGAAACGGGCTTCCAGACACGGTGGAAACACAATGTGTGGGCTGGCATTGTGGGAAACCAGATCCTAGGCCCAGTTTTCTTGCCACCGAGAATGGACGGGCTTGCCTACCTCGATTTTATTACTGGGTACCTAACCGATACTGTGGAAGAGATGCCACTAGCTCAGAGGCTTGGGTTGTGGTACCAGCACGACGGTGCGCCGCCTCATGTCGTGAGACCAGTTCCTGAGCAACTGACGACGCTGTTCGGAGACAACTGGATCGAACGGTTTAGGCCTCATGCATGGCCAGCTCGCTCGCCTGATTTAACCTCTCTGGATTTCTTTTTGTGGGGTTACGTCAAAGATAGGGTGTTTGACCGCCCATGCGAGACCGCTGCTGAAATGCGACAGAAAATTATTGATATGTTCGACGAACTTAAGCAGCGGTCAGCGCAAGAAGGAATCCTGGAGCGGGTTCACGAAAACAAGTGGGCTAGGGCGCGCATCTGTCTTCGCGTAGGAGGTCGGCAGTTTGAACCGGAGCTCGTCAGTGTCGAGAGGCCACCTGTGCTGGATGACAGCTAAAGCGACGGACAGTGTAGGTAAGTACTCAAGCTATTTAAAAACTGTACTTATTTCATGTAAGTAAGCAATTGTACGAACACAACACAGAATTTTTTAATTACCAAGAGCCTATTAAATTGCCACATGGTTGTAATCCCACGTCCCAACCAAGGTGACCTTGCTAGTTGCAATCCGTGTAGACAGCAGTTGTAATCCTTGACCTGCAACGTCCTTGGTTGGGAGGCGCGTTTTTCCAACCACGTGTTGGCGCGTGGTTTACATCCATGTGGCCGCAGCATAAACCAAGGCCACCTTGGTTGGAACGCTAGTTTACAACCATGTAGCCAATCTTTAACGTATGTAATACCTACACAATGCGAAGCGCGCGCGACGCCCGGGCGCCGCGCCTCGCCTCGCCAGTCGACGTACCTACACACGCACCGGCACAATCAGTTGGGCGCTTTACATTGCGCGCAAAGAAAAGCGTCATTTTTTTAAAGGTTGAAAAAAAAGTTTGTTTCCCAGGAATATTTTTTGGCCAAAATGACTTAGTTATATGTACAGAATGAGTAGTTAACGGGTATGTGATCGGTCTTTTTACACCCACATAGATTAATCTATATATATAAAAATGAATCCCTATTTCCCTTGGTCAAGCCATCACTCGTGAACAGCTGGACCGATTTCGCAAATTCTTTTTTTGTTGTGTTTGTTATTGACAGGAGAAGGCTCTTATGGAAAAAATAAAATAAAATTAGGGTAGTGTAGGGTAGAGTAAGGTAGAGTAGGGTAGGGTAGGGTATAGTAGGGTAGAGTAGGGTATAGTAGGGTGGAATAGGGTAGAGTAGGGAAGAGCGGGAGCGAAGCCGCGCGGGCAAAAGCTAGTATGATTATAATTCCGTTGCAAAAATGGGGCGGTGCACCACCACCACCATACCATACCATTACAACCATACCATTATAACTTCATAATACGGCATCCGGACCAGCATGCTGTATTTTTATAAACCACAGCATATCTATAAAACATCTCGCTACTGTAGAGGTCAATCGAAGTCAATAAGCATGCCTATTTGAGGCGCTTCTTTCAGCGGGGTATCTATTTTCACGAAATAATTGTATCTTATTATTTAATCTAACGCATTATTCAAGTTATGTAAAAGACTTTAACAATACGACGTAATAGTGGTAAATAACGAACGGGAAATATTTGTGAATAAAATTGCAATCCATTGAAAAAACAAAATAGGGTAAATAATATTAGTATCATTTGGATTTGGTAATCCAACAATCTATATTGTTTTCTGTTTATTTGTTCCAAACAAGAACAGCCTAAAAATTGTATTTAACCTTCTATTAAATACAATTTTTTAGGCACTTCTGGTTCTACGTACAAAATATTATATATAAAAAACTGCAGCTTGATAGTCCGTGCGTGACAAAACAGTATTGATCTCTGAAACTAGGCCAAGTTCAACAAATATCATCTAAAATTTACTAGTGCATTAGAGACTGACGGGGCTGAAGTGTACATTTTTAAAAGCCCTTTCCTAACCTTGACACTCTTTGAAATGATGATAATATATTAATATCATATTTGTATGAAAATTCCAATTGCTCGTTATTAATCAGTCCTTACATCCTTATTCATATTTACAATCGTTTTAGTATCTAACAGCAACACATAGCAAAACCCGAAACACGTGTCTAATATTTTTATTGAAGAAATAAATCAGTCTTCTTTAATAACTGTTATACACCTCGATGAATAATGATTTAGTACAGAGTAATGTGAATCTAAATTAGAATTTTTCAAGCTCAAAATAAATAATAAACAAATTAAACAATAACTTAAATAATTAAAAATAATATATACACTAAAAACCTAGTTAAATATGACGTAAAAATGAACATTAAATAAATAAATAAATAAACATATTCTGATTTCGCATATACTAAGAATAATTTTGTATAAAATAAAGTCTGTCTGTTTGATATAAACTCAAAATCTTCTGCACGAATTGTCATGCGGTTTTCACCAATGGACAGAGTGATTGATTAGGAGGAATTAGATGTATAATATACAGCATCGGATTAGCCACGTACCAACAGTATCCGACCCCGCGTACTGCGGGCACGGGTGGGTGGCTTGGTCGTACACAAACAAGAGATATCTCTACCATATAATTATGCATTCCGATCTTGATTTCCGGCCACAGTCCGATAACCACCCGGAGCCCAAGTCGTCGACGGCGCGTAGTGTCCCACGCGCGCCACAAGGAGTTGTCAGCATCCGTAGGGGCCCAGCAGGGTCGAAGCCTGTTGGGGCCATGGGTGATGTGAAAGAGATCCTTGGGGCCCTGGAACAATGGCAAAGAAGGAACAGGAGTGGATTTTTAGTTAGTAAAAGTCTGACACTATCTCCCGCTCCACGCAAGAGCGTGGGATGTTATTAGATGATTTTCCCACAAAAAAAGCATTGTAATGATTTTCGGAGTTTTTATAAAGACAATGTCCGTAACTGCCTATGAACTCATCAGTACCTTAAAGATGTTTTATTCGTCACGATTTATAAAGATTTTGGGAGCCCGTTTGGTAGTATTTACTCCAGGCCCCACGCGGGCTGGATCTGGCACTGATAATACATGCATATTATAGTAGAGAAAAGCTGAGAATTCCAAACATATCTTTCACATTACATCATAAATATGTTCAAAATTTCCAAGAAATTATAAAGATAGTGTATTAGTCATCACGCATTGTATTCTTGAGAAGAATATTTGTAAATAGCAACAGAAATGCGAACTACTCGTATTGACATTGGATTTACAAGAATAGAGGCCACATTGAAGAAAAAATGTATTGCATATTTGGAAGTGTTATGAAAACTCTTAAGGTAGAAGAACTACATTGCGCACACGCGGTCCACATACCTGTCTGGACGCGTCGGTCTCTATACATTTTATATGGAAACTAGACTTGTAGAGCTACACTAGATACACGCCACGCGACGTCTTTCTACGTACACATCAGGCGTGTTACACGTGTGCGTCGGTCTAATGTAGTTCTAGCATTAGTAGTGTCTCGTCATAACTAATCCATGTCGGATGATATCTGACCTAGAAAATTATAGATAACGAATACTAGAATAACCACAATGTTTTAAAATGATTATCCTTTGAATAATAAAACAATAGTTTACCTTGTTTGACTCTAAAACTAAATTTTTGTCCTAGCAAGGATGCGCGCCAATTCAGTGTGAAGCGTTTTAAAACTAACCTTAGAACATAATTTTTTTTACAAAAAAAGTATAACCGACTTCCGAAATTCAAGTTATTTTATACCTTTTAGTGTTTTTAGGGTTCCGTAGCCAAATGGCAAAAAACGGAACCCTTATAGATTCGTCATGTCTGTCTGTCTGTCTGTCTGTCTGTCTGTCTGTCTGTCTGTCTGTCTGTCTGTCTGTCCGTCTGTCCGTCCGTATGTCACAGCCACTTTTTTCCGAAACTATAAGAGCTATACTGTTGAAACTTTGTAAGTAGATGTATTCTGTGAACCGCATTAAGATTTTTGCACAAAAATAGAAAAAAAGCAATAAATTTTGGGGGTCCCCATACTTAGAACTGAAACTCAAAAATTTTTTTTTCATCAAACCGATACGTGTGGGGTATCTATGGATAGGTCTTTAAAAATGATACTGAGGTTTCTAATATCATTTTTTTCTAAACTGAATAGTTTGCGCGAGAGACACTTCCAAAGTGGTAAAATGTGTGTCCCCCCCCCTCTAACTTCTAAAATAAGAGAATGATAAAACTAAAAAAAATATATGATGTACATTACTATAAAAACTGCCAACGAAAATTGGTTTGAACGAAATCTAGTAAGTAGTTTTTTTTTAATGCGTCATAAATCGAAAAAAATACACTATTGTTAAAACATCGATCAAAGTTACAACACATTACAAGAACTTTTATATTATGTTACTTGCTGCTACGGAACCCTTCATGGGCGAGTCCGACTCGCACTTGGCCAGTTTTTTTAACATTGAAGTCGTTTATATTTTTTTTTGTAAAAAGTTTTTTATTTTACACTTTTTAGTTATGGTACCCCTCAACCTAAATAACTTATAGCCACAGTGCATCTCATAACGATTCTAATAATCCCAAACATAGTTAGATTACATTAATATACCTTCTGGCTTTCATCATCAGATCAGTTCGATGCATCCCTCACCTCATAAACAAAGCAACTTTACTTGTAACCACAGTCCTGCTGTGATCCTATGAGGAGTTCTGTTCCATATCTTCGAAGTTCATGATTAGATCATAACAATATTTCTATGGGACCAACTTGAAAGCATATACTTTCAATCAAAAAAAATATATTTTCAAAATCGGTCCACAATTGACAGAGATATCGGTGAACATACATAAAAAAAAACATACATTCAGCCGAACATAGAACCTCCTCCTTTTCGAAGTCGGTTAAAAATGTTAGATATCGATAATATACTTATCGATCTAGCCTCTGTATGATGTTCTAGCTTGCTAGCTTCTGCCAGCGACATCGCTCGCGTGAAAGTAGGTTTAGAAGTAAATTTTCAAAAATCCTTTTTTATCGATTAGTTTATCGGCTCTAGATGCCACTAAAAGTTCATTCTATACATTATCCACCTAACCGATAGTATTAGTGTAATATGTAAGGGATTTTTGTTTTTACTGTTGATAGACTCGCGTTTAACCATTATCTCAACTGATCAAAAGCGAGGATGTGGTCGACGATGGAGCATGCTTGCCTAGAAGTAACCTATTCAATCTTGACTTACAGATCTCCAGGTTCTACCTGTCAGAAAACACAGACTATAGCTGGGAATACTACTCCTTAGCTGGATGAATTATAATTGCTTTTAATGTGGTTAATCTAGGTTTTAAACCTGGCACGAAAAAACGAACGAAAAATCAAAGCCATTCAAAAACGATAAAATCATAGTTCAAAGCGCTAATCGTCTAATGAATGTTTGGAATCAATGGCTGTTAAAATATTTATAACGAATCAATTTTAATTACTCGTTGATAACAGCACTTGATAAAACTTCGTTCAGTGATAAAATATTCTGGACGTTTTTTTAGCGTGTGGAACTATGATTTGAATAAAAATTGCTACGTGGTTGGCATTTTATATTGGTATTATTAAGCATTGATTATACAAAGTCTTATATTGTTCCCACTGCTAGGATTTAGGCCACTCTAGAAGAGGGAACGGGCCATCATCCACCATGTTAGCCCAGTACGGGCTGGAAGATGTCACATATGTTCGAATTTATGGTTCTAGGACATGCCAGTTTCCTCACGATGTTTTCTTCCATCATTTTTAGAGCAATGGTGATGGAACAAATTATACAAAATAAGCGTCTGCAGGATTAAAGAATCCTCGAACTACCACTTGTAAGTTAGGGCCGTTACCACTGAACCACCATTGCTCTTCGTATGAATATGGTTTGTTAAATTATCACGTGCATAGTGCAATGGTTGATGATCGGATTCAGTAGCGAATAAATTCTACGTACAAACACAGCCTTATAATGTCTCCACTGCTGGGACTTAGGCCTCCTCTTTAGGATCAAAAGGAATGGGCCGTAATTCACCAAGTGGCCTGAGTGCGGTTAGTAAAAGTTAGCCTTAGCATATGGGTGAGTACACATTTATTGTGTGGACAGCTAAGGAGTACGATAGGCCTTCTGGAGTCTGTGTTTCCGGATAACTACAGCCTAGGGGGTCTTTAAATTAAGAGTAATAGGTTAATTAATTCTAGGCAAGCGTGCTCTCATCGCTTTCCATTAGGTGAGATAGGTTTTTCCAGTTGAAGAGGTGCCAGTTGCCTTGGGGCCGATACAGCTTCTAAAAAGGCTGGTGCAGACGGCAAAAAGAAACCTCTACATTGACTTACTTAAGATCCTATGTCCCCTAGCTGGGGCAGAGGGCTTCGACAGTAGTCACCCATCGCGACCGGTATTGAGCTTTACCCTTCATCTCGCTCCATGTTGGTCCGATGGCCTTCGCTAACACGGTGCGTCGCTAGGTTTGCCCAGGACGGCTACGCTTCCTTTTCCCTTGAGGAATCTAGTCCAATGCCTGTTTAGCTATATGATCGGCGGAATCCCTAACCACTCCATCCCGTAAGTGGAGATGGATTGGTCAAATCTCTGCATTACCTTTCTAAAACAGTCGGAGAACGTTGCCATGTTAAACCGCTACAGCAGGCGCCGTGCTGCGTCCGTGCCCCATTATGTGAATTTGGTAGTAAACAAAAGTTGAAGGAGTCCAGGCTATCCATGGGATTCCAAATAAGTATTGTATTCTGCCGCAATGACGTAAAAACGGGTTCTCGGAACAACACTGTAGCGTAGGTACAAATGAAAGTAATCAATTTATTATTTTCCTTATTTGGCTGACCTTAAACAAAATAATATTACCCTGGTGGGGCACGTAGCGTAGGGTTTCAATCAATAAGCAATTTATAACTGCTATATTATTGCTGAAAATAATTTCCAGTAGGTTGTTGAAAGTATTACGAAGGTACCTTTTGATTAGAAATTGAGATATTTAACGAGTTAATCAAAGCCTCTCAATTTTGTGTTTTATGGGTCCACTGACTGAATAAACTTTACCGATACCTATTACTTACATATATCATTTTTAAATGAGTCTAAAGTAAACCCGTTTGCTTATTTCTTAACTTGCGTGAATTTCATCATTCATCACACACATCAATCATTTCACTCGTAACTACCGGAGAGACGGGCCCCCGTCTCTCCGGTAGTTACGAGTATCCATGTAATGTGCAAAACCTGTGAGTTGTCGTAACATAAAATGGAGAAAGTTTTAAAAGAAACAATAGAGTTTGTAATTAATCACGGCGTAATATATGTAGAACCTTTCTTCCATATTAGGTGATATTGTGAATTTCCAAAACATTAATGAATTAAATTATTTTGTATTAGCTTCTGCCAGCGGGTTTGTTCGCATGTATGTTGGTTATTGCGGACTTCAAGTCGAAGTCGAAGACAGATTAAAAGTAGCCTATGTCGATCCTTAGAGTTGAAGCTTGCTCCGTATCTAATTTCATCAAAATCGGTTCAGTAGTATAACCGTGAAAGCGTAAAAGACAGACAGACAGAGTTTCTTTCATATTTATAATATTAGTACGGATTTCCTCGTAGCCCAGTGATATTGTGACTTAAGTATTTCGTCATTCCGTTTCTAACCATTTCATCGTTTAGTGTTTGAGTCAAAACTGTTTGAGTGGACATTAATTCATTGGTGTTGTCGGTAGACTAAAATCTTTGTAATCGTAACCAGTTCATTATTATAGAATATGGTTGTAATTAAGTTACTTAATTATATTTACCAGGCGACGCAAAGGCTGGCCGCGCAGAAAACCAAAGAAGACGTGAAGAAATCGAAAGCGCAGTCCGTGAACATCGGGGATCCGTTCGCTATGGGAAGTGAGTACATATCTGCTGAGTTCCGAATTTGAACTTAGCGTCTACCATAGATACTTGAATGTTACTTTTATAGATCAGCGAAGTGTGACACAAGAGACGCTGTTAATGATAAAGAAACTATCGTCATTGGTGAATCTCACAAATACATGAATTCAGCATAAACTCTTAATACAGCATGATTGAGGCGACCTTTTTTTGTGGCTCGAAAAAAAACGCTCATTCATTTATCACTTGAAGCGGCTTCGGCCCCCCACATTAGGCGCGCGCGTTCCCCGGGCGCGTGAGCGACGCGGGCGCCGCGTGAGCGTCGCGTGTTGCCGCCGTGTGACGTGTCTGCACCGAGCGCACGGCGCGCACGCGTCGCTCGTCTTGGCGTTTAACGGTGTATGTGTTTTTGAGGCCCGTGTGCGGGGACGCTTAGGCTCGTTATCCTGTTCTGATTTAATGCTAGATATTTATGTAGTTATGAGTGCCTTGTCTAATCACTATAATTATACCCAGCGGTAAAGGATAGTAAGAAACAAAAAAAAGCAGTAAAAATTTATTCAGAAATAAATAAATTTTGCCATCAAGTTTGTACTCATCTAAAGAACACATGTACTTGGTATGTTTACTATGTATGTATGCCTTTTTACATGACATGTACCTAGACCTGACAATTTGGTGTAGAACTGATATTGACAACGTTGCCATTGTCAAATTTGATAGTGAAATTCATAAAGCTATGAATGGATTAGAAGATATTATTAAGTTGATAGGCAACGACAAGCCTTGGTATTTATATCTCAAAAATACACATGGACAGAGACAGCATAACACATGGACCTTCTTTTCAGCAGATACGAGCCAAAGCAAGGAGCTGATGGAGATGGAGCCGAACCTGCGTAAGCAGGAGCAGATGACGATGCAGACAGAACGTTCGCTGGTCGAACTGGAAGAGCGAGAGAGGGACATCCGGCAACTTGAGGTAATCATTGAGAATCGATCACACTATTCCATATTCTGATAAAGTAAATCTTTTTTAAAAGTTATATTAACTAGAGAAGAAGGCAAACCAGTATTTGTCGGATAACAAATTAGAAACATACTAGTCATAGACAAAACAGTTATTTATATATTTAAACAGTCAGTTATATCCCGATTTCCGGCCACCGTAGGAGCGGGCTTGCGGACGTCGAGCAATGGGTAGCTCGCCGTCCGTCCGGTAACCGTCCGCCCGAGTCCTAGTCGTCGACGGCGCGTAGTGTTCTACGCCAGCCTCCGGGGCCCTGGAATAATAGCAAAGCAGGGACAGGAGTGGACGGCGGAGATCTCTAGCGCCGTGCCTTGGTTGAGGCCATGGTCCGGAGCGAGGAGGAGTGGCAGGCGGTCGCCGACTTTTGCGAAGCAGTAATGCTCGCAAAGGAGGAAGCCGACCGCATCAGGCAACGGCGTTCTCGCCACCGCCGCCGGGATTCTGATCCCGATTTCCGGCCACCGTAGGCGCGGGCTTGCGGACAGTGAGCAGTGGGTAGCACGCTGTCCGGCCGTCCGGTGACTGTCCAGACCAAGCCCAAGTCGTCGACGGCGCGCACTGTTCCCGCGCGCCTCTCCTTTTTTTTTTTTTTTCGATGGGAATAATCATCCAATGACAACCCCCGCTCTTGGGCGGAGCGGGCGATAGTGTCAGACTCTTACTGAATAAAAAACCCATCCCGTTCCTTCAAGCCTTCATACCGGGGCTCGAGCGCCCTTTCGGATAACCCTAGCCCCAGTAGGCTTCGACCCGGCTGGGCCCCTGCTGTTGCTGACAACTCCTTGAGGCGCGCGGGAACAGTGCGCGCCGTCGACGACTTGGGCTTGGTCCGGAAAGCGAGCTATCCATTGCTTACTGTCCGCAAGCCTGCGCCTACGGTGGCTGGAAATCGGGATCGGAATCCCGGCGGCGGCGAGAGCACCGTTCCTCCTTAGCGAGCATTACTGCTTCGCAGAAGTCGGCGACCGCCTGAACGGGGTGGGTCTTTTAGTCAATAAAAGTCTGACACTATCTCCCGCTCCGCCTAAGAGCGGGGGTTGTCATTAGATGATTTTTCCCATCATAAAAAAAAGGGACAGGAGTAGGTTTTTAGTCAGTAAAAGTCTGACACTATCTCCCGCTCCACCCTAGGGCGGAAGATGTCATTTAGATGACTATCCCACCTAAACAAAAAAAAAGTACACAGCTAATATACTGTTGGTTAATTGGAAAGTTGACGACACGAGAATGAGCTTGTTTACTATTATACCACCATTAGTAAGATTATGAGTTCCCATCAACACTTACAATGGTTTAGAAACTTGTTACGTTAATGAAACATTGGTTATTTCATCTCAAATAAAATTCCTTGTTTTGAAAACCAAATACAATGCTTATCAAATAATAAATTAGCAACACAAAATTAATCGATAAGAACTAAGTCCAAACAAATGGATGTAATGTACCTAAAGTTTGAAAACAATATCCTCAATATCCTTAATCGCAATGTTCTCATTTTAATTAACAACTGTTTTAGATAAAATGACTGAAAATGAAAACATACACAATCACAAATGTACATTTTTATTTTTAGATTGAATTGGGTATTCTCTCCTATTCTGTTTATTTTTGTACAATATTTTATATAAAACAACAAATAACACTAATATTAGATATTTTTCTGGAAACGTCATCGAAATTAGTTATTATATAACGCAGCAGTTAGCATTTCAAATATTGATACGAGGAAAAGTGGGGTCTGGGCTCACTATCTCTCGCTCTCTCTTTTGTATACACGAAAGGAACCTAATACCAGTGACGTCACATTGCAGTTTGAGCATCCTTTTCCTGTTACATAAAAGTATCCCCTTTCACGAGATTTTAAAGGATTATAACTTAATTAACTTTGATTGTATTCGAAAAACTCTATTTGCGATTTTAGATAAAGTTACTTTTTCATATAAATAATAAATTAAATGAGTTATAATAACTAACCAGTTATATCAGTTGCCAATGATATATTATTAATAAATAATTTATTCGGTTCCTGGAATTAAGAAAAATCGTCTCTAATCACCTTGATTGTTCACCATCAGTCATCATACATTGGAGTCTTTCTGGATATGGTAGAAGCCTTTGATACAGTGTCGATCCCATTCTTCTAAGAAAAGTAGAGTCAATTGGAGTACGAGGTGTTTGCCTTGTATGGTTTCGCGGTTTTTGTACCGATAGAAAATAACGTACTATAACTATTTCCTACACAAAAAACACACATGACAAAGCTTTCGGTATACCTCAAGGCTGTATTCTAGGACCCACTCTCCTTTTAGTTTACCTTAATGATCTGTTCTCGATCAACATGAAAATGCAAATATTATAAACTAGGCAGACGATACAGAAATAACTTTTCACGGTCGGATGTAGAATATAGTAAAGTCGTCATCACATACTAGACACCAACGTGTTGTGAAATGGCTGAATAGTAACTTTTTAAATAAATAATACACAATACTATAATAATATATACTTAAGAGTAATCATTGACAATTTATTTCAGTGAGCATATTGCAGCAATATTTACAAAAAAAAAGAAAAAAAGATGATACATATAATAAAATAGTTAAGGGATATAGTTTCATTAAAACTTCTAAGAACTATTTATACCACACTGTAAATCGATCCTATCTTACTGTATCTTAGCCTGGGTGGCACTGCTTCCTCACATCTCATAGGCTTAGAAAGATTCCAACGTACAGTCCTTAAGACAATGATCAAAAATCCTACCCATTAATCTACCCTTATTTTTTTTACAAAAGAAAGTCATTTGACCTTTCAAATACCGTCAATTTGAGACACAATATTAAGACAATAGATGCGCGAACGCCGGCGTTCGCTTGGGGTTTAATGAATTAAATTAATTAATTGAAAATCACTCTTATATCACTCATAAAGAAGTATTTAAATCATCGAACGACGAAGGCATTGTAAGAAGGCGAGTCTTTAAGCTTTCCATCATCAAAAAAGAATTTGCAGAGAGGTTCAGAACCTACATGAAAACCCTCGTTAACAATAATTTCACCAATATTTTTATTCTAAGCATCGCTTTCTGAAGCAAAGACCAACCAAAGATTGAACACATGACAGTTTTCGTTATGAGATATCAGTGATCTCACTGTTTTTTTTAAATAAATTAGAGGTATTAAATGCTCTTTAACTCTAGTGTTCTATAACTAATCTATATACAGGGTTATTTGTAAAACACTGGCAACCTCTCAGCTAAATTACTAACATCATAAACAACAACTTTTGTTCTATTACTTTTTATAAAACATAATACTTTTACCAAAAACAAACCTTCAAGATTTCGTTGTTCTATCTAACACATTTCAACTCTGTATTTTGCTGCATCTACTTACGGCTCCCACGCACTGTTCTCTTAGTAATAGTAAGCAGGCTTTCGAAACATTGTCATCACACCTAGCAAGTATTCGCACCATTTCCGTGTACTCGACATTAGAATATTGATACACCATCATGTAAAGATAATTTACGTCCGCACTGCCGAATTTCGCTCACTACAAGAACACGTATGCCGCGACGCAAGCGTATCAAGGCGACGGACCGACTAGTGAGGGCTGCCCGTAAATAGGTCAAGTTTATGTTCAGCTGCCCTCCACTATTGTACTATCGTTTGCTTCGCATAGACTTCGTAATATTTAGAACGTTCAATTTAAATATTTTTGTATGAAAGTGATGAACTAAAATATGACAAATTTTTAAAAGTCATAGAACAAAAGTTGTTGTTTATGATGTTAGTAACATAGTCTAGTATATAAAAATGAATCCCTATTTCCTTGGTCACGCCATCACGCGTGAACGGCTGGACCGATTTCGCTAATTCATTTTTTGTTGTGTTTGTTATTGTCAGGAGAAGGTTAGAGTAGGGTAGAGTTGGGTAGGGCAGTTTAAGTTAGTATAGGGTAGAGTAAGGTAGAGTAGGGTAGAGTATGGATGGATGATGTATCCCATAGAAAATCCTTTTCACGCCCTGCAGTCTGAGGCCTCGCCTAGTACAGAAAATATTTGAAAATTATCTTGTTTAATTTTTTAATGGATCTAAATTTTCTAGCATAACACATACTCTATTATTATTGTTATAGGACGATTCTCCTTCTAAGCGACCTCGGAAACAAGATTTCTATTAAGTATAATAGATGTATTCAGCCATGAAAGGTTTCATTACAATCACGAATTGAACATATTTTATTATTAAACGTTTCTATAATTTAACAACGTTAAACTATTTTTAGTAGGTATGTAAAAATATAGTTACTGTAACAAACTTTAAAATGGCGTCGTATGGTGTTTAATTTTAGTATGGTTAATTTTGATTAAAAAATACGTCAGGCAAGAGCATAAAAAAAATAATTAATAAACATTTTGCAAAATTTTATAATAAAAGATATGCGAGGTTAGTATCGTAACACATGGCTCATTGGAAGCAACAATGACGTAATTTCACTTTTGGAAATTATACTGAATTCTTGTTACTTAATTTTTTTTCTGACGATTGTAAAGTTTTTTGTTTTGGTGTCGAAGTTTTTGATTTAAAGATATCTTTTCACCATACCGTAATCTATATAATATATAAAAATGAATCCCTATTTCCCTTGGTCACGCCATCACGCGTGAACGGCTGGACCGATTTCGCTAATTCTTTTTTGTTGTGTTTGTTATAGTGAGGAGAAGGTTCTTATGGAAAAAAATGAAAATTAGGGTAGTGTAGGGTAAAGTAAAGTAGGGCAGTGTAGGGTATAGTAGGGTAGAGTATGGTAGAGTAGGGTACAGTAGTGTAGAGTAGGGTACAGTAGTGTAGAGTAGGGTAGGGTAGGGTATAGTATGGTGGAGTAGGGAAAAGCGGGTGCGAATCCGCGCGGGCCAAAGCTAGTGTTTTAAAAATATAGGCAATAAAATATCTATTGATAATCTATCTTACTAGTGGATCTCTACCACTTTGTCGCCTTCACCGTTTTGTTTAATAAAGCGGATATGCTCTCGATTACAAGAGATAATGAAAGCAGCAATTACCGATATGTTGACGCAATTTGATAAAAACTTGATCAATAAGATGAACAAAGAAAAAGATTAATACAGAAATGGGTGAAACGCTTATTAAAAGTATTAGAAATTACTGCAGATGGATGTTGAGAGGAATGTAAAGACATTGACGAGACAATACACAGTCATGCCAAATCTTAGTGTGCGATTAAATAACTGGGAGTAACTGTGTTACAATGTAATTTTATTTGTTAGTAACTTTTATTTATTGTTAAAAAAAATTATTTAAGTTGCGCTTTAACACGTTACAAATGTATTGTGTAAACAATTTTTGGTTGACCTAAATAAATAAATCTTATGTTGTGTTATTGAGTCGGAATGTAGAGGATTTTACGAGTAGAAGATGACTGATGAGACTACTGATGACGACCCCAAATATATTGTAATGAGAGCAGATGGATGATCATTATGTATCATCAAGCTTGCTTGACTTCTTAACTTTGACTGGCTCCATCCTTACCAGCTCAACTAATCATTTACGTTTGCTTATTTCCAGAGTGACATATTGGACGTGAACCAGATTTTCAAGGAGCTGGGTACCATGATTCACACGCAGGGCGAAGTGGTGAATTCTATCGAGACCAGCGTGGAATACGCCTCAGTGAACGTGGAGAGTGGCACGCAGGAGCTGAGGCAGGCAGCCAATTACAAGGCAACGTATCTACCATAGTTCTATTACTAACTTTTCAGGGAAATATAGCAAAAAGGTGCATCTTCTCACTTCACAGATTATTGGTAAAATAGAATATGAAATAGAGATATGGAGATTGTCTAAATATGCAACAGCAATTCAAATATACAAATGCATATAATCCGGTCTCTATTCATCATTCTCCATTGCTCAAACTGGTTATATTATTACTGTATGTGTAATAACTAATATTTTATTATCTGAATATTTCTTTGTTTAAGTATATGTCCCAATATTATTCCTATTTCTTCTGCCAAGCAAGGGTTTGATTGCAGCATTAAATAAGAGACACATGATGTATTACACAGTTATACCTTTTTGATTGATGGCAACTTATTCCTTTAGTATTACTGAGGTTCATAGGCGACAGACACCACTTACCATTTCAAGCAGATCATTTAACTTTCTTGTTTGTATTTATTGTTATTTTTCTTTTTTCAGAATAAGCTGAGGAAGAAGAAAGTGTACTTGTTCCTTGCGCTGATCATTATCATATCGATCATACTTATCATCGTATTCCACCATTGAATGCATTCACTTTAACCCGTATGTATGTCTACATACATTATAGAGGAACTCAGTAACTCACAGAACATATTTATAAAATTGCTTCTTAGTCCTTGGTTTTAGTTCCTCTAAAAATCTTGAGGTGAAGTCTTCTAGCAATTGTATATAAAATCGTATAATATTATGTATAAAAGGGGACTCGGCATCGGTTTGTAGAAATATCATGCAGAAGCAATATTTATAATATTATATGTATTTGTTCTGTAGCCAATATATTCGGCTAGAGGTTAAATAATTATATAAGAAAATTCATTTTTGTTGCGAATTTGTTAATTTTATCAGGCGACTGTATTTTTCGAATGTGTAATCAAAAAAACTCGCGGAACGATAATATACCTAATGTACTGTAAAATAAATTGATGGACCTTAAAAAGGTATCATGAGTGGGACTTGAAGACTTAACGTTTTTGTTTCGCGAGTGTACAACATAAATATTTTATTTTTCACTTCTAAGCGATATTACATATTTAAAATTATTTTCAATGTAATCTTCACTTTTGTTCTTGTTTCTGACCTGACAAAAATGAAAATTTCATTGATTTCTCACGGGTCATCATGGTATGTTTATTTTAGCTAGCGTAAGCCTTATGGCTATTTTGCTAAAGCGATAGTAAAATGTTATATACTATTATGAATTGTGTTTAGAAATAATGAATACTATATAATAAGGTTCGCAATTTACATAAAATGAGAACGTCGTAGCCAGATTTCGCCCATCTCGTAAAATGGCGCCATTTCATCATATGTGTATTCAGATTCAATCACATTTAGTCAGTTTATGGCCATTCCATCTTTAAGAATAGTAAAAAGTATCATACAATAAGGGTGTTTTCTGAATAAAAACAGTAATTCTCTTTGATCTATCAGTAATTAAACTGACTAAAACCCACCCGTGTTCCTTCAATTGCCCTTTGAGTCCCTGAACAGCGTTAACTCTTTTGAACAATCTTGCGGCCCTGGCAACATTTGTATATCCCTATCAATAGGTCGTGGCCAGGTCATAAAATTGATCACTTTATGACATTGCTGGCTAAAACTCGCCAGATCGTTTAAACGTTAACGTTTGATGATATGTCAATCCACGTACACGGCCAACTTAACTATTTTACGATATGATCGGACATGTATGTTTGACCATATCATGAAATATCCATGTGTTTAGCTGAAATAAAGTGATCAATTTTAAGATCTGGCTACATATCTATAAATATATATATGCTAAAAAATACCTGACCCTAGTAGCACCGTAAGGCTCATACTCAATAAAAGTTTACTCAACTTATTACTCTGA
Source organism: Mythimna ferrago (assembly GCA_910589285.2). Classification (NCBI taxonomy): domain Eukaryota; kingdom Metazoa; phylum Arthropoda; class Insecta; order Lepidoptera; family Noctuidae; genus Mythimna; species Mythimna ferrago. Next base: position 28,828,540 of record OU342673.1, on the reverse strand, counting down.
GAAAAAATAAATAAAAACTCTCAGGTCAGTCTTTTTTCGAGTCAATACAGTAAACGTGTAATGGTCAAATTTTATGAGAACCACGGAGATTAGTGTAACATCACATCATAAGGTGACATTTTGGATCGTTTTAAAGACTTGGGTTAAAACCGCTAGATATGCAGTAATCCAAAGCCTTCATACACGTGCACATACAACGATGCTGATCAGCTCTTTTTTACGCAATATGACCGGGTTTTCAAAACCAAATTTGGATTTACTAGACCAGAGAGGTCGCGCTCACGGTAGGAAATTAAGGAAATAGGAAGGAAATTTAGTATTTTTTTAGGGTTCCTTAACTTAAAAGGAAAAATCAGAACCTATAGGATTGATTTGTTGTCCGTCTGTCTGTTTATCAAGACCTTTTATCTCAGGATCGCGAGGAGTTATCTAATTGAAATTAAAACCATATACTCAAGGCTGCGGTGCTCCCCTGAAGCGGCGACAAAATCAAACTTCTGAGTTAGGGAAAAAAAATATGCGGCTGTTTGTGTTGCAAAAAAAAAATATTTCGACACTCAGGGAATCACAATTCATAGGGTTCTTCCTGTTGACCTAGAATCCTGAAATTTGGCATGAAGCAAGGTCTCATAGCACAAGTTAAGGAAAAAATATGAAAACTACAAATAAGCAGTTGTCACAAAAATATATTTTTTTTTGTGACAACTGCTTATTTGTTGTTTTATACGATTCGAAAAATCTTCGTAACTCAATTCGTGAATTGAATTGTTTTCATAGGTACCCTCAGTGCACAAGTCCGACTCGCACTTGTCCGGTTTTTTTAAGCGGGTCTAGCAAATATTTCTTAAAATGGCGCCGTTTTACAAAATGGCTGATGATATCTAGCTACGATAAGAACACTATCATGATTACTAAAACCGTAACAGGTCGCAAAAGAGCGCGGTTTCGAAGCATAGACTTGCACTCTATTATATCGTTAATATTAGTATGCCTACCCACTAACCAATAGGGCTAATAATAATATGTGTATTTAACTACTGCATCCAAGTAATAATCAAATAAATAATGGAAAACGTAAAATAATAAATACCTAATGCGTCCCCCTGATGAATTGAAAAAAAAAACTAAATGATAATTATGTACCTCCAGAAAATACCTTGGATATGTAAAATGTAACACGTTATTTTTAAATGCATATTATTGTAATTATAGTACTTAGTAGTGATGTTGGAGCAGTCGTCACAATTCGTTGGTAGAATAACTTGCAAGATCATGATTCTAAATAGTTGTAAGTTATATATCGCAATTTCAGCAATATTAATGTGTTTTACATGTTAGATCGCTGTTTAAAGACCACTATTATATTTATAAAGTAACTTTCGGCTAATTGAATGTATTATTTTTTATATTTAGAAACATTGTGCTATTATTACTATTTGAGATTATTTACTGAAAAAGTGACAAAGCAATATACTAATCTACTTTTTTACTCCGAGACGTGATAGCGAGTGTTTACTTTGTGAGTATCCAACTTCATTTGAGCGCTATTTCTTTATAATGCAGAAGTCTATCACCTGAAAATGGTGCGTTGTATTATTAGGTGCAAGTTTGTATTTTTCTTCTCATGTTTTATTTAACGTGTAATATTCACGTTAGGGCCGAAACTGCGTTAGCGGGCGCCCGCACGGCGCATGCAGAAGTGCTCCGTCGCGGTGAACCGCGCGGGCACCCATCGCGGTGAGCGGGCCCCGCGCTCGTTTTGCTACGTAATAATACATTTAAAGTTCTCCATCCACACGACTACATATACACCGTTAAAGTTGAAATAGCGACACTGCACAGGTAGATCCGGTTTCCGCTACGGGGACTGCCGCACTCGAAACACACGCGACTAGTGCCCGCGCGTGTTCCCGCTTAACGCAGCGTTGGTCCTTAGTAATACAAAAACTAGTGGCAATATATACCATGCCATTGTACCTTAACTTGATTATTATTAATTTATAAGTCCGTCTTTCCTTTATTTGCTTAGGATATTATGCTTAACTATAAGTATTCATGTATAGATAGTTTAAATTCACAATGTATTATATCTAAATGTAAAGTTGTCCATGTTTTGTATTAAACACAATTTGTTGATATCTTTTACTTTAAAATATACAAAATAAAGAATTGATTGTATTTTTTTATTTAGTTCTTAATTTTACACACATTTCCAGCCAGTGATATCGTTTTAAACGATTACAGCATGGCAGTTGGCGTATCGTTGTTTTGGTGATACCTTCGGCATCAGGAAGTTTTTCCAGATTCGTTTGTAGGATTGCAAGCGTAATGCGCTCGGGAAGAAGAACAGGTCTTAATCATGAACTATCGACGCGTCCTAGTGTAGTAGTCCTTAAGGTGTTGCTCGACTGTCGCGGCGTGATCGTGCTTGGCGATCGGGTTCGGTTGGACCTGACGCACGGTCCTCTGTTACATATCCTCGTCGCTATCTTGTAGTGGGTCTTACAGGAGCTGGCGTGCTAGTGAACTGGCGGCACAGTTTGCTAAGGTAAAGGCGAAACTCCATAGGGTACGTGACTCCACCTAGGCTATAGTGGTGATGGTGACCCCATATTATTTATTTATTTATTTACTAGCTGTCCGCCCGCGTGTACTTCGGTTATCGCACTCTAAACGTGTTTTCCCGCAGGAATAAGATGTTTTTCCGGGATAGAAAGTAGCTTATGTTCTTTTCCATGTCAAAAGCTATATGCATGCCAAATTTCATCCAAATCCGTTCAGCCGTTTTTGCGTGATTATGTAACAAACATCCACACTTTCACATTTATAATATTAGTTAGGATTGGCCTATCTTGTTTAAGTCTAATTGTTACACATTGCATTCAAAATGTACTTGCCCTTATACAAACCAAGTGTACAATATATCACGAAAGACAGCTTTTCTGAATGCGCTCCAACCAGTGGCGTAACTATACCATCTGAGGCCCGTGGCTAAATAATTCGATAGGGCGCCAAAAAATGATACGTTGTAATTTATTTTGGATAAATCTCTGGAGTACCTAGTGAAATTATTCTTTATTAAAATTCTCTAATGGGTACACGAAGATTTTTCTATTTTGTCTCTGAACGTGGCTTCCCGGTAGCGTAACTATAACTTACCAAGCTGGCAAAATACCATGGGAAATTTATATTATTTGAAATTATTATAATTTATTTAGACTTTAACTACTATCATAATTTTTACTTATTTTTGTTAAAAAGTTAGGTCAATTCTTTTAAAATCGCGATCCGTCAGATCGGGGGCCTCACCAGGCCGGGGGCCCGTGGCATTTTGCCAGCCTTGCCACCCTATAGTTACGCCACTGGCTCCAACCTAAGACTATGTGTTGCATAGTGGGGGCGCCACACAACTGAGCAATACTCTAGTACGGTACGAACGAGGCAATTATAGAGGTAAATTTTGGTTTGAGGCTTGCGAAAACATTTTTCGTTCCGTAGTACAAAGCCAAAGAGTTTTTGAAGCTTTTTTGATAATATTATCCATGTGGGGAATAAATGTAAACTTACGATCAAGAAGGACCCCTAAGTCTCTGATCACATCAACTTTATTGAGACATGTACCGTTCATATGGTAATCAAAGTTAATAAAAAGCGGCTTCCGTGTAAACGTTATTTGAGAACACTTCTTTACCTTTAGATGCATACTATTTATTATCTTCTCACCAGTTTATTAGCCGGTTCAAATCATCTTGGAGTAATTTAGAATCGGCTTGAGAATTTATGACGAGAATTATTTTCAAATCATCGGCGAATAAAAATGGCGTGGAATAAATGAAGTATTAAGGAAGGTCGTTTACAAAGATAACAAATATTACAGGACCAAGATGGGAACCCTGCGGAACCCCCGAGGTTATAATCAGGGTTTCGGATTTGTAACCATTGGCGACGACAAAAAGATCGACCCGTTAAGTAGGAGTGAAGCCATTTAAGAAGAGATCCAGCAAAACCGTACGCAGCAAGCTTTTGGATAAGCACCCCATGGGAAACTTTGTCAAAAGGCTTGCTAAAATCCGTGTATATGGCGTCAACCTGCTGGTTAGAGTCGAGTGAAACTGCAATTTTTTCAACAAATGTGACTAGATTACTACAGGTAGAACGCGAAGCAGAAAAGCCATGCTGGTGTTCAGAAAGATACTTTTTAAAATAGTTCTGAATATCTGGACATACTATTGCTTCAAAAACCTTTGCAAATGTCGGAAGGATAGATATAGGACGATAGTTATCAACCAAATCCTCAGCACCCGTTTTATATATCGGAATCACTTTCGCTTGCTTCCATTGTTTTATTAGGGAAGATTCCAACTTCAAGTGACTTATTAAAAATCAATTGCCAGTTGATCAGCGCAAGTTGAGATGAAGCTAGGTGGAATTTCATCATTGCCGGGACCTTTGGATATGTCCAATTTTTTTAGTTGATTGACTATTTTATCTTTTGGTATTTGGATCAAAGAAAAATTGTCGGAGTTATTAATCAGTTTTTCAAAGAAAGGAGAATTTTGAACCACATTACTTGGATTTTTATCTGGACTATACACTGAAGAAAAGTAGTTTCCAAACATATTAACCATTATAAGTTACCATTATAAGTTTTGGTAACACCATTTGACATTGAGGCCGGGTAACAATTTGCACCGCCTCGTTTAGACTTTATGAAAGACCAAAAAAAGGATTCGTTACAATTTTCTGTTCTAAGTTTTTTATATAAGAATTGTAACATTCCTTTGCCAATCTGTCACAGCTCTTACTACACCAACGAAAGGATATTTTATCCATGGGATTTTTGTATGTGTTAAATCTTCGTCTAAGATTATTTTACAGACGTAACGATTTCCCTTTTCTTTGGCTTTAAGACGGGCAGCTGTGTGTAGTGTCTTATTAGCTGGGCTCAGATGTTCCGTTACGAAAATTTCAGATTTCGTACCCTCAAGCTGGAGATGGGAAGTATTTAACTTTTCGATGGCTGGCTTTGATTTGATAAAGTTGATACAAGCATATTTGACATATAATACAGCATCTTTGTGTAGACTAGGGATGTTGCGAATATTCGCATCCGCATCCGCAAATGCGGAGCTTCCGCATTGATTTAGTCATCCGCATCCGCAATAATCAATGCGGATGTTCATGCGGATGCGAATGTCACACAAGGGCCGGCGAATGGCACGTGCCGTTCGTACGTGACAATGACCAATGGAAACGAAGAAATTGGTGACAAGATCCGACGCGTTCGTTGTAGTGCATCATTTGTTTCTTGTAAATAATTAATTACGCGTTTGTTTGTGCTGTGGATTAGGTACTTATTGTATAGGTAGATAGATATTTTGAGTGAGTGTTGTTGTGATACAGTGATCATTGTGTGTAAAGTTGTTTTCGAACTTTATACTAATTAGTTAGACTATATTAGACCTAGCTCAGATTATTAAAAGCGCCAGGTAAATTCCATTAGGTAGGTATGTTTACTCCGGTAATGTTTATTGTGGGTAAAGTTTATCGTTTTATAACAAAATTCTTTATTTTTCAAGCGTGGTTCCCGTTATTGGTAAATTATATTATCTAACTAGTTACTTAATTTTATTAACAACGTCACCACCGACACAAAGTAATCTATGGAATTACTTTGAACCAAATATAGAGGACCATGATAAAGCTGATTGTAAAATATTTAAACATCCGCATCCGCGGATGTGAGCCTTCAAAACTCCGCATCCACATTCGCATCCGCGGATGTGAAAAAATCGGCATCCGCAACATCCCTAGTGTAGACCTCTGGAGTCAAGGAGGATCACTGTTTAGCTACTATCACTATATGGAATGAACCTGAACCGACTTGAACTGACCCAATCTATCTGTGTGTATGCGCTCGAAGCATCGCAAAAACCACCAATCGACAATCAATGTCATAATCGTAATGGAAGAATAGCATTAGAATATTAATGATAATTTTAACAAAAAAAATAGTGGCCTTGCATTAGACGTAGGAGTTTTATCACATTGTGTACTGTAAAACGGGGTGAATAGAGACAAAACTTTGGTTTGGTTTGTCACTTTGATACTATAATATCGGCCTCTAACAAAGCATCGATTTTTTAGAATAACAATTCATTAAAAAAAATTGATGTAGTTAAATACTGCAAAAAATATTCAAATATCGAGAAAATAACCTTTTAAGTTTTGTCTCTATTCACCCCATTTTACTGGTAAAATGGGGTGAATAGAGACTTAGGGGTGAATAGAGACAAAACTTTAAAGGGTATTTTCTCGATATTTGAATATTTGCAGCATTTAACAATATCAATTTAATAATGAATTGTTATTCTAAAAAATTGATGCTTTGTTAGAGGCCGATATTATGTTATCAAAGTGAAAAACCAAACCAAAGTTTTGTCTCTATTCACCCCTAAGTCTCTATTCACCCCGTTTTACGGTACTTAATAAAACAACAGAATCTTTATAAAAACACTTTTAATAGATTCATAATAAATTCACACAAATATCATGGTGAACAAAAATGATCTAAAGAGAACATCATCTACACTTGAAACTATTGTAAAACAATAATAGATTGTTGAATTCTATAAACTAAATAATGAATAGATTGTACGTTGTCTACAAAGCGTAGAGGCGAGCTCCAGTGTGGCGTATGACGCTTGTATCCGCGCTCGCGTGCCTCTATGTGCGCGCCATACCGTGGACGTGGAAGAAACAGATCTACTGAGATTCCGCTACTGATCAAGATTCTAACTATTAAGAGAAATCTTTCAACATCGTAAACACTGATTCGAACAATCTATTTATGCGTGGCCGTCCTCCTTCCATTCAATCAACACAACAGGCTGGTAATTACTTTCGAGTACTCCTAGCTAATCAGACAATCATTCACTAATATTCAAATAGAAGCAGTCGGCCAAAATATTAGTAATTATCTACCGGCGTGTAGTCATCTATGATTCATTATGATTTACGATAAATTCGAAGTGATTATGATACGCGCATTTCGCGCTTGTTTTTTTACTTCATGTGATTAGATAACTTCACGCCACAATTGTAATCTCACCGGTTTAAAACTAAGCACAATTCTTTCTTCTAATATACTCGAAGTTACAATATTTATATTAATACTAGAAATCAAGATTTACCTGTAAAGGAAATACTTATAAGCTGTTGCACGAGTATTATTAATTTATTGTTCTCTAACATTATTTAGGTTAACTACTAGAAGCGGTGATAATACCTACTTATTTAATTATTATAAAAATAAATAATTGTACAACTTGTAAATTAATACCGATTAATAAATACGATCAACAACTTAACAAAATCAATAATAATATTAATAACAGACTGCCTCCTCGGTCGCAAGCGCGACTGGCAAGACTCATTAGGCATTAATCAAGTCAAATCACATATTTAAGTTATACCTACTGCAAAATCGAAGCTAAAATTGTTCCAAAACGCCTGTCATCAAAATGATCAAGTTCAATATCTATCTTGGTCTTAGCATAGCACCCAGCGACGTGTTAGCGCGCGCGCGGCGCCGCCGCCGGCTCAGTCAGGCGTCAACCGGCGCGACCACCACCTGCCACATAAACGTCCACTCGTCTCTCACAATACCCTAATCAACATTCTTTCTAGACGGATCTCTTAATCTCATGCTTTACTTAGAAATCTATTCAACGATATTTGAGTGTTTGATTGGGTACAGTGAGCGGTGAGTGCACGTGCACATAGGAGCTAATGGCGCGCCTTGCTTCGCCGACCCGGCGCCGCTCTCACAGCAGCCCCTCGTGTTCAATTTATTACTAATTTACAAAATAACCACGCTAACTAACTCCCTTACACAGTCGCGTAAATAAATACGTATAATTACGAGTGACATTAGCCTAACTGAATGATATAACGCTTGATAGTGATACATTTAATTATGTATAATCAGTGGGTTCTAATAAAATTCTCCTTAAATGATAAATGATATAACTTCAACAGTGCGACTCACAAGATGTGAGGAACTTAGCTAGATGTTACCGATCGGCTCGAGTACGCAGCCCCACGAATCATGGTACAAAATATGACGTCGGCCAAGTGATGGTACAATGGGGAAGTAAGAATCGAATATGACCCATCCAAGTGCACATTCGAATATTACTACTGAAGTTGTTATAAACACTGGCTGTTATGACTTTACAAAGTTGTCGGTTGTTTGTTGCGTGTCATCCGTGGGGTGTCTCCCTGCGAGCTAGGATGGTTGTTTAGCAGACCACTGCCTCCGAGATAGGGTTCTCGGTGATGCGGATGACGGGCGAGTGGCGGCAGGGGCGGCGGCGCCCGGCGTCCGACAGTCGCCGGTAAGCCGTGATCTTGGTGGGCGACAGCGGCGCCACTGAAACATATATACAAATTCAGATATGTAACTTGTTACCATGAGCTAGTTATTTATAAACTTGATGGTTATGGTATGAATCTGCAGATTTTTATCACATCGAGACTGTAAAGACCACAGCTAACATAGAGACTGGAGGAGAATTTATTCATCACGTTGTAACTATTGCTTCATGATTGCATTCCTTCATATAAAATACTCTTTGTAACAAATGCAAGACACTATTGATTTGATGTGGGTTTTTATTTTCAGAATTTAGATTTTATTTTAATGGCACTGAAATAGGTACCTTAATTTATTTTGGTATAATCTTTTATTAGATCAATTTTATATCTAAATAAATGTATAAAAGTACTCCCTTAATTAAGGCTTTAGAAGCATAGTGAAAACATTAAAATCGGTGCACAAATATAGTAAATACAGTGATTCTAAGAACATCAATTGTAGATAATAATCGTAAAAACCATCTCACAGAATTTTAGGTGTAGGCTTCGAAATAATGTAGACAGCAATGTGGTGACCTTCAAACACCCGAGTTTTGTGCGATAGTCCATAGAAAGATTTACAAAAGGAGCGGAAGCTATCAAAGTTGATTGATAGTAGGTATGAATAAAAGCGGCCTTGAGTTTATATTATGTGGGCGGGCCCCAGCTAGTAAATTCTTGCAAGTAAGTTTATTGATAAATTACTGTTTTATGGAAAACTCGAGGATTATGGTAAGTAGTTGACTCAATTCTTTTTACTTTACACAAAATCGCAAATGAATTTCAAATTAATTCCATATAAAACATTTTACAAAAATAAATATAGGCAAGTACTCAATTGTAAGTTTTCTTATAAAGGAAGATGGTCGAGTAGGCATGAATTCATTGATATCCTTATACCAACTAAGATAGCTTCCGCATACCATAAACTAAATTAAACACTTACTTTACAATAACCACTAACAATAAACACTTACTTTGTCTAAGCTTATTACAACTGCTGATTTATGCTCGACGTTGGTGACGAACTAACATGCCGGATGGTTTTGTTCAGTGCTAATACAGCTACGAGTGTGGAGAAATAAAAATAAATTAAAAAATAAATAGTTAACACGAGCATTGTTTATGTCATCGCTGTGTGATACGTATTTTAAGGTTCATACGCACTATGCGGGTAGCCGCAATGCGGCTAGCCGTGCGGCTGACCGCAGGATGCGGTTGCGAATGCGGCCAGCCGGATCGCGGGCAGCCGCATTTGCAACCGCAACGTGCGGTTAAAGAATCGTTGTGATTTGCGGTTATATCGAGCGTATATCACCCAATGGCGAGCAGCCGTAGACTGAGTATAGCAACCGTCCGGCTGGCTGTCACTCGGGCCGAAGCCCTCCGAGTTACTGGAGTGGTCTGCGGGTAGCCGCATTGCAGTGCGCATAGAAATGAATATTACATATGTACATAATTGTGCTTGTGATCAGACGCACGGCTAGACGCATTGCGGCTACCCGCATAATGCGTATGAACCCTTAGTTAGACAAAGGATTCATTTTTTATCTTAATTATTAGGTCATTTTATTTCTATGTCATTTCTCATTTTGCCTAAGTATAAAGAAATCAATAAAGGCTTGTTAAAGATTTTTATGTAATTGTATAACGTAGGATACAGCGATGATAAACAAATCTACATCTACAAAATAAAATACAAATCTAACACGTAATGTCATGAGATGTCTTCCAAATCACTTGTCTATTCTGTGTAATACTAGTTAGCATAATTTAATCAAATCACAGCTTGGACTGACGTTCAAAAAATACAATAAAATGATTGACAAGTGTAAATTTAGCAAACATTTCATATTTCACTAAAACGATGTTTCGTCATGCACATTCAATAAATGGTTATGATATACGTACGATTATTTTTCCAATGGCCCAACACCGAAATTATTTATTAAAAATGTTAGTTTTATATGAGAAAGCCTTGTTAGCATGTGGCCTGTTTTTAATTAATGTATGAGCAGAATAATTACGTACAACAGTTGGAATTAAAATGTATTTTGTATAATAGTTGTCAATGAAATAGGACCTATACTTTAGACACTTGAATGTTATCATGAACTACTGGCAACACCAAAACAATAACACAATCACAATGTATCAAGTTTTATTCAAAATAATGATAATATTGTCTTTCAAACTACGAACATTATGAAAAGTAATCAAGGGGCTATCTACAAACGTTGTCATAATAGTACCACAGGACTGTAAGCTCATCTAGCTCTACGGGAAGGAAGCTCCCTTCAGTACATACCAATTGTTAGGGACTGCATAACGCTATCGCATATCCAGGCTCAAACATAAACAGGACAATAAAAATAAACTTTCAGGCTTCAGACATACATTAAGTTAGCATCATCATTAAAGCGTATATAATTATATTCATATCATATTTTTACATTTTCATACAATAAGGGGCGGTAGTTCGTATTGGAAGTAGAGTAGTATAGATTAGAAATCTTGCGAAGTAAACGTATCTAAAAGTAAAATATGCGATGAACTATCAATATTAAGAGTTATTTGGTCAGTATTTAACGTTTAGAATGAATAACATTAATCATATCAAACATATTTACATAAGCTGCAGAATAGATGCAATATTATGTCGAATAATGTTATATAAAGCTACTTATCTCAAAATGTAAGTAGATTAATTATTATTTATGAGTGGTTTTTCTTTTTTACCGATCATCACTTGTCTCCACGACAAATTGGTAATGTATTTACATTATGGGCTTCTTCACACGTACCACATCGCACCACGTCTCAACAACAAAATGCTGTCAAGCAGTGGTTACGTGTGAATAGTGTCGCTGCAACTTTTTGTAGTTGCGTTGTGACCGACAAGATGTTGATGTGGTTGCGATGTGGTCGGTATCACAAACGCGGTCGATAACGACTGCGAAATGTGGTACGTGTAAATAGTCCTATTTATTTTCAATACAAAATATACGCCCGAGCACGTGGCGTGGTTGAGGTGTAGTTGAGGTGGTGCTGTGGTTGTGGTACGTGTGAAGAAGCCCTCAATATCGTATTTAAGTTTGACATTTTTAAGTTTCTCAATTCTCGCTTATAAGGGCTTTAGATTAGATAATAATAATACTACACTATTTAAAAAAAATGCGTTTCAGTGTGAACGAAATTTATATAGGTATACCTCCGTCACACTTTTTTGTTTAGGGGCCTTAGTTATTTTTACGTTTACGCAAACGAAAAGTTTACCGCGTTTGGCTTCCTGATTGGTTCAAAGCTTGGAGCGGGCCAATCAGGGCGTCAAACGTCATAAACATGTCCATCGCGTTAACTTAAAACTAACTCGCACTAGCCACTGTGATTATATTTCGACAAAAAAGAAGAACTTTCGATACAGCGTCGGGCAATTTTGATTTTTGTTATAGAATATATTTCAAGATGAAAAACATCCCACTATGTTTGTCTTAGCACGTCGTGTTTATTTAAACTTTTTGAGATATTGCATCTATTGAGCGTGGCGTGTTGAGTGCGACTGTCAACCATTTGAACTGCAATGCAAAGCTAAGCTTGCATCGGTACGGCTACGGAGTTGACCTTCGGGCGGCGTGCTTCACTTACCGTAGCCCTCGCCTTGCAAGAACAGGCGGAAGGCCTCGGATATCTTAGCTGGCTGCTCCTCTAGCACCATTCCCGAATCCGAGATCTGAAATCATTGTTTTGATAGTATTATTATCTGGAGACAGTAAGATTATGATAGCAAAGCATCAGCCATTGATGTTTCCTCTGCTGGGACTCAGGCCTCCTCTCATGGAAAGGGGATTGTTCGTAACCGTAATTCACGACGCGAGTCCGGTGAGGATTGGTGGTTGTAATGTCTTCGAATTTTGGTTCTGGGACATTTTCCATCGGCTTGGTTCGGGCCGGTTTCCTCACGATGTCTTCCTTCACCGTTTAATGACATTGGTGATAACATAAATTACACAAAGTAAATTCCCTGCCTGGGTTTTAATTTTAACCAACGACATACAACTCGTATGTCAGGGCCGCTACCATTGGACCACCATTGGTCGCCTGTTGTGGAAGATCACCGCCTATGTTTCAATATTGATGTTTTCTGATGTATTGGGATGGCTTTTTATTTTAACTCTGTAATTAATTTTTTGGTCATAATATGGTTCATATCCTGTCTACCTGTATTAGGCATAAATACCAGACACTATTAATATTTTAGGTTTATTTTACATATACATGTAACAATGTTAAAATATATGATAGTATGTATTGCTATAGCCCTATAGCTTAGTATGTATTGCCGTTGGAGTACCAATCCTCACTTCCAAAACAAAGTCCTCCACCGCGTTTTTATGTCTACCTCACACTCAAAAACCACTGAACGGAGGTTTGACTAATAGACAGAATAGATTCATGTATATTATAGCAGAAAAAAAACCATGAAATTCAAAGATTTATTTGTAACACCTGCGCAAATCTAGAGCGGGTCGCTAGTAATGAATAAATATTGCTTAATTAAAGTCTCATTACGTCACGACCGCCAGCTGATCAGTATTTAGTGCAGTAAACAAATCCTCAGCACTGAAAACAGGCCTCGGTTAAGCTCAGCTTAAATTTCTCCAACATTAAGCCTCAGAATATAGGTCATGGTCAACGTCATAAGTTTATTCCCGTATTTAGTATTTCGTTGAACTTCGCTGCTTGTGTGAAAGCTGTAGCCCTCGGACTTTAATCCCGCGTAAGTTTCATCCCACGGTTCGCAACTTTCACTTTGTTGGATGTTTTGGTAAATAATGCGTTTTATTAAATTTTTATTAGTGCTTTTGATTTCATTATTTGTTATTTATTTATTTTAAATAAATAAATAATAATTATTTCTTTCAATAACCGGTTGCAGTCGGAGTATTTTATAGGCACTGGCCCGGATTTCGTGTCGGTTACGCGGCCCCGTAACAGTGATTTTATTTTTATAAACAAAAACAGTAACTATTCAAGATTTTTTACCAGACCCTTTTAACTAGTTTTATTATTTTATGTAATTTTTAAATATTTCCGTGACGAAATCTAGTAGATATATGTACCTACACGTTTAAATTTTTTTTCGAGGCAATTAAGTTTATGTCATGTTTTGATTTTTTGAGGTGTTCTCTTTTATAGGTGTGGATTTCCAGAGGTTCAAAAATTTTTTAAAATTAGAAAGAATCTGGCCATAAGGTGAAAGCTAATAACTAATGTTATAAGCACGATGTAATGTTTTGATGTTATGTTCTGTAACCTTCTTTTAAGTTTGCGTCTTTAACGCGTAAATAAACTGTTTTTCTTTCTTTCTTCTTCTTTTCACGAAAGTAACTCTGTCTATCTGTTACTTCTTCACGTATTAACGGATTTGGATGAAACTAGACTCACGGGTAAACTCATGGAATAAGACATAGAATTTTTATTTTTTATCCCGGGACTCCTCCCGGTTCTTTTGCGATAGTTTTCGACTTTGACGCAGGTGGAACTGCTGACAGAAGCTAGTTTCGAATAAATGGAACTTTTAAATGTCTCTGTAATATAAATCCAAAAGTCCTCGTATTGCTGTAGGCCTCCATGAAGAGGCTCCAAGGTAGTCGAGTTATATGTTGATTAAAATATGATTGGCGGTCGTAATGCATATCTATTTACGGAATTTTAAAAATTCAAAATTCAAATATTTTTATTTCACATAGGCTTACATGGGCAAATATAAAACGTCAGAAGCTAGTGCACGGTTCCAAATTGGTCGTTTCCAATGGAGAAGAACCGGCCAGAAACTACATGGTTACTCTTTTGGTTAATCATTAAAATCGTTGTTTTATAGTTCGCGTTACCCTATTGAATGGTTATTTCAAGAAAAATCATTAAATATAACTCATTATTCTCATCATTAAATATAACTTGACACTGAACTGTAAGATGCAAAACAATTAGAGAATTTGAATTTGGCAAGCTACTTTAGGGCATCCCTCTTATGAAGACCTACAGTAATAAGAGGACGTTTGAACTTGTATTACAAAGACATTTCATCATTCTATTTACTCGTATTAGAAATTAGCTTCTGTCAGCAGTTCTACCCGCGTCGTAGTCGAAAACTATTGCAAGAAAATATACTCCAGGGATAAAAAGAATCTTACTTATTATTCCAGGGTATAGTCTACCCTTGAGCAAAGTTTCATTCAAACCTGTTTAGAAGTAAAGATGTATCAGATAGACAGACTTATTTTCGCACTTATAACATTAGTTTGGATTATATTAGTATGGATAGAATATTTTTGTACGCAGGTATGTAGCTACGTGAAAATTTCTGTTGACGTTTTTTTTTATTTGAGATTCTAAAATTGAATGTTGTATTTCTTTAACTTTTGTGGCTACAACCAGTCTTGAGTCGGCGTACTTCAAGCGAGATTACCAAACCAAGTTTACTTTCCAGCAAGATTAACTCCACAATGCAATGGTTATAGTATTAGGTAGGTACACAGTTGAAGTTAATATTCTGTGTGTAATCAAACAAGTGGTTTATAATTTAATCTAACGCTCCATGAATGAATGCAGCGCCCGAGAGCGGTTTCAATGGGGACCCGGTGGTGTTGAATATAAATGACGGTACTGTTCATGAATGCAATCCATAGATGGCGGTAGAAACTTCATCCGGTGCGAACTTTACGGCGCACATGCGTTTCGACCGTGGAAAAGTTTGTAAAAAAAAAAAAGACGTGTGGCACTCGGGGACTGCCGCGGTAAAGCTATTGCATACCATTTTTATCAACTTATGCAATTATAATTATTTATTTATTTTATTTTTGCAGTATTTTTTTTCCTTTGTTTTTTAAGCTATTGTATAGCTTCTATCGCGGGCCTTGAGCGTGGAGACCGAATCCAGAAATTCCGTAACGAAAATAACCTAACACCCTGATATTAATTGAAGTTACACTTTCACACATTGAATTGAATTTTGATTGATTGTTCACTCATTTGTTTTCTTATCGGTCACCACGCTCAAAAAACAAATGAGTGGTTAGGTTATTTTCGTTACGGAATTTCTGGATTCGGTCTCCACGCTCAAGGCCCGCGATAGAAGCATGCAATAGCTTAAAAGTAAAAGTTTTTTTATAGATGCTGCCAGCGGTTTCGTCTGCGTAAACGTAGGAAATTGTCCGAAGGGAATACGTGGGGTATAGATACTGAAAGTGTCTGGATCTGGCCACTTACAATAAAAGAATGAAACAAGTTTATAAAAAAAATATTTTTTTCGTAGCAAGCTTTTATAGCGCAGTATACCTGTATAATTAATACTCGTCAAGACGAATCATATGAGCCCAAACTCGATGGGGTTGTGTCGTTTAACTACCGAGTTCCTATGGTCACCTTTCGGTTCCATCATCAGATCAGCTCCATGTCAAAATAATTTTGTATTGCCATCTGATTTACACATGCATACAAAATTTCAACTCAATCGGTAACCGGGAAGCGGATGAAACTTAATTTGCAAGATTTGATTACAGACAGACATCGATACAGGTGAAACTAAATAAAAGCTTGTAATAAAAACAATAAGGGTGAGTTGCACCATTTGACTATAACGATAACCAAATCATAACCAGCCGTGAAACGGCTGCCTATTGGTCAATTCGACGATTTGACAACTGTTAACGGCTTTGTTATGGTTAAAGTAAATGGTGCAACTCACCCTTATAGAATTCGAGCAAGTTACTTTTTAATTTGCGAGACTGTCATTTGTTTTTTCATTGCGGCGTCTTTTCGAAGATTGTGTGTCGCTATCAAAATGAATTTAACTCGTGAACATTTTCGTCTATTGTTGCATGAAGTTTAAAATTGTCGTTGACAGTCTGAAACTCGTAGACAAAACTTTAACGATTCGTACCAGAGAACTCTTTAAGTTGATGAGTATTGTATTTTATATTCATACTTTTTTCTGACATTATCTACTTTTGAAATAAGCAGCTTCGTGCTGATAAGTAACGTGTTGACAGAATAATAGTTTCGGCTGATCGTTGATAGGTCAGTCAGTCAGTTTATCGTTTTATATTAAGATGAGCAAGGCTTACCTTCATCCAAGTAGAGTTGTTAGGGTTCAAACGTCCATTGAAGGTGACGGTATCGTCGACGTGGGGAGACAGGGCGCCGGTGATGTTCAGCACGGGCACTTTGATGGTCTCGTTCTCCCGCGTGATGCCCAAGTCGGTGCGGCGGACGTACGAGTCGATGAACAGCGACAGATTGGTCGGGTTCACATTGCGCGTGAAGTACATGCGGTACATCTGCGCCAAGTCATGGTTCCGCTCCTCGGGGAACTGCAATTACCGTTAATCATTTAAATTTCGAATGGTGGGAAATGTCATTTAAATTTCGATTGGTGGAAAATGTCTTGATGCCGTTGCGAATGGGAGGAGAACCAACCATTTATGAAGTACCTACCTACGAGTCTCTCTGCTCTCGGCCGAGTACTCGGTACGTGTAAACACAGCGCTGAGTACTCGGCCGAAAGCTTCTCTTTATAACTCGCTTACATTACTGTCTCGGCCGAGCAACATTTTACTGTCTCGCCCGTTTACTCGGTACGTGTGATCAAGGCATCTGGCGCTATTAATCATGTGTTGCTTATATTATTTATTATGTACCAATTGGTATCTAATGTAAGGGTATTTTTAATATCGTGTGGATTTCATCACGCCTGCAGAATTACTCCGCATGCGGGGCTGTTGCCCGATATCACGCCCCGCATCCTGCGTGCGTATTCCATGCATTACAATAAATACTTGTTTAAAAGGGTTTTTTGCGTGGGCTACGCGTGTGGAGCAATTCCGTATACGTGATGAAATCCGCACGATATTAAAAACACCCTAACACATCACACTTAAATATCTTCCAGTGACATTAACGTCATAAAGTCAAGAAATCCCTGACGGATCGTTAAATCAATAGACGAAATAGTTAAAAAAATCAATAAATAAAGGATACAAATGTGTACTCTATCCAAATATTTAAGGTAGAACTACACTGCTCACACGTGTGCCACACATGCCGATCTGGACGCGTCGGTCTCCTTACATTTTATATGAAAACTTTGACTTGTAGAGCTACACTAGCTCCACGCCACGCGACGTCGTTCTACGTACAAATCAGGCGTGTTACACGTGCGCATCGGTCTAATGTAGTTCTAGCATTATCGTGGAAGGGAAATGATGGTTCGTTCGTGAATAGTTGTAGTTTAGTTTCGTGTAGGCACAAGGTTGGTGGTAACATGATAATTGATGCGTTTTGCATTAATTAGGGGTAAGGGCACGGAGCGTCGTAAAGGAATCGGTCACGGTCACAGTAGTCTCTATATAAATATTAAATGTCAGCATCGTTTGCACGCAGAACATAAAGTTCGCCACGCGATCGCAAGCGCACAGCGAGCAACTTATACGCTACATTGATTTGTTATATAAATGTCTGACTTTAATGGGATGGTCGGTAGGTATAGGAATGTATGGTCGATCCTATAGTAATGTTGAAAAAAAAAGAAAATGGTTGAAACGTTTAGTTGGAATATGAATGTTTAATGAGAATATAGTTTCGTTTTACCATCGCGTAGCCAATTGGTTAACGTAATCATTTTAACCTAAAATATCTTTAGGTTAACAGAAAAAGAAATATTAACTAGATTTTAGAATGATTCGCACTAGCCAGCAGAAAAATTTAGAAAACACGCAATCCCTACGTTTTTTCAAGACGCCAAAAATAACAATTCTTATTATTGTTAAACCTGAAAGGGGATTTGAAAAGAGCATCTTTTGAGCTCTTTTTCCTGAAAAAAAAAAACATCAGTAGGTACACAACACAAATATCTGTTGTATTTAAAATTTGATCTTGTACTCTGTACAGGCAGATGAGCAGAGAAGATGGAAATAAAATTGTCATAATATACTATATGTCATATATACTTACGGTTTTTTCTAAAATTTAATGACTGGTGTCTCTAGTTAAAGTGAGACTGTAATAGCGATTTACGAAAACTAAAACACATCTATAGTTGACAATATCGACGTCGACAACATGTAATTATGTAGTCGATCGATACTATCAATTTGTCTAGGCTAGTGTGAAGCATACCCGTCCGAAATGATGCCACATCAGATAGTCCAGCACGCCCTGGGTCATGCCGCGGTTCTTCAGAGAGCGGGAGTTCATCTTCTGGTAGGCCCACTCGATCCAGCCCGCCTGGTTAGAAGTGCAGTTGATCAGGGCCAAAGCATCCACCTGGAATTTATTGAGGAAATCGAACAATTAGCATTACCTCATAATCAGACTTATACTCGTAATATCACAGTTACATACACCACCATAGTGTGGGAGCTAAAAAACAATAAATTTAAAGTAAAAAAAACTTAGTACATATTTGGAAATCAGATATAAGGTAGGTGATACACAATTTTCAGAATCCCTGCTACAAAATGGTTGATTTGTAGAAAAACCGGATTACATGTTATGAATAGAAGGTAAAATTTTATAAAGCCATTTGAAAAGTCGCCAGAAATCTACATTACACCCAGGACGGCCATAGTTTATGGCACAGACGTACATAATGGTTTACTAGCACGCATATAATATGTATTAACCCAGGCATAAATTGTTTACACTTTGTGTTTAGTGGTACGATTGAATGGTACCGGCTGTGCGTTCGCACGTCGCCGTTGTGCCGTCGTGCCCAATTCGTCCATATTAAATTATGGACAGACCGAACTAATTTATGCACAAATGTGTACAAAGTGCGTCTAGATTTGCATAATCCATGCAAATCCATTGAACTATACAGGTAATCAGATAATTGCTTGTGTGGTCGCGTCACGTGAGGTAATCCCTCTAGATATGTGTAGATAGTGTTGAAGTATATCAAAAACAAATCTATCCTACTTCAACACTATAGTCTTTTTCTTTCTAATTAATAAATATTTTATTTAATTGCTTTGAGTCTTGTCAGCACTTGACTGAAATCCTTAGAATGTTTATAGTTACTGTGTTCCTTTAACCTTGTTTATGAGCATATATTTCACGTAGTATTACTGAAACACACTTTCCAGTATATAAGGCAAAGGATAATAAACAATTATGATTGAAATCCTTAAAACGATGTTTCTCTTTGGTGGTCTACCAACTAAACAATAAAACTTACTAAGGCATGTAATTCAAGTTTCTACTAGCTTTCCTAGAATATAATATCAATGGTATTTTGAAACTAAATACTAGGTTATTACAATACAATGTAATTTTCAGCTGGAATAATAATGGTAGGCAGGTAGGTCATTTCACATAGATCGAAGTGATCGATAGTAGTTACCAGTCAGTGCGGTTGTCATGTCGGTACCTCGCTCAACACAAGCTGGGATTTAGTGCCCTTCATTTGTATGTATTTTAATCTACATAATTAAGTTCTTCTTTTAATGAAAGTTAGGGATTGTAAGACGAACTAGAGGTGTATATCGAAGTGGCATGTTGCAATGTGACTCAGGCTAAGAGGACCGGTGACTTTATTTCAACGAAGACTACTGCCAATAAATCAAAAATGTAAAAGACATGCGCTACAGAAAGTTACAATCAATTGCACTCATTTTGGGCGTTTGAAAATGTTTGCCTTTAAGAACATTTTTACACTTACAAATTGGTCGTTAAATATTCTTCAAAGTGAACATAGCATATGTAAATCAATCAATATTTCGCAAAGAAAAAGGATTTAAAGGTCAGCTCCATTCGGACGCAGCTGGTCGCAATTAAATGCACAGATACTCGTACTGCCACCTAGTCTGTTACAAGTGTTATGTCCATTTAATTCCGGCCAGATATTCCAGGCTATAGTCCCTGGAATATCTGGCCTTAATAAAATAACACAGGATAGTAAAGGACCGTATACTTATATAGCCTAATGAAAGTTCGTCAGTGACAAGCGCAAAAAGATTTTATACGGTAATCCTCAATACATCCTGCTTTAATGTTGAATGTCAACAACAAGAGCTATTAAGCTGATACATGCGACGTAATATGTCTACATACCTAGCCCTCCTACTACTATAGGCATGGTCTGAGCATATAACTTATTAGATGTGATTAATCTGTTTGAGATAGACGTCTCGTCTAACTACCGTTATTTACTTATGTGTCGTAAGACATGTCACATCGAATCTAGTACAAATCCTACGGAGCTGTCAAGATCAATAAGCGCTTAATGAGGATTCAAGTAGTCCACATGTGGAAAATAAGGACACGTCGTGACGCCCGAACATCAATATTGATAACATCTGTATTTATTGTGTATTAAACGCCTTACGAGACGCGCAGGACCGGTCATTATGGCGACACTTGGGGGATGCTTATGTCCAACAAAGGACGTCTTTCGACAGAAATGATGATGACGATGATGATAAAACGCCATACGGCGACTAGTCATTTCTTCGAAAGGCATAGAAATGAATGAAGTCTAAATACAAATTTTTCATACACCTAAAGGCTAGATGAAAAACCAGATCAGATAAAGTTAAATCAATACGCAGCCGAAAACAACATTTTAATTGACGAATCCGACCCTTATCGAAATTGAAATCGGAAATTCATTGGAATACTATCTAACAATCAATTAGAGAATCTGAAAAGACGAAAACTTGTCTAAATGTGTTAAGAGTTTGATGAAGAATTCCAAATTTGGCTATCGAGACGATTTCATCATTTTCATTCATTTTCACAAATTCATAAAATAGAAATGAGTTAGAAAACCTCTCCTCCATATTATATCTATAAAGCCAATCTGCTTTAGGATTAACCTGGATAAATAATTCAGTAGGAGATTATAGGTACAATCAGGGAAAACAATACAAACGTAGATATACATTATGAAAGTGAAACGACACCTAGGATTACAACTAAAAAGAAAACAAAGTGTTTACAAAGCGGATTGGTTAGATTTCTAAAGCGGGGTAGTTTAATGCGTCCGTATCCAAGTGTACACTGTGGAACGGCGGAACGGAACCGTATCTTAGAAGAGGACGGTAAACAATGCCGGATTTGTGCTGCAATTCTTTTATACCGGACGTATTCCGTGCGCGACCTATTTCTGTCTGCGTGATTAGCGATCACTCACCGCTTGTATTCGTCTCAACGAGTATCACCTTGTAGCGAGTATAATCCACATCATATGTATGAGTGAGGCCACGTTTGCAACCGCCCATATTTGTAGCTTATCTATTTTCAGCTTCTTGAGAGTAAAAAATACCCAGATTAAGTTTTTGGTTGACAACTTTATCTGAGAGCGAAGTCATTTTGTTTACAAAAATAGTAAAATTTTCTCCAAAAATTTAGTACAGTGGCCCAGGACAAAGCTGCAGCTATTCATCCTCCTCCTGTTCCCTCAGTTAACACATTGAAGGTCCGGTCAAAGAGGATGGTTTTGCCGGAAAAAGTAATTTAAGGTCGCAAAATGTTTAAAGTGTTAACAAATTAACTTTTTCTGACGTTTGGGCATTTTTCAGCAGTCACGCTCTCGGTAAACACGGTTAACGAGAAATTATAACTTGTGATTACAACCTTTCTAATGCTGGTTCAGCGAGAAAATATTTTGCTTTCGTCTATAGCAATTTCGGGAGGTTCAGCCCAATTTAGTTGGAGTAAGAGGTTTAGTGTTGGCATACACAGTCAGCAGATCAGCGGGAAGTAGCCGTGGACAGTGAGTGAACGCATCATGTATCGCGAAGCGGCGTATTATACACGTGGAAACGCTTCCAATATCACTCGAGCGCGCGTCTATGCATGCAGCGTTTATACTACTTTTGTACATATGTGAAAGGAGCATGTGGCATTAAGTCTTGCTTTTGAATGGCAACACGTCACACATTACTTTCTATAACTTTAGCTCCTACATTCAAAGAGCTTAGGAATTCAACTATATTTTTTGCGTCTAACAGAAACAGTTTAAAAGAGAAATGCCAAGCTGGTTTGTAAGAAAATATAAAAATGTTTTTTTTAAAACCGTTGCGAATAAAGTACACGAAAGTGAGTGTCGTGTAAACCAGTCGGGTTCACCGCCGCGCCGCGTTGCCGTGTTACCGCTCTCTGTATCAGCTCCTCAATCCAATTACCGAGAGAGAGCTTCTTAAGATGTTGATTGAAGTTCTTCGCACCGTTTACCGTCGCTACTATCGGGACATCGAGGAAAACAGCTTACAAATAATGGCTGCTTTGTTAATCGTGAACTTTATAATGGAACTAAGTTGTTGAATAAAAAGCAGCCGATGAGTGCTCTGGTTAGCAACTAGAAACGACTTCTGACAAAGTAAAAGTGGCAAGTTTCAATATGAGATATAAGCGTGGCGAAGTGTTTTTTCGAATTTCCAACGCGAGGTCCCCTGAATGGCTTATTCAGTCATGCTCCTAGTGTTAAGTTTTCTTAACACTAGGAGCATGCGCTCACTATTTATGTTTTCCACTTAAATTGAAGATTACGTTACACTTAAGTACTTACTTGATGTGGTGTTTGGAATACTGGAAGTGGTGGTTCGAAATCTAATTATTAATTTTGACCTGAATGGAGCGCGTTCAGCATGTAGCTAAAGCCGCCTATAAGATTTATATATGCTTGAATAAATGATCTTTCTCACTCTATGTTTTACCTTCTGCGGATGCACCAGGGAGAATCTAGCGAGGACGTTAGCGCCAGCGCCGACCCCGAAGCCGATGAATGACTTGATGCCGAAGTGGCCGAGCACGTAGTTCAGCTGGTTGGCCAATTCATCCATAGTTGGGTACAGGTAGCTGCAACAAAAGACACATTGTTAACATTTCAAGCATTAGGTACACATCACAATACATCACGAACATATCTATGATCTAAGATATGACATTACGGTGCGCCGTGCCCGTTTAGTTGTAATTCCCAACAAACCATAGATATTTCCATGGTAGTTAGATTAATCGCGAGTCTATCTAACTACCATATGTATACATATATGTGTAATAGCTTGATAGGGCCCGCGATTAATATTCTACGTAGGTATTAATTCTACAGAATTAATGAATTGCACTGACAGCTTTGTATTACAATGGCTGGCAAAATGTAGTTTCCAAATAATTTTACAGATGTCCTATCATATGACAGGCTTTTAATAGTAAAAACATGTCAGTATCGACGAGAGGTAGACTGTAACGCTAATGAAATTACCGATAACTGTTAACTAATTTGAGCATAGAGTTGATATAGAGACAACATTCCATGAAATCAATACAATGTACCTAGTAATTTAGGAAAACATAAAATATACCTACGATCATTTTGTTTCCTTTGATTTTTACTGTGACAAAAAGTTGTAAAACCAAGTATGAAACAGTATGGTGCTGACAGCCGCGGCCAACATTACATAACACTGCGGAGGAAAATGAATGAATTATGTACAGACTGCAAGTAGGCCCCGGGGGACCAGCTCCCAGCGCCCCGCCGACAAAAGTATCGATAAAACTTTAAAATAAATGCCTTCCCACTGGCCCACGAGCTTCGAAGCGCAGCACTGATCGGTTCTACAAAATGTATCTAGATTACATTTCCAAAATGCCATCAAGACAACCACAACACTATCAAAGTTATCTCTGCTAGTTTAAGATCCACTATAAGACAACCACGTTGCTCAAACTACTCCTAAGTTAAGCGGTCTCTATTCTGTATAGTGTTTGCTAAACGTAATCTAGGACTTGCAGACTTCGGTTCTAGAAATAATACCTAGTTTACCCAGTATAACATTTTCAAAAGTGGAACCGCGTGTTTGACAGAGATTGATGAGAGCATATTGTGGCGAATGTGAAAGACCCGCCATATGCGCCAGCCGTGCGGTGAATTGCTGCCAGTTTACTGCTATTAGGTCTCCCGAATTTTAACTGTCACTCTTAATGTGTCGATCAGCTGTTGACTTAAGCTTCGCTAGATTAAGTCCTCCTGACGCTTCATTTCGTTGATTATTAGCAAGCGTTTACATTTTATACAGTATGAGGATGTAATTCGGTTGTTTTGTGTTGACGATTTTGAGAAAAGGTTTCTTTGAAATAAAACGCAAAACCGAGAAAAAATTAAAACAATGATACAACGACTAGACTAATTTTTAAAAAACTTATGCGAAGGTAAAGTACTCGTATCAAATAGAATACATTAACGCATACAAGTGCGCCAAGAAAAGCAGTTATAATTATTTGTCGTTCGAAACAATACTGACAATATGGAGACAAGAGTTTGAAACTTGAAATAAAATGACCAGTTATACCTGAGTTAATACAACATCATGCCGAGATAATTCTAACACCAAAGAGTAACGTTTAGTTCGGTATTTTAGTACATTTGAAAACGTGAAATGCCAAGGACATAATTTATTGTGGCTGCTGCTGTACGAAGTTTATGATCCAAAGTATGACGTCACTCAGTAAATGATTTTAACCCAGAATTACGGATAAAATCGCTGCGCATGCAACACTTGAATTAAGCGCTAATAGCTATTAATATTAGAAATTCATGACGTTAGTCGAAATACGATAATATCGTAACAGAAATATAAAGGACTGAATCAAAGTTTAATATAAAGTTGTAAATCAAAAACTAGGCAAAATGAAGGTAGTTAGAGCGAATAATGTGGGGAAGGTTTGCCCGCGCCTAAAATGCCAAAATGTCGTGGTTATACAATTTTCCAGTGAGTGATTTCTCTGCGTCCCGAAGGATAACAACCGGCATGACCAGACGTCGTCAGCCGGTAGCCATCGCGCCGCCGTCATGAGTACGTACAGTCTATATCGAGCGGCAGTCTGTTACATAACACTGCGGTACGAGACCCACTGCCGATTCTATTCCGCCTTACAAATAACCGAACCTTATTCTCATATACGTCATGTGCTTACTCATGTGTGACATTACTAGTACCTACGTGCTTTGATAACTTTTAAAATCATGCCGAATCGTATCCTTAGTTTCATTCACCAAGTGATTTTCAATAACAAGTAAGAACAACGAAAATGAATCTTTGTTGAATGGTGTATATTTCAATATGAACTTGTTAATTTATTAGTTGGCATAGCTTTCTTAGTTGCAAAGTGTGTGATCGTAATAACTCCTCTACTGTATTCCTTTTTGTGTAAAATGTCATATGTTTCGAAAGCATTGCAGCCCACAATGTATTAAAGATTGACTAGAAACATTAGAACGGAAACTAATTAGTGTTGTGGCCAAGGCAAGTCCAGTATCATGATTTTAAAGACATGTTGGGCGCCAAAAGTTCACATTTGGCGCCCAACGCAGCATAAATTTAAAATTAATGCGTTTACATGTTGAACTTATTTTCTTCATATACAACATTTGCTTGAGAGCAGATGTACCACTATATATACGTTTGTTACGCACTGAGTTGGCGCCGATGTGACGCGACGCCCCATTAATGCAGTTTATTCACCTACCCTCCACGGGAAAGACTGTTCATTGTCATTTCATTACTCATTCCTGTCCCTTATACCGGTCGCTGTCACTGTTAATCTAGTTCAGTGATTTACCTCAGGTTAGCATGCAAACTGCGTTGGGCAACGATTACGCAAGTTTAAATTAAGTAGGTAAATAAGCATGATTCAACGCTTTGTTTTTGGATCTTGGAACTAGGTTAATGGATAAAGCTTAAGCTATGATTAGTAAAAAAAAAATACGAGTTCAACTGGAATCAGAGTAAAAAGTTAGTAACATTAAAAAAATATAGCCACAGCTGTTTCACTAGGTATCTGAACAAATGCTAATAAATTATTGAATTCCAATACAAACAACACGTTACTGGCGTCTACCAGTCTAGTGCTCCGTCTGGGATACAAACGTTCGGACTAAGAAACCCCGCAACTTCATCAAGAAACAAGTAATCAAAATCAAAGTATTTTATTTCACATAGGCCTACATGGGCACTTATAAAACGTCAGAAGCTAGTGCACGGTTCCAAATTGGTCGTTTCTTATGGAGAAGAACCGGCAAGAAACTCCATGGTTACTCTTTTAAAAAAGTGGCTGTTATTACAATATTGATAGATATTATGTAAGAACAGTGTAGACCAGTTAATATGTACACAAAAGCACAATAAAACTAATCATAATAAAAAAAGTAAGTCGTAATAAGAAGTTATCTAAGAGTTAGTGGAGTATACAGTGTTCTCACATTCACATTCAAAACAGAAGCTATATAAAAAAAAACAGGAATAATATAAATAATCACAACTATCAATAAAATGTTAACAAAATAAATTACCAACAAAAAGACAGTTGAAGTCAAAATAATAAAAAAAAAATATTGCAAAAGCAATGTGTTAGAGAATCTAAGCATTTTAAATTTTTTGTTCTTTAAAAGCTAGAAAACAATATATCAAGGACTCTATAGAAAAAAAAAACTGCTTTCAGTCTACAATCGGTGCGATATAATATATTTAAATAAACAGACAAGCTTTACCTTGCTAGATCATTCCAAGGTGACATTCAGATTATAATTCAAAAATTCTGTTTTAGTTCCAACATAACGTCGTAGAACATACGGTTTTGCTGAATTATTTTTACGAATAAACACCAAAGTAAGACTTATTGCCAGAGAATTTTAGATCGAGAGCTGTTGACGGATTCCGAAGAATTTACGTCGATACTAAGCTCATACTGTTTTATTAGCTGTCAATATAGCAACGATGTGACAGTAATTGTGGTTTACGAGTTATCGCTGTCTAAAAGTAAGAAACGATCATGTAAAATGCTAACGTTTAATTTAATCGCAATATTTGCGTTGATTGCGACCATAGTTGTAGCAAGTTCCAGAACTTGATACCTGAATAGAATTGTAAAGGGAATCAGTGGCCTTAGTTTCGTGCCCGCGCTAGTAAAATTTATACAATTGGCAACAGTGTAGTTTAGCTTGTAATAACTAAAGAGAACATCAAATTTTGTATCATCAAGTCATTCATTTACACAAGACGACGCCCCCAATGCAAGGAGGGCCGCTGTTTTGCAAACCCTACTTATGTCGTCCCGACCTTTTTAAAGGTTGGATGCTCTTTTCCGCCAGACATCGATTATACTTAGTTACTCCTTTAGGAAGATGTTTGATCGGTGGCAACGCTACAGCTAAATTGGTTGGAGATTGATTATCTAACGTCTAGAAGCGACCTGATTCAGAACGATACATCTACAATTGATTTCACTAGATACTAAGCCAGATTTAGACGCCCTAGTGACCTGCTCCGTTAATATATTATAAACTTAGTTGGAAGTACAATGAACGGCAGCCGTATTGCAGCATGATACAAATACTATAATGAGTACACTGTCCTTTAGTTCCCTAGCAACGTCGAAGTACACAAACCGCAAATTGTGTACATTCATACTGTGTTCGCGATTTTATGCCAAAGCTTTCTAACGCACATTTTGAAAAGTGGTTAACAATGTATCTTCAATGGTAACAGTATTTCATATAAGTAAAACACAATACGAACAGGTGTCGGAAAACGAATCGGGAGATATCGTTGTTTTCCGATCAAAGCGGGGGCGCTTTGAAGGCCGGGGGCCTTTGTCTATATTTTGCATTTTTATAACATCCTTTCAATGTGAAAAAATGAACAGAAGGCGGCTTTGATGTCATGAATTTTAATGCCCGACTGTTGTGATAATTCATAGGTTTATGTTTAAAGTTTTCCAGAGAACCCTATTGATTTTTTAAGTGTTAGTTATATTCATGATTCGTTCTGAAAGCAAAATTAAATTCAATATGGCTCGTAGTTTCGTGGCATTGAGAACTGCTTCAGTAGTTTGAAAAACTTAAACGAAGAGTTTCCAACAGTAGCGGCTGGTACAAGTATTCGCGCTGACCTCGAACCTTGCTTCAAGATAACTCTCAAATAAGTACTGGTATAGTTTGTGAAAGTAACCTTCTTAATAAATTATATCACTATCACTAAATTAGTTATTGTTTTAGTTATCAAATAAATGATGCTTCATCCTCAATACAGATCAAACCAGGTGATAAAATGCAAAGGCTAGAATGTTTTTGTATTATGTAATATCATGAGGTTGCAGCAATATGATAATAAAACAGCGTTAAGTGGCTGAACCGATAAACTTATTTACTGGAAACTGATGTCACTCGAGTAGAAGAAAAATGGAGAGCATGAGCTGTTATTATCCGCATGGTTTATGTTTGGAAATTTCACTCGTTATGCAATTTTATTTCTAAAAGTAACAGAGCAAATGGTAATCTATATCATGCTTAATAGTATATGGGATAACATCTAATAACTTCTTTTGCCAGGGGAAGTGAGAGGGAGAAGCAGATTTTTACTGACTTCTGTGTTTGCGGAGAACTAAGGTTGCCGACATAGCCCGAAGAATCGCCAAGCTTAAGTGGCAATGGGCAGGGCACATTGCTCGCAGAACAGATGGCCGTTAGGGAGTAAAGGTTCTGGAATGGCGTACCGGAAGACGCAGCGTTGGAAGGCCTACAAGGTGGACTAATGACCTGGTAAAGGTTGCAGGAATCTGATGGATGCAAGACGCACAGGATCGTTCATTGTGGTGACACTTGGGGGAGGCTTATGTCCAACAGTGGACGTTTATCGGCTGAAATAATGAGTCAGTTTCTTGCGTTGCGTTCCATGGCCACGGTAACTGTTTCGAACAATCCCTCAGCCCTGATAGAGTAATTTTGGGTTTAAATAGGTACTCTTGGTTCTACATAATCCTTATTGTGTTGTGACCAACACAAAGGACTAAACTTATTTTTATGCAAAAGAATGGGGGTTCAAAAACCGTATAAAGACTACCGGCGATTGCCAATACCTGGCAAAGAGGGCAAAGAAAAAAGAAAATACTTTAAGAGTAATTTGTTTTGTGGTGCATTTTAGTTTGGCTTACGTAAGTCGGTCAAAGTGGGTAATTGACATAGGTAGGGCGAGTTCAAAAGGGTATGCAAATGAATACGAGTTTAATATATGCATTAATAACAGCGTGATACAGTTTTTACACACGTTTCTTTTCTTGATCCCAAGTTTATGGAATAAAATATGCAAATACCAGTAGTTGCCCAAATACAGTTTTGATGTTTTCATTTTACGTTTTGAAGTCCTTCAAAAACTCTGGATGGTTTCGCGGTAAGGAATGTAAAGAATGAAAAGGTGTTTAAGTTTTAAATAAGCAAATTTTTGTAAAAGAATAATCCAAAATTACCACAAAGGCTGTGGAATCCACAAAAAAATAGGCAGTGTTTAAAGGCCGTAATAGCTTTGAAAGTAGCTGCCAGTTTTTACAGAACATTGAGGTGTGCTTAATTGTAATTAAAACTTGCTGTGGATTTAAAATACTCTTTGCATTCAAATTTTCTTTCGGGATTTGTGAAAACTGAGGTCAGTTAACAACAAATGTGGGGTAATAATGAAATGCGGGCTTTTGATTCGTTGTTATAAAGAACACTAACGAGCGGCCGCTAGTATCTGTTGAGATTTCATCGAGGTCGGACGTCCCGGCTGCGACTTAATGACTACTCCGCCAGGCGTCGCAGATAATAAGTCCATTTTAGCGCTGGTGCTAAATATAATAGGTTTGCGATTTGTGGGTAATCATTTCCTCAGATGATGGGAACGACACGTCATTTTTCTAAGTGGAGTCTATTATAAACGACAAACTCCAACAGATTTTTACAAGACAACACAAAAGAAGTACCTAGTAGAGATACAAAGGTCTAATTTTCCTCAATTAATTATTCTCATAACAGCTGGGGTTGTTTCCTAAATGCCCTCATCTATTTTATCTACAATAACACTTGATGCGATCTTTTGTGGTCTCATTTTTGGACTATGATTTATCAAGTTTTATATTTTGTTGGTATAGCTACTCAATGCCCTATGGAATATAACTGTTACGGTCAGTTTCATGAAATCGTAGTTGTACTAATTGTGAGCATTACAGTTGAATGTTTTAATTATTCTAAGCGCGACTAAAATGGTTCACAAAATTGAAATACTGTATGAGTCACATTTTACAATAAATGATCCCTATGGCGTGCAGTATGTCTGTTACTAATGAATGGAATTTAAAAAACCGGCCAAGTGCGAGTCGGACTCGCCCATGAAGGGTTCCGTAGCAGCAAGTAACATAATATAAAAGCTCTTGTAATGTGTTGTAACTTTGATCGATGTTTTAATAATAGTGTATTTTTTTCGATTTATGACGCATTAAAAAAAAACTACTTACTAGATTTCGTTCAAACCAATTTTCGTTGACAGTTTTTATAGTAATGTACATCATATATTTTTTTTAGTTTTATCATTCTCTTATTTTAGAAGTTAGAGGGGGACACACACACATTTTGCCACTTTGGAAGTGTCTCTCGCGCAAACTATTCAGTTTAGAAAAAAATGATATTAGAAACCTCAGTATCATTTTTGAAGACCTATCCATAGATACCCCACACGCATTGGTTTGATGAAAAAAAAATTTTTGAGTTTCAGTTCTAAGTATGGGGACCCCCAAAATTTATTGCTTTTTTTCTATTTTTGTGTGAAAATCTTAATGCGGTTCACAGAATACATCTACTTACAAAGTTTCAACAGTATAGCTCTTATAGTTTCGGAAAAAAGTGGCTGTGACATATGGACGGACAGACGGACAGACAGACAGACAGACAGACAGACAGACAGACAGACAGACAGACAGACAGACAGACAGACAGACAGACAGACATGACGAATCTATAAGGGTTCCGTTTTTTGCCATTTGGCCACGGAACCCTAAAAATGTGTCTTGATTTACGAAAACTTTATTTTAAGAGCTTCATAGGGAAGCCGAGTTCACGCTAAGTTCGAGTCACAAAATGGGTATTGCGCTAAGGAGATTACATTAAAACGTACCTCGCTAGCATGCAAGCTGGTCAATCGAATATACTTTTAAAGGGTTGCGCAAAAAAAAATCAAATCTTATTAGAATTTTATAAGAAAATAATTGAATTGTTTGATTAAGTTAGTTTTTGGTAGACCATGTAAAACTAGTGATTGAAAATCATCATCAGCTCCCTGTCCTTGTACCGAGTCATTTATGATCGGCATCTTTTCACATATCAAGACAAACGATTCTCTTTCAATTTTTCAGTCACTGGCGCCACTGTCAAACTTCGTATTCGATTATACAAGTATCAAATGCTGCTGTCCGTATTTCTCTTCACACACACTAGATCCCCCAGAAGCATACCCCTGGAGCCTACACCTCAGTCTTTCCTGTAGAGACTGCATCCATCATAATTTTGAAAATTAGGATGCTGCTTTTCCACTCGCCTATCGTCAACATCGAGCATGGTTTAAAAGCTTGTTACTTCATCTAACGCAATCCAACGCGATGTTTGACGAAAAGGCACCGTTAAAAAAGAGCCATAGCGCCTGAAAACTCTGTTAACATCCGGTTAATCCGTGATTAAGGCCCAAGCGCCCGAAAAATGCCTTAAAACAGTGACTTTCTGGAGCCTACTCCTCAGTAACGGCCAGGTTAATAGATTTGAAAAAAAAAAATGTTTATTATAGATTCATGAACAACAATATCAACATTTGATTTTTTCGTGCGATTATTACTTTTGTCTGAAAAAATATTACGTGCAACAACATCACATTCGCAACTTTTCCCTACTTCTTCGAAAAGGCTTGGATCTTTAGAAACGTTTTTACACATAAAAATTGGTAGTTAAATATTCTTCAAAGTAGGTATGTAAATCAATCAATATTTCGCAAAAAGAAAATGGATTTAAAAGTCAGCGGGGCTCTGTCCGGGCGCAGCTGGCCGCAAACAAATGCACAGATAGTCGTACTGTCGCCTAGACGGGAACGAGAGTAGTGACCATTTAATTTCGGCTAGATGGTTCAAGGGACTATAAGCCTTAACTCGAATATTTTACAAAACTTGTTCCAGGAAATACGAGATTTTTTTTAAGCCCTTAAAAGTATTTGAAAAAAAATTGTCGTCAATTAGGATCTCGATAAAATTTTCAAGGCTTCTATTGTTATACTTTTTTGAATTTTTAAATTAAATCATGAAGTATCAAAGTTCTTGCAAAATAGCAGATTTTCAGAGGTCTTCACTGGATAATTTTTACACAAATTTATAAATTGATTTTAATAGAAGTCTAGATAATATCCACAAAATACTGTGTTTCCAAATTATCTAATAAAAAATGTGTAATAACGTCATAACCACGTAAGACCGGCTGTATTAAAAACAATGAAAATGTATGTCGAGTTGCATCCCCTTAATTCATTAAACCCCAAGCGAACGCCGGCGTTCGCGCACCTATTGAAAGGTTAAATAAAACTAATAAAAATTATCCAAATGACATCCCCCGCCCTTGGGCGGAGCGGGAGGTAGTGTCACACTCATACTGACTAAAAAACCCACCCCGTTCCTTCTTGCCTTTAATATCCGGGGCTGAGCTACCTTTCGGAGCTAGATCCTCCGTTCTTGGGCGGAGCGGGAGGGTGTGTCAGATTTTTACTGACTAAAAACCCACTCCTTTTTTTTCGTTGCTTTTCATACCAGGGCCGACTTTTTCTTTCAGAAAAAAAAACCCTTGGCCTCAGTAGGCTTCGAGCCTGCTGGGCCTAGGGGCCCAGGGCAGTTTGCTGACATCTCCTTGAGGCATTCGAGGAACAGTACGCGCCGTCAACGACTTGGGCTCGGTGCGGACGGTAATCGGATAGCGACCTACCCAGCGCTCGCCGTCCGCAAACCCGCTGGTCATTTTACTCCTTGGGGGAGTGTTGAACGTACAGATGGACCGAGCAAGTGAAGGAGTTTGCTCATCTTTGTTTATTAGGTATTGTACTGTTTTAGCAGATGGCAACAACGTATCAATGAAGGTCCGGGAACACATCAAAGTAATTACGGCAATGGAATTTAGGCTAAAGGAAAACCGAATTGAATTGTATCTAGAGCAGCGGTGGCCCAATGGTAACGGCCGCGGCTTACAACAGGCATTTAGGTAATTTATCTAAATTATTTCATCACCACAGCTCCTAGAACGGTAAAGGAAAATGTCGTGATAAAACTGACATGTCTTGTTGTTTGAGACATCCACCAAACGGCACGGGAGCGGCCAACACTAGCTCCATTTTCATACAACCGCTCTTACATGATTATGATGTTATTACACATTTTCTCCAGATATTTTGAATACACAGATATCTTTTGGATATTATCTAGACTTCTATAGAAATCAACCAACAGTTTTCAGGCGTTACTTATCTCTTTATTGATATTGCCTCTTCATCAAACATCGCGTTGGATTGCGTTAGATGAAGCAACAAGCTTTTAAACCATGCTCGACGGTGACGATAATCAGGAAGGGCCCTTTTAAGGCATTGTCTCTACTCTGTAAGCAGAATCAGTTTTTCTGCAATGAGTGAATTTATAGGCTGATTATGCTAGACTACAGGAAACAGTTGGTCAAAACATTGGTCTAACCATTTTATTTCAAACTAGCTTTTACCCGGGGCTTCGCTCCCGCTCTACTCTACTCCACCCTAATATACCTTACTCTACCCTACTCTACTCTACTATACCCTATTTTACCCTACTCTAATCTACTCAACCCTACACTATCCTACTCTATCCAACGCTACCCTACACTACCATAATTTTCATTTTATAGGTTATAGGATCACTTTGTTGTCCGTCCGTCTGTCTGTCTGTCTGTCAAGTCAAGACCCTTCTCGAGAACGCGTGGAGGTATTCAGTTGAAATTAAAACCATAATAATATAGTCAAGTCTACGGTCCCATCAAGCTGTGAAAAAATCAAACTTCTAAGTTAACGAATAAAAAAGATACGGCTGTTCATGTCATAAAAAACGTATATTTTGATACTCTCAAAGATCGAAATTCATAGGGTACTTCCCGCTGAACCAGAATCCTGACTTTGTTTTTTGGAGCTTACCTTGGACTGCATACGCACTGAACTTAAAAAGGACAATTGTTCCTAAGTACCTAGTGCTCGATTGGCAGCATCACTTACGAACGTTAAAGTGACCTGAATTCGTCAATTAGGCAGACTCTAACCACTTGCGACAGGAGGTCCAGACAATTGATACGCAACGAATTTCTTCGACCACATATTGACTGAACTTGAAAAGTAAATAAATGTTACAGCACTCTTTCGTTGTTGGAGCAGCACTTATGTGAATATTGCTCAGGATCCCTCAGTAACTAATAGTTGGAACATTACAAGCTCGAGGGTTCTTAGCGTTAAGTTACGTCATACGCCCATAGTGTTACATAAAAATTTAGCGAGGGAAAAATGGCAGGACTCGGGACGGCACATAAATTAGAAAGATTTTTTTACACATTGGTAGAACCGTACACCGTAAAGTAACCGATGTTTGATTTACTCCTCTAAATAACAGGTTTCGCAACAAGTCGTGTTAATTCGAGAATTAAACGCAAACAAATATGTTCTACGAGTTTAAATGTTTATTTTTCATCCAGCTCAGTATATCGTCAATGGTATTCGTCACACGCCAATATTTTGTGTACGGTATTTTCCTTTGAAAAATCGTGTGTTTCTACCTAAAAAAGTTTTGTTTTTTGACCGGCATTGATAGACAGAAAAAAAAACGAAAACATTTCAAACCAATAAAACGCCACTGGATTCTGAAAGTATTTCAGGTAAGTATACAAAATACATGATATTTATTGTGTTACAATTTATGTTTTTTCGTAAACCGAAATCGAAACTGAATGTCCTATTGATGTGTTTCGGTCTTCATGGTACACCATATTCATTTCTAAGATAAATGTGACAATGCATCCATTAGCCAATTAAAGCCAACTATTAGCGCAATGGACTGATTGCTTTGTGCTATGGGTTGATTGGAGAGTGGAGAGGCAACAATAGTTTTACTGGTATTCAAGTCGCCTCGAAGGACAGTGACTGGACTCGAAGGACAGACACTATTGCATAGTAGTGAGTAATGATAGTGTGGGTAGTGTCGAATGCAATTATTATTTAATAATAGTAGCTATATAATTATGTTACCATGTGCAGGCAGAAGGAGTATGTTTTCCGTATGAATATTACGAAACTTTGTGTGATGTCCTCAGAGTTTTTAATTTACTGTGGGTACTCGGAAGTCATTGAAATAGCTCAAGTACAGTCTAGGTGTGAATCAACGCCAGTGCGTACTTCGTGGCAGTGAGCGGAAATGCCAGCGAGACGAGTCAGTTTTACTATTGTCGGTCTAGACGCTTTCATGGCGCTCTTTTACAGTGTAGACGCTACCCACGAAGCAGTGAATGCTCACATCACAAGTGTCGGGGAGATATTCCCTTCGTGCCTATGTACTGTAACGCGGGAAAACTGTTTGCAATATAATAAATAATGTTCTGGACGTTATAAGTAACGAAACAGATAGGTACTTAACCTGAAAACAAAAATTGTAGGTACGACAGGTTAACTTAAACTATAAATAAGCTCCGACAATTTGCCCTGATTCCAGAAACCTACAATTTTGCCTGAAAATCCAAACAAGGTTGTATAATATGGTGGACGACATTTTAAAATAACTTCATAAACTATCTGGAGCACAGGTTTTAAATTCCACTTAAATATGATGTAGGTTAAGCAGTTTGGAAATATTTTTATCGGCGAGCCGTTAATTGACACAATTTTTCCAACATCTTTACAGTAGCTGAGTACGAGAATGTATAAATAGAATATTTCAATGTACTACTCGTAGCTTACAATCATAAACTATGTGTGGTGCTGTTTACGATATAATCATATGGGATTTGGGATATGTTTACATAGGCATCTCCTCCAGCTTCATGCCAGAGTATAGGTAAGTGTGTGTTTACTTTAAACGTGAATTATTCGTTGTATGCCGCAAGGTCTTTGCCGAAATGTTAAACTGTTGTGGCGCTAATTAGAACAATAAACTTCGCTAACGCAAAGCCGACAAGACGCCGAGCGGTCTCCACTAACTTCAACTAAGTTGGGAATTGATCATGTCAGGAATGTCCACGGTTCACAAGATTCATAACATACATAGAGCAAAGATATGAG
Source organism: Mythimna ferrago (assembly GCA_910589285.2). NCBI lineage: Eukaryota > Metazoa > Arthropoda > Insecta > Lepidoptera > Noctuidae > Mythimna > Mythimna ferrago. The sequence continues at coordinate 28,791,953 of OU342673.1, read as the reverse complement.
AAAGACATTGTTTGCAAACAAGAAAGTATTAGCGTTCTACCGTCAAGTAAATTCATTCACAAAGCGACTATTCGGGCCACGTTAAACTAGTTTGCTAAAGAATTTTAGGTATAAAATGTTCCAGCTTTGAGAACCTTATCGTATTTTAAGCGAGCACTCATGATCTACATATGATTGGTGTCAATTTCTGAGAGGGGTCTGAATATTATATCTCTGGCTCTTACGCAATTTATAATGTATCTTTTATTTTACCCATTATGTCGTAATCCCACAAAATAAATACATAATGGAAATTTGAATAAAATATGGTGTTCTTTGGACATCTTTGTGGAAATGCTAATTTCTACCACCGTGTCGAATACTAATGTTACGCCCCCTATCGATTGCGAACAGTGAACTTAAATTAGCGATCCTGAAGCAGGATTTCTTGGAAAATTTTATACTGATCTCGAACGGGGATTTTCTAAAGCGACATTAAAATTGAGGACCATCGTTTTACGACAAATCCGAGCGATTTAACACTTAATTTCTTGCTAGCAATACGTAAAACCGACCTATTGTAGTCGGATATAATAAAAGTGGAGTTTATGAACAGTAGTGCTGCAGATACGATATTTAGGCCTTGCACATCTCCCCAGATCTTTAGATATATACTTCAATATCGTAGTTTGGTTGGCGTGGTGTCTCTAGAACCCTTGTGCTGGATACACCATGCCAACCAACAAAATTCAAGTTTAGGAGTTACTGAAAGGTCACGAAGGTTATAATTTTTACAGCCTATGACATGTGAAAATGAAAAATACTGATAGCGGGACAAGAAGGCATTATTCAAATAGTATTACTTGGACCTAGTCGTTGGCGCGTGCCGTTCAAAAAAATCAATACAACCCGCACGCCCTGACTCGCTCGCGCTCGCAAGGACACCGAATAAACGGTTAACTAACAAAATGTTACTACTACTTACGTCACTAAATTTATTTATCGAGTTCGGATTTGCACATCCCTGTTGGAACAAATCGCGGCGGACTCTTTCTGAATCTAAAATTAATGACTGGCTGGTCATAGCTGTTAAATTTATACGTTACGGGTAGATACGTAATGAAGTCCATAACAGCTCGTACACGTCTATTGCTGAAAGTTATTGTTCCCCGTAGATTGAACCATGAACTTAGGATATTAGTGAAATTACTACATTTGGTAGGTGTGTGTGAGATTGAATAGTATATACATGTACTCGTATATAGTGGACTAGCACGGAGCTAGTCAGGAGGAAGCAGTTCCGTAAGGCACATTTAGCAACAGCAGGGATCGCAAGGGCACGAGGGTTGGCAAACTTTCAAGGACGCACTATTCCTGTGTAATAGCGAATATTGAAATCAAACCAAATCAAATAAGAACTAGTTCACGTTTGAGAAATAAATCTTAATCCGAAGTTTACGACGCCCACGTGGCTGAAAACTGCAGACACATTCGGATACATTTTCGTGTTACTATGACGTAACTTTTCCTTTTCAACCAGAGTACGGCAATATGACGATGACGGGAAAATATGATTTTCATATTAGGAGGTCATGATAGTCGTTTATCTAGCGTGGCGAACGGAAGGGATACTGTTTAAGGGATGCGGACGGTATCCATTACGAGACGTAATACCGCACTTGCTATTGGTGAAGCTGAGAACTAGTTGGCTGAGCTGTATTATAGTGCGGTATTATGTTATTTGTGTATCGCGGCGGCGGCCGTCGGTAATACTTTGATCAGAAAATGGCTTTGCCGACACGGACGCTCCTGACGTATGAACTCTCCGCGATGATTGATTAAAATAAAGTAATATACGAAATTCTGTTAGATGGCAAGGTTACGCATAGCGCCAAAATAAAAAGGTCACTGAAGTTAACCAAATGCAATAAACAAAATCCCTATGATAGTTAATCTTTCCCACAAAACCTTCGCTGATTTTCAGTTCCAATCGTTCGGGGATTGAATTTTGCGCGGCAAAATAGAGACCAAATCACCACTATACGACACCTCTCTTTGGGCTTTGCCCATTGTGGGTATGATTCCTTTTTGTTTTAAAGTTCACCAAAACCCGAAGCTCCATGAAACGAGGGGAAATTGCAGTTCTTTCGAACTACGAAGTTTATTATACTTCTGCGCCGGGTATTTTTACGTACAAAAATCAAGAGGTTCCTTGGTATTATACAACCTTATTACCTTATAGTATATGCGAAAGCTGAATATAGTCTGTTCAGAATCAGTAAACTGAGTTGATTCCAATCATTACAAGCTTTTATTTTTTAGTTTCACTTGTCCCGATATTTGTCTGTCATCAAATCTTGTAAATTAAATTTGACCCACTTCCCGGTTACCGATTGAGCTGAAATTCTGCATGCATGTGTAAATCAGATGACAATGCAAAATTATTATGACATGGAGCTGATCTGATGATGGAACAGGAAGGTGGCTATAGGAACTTGGTAGTTAAACGACACAACCCCATCGAGTTTGGGCTCGTATGATTCGTCTTGACGAGTGTTAATTATATAAGTATTATACCGTGTTATAAAAGCTTGCTATGAAAAAAATATTTTCATTAAAAACTTGTTTTTTACGTCCTTTTATATTTTTTCTGAAATTATTTAAAAAAGGTCACAAGTTGGACATCGCTGATACTAAGTACAACACAGGTCACGGCAGGTCATAGTGGGCATTAGACACCAGTGTACAGCTTGGTACAGAAACCCCTCAGCCGCCCGGATGGCCCTGTGCCCATGTATTTGTGCGGACAACTAGCTTATAACTTTGTGATTTTTCATGATACGGTTATGAAATGTTGTACATACATTTTTTACACAAAAATACTAGACATGTGTTTCGGGTTTCGCATATACTAAAACTAATGTAATATGTATTTAATAAATAATAGAATAATGGTGTTCGTAGAATCCATAAAATTTTTGGTCATAAAGGTGCTTTATATATTGTTATAGACACCAATTCTGTTAGATCTGGTTTTTCTTTTAAACTAGGTACCATTTTATTATATCATTCCTAAATCTAATCGAATTATGAGATCAATGTAGGTTAACTGTTCCGTATCGATTCAATTTATCGATTTACTCTAGATTTTCTATTTTCAAACATGTTTTCCGAGATGAACCGATAAAATAGTAACCGGATTAGGGTGAGCAGCTCTGGCTTCTCTTATCAAATTATGTCGAAAAGTTTTAAATATAAAAATAGAGCTTTGTGTTGGGGTTCCGTTATTCTTTTATAAGTTTTATTAAAAGGGTGAGTACAGATGAAAACTGGACAGTGTAAGCTTAAGTTAGTTCGGGAAGAGGATAGCAGGCTTATTGAAGAACTTTTATTAAATACGACTTCAATTTTAGTTTAGGATAACAGCTATTTAGAATTGAATTATACATAGATAGTGGTCAAACGCGAGCTTATCAATAATAATAATTAAAAAAAAACAAATAAAAAAAAAAAAAAATATATATAAAATAATAATTTATTTACAGGCATCTTGGCCCATAGATACTTTACAAACTAAAAGACTTGTAAAAGTTAGTAACAGTACAGATCAGTATTTAATGTTTGAAGCTATACTTCATCATAATTTATGAATTTTCCAAAATGACATTAAAAGTTATCAAAACCACTTCAAAAAGTATTTTTATTTGGATATTGATTTAATTTCTAACTAAACCGAATCAGTACTCGGCAAACGTTGTTCTGCCATATACATTCTAGAATACAAATGCGGGGTGGGGGTAGCAGGGTAAGAAATAGATATATTCTCAAATGTATCATAAATACAGATTATACAGAAATAATTGGTCAAGCCATTTCGGAGCAGTTCGATAACGAACACGGTGATGCGAGATTTTTATATATTAGATAATGACGGTCCCTACGTATATAAAGACTTGTCCAAAATAGCATTTTTTTATTATCTCATTATTTAGTTTGTTTCATTGATACGTACGACGTCTTTATATACGTAGGGACCGTCGATTTTCTAGAGTTTATATAGGAACCTATAATACCAACCAAGATACAGGTTCTACCTAGTTTGGGACCACCATCTAATATATGTAAAATCCCTAATTAGTTACAGACAATATTAATGATTGTGTAATAGTTTTAAAGTATTCTTCATAAATTGTAACAATGAACAATAAACATTATTCTTATTATTCTTATAATATATGTTCTTTATAGTACATTATAGAAATATAATATAGATGTAAACATGAAAAGTAAAATCAACACAAAGCATTGTTTCGACATTTTCCAAATGCATGGTTTGTTTGTCATTTCCCGCGCGTTACCGCTTCGTTTGCTGAACGAAGTTTGCGTCGAAATGCGAGTACATACTCGTACTGTGGGCTCGTGACGAAACAGAATGTGTGGCGACGACCTTAGCGAATAAAACCTTATTTGCTTTTGACCGGCTAACCAACTTGCATGCGGGCTGAGCTGTGGCTTATCCCACTGTATCTGCTTACATGTCAATCAAAACACAAGTCGTCAATATATAGTACTATAGCAGTCATTTCTGCCAGATCACTTAAAAAAAAATTACTTGAATCCGGCTGCGCGGCGCCAAACCACACTTTGAAATTTTCGATTCGGGTGCAAGCAAAAACGAACTTAGTGGTGGTCAGGCGGAACTGTCTTTAATGGTACCTAGCTGACTCGGCAAACATTGTACTGCCATATACCTAAATTAAATTCAAGAAAAAATGGGGGGTGGGAGTAGGATGGTAAAAACCCTAGCCTACGATCTATTCTCAGACTTACCAAACATGCACAACACAGTTACATAAAAATCGGTCAAGACGTTTCGGAGGAGATCGATAACAAACATGACTGTGACAGAAGAGTTTTTGTATTTTAGATGGGACGATCTTCATTTTTACCGACAACTGTTTATTTACCCTTTCGAAAACAAACTAAGTAATGTAAATATCTTACACTTCATGTTTTTATGTTTCTCAATTTTCTTTTTAGAATTAGTATACGTTGGTTAATAATATTTTACTTTTTGTTTTAATTTATGTGACAGAGTGGACGAAATATACCTCGGTCATAATTTTTTTTTATTGTGACGATTCCGAATACTTTAAGGACAGACTGAAATTATATATCAGATCAGGTAATTATTTTACATAATTATATCACCTATACAATTAATTTTATTTATACAAGATCAGTTAATTAGGTACTATCTGCTGATAAATAAATTGTTTAGTTTTCTGATAGTGAGCCTGTCAGAATTGATCCGAACTGTAAAGTGTATAATAAGCTTCAACTTTAAGACACGAACATCAATATACAATCTTGTGGCCCACTTTACATCGATTTGCATTTTGCTCCAGCTGCTATGTGTATAAAGTCCTGTCCGCATTATTCTATCTTTTGGCATCGCATCGCTGTCGTCCCGAAGTTCATACACATGACTATACGTATGATATACAAGTCGTGTCAGATCTAGGTTAACCCGTAATGCATGTAAGGCGTACTGTACACGGACGCGTAGCTTCAGAGACGCGTATTCGTCACTATACGCTTGGTGTACGCCTTCGTGAAGCTTATAATGTGTGAGCGCTTCAACGACTGAGTTTCATATTTTTGTATGTACCTAAACTTCACGCAGGTGTCATCATCATCATCATTTCAGCCGATACACGTCCATTGTTGGACATAGGCCTCCCCCAAGCGTCGCCACTTCGAACGTTCCTGTGCGTCCCGCATCCATCAGTTTCCTGCTACCTTCACCAGGTCATCTGTCCACCTTGTAGGTGGCCTTCCAACACTGCGTCTTCCGGTACGCGTTCGCCACTCCAAAACCTTTCGGCCCCAACGGCCATCTGTTCTGCGAGCAATGTGCCCTGCCCATTGCCACTTAAGTTTGGCAATTCTTTGTGCTATGTCGGCAGCCTTAGTTTTCCTGCGGATATCTTCATTTTTTATTCGATCACGCAAGGAAACCCCGAGCATAGCCCTTTCCATTGCTCTTTGGGTGACTTTCAAGCCTTCTGATGAGGCCCATTGTGAGCGACCACGTTTCAGAGCCATATGTCATCGCGCATGTGTACACCAAGCGTATAAACACGAATACGCGTTTATGAAGCTACGCGTCCGTTTACAGTAGGCCTGAGTGTAAATCATCAGTTAAACAAGGATTCGTCATCGTCGGCGGAAATCTAACCTCTGCTACTGGCAGTAATGGTTTCATTCACACAATTACATTACTGAGACCTAAGAGATACAAAGCGTTAGTTTTCTTCGTTAATAATATTTTATTGAAGCATTTTACTATCTTGATTCAGTAGAAACCTACTCCTTGAACTAATTTCTTAACTTTCTGAAAAAGGTGCGGAATTTTAACGAAGCTGAATATTAACGTAATAACTTTTATTTTAGTTTAATTAAAGCCGTGCTCACGAGAACGATGTGCGTCGAAAACAGGGCTGATTACAGAAAGTTTATATTTCTAACCAAATAACTTTATTTGTTTCTTTATTATTGAGTATTCTTTCATTAAAATATAATGATGCTAGTTGATGATGAAATAGTAATACACTATAAACTTATTTGTACATCGTAGGAAATTGCAGGTCTAAGAAAATATCTAAGAGAATTAAAACAGTACCCTGTTTTAATAGCGTACGTTAATGAAAAAGGTAACAAAATTAGCTTGAAAAATATAACTCAAAAGATATAGAAAAAATATGGAACGTTTGTATGTATTTCAAAGGTCAGGGTTCTCCCGCAGATGAATAGCGTTTGCATAAACCCAGTAATTAAAAATAACCACGTGTAAATGTTCTCGGGGCAGAAATGCAGAAACTGTGTGCATATTAATTTTTTGACGATATTTGATATGTGATTTCGTTATTCATGAATAGTCAAGTGATATAATTTCAACTGTAAAATGATTCATCGGCCATTGAAACTTCAAATGTACGAAATAACGACTTTTTGTCACAACGCCTTTAATGATAAAATAAATGCGGGTTTAAATCGAATTTAAAAAAACAAAATGCATTCCACAGAAAACAAAGCAAACTGAGAATAGCTCCATTTAAACAGAGAAACGAGACAAGTGCAAGACAGCTATTCGCTTTAAATTAATTTGCTGTAACTCTTCATTGAGCGTTTTCTATTAGGGCTGCGTAGCCCTTACAATGGGTGCTACAGCCGGGCGTCAAGAATGCCCTCGATTCCCATCCTGTTCAAAGTTATTGCATTTCACGGTGTTCATTATGACGACGGTTCACCAAACCACTGCATGCCTGAACTGCCAACGAAAATACAAAAAGAAACCACTCCTAAGATCGCCCCGGGGGCGTAACTTGACCTATTCCGTCTTACCACACTTTGTCGCATTTCCTTTCCGTCTTCTATTATTTCAATTTAGACGACTCAAAGTGGATTGTTATAACGATAATGAATTTAGGGTAATATAATCTACAGGTAAGTTGAGGTAATTTTTATTTAGCTTTGTGTTCAACTTCAAAGGTTGTTAGGCCAGTATTATAAGCAAAAATATCAAGAGGTTGTTTGATAATGCTATGCACATACATACCTAAAGTAATTTTATCTGCAATTTTGGGGTAAGAAACTTTAAAATAAAATTCATAATATTTGAGAGATGGCATCAAACATTTTCATGGATCAATGGTCACTGGCCTCCTTCAGGCGTTTTCGGTACGATTCATAACAATTATGTTGTCGAGACTGAAAAGGGACTTGTTGGCTTAAATTTTTTTTGGCAATGCACTATGTACTGTAATAAAGTTATTGATCCCATAAAAAAGTCTGTTACAAAAACTGAAGGCAAGGGATTGACCTGCTCGTTCCAAGAACCAAACTTATCTGACAGGAATTATAATTAGAGATAGTTACGTAATTTCAGCGTTAGTATCGGCTACACCCAAATAGTTTGGAAGGCTGTATACGTTCATTAATCATTAAGGTAGTGGACCGGTGATGGATACCAACACAAAACTATTGGAAGCGAACTGACCACGCAAAGTCAGAGACTAATATGTTAGTCTGGGACCGGGATTAAAATTCATAAGCAAAATTGGAGGGGTTTAGCTGTGTTTTATTTTTGTAACGACCGTGTCACTTTTGTCATTATAAGAAAATGAATGTGTTGTTTTGTTGTACGTAGTTTGAGACCTTCGCTGTGGGTTGCTTTTGTCGTTATCTAGCAACCCAGACGGGAGAGCCGAGCGACTTGTTGTTTAGAAACCTGATACTGTTTGACTTTAAGACGATCCTGTAATTGTGCGACGAATAGACGGATAAGCTTTGAACAATAAGATGTAATGAATATTGTCTCTTAATAGATTAGGTAAGTAAGCCTACTTACTGATTGTGTTGCTCTTTTTGCCGATCGATTTAAGTTACTATACTGAAACTACACGAGGCCGCAGAAATAACGAGATATCTTCAAAAGTTATAAATATGTCGTTGCCAGATCTTAGAATTGATCACTTTATAATGTGACCGACCATTTCATGAAATGGTTGCCTTTCAAGATATAGCCAGCTAAAACTGGTCAAATTGTTTAAAAGTTAACGATTGATGATGTTTGGCCATATCATTAATCTCACTTATGTAAGAATAAACATAATTGCATAAGCTAAAGATTAAAACAAAACTATGTAGAGTTACCATCCATATAGGGTGACTGGTAATTAGTGAACGATACACGTTGTTGTACTCATGATCACAAACTACTTTTACAAAGAAACTTTTTTTTATGCTCATTAGTTTTATCACAATCAAAAAATAGCTGTTTGCGCAAATTTTCGCGCGTACGTACGCCTGTGACTTCTCACCATAGCCGAGTCACGCCGTTGTCTCATTTACCTTACCTACAATAGTGATAGTATACCCGCGCCGCTTACAGACCCATCGGTGTATGTAATCAATGTAGGTACCTACATGTTTCGGTTAAACAATGAGTATGAAAAAAGTTTCTTTAGAAAAGTTGTCCGTAATCATGAGTACAATCAAGTGTATAATTACCGGTCACTAATTACCAGTCACCCTATATAGACCATCAGAAAGAACGTCTGTGTGGATGGTCTGCACTCAGATACAAAACTAAGTGCAATTAAAATTGGATTTGTAAACTATACCTTAGCTGAATTCGAACTGCTCATTGATGACCAGTCCATATTAGTCATATCAAATAACGCAGTTTTGTGTTTTTATTAAATATCTGGAAGCATTGCCATTCAACTTGGCAATGCTGTAAGCATTCTGGGCACTTTTCCATTAATAGCGACGTGGATGATGTTTCTACATATTGTTATTTTCAGTAGTTATGTATAATTATATATGTCGTGGCGAGATCTTAGAATAGATCATTTCATGACATGATCGACCATTTCATGAAATTGTGGCATTTCATGACATAGAACCTTACCCGCTGACTACATTATGATATGGCCTAGCTAAACCAATGAACGCTCTGTTTTAACGATATGCCATCTAAACACATGATTATTTCATTGTATGGTTTTTTTTTTTCGTGGTGGGAAAATCATATGATGACATCCCCCGCTCTTGGGCGGAGCGGGAGATAGTGTCTGGCTTTTACTGACTAAAAACCCTCTTCTGTTCCTTCCTGCCTTTCGTACCGGGACCGAGCTTCCCTTTCGGATAACCCCTGGTCCCAGTAGGCTTCGACTCGTCTGTGCCCTTGCTGCTGCTGACAGCTCCTTGAGGCGCGCGGGAACACTGCGCGCCGTCGACGACTTGGGCTCGGTCCGGACAGTTACGGTCGGACAGCGAGCTACCCATTGCTCGCCGTCCGCAAGCCCGCGCCTACTGTAGCCGGAAATCTGGATCGGAATCCCGGCGGCTTTTGTTGTATGTTTAAAAATGACTTATCGATCATACTTTGTGACTTGAGATGGTGGTAGACAATTTTTCTTTATTAAAAACTAATAATAAATTTTCAAACGGAAGATAAAAATGCAGTGAAATGTAATTACGATACAAAACTGAATTAAATTCTTTATTAAAAGTGAGTAATGATTTTCAAATGCAAGATAAAAATATAAAATATAATTATAACCCAAAGTTGCATTCTTTGACATAAATCTATTACGGCCCCGAAGTCAATCAACAGTTCGAATGAAGTTTTGCCGACGACATATAATTTTTATTTGAAAGCGGAGGTTTTTATTTAAAGTTCATGTTTGTTCTTTCAAGAGCAACACATACGTTCCTACTTGATTTAGACCTTTTATTGTCATAGAAACCTTACATTAATTATATGGCCAAACGTGGGTTGACATTTATCATCAAACGTTAACGTTTAAACGATTTGGCTTATATCACGAAATGCATCTATTTCATGAAACGGTCGAACATATCATGAACATTCGTAGAAATCCCAAACTGCTCAGAAAACATCGAGTCGCCAAGTAACGGTTTTCTCGAGAACACATCCGATGGACAGATGAAGATTGGACCAGGGTTATGTTTTCCGATGAGTCCAGATTTTGTTTATTTACGCACGAAGTACATAGAAGAACGGTATCGCCAAGTATGTTATGGATAGATACCATCCGGTGGAGGATCAATAATGGTTTGGGCTCGGGAAATACAAAGTATAACAACGACATAAGTTTTTTTTTTGTATTTAATTTTAACGTGTTATGTATTTTCTTTTATGTATAATAATAACAATATTTTATTGAAATCACTTGAATAGTATGAATCAGTCATCTACAACGTACTGCAGTTTCAAGGATGTAATATTGTATTGTAAATCGAAATAAAACACTGCGTCGTTTTAACCGGACGAATGAGTCGTTCTAAGCAGTTGGTTGTATAAACCGGAATTGTACTAAAAATATGCTTTCTATTACGTCTGTATAAAAGCTAAATTGTATCTGCATGCTCGTCGCTAAAACGGTTAGCGGTTAACGGTTAGCGGTTAAGTCGAAGCGAGCTGGAATTTTTACATTACAATCTTCTTCTTCTTCTTCCTGCCCTTGTCCCGTTTTATTTGGGGTCGGCGCAACACGTTTTTTTCTTTCATTCTGTTCTGTCACTCGTCACGCTATCACTAACTCCCGTTTCTTTCATATCGCTTCTCACACAATCCATCCATCTTTTCTTTGGCATCCCTCTCCCTCTCCATACATCCACATGTAAATTCATCACTCTTTTAGCAACATGCTTTTCATCTCTCCTCTTTACATGACCATACTAAGTCAAACGATTTCCTTTCAACCTTTCAGTCACTGGCGCCACTTTCAAACTTCCTTTAAAATACTCATTTCTTACTTTATCCATTCTCGTCACACCACACATCCATCTTAACATTCTCATCTCCGCTACATGCAATCTTTTTTCATCCGTCTTTTTCATAGCCCAACAACATTCTGATCCATACAGTATGACAGGCCTTATCACGGACTTGTAGATTTTACCCTTAAACTTGAGGGGTATCCGTGGGTCACAAGTTGTTCCCGTGTCCTGTCGTGAATTTTTACATTACAATATTATCAATAAAAGTTGGCGCGGCCTCCCACAAGGTGGACCGATGACCTGGCGAGGGTTGCGGGTATCCGACGGGAGCGAGTCGCACGGGACCGGTCGTAGTGGCAACATAGGGGGAGGCCTGTGTCCAACAGTGGACGTTTTTCGATGATGATAATAAATGTTATAGTATTCTCAGTCTGGGTCACTAGTATAAGTAACATTGCATTATAACCACACTACTCAGTCTTATGCGACAGTACAATTAGTAATGTGTCGATAATATTCTGTAGTAAATAAACGTAACTACGAAATTAAATTAACCATGTTGTGGAGCGTAATTACACGGGCTTACTAATTTAATGATAAGCAAATCAAAGGCGGTACTTATTGAACCGGACCCTTAAATAGAGCAGTCATGTATTGCATGTGGAAGCACATATGCACTTAATTACAGACTGCTTCGGGCTGTGCAACATGAGATGCAACAACCCCATGTATGAAGATAAAGGTATTAGATTTGCCTGTACCTAATATACTTGTCAGGTAAGTTTGTGTGGAAACCTACACAGTTGTGTAACATACACGCTCCGGTTTACCTGTAAAACTTAACAATACACCACCACAATAGACCACCGTATCCTATTGACATATTGACAGCTATGACTGGATATGAAAGTGCATAGATCCAATTACTTACCGAGCTCTGTAACGATGTAATTAAAATAATAAGTTTCAGTCTAATTTTCTTTAGCATAGCATAGTCGGCCTTTAATGTTCCCACTGCTGGGACTCAGGCTCCTCTCAAGGAGAGGGAACATGTCTTCGAATGTTTGGTTCTTGGACTTGCCGGTTTTCTCACGATGCTTTCCTACACCGTTTCTAATTAATTTTCTTTATTCCGCTAAAACTATTTAAAGATGATATCGTTTATTTCTCAGATTTTTTTTTTATGAATTGCTTAACAGCATAAAGTATTTTTGTTAAAAATGAGCAAATCTATACATATAAATAAAATTGGAGTGTCTGTTTGTAATATTGAAATAACTGTTTTATACATACGGTACATACACCAAAATATTTTTTTTTTACATTTTTTGTCTGTCTGTCTGTTTGTCCAGGTTAATCTCTGAATTGGCTGGACCGATTTTGACGGGACTTTTTTTGGCAGGTAGCTCATGTAATAAGGAGTAACATAGGCTACTTTTATTTTAGAAAAAATAAATTCAAAATCCTGTAGTCCACGCGAACGAAGTCGCGGCTCAGCTAGTAAATAATATTAGCGAAGTTATTATAAAAGATGAATCACGTGATTTTAGCCGCCTGAACGCGGTTTGCGATTAAAGAGCGCACGGATACTTCCGGATAGCGACCACATCGCGAAAAATGTTCTAGCGCGTGTTATATCTGCAATTCGCTTGATGAAGGCACGTCCTTAGTTGGCAACTCCTTATAGGAGACAGATATTACCACTTAAAATAGGTTATGAAACTTTGGTGTTTGCTCCGACGGGTGCAACCAGAATAAGTAATCAAATATACCCCATCCTAAGTTAAGCCTTGCATCTTCACGGAACATAGTTTAAATTGCATTAGTATCTAACCAATGTGCCAAATGGAAGACTCGTATGAGTTAAATGGTGTTAATTCGCACGTTTTATATTTACTCGTTTCGGTAAACGCCTGAACAACAACGTTTTCGTTGTTCGTTAAAGCAAAAATGGATTTGCCATTTTTGCTTTGCAAACACCAAAAATATTCGATAAACATCCGAAATATCTGCTACACGGGTGGGTCATTTTAATTAAATAGGGGCGGAAAAGGTAAAAATGCGATTCCAGGTTTTTCGTTGTTGCATTTTGTTTATTATTTAGATTGCAATATTTTATCTGTGTCGTGGTTATGTGTACCTAGGAAAATAAAGGTTTTTACCTAAGAAATTGCCGTTTTTAGGGTTCCGTAGCCAAATGGCAAAAAACGGTACCCTTATGGATTCGACATGTCTGTCTGTCCGTCCATATGTGATAGCCACTTTCTTCCGAAACTATAAGAACTATACTGTTGAAACTTGGTAAGTAGATGTATTCTGTGAACCGCATTAAGATTTTCACATAAAAATAGAAAAAAAAAACTGTAAGTTTTGGGGGTTCCCTCCTCACTTAGAACTGAAACGCAATTTTTTTTTTTCAATAAACCCATACGTGTGGGGTATTATGGATAGATCTTCAAAAATGATGTTGAGGTTTCTAATATCATTTTTTTTCTAAACTGAATAGTTTGCGCGAGAGACACTTCCAAAGTAGTAAAATGTGTCCCCTTGTAACTTCTAAATTAAGAGAATGATAAAACGAATAAAAAAAACAATATATTGTACATTAACATGAAAACCTCCACCGAAAATTGGTTTGAACGAGATCTAGTATTTTTTTTTTAATACGTCATAAATCTAAAAAAATACAGTATTATTAAAACATCGATCAAAGTTACAACGAACTACAAGAACTTTTATACTATGTTACTTGCTGCTACGGAACCCTTCATGGGCGAGTCTGACTCACACTTGGCCGCTTTTTTTAAAATGAGTTTCTTTTAGGTGACTTGGAATTATAAGTTCAAATAAACTTTTGAACGGAGTCTGTGTTTCCTGATAGCTATAACCTAGGGGTCTTTAAGTCAAGAGTGAATAGATTGCTTCTAGGCAAGCGTGCTCCATCGTCGGCCACATCATCGCTTACCATCAGGTGAGATTGTGGTCAAACGCTATCCATTATAAAAAAATAAAATAAAAATAAAAACTTTATAAAGATAAGTTATTTTTTTTTCGAAATTAGATAAGTGTTTATTGGTTTCTTTGTGTTTTATATTTTCTGTAATATTGCAGTAGGTACTCCTAACCATTTTTGTATGAAATCTAAGAAAACTCGCATCATTTTGTAATATAAATTCTACCGTGGAAACAATATGTCTCAAGTGGTAAGCAATATTGATGAAGTACGAACTTAAAACTGCTAATGAATGGGAAGTCTATTTTTGTTACAATCCCTTTCACGTGGATAACATTTTTATCTTACGAATAATTTTGCTTCTCAGGGCGGCTACAAGACAAAATTTCCAAAACAAAAGTTAATAAACCAAGAACACAGAGTTCTTTTGTTCGAAGAAAGTCTTAGGTATACGGCATTGATATTGATTGCTCTTTGAAATGCATAATTTCTATGTTGCATACTTTTAATATGAAAACGTTTTTTATTAGTTTTAATAGTTATAAGTACTGAGATATTTCAGAAAATACAAAACACAGAGAAAACAATAAATACCTAATTTCTAAAAAACAATAACGTACCTTTAATATAAAATTTATTTGAACTTATAATAGGGTAGTGTCCAGGTTAGATTATAAAAAAATATTGGACACGTATTTTTTCTTTTTTCGATTATTTATGCTGCATTTTTTCGCACGGGGTGACGTCACACGTAACTTTAATGGGCTATATCTTTGTTATTTTTTGTTTAATTTACAAATAAAACAATATGTGTCCCTTATTTTTGAATAATCTAAAAGACGGACTAATTACATTTTTTACGGCCAGTAGCCTATTCCAAGTCAATCCAAAGATATACTAACCCGCACTTGCCCCGCGTGGTGGATTACGGTCTGAGTCCCAGCAGTGGAAACATTTAAAGGCTGATTATGCTATGTTATACCAAAGATATAACACTTCAAAGCAACCTGTTTTAAAAAACGGCTAATCCTAGTGTGAATTTGTTTTACGTTAACGCGATTGACACCTTTATGACGTTCGGCGCTCCGATTGGCCCGCTCCAAGCTCTTAACTAATCAGAGAGCCGGAGGCGGCAAACGTTCCGATCGCGTTAATGTAAAAACAACTCGCACTCAGCTACTACTGACATAGTTTGCAAGAGCGCCGTATGACGAAAACGAGTTTAATCTACAATCCAATTAAATCTGAAGATTCAGGATTGAAGAAGACAGTGGAGCGAAGGAATGGCAATATTATGTGAATTACCAAGCAGTATGCATTGTGAGGCACATTCCGATGCCGGGTAAACTGTGCAAACGCAATTGAATTAATGCGACGTCCGTAGGTGTAAGTAAACAGTCACTCGTGTTTGTGCATTTCATTTGCGGACCGTCTCTGTCTAAATACAAGGCTCCAACTAGGTGACCTTGGTGTATAAAGGAAAAATTACGATGAAAATACGCCCAGAGTACCTAATAGAACACAGAGTCGGATGAATGCCTAGTTAAGTAATATTTTTAAATTAATTGCGTGAATATTTGTAGCATTTATTTGTAGAAGCGATAATTTACTGCGTCATTGTCGAACTGAAATTGTAATGTTTGACGAGAACTGTCATTGAGCTTGTAGATGGGCGTATCGATCCCTATGTTGAGGGCTGGGCCACTTAATCGCGCTGAACAGACATCAATAAAATTAACTACCGTAGGAACTGTTCTCTAGGTTTTTATACTGATATAGGATTACTTAAAAGTTACACGGGTGTAAGTGATGAATAACGGTACGTAGCTACACTAACATTAAAACACGTTTTTTTTTGCAATATAACTAAATGAAAATTGCAGAAATATTGAATGTAGATGGACTGTGTCAGGATTTGATACGAAAGAAAAGTGAAAGCGGGATGGTTGACGGGATAAAAAGACGTGTTGCACTGACCCCAAGAAAATGGAACAAGGGTGGAAAATTGATGATCGAGTGCTGCTATGTCCTCATTGAACAGTTAATTTTTTCCGTTAATAAGTAATTTTTATATTACGAGTATCTTCTGCTATGCAGCTATCAGTACCTAGAGGCTAAGGTTAAGTACTCACTCTTCAGGTAGGCTCGGAGCCCCGTCCTCTTGTCCCGGGGCGTTCACGTGGTACACGCAGAAGTTTTCCAAAAGGGCCCTCATGTCCACGAAGTTGAAGAACGGTTGGAAGCAAACATCTGTGGACACATAAAACAAATGAGACTTTAATGCAAAGCCACAAGGCATAGAGTTAAGTGAATACAGCTACCGAATGTTTTGCTTTGCTTGATTAATTAATAGGTCTTTTATATTGCCACACGTTGAGAATGAATTTAACAATGTTGTATAGGGATACGTTTACCGCTGTGAATAGCAACCTCAAATAAATTTAGTTAGTAAACACTTAGCTTGTTTTACGTTAAGCTCGCTTGTATATATTTTATAAAGGAGTTCTGTGAACGTTGAGATTGCTTTGTTATTTTCCAAAGGGAGATTTGACAACAGTAAAATTGTGCTCGTATTATTTTTGTATTAACATTTACATTATATGTGTAATTCAAATTAAGTTTCATTCGCTCAATTATAATAACCCTTTTGATAGTTTGAGCAAAGCATATTGTTACGAAATCGCAATGCAGTATTCGTGAACTCGCCTTGTATTACAAAATGGTACGTATGTTCGCGATGCAGGTCGCAAGCAGGCTTTTAGCGGCGTTTTCGAGTGGCATATTTCTATCACAATATGGCATAAATGCCATTGTTTTTGATGTGACTATTGCCATACTCCACATGCAAATGTGGAACGATACGTAGATGCTAGACACTCATTGAAGTGGCTAATTTACTCCAATGTATGTTCAATTGTTCATAATAATGTAATGTATGTGTATCTATGTTTTTATTTTGATTTTGCAAATTAAACGCGATTGTCACCCCATTGCTGGTAAGAGTCATACTTTTAGTTAAGTAAACCATTTAGGAAATGAAAGGATTGCGTGGGTACTTATCATACACAATTAGACAGGCCAGCGACCAAAAGAGGATTACAAAGAGACGACATAATATTGTGGTCCGAGTTCTAGTGGGCGCCAAAATAAAGCCGAGGTTCCATTAGTTAAAATAAATAACTATTTTAGTGGAATCAAAACATGAACGTAAAAGCTAACATGTCTAGATAAAAAAGAACAATTAACAAATGTCGTGACGTAACCATAAAGTAAATAATGTACTGTGAACGACGCCATGGGAAATTAAACACGTTTGCGTCGTGACAGCCTTTACTTTCATCAATTATTTTTCTTTGTAAAAAGTTATTCATTTTTTTAGGTCCCTCAACTGTTTATTACGGACCAATACTTTAGGTGACGGTTTCAATTTCAAAACGCGTATAAAAATGTTAACAACTGTAGGGAAAATGCCCATAGTGGTTTCAAAACAATTACAACTGATTACTTTATAATTTAATTAAGTGGTTAAGCAAAAACTAGTTAGTTTCAGTATGTTAATTCAGTTTAGCTCAATAGCAAAATGCTATAATGGCCTTGTTTGTTTGGTACATTTGTAAAAAAGATTCAAGTTTTACAAGAAAATAAAGATTTTTAGGCCGCCATTTTATTTGGAAAAATATCAACTGAACAAAAATAATGTCAAATAGATTTTAATTAAAAAATAAAACAAAGAAAACACATTAAGAGGCTGCTTTTCTCGCCTATCGTCAACATCGAGCATGGTTTAAAAGCTTGTTACTTCATCTAACGCGATATTTGACGAAAACACAACGCGAAAAAAGAGAGATAACGCCTGAAAACTCTGTTAGCATTTGGTAATTCCATGATTTACTTGAATATTTTACAAAACTTGTTCCATGAAATCCGTCTTTTTTTTAAACCCTTAAAAGTTTTTGAGAAAAGTTGACATCATTTAAAATCTTGATAACATTTTTAATTTTTGAGTAAATTATGAAGTGTGTTCATGCAAAATAGCAGATTTGCAGAGCTCCTGGATTAGTTTTACACAAATTTATAAATTGATATCAATAGAAGCCTAAACAATATCCACAAGATACTGCGTTTCCAAAATATCTAATGAAAAATGTGTGTACGTTATAATCGCGTAAGAGCGGTTGTATGAAAAACAATGAAAATGTTTGTCTAGTTGTATCCCCTTATGAAAATAAACAAATAATCGCAATACCAAGATACGAAAAAAGAACTCAATAATATATTTAAAAAAAAAGTGTTTAAGTTTTTCTTACACATGGCCCAATAAACTAAAGTGAAACAAAATTGGTTAGTTACATTTTTGCCTGAATGTCTATTGCAGAAGGCTTCTTTTGATAATAATAACTTGCACTGACAGGAATTGATTAATTTTGTTGACGAATTAAAGTTTTCAGACCTAATTGCCCTGGTCTCTAAAAGAAATTTCCAGGAAAAAATCTCATCTATTTTCTAATACCGAATCAAAGAAATATATCTAACCAGTTTGCTTCATATCATATTTCTACGGTAGGTAATTCCACTTGTCTGTAAGCGGCTTATGTCCAGCATTGGATCTAGTTATTGTAAATGCAATGTACGAGTACTTTATTACTATCTACGATTGCGAATCGAAACGGAATCGGGCAACAATTTAAGATTTTCTATTGTTCGGAATCGTTAGAAAATGAAACATGAACTTAATTGACTCAATAAGCCTAAAGGGTCTGTTTTCGTCATGTTATGGATGAACGCGTCATCATGTCATGTTATGGACAATTGCGCTTTTTTTTGAGCAGTGTCAAAAAATCACAATGTTACGCTTAAATCCCGCGGACACCACACCATCATCCTCGTTTCCCAGTTTTGTAAATATTTTCCAATTTGACATGCGCAGTTGTTAATTTATATAATAGTAGCTTTTGCCCGCAGGTTCACCCGCGTACATAAAATATATCACTAAGAATTAAAGCAGCTTTCTATCGCTGAAAATTTTTTAGCAATCGGATCAGTAGGTACTTCCAGAGCACTCCAACAAACAAAAAAAAATTTAAAAAACAAACTTTACCTCTTTATTATATTAGTGTTGGTGATTCAGATGTGAAAAACGTTGAAGACTTTCATTATACTTATAGAAAAAAAAGTTCAGTATTGTGTTTTATTAACACACCGAAGGCGATAGAATTTTTATATTCTTTATTCCCAGAGCCGGATAATTAAGAACAGCCGGAGGCAGTTGACTGATGTATTCATAAAAATAAAAACTATATTTTTCTAGGAGTAAGCTAGAGAATGGTTGTTTCGAAGCTTGAGCCGAACTCAAGGATCATTTATTTGAACGGTTCCACTGTTCCACCAGTCGTTACTTACAGGCTGAACTCAAACCTCGTTATTTTCCTCAAAGACGCTTGTTACTCCAAATCATACGCGGAGGTGCAGTGCTTGAATAATAATAGTCTCTAGAAGCTCTGTTCTTTGATAAGCGTTCCTTTAGAGTGCTATTTGTTTCCTTCAACAACCTTTGTACCTATTCTTCGGTTTGATTTTGTAATTGGATACTGGCAATCTACTCGTAGCTTCTAATTAAAGAACCATTCGCTCGTTTTGTCTTCTCGACAATTAGGCAGAAACTCGCAAGTCTAACTGTTACGCGAGTTTGTCAGCTATAACTGAAAGTACTGCTGAAACTGGCGACGTTACGTCTGCGACCTATTTGCGGCGAACTGTGCAAAAATATAACTTATAACTCGAGCATTAATGATTACGAACGTATAACGATATTTCAATAGATTCATGTGCTTCACATGAATTTTGTGACAACATCAAGCTTATGTTACTTACGTGGAAAGTCAGTTAGCTGTTATACAACACTACTATTACTTTCCTTTTTGAAATGGCATTATTTTTAGTTCTATACCGTAATACATACGGAACTGTCAGTAGGTACTCCCCAATATAGAGTAATAAAATTTTAGAATTAATAATGATTGTACCAGTAGATTAGGAATATATTAGGTCCTTACATATGAAATTGGCGTTTTGTACGGAAGGAATATAAAGTCAATTTTTTTTTTGTAAAATATATTTTATTAATCAAAGTATGCACCGTTGTTATATGCACTTTTGTCATCTCATAGGTAGTTCATTGGTCCATTTACTAAAAAAAACATGGGGGCGAGAATCGAATTAACTCTTTGAAGGTGGTTTAGACTGCCGCATCGGAGTTGAAGTTTTTTCCATGTAAGAAGTGGTCCAAATTCCGGAAAAAATGGTAATCTCTTGGAGCAAGATCCGGGGAGTAGGTACGGTGGATGTCGCAGACATTCCAATCGTAGCTCATCTAAGTTAGTGGTTGTTAGTTGTGCAGTGTTGTTGTCTTGCGTTGTCGTGAAGCGGCAGTGGCCTAGCGATTGACCAATCTCGGTGGTTTAGCAGCTAGTTCTACCTTCATGGTTTGCAGTTGCTGACAATAGATATCTGCCGTAATC
Organism: Mythimna ferrago; assembly: GCA_910589285.2. Taxonomy (NCBI): domain Eukaryota; kingdom Metazoa; phylum Arthropoda; class Insecta; order Lepidoptera; family Noctuidae; genus Mythimna; species Mythimna ferrago. The sequence goes on along the minus strand of OU342673.1, from coordinate 28,771,187 downwards.
GTTTGGCCAGATTATAAAAAGATGTAGTGAACGACACCGGCGCTAGTTTACCAAATACTCACAAGTAACTTTTACTGAGTCAATTTTCGTTTTGGGCAGGATTTGGCTGGTTCTCCAGGGTTCAGCCATTGCGAGCGCTTCCGATTATCGTACAGTATCCACTTTTCATCACAAGTAATGATTCGATTTAAAATCCCTTCATTATTGTTTTCGTTGAACAAAGTAACACAGCAGTCGACGCTTGTTTGCAAGTTCGATTCACTCAATTCATGAGGTAGCCATCGTTCAAGTTGTTTTTACTTTTCCGATTTGCTTCAAGTGGATTAATACGGTTTTATCACTTACCCCGAAGCCTGCAGCTATCTCTGAAGTGCTTTGTGATGGATCCGCTTCCACAATAGCCTTTAATTCTTCATTTTCCACTTTGGTCTCCGGCCGCCCACGGGTCGGTTCAGAAGGGCGAAATTTCCAGAACGAAAACGTTGAAACCAAAAACGTCCGTGCTTCTTGTTTCTCGTGCGACACCAGCGCCGTACACATCATTAATCCTTCGAACTGTTTCTGCAGCACTGGTGCCACAGTAGAACTCGTACTCGTAAATATACCGATTTTTCATGTTTTATATTGTACGGTATTAAGCGACGCCAAAGAAAAAAAAATGAGGAAAATACAAATGAATGACTGTTTTCAAAACACAAATGTACCAGCTAAATGAATTTATAAATTTGAATTTGGAATTCTTAACCAAAGAGGAGATAATTTCATATCAAAGTGGTCAGTACGACAAAACGCTAATTTCATATGTAAGGACCTAAAATTTAAAAAAACATAAAAATAGAGCACGCCCTTTCGGAGAAGTGGAATCTCGTATTATAGCGTTTGTTACCGAACTTGATAACAAACACTGACACGAAATTTTATATAAAACCTTATAATATTGTACTTATATAATGTATAAACTTTGAATCTTTTACCTGTCTATTTTTAGACCGTAATACATATAAAAGCGTGTATCAATTCTTGGTGGTCGACGTGAAATGTGAAATGTATGGAGGCAAAGTAAGGTGAAAATGTAAATCACAACAAATCAATATGCATACGGTTGAAATTGAAAACACGACAAAGAGCTCGCCCATTTTGTAAAACATTTTACGTTCCATTCCGTTTCGACACGTTTTTATTAGGAAGCGTGTCGTGATCTCACCATCTTCGATACGTATTCGTAGAAAAGTACTCACATAAATATAGGTACTAGTTTAAGCTAGTTTGTAATCTCAAGGTCGGAAAGTAATAGTGGTGTAATAAGATCGGTATTTATATCGGTAATTATCGTCTACCACCTATTTTATACGTAATTTCATGTTGTCCCATGCGTGATTAAGTTAGGTATAAATAACATTGTTTTTGCTACAACCATAGAAAAGCGAGAAAAGCTGTTTGTAAACAGAAGCGTATTAATATTAATTGAAATCATCAATTTCATCGGTGAAAAATCAGAAATTGGTCCGAAAACCTCAGCGATGGTTATGTGAACGATAAATATTGAGTTCATCAAAACTGAAAATATCGATTTTTCATTAAAATTAAATCGGTCGTGCCTTGTGCCTGGCCCATGCGCCCGCTAGCATTGCAATCAAATTACGTTAACGGATACTATGGACACAGTATAGCCACAAAATAGATAGGTACAGAAGTTAATCTCATGTATGTACTTCACTTTTCATACCTACGCTCGGCAATCGCGCTAGGGTTAGCGCGTGGCGTGCGACTTAATCTGTCTATCTGATAAATGCCTACTTAATCTGAATTGTAAAAATATTACATGGCCACAAACAAAATCATCTTTTTTCTCGGCGCGGGTCCTGTTCTGTGTTACGTTAAAACAAACCATCGAAATAAAAGCAAATATCTACTTACCTCTTTGAAACAACTGGTAGCCTAAAAAACGTCAACTCGCTGTTTAATGTTGAATTTAAAGCACAGTCCACTGAACAGTTAGAATAAGTTTTTAAGCTATTGCATAGCTTCTATCGCGGGCCTTGAGCGTGGAGACCGAATCCAGAAATTCCGTTACGAAAATAACCTAACTTTTTTGAGCGTGGTGACCGATAAGAAAACAAATGAGTGAACAATCAATCAAAATTCAATTCAATGTGGGAAAGTGTAACTTCAATTAATATCAAAGAAAAAGAAACAAAGGAAAAAAAATACTGCATAAATAAAATAAATAAATAATTATAATTGCATAAGTTGATAAAAATGCTATGCAATAGCTTTACCGCGGCAGTCCCCAAGTGCCACACGTCTTTTTTTTTTGTAGGTCCATTTTTCACAAAAAAGTTCACAGACGCGTGTCTCAAACGGATAGCACTCGAGCTCGCATTGAGCTGAATTGAGCCGAGATTTCGTGTCCGTGAGCGGTATCTATGTGTGCGTTGCTCGATCACGCTTTGAATGAAGATTGACTTCTGTACCTATCTATTTAGTGGTAAGGCCGCGGACACCAACCTAGTACATAATAAGGGCATTATGGCCAGTTAACGTCAACGCGTTTAATTAACTGTCTACAGATTGAATAATTACCTCCACGGTATACAAAGATAGTTAAAGTAGTTAATACGTTTTTACTTTAATTAAAAAGCCACGCATTTCAACAATTTTAAGTCCTTTCATGCAGACATTTCAGATTTTTTGTTGCACTTTTACAATTTGTGACTCTTCCTCATTCCTGTTGCTGCATATTGTCATTACAAACAAGTATTCAAACAATTATTATGAGAATGGAGCTTTTTTTAAGGTGGAAATCATTTAATGACTTCTCCCTTTCTAGGCCGGAGCGGGAGGGCGTGTCAGACTTTTACTGATTAGAACCACTCCTCTGTTCCTTCTGTTGCCCTTTGCGATCTAGGACTATGGGTAACCTTTCAGAATCCTAATCCCATGGCCCAAATAGGCTGCGGTCTGCTGGGCCCCTACTAAAAGTTTTGCTGAATTCTCTTTGAGGCGCGCGTGGATCACTACGCGCGGCATGAGAATGCAGCTGGCATACAAAAGTATGATTGAAGCAGATGTAATGTACATGTATGAAATCGTATCCTTATCTTCCATTCGCACCTAATCATAAAGTAAAGTACCATTTAACTGTTTTATCCTTCGCTATAATGTATCAAATGGCCTATTTGGATGTTCACGAGCATTACCTATGCCTGGTATGACTGGTTTTGAATATTGCTATTTTCATGTCCCAGGTAATTTTTAAGTCATGTGTGATGTTTGCATGGAAACTCGTTATTACCGTTACGACAACTGATACTGTTTAGTAATAAATAAAGCGTATAATGAAGATGTTAATGTGGGCTGAAGGTTGGTTTTGGTGATAGATGTGCTGGATTATTTGGTTCAAAATGGTTAAAGAGAAGGTGTTAGCATAAGAATCAATTGTGCCGTCAATTGGGACTGGCCATCAGTGTTGTAATTTTTTAATCAATTGATTTGTCATGACTAATTTAATCATGATTGATTTAGTCATGATTGATTTAATCATGATTTCATCATAATCATAAATAAATAAATCAATCATTAGTTTCAATCATTAGATGGGATTGAATGACCAATGATTAAATACGATCACTACTATAATTTGAAATTTTGAAAATCACGGATATCTTCTTTTTTTCATGCTTTTCAGATCGCTGATTTTTCGTATTTTGGTTTTAGATTTTAAGCTTTTTTTGCATTATTTTAGTTTATTTTTACGTATAAATTAATTAGTCATGAGATATTTAGTCATGACTAATGATTACAACTAATCAATCATCAATCATGACATTCATGACTAATGATTGAATAATTTAATCATTAGTCATCAATTAAACTAAATTTTGTCCAACACTGCTGGTCATCACTTAACAGCCGGTTTGTTTTAATTATTATTTATTATACTCTGGGTAGACGCTCTCACCTATATGTATAATTCCAACAATAATTTTGTAACTACGAGTATTTATTATCTCTTTGGAGTTCCTTGCAAGTTCTTCTATACACCCCTACTTTTTAATTAGTACACAAAAAAATAGGGCTCTATCTGTACCTGTCACTGATTATGTTTTTGTAGTCAAAAGTAGAAAAAACCGAAATCCTAAAATTGACCACGACAAGGTAAGTTCATCATAGAATCAATCAAACATTGCTAGTAAGTAGAAAATACTGCGGGCAGTGTTTTTCCTTAATAATTGTCACTTATTCATTCATTAATTAATAGCCTGCACAATATTTCCATAAATTGAGTGACATTTTGAGACATAAACCAACGCTAATAACTTTGCTGTTTATGAATATTATTTATTGAGATTTTACTTATAAAATAACAAGGGCTTTTCTAATAAGCCCTTTAAGTATGTGTACTAATTAAAAAATAGTGGTGTATAGAGATCTTCGCTTTGTGCAAATAGCTTCACCTTTTTTTAGACTGATGAACTTGACAATTCAAGTAACTTGAATGGGTTTCATTGAAATAAATGCTTTGTTTTGGAGTCTTGAATGTTGGCTGCAATTTTAATTACGGCAATGGCGCGGCATTTTAATTTCAGGCGCAAGAACGAACCGTGCGCATAATAGGCCCCCGTTTATCACTCAGATTTTCGTATCAGCTTTGATACATTATATTACTTTTGATACATATTTTTAATATCAACACTATTATGAACCAAATATTACAAATCAGTGTGTCATAAACGTTTTTACTTTTCAGTTCCTGAAGCAACCGATAACAGAAGATGGTTAAGGTAAAAACGCTCAGTTACCCCGCGAAATTCAAGTTTTTTTTTTGTATTTCGTGAAACAGCCAATCCATGAAAATGAAATATTAGGATAAGACGGTTGTAAATGGTTAATGTCTTTGAGGGTTGATTACAATTTCATAAATAATTACGTATTTCGGCCGCCAGTCATATTTTAATTGACATTCAACTTGACTCAGACCTGTAAAATGTAAAAAAAAATATGAATATTTGGTTTTCGCCGTCTAACTTTGAGCTTCACCTTTAACTCATTATCATCTTCATTTCAGCCGAAAGACGTCTACTGTTGGGCATAGTCTTCGACCTCCAAGTGTCGCCATAACGACTCGTCCTGTGATTCCCGCGACCCTCACCAAGTCATCGGTCCACCTTCCAACGTTGCATCTTCTGGTACGTGTTCGCCACTCCAGAACCTTTCGTACCCACTGCCACTCAAGTTTAGCGATTCTTCGGCCCATGTCGGTACCCTTGGTTCATTTCTGATGTGATCACGTAAGGAAACTTCGAGCATAACCCTTTCCATTGCCCTTTGGGTGACCTTTAACTCCTACTATACATTAATTTCAGATTTTTTTTTTAGAGTCAGTAATTTACTTATTTTCCTATAACATTTAATTAAACCACATCCCTGCACTAAATCGATGCTTTCTACGCATAAGGGAGCAATTTTTGTAATTGTTAATGATATAAGTAATTTGTGAAACAATTAAATGATGTTTTTACATTATGTACTTATCAATAATCAGTTAAGTTCACAGTACCAGACTCTGGATATAACAAGAAATAATATTTTTTTTCTTTTTTTTATAACACAATTTTACTCAAAAAAAAAAAATGTTACGCCTTTATGCGTAGGAGGCAACAAAATGAAAGCTGGGTTAAAAAGCAGAAGCACTTTGACACCGCTTCCATTTATGGCTTCCCATTTTCATTTCAACTGGTTCCCTTCTGGGAAGCTGTGAAAATGAAAATTGTGATGCAACATAGTTACAAATAAACACGCTAACATCCAGCTTTCCTAACCACATTTCATATGAATATATTTCACGCAACTTTCATATGAGTTTTATTACAAAACTAGAATAGAGTCATGTCGCTATACATATTTGACGTGGCCCTTCCATGTTAGTTATTACATATTTCTGTCACAAAAGTATGGATACATCGAAGTTCTACTTTTGACATTGTCATACAGTGGCAGTGCCGTTTTTAGGTACATTACCAGTCGACAGCGACGTGTACACGTTTTTCGACGCCATATTTTAGTTTGTTTTTAATTAGTTTTTTCACAGAAGCCATCTAGTCCCAAAGCAAGCAGAGCTTGTGCTATGAGAGAACTTATAAACATTGTCAAATGTTTTTAAATACAAATATCTACTTATATATATAAAAGAAAAAACAGCCGAAACTACTGGGTCTACGAGTGTGAGATTTTGCACAAGGTTTTCTTTTATGATGTCGGCGAGCACTATGACCGGATTTTTCAAAAATCACCCCCTAGGAGGATACAGGGCGTCAAAGTTTGTATGCAGAAACCGCCGCTGCCGCTGGCAGGAGCTAGTTATAGATAAATTACACCCAGACACAGAACAAATGATCGTGCTTATAACACAAACATTTGTCCTGGGTGGGAATCGAACTCACGATCACCGGCGTAAATTCTCCGCGGATATCTTTATTTCTGATGTGATCACGCAAAGAAAATCCGTATTTTACGTTTATTTTAAACTAGTATTATACGGTTTAAATAATGCACTAGACGTCTAGAACTATGTCGTTTAAACTCCTGGGTAAAGTTAAGCAAAATATTGAAAAGTTTGATGTTCCATATTTTCTATCACAAGAGTGCATGCAAACTTCATACAAGTAACATCGACTTGGTATGGGCGGCATCGTCCGAGTGCGTCCAGGCAGCAGCAAGAAGCTTAAAGTGAGATATTTCTTTGTCACCACTTCCTTCTATACATATATGGGTACTATACACTAATTATAAGTATCGATATCATGTGGTTAGATGCCTAACTTCATTTTAATATCAAAGTAGTCAGTTTCAAAAGGAGAAAACTTCCAAACTTACAGGAATCTGTATAGTAATAATTTTGATATTGGTTTGTGTATTATATGATATTTCTAGGTCACCCGGCGAACTTTTTGCCCTACAGTCAATTAATGTAGTGATTACCTTTTAGCTAAACTTATTGACCGAATGATTGAATGATTGAGACCAATGTTTTTGACAGTTGATGTCATTATTTGTTGTTCTTGAATGTTTCGATTCTTTTTTTACTTGCATTATGCCGATATTTTAACAGTTATTCTGCTATTAGAGGCGGAGAAGAATCTAAACATGTATATAAAAATCTGTCCAGCCGTTCCTGTGTTATAGATGGTGTAACTAACACCACTTTGTTTTATGTAGTATATATAGATTTGCATTTACATAGCTAATAAAAAATCCAGAAGGCTCCGGTGGAGGAAAGTTTTATGAACAGAGAAACGATCATAAAGAAGGTACGAGTATATACTTCATAAATTGCAGCGACACGGCAATTCAGTGCTACAAAGCTGGAAGCAAAAAGCCTCCACTACAATAACGATAAAAAACATTTTCAGTAATAAACCAATTCGGCGTAGTGACCCAAAAACTGAGCGAAGGAAGAGCATTCAGTATTCTCAACGCGTTTTAAAACTCATATAAACTTGTCACAGCGAGTCCTTTTCAACTATTCTTTGAAGCTCTTCTGAATGTGTTGAAGACGTGAATGAGTGAAAGGATCTCATTCACGTAGGTACGGATGTCTCAGAAAACCTCACCATTTCAATATCACACGCCGATAATAACATGTTATCGCTTAAATGCCTGACAAGTCTATGTAACATCATGCACACGTTGATATTCAAAACGCGTACGCTGTAAACAAAACATCGCGAGTTATTTTTGCTGACGAAACATTGTTTCTACATAATGTTTCGAGAGCAAAAATAACTAACGCTGGGTTCCAGAGACTACTTTAATCTTCCTTGTTATCTTCGGATTTATGTATAGGGTATTTTTAAATAAGGCTTGCAGAAGTGGAAAGGAAAATCCGCCAGCTTGGATTTTATTGATTTGATATGTACTCGTATAAGATTTTATTTTTGTTCTTTTAGTTAGCGTTTTGAACACAGAATCCCTAAACAATAGAAAAACTTGACTAAATTTGGTGTAATTTAGTCCATTGTTCAGGCATGAAAGTTTCAAACTGGTAAATACATTGGGTTTCGTTAATTTGCTAACTAGCAAAACCGCATCCAACTGTTAATTGCTAACTCAGATGCACGAGCCCTCAATTGGGAATATTTCTCAAATACTAATTTCAACGAAGACAGACCATCATTAATTCCAATCGTGAAGCAAATTAGTGAAGAGGAGAAAGGGGCATCATGGTGATCACAATGTGTCAATGGCACAGTGCAAGCAATCAACCGGTGTGTCCGCTTGATTACTCTAGGCGACAACGTCCGCTATCTGGCTACAAAGGCACGCAAGAGGCGGACTTACATAGAATCTATAGCTACAAGGTCGCTATCATCAGTAATTACTTGATTCAGTGGAGCGAGCTTTGCATGTAATAACCTGATCAACATAAAATGTTTCATTACATTATGCTCGTATGATATCCATTTTGTTACTCCCCATTACGGCTTTTAGGGAGTTTTTTGACCGTTTTCATATCATATTAGGTATGCTATTAGAAAGGCTAAAGGCCATTTATTACTCAAAATTATATTGCCCAATTTAATCACAGGGATTTAATAGTGCGTTGTGCGATAAATCGTACCATGATTTACGATTTGCATGTTTATTTACTTTTTTACACCATTCATAAATGATAAAAGGTTTGTCTCCATGTAATAGTCCCGGTGAAGGCTACAACTTGCATTTTCCTTAACGACTTTTCCTTAACTTACGAAATAAAATTGTGCACTATTACAGACGATGATAAGAGACCGGACGGTATGTCTTTATTTCCATGGAAGTTGGGTAGACCTTTAGTGTGGGACGCTACCTGTGTCGACACTCTTGCGCCATTCCATCTTCCTAGTTCATATTGCTGTGCTGGTGCTGCCGCTGCGGCTGCACCAGCACAGCACGATGAAGAACCTCAAGCGGCGGAAATATAACAACCTTGTCAGCAGTTATATTTTTGAGCCGTTTGGGGTTAAAACTCTTGGGTCGTGGGGTCCGAGTGCTCATACACTTTTTAAAGAACTGTCAAGACGCTTAGTTGACAGTTCGCGTGACCCAAGGGCTGGTTTTTACCTTGGTCAGAGACTAAGCATTGCCATTCAACGTGGCAATGCCGCCAGCCTCTTGGGCACACTTCCAGTCGACAGAGATGCGGAGGAGTTTTATGACGCCATATTTTAGTAGGGAGTAGCCTTTAGTGTGTATAGTTAGGTTAAGCATACTTAAATATATATATATTTTAATATTTAAGTTTATTATGTATATATTTTGTTGTAATTAAGGCGTATAGTCCCTTGAACCATCTGACCGAAATTATGTGAACGCAACTCACGCACTCGCCTAGGCGGCAGTACGCAAATCTGTGCATTTATTTGCGGCCAGCAGCGCCCGGAAAGCGCTTTAAATCCATTTTCTCTGCGAGATATTGATTGATTTACATATGCAATGTTCACTTTGAAGAATATTTAACCACCAATTTTTATGTGTAAAAATGTTTCTAAAGGTCCAAGCCGTTTCGAAGGAGTAGGGAAAAGTTGCGAAAAGTTGCGAAATTGCTAAATATTTTTTTTTGACAAAAGTATTAATTGCTCGAAAAAATCAAATGTTGATATTATTGTTCATGAATCTATAATAAACATATATTTTTTTCAAACCAATTGACCTAGCCGTTACGGAGGAGTAGGCCTCAGAAAATCACTGTTTTATGGCACTTTTCGGGCGCTTGGCCCTTAAGGAAAATAAATAGTTTACAGCTTCGTACAAAAGCAGCTATGTAAAAAACATGTGACCACGTTTAGAGGATTGTACCACACTATTCCGACAATCGAAATCCCGACGAACGCTATTTCGACAGATCACTATCCCGACCTGCAGTATATCGACAGAACACTAAGTCGATGGAGTTTATCTCGACTGAACGCTATCCCGACAGTCATTTGGTCGACAAAACACTAAATCGACTAACTGTTGGCCGACTGAACGCCATGCCGACGTTCAGTAACCCGACAGCACACTTTGCCGAAATGCTTTATCTCGACTAATATCCACAGATAAACAACGGGACGTCAAGACACCACAGCAACAAGCGGAATAACCTAGAATTTAGAAAAATAAGGATAAAAACGGGAGAATTCCTTTAACTAAAATGTGAATGAACGACAAAAACGTTCTTTGGCCAGCTCTGTTGGCTGAACGACTTATTGGATTAAAAAAAAATAGGTTTCATTAAATTAGTGTTTCTACCTACACTTATACCTGGAATTAAAAACAAATGCTGACCAATGTCTTACCAGAATATAAGGTGTATGGAGCAACTGCTTGTCTAAGTTCAAAACTGGGAAACTGGTTATAGACGATATTCTTAAGAAGACTGGTTGTCGAAGACTTTTAATGACAGCTAAAATCAAGCTATGCGTGATTTCCGTGGAACAACGGTGGTGTCTTACCATCAAACCAACTCCGGGTATAGTAACTGCCAAAATAAAAATCCAATAGCACGACCCGTATATCGAATCTAGGACCTTCGAGTTTAGTGAAAAAGTATTTTCAATTTAGCTACCAGTTTACATTACCACATTTTTTTGAGCTTTTTCAATAGAAATTGATTCTTCATTTGAACTTGCAAAATTGGTCAATTATAATATAAATGATTATGTCTGAATCTAATTTCGCACAATATCTATAGGTATGTATGCTTTTTGCTACTATTTCTGTTGCACCTATTAATTTTCGATTTCCTTAGGCCCTATGATAGAACGTTATAATATAAAATATGTTATTAAAATTATAGATTATAGTATAGTCTATACCAAACAATAGGCGATCACCAATTAAACTCTTCGCATGCCTTTCTACTGAGTCCAAAGCTGCTGTGTAACATTTTGAAGCACCAGATCATGTGTGACTACAGTACTCTCAACATATTGGGCCTGTGATTTGTTTAGCATTAGAAGCTGTCCGTCTGTACCGTCGGATCTTTGCAAGAACGCCGAGATTCCTATCAGCTATCCAAGCTTTGGACTTAATGAATTACTGAACCCAAAGTTTAGGTTTGAAGAAATTTCAAATCCCAAGAACTGAAGGCGGTCGGTGCAAGCAGATGCCCAGGTGTACTACGGGCTTCTTTTGGCGGTTAATAGACACGCTTGGGTTTTGACGGCGTTTAATCCCACTACATTGGCTTGTCCTATTTTTAGACTGCCTAAAGTGAGACATTCGTTCGCTCTACCATAGTCTCTGTTTCGGACTGGATTAACTCCTTACTACCTTAAACCTTTACAACTGTGGTTTTCATCTGTCTGGGAGTCTGTACTCTTGAGGAACTCTGGCATTACCTTTATTCTTGTCTGGTCGACACAGGCTCTCAGAACTTCTCTATTCCTTATGCGAACCTCGACCATTGAAGTTACGCATCGAGGAGTCGCAATTAAGCAATACCGGTGTAGTAGTATTGCTAGTACATGTCAAGACGCGATTTATGGGTGAACAGAGATATAAAGAGACCTGCTTTCTCTCTAACTGTATGAGCCAGTGTTCTATCAGGTTTAATCATCGGAGGCAGTGTGGGCTGACAGACATTCTACCGATTTGGCAAGAGACCAGAATGTCTTGCTACCGGACGCTGCGCAGAGAGCTTCATGCTAATGTGGGTAATGCTGCCGAAGCGTGCCTTCTTTAGTGCTTTTTGTAGGACTTGACAGCATGGTTAAAGGCTCTTTTATTTGAGCTCGAATCCCAAACTTAGCGTTTACGAGCGTCAACCCAGGTGAGAAACATCAAACGCTTATACTTTTCAGCTGAACCAGCTGGTGAAAATGGTTAAGACTAATGTACAAAACCTGGTGCACAGGCGTGTGGTAGCCAGCTTTTCGGTCTTCTATGCCCGGGAATTAATTGACTTGATACCGCCATCAACTTTCTACTATCGGATAACATGACGTATGGCGAGTATCCATTAACCTTACATTGTTGACACCTTTATGGACCGGACTAAGCGTTTTGCCTCGTTGTCTATATAACGTACACCGAAGGACGAACAATTTGCTAGCAGCGGTCTTACTGATTATATTTTAGCTGTCTTCACCGCTAGAGTGAAAGGCTTTAAATAGACAAGTTTAGATTGAATAGGCTCTTAATAAACTAGTGCATCTCACAATCATCGTTTGTATCAGTGCTTATCATCACTTGGGATCGCAGTCAAGCATTAGCCCGCATCATTTTAAAATGGACCACTGTTCAATGTACAGTGATACAAACACACACCGCATTTATATAGCGATATGTAAATTATTGTGTTTCATCCAAAAATAGATTAGGTACTCAAAAATAGAGGTCCGTATGTTGAACTCATTTAAATAATTTGTTCACCCTGAGAGAACAGTTTTAGCTTTCCTACATGTTTTCTCATTATCTCAATAAATATTCATTATTTTTTTATTTTTCTAAATTCTTCTATTGATTGAACCTTATTTTTCTAAATTCTAGGTTATTCCGCTTGTTGCTGTGGTATCTTGACGTCCCGTTGTTTATCTGTGGATATTAGTCGAGATAAAGCATTTCGGCAAAGTGTGCTGTCGGGTTACTGAACGTCGGCATGGCGTTCAGTCGGCCAACAGTTAGTCGATCTAGTGTTTTGTCGACCAAATGACTGTCGGGATAGCGTTCAGTCGAGATAAACTCCATCGACTTAGTGTTCTGTCGATATACTGCAGGTCGGGATAGTGATCTGTCGAAATAGCGTTCGTCGGGATTTCGATTGTCGGAATAGTGTGGTACAATCCGTTTAGAGTAGCCGGCTACAGTGGCGGCGAGCCGAGGTCGCAGTGAAGGAAACTGTTACGTAATTCCAGGTCGGGATTCCGAATGAAAATGAAACTTGAATGCAAAATGTGGTTTTTACTGATTTTAGCCCATTACCTCCTAAATAGGAGAAAATTGTGTGGTCTATGGACACAAGAGTTAGTTTTTTAAATAAGGTTATATGCTTTTATTGTTAGTTATATATTACGTAACTGCTTAGGTACCTACAACACCAGAAAAGCAGTAAGTTTATCAGCTGATGAGTTTATCCGCAGATAGGATTCAGGTTAGATGACCAATGACATGCGATTGAAGTAGTCAACGACTCTATAATGATATCTTAAAATCATCATAACTACAGTGTGAGAGAGAGAAGGAACTATACAGGACGAATAGCAGTGTTCCTTTCCCTTACACCGGAATTATGATGATTTAAGACGTCGGACTGCGTCGGACCACGTTCAAAAGATCATCACTCTATGTTTCTGAACGCAAACTGAGTTTCGTCTCGTTATTCTTATTGCTTTCTAGTATTGTTTTTGTAAGCACCAAGTCGTCGACGGCGCGCACTGTTCCCGCGCGCCTCAAGGAGTTGTCAGCAACAGCAGGGACCCAGCCGGGTCGAAGCCTACTGGGGCCAGGGTTATCCGAAAGGGCGCTCGAGCCCCGGTATGAAGGCTAGAAGGAACGGGGTGGGTCTTTTAGTCAGTAAGAGTCTGACACTATCTCCCGCTCCGCCCAAGGGCGGGGGATGTCAATGCATGATTTTTCCCACATTAAAAAAAAAGTGTTGTTTTTGCAAGTAGAAGATACAAGTTGATTACCAAATTAGGCGTTTCCTATTCCTAATTTATATAACGAGCAAGTAAAAGCGTATCGTAGCTCATAATGTAACCTTGCTAGAATGTGTAGTGTTTATTAAACTTGCTGCAGTTGTTTAATTTTGCCACATTATCACTATTAACAAAACGATGACCATTGTGGATTTGGGGATAGCTTTGGAGGAACAAATAATGCTCATTGGATGAACCCTTCAGCACATCTTGCCTTGCTTTACTCGCTTTTAACGATAAGACCGCCCATTGTGACAACACCCTATTAATTTTAAGTTCCTTAAGTAATTTTTATTTTTGGTGTAGAATAAAGAATATATCTATCTATCTATATTTCATTTCTATGGACTTAATAAGAGCTAGCTGAGTCCGTATGTTTAGACATGCTGAAGTCAAAACAAAAATATTTTTCTTCTTCTGTGATTAATTTCTTGTCTTCGTTCGGTGCTCATTTCGCGTCGTGGTAATAATTTATACATAACAGAAGTTCATCTCTTAAAAAGTTCCAAATGAAAGCCATTTAATCTTTGATTGTTCTCGGAGTTGCAAGAAGAGTTTGCGAAGATTTTCTACTAGCTATATTAGTGGAAATTTATCTATATTAAGTAGAAAACCCTTGTAGGTACTCGGGAACGAAGCTATACCTGTAGGTTCCTGATTGTTGTCAAAAACTTTAGTTTAAAAATGTTTTCAACAAAGTATATTACGAGTTTATACGATGGGTTAAGACAGGTTTGTTTTGCCCAGTCAAAGAAATGATAATTTGGATTAGAAATAATAGTCAAATCTTGTTATTTGCAATGTAGCTACCTAATTTTAAAATTTTAATAGATAAGCGAGCATTCAAGTATTACGTAACGCAATTTGGGGGGAGGGGGGGGGGGCTTGTAAAACGTTACGGTGCATTACAAGGGCGGGAGAGGGAGTAGGTATTTAAACAACGCGTTACGTAATTTTTATTTTATTAAGCTATTGCATAGCTTCTATCGCGGGCCTTGAGCGTGGAGACCGAATCCAGAAATTCCGTAACGAAAATAACCTAACACCCCCCACTCATTTGTTTTTGAGCGTGGTGACCGATAAGAAAACAAATGAGTGAACAATCAATCAAAATTCAATTCAATGTGTGAAAGTGTAACTTCAATTACTTAATATCAAAGAAAAAAAAAACAAAGGAAAAAAAATACTGCATAAATAAAATAAATAAATAATTATAATTGCATAAGTTGATAAAATGCTATGCAATAGCTTTACCGCGGCAGTCCCCGAGTGCCACACGTCTTTTTTTTAATAAAAAAGCTAGAGAATTAGAATCTTCCAAATCACCAACCCTTTTCGTTTACGGGGAAACCCCCAATAGTATTGTACGTTACTTTTATTTTTGTTTCCTAAGTTGGCAAACCTTTCGTTAACATAATTGAGACTTTAATGGTCACTAAATGTTACGTAACGTTTAGGGCGGGGTAGGGAGGGGTACAGAAAAACGTTACGGTGCGTTACATGGGGGGAGGGAGGGTCTAAAATCTTCAAAAATTGCGTTACGTAATACTTGTACGCTCCCTAATCCGAAATCTCATGTCCATAACATTCAGATTTTTACTAAATGTCAGCGTGAAATACATTAAATAAAACAAAGGCAAGCCGTTTTGTAGTAATTTGTTTCCTCGCATTTATTAAACGTGTCGCAAACTCGCAGTACGTAATAATTTGAAACAATCATTAGTACAGGAAGCTTCATTAGCAAAGTGCTTCTGAATAATTAAACGTGTAACTGTTAATAACTTGAAAGGTGATGTTAATATCTAAGTTATTATTATTATTTTAACTTGATTAATTTGACATATGCCGTTTGCTGATAAGACAAATCAACCAAACGTGATTGCAACTTTAAGTTTTTAATAATAATCTTACCCAATCTTTCTTTATTAAATCATCTTTTATCTTTATACTAGCTTTTGCCCGCGACTTCGTCCGCGTACTTAAAATATAACCTATGTCACTCAGGAATAAAGCAGCTTGCTATTGGTGAAAAAATTTTAGCAATCGGACCAGTACTTCCAGAGATTACATGTACCTCCTACAAACAAAAAAAAAACTTTACCTCTTTATTATATTAGTGTAGATTATTATTTATTATCTTCGTAGTGTGTGATAGTCCATTGAATTGTATGGCGAGCGATATTGTATTTTTATTATATTATTATAGTGTCTTAGCCGTGTGCAGCGCCCCTTAGTGAACTCCACTGCGGGTGACGTAACCTGCGACAAACTTATTATTTGTGGTTGGTACAGTAACTGGGTCTAGGGATCGAACCGTAAAATTAAGTTTGTTTTTTATTGTATATACTTTTCCGGAATAAAAAGTACCCAGTGTGGTGCCCAGGATATTAAAGAATAATTATACCAAGTTTCATCGTAATCGAACTGGTAGTTTTTGTGTGATGTCTGAACAAACAGACAGATAGACAGACAAAAATTTTTTTAATCACATTTTTGGGTTCGGTGTCGGTCTAGTAACACCCCCCTGCCATTTATTTTTTTGATATTTTCAATATACTTACAGAATTATCACTTCTACAGATTTATTGTAAGTATAGATAAGGA
This sequence comes from Mythimna ferrago, assembly GCA_910589285.2. Taxonomy (NCBI): domain Eukaryota; kingdom Metazoa; phylum Arthropoda; class Insecta; order Lepidoptera; family Noctuidae; genus Mythimna; species Mythimna ferrago. The sequence continues at coordinate 28,754,922 of OU342673.1, read as the reverse complement.
GAGCTTATATCTTTTTTTAAATGATATTTATTTTGGAAATAGGTTTTAAAAAAAACACTTTTACACGTCAATTTTTTTTTGTCACTTTAAACTAGATGAAGCCGGTGTTTCCTAGCTGACTACCCTGGGAAGAAACAACGAAACAAACTTAGGGCTCAACGTGTCTTTTAATTAGATATACACTAGTAAACATGTAATGGTTAAATCATATAAGAACCATGCAGATTAGTGTCTCAGATGGTCTTTTGAAGCAAGAACCACACAGTTTTAAGTGGTCAGTCTAGTTAATGCAAGCATTTGTTAGTATTCGCGTAGCTCAAACTTAGGACTACTAAGGAGCTCAACGACTTGACGAACAATACCAAAGAAAGGACATAATTTGGCAATTAGTACAAGTACCTACTTTTCTTTTAATCCAGAACCAACCTTAATTAGGAATAAGGAGAAATAAAACTTCTACTGCAAAGTCTACTGTCTGCGATCCCTGATTGTCTATGCTAACAACTAAATGAATGAATATATTTTTACCCGAGTTGCTCTATTTTTAAGAAGGTGGTGAACATTTCTTGATAAGACTACCATTCATGAAGTGTTGTAGACTGATTCACCATACTGAAGTAGAGTCTTTACTAAGAGAAAAGCTGTGCCTTGTTTTTATTGTTTACTAGCTTTTGCCCGCGGCTTCGCCCGCGTGGCATGAATCGGGATAAAAGGTAGCCTATGTTCTTTTCCATGTCAAAGGCTATATGCATGCCAAATTTCATCCAAATCCGTTCAGCCGTTTTTGCGTGATTAAGTAACAAACAACGTTTGGCGTAGACGCGCAAAGTGATGATTTGGCTAAAATGCATTAAAATGTTATGATGTGCGGTTCGCCGTACATCCACACTTGCACATTTATAATATTAGTTAGGATATAATTAACTAGCTGTTCTCCGCGGCTTTACTTGCGTCTTTGGTTAATACTCCGCTTCCGTGAATCGTAACGTGATATTTTTTAACCAAAAATATGAGTTATAAATCTTTAAATGCTCGACTTTATTATACCCTGTAGAGAGGACTCCCTGGTGTCCTAAAATACCAGCCACGGCTTAGTTCAGGCACCAGTCTCCCACAAGTTAACATTATTATATCACATCGACTAACAAGGTTTAGTTCCCTCCTTTTATCGTTATTTGTGGAAAATAAATAAAAATATTATTATTTTTATTTATTTTTATTATTTTAATATTTTTTCTTTTTATACAAACTGTCCAATCAAGTTTATAATTTTCACATTTTTTTTATTTGTGATTTTTTTTTCGTTTCCTGTAAAATATTTTTGTGGAAGGTTGTTCAGTTTTGTCTACTGAGCAAGCCCTTAAAGATTGCTGAGACCTGGTCCCTTAGACCCTGTAATGTCATTTTCGTTTCATTAAAAAACAAATTGGACCGTAGTTTCCGATGACGATCTCATTACAACATAGCCCCTCCAAATTGATAGCGGCGACAGAGGTAATGCAATATTATGTGCTAGTAATAGAATTTCCGTGAAGCTATCGCTTGCGGTTTTCGTCCATTATTACTTGTAAACAAAGTTTTGTTTTTCTAAGTACAAACTGAAAAAAAAAGACGTGTGGCATTCGGGGACTGCCGCGGTAAAGCTATTGCATAGCATTTTATCAACTTATGCAATTATAATTATTTATTTATTTTATTTATGCAGTATTTTTTTTTCGTTTGTTTTTTTTTCTTTGATATTAATTGAAGTTACACTTTCACACATTGAATTGAATTTTGATTGATTGTTCACTCATTTGTTTCCTTATCGGTCACCACGCTCAAAAAACAAATGAGTGGGGGGTGTTAGGTTATTTTCGTTACGGAATTTCTGGATTCGGTATCCACGCTCAAGGCCCGCGATAGAAGCTATGCAATAGCTTAACAAGTAGTCGATAAAAAATCCATGAAACTGTCCGTCAAGGAAACCTGTGGTCCTAGAACGCAAAGAGAATCTGAAGGACACCGGTGTGGAGTTAGTCAATAAAAGTCTGACACGCAAGAAGTCATTAGATGATTACCCACTTCAAAAAAAGTGAAAGGCCGCGAAATGCATTTTTTGAGAGTCACTTGTTATTTAAATTGTGTCGTTTTTCTTAAATTAAAATATTTATGTTAATTAATTACAAGGCTTAGCTTAAGGATAAGCTTGGTAATTTGGTAATTTTAACACGTATAACGCCACGAAATAAAATGATAAATTTCCATCCAGGCCATGTCGGACAATGATGGGTGACACCGATATGTTCCGTTCGGGCCGTGTCAGACAATGTTGTCCGACAGTCAGAGCTATGTTTAAACGTCTCTACTAAACTGTCGGTCAACAATACAAGGCAATATTTTACGCAGCGTGACCCGCGCGGCCTCCTAGATTAGTGTAATCACATCAGCACTCTAAAAACGTATATAAATAAAAAAGTTACGTCAGTTTTTCTAAAAATATTATTCTACTAACATACATAAAAAATTGTGTAATGCAAGTTTGATTTGTTTTTTCGATTTTATGGAAAAATTTAGTGTTCGGTTTATAGATAAATTAAAAAATCAGGATAGTAAAAATCAAAATCAGTTTTATTGTTTTAAACTTAGGAAATAGGAACAATATTATCACATTTAAACTTAAAATATTTGAGATCATGGGAAAACGTACATTTTCAATTATGTTTACTAGGTAAATTAACATAAACAGTTTTTTAGGTTTAGAAATAATTAAAAGAAATGAAATAACAATGCGCGCGATAACAATGATGCGCGGGTGGGTGCTCGGGAGCGGGCGACACTTTGACCCGCGCGGCTTCAACGGAAGAAAACTCAAATAAATATACGCAGCAAGCCATGGCGGACAATGTTGGGCGACATGAATTATCTTCACATTTATAAAGATTTCTGTAGTTATGTCAATGATTTGTAAGTTAGAAATTCATATTTAATAACACTAACAATAAAACAAAAATTTGAGATTTTGTTAATTTAAAATATTTTGTATGACTTATATGGTAAGTTAAGTGTCGCCCAGCAATGTCCGACATGGCGTTGTACGTGTTAAGTATCAGTGCAAGCCCCAGCTAAGTAGAATGATGTAGTACATGACTTATAATTTCAATTTCAGTATAATTCAATTTCCTGTAGGTACGGAATCACTTTTTAGCACCGGGAATGTTGAAATTAGTGGTCCTTCAAAGTCCGGAGACGAAGAACTCCTTTTTGCGAAATTGAAGAGAGATGGTGCCAAAATGTTTTCGTTCATATTGTAGCCACTCATTGTGGGTCAGGGTCTGATTGAATCACTTATCTTATTCCCGGAGTTCGCAAAGTTCACCTATTTTTCATAAGCTTCAAATAATCTTGCCGGGATTTTGTCCAGAATTGAACTGTATAAACAGCAATGTTTTATTATAATTTCAAATAGTATTTTCAAGTACTTCATAATATTGCTTTAAATAACAAATCCTTCGTAAACATTTCTATGTGCGTATTTTGATTAAGCTCGGAACGGAATCCAAGCCACAAGGGATAGCTACTTACAAGGAATAGGTTAAAAGGGATAATCTGTGTTCAACGAACACGGACTAGATGACAAGGACAATTTGTAAGAATGTATAGGTGTCCTTTCATGTTGGTGAACTTGGGTCGAAGCTAGTTGATGCGAATAGGCTTCATGTTTGTTGAATTTGTTTGGGTGTGACCTCACCCGACCCGATCGTCCGATCAAATCGAGTTATTTATTCATTTGTACAATTGACCAATAACTTCCTAAAAACCAGGTCCCGAACGCCAAATTGAGTGTTGTAAAAATAACGAGTGAAAAATTTTAATTAATATCGCGGAAGAGGCGGAAGGCGGCAACAGGCTGTTCTGTGGAAGATAAGCCGCGAAGCTGAAACTTTTGCAAGCTTTAGATATATAAATGATCCGCTCTAGCAAGCGTAGAAGATTTATCGATATTCTGTAATTTACCGTTTACTAGGAGCGTCACGGTCTACTGGACAACGGGCCCACTAACACTAAAATATCAGGACGAGGGTTGATTGTGTGCTCCCCGAAGCGTCGGTAAATAAATTAGCGCCTGGTGGTGCAATGAAGCGCAGTGACATCAGCGCCGTCTCCGCGGAGGGTGCGTGAACAGCTGTTTACGTAACGCGAGGGTACGTTGCCATCTGACGTCAGCCGAATGCCGCGGTACGCACGCGATCTACATTTTTGGGCACAAAAGTACTGCGATTTATTTCACCGAAAATGGTTTTCAATCAGAACCTTAAACCTCGGAGAGGTTCTTTTTAACAAAGCGGGATGTTGCTTTGTGTTTGTCGAGGGACAGACGGGATGTTGCCAAAGTAGGAACCCGTGTCGTGTCACAAAGTGAAACCGAAAAGGCCGTCGTTCAAACACGACGGATCGGGCGTTACTCTGAACATTACATTCATTAGAGAGTAAGAGGATCCTGAATAAGCACAAGCATTCTTCTATCTTCAAATATTTTATGAGTAAATATATATTCAACCTTTCACAATGTTATGTCAAAAAGGAGTCTATAATAATATCGAGAAAGTACAATCAACTCGGGTTTTCACATCAATAGTTAAATGATAATGATGACTGATGGAGAACGGATATTGTGAACCAAGGCTTTGTACAAGTTGATTGATTATATCGATTTGATGAATTTTCTTTCATAATTTAGTATCATACCTAGCTATTCTACTTTTTCTTTGAATATCAGAATGTAATTGCATACGACATATTAAAACGTACAATTTGTAATTATTCCTATACGTATATTCTTAAGTTTCGTAACATTTATGATTTCCCGTACGCTAATAAGCATACGGGGAACGTTCCACAGTTGTTTGTCTTTAAAACATTCGGTTTACTCTGAAGGAGTT